>CM034155.1:239723352-242152102 GCA_019776745.2 Taxus chinensis | reverse complement strand
ACTACAAACTCCACGTCCCCCGACTTGTAAGATGTGAGATTCTTATCAAGCATGGATAGAGTGTTTAGAAATACTTCACGGGGTATGTATTGCCTGAGATGACTTCTTTCCTTACTCATGGAGAATCCTTCTCATCATGCTCATGATAACCGTCCTCTCGATGAGTTGAATTTGAATTGAAGCTCTTGATCCTCTTCAACCTCTTTTTCAATTGCAAGATGTTCCCGACTTTCACTTGCTGCTCCTCGATATGCTCTGTCTTGTTCTTGACACAATTGTGATCAGAATGGTGCTCCAGGATCCTTGTGGAGGGCTTATTTACTTGTTTGAGCTATGCAACCACCTTACAACCCTGTGAGGATGGCAAAAAGCAATGAGATGAGTGAAAATGGAGCCAACTGCAACTTTCTGCACCAAAAACTGAAACTTTCTATTTTTGGCAGGTGGGACTAAGAGCTGCTATTTTGGGAAATTTCGCCTTTTTGCTCAAAAAAATCTTCTGAGGTTACTGACACATTCAATTCACCTCGATTGATGACGATTAATCATTTTTAGCAAGTTTCTATTTTTAGCAGGGTGTGTTTTCCGAACCTTCTATTTTGGGAAAATTGTCGAATTTTGCCTTGCTTGCTATTTCCTCACTGTTTTTGGATGTTCTGAGTGATCGAGCTTGCAATTTTGAGAGGTTTACTATTTTTAAGCATGTGAGTGTGCATATCGCATATGCTATTTTTAGTAACTGGTCAAAGTGGTGTCGGTTTGCAACAAAAACATCATTTTTGGATTTAGCTCTGGACAGTGATCCCGTGCTCCGGTTTTCGTGATCTACCCACCAGAACTCTGGCAAATCAAAAAGGCAATTTTTGGGATGGAGAATTTCCGACATGTTGTGATGACAACCCTTAATGAAGGCTTGAAGCTTCAGTGATCACATGGAGCTTCGGAGGAAGATCAACTGAGAAATTTTTACTGGAATTCGGTTTCAAACTTGGAAACTATGAAGAAATCACTATTTCTCGTGTTTATGGCTGCCCATAATGATTTGGGTAGCATGGCATATGTTTCAAAGCATCAACAATGGCAGCTTGGTCGAACCGTCTGAAGAAACAAGCTTGTAAGCAAGTTAGTGTGTTTTCTAGCTACCTGAATTTTTTTTTTTACAGAGGAAAGCTACTTTTGCTTTAAAGCTAGGGTTTTGATGGCTTGAGTATGGGGTGCATTTTTGTGTCCCCTCAGTTCCCTTGGGAATGGGGACAAGAGGGACAGAAAAATGTGCCCTCACTAGATGAGGACAAGTGGCGCTTTGTGATGTAAGGATGGAGAGATGGACAAAAATGTGCCCTAGCTCCTGGGAGTTGTCAGCTGGTTGCATGAGGAACCTGAAGAGGGGCTAGAGAGGGTCGCATTTTTGTGTCCCCTCTGTCCCCTTGGGAATGGGGACAAGAGGGACAAGAAAATGCGCCCTCACCAGATGATGCCAAGTGGCACTCACAGGATGTGAGATAGGGAAAGTGAGATAAGCTTAATAAGTCCTTTGGAGTGCTGTGCTGGGTCATATGAATGACCAGAGGAAAGGGTTGAGGTGGGGCACATTTTTGTGTTCCCTCTGTCCCCTTGGGAAAGAGACAAGAGGGACACAAAATTGTGCCCTCACCAGAAGGTGACACATGTCACTCAAAAAATTGGCTAAGTACGAGCAACTCACCATCATAAGAGAGAACTTGAAGAAACGATTCCTGGAGCTCCAGAAGGTCTTTTCTCATGAAGTTATATGATTTTGACTCCCAAGGACATTTCAAGAACAATGGGAGGGGTTTTAGACTCCAATTCTGCTTGCATCTTCAAAAATTGGCTCCTTTTCTTCGGGACAACAGGGTGTGTTTGCCAAGAATGAGCTGTCTTGAGAAACCATCAGGTCTTGTGAAAGATGTGATGATTCCACCATGTAGAGGATTCCTTAAGCTTTCCAATGCCTATTTGATTGACTCCTAAGTCCTTACGGAGATCTTGGAATCATCTGGTGCAGTTCAAGTTCCAAATTCAGCTCTACACTCCATACATCTGAAAAACTCGTTGCACAGATTTTCCCTAAGTCTCCAAATCTTTCCTAAATCTTCCTAAACTACTTCCAACATCTTCAAGACTCTCCAATACCACCTCCGGACGATTATGAGCTCTTGGAATCCTCCCAAAGGATGCACACCAGCCTTGAAATGGCCGGAATTGGCCTTTCCAAGCATATCAGAGAACTAGCCTTCAGAAGTTCTTCACTGAATGGAATTGTTGATCTTTTCACACCATTTCAAACACCTGCACATGCTTTTTCATCATATTAGAAGTAACTGCAAGGTCAATATGGTTATGTCATAGAAGACCAATTGACCGGGAGAGGGATTCGGGAAGACGCAGGAGCAAATTTATCAAATTCGGCTTAGTTATCATGCTTTGAAAGTTCAAATTTTTGAGCTATCAAAAATGCATGACAATAGAATCTAAGGAGAAGCTTGCAGATCTAATGACTAAACATTTTGGTCTTATCCTGTTCGTAAAATTTCAAGAAAAACTTGGAGTTGTCTCCAATTGAGTCATTAACAGAGGGTATTAAATATATTTGATATGGCAGTTATACAGATGTTAGTTACTGTCTAACTATATTGTAACCTTTTTTAGCTTAATAAAAATGAAAATCACACATATCTCAAAGTGTTCCCTGTTCCTTTCTCATTTCTCTTCATTCTTTTTGTGTTCACATCTTCTAACATTTTTTATTAAGTTAACAAAGGACACTGCTTATATAAAGTTAGAGTATCGAAAAAATATAGGAAATGAGGGTAAAACACCAAAAATAAAAATGGAGGGATGCCTTTTTTTGGAAAGTGTGAAATTAGAGTTTGAAGAAGGGCCCATGACATAGTGGTAAGGTGGCCCACAACCTCTAAAGTGTTAATTTAAATGGTCCTTAAATGATTCCTATTTGGTGGGCCCAACTTGAAGTAAGTCTATAAAAGGAAAATTGAAGGCCACATAAATTAAATTATTATTGAAATGATCTTCAATGCCTAGCAAACCGAGATGTAAGTTTTGACAAAAATATATTTAACTATATTCATAATAGGGTTTTAACCGAAGAGATGTTTTGTCATCAAAGAAGGTAATATTAGGTCATAAGAAAAGGACTACAAGGTAATCTACATATTACTTTTGTGATGAGGCATATTCTACATTTAGCATCAACTTGGACTTTTGGTGTGGGTGGATGCATGGGAAACAATGAAGGCCAACTTTACTATAGATATGCAAGTATTAATGATGTAAGCGCAATTGCAAACCACTTTCTTTGTGGATCCCCGCAAAGTCACATAGGGACTTCACAACTTAAATAGTATTCATGGTAGCCTTCAGAGTGCTTTTGAAGCTTAGGAAGCATCACACCTGAGCTTTTGCAAGGTGAACTTCTAGATTGTAGGATGATCTTTTTAGAATGTTATTATAGTCCACAGTTGGATCATGCCCAAAAAAGTTATGCACATTCCAATTTGGTGCACCATCTGATTGGCTCACCTCGGATCAACAACATCAAAATCTACTTTCCTTGTTTGACACTCCACGCAATTGGCACACCCGAGGTAGCACATGACACCAAGGACTCAGACATAGGTTGATTTTCCCAACCTCCTCGCCATCACTCCCAACATATGGGCGCTCCCTTAGGCACCACTCAACTTGTTTGCATAACTACGAGTTGAGGCAAAACACTAAGGACACATTGTGATTTCTGCACACACTCATGTGCTTCCACGTTGCTTGAGCATCACCCCGACATCACTTGTCATCCACTACATCACACCCTTGTGTACACAAACTTATGACAACCTTTTGTGCTTTTGCTGTGTCCTTCTGTATACAACACCCTGGTCTAGCTCTTTCTAGGACGATCAACACTTTCTGGCATCTGTAGAGATCACCAACAACCTTGCACACTCCCACAGTGCCAAGATGTATTCCATGTCGCATTATCTTGTTTACTCGTAGCTCGTCACAATACTGCGCAATATGACCCACACCTCACAACATTCATGGGTTTTGCAATGCTGCACACCTGATTCACTATGTTCATAGCTTCTATAGTTTTGCGCTAGCATACAACAACACTTGCAACATTTCCACGTGCTTGTGTTTTGCTTCTCAACATACTACATGTCTTTATAGTTTGCGCAGAGCCTTTGAGATCTGCATCTACTTTTCAACATCTCGCTACTATTCGGCATGCGAGGTGGCACTCTCCACACTTGGGCTATGTTAGAATGCATGTCAGCAGAATGAACACTTGAAGGTCGACCGCCACTCTTGCAAGAAGTCTGACTGCTCCTCAAGCAGAAGATGAATTGTCTTGCAACTATCCTCTTTTGTAAGCGTTGTCTGTTGTATGTTATGCTATATATTGTAAAGCATCTAATATGCAAGGGAAAGAGTTGAGATTCGACAATCCTCCCAATGTATGTTTGAATACTTGCTTACTTTGAGTATCTTTTATTAGTCTCCATCTCTTTGTCATGTTAGCATGCTTGTAGTACATAACATCTGAATGGTCACCTCCCCCGTCTACACAAATCAGTTGGAATGTGTCATTCCCATTTCCTCATCACATGGACTTTCTCTCCTTGTTGTTTTGGCCAATCGCAGTCTAGGCAAATCATTAAGGAAGTGTTCACCTTCTGATCACAGGAGCCTGCTTTTCTAATCTTCTCCCGCATTTTGTACATATGTACTTTGCCCTCTTCTATCATTTGAATAGAAGTGGCACTATGTTTGAGTACTTGCTTACTTCGAGTATCTTTTATTAGTCTCCATCTCTTTGTCATGTTAGCATGCCCTTAGTACATAACATCTGAATGGTCACCTCCCAGTCTACACAAATCAGTTGGAATGAGTCATTCCTATTTCCTCATCACATGGGCTTTCTCTCCTTGTTGTTTTGGCCACTCGTAGTCTAGGCAAATCAATAAGGAAGTGTTTCCCTTCTGATCACAAGAGCTTGCTTTCCTAATCTTCTTGCGCATTGTATGCATATGTACTTTGCCCTATTCTATCATTTGAATAGAAGTGGCACTATTCTGCTAATCTCAAGCATTTGAATGTGTAATGGTTGTTTCCACGTCTTGTATTAGATTCCATTGCTTGTGCCACAATCTCCATCTCTTTTTGAACATTTTTGTCTAGTTTAAATAGTTGTAGCATTGTCCTCCACACAACCTCCTAGGCTTGGTGCGGATAACTTGATGAAATTAAAAAATAAATAAAAGACAATAAGATACGTAGCATACATTATAAGTAAAATTTTCCCAAGAAGGTAGCACATTGAAATGTTTGATTTACGTCAGCTATATGTGCTTTTTAAAAAGAGCTCTCAGAGACTATTGGACGTGGGTAGCCAACACATGGACATTTTGGATCTCCTTCAAGATCTACTATCAAGATGAGAATGGTGAAATATTATAGTTCCGACGCTCCTTATATGGATAATTCTGTTACGAGTGCATGAATGGAGGATTATCTTGTTCCAAAAACACTAATTAAATTCTAACACATCTAGTCCCACTAGTCATCTGAGCAAAAATAATAATAAGCACCCTTTGCAATTAATAAGAATATATGAAAAATAAATAACTAACAAAAAGTATATGAGAAATTATGGTTCAAAACCCTCTCTAAGCCTAGGTATCACTGGTCTTCAAGAATGTCCCATTACAAGACCATCATCCATTTGCAAATTGTTGGATTGCTTAGTACTTTTAACAATTTCCTTAGATGTCATTTAGTGAAGTGATTTTCTTTGGCAATTACCTTTTCTTTTCCAATGCAGCCTTCTTGATTTGTGGAATGCGAATGCTCTATATTTGACCTCTAAACTTGTAAAAGCTTAAGAATTCTTTCCTTCCATGATGACAAAAAGTTTGTAGAACAACAATAAAAAGATTAGTTGTACTTTTTATTAGCACAGCTAAGGTACCCTTTGAAGGCCGCCATAAAATCTGTGTGGACGGTTCTGTTTGGGCACACAACCTGATGACTAGTAGTAGTAGTGACATGTAAGCCTAAACATGCCAAGAGGAGGAAATCAAACATGTCTTGGTAAAGACTACAAGTACCTTTACCAAATCTGGTCAAAAAATAAATAAATTGCTATTCATATTATATGAATTAATATTTGAATATAATCGACCTTGCCAATAATTGTAAAATGCAATATATTTATGTTTGAATCTCTGTGTAAGTTTACCTTGTTATTTATTGATATGTGTATCTCATCAATGTTATGTTTTTTAGTTTTCTTCCAAGGATGCACTTTGTTTATGCAGACACTAAATGTTGCAAATTCAAAATTATATGAGGTAAGTGCATGATTAACCAATATCCAAGGCTATAGAACTAGAAGTCAATATTAGCAATGACTTTCGGTCTTCTATAATATGACATGCTTAGTATCAACTTGGACTTTTGGCATGAGTGGAAGTGTGGGGAATATTTAGAGCCGATGTTTTTCATAGATAAAGGTGTCCCCAAAATTTTCACTTGGAAATCTTGGGATACCCCTTTAAAATTTTGGTCTTTTTGACTTGTGCTAATTTGCTCAGGATTCCTTCAGGAGATTGAAAGAGGTTGCTTGGTCCAAAAATGTGCAATAATGGATTGTATGAAAATAAGAAAAATACTGCTTCCACTGCGTAGAGCTTGAGAAAATATGCACTTTTAGAAAAAACAACACCTAAAACGGAGCTATAGAGTGAAAGTTATGGCACTTACAAGTTTTTGCTACTACATCTTCCTGGACCCTTTCCAAAAATGGAAAATTTTATTCTATTCTTGTGTTTTCTTTACCGAAAATCCAACAATGGAAAAAAAGGCCTCTTAGACCAAAACGTAAGAGTGCAAGATGCCGACACTTTCTAATTTCTCGCTGCCCTTCCACTTGGATTTCCATGCAAATTTTAAAAGTCATTAAAAGTGCAAATCATGGTTTTCCAATATCCAGTCTTCTTTTGCAAATAATCCTTAGCTGCGGAATTCCACGAAATTCATAAAGAGGCAATCACTTAAGTTGTCGTGGATTTGGAGCAACCCGTCTTCCTGATTTTCACGCAATTTTCTGAAGGCAAAGTCACAAATTCAAATCGTGGATTTCAGGCAGGGAGTCTTCTATTTTCAATGCACAATTTGGAAGGAGAATTCATTAAGGGGAAATCGTGGATTATGAGGTCTTTGTCTTCCAAAATAAAGCAACTTTCTTTTCTAATTTCCACGCACCATTTCACTTAAGTGATTTTCGTGAAACGCCAACCTCCTGTCTTCTATTTTAAAAGAATCCTCTACCTTCCAGATTCACATAATCCTCCATTGCCAAAATTCACGACTTTCCTAAAGGGACAATTTCACTTAAGTGATTATCGTGAAACGCTGGCCTGTTGTCTTCTATTTTAAAAGAATCCTCCACCTTGCAATTTCACACAATCCTCATGATGCAAAATCCACACAAGTGTTAAAGGGCAATTACTTATGCCAAATCGTGGATTTGAAGCAGTTAGTCTTTCTGGGTTTAACACATTTTTCCAAGGGGTAATTACCTAATCATGGTTTTCCTTTGTTTGGTCTTCTCCTTGCAAGCATGTTGCCCTTTACAATTTTCCACGCAGCCTCTTGGAAAGAATCGGAAGTATTTAAAAGAAACTTGCATGAATGATCAATGCTTATTCCAAACGCAGCCCATGTGAAGATACTCTAAAATGGCATGCAAATCACTCCCAAAGCTCATCCATGTTGGTTCCAGCCTCCAGTTTGAACTCATGATTAAACCTACTTATATCTGCTTGCACCCAGAGTCATCTCCAAAATTCAGAGTTGCTCACATGTTATTAAAATAAATATGAGGGTGATAAATTATTTGTCTGAATTAATTACAGAAATACTTCACTTTTGCCAATATTTGTGAGAAGAAAGCAGAAGTCAATGTCTGATACATTGAATATAAATTCAGAGTCAGGGGAAGCAATTGCACCTTTTGCACAAATGGATCCAACTCTCACAATTGCAAAAGCTTCTGGTAGAAATAAAAAATGAAGATCTCAGACAAAAGCAGATTCAGGCAAGTTGAAGTGTGATTACAAAGGTTATTCGACAAATCATACATAATGTCCAGGCTTGTTGAAGTTTATAAGGCATACGTGGGGCATGTATATCAGCGAATTAATTGACAAATCAAGGGCAAGAATGAAGTGTTGCAGCTGGAATTATTTCTTTCTTCTTTCTTCTCCTTATTTTCTTGGACAAAAATTGTGAAACTTAAGTAATTGGTTAAAAGCCATCACTTCAAGTTGTTTGAAAAGGTCCTTTAATTAAGAATAAATGGCAGACATGCAAGGCATTGATTTAGTCTTTAGTTGTAAATCATGCATGTCATACAAAGAGGAATTCAAGGAGGAAGATTGCCAACTGTTTCCTTTTTATAGCTTCCACATGCGGGAATTCATTTGAAGTTTCCTATTTGTATTTGCCCTCTATATACTATAAATAGAGGAAGAGCCTACGAGTTAATGGATCAAAACTTGTTTTAGCAAGAACTTTTGTAATTAGAGCATTATTGAGTTTTCAGACTTTGTGCTGGAACCCTTGGTGTGATTGCTGCAAAGGCTTGGGATTGAATAAAAGGTGGACTTCCAAAGAATTTTGTATCTACGGCGCGTTGTTGATCACTTCTATTTAAGGTTTTAGATAAACTTTGTTGATCTAGGTTAGAAGTCATTTCTTTCCCATTCTGCTGAATGTTATGATTTATTTGTTTATTTAATTTGTGTGGATGAGACCAACTCTGATAACTATTGGTTAAATCAACGCATCTTCCTTTCTTCTTTCCTTCTTTTTCTTCCTACTTCTGCAAATATTCCATTACAGCTGTTTACTTACTGCCAAATTGCTCAGTTGTGGTTCACGAGCTGTAGTAATTAAAGAAAAACCCGTGAGAGTAGTTATTAGTATTGCCCCTTGCAAAATAGATAAATATCTTACACGGGAGCCTCACTGTTAAATGAGGGAGATTTATCTCATGACTGCCTAGGTTTTAAGCTATGCATAAAATCTAGCCAACAAATACGTAACTTCTAATGAGAAAAAAAGGCAAATATAAAACATGCAACCGACATCATAATTAAACATTTCCAAGAAAGTAACACATTGAAAAGTTGAATTTATAATGTTGGCAACATGTGTATGCTATAAGTTTTTTTTAAAGTTGATTTGTAAATTGTGGGATCCTATTGAGTCCCACATTCACTCAGAAAGCTAGGAAAAAACAATGAGAGAGTGAACAATGAGAAGAGAAGTGAGGAGAAGGTAGAGGAATGGAGAGGAACATACACAACCCACAAATATGCCAGCTCAAAATTTTCCCTATAGGGGATAACAATTAAACCCAAAAACAACCGAAACATATTCAACTAAAAAGCCTTAGAAGACTCATAAACTGGCCCCATATCAGGCCTACACAAAATTCCCTATGGGTCTGAATTTCATCTCGCAGGAAGAGTTCTAAGGAACCTTTCTCTTCTTCACTTTTGTCCATCCTTGTTTAGAAGAAATTTGTGGTAATTCTTCAAGAGGATTGGGTTGCAGAAGGATCTCGAAGCAAGGAAGATTCAAGAACAAAACAACTGCCATGCAAAAATAGGGTCTTGTGGCTTTGCTTTCCAGGAGACAAGAAGGAGAAATCCCATTATGTGAAGGAGGTTCCTTTGGCACTTGAGCTAGAGGGGCGAAAGGAGAAATTAAAAAGTTGTTGGGAACAAAAGCATCAGCTACAGGATAGGTTGGCTCTTCTTGGAGGAGGGAGAAATATGTAATTCTTTTTCCCAAGGTGGAAGGAATCAACCTCCATTTTGGTTGGGGAAGGGGGAGTCAACGAGTGATTATGCTTTTCAACACCACTCCACTAGGTAGGATGGGGCTTTCTGCCCTTCCTTTTTGCACATCTTTGCCTAGTTCTTTTATAACCATTGCTAGTTGACCATGAGAGATGCAGGGGCAATATCTATAGGTCACATGCTCATAGTCCAACTTCTGTTTCCATAATGTGTCTCCCATTTTGAGCCAAATCTCCCCAGGGAGACCATTTTCAAAATCTACCTCATCACAAGGTTTAGCGAAGGAAGTGAAGGTTGGTTGTTTCATGGAAACAAAAATGGAATAGCCAAGGTACATTTCTGATAGAAGAGAAAGTGGGAGTCCAAAAATGAAGAGGGAGATTCAGGTAGTCTTACCCTTTTAAGAGCAAGAGAGATGGTGTTCAAGGAAAGGTTAAAGGAGGATTGCCAAAGCTTTATGTTTATACGCAACCCAAACACCCTTCTAGAATTAGGGTCCTAGCTTGGAGAATGAGGTTCTTGTACTTCACATCTTCACACTCTATAACAAAGAAGCCTTGCACACAAGGATAAGGGAAAATCTCCTAGGAAATTAGGGGTTTCCAAGAGGAAGAGACCCACTGGTGTAGGTTGGTTAGTTAAGACCACAACCCATTTAACGCATAGATGAGTTCATGTTCTTTTAAATATTCTTCTTCCTCAAAAGCTTCATGCCCAATTTCAACAACAAGAGAGCCCTCAACTGCTTCCACAAAAAAATTGCTAGCTTGGAGGGATTCAGGGGCAAATGGTTGAGTAGATGTCAGGGCTGAGTTGAAGCTGGTTGGAACAACAAAAGAAATGTGTGTCATGATGTGTTGTGCAAGAGCGACACGAACAGAAGCATGACGCTTGAGGGCATCCTTGAATCATGAAGCATTGCTCGGATCTTGTCAGCTTTTGGTCTAGCCAGGATTGAAATTAAGTTGAGACATAACTCACATAGTTGCAAGTTGCAGAGAGACGAGAAAGATGAATAGGTGAGAAAATATCTCGAAAAAGTATATTAAGTCTCTAAGTAATGCTCAAATACATGAAAGAGAGGGATCATATAAGTCAATCAAAACTTGAGTAATATCTCCCATTGGCCACAAGAATAACCAATTAGTTAGCCTTCAACAAAGGCTAAAGTTGGATGGCTTAGTTACACACTTGTTGCAATATTTAAACCTAAAATATACTAAATCTAAATATATGCTAGAGTACCTAAATAGGCAAAAGCTAAGGTTAAGCCACCTAGGATGTAGGGTGGCCTAAGTTAGGCTTAACAACATGTAATGATAACATTGCACCAACATCCCCTCTTAAGCATAACTTAGGGAGGTCTACAAGAAATAGAAATAAAATCATGTGAAATAGGTCCGGACAACGAGGCTTGATAAGGTACCTATGTCCAAATATATAGTCTGATGTTGAGTGTCCCTATGAATGCCAATTCATCTTATTGGAATACATAGTTGTCGAGTTGTTTTAATCGCAAATTTGAAATAGGAATTGGTGCTTTGTATGAGGCTCACAAATAAGAAACACTGATCTCAAAAAATTGGGTAGAGAGATCTTGAGGAAGCATTACTCAATCATTCCCCTCGATGCTGAATTGGGTGAAAGATGGTGATAACGATGGATGTCTATCATGAAGTGATGGCTAGTAATTGAAGCAGGCGACAATTGAAAAAAGGGTTAAATTAGGAGGAGACTCAAACAGGTCCAAGGTGTCTTGAAAATTGGTACACATCCTCCAAAGTCATTCAACTATACCGTTAGGGACTCCTAGCCAGTGTTACTAAAAGAATGTCACCAAAGCTATAGAAAACAATACTCCAAGATATTGCACGAATGCAATGTGTCCACTACTTGAACACTAAAATGTTGACAACGTCCGATATCATACCAGATGTAAGAGTTTGATATCATACCAGATGTCTTACATCACAGAGACGGTCATACTGTCAATGAAGTCGCCAAAAATGCATATTACACTAATAAATGCTATTGCATGTTATACTACATCCTCATATGGGTTCTCCAACAAATAAGTGCTTGATTAGACACCCATGTACAACAGAGGAATCTAAACTGATTATTGTGCGCAAACAATAGAGAAAAGCACATGTCCACCAACAAAAGGTGCCTATTTGCATAAATAAAATGAATCTCCCTTAGAAAATGCAAAAAGGAGCATAGAAAGGGGCCTCATATGTCTTGAAAGAAATGACATGCATAAAAGTGGCTGATGAAACTAATCAGTGACCGGTCAAGATGGCTAAGAAACTCATAACAATCCAAAAAAATCTTGTATGAGTGGTATAAAAGCATAGTTACTAAGAGACGAGTATGGGTAATGGTATTGGTATGATGAGACGGGGATGAGCATGCCATTTTTCAGAAAAAAGGGGACAGGTACTAGGAGACGGCAATTTTTTTTTGTAAATTTCAGAGAAAACAATATAATACAGCATGAGAAAATCATTACAGCCATATCATACAGCATAAGATATTAGACGTGGACAAAAGAGAAAAATAATTATATTGATATGTATCATTGATATTTCATCATATCTAAGTTCAAGACTACAATATATCTATCTGTGTGTGTGTGTGTGTGTGTATTTTAAAAACACCGAAATGCAAGTCTTTGAGACGAGTACCTACAAGTACTAGTCTCTGAGACACATTTTTTTTGGTAGGAGACAAGTCTTCGTGCAATACTGTATAAAAGACACTACTTTGAACATCAGTGCCCCGTAGTCAAAATAGTGTTGAAAAATAGAAGGAAGCATGGAGTTGTCTGCACGAGTGGAATGAAAGCCACTACTTGAACAACATGTTCAATAATGCAGAAGGAATCCTGCCAGAAAAATGCCATGTGAAAAAGAGAAAACTTTCTCAACAGGGTCCTGGCTTGGGGCCATGTTAGGTACCCTGTACAGTGCGAGGAAAATAGATGCATTTTTAGAGCCAATAAACTGCATGGTTGCAGAGAATGCGAAAATACATGCAATTGCAAATAAAAGGCACCCAAAACAGAGTCTGTATGCATAAAATATGGCTCATACAAGATTGCGGGGAGAAGAAAACTGCAAAAGTAAGTTTTAATTGTGGGGGAGTTTGACCTCTTGTCAGATTTGGGCCCCATCCTTTGGTCTTTGACAAAGGAGATCAAGAAGAAAGAAATATTGCTAGTAGGATTTGAAAAAGAAAACCCCAATAAGGTACTCAAGGCCCACTTTACAAAATAAATTTTCCTCCCAAATTGCAAAATGAACCTCCTTAACAATAAAAAGTCATTAATTAAAAAAAGAAGTGGAGTTGGGGGTGCCTCGATCCCTTGATCTTCATAAAAATAAGATAGCCATTCCACCATGCTGCTAATTTTATTTATTATTTGGCAAAATTCAATTTTAAAGTGTAAGAATTATTTCAAAATTAAAAAAACAACGATAAATTGAACCTTCTAAAAAAGCTCGGCTGGGAAATGGCATTGGAGGGGTGCACATGGGAGGACAGACGTGTCAATGAAGTGTTATGTAATTTGCCAATGCTGAAAGTATATTTATGCAAGTCTGTATGGCCTAAAAAAACTTGGTTTTCAAGAAAAAAATAGTGTAAAAAAATGGCAGATCTGACAATCAGCAACGGTGGCAGCAACAGAAATCCGATCTTAGCAGGTAGGGGATCTGCAAATCTGTATAGAATATTGAAGAACTGCAAAAATTCCACAAAAAGTTATGAAAGAACCCAGAAAAATGACAAGGTCATATGTGCAGTATGGAGCATACTTGGACGATTTTGTTTAGATTGGGGACTTGTAGCATCTGAGCCCACCATGATAAATGAAGAATAATTTTTTAAAGTTCTTTTCATGTTTTAGTATATGACTGCCCTGTGCTAGATTTCCTATAATCTTCCTGAGTGATTTCTTTGTGACTGTCTATTGACTATGTCGTTATTGGTTTTTTGTGACCCGGCATCTTGGGTTTGTTTCAGACTGTTGGTATCATCGGATTTTCTGGTTGGAACATATATTGTTTTGTAGACGATATTGCAATAAAAAAAAAGCAAGGTCCAATCTCCTAAGATGATAGTTTGCCAAATGAAGGGTTGTGATCTGAAGATTTAAAAAAAGCCATGAATACATGACTAGTCCATTTGAGCTTTCTGGCAAAACCATAAGAGGTGCATAAAAATTTCAGAGTGCCCACATAAATGGCAAATAGGCTGTGGAGCCCCTAAGTGCACAAGACGACTGCATTGTGTTTTCCGCCGTTGGATGCTGGAGCTAGAGGCAAGGCAGAAAATGTCAAGGCATTGCATTGCATTTTTTATGTTTTGCTCATCTTCAATTAAGGTGAGAAAAAATCATCTGTGAAATGACCATTGACTAGCTGTGCAAATAGGTCTTGGTAAGGAAAGGCCCTCGACTAGTCCTTGGTTTATAGCATTTGCAAGAAGGTAGCCGAAGCCCTCCACAGCTAGCATGTATATGGGGCTAATGGGCAACCTTGATGAATTGAATGATAGAGACCAAACTGATCAGAGCCGACTCCATTAAGCGAGAGGTAAGCATAAGTATTTATGAAAGGGATTTGCACATAATGAATAAAATTAGGCCCAACTCTTGACACTTTGAGCATAACGAGAATGAAATGCCATTCAATGCGATACGATTTCTCAAAATCAATTGCGACGAACATGGCTTGTTGCTTAGAGTGGCGGGCCGACTCCATGCCTTCCCAAACTGCAATAATATTATTCAAAATATATTTGCTTTGAATGAAGCCTATTTGTTGTAGACTAACAATTGCAGGCAACATGTGGCAGATTCGAAGAGCTAAGGCATTGACAATAATTTTATATGAAACATTGAGCAAAGTAATTGGCCGCCAATTGCAAATGAGCTAAGGGTCGCCCATCTTCGGTATGAACTTATGTGTCCTTTGTTGATGAATTGACCAAGGGAATTGGTTCTAAGAACCTCGAGATATATGTGATAAAGAGCATTTTCCAGGATTCCCCATAAGGTTTTATAGAATTCACATGGAAGGTTGTCATAACTAGTTGCCTTGTCATTGGCCATCTATGAATTAGCCTTGTGAAGATCCTATATGATAGGAGGAAGGTCACATGCAACCCTTTTTGCTTGCGAAAGCTTACAAGGGATGCCAGTCAAAACATTGGTCCAAGGTTGCTTGTCTGTTAGATGAAGGATCTCGAGCTTTGAAAACTTGTTGGTAATGGCAGATGAAGCTTGCACCATATTAGGCACCTCAATAAGCCTTTAGTTTGCTTCCCGAATATCCTTGATTTGCTGATGTGAGCTTTTGGCTTTCAACATATGAAAGAATTCATTTGAAACTTTGTTGCTCTCTTTGAGCTAGTGAGGCTAGGTTTTGATTTGGGCACCCCAGGCATTGTAAGTGGCGACGAGCTGGGCAAACCGAAATGATCCTACACCATTTGTAGAGTAAAACCCAACGGAGAAAATGAACTCAAAGAAAAATACTTTATAGTTCCTTGAAAGTCTTATCGACAACTACAATAAATTCCCACCAACAGGGCTGTTTCACGCTCCTAACAGGCTCTATCTACTCTAGGGGTGGTGTCTATACCTACACTAAGGGCTCTCCTCTGGCTTTGGATTAGGCTTGGTACTCAATGTTCCACTTCTTTTAGTTTTAATTTTGTAGCCTTTCGCAGACTTCAACAACCCTAAGTGTGTTGTTTGATTTGCCTCTTGTAGGCACTTTTTCCCGCTCTTTTCGTATTTGAAATTCCTTCTGAAACCTTCCCGCTCAGACTGTTTATTAATGGCATCCAACCACCTGGATCTGGTAGTTGAGAAGATTTTCTAGAATGTTTGTGTCACCTACTTGATTGGGGTTTGCTACTTTTGTTTGCCATGTATGCTGCCTATCAGTCTCCACCTACCCCTTTATCGTTTTCGACCCTGTTCCTTAATGCCTTCTTTAATTATTGCGCAATGTCCTCTTGAGAATATTTGTGCAATTCTGTTTGCCCTATTGCACAATCCTCGAATACCATTTCTGCTTCTCCACAAAACTCCTTACCCATACTTGACAAAACACTATGCACTATTATGCATTCCCCTTCTTTGCAATCTTGCCACACACCATTTCTACCGCGCACTTCGCAATTCCTAACATTGTGTGAAACTCCCGCACATGCTTGCGCAATCGCCCACACATTCTACCGCACCTCATTTACCTTGCCGGCCCTCATAAACCTTGCCGACCATCATAAACCTTACGCACATTTCAACACTTAGCCAAAATTAAAAATTTGTAGTCTTAATTCTCTCGCGATGCTCATGCATTAGTAAGCTTTTGAAATTTGTAGGCATTGCCTAAGCCCCACGCATAGCGTTGCAAAGGCTCATGAAACGACATTTGTTTAAGTGTAGGTATCGAACGGTGCAACTCAAAGGTGGTGGCAGCGTAAGAATGTTGGAGGTACAAGCAAGATGACACCTAAAAGATCGTAAAAAGTGGGTCAAGCGAGTAATTACGTATGACCACAATGAGATCCAACTGGAGAAGCACGAGGTTCCAAACTTGGTTGATATGATGCATAGGGGGGCTATGGTGAAGAATAGTATTTAGAAAAAAATTGCGATTCATGAATTTTGGGTTTATTGAAAGGCCATTCTATCTGAGAATAGATAGGATAATGGTTGGAAAGGATGAAATCCGGCAGTAATTGAATCAATAAATGAAAACAATTGGCAAAAGAACAATATGGTTTAATGGAGATCATGTCATGATCAAGCCGCTTAAAGACTCTGTCAACTGCTTGGCAAAAATTAGACCAAGTGTACCAAATGACAGAGTCATCATGATGCATTGAGTTGGGGTCATAAAACCCAAATTTATTGTGCATGTACATCTAGGCTTTTCTTTTGCTAGCTATCAATTGCATTGGTAGGTGATCAATCTTGTCGATTGCCATCTCGACCATATTGATATCATGTCAAATTACCTAGTGCACATCTAGAATTGCAATCCATCGTGAAAGTGCTGCACTTTTCAGTCGCGTTGTTGGCTGCCTAAACATTAATAACTTAAAAAGAGTGGTTTTCAATGTTGAATAGCACCCAAAGGATGCAATTTTTCGCGTCGCATCCATGCGTGACATAATGGGGCCACCATTAAGGAGAGATAACAATGGGGACTCCCCCACGCCCAAGCTCAGGATTGCTAGAGCTAAAATATTGGGCCAAATAACTTTAGTGACAGCTAAAAACAATAATCCTGTCACCTTAACTACTTGTAGAGAAAGAATGCCCATATTTGAAAAACGTCTCCAAAAATCCCACATAATTTATTTGCAAGTGGAGTTTGCTAGATCCCTAACATTCCAAATCTTTCCTCGTAATCATGAGACTCATCAATCTTGTAGTCCTCTCATAAACTCAGGGAATGAGAAATTGTGATTTTAAGAAATATCCTGAATACCTCTATGAGGGACAGGGAGCACTAACGACTGGGGGCCGGCTAGTAACTTGAGGTTTGTCTCTTGGGTCGACAAGGGTTGGACCTGCATTTGGACAATGGGGGTTATGTAGGACGTCATGGGTTTGACTGAGTTTTGCAGAGCGGGAGATGAACTACTAAATGGTTTAGCATTCTTGTCATTAGAAACACTCATAGTGGGATTATTGCTAATGCCTTGGTTGTGGTTGTTTTTATGACCACCATCTGTGGTCCAACCATCTTCACCATTGCCCCTAAGGGACCTCGGCATTACAAATTTGAAATAACTTTATTGCCTGCGGCTAGCAGCGCACAATTACGAATCTTGTGTTCAGAAGATTGAAATCTGTAACAGATATTTGGCAGGTTGATACAAAGAACTCTCTGGGTATGCTGGGAGTCGCCCACTTGAATATCGATAGACTCCTTAAGGTCCTAGGAGAGGTGAACTTCTACATAGACACACTTTTGCAGTCGAGCAGGGTAAAACTTAGTGGGTTTTGTGCAAATGCCATCGACAATAGTGTTTCTGTTGGTAGTCTGGTCTAGAAAGTGCCAACAAGGCACGGGAAGACCGGGGAATTCTACCCAGACTGGGACCTTGGGGGTGGTTATTTTTAGAGACTACAAAACCTTGTGTCTAGGAAGATAACACGAGCAACAGACTCTGAACATAGCAAGTTGTCTGCTTCTGCAAAATTGCTGAGGCATGGGTAGGATCAGCAAAATGAAATTAAACAAAGCCTTTGATCATATCCTGAACAGTGTCCAGTTTTATACCATGCTGGGCACAAGCAGTTTGCACCAAAGATTTCAGCATACTTGATAGGGAATCTTTCTGACAAAATAACCTATCAAAGAGAACTGTTCAAGCCATTTGCAAGCAGAATCAAATTCAGAAATATGCAAAACAGTATTTGGAGCAGGGGTTTGTCGCAGTTTCAATAACTGGGCTTAGAGTTTGGGAGTCCTTATAAAAAGGTCGCTCAAGGGCAAGGATTCCTAAAAGGCCCGAATAAATGAAAAAGCATGCACAGCAAATCCCGCAGCAGAAGTAAAAGTGCAGTATGACAGTAGGCTGAGCACTAGACTATGGCAGCGTGACATAAAAACCCTAGCGGAGAGCTCTCTCCATCTTCTACAGGCATAATATTTAATTTTGGTATCAATGTTTTCTTATTAGGACAGTACTTGTGTATGGTAAAAACTAAACCATGGTATCCCGCGGATGCAAGTCAATTCTGCCTAACACACTCTGCAGTTTGAAGGATTATGACTGTTGAAATTCCCAAGTTGTTTGTGGAAACAATTCTTCTGCTCGTAGGAGTTACAATTGAATATCATGCTTCGGATCCAGTGAATACATTTGAAGGGAAGAAACTGTAGAATCAGCATACAAGATTATATTAAATGCACTTGGAAAGTGAATTTGTTTATCTATAACCTTACTGTGTGGTGGTTTGGCAACCTGTGTTTGCGATTTATTTCTACTGCTGAAGTTGGATATAATCTTGTCATTAGACTTTTGGTTTTTTGGCAAAAAACTCAATTAATTGCAGAATAGCTTCAATGTTCATTTCTGAACTTCAGTTTTAATTGGCAATTGTTTCCAAAGTCAATGTGCTTTATCCAGGTGATTTCATCCCCATTGACGGAGTTTATTCAGATTTTCCTGCTTATTCATTCAACCTTAATTTTTCTTTTTCAGCCTGGAAATGCATTCACAGTAATCATGTTATTTTCCCTTCCTTTAGTTTGGCCTTTGATTGGAAACCTCAATCTTTAGTAACTGAGCTTGATTTATTAGTCAGTGGACTAAAAAGGCGTTCTATGTGAGCACTATCATGCTTCAGATTTTTTTTCTAGAATGATCAGTCTTATAGTGTTAGTGTTACTTACCAACTTTGACATTTCTCTCTGCTTTTCCCTTTTTTGTGTGAAATATTCACATTTAGCAGGAATGTGGAGCAAATAGTTGGAATGGATATGCATCAGAATGAGGTAACAGCTGATGCATTACAGAGAAAGTCTGCGTCCTCAGCGAAATTGAAGAAGAATCGTAGTAAGAGGAAGGATGGGGGTGCAAAAGGGTGGGCAACGGCAAGCTCTGAAATCTTGCGGCCTGTAGACGAGGAAGTATTGACTGCGTCTTACCCTCCTAGGGTTGTTGTTTGGGGAAAGCGTGGAGGGCGGTACTGGTGGCCTGCACAAGTATGCACATTATGTTTACTTGGATTTTTATCCTAATTAATTGCAAAGAAGGATTTATATGAAGTCTCATAGGAAGTCTATAACCTTTCAAATGTTATGGTTGTTGATATCAGGTTGTGAAGAGGGAAGAAATTCCTGAAGGTCTGCATAGGTGGGTTCCTTTGTATAAGGATTATCGGTTTTGTTGTTTGTAATTATTTTTAACTTCAAAAAGTGAAATTATAAACATCACTTGCAGGCAGATAAAGAATGGATCAGTTTGTGTTAGTTTTTTTGGAGTCTCCAAAGAATCTTCAGGTCAAAGCTCGTAAGTACATGAATTTCTTAAAGTTAAATTTTAAATTTAAAATGGCTGAGGTTTGCTCCGTCTTCCAAAAAAGATTGCCGAAGGAAATGCCTAAAATAAGCAGCAAGTATTAGATCAGTTTAATAATAATGAGATAGGATTTCCTAGACTTTTTAAAAAAATAATGTAGTTCTTTAAGTAACAATGATATTGGTTTTCCTAAATGAGAAGTGAGTAATTATTTAATTAGTTTTCAGCATAATTAATGCTTACATTTATGCAGTGCTTGCTTGAAGTCTGGAGAAGTATTGTCTTATGCCAAGCATCAACAAGAATTTACAAAGCAGGTCTGCTGTGCCCTCCTCTCCAGCATCTTTGTTGAAGCTATTGCCTAGATATTGATGTCAATCCAGCATTGAATATTGGAACTATTTTAAATTTTTTTCGAACAATATATAAAATAAATTGTAAAAATCTGTCATTGAAAACCTTGTTTCTTTGTTTTAATCTGCGTATAAACTATATTCACCTAATTATATGTGATTAGATCATTCCCATGATGGAAGAACACAGCTCAATAATCCAATCTCTTAGGGTAAATAGCTTACATTATAAAATAGTAAAACTGAATTATTCAGATACTGGTTCTACCAAGTATTGAGAATCCTAAAGGTGCTATGTATCTGGAGTTCTGGCCAAATCGTATTTGTGCTTGCATAATCTGGTGAAATTGTTTTGCTGCCCTTTTTTGCAATTGGTTTAATGCATGCTTAATAAATCATCATTCTTCAAGAAAGCAATTTGATCCATAGGGATCAAGGAAAACAATCTACTTCATCATTTTACTAGAGCGAACCTGGTCTTAGACAGCAGCAGAGATTCAATTGAAGCATTTCTTGTATGATGGTGGAACTGTGGTGGTTTCGAAACTGCTGGTCTGCATTAACTGGCCGTTTCACCTGTATTGGCTCCATGGGTAGAGTAATGATAAGGGACATTGTCTCTTTAGTTTCCAAGACGGTTGAGAGTCCTTTAGTGCGCAAAAGAACACTCTTGAGACATGATAAGTAAGAGGCAAAAATCTGGATAAGGCATCTGAGTTTGAGAGGGACAGAGTTGGTGTTTTGTTGATTGTTGGAGGAGAAAAGTAACAACACGCACCACTAGAGTCTATAGTCTCCGGGGGTCAGTGTAGCGCTGAACGGCGTACCTTTTGCATAATGGGTCAGCGAGTAAATGGGAACAGCGGCTTAAGCCATTAGGTGTAGGCGCGACTAGAATTTACAGTCTATATAGAGGCCGCCTGCCCAGATCTGATCTCCCATAGAAGATAGAGAGCCGAGATAGAATAGAATAGAATAGAGAGGGGGGGGAGGGGGCCATCTCTCTATATAGACTAGCCATCTCTCTAAACGAGCCATCTATATATAGAGGGGGGGCCATATATCTCTCTCTAGTGAGCAAGATAGCATGATGCTTGATGTACTTGTTATATTAATCTCTTTGTAATTTGTCCTTGGCCAAAAGATGATCGGGAAGTTGGGCAATCAAGGAAGAGATAAGTCACGGAGAGGGGGAGCCCTCAAAGAAAAATGCATTCACATTTTTTTTCAAGAAAGCCAAATTAGCACTACAATGCCTGCCGTAAGGGTGAGAGGAAAGGTAAGAGAAATGCCATGTACATAATTGTAAGGATCCAAAGAAGCATTATAGTCATTGTGTTATAGATGGGCCTATCGACACAAGGTGTTGGAAGTTGCATCCATAAGGGGGGCAAGGGTGGCACCTCTCCTCTCGTTAGCCCTATAATTCTCTCCCTCTATGGATTCTATTGGGCCCTCCGCCTTGGGGGAAGGCTTAGAGTACGGTAGGGGCAGCCCTCCCTAACTCCAAGCATCCCAAGAATCGCTCCAAGGACTCCTCCAAGAAGTCCATGGTGTAATGCCCACAAATTACAAACCAAAATTCATAGCTAAAACCAGGACAATTTTTTAGAAAAACTTAGGATCACTTACAACAACACGACAATGCCCAAACATTTACACATTCACGAACCCACTCATGCAACGATTTAAATTTTACTTGCAACAATATAGAAGAGAGACTTCATACTAAATGCAAAAACAACACATACTACCAAGCCTACCACTAGGGCTTACAAAGGGGAAAGACCATCATATGTATTATTGCGTTTTCATCCATGAAGGAATCATGGCTAGCCTTTGGTTCCTGCAAGAAGAAACACACAACAAACAACATGCCTCTTTCCCTCCACTTAAACCACCCTTTTTCACTCCACTAGGACTAGCCACATATTTCCTTGGTTTAACAATGTAACAACACACAAATCTTTATTCCTCCCATCAAGTGACAACCCCTTTTCGCTCACTAAACAATGATATAGTCTCACCCCCACTCATACACACACTTACATGCAAGTTTCACAATAATAATTCAAGTTCAACATTTACTCAAAGGAGTGATTCAAAACACAATAGTAAGCCAATTAAGAGAGAGAGAGAGAGATAAGTAGGGACCTTATCCACAATTTACACAGTTTACAATTTATCTTACACACTTAGTATAATCTGATTTCTTATTTACCTTTTGTTTTGTAAAACATTTAAAGTACATACAAGACATATAACACTTGTTTTCATGTTACTGAATTCTATTTCTTGTTTAATGTGTTTCCCTCAAGGAAACACCTCACTTCTCTTTTATTTAAATAATCCAAAGATTTACCATTAATTTTAAGAGGAAGCATTTTCAATTGCAAATTACAAATGGTTACTAATTCATTTGCTATACAATGGGTCACTTTTCTCACAAGTTTCAAAAGGAGGTCATCTGATGCCTAGTTTCATGGTAGAATTGCAAAACATGTCGAGAACTAACTTGACTACAGACAATTTATGAAAAGGTGACACCCAAGGTTGAGGCTTGACGGTTGCCTAGATATGACACTAGTGGAGGGTCATCTAGATATGATACTAGTGGAGGGTTGCCTAGATATGACCCCTTCTATGTGGCTGCACAAGGTAAGAAGTGGTGCCATCTCTTGTTATTCAGGTTAAATTAGGATGGAGGGTTCATTACGTGGAGTTCAAGCCCCATCTTATATAGATAACAATATACAAAGGGAAACAACAAATAACCATTCTCGCGCAATTCAGGGTCTCGCTAATCTACTACAATTCAAAAATGAAAAGTAGCACGGTGATACAAATTAGCTACTATTCTAGTTCCAAAAAGTAACATATTTCATTCATTACACTAATGTGTTTTACGTATTAGAGTGACCACCTAACAGTGATTACCAAGTCTTAAAGTTTGCCATACACATTGAGTTTGAGTAAGCTTAACAAGAGATTCAATCGGGACAAAGCCCGAGAATGGAACTCATCAAATCAAAACTATAGGAGGCTCACCTTCGCGTGGCCCCATCGTGGAAGCTTACACATAATTTGAGAGGTGATCAACACATTAGTTACTTGGATTAAGTAGAGTATTAAACTTATTAGGAGATAGCTCTACCACAATTTACATCTCCTGAGCCTTGGGTTTCACAAGAGGAGGCATGCTTTAGGTCATTATCAAGAGTGTTTAAATTGATGCATATTTTTGATTTAACAAAAATTAAATTGTAATTAGAGGACTAGACTAAATCAAGAATATTAGAAACATGCAATAAATCAACATCCAATGGCAAACAAGTACAACCAACAAGAGGATAAGAGTGACTTAGTTGATATCTGGTTGTTTGGACTGGACAGATGGTGGAATAAGCTCAATTTGGATTGTATGGGCTTCGTTTAGAGAACAATGATCAGAAGGTTATGCCGGACATAATCCCCTGGATTTGGACTATATCGCTTGGGGCGCTAGTGTTTGAACTGGGCACTAGTGCCCTGGAGAGAGGTGCAGATTTGGTTCTTTCGGTGTTTGGTAATGTCACCTTCTCTGTGTCACATCCACTTCTTTGTAGGGCTCTCTTGTCGCACCTGTATGTGCAAAACAAACTCTAGCTACTATCACAAGACTTGAGCGCACATTAGATGGAATAAAAGATGCATATGTTTGAGTCGGACTGACCTCGACGGTCACCCCAATGTGATTGTCACCGAGTGCTGCACTACATTTTAGACTCAATGTAGTTCTGATATGTGTGTGATAGAAATCGTGTCCCTTGAAGCTAGGTTGCCCTTGTGTAAGTTGCACCAATATAGCGGACTACAACTACTTTGCCTCCAAGATAATATGTCATGGAATTGAGAATTTTTCCTTCCTATGCAATAAATAATGCAGTCCTTAAGTTGCTCCTTTTGCCCAAGTAGTAAATAGAAAATAATAACCCAATTACTCCTTAGAATAGCTAGTAGGTTGTGTATATATATGCTTCATTTGTTTGAATTTCGATACTTAGTGACACCAAAGGCCGACCCCAAATATGAAATAGGAATTAGAAAAGGTTTAAAATTAGGCGCCAAGTGGTAAATTAAAATATAAACAAGCGCCAGTAAGGGACACTAGCGCCTGGGCGCTATTGTCCTTACTGGGTGCTAGTGTCCTTAAGAAAATAAACCAGACCACGGGTAGATACATGGATCCCTGTGACACTGCCAAAAAGGATAAAGATCCAGAAGATAAGATAATTTTATTAATGTCCAACAAATGACCACAATAGTAGGTCAATGGGACTGTACAGTACAATGCAAGAGGTGCCAACAGGGAGACTCAAAGGGGTCATCCAAACAATAAAAGAAGAGAGAGAGAGAGAGAGAGGAAAGGAGTAGCAAAGGCCACCGTGACCAGAATAGTGCAGCTGGATGGAGCCGAAGAGGAGGGCGGGAGAATCTCGCCACTGACCCTATCACATAACATCCGAGGCCGACTGCAAGTAGCTGGCAATATGCCTGTGTCCTCTAGCTGAAGTCGTGAGAAGACTGGAATGCTGGTGTACGGAATAAGGACGAACACGACTTTTAAATCTACCCTGTGCTAATCTTTCTGTGAGCTGGCTCAAATAAAGATTATTAGTCTCTTGTTGCTTAACCATATGGGTGAATAATTGTTTCATTAAATCAACATCGGGGTCTTCATTGTCACCCATCTTCTCAACCCAATAGGCTAGAGAAACAACTTTGATACCCCTGAAATATCCCTTGTGGGATATCACTTAATATATATATATATAAATTTGCAGTAAATGATATTCTGATTTTTTCTGGAAATAAACCAACTAGGGCAGTGAACTGAAATTTATAGATATCTTGCAAAAAACTTGTCCAAATCACATGAAATTTTATAGAGAGCTTGCAAAGGTGAAAACAAAGACTAGAAAAATATTTTTGGATTTTTCTGAGTAATAGATAACTGCCAGTAATTTTCAGAATGCCTTAAATTGATGAAAAACTTAAAAAATTCATAACTATGTGAATACAACTGATTAAAATCTGAATTTTGGAAAATATCATCTACAAAATATATAGAAGAGATTCCAACTTAAGATTTGGAAAATGGCACCTAGGAACCCTAACAAAAACTGCTGCAAATTCCTAGGGTTGATGTCATCCTATAGGACGGGCTGGAAATCCACCAAAATGCCTCCAAAATCTGCGCCAAACTCTGCCATAAATACTGGGAATAATCTGACCTGCAAACCCCTGAAAGTTCCTCACCACTCTACTGAAATAGCCTTTGAAACCCCCTGAAATAGCCTTTAAAATCTGATTTTTGAAAAATATCATCTACAAAATATATAGAAGAGATTCCAACCTTAAGATTTGGAAAATGGCACCTAGGAACCCTAACAAAAATTGCTGCAAATTCCTAGGGCTGATGTCATCCTATAGGACGGGCTGGAAATCCACCAAAATGCCTCCAAAATCTGCGCCAAACTCTGCCATAAATACTGGGAATAATCTGACCTGCAAACCTCTAAAAGTTCCTCACCACTCTACTGAAATAGCCTTTGAAACCCCTTGAAAACCCTTCCTGAAATCTCTGTAAATCTGCCTCAATATCTGCTCTGAATAGGCTCCAGAATAGCAAACTAGGGTGGATCTTTCACCACCGAAGAGTGCCATACTAGCTAGGAATTTATTTCACCACCGAAGCTAGGGTTCTTGTGGGATTTTACTCCACAAGCAAAGAAGAATGCAAACAACAGTTCCTCAATGTCAAAATATGTGTGAGTGTAAGAATGAATGAATAACTCTCCTCAAGCACTCCTTTCATAACTTCACTAGGTAACAAGAGGCCCGAAAAAAACCCCAATCGACCCCCCTTGGGAAAATCCCAATAATATAATATGATTGAAGTTACTTCCCCCGACCCGCGCCAAAGGTAACTTAGGTGACCCCCAACGAAGAATTAGAATAAATAACTGTCATATAGTCACCGAATGACAAAATATAACAATTATTACCACCAAGTTGCCCAACTTAATTTCAAAGACTAAATATAACATAAAGCAAGGTGGTAATCAGACATCCATACCCAATAGCCTCTAGCGTTGTTAGCCCCTCGGGTATGACCAAGGCTAAGACAAATGAAAAAGCCTCCTAGGCCATCTGCTCAGAATTGGGGAGATTACAGAATCCTCCATGATTCCGAGTCTGTGAATGTATAAAGTAAGCGTGGATATGGTCTCAAAGCACAAATGCTATGTGTCAAACTCAACTTGGACGATGTATTGAGGAATAGTTCATTTGCAATGGACCATAAGCTAACTCGTGAGTTTGCACCCTCTCAACATGAGCTCAATTAACAAAACCTAGACTAGGTCCCCAAACCTTGGATTAGGCTTGATGACTGTATCAAAGAGGCGCATCTTTGAAGGGATTTCCTAGATGTGGATTAGAAAGGATTTTCACTTAAAGACAGAGGGATGTGTATCCCTTGAAAAAGGGTGATTGAGAGGTAGGCTTCATACTAAGATATGGTGCGAAAAATTGGATCCCCAAGTAAGTGTAGGCTGATGTGATCTCCAAAGGTTCCCCTTTTAAAGGATTTGGAATGGGGAAAGAGAATGTTTGGAGGTGTTGAATATCACGACCTTGGTTTTGCTAAGGTTGACCACCAACTGACGAAGCTCACAAAAACGAGCAAGGACGTCGAGTTGTCTTTGTAAATCACAATTACCGAATTTGGCCAGATCTTTGGCCCAGTGTTTTAAAAACCGGCCGAATTGGAACCGGAACCGGCTGGTTCGACCGATTTAATTGTTTTTTTTTTTTTCCATGAACCGGTCAAAGAATCGGATCGGTTGATCGGTTTGGCCTCAAACCGGTCCAGTTTCAACCCAAACCGGCCGGTTTGACTCTACACAACCGTATACAACAATTTTAATTAAAAAAACCTTGTTTTATATACATTTTTTATTTTTTATTTGTTCTGAAGCCTAATTTTGCTATAAACACCTTTCTTACATATATACAAGAGCAAACTTTGCATATTTTGTGTGTAATTGTTGGAATCATGGTTTTTAATCCGGTTTCAACCCAAACCGGCCGGTTTGACTCTACACAACCGTATACAACAATTTTAATTAAAAAAACCTTGTTTTATATACATTTTCTATTTTTTATTTGTTTTGAAGCCTAATTTTGCTGTAAACACCTTTCTTACATATATACAAGAGCAAACTTTGCATATTTTGTGTGTAATTGTTGGAATCATGGTTTTTAACCTTTCAAATATATTGATTTCATAAAAAATATAAAATTTTATGTATTTTTTAGTAAACTGGTTCATAAAGTTTGAACTAGTCTGGTTCTGGTTCGGTTCCGGTCAGACCCTCGGCCGGTTCCGAGTCCGGTTCTGATTTTTAAAACATTGCCTTGGCCTGATAGAAAATTTTCAGGCGACCCGGATAAATTCGGTCCGGGTTGGACCATTTTTTTGAATTTTTTTGCGCAAAAAAAAGACACCTAACGATCTTATAAATTTAACATTATATATATAAACATTTTATATTGTATTATTAACTTTTTTCATTGTTTTTGTAAATTTTGCATATTTAGAAATTATGCTCATATATAATATGTATATATTTTGGATCTTTTTTACCAAATTTTTCAAGAATTCTGGACTTTTGAATTTTTTGCCCTCCCTAACGGATCTGGATTTTCAAACTTGGTGACTATTTTGTAAACCGTCAATCAAGCGAGAAGAGAAAGTGCCATTGGTGAAAAGGAGTATGGTTATCACCATATCATGTAAAATGGAACTATCATATGAATGGTTATGTTGTTGAAGAAAATTCTGTAGCTCATCAATGTAAATGTTGCATAGGGTCGGGGAAAGAGGGATCCTTGCTTGACCCCAGTGGTGCTCTTCACAAGGCTAGGAAGACTGTGAGGAGTATGCAACTACCCCACAACTGTCTCATAGAGTCTTAAGCTGCGGTAATGAGAGATGTTGGATTGTTGACATCACACAATTTGTGGAAGAGCAGATGTCACGGAACTGAGTCAAACGCTTTCCGGAAGTCTGCAAAACAACAAAAGACTTTAGACAACCGATGACAAGCCTCCTCAATGATGGCATGGAGTGTAAAAATGTGGTATTGTTTTGTATTCCCTCTTGAAGTGTTCCTGCCTCCCTGCTCTAAGATTACCCCTCTCCAAGTGCTATGAGAGCTGCATGTGTAATGGTCTTGTATTTGCTAGGGTTGGAGCTATCCCTCGACTTAAGAATGGGATGGATTATGTGCTGGGACCAAGAGCGAGGAAAACTTGAGCAAACAACCTCATTAAAAAGCTTTGCCAATGGTAAGACTAGGGAATCTGCACCATATTTGAGGAACTCAGCTTGAAGGTCTTCAAAGAGATTAGAATGGGACCCTAGGAATCTTGACAGGTTAGCATCTTGGGAAGGACACCAAGACAAGCAATAAGGTACTCAAGGAGAAAGTCGGAGAGTTTTTTCCACATCTTCTCCTCCACTAAGCTTTTGTAGGACCAAAAGTCTTCCAAAAGGGAGGTACGATCCTTAGGAATTAAGGAAAACAATCAAATTCATCATCCAACCAGAAGAAACATGGTTTCAGTCAGCAACAAGGCTTCAATTGAAGTATTTCTTATATGATGGTGAAACTGCTGCTTCAAACAGAGTGGCAATTGTTGTGCAGCTGCTGGTAACTAGAGTGACGGTCTTGAAACTGCCGGTTTGCAATAACTGGCAATTTCGCTCGTATTTGCTGTACAGGTAGAGTAATGGCAAAGGATGTTCTCTTTAGTTTCCAAGGTAGTTGGGAGTCTTTTAGTTCACAAAAGGACACTCCTGAGACATGGTAAGTAAGAGGCATAAGTTCAGATGAAGGCATCGGAGTGTGTGAGTGACAGAGTTGGTGTCCAATTGGTTGTAGAAGGATAAAAAGGACAGAGAAGAGCTGAGTGAGCAAGATAGCACAATATTTGTTACTCTTGTTGTATTAATCTCTTTGTAATCCATTTTCGGCCGTGAAAAAATTGAGCATCCATCTTCAGAGTAGGACAGTATGTCATGATTCTGGGATTCCATCTTCTTGTAAAATCATTCTTCAGAGTAGGACAGTATGTACAAATATTGTGCTGCCTTCAGTTATGTCATTTTGAAGTAAAATCAGAGTAGGATAGTATGTCATGATTCTGTCAACTCCATTAAGCAGTTGATCTTAGGAGTTTACAGATTGGAATTTTACATTAGTGTCGACAAGTAACCAAAATAAGATAACGTGATTTAGAAAGCACAATGACTTATGATAGAGAAGTACTAGGGTAAAAAAATCCCAGGCTATGAAAAGTAACAGACACAAAGTATAAAAGAAATCCATGGGAATCTTTGTACTAGATATTTGTTTGTTCGTATTGGCTCTCATAATTTCACCATCTCTGATTTGCTTTTCTATGGCATTTAAATGTATGCAGGCCTTACTGAGACAAGCCAGATGCACATTGTTGTTTATTTGGAGGCTAGTAATTTTCAATGTGTTTTGTATAATCCTCTTCTACAATATGCAGTGAAGTGGTGGATGATGCAGAAAGAACAATGGAATTATGTTAATGTCCACATGAGAACAATATTGGGGAGTTTATATTGACCGTAGTCTATCATATCAGGACATAATACTAAATAGTAGATATTGCACATAGATCAGAAGTATGGGAAGCACTTGGACAAAGAAGGAACAGCGCTTAATCAAGTCAGGATTCATAGAAAGAAAGAAATTAAATTAGTGCCCACAAATGACCAACGTAGGTCAATGGAACTTAAGAGCACAACCACTCCAATATTAAAAATAAACTAAAGGCTAAAGCTAAAAACACATGAACACATGATTTTAACTAGTGGTGTCCCAAAATAAGTAAATCCTAAATATGTCAGAAATAGCAGTAGCGTGTATTATGAATAACCATGCGAAATGAAGATTTGTTGTGAAAAAAAATGATGAGGTTGATGAAGGCCAAAGCTAGTCCTGATTTCTATTGAACTAGAAAAAGAATCAACATCTTCATCAATCAGCTTGAAAAGGCCAATATAAGATATGAAGTTATCCACAGGAAAATGGTTTGGACTAAGTGGGCTTGGCTGGGAATCCTGGAGAATGCAAAGAATGATGTCGTTTCAAAATTTTTGTCAAGAACCACAATTTAATTTTTTCCTATGGGTGAATCAAACAGTCATGGATGGGGAGCTGATCAATTTGTAGGACAAGTAACGCCCGTCGCATACCAAAAGAGGTGCTCGAAGGGCCCATCATATCTAAATAATCACGAAAGTAAAGCATTTCAAGCACAACCTATCAGCAAATACCAAACTGGGGTGTGGGTCTGTGCTATCTATATAAATGCAAGCATCCCCATCATTGTGATTGTAGCATGCTTTTTGAGACAGGGAATTTATAACAGTTGTGCATGATAACAGTTTACCAAAACTGTTGTCAAACTCATTTTCGCAATGCTTACTTGGGAGAATCCATCTTCCATCAGCATGTTAACCACAGAGAATGTATCTTTCATCCACAATCAATTTGAAAATATTAGCGCATATCAATGATAATAACAACTGGAAATTTTAAAGTGGAAAGCTTGAAAAAAAATTCAGATATTTCGAAGCAATTGTCAGCTTTATATTTCCCATATCTGCATGAGTATGTAATCCAAGATGAGCATTAGTAACAGACAACTTATTTATTAACTGTAAGTGTTGCATTTTATTGGTCCTTGCACAATCCTTTATATTGATTTTCAACCTAAAGCAACAGAGAAATAATGGAGACTTATAGATGCATAAAATGATATAGTCTTCTGTCTTGCGGCTTGCCATTTATATGCTGTAAGATAAAAAATTTTTAATACAAAATTTCATAAAGAGAAGGAAGAAGGTGAAACAGAAATTCAAATTCATGAGAATCTTCTGCCAACCAAAGCAAGTCATGGAAGTAAAAGATACATCAACCATCTAAGGTGTCAAATCCCTCCCAAGACTGGTACCTTTAAGCAAGATAAGCATCGTCTAAAATAGTAGCAAGAGTTAATAAAATATTCCGACTTATTGTTTCAGTATAATGATTATACTAGATTGCACAGAAACGTCCAGTACCGGCCTATACCAGGTCTGAAACGTACCTGGTATGGAAACTGGTACTGGTACTCTCTGGGTACATACTGGGTACAGAAAACCGTACCCAGGACGTACCCAAGGCCTGTGAGTACCCACACAGTTTTTTTTTTAAGTGCAAAAAAATAAATAAAACTTGAGGGCTACGACTGGAATTGAACCATGGAAAGTTTGTGTGAGATTCAATATGCCAATAGGCTCCCAAGGGTCAAGAGAGATGAAAAGGACTTCATTTGGTTGACTTACTATTTGGGGGCTTTCTTGTTGCTCCTCAAGGGTCCTTTATTCTTCAGTCAATTTGGAAGGCATGGGAACAAGTGAAGCACTTGGTGGTTGGGCAGCCTATCTTCTCTTCCTTTGACAGTGACACTAGGTGCCAAGCCTACACATTGATTTGGTGGAATGTGAAATATAATGTCAAGATCCTTACCGTGACAAGCGGCTGCTCTGCCCTCCTTCGGTTTGAGAAAGGAATTAAAATATTTCACGACTTGTACAGATTTGGGAAGTGGATGGAATGGACAGACCTTAAAGCTTTTGATAAGCTTCCTCAATCTTAGTTCAGCAGAATGTATACAATGCTCAGAAATGCTTTCACAGCTCCCTCTACCGGACTAATTATGGTGGATGAGAATGAATTTTGGGATGCTAGGAGGTTGGAGAATGTATACAACTCTATGAAAAGATTGCCTTCTCCCCAAACCTTTCCCTGGGCCTTAACAATAAGTGGAATGATTGTGAGCCCATTAGTAGATGGACTCAGACATTTAATGTTTTGTGGTCTTCTTGTATTTAGTCAAAGAAATCTTGGTTTAGATGGCTTCTAATTCATAATAAGCTTGATGTTGGCTTCGAATATTTTATAGGTTGCCGAGACTATAAGCTTGTTGTTTTCTTTAAATTTTTTATAACTATTTATATATATTTTATTTTAAAAATATATTGTATGAACGTACCCGCAAAGTATCGTACCCGGGGTTTTAAAAAAATTTCCGTTTCAGCGTACCGAACTCATACCCGTATCCGTATCCTGACAGTCTAGTAATTACATGCTTATAACGGACGCTTATAATGCAGACTTATAGACACATAAAGGTATAGTCTTCTGTCTTGCCATTCGTATGAAATAAGTTAAAAAATTTAGATGCAAAATTTGATTAAGGAAGAAAGTGAAACAGAAATTCAAATTCACAAGAATCTTCTGCCAGGCAAAGCAAGTCAATGGAAGTAAAAGATACATCAACCATCTAAGGTGTCAAATCCCTCCCAAGATTGGTACATTTAAGCAAAATAAGCTTCATCTAACATAGTAGCAAGAGATAATAAAATACCGTAACTTATTGTTTCAGTATAATGATTATTAATTTATATGCTTATGCAGTGTATATCTACACACTATGTTGGGCCTAGAATTCAATATGCTGAAGGATAATGTTAGATAAGAAAGTAAGAAATTTAATAAATTTCCACAGATCACCAAAAGTAGGTCTATGGGACTTCAAAGGTATGTTTAATTACACTACAGAAGTATTAGGGTTAAAAAGACCAAGAAATGTCAAAGCAATGTTTTCACAGTTATTGATGCATTGTGTGATAATCACCATACTTACGCTGACAAGTAATGAATGTGGTTGGTTTTGTGACCTTTAAATCATATCAATATTTTGTACTGATAATGGATGTTGTTTGCAGAGTTTTACAGATAAGCGTGAAGCTCAAAATTTTGAGGCAGCTGTGGTTAAAGCCAAGGAAACCTTGGACAAAGTTTCCATGGAATCAAAAAAGACCTATTTTCGCCAAGGTCGTGGATCCAGGAAAAAGGAAAACTCCATGGAAATGAGAGAAAATGAACCCAACGAGGCTAAGCTACAAGATAATCAGTCAACTCCAACACACAAGCGCAAGAGGTTTTCTGGTACAGGATCAGGGGAGCCTTTTGAGAGTGAATCTGCTGATCCATCTCATGAATCACCTAGTGTTCCATCATCCAAAAAACGTTTGAGGCGGACAACGGATGCTAGAAATGATCACTCGGCACGGAAAACCAAAGGGAAGGATGGAGTAAGCTTCTATGTTATCTTTCTTTTAATAATTCAAATATGAATTTTTTATTGTTTATTTCAAAATAAATTGATAATGCCAGTTGCTCCATAAAATTTGAATGCTAGAGCTTTCTGAGCACAATAGAGGGGCAATATCTGATTTGTCTTGTATAACCTCCGGATATTTTTATCACAAGATGTTCTCAGGACAGATGCAAATTAATTTCAGGTTTTTGAGTAGATTAGGTTTTGTATTTTGTATTTAAATTCCTCTTGTTTGATGTTTGCCCATCCATAATTATTTCTAAGTTCTGGATTTGTTTGAATACCATTAAACTCAACGCGAGTAAATATTCTAGCTCTTTAGAATGTGACCACAAGATTTGTGTTGTTTTATGCAAAAGATATCTAATTTTGTGAATTTAAGTGAAGGTTAATAAGTTTCTAAATAGTCAATGGCTTTTGAACATCTGTTAATACTTTTGAGTTATTAATCATTTCTGAAAAGGAAATCAACCTTCGTGTCTTACCACAAATTGCTCTGCAATCATGACCACAGTAACAAGGGTCTACTGAGCCTTGAATTTTTTCAGAGGGCTTTACCTGTTGGTCTGAATCTGCTAATGTCAGGTCAACACATTGACCGGGACGTCATCCTTCATTTTGTCATGTAAGCTTTGTTTTCCAGCTTATGTGCTTTGAAAACCATGATGTGCTTAGTGAATACTGTAGTTCTAATGCAGATGCCTTGGATTGGGATGTTGGCACCGGCAGATGATCATGAGTTTTAAATTATGGTAGTGAGTTTTTATTTTTAAGATGTTTAATTTGTCATTTAAGAACCTAGTGGTCCTAGGGACTAGATTATAGAGACTTGAGAGTGTGTGCCACTCGCTAAATATTGTATGATAGTGTGACCATTGATGTATCAAACTTTGAAATGCTGTAAATCCCAGGCTTTGAAATATTTCTTTTATATTATTTCCATGTTATATTCCTGTAGTTATGTATAATTTTCTAAATTATATAACTTCAAACGTTTCCAAACCTTATTGAAACTCCAATTTTGGCGAGCTTTGCACCTTCTCAAACCTACCAAAATTTTTGAACTTTGTTATCATGTATGTCAGTTTTTTTGTGCAACTGTTACAGTCAGACAAAAAGACCGACTCTTCTTAGGCACCTATGGCCCATGGGGTAGAGAAGTGTAGCCATCGCTGAGAAAACTATATTTTAAGTATCAGAGTATAGAAAGAACTGTAAGAGGTGTTTCATTGTCCAAACTTTAACTTTAACCTGCATATTTATAAGAAAAATTTGAAATTTTAAAGCAAAATGAACTGTCGTGAAACTTAGGTACATACATTATAAAATTTGGCTTGCACCAGTGGTAGCAACTTGAGGTGAGACTATCACAACATTTTTGTTAAATAAAAAAGCGAAAACTGTATTTTCAAAGCCCTAACTTTCCCTACTGCTAAGATCTATCATCATATGGTGGTATTGGAATAAGGAGACAAAAGTATTCTAAATATGTGCAAGATCTGTACCGACAATTATGAAAGAAAACTATTCTGAACTGCGGCAAAAGGAAGATGTCCACTTTAACATTGCCATTGACTTGGTTGTTTCTTATTTCTCTGTGTTAAAACCTGGACATCATCAAAGAATTTGACCGATTTTAAAGTTTGAAATGAAGAGTTTGCAGCTTTACATGCAAAACTGCGCTTTGAATCCCCTTGGATGATCGGAGAGACTTGTGTTTAAAGCTATGTTTAAGCTTCTTCCAATGACCGTAAACTCATACATATTGTTGGACTTGCAACACAAACCTTCGAGATGGTATGTAGCCCCTCTCCGTCAACCTTTTAAAGCCACACAAACAAATTTTCTTTGAGTATATCCTGCAGGCAATTTCTTCAGAAGCTGGAGGTATTATGGCTTTAAAAAGGCGTTTATCTAACAAATTCGCACTTGTACAGTCCAATTGATGTTTGAAATGGCTTATGAAAACATGGGTTTGATCCAAAGGGAGCCCCATAATTGTGAATAAGCCACTTGATAGGCTCTAGTGTCTAGAAGCTATTAAATGTGTGATGTCATGGTCTATGTGGAACATGATAGGACATATGATGATATAAGCCGTTGTAGTGTTATGTTAAGGTTATTCATTGCTGGACTCTGCCCCATGGCCGTGAATGAATCTTCTATGGCTGCACCTTGATTGAATTGCTATTTTCTTCAAATTATTTATACTTGAAGAAAGTGTTGAGGTTTTCCATTTCAAAAAATGAATCGTTGTGCTATTGTAATCTGTCTTCATCATGCATTTTTTTCCCCCTTCTATAGTGTACAGTACAGTAATAGTTCTTATTTCTATTTTTCCAGTGGTTTATTTCGAAAAATGGATCTTTGTGCTATTGTAATCCGTCTTCATCATGCATTTTTTTCCCCCTTCTATAGTGTACAGTACAGTAATGGTTCTTATTTCTATGTTTCCAGTGGTTTATCATTTTCATGATTTTGTGTTTTGTGGTTTTATTGCAATCATGGGTAAGAATGAAAATTCGTCCTTGTGGATGCAATATTTTCTCTATTTATTTCATCTAATTCAATTTCTCTTATTTGTTTCTTGTAATGCAATTTCTCTTCATTGAACCCTCCAAGCCCAGGCCAGCCCTTTGGTGACATTATCAAATCCTGCATTGGGAACTGTTTTGTTCTTGATGTTTCTATAGACACTCTTGCTGCTACAGAAACTTACCACTCGTGGTTCTCTTGTACCCTCTATGCTGCTTTTTGTTTCCTGGATTCTATCCTAATTATTTTTGTTGTTTCTAGAATTTAGAATTTTGGGTTTATCTCTTTGGTAACTTTCTTGCTTATTTTGTATGACAAATTAACAGCTGTGCTTTTTCATTCTTAGGGGGATGATGTACTTTTGGACATCCCCTGGTGATATCTGAAGAGTTTGTACATCCACAGTCCTAGTGACTCGCTTTGGGTATTTGTGGACATAAATATAATTTCTTTAATTCTTTCTTTCTTACATGTGGAGAACATATGGTTAGCTGACATGCTATCTATCACTATCCAATCTCAAAGTAGCTTCTTTGAAAAATCAAGCATTCATCATTCTTGGAAGTTGCTTGTATTGGTCAATCATTTGTGTAGTCGTGTCTGATCTCTTTGGTAAAAGAATGCACTATTTTTAACATTGTATGCACAGATTGATATACTTTTAGAAAGATTGCTTAACCTGTGATAGTGTTTAATTGAAAATGTTGCAACCAAATGCAATTAACATGGAAATGCTGGATGCTGAATACTGTCTTTGCTTTCTGAATTCTCCAGTATTATTTTGAATGTGTTGTCTGCGATGCTGGTGGCAACTTGCTTTGTTGTGATCGCTGCCCTCGAACTTATCATCTTCAGTGTCTTGACCCACCCCTTAAGGTATGTCATTGCGTGAACATTTTTCTTGATCTTCAGTATTTCTCAAGGTCACAAAATGTTCTGTTGGTTTGTAAAGGCAGTCATTTAAACTAAAAAAAGAATTTTGTTCCTTCTTTCATCAAAGCGCACTCCACCTGGAAAGTGGCATTGCCCAGTTTGTCGTGAGCAAATTGAATCTCCAAAGATCTTAAGTCAGTCATCCACTGAATCAAAGCGATCAAGGGCGAATAAGAGTTGCGAGGGATTAAAGATGAAACCGATGGCACTTCGTTCTCATAAAGCTGAACCAAATGAAGAGCACTCAATTCCTGGCAAGAACACTGATCCTTTGTGCAAGGAGGCGCCTGCTGAAAAGTCACGAAAAAGGAAAGATGAGAAGAACGAAAAGGACAATCGGAAGAAGACAAAAAATGTAGAGAAAAAAAGTGCTTATGCAACTTGTAGCCAATGTGGACTTGAGATAACTCTCTTAGATCCTAAAGAAAATAACAAAGGACTTTGTGAAAAATGCACAAAGAAAGATGAAGAGGCCACAGCTGTTTTTACAAAGGAAAAGCCTAATGCAATCCCACTACCAATTGAGGAAGAGAACAAGGTATGCTACTCAATTTCAGACAAGCTAGTTCAAGAGGAAAATGGGATGTACCGAACTACTGAAAATTTTATTTCTCAGCAATACCAAATAGGAATTTATGCATGGCGTGTTATATTTGAATTTGCACTTGAACTGCTAGTCATTAAAATTTGGAGTGTTACTCTTGACACAATCTATAATTTTGTTAGTCTTCTAGAATACAAGAACTTTGTACGTACTCTAGTACTGTACTGATATGTTAATTGAATATAACCACATGGATTGGCCTGAAGAGTTAATCACCACTTTTTTTTATCGATGAGTGAATCTATGCTCAGGAGATGGGAGGCGGTAATTCAAAGGATACCAGTATTGGGCCCCTAGGACCAAGGAGGGGCCCATTTCCTGAAAGGTGAGGGGCAAGAAGGGGCCCAAAGGTCCCAAGAAAGGGGCCTGAAGTGCCCAAATGAAGGTGTCCAAAGTCCCCAACTAAGGCAATTGGCATGGGGGCAAATGTATTCTGGGTCCTAGCTATCAGTGAAAAATATCATACTCAGGCTTTATATGGGTCTGTGCTAGATCCTAGCAACTATAACAAGAAATGGATTAAGTTGCCATTTTTCTGAAATTTGAAACAAGTTTGCTATCTTTGAAGTACAAGGAAATCGATAAGGGAATTGTGTTTAAGGCATGGAATAACAACAAACTGTCAATGGCAAATGAGGAGACCATCATACATTTAGATATAAGTTAATAGTTCTGAAGGATCTCTGGTTTTGGTCTGTATTCTTTTTTATTTGCCTTGTTCTTAACAGTCGTATTTTTCATCTTATGTGGTGTGTATCAGAAGAGTCACCAAACAGATAAATATATGCATTCTTGTATTGATGACAAATTATGTAATTTCAAGGGGCTACATGGAATGAAATTCAGATCAGCTCTCTGATGTTCTTTGGTGGGGCTGTATGGAATTAAATTTAGATCAGCTCTCTGGTATTCTCTGGCAGGCCTTCGTCTGACACTCCTTTCTCAACATGAATACTTCTTGGATGCAGCAGTTCAAAACTCGTCTTACTGTCTTACAAGGTCAAGATGGTCAAGAGGCCCAAGATCCAGTAGAGTTTTTAGAAATTGAGATAATGGGGTCTGAGTTTTGAGAATCCCTGTTGCTATTTCAACAATACTAGGTAGCCGGTACGTGCCCTGCAGGGCATGGGTACGGGTACAGTACATGGTACGGGTATGGTACGCCTTGTGTACGGCCAGGGTACGTCCAGCAGTACCCGGGTACGTCTGGCTACTTCCTGAGAAGTAGCCAGACGTACCCGGGTACTGCTGGACGTACCCTGGCCGTACCCGGGTGTACCCAGCCGTACCCAGGGCGTACCCAGCCGTACCCACCAGTAAAAACAACAATTTTTTTATTTTTTAAAATTTCTTTTGTTTTTTATTTTAAACTTTTTTGTAAAACAATAAAAACTATTTTTTGGGGGTCAATAAAGGACAATAGATGCGATTAGGTAAATGATTCGACTGTGGTAAAACTTCACAGAAGTACCTAAAACAATGGCTGAAACTGCAACAGTTGAGATGCGTTTGGGTAATGTAGGATCAAAAAACACAGTGGCAGCATCTCCACTAGCAAGTAAGACTAATGCAGGAATAATAAGAGAAACCCCAAAGGAATCTGAACTGCCAGATTTGAAGGGAGCTGGTAAAAGCCAGAATTCCAGTCCAGTTATGTGATTTGTTATTATTTATGTTAATAATTGGACATTGTAACATTTGGAGTTTGAAACAATGTACTTGTTCGAAGTTCAATCAATGAATATCATGACAAAATGCATTGAATTATTAATAACATTATTTGGCTATTTCACTTAATTATTAATTTGTTTACTCTATTCATGTATAAGGCTGAATTTTTGCTTATTTGGCTATATTTTTAATATTTTATATGTATATTGTACTGCCGTACCCAAGTGCTGTACCCGGGCCCCCAAAAATTTTGCCATACCAGCGTACCGGATCCCCGTACCCGTACATGCACCGTACCCCCGTACCGGCTACCTAGCAACAATACATGTAGGAGACAAACATAGTATTACTGATTTGAAAGCAAGTATCACTAAACTCAAGCAACCCCATCCCACCCCGTCCAATGGCTTTTTTGGCAGCTTAGGATGATTCAATGGGTGAGGCCTGCCTGATTCGTGACTGCAAGTTGTCCATGGTGCCATGCTTGCTTTTTATGTGCATTTTATACATTTGGCTTCAAGTTCAGATGGACCCACCTCCTCTTAGAGATATTTTTGTTATAGTTTTCTATCTCCCACCTATTTCATTATCCATTCCCTTGCTCACTGGTGGCCACCCATATCTTGACCTCTACTTGGAGTTATCCCACTATTCTTTCTTGGGTGATGTCATTCTTGTTGGTGATTTTACTGCCCATATCAGGACCCTCTAGTCGCCTACAACGATCTTATGGGGGGTGAGCTATATCTTTAGGAGTTAGATTTTGAAGTGTTTGGATTATAGAGAACCTTGGCTTGGATTTTGAAGACTTTGGATTAAAAAGAACCAGAAGTTGAACCTTCAAGGCTATTTATCCTAGATAAATCCACTCTCCACTTGTCAAATGCAAGCAACAATGAAATTGATGTAGCTCCTACATCAAATAGTTCCTGGTTGCATCATATGGCATATATGCAGTGAAAGAAATTTTAGTATTTTTGTGGGCAAAGGTAATTCCATCCCCACTCTAGCTTGGGCCCAGGTATTCACCAGAACACTTATATACAACTTGCCCCCAGTGAACAAATATTGCTCGTAAAGCGGGGCAAATCTTGAGATATGCAAGCAACAGAATTTGTTGTTTCGCGGTTATAGGAACGGGAAAATGGGACCCTCCTTTGTCGGGATACTTCCAGTTAAACTTTGACGGGACTTCAAAAGGAAACCTGGGGGTAACTAGAATTGGTGGAACCATCAGAAATGCGACGGGAGAGGAAATCATAAAATACCTCCAAAATATAGACGTGCAAACAAACAATTATTTTAAATTGATGGCTCTAAGTTAAGGAATCGTGCTCACAATGGAGCACGGTGATCCTCAACTCTATGTTTGAGACTTTGTTAATTACAATGTGGGAAGAAATGGCACGAAGGCCATATGATTTTATTGATGTAAAATTGCAATATACCTTGCATGGGGTAAAATCTCCTGGGTTGGGCTGCTGTCTTTAAATAGCGACCTGCAAAACATCCAATCGTGGAAGTTCTTGAACGTGGGACTCAACCACCTAACCTGATGCAAATTAATATAAAGCTTTGAGCCTTTATTACAAGGTTTATTACACTAACACCTGTACCTTATGATATGCACTAACCTAAGGTTGATTTCAGATCATAACAAAATATTCTAACTTCCATATGATAATTATTCAAGTTTAAAATGCATGTGAAGCCATGAGAGTTCAGGGCTACCTGGTCTGCACATTCATTGCCATAGGAAGATGGAGCATATAATAGAGGATATCATCAGTCAACTGTACAACATCTATGGTGTCATTATTAAGAACAAAAAATGCTGTAAGAACAGATGAATGGACCATTTGGCTAATCTTGCAGCTAGACAACATATATTTAGAGGCCTGACTACTCACAGGGGAGAACATATTGCCAAGTCAATTGGGAACCATGCTTGCGTTAGTGAAGCAACCGGACCATGACCATATTCACGATGTTTAAACACAGCATATTATGCAACGATAATAGCATGGTATTAATTGCTATGATCTCAGACTACATGAAAATCCACATTTATTTGATATTTAGAGACACTAAAATTCCTACCCCCGCCAACCTACCCATTCCCCCATTTCCCACTTCTCAAACTATATGCCCTATGCATTAGTACTAACCTAGACTGTTTCGGTACGGGTAAGGGTACAGATACGGGTATGGGTTCGGTATGCTGAAACGATTTTTTTTTAAAAACCTTGGGTAGGGTATGCTTTTGGGTACGTTTTATATATATATATAAATTTAAAGAAGCATTTGCATACTTATTGAAATTTAATACTCATACATTGCATACTTATTGAAATTTAATACTCATACAATCATTCATAGAACATGAAAACAACAAGCTTATAGTCTCAGCAACCTATAAAATATTAGAAGCCAACAACAAGCTTGTTATGAATTAGAAGCCATCTAAAGCAAGATTTCTTTGACTGAATAGTGAATACAAGAAGACCACAAAACATTAAATCTATGAGGCTATCTATTAATGGGTCTCACAAACATTACACTTATTGCTAATGCCCAGGGAAAAGTTTGGGGGAGAAAGGCAATCTTATCATAGAGTTGTTTGGAGGTAGCCTCTTGGAGAGGGGGGTCCTTTGAGCCACCACATACTATCCCACAAGTCATTCTCATCCTCCATAATTAGTCCAGTAGAGAGAGCTGTGAAAGCATTTCTGAGCATTGTTGTACATTCTGAACTGAGATTGAGGAAGCTTGTAGAAAGCTTTAAGATCTGTCTATTCTATCCACTTCCCAAATCTGTACAAGTCATGAAATATTTTAATTCCTTTCTCAAACCAAAAGGAAGGGCAGAGCAGCCTCTTGTCAAGGCAAGGATCTTGTCATTATAATTTCAGATTCAACGAAATCGATTTGTAGGCTTGGGCACCTAGTGTCAAAGGAAGAGAAGATAGGCTGCCCAACCACCAAGTGCTTCACTTGTTCCCATGCCTTCCAAATTGACTGAAGAATAAAGAAACCCATAAGGAGCAACAAGCAAGCCCCCAAATACTAAGTCAAACCAAATGAAGTCCTTTTCATCTCTCTTGACCCTTCAGAGCCTACTGGCAATATTGAATCTCACACGAACTTTCCAAGGTTCAATTTCCAGTACAAGGCCCTCATGTTTTACGTTATTTTTTTGCATCTAGATTAAAACATACCCGTGTGGGTACACTGCGGGTACATATCCGCAGCGCACCTGGGACCATACTCCGTGCCCGTACCAGGGTATGTATCAGATCTGGTACGAGGCGGGTCTACTTGGCGTTTCCGAGCAGTCTAGGTATTATCTGCAGACAAGTAACATTCCGACCAAGTCTCTAAGTTGTTTGAGAATATATACCATTTTTACCCCGCTGAACCCAGGGAAACCTCCCCCCTTCACGATGGTATCACTCAAGATAATATCTTTATTATACGCCACACAGTCCCCTGCCACCTCCCCCTACCCCATCCTTGCAGGATTGTTTTTACACATTCTAGGAGAAGCGGGTGAAAGGGCATCTATTAAACTCTAGCAACCACCACTGTAGCATTGAATTTGAAACATTCAGCTATAAGCAGGGCAAGAGGTCTTAAAACGCTTGGTAAGTTGCTGATTTAACTACCATAATAGATTAGGTAAGGCCATCCATTTAGAGGATATCATCAAACGTGCAAAAACTTGTGTGACAGTCTTAGGATTGTTCATTTCATATTAATGAGTATTGCATCTAAAACCAGCCAGCAATTGTAACACAAACAATAATTTTATTATCATACTTATTCGGCTTTCACATACAAGAACATTTCAATGGACTTCTATTTATCAACTTATGTCAGCTTTCACAAAGGCAAGAACATTGGTCAAGCACTTTTTATTTATCAGACTTAATTCATCAAAAACAATTATGTTCAGGTCTACTGTCAGATTTTTCCCACCCACTGTAAGCACAATTAGTGATCTGTAGAACTATCTAAATTACAATGTTAAATGCTAATCCTCTCTTGTTTCACAATATGCCTTCTATACTTGAAATATTGCTCGAAATTAGGCAGGCATATTCATGCACAGTTCAAACTTTCAAGCAAAATGGCACAAACCATAGTGTATTGTTAGGAACAAACATCAAGATATGCAGTACTGAAATTTCTGAATGGGTAAATAACTATAAGCAGACCCACATAAAATATAATACAACAGATCGAACATTTCAAGATATATAACATGGACAATTGGAAACCCTGAATCATGGGGGAACATAAGCCGGAATTTCCTAATAATAATTTTAGCCTCCTAAAATACTGAATGGTGTATGGAAAATTTACAAACAAATGTACAGTGGAAAACGCACCTTCATCTTCAAACTTGTCCCCAGTCATCATCCCACTGAGCTGCACTCTCCGGACCTACCAGGTTTGCTTCTAGCCTAAACAAGTGGCCAATCATGCCCAAACATGAACTCTGCTTCTAGAACAAGACTCATATATTAGGAAAAAAATTAACCAAACCACAAATCAACAATGCTTTACTGCAAGTGCTAATCCTGCTGCACAGAACTGAGAAAATGGTAAAACCTGTCATAGATTAAAGAAAGACAGTGACTTCATAGCATGTCTTATGTTTGCCCGTAGCATGTGTGAAAATTGTAGCAATAACTGTTGCTTTGTGCGGATTGGTGGTTACAAAACAGCCCATTTCTTTTACAAAAGTGACCCCTACAGTGCAATTAAGGTTGATGGAAAGCACCCTCAGAGAACTGGATGGATAAGCAATAGAAGTCAATGAAAAAGACCGTGAATTTCATTAGCATAGCAGCTTACATCGTCCTTACAAATCAACATGTTTTTACTCACTATAATAATCTAATAATACTTGCTTGAAGTGATGAATCGCTGTGTCATATCAATATTGTCAAAAGTCTTTATGAGGATCACTTAATTCCTCTAAACATTATCCTTGCACAGCCCCATTGCAATATGTTGATCAAGTAACTATCTAGAATGTCTTGTCTTTATTTTATGAACAAGCCAATTCCATTCAGATACCTGCTCTTGCCCACCCAGCTCAGTTTTGATTTGCACTAATGATTTGCCTGTTCAAATCAGGCTCAAGGGTTAATGACCTTTTAAACAGCATACAGCATTTGCTAAAAGTCTACCTGTTCACCTTGAGCCTCATTAGACACTCATAGATTACCATAAATAAAATTAGGAAGGCAATATTGTAGCATTACAGAGTTGAAGATATCAGCTGCTTGTGCAAGCAGGAATTTTCCCATAAACCTCAGTGAAACATTAGTTCTATCATGTACAAGAGGTGCCCCAACAGAACATGATTGATGATAATGACCCTCTAGAATGCACAGCAGCTGCGTTCTGATGAAGCAGGACATTCAAGTTCAAACTTCCACATCTGGGCACCATGGACGTAACTTCCAAAAAGTGAAGCATCCAAGCAACCATGATCAAGGTACCAGATAAAAATCAATTGCTGGCCATACTGTTTCTGTTTTGCTTGACCTTCCGAGCTACCCTACAGGCTTTATTTTCAGGTGCATCTCGATCCAGTTTCTTGTAGACCTAACAACAAATGAATGCTAAAGAATTCCCCTGGCTGGCCACTATTACAGGGTAGATCACTAAGTGCCGCAGTCTGTACTCTTTATGTCGTAATGAGAAAATCCTCTGCACCTAAGTTTGATCAAAGGTGTTCTCTGCCATGAAGCGATGCTAATCCATTGGACCTTCTGGACAAGGTATAAATAAGACAGCATCTAGCTGCTAGGAAGTCAAAGGTGCTCTCTAAAAATGACTAGTCAAAGTCTGGATGAGGTATCAATAAGACAGCATTCCAGACTTAGGTATTGACAACCCTCATCTTCACCCTACAATCTATAGATGCTAATTTCCATAACCTGAGTTGCAACATTGGCGAGCACTGAGAATGGATTCTAAAATCTTACGTTGGACAAATGTTTCTACCAGTTTGTGGCTTGTACATGACAGCAGTAGAAGTGTATTGTTTTCATCTTTGTTACCAGGGTTCGTCCCCCACCCTACCATACCCCCCTGGATACATACCTGGTACGGTGCTGATACGTCCCGGGTATGTCCAGGTACTTACTGTGTACGTCCTGGGTACATTCTGACGTACCTGCAGGGTTGGGCAGTGGGTGGGGCTCTAAAAAAGTTTTTATTTTTGACTCACAAACTTCAGTTTTATCAAGGACTAGACTAGGAGGGCATGACAACCACAAGGAAACCTGAAGATTGTTTAAAATCCCTAAAGGTAATTATTTGGGATCATCACAATTGGCGAAGGAAAGAAGTTAATCAATGAAATTTGGACATATATCTGAGTCTCTGTACAAGTTATTTGTGAGATCAAATCTCAGGTGATCTTCAATACTAATAGAAAAAATTGGAACCGCAAATTGCATAGCTTAAAATTTCAAAGAGCATCCTTTCCCAAAAACTACCAAGGCACAGCATTGACTCCTTCCTGCATCCTTAAGGAGGATTAGAAGACGATTTTGGATAATATGAATGCAAGAACCAACCATTGGACTGACATCTTTAGTTATCATTGACAGGTTAGAGTCAATCTCCTTAAATAGGTCCTTTAGGAGCTCCCTATATACATCTTTTATGGCCACCATCACAACACAAAAATTAATCTCAAAGGAAATGGATGAAACACAAAGGAATACAATATTCGTATATCATAGAAAATGTAAAATTTTTAAGTATATTGAATGTTTGAACATTGATCGTACAATATATTTCAAGTTTTGTATTTCTTATGGACTAAAAAATGAGTGTATATTATATATATATATATATACATATATATATATATATATGTATATATATATATATATATATATATATATTGTATGTATGTATGTTATTTTTTTAAATATATATGTACAGACGTATCCAAGACGTATCATACCCAAGAGTTTTTAAAAATATATATATATATATATATATATATATATATATATATATATATTAATGTATGTATGTATGTTATTTTTTTAATATATATGTACAGACGTATCCAAGACGTATCATACCCAAGAGTTTTTTAAAATCGACGCATCCGTGTATCGAACCCATATCTGAACCTGTACCTGTACCTGTATCCTGGCAACATAGGTTTTCATTGAAGAGCTACTGCGAGATTCTGCAAAAAGGAGATTTTCAGAACTGATGGAAGAATGTGGAGCCCATTCCCCAGCTTCCACATGCCTTACTAATCCAGCTGAAAGCGCTGGCATGGCAAGCACTAAAGGTGAGGAAAGAACCAGACCAATTGACAGCCCACTCGCAATTGGGTCTCCCATGACACAACTGATACATGCACTAAACTCAACTCAGATCTATATGGAACTCCTTCCAGGGGCCCTCTGAAATTGCCTCAATTAACAAATGGTGTTGTGGGCTGTAATCTGCCTTTTGATATGTAATGGAGGCAGTGACACAAAAGACTGCTTTTTCTTACACGTCATGTTGTTGGCAGCCTGGATGGTTTTGTTTTTATGAAAAACTTGTTAGTGGTAAATGTATTTTTGGCAGGTGTAACTTTGGTTTAACTTGTTTATGTATATTTTTTGATACTCATATGGTAAGGACAAGATGCTGTGGTAGATTAATTTCATTACTTCCTCCTCCTGCAATGTCTTAGCAGAAATGTAAGTCTGACTCTGCATATTGCCAAGATGTAAAGCTCACGTCTTATCTCAGCATCTGAATTTGCTAACCGCGGGAATCTGATCTTTGTACTTACCCAAATATTTAATATAGCAAATATATAAGCATACCTTCAACTTTTATCCAAAAAAACAAATATTGACTTTTGAAATTAATTATAAAGGGCATCAAATGCTTCAATTATGCACCCAAAAATAATAAAGTAGCATTTGATTAAGATTTTTGGTGCCCTTTGACATTGATATTCCAAACTCCTAAGTTGTACTTTACAAATAAGTATTTAGTATTAAGGATTTGTTAGTGCTCTATGCAAAAAACCAGAAAATATCTGATGCCTTTTGCTGGTTTGGCCTACTCATAAAATTGGCCATTAGGTAGTGGCATGTGAATACCACTATAAACTAGGCTACAAATCAGATGAAAGTCACTTAAACCACGATGCTGTACTTGGAAATGAATTTGGTCCCTAAAAAGACTATTAATGCAGGCTTTCTCAAGTACTTGCCAACTGACCTTTTGCTCTTTACACACTTTTGATTGATGTTTACAACAAAAAAATCTTTTTTTTTTCAAATAAATCAGTGTTGGGCCATATATTTACTATCAATTGATTTGTGCCGCATGTTAAAATATAGCACTTTATATAGCATGTAAAACAGTTATGTAGTTGTTTGGTTGGTAACTGTTCAACCAATCTGTAACCGCCTCTTCACATATAAATAAACCTCTGCCTGTGTCATTTGAACAGTGCAGTTTTGTGCATCTCTATCTTCTTGCTGTTTTTTCCTTTATGCTTCTTGATCTAACAGTGGTATCAGAGCATAGGCATCAATGAAAGGATGGGTCGACAGTGTGGTTGACACAAACAGAAGATAAACACGTTTTTTTTAGTGTCTGAAAAAAATATCCAGCGAAAGGAGACTCGTTTTGCTGCTGGAGACTCGTTTTTTTGCTCAGGAGATTCAGTCGTTTGCTGTTGAACGTGCCCATTATTGCCTAGTTTGGTGCCCAGTTCATGGATAAAAGAAAAAAAAAAAAACGTACCCAGTTTACTGTACCGACCAGACATTTTACCTTCGTGGATAAAAACGTGCCCAGGAAAGGAAAAGGTGAAATCATGAGAGGAAGAATGTATACAAACAGTTCAAATATTAATATTTGTTCCCAGATCTGCCACATATTTGCAAGTATTTGATTTACTGCCACGTATTTGCATAAATTGCTGTTTAATTACTTTCTACCACGTATTGGCATAAAGTAGTTTTGTTTTATTTGGTGAGCAAAAGACGTTATTTCCATTTTTATTGTTTTCATAATAAAATGACAAATATTTCAAATCTTATTCTGCCTGACTCGCAAAAATTAACGGGCACTAATTTCAATGTTTGGAGTCATAAGATTTTAACGGTTGCGGAGTTTCGTGATTGTGATAAAATAATCAAGGGTGATGAAAGTCGACCAACGATGAACTTAGAGGATTATGACAAACGTCATAAGGAAGCGTTATTGCTTCTCAAGTTATCGGTGTCAGATGATTTGATACCGAAAGTGTGGAATGTTACTGTAGCAAGCACGTTGTGGACTAGTCTGAAGGATAAATATCAGACGTCAGAGAAGAGTCGGGTTTTATACCTGAAGAATATACTCTTTTCCGTAAAATTACAAGGTGGATCGCTGTTTGAGCACCTTCTTCGGATGAAAGATCTCCGAGACCAGTTATCTTCCATTAACAAAAAGGTGGACGACGATGATATGGTGGCTTTGGTTTTGAACAACTTACCTTCTTCGTATGAGTCATTTGTGGAGGCACTCCATTTAATGGCTGAAAGTCAAACACTCACGTTTGACAAGGTGAGTTCCTACGTGTTGCAAAAGGAGCAGAGACAACTTCAGGCAGAATCTAATTGTGACCATTCAAAGAGTGCTCTTGTCACTCGGTCAAAGGGAAAGTGGAGACGTCAGTCCGACGAGTCTTCCACTTGGTATCACGTCACATGCTATTACTGTCAGAAGGTTGGGCACCTTAAGGAGGATTGTTGGAAGCGGAAGTATGATCTTTTACAGCAGGACAAAAAGCCATGTGATGAGGAACATGTGGCAGCAGTTGCAGAAGAACGGTATTTGGATGACGGGCATGCTCTTTATTGTCTTACGACATCATGCTCGAATGACAGTGGTACTAGTTGTTGGATCATTGACTTTGGTGCGTTTGCACACTTTTCATGTTGTAGGGACTGGTATGTTTCATTTACTGCAAATATCTGTTTTGAATCAGAAGTACTAGTTGATGGAGAATCACTTGCAGTAGAAGGGATAGGAGATATATGCATTGTATTGAATAATGCTCATAAATTGTTGGTATGGAATGTTAGATATGTACCTTCTTTACAGAATAATCTTCTATCTATTCGTCAATTGACCAAAAATCCCAATATTTCTGTGGATTTTTGTGGAAAGAAGTGTGTTTCTCTGATGTGAAACATAGACGGATAATTGCCCTTGGCATCAGGGAAGGTGGTTAGTATCAGCGTGTTGATCCGGCTGCGATCAACATGAATGCACGTGTGGAGGACAACTCCACCATTCAGGATGTGCAAGAGGCTGCAATGCCTTGGGAGGAAGTCATTCCTCACATGCACCTATTGTGGAGGGAGTATCCACTATACCAGGTGTACAGGAGGCAGACATGCCTTGGGAGGATGGATTTCCTCATTCTGAAGAACAATTTGTTGTGGACAGAGACTCCACTATTCCAAATGCACTGACGGTGCATGGTGAGACGGCATGCCCAACCACTCACTCAAAGGTCCTTGCTCGAAGGACAATAGAGCTTGAACAATTTGCTCATTGTGTTATGAAGGATCTTTCCCAACAGAGGGGGATAGATGAGCAAATAGATGAGGAGTTGATTCTCACTCCTACCACTGCTGAGACGAAGATGGTTATTTCTCCTACTATTGCGGAGTTGGTTCTAACTCCTACTGCACAGATGGTCACATTCCTCTTCTTGAAAAAGTTGGATGAGCACTACATGGTGGTGCAAGGACGTGATCAAGGTGACTTCGATTGGAGGATAATTGCGTCTTTGTATAGACTCCAACAGGCTACACAAGCCTGGAATAGATTTTTCAATTCACATCTTCGAGGTTCTGATTTCAGTACTCTGGAGATGGGGGTGACACTCTCAGCCATTGGTGATTCATCACTGGTCAATGAATCACGTAACAGAGAACTAGTGGACCACTTGCCATATCCTTCGTTCATGGGACCAGATTTTTGTTTTATGCTTCTTCATTCGACAACTGCAACACAGTCATGGACTGCTGATTTTAAAGTACAACTTATGGCACAATCTGTAGATGTAATGACTAAACATATGGGCTTTAGGAAATTTGTAAAATTTTGGGACAAACTTTGTCTTGTTTCCGTTTTAGTCATTAAGAGGGGTTGTTAAAATATAGCACTTTATATAGCATGTAAAACAGTTATGTAGTTGTTTGGTTGGTAACTGTTCAACCAATTTGTAACTGCCTCTTCACATATGAATAAACCTCTGCCTGTGTCATTTGAACAGTGCAGTTTTGTGCATCTCTATCTTCTTGCTGTTTTATCCTTTATGCTTCTTGATCTAACACCGCATACTTGTCATCTTTGTCAACATAAATTCAAAAATTCAAGCTTAAACATAGATTCCTGGAAGATTAGAGCTCAGTGGGATATTTGTCCAAAATTTTATTTCTTATTCTATTTTAGACAATTCTTGTAGGTCACATGAATTTGTTAGAATCTGCATATCATAGTTATAAGACAGATGTAAGATTCTCTAAGATTTGGCAATATTTGTGCCTCTGTTTACTTGTAGTAGCTACCATATGAAAATATGTCAATTTACGATACAATCTGTAGTTAAAGAATTGGCTATGGGTTTTAGACAAGACGGTTCCTTTTTTGCATTGAATCCTTATATTCAGCGAATGGAATAAGTACGAAAAATGAAAATCTTATATGGTGAAAGTCACTGAAATGTATCTGTAAAATTATGCATTTATTAATTTTTTATGTATTGAGATTTGATATATCGCGAATCAACATTGTTCTATAAGTTCATAATATTTTTATCTCCTGGTTTGAAACGTCTCTTCTATGTTTTTTGTATCAGACCTTCTGTACCTCACTTATCATATGGCTCTTTGGCATGGAAGGGTTTGGTTATGCTAAGACTTCCAGCCATGATTTTCCAGTATCTGTGGTGTATTATGTTTGAACTTGTAATACAATTTACACAATATAGGTATTGGCATACTAATGGTGGATATTGTGCTTTCTTTTTCAACAGAATTTTCCATTGGAGACTGGTTTCAGTTCTAAATGTGAAGCAGACGAGCTGAAAATTGCAGATGAGGTACTGCAAGTATGTGTCTTGTTCCCTTGTTGGTTTGTTTTCAATCCATGTGTTGAATTTTATCTGCGTATGCATTAATCATTGTTGCAAGCCTTAGTTTCAGATGATATTTAATCTTATGATGCCATTTGGGGTGTTTAATTCAATTTTTTATTGGATTGTGGATTGCAAAAGGTTGACCGTATTCTAGGGTGCCGGGTCCAAGACCCAGGAGTTGTACCTTCAGTTTCAGAAATATCTGAGCAAATGCCATTGCCTCCTTCAATTGTGGATAGCAAAAACAGTTCTTTACCTCCTGCAGATGGGTTGTCCGCATTGATTTCTGACAAATCTTTCCCTTACTGCAAGGCAACTGGTTCAGAGTCCTGTAATTTTAACATTTCGGGAGTTGTGTCAAAGAATAGTGACAGAGAGTGTTGTGATGTATTAACTAATGACCAAGGAAATACGCTGCTGGAAAATAAAAATTCTTATACCAAGAACAAGAAGCGTAGAAAAAGGGAATCATCTGGAGCAGAAGTTGTGCAGACAGAGGAGAGCTTTGGCACCAGCTCTAGTGTCAAAGAAAAATTTAGTCCCTCAAGTTCAGATACTAAACCGGTGATAACATCTACACAGAGTGCATGTGGCAAAGATGGGACAAATAATGGGACTGCTGAATATTTACTAGAAACGAAGCCAGTTTCAGAAGACTCTTTGAAGAACGATGAAAGGCTTGAGAAATTTCTTCTGCCTGCAGATGCAAAGCTTCATGCAAGTAAGAATATTGTAAATCATGAGGATTCCAAGATAGATGTAGCGTCCATGGAGATACAGAATGACTGTAGAGACTTATTAAGGGCACCCTCTTGTGTAAATATACCGGGTGAACTTGGAGACGGCAGTAGTGAAAGGAAGGAAACTAATGCAACTAACTGCTTTTTGGTATCTCAGACGAATCAAACGGTGTGTAGGACAGTACCTTCCACTGTGCAAGTAGAGAATTCTGAACTAGAATTTTTGATCAAATGGGTGGGCAAATCTCATATTCATAATGAATGGATTAATGAATCACGACTGAAGACACTTGCAAAGCGAAAGCTTGACAATTACAAGGCAAAATATGGTACTGTACCAATGAATATTTGTCAGGAAAAGTGGTGTCAACCACAACGAATTGTGGCTTGTCGTTATGTCCAAGGAGGTGTTTCAGAGGCATTCATTAAGTGGTGTGGTTTGCCTTATGATGAATGCACTTGGGAGCGTTTGGACGAGCCTACTATTGCAAGAGCTGAGCACTTGATAACTTTTTTTGAAGAATTTGAGAAGAAGGCATTATCTGAAGATGAATCTGTAGATGCTTCTGGAGGCAGTGACACTTCTCTTAAGAAAACACAGAGACCAAGTGAAATTGAACCACTCACAGAGCAGCCCAGTGAGCTGAAGGGAGGGTCACTGTTTCCTCATCAGCTGGAAGCATTGAATTGGCTTAGGAAATGCTGGCACAAAATAAAAAATGTTATCTTAGCTGATGAAATGGGTCTTGGGAAAACTATTTCTGCCTGTGCTTTTGTTTCATCAATATATAAGGAATTCAAGGCAAAATCCCCATGTTTGGTTTTGGTTCCATTGTCAACAATGCCAAATTGGCTGGCCGAGTTTTCTTTATGGGCTCCTCATATAAATGTGGTTGAATATCATGGAAGTGCAAAAGCAAGAGCTGCAATTCGACAATATGAGTGGCATGCTGGTGCTTCTAAAGGACTAGGTAAACAACAAAAAGTATATAAGTTCAATGTGATGTTGACAACTTATGAAATGGTGATTGCTGATTCCAGTCATCTTCGGGGAGTACCTTGGGAGGTGTTGATTGTTGATGAAGGGCATCGCCTGAAAAATGCAGGAAGTAAACTTTTTACTCTTCTGAATACATTTTCATTTGGCCACCGTGTACTCTTGACTGGCACCCCATTGCAAAACAATCTAGGTGAGATGTACAACTTATTAAATTTCTTGCAACCAGATACATTCCCATCATTATTTGCTTTTGAAGAAAGGTTTTTTGATCTCACCACTGCTGAAAAAGTGGAAGAATTGAAAAAACTTGTTGCACCTCATATGCTTCGAAGGCTTAAAAAAGATGCTATGCAAAATATTCCACCTAAGACTGAGCGTATAGTTCCAATGGAGCTCAGTTCTGTACAAGCGGAATATTATCGTGCAATGCTTACAAAGAATTATCAGATTCTGCGTAATATTGGAAGAGCTGGAGTCCAGCAGTCAATGCTTAATATTGTCATGCAATTGCGGAAGGTCTGTAATCATCCATACCTCATACCAGGTACTGAACCAGAGACTGGATCTGCGGAGTTTCTGCAAGAAATGCGCATAAAGGCATCGGGAAAACTGACATTGTTGCATTCTATGCTTAAAATCTTGAAAAAGCAAGGTCACCGTGTTCTCATATTTTCACAGATGACAAAACTTCTTGATATTCTGGAGGACTATCTTACTTTTGAGTTTGGACAACATTCCTATGAACGAGTAGATGGATCAGTGTCTGTGGGTGAACGCCAAATAGCTATTGCACGCTTTAATCAGGATAAATCACGTTTTGTTTTCCTTTTATCAACCCGCTCTTGTGGCCTTGGTATCAATCTGGCAACTGCTGATACTGTAGTTATTTATGACTCTGATTTCAATCCACATGCTGATATACAGGCAATGAATCGGGCTCACCGGATTGGGCAGTCAAGCAGGCTTCTGGTTTATAGACTTGTTGTACGTGCAAGCGTAGAAGAGCGAATCCTACAACTTGCAAAGAAAAAGCTGATGCTGGATCACCTTTTTGTTAATAAGTCAGGTTCTCAAAAGGAAATAGAAGATATCCTGCGGTGGGGCACTGAAGTACTTTTCCAAGCTTCTGCTGATGTCACTAATAAGACTTCACTTGATGGCACAAGCCATTTAGAAGGTGCGAATGAGGTGGAACAAAGGCAGAAACGGAAAGTTGGTGGGTTGGGGGATGTTTACGAGGACAAGTGTCATACTGATGGGTATTCAAAAATTGTGTGGGATGATGCTGCAATTGCACGTTTGCTGGATCGTTCAGACCTTAATGGTGGGAGCTCGGAAGCAACAGAAGGAGAGTCAGAGATGGACATGCTAGGGTCATTGAAGGTGATTTTTTAATATTCTATTTGATTCTATAACATTTCATATTGTGCTACATGGGCTTCCTGTAGATTTTCCCCTTATCCCCTCTGTTTGTATTCATACTTAAAAATATTCTCCAAAATAAACATAATGGCTGAAAATGCATACCAAATGATATCTAATTTAAATTTGAGTTCAGCTTACCCACGCTCCTGTTTTGTTTCTTTTTGGATTATGTTCCTGCACTCCTTTGCAATGAAAACATATGCAACCTTTTTTAAACCATGAATCTTAGATGACTAAAATAAAAAAAAAAATAGTTTCACAGGGCTGACACCATTGAGAGATCATCTCCACAATGGTGAGGATACCTAGCATCTCTTATCTAGACATTATAGCTCGGTCTTTTCTAAAAGTGTTAAACTCTCCTAACTGTAAAGGAGAGTGATCAAGCTGAAAAGCAGACTCACATCTTTTGTAGAGAAAAGACATTGAAATGAGACACAGAATTTTCCTATTTTGTTTTCCACGGTTCTTGATCAATGAGGTATTATGCAGGATTGTTCCTTCCCAAAGCCAGGGGTCCAAGGGAAAAGATATATTCTTTGTTGATCCATTGCCAAAAGGTTCTATATGTGTTGTATTTTCGTAATGTATGTAATACAGTTTCTTCTGGTGGAATGTAATGCCCCCAATGGGACTATTTTTGCCCCGAATGGGATTTTAGGCAAATCCCAACTAAAAATGCAACTACAGACAAAATGACATTAAAATATTATGCAGATCTAAATTAAATATGGAAAAAGCGATTAGGGTTTTGGCATAAACTCATACTAACAAGTATCATTTGATAATCTTCACTCTCCCAACTTAAAATGCAGAATTTTTGTGAGCCAAATCAGACCCTAAGAAGGTCTAGGTGACCATGCAAACTCAGCTTTGACTGCTGCAACTAAATTCCGTGAATGGCAACTAGGGTTGAAATTAAAACCCCATACAATCAACACACAAATAAATCTGTGCTTCCTCTAAACTGATCTTTATATTTTAAATAACCAAAATATGAAGAAAACCAGGTTTTTATGAGGTAAATAAAGACTAAAAATAGTTCAGAAATCTGCAGATGAAAGGAGACTGGAACCACCAAAAATTCTGATAACAATTTACTTTGAGTCCCAAAATCAGTACAATAGATGGCAGCGATTTCCAGACCTGAAATGTATCCACAACAACTCCAAATGACCAAAGGATGGGTCGCTCCACCCTAGGAAAATATAAAAACAGCTGCTGCAAATTAGTTCTTCAAACCCTTGCTGCATAATACTCTTCATACAACTGCTGGAACGAAAGATCTGTGTAATCTCAATGGAACTCCTTGAGTAGAAATTCCTCAGAATACTCCAAGAGGGTTTTCGTCCTCAAGAGTGAATTTCTAAGGGTTTTTTGTCCTTAGAAGATTATTGATGCAAGCTCAAAGCTTAACATACAAATAAGATTTTATAAAATAGACAAGGATGATCCTCCTTAAGCAAGTCGATTTGCTTATATAGAAAATATGGGCCAAATGGCCACCTCCAACAACCAATCAACTCACTCGCCTCATTAAATGTTTTCCACTTACTTTATTTAATATTTTCCCTTGCTTTCATATAATATTTTCTCTTGCTTTATCCTATCTCTACATGGGTCGAATTTTTTGTTTTCTATTTTTATTTTATGATTAATTCTATAATAATTTATTATAAGTGCTTTTATAATATTTTATTATTTTTGCACTTTGTAATAAAATATTAGAACTTAAGTAACCCTTGTGTTCACCCCTTAGCCATCGGGTAGACAAAATAGGGTAAGGGTCTTCGATTGGGAAGGGGATATTACATGGAACTGTAATTTAAGCTGCATCCTAAAATGCCATTGTTCATGTGGCTGCATCCATTCAAATCCATCTCATTCATTCTTATCTTATATTCCAAGCTCTTCTAAAGAAGCAATAAATGCAATGCTGTTGGTTCGAAAATAGCTCCAACATTCAAGATGTTTTGACATCTATATAACCATAATTTCTTCGATTGGGAAGGGGATATTACCATGACCTCGAGTCCCCCACTTTTTATTCATTCTAGTATAGATGTAGAAGTTGTCCCTGAACTTTTGAAGATCTTTAGCTGTATAGTAGTAGAAGGGTTTCCAACCAGCATATCTCCAATCTCTCCAATTAGGCCTCAAAACCACAATTTGCATTTTAAGCTATTATGAGCCTAACTTGTGAAGGGCTATGTCCTAGGGACACGATCCCCAAATAGTTAGCCAATGATGGGTCATATCGTCTTGCACGTTACCCCCTATATGTATATTCATTCATATATTCTTATTTCATATCACAGGTCATATTTTTTTTATATTGAATATGTAATTATTTACACATTGATATAACACTGCATACCTGCAAACCTACTTGGTACACTACAGTGGTACCAAGGCCTTCGTTCTGCAACTTGTGGTGAAATTGATTGCTGGCATTTGACCTAAGTTTATGCCTGAATGTTTTTCAAGCCTTTGGCTGATTTTTTAGCATTTCACTACATTAAAAAAAAATAAGTGTAAAACACAAAATTCACCACCTTAATGTTCTAATCTGCCATTTTTTTAACATATGACACCACCCTCTTCCGCCTCGTTGCATGCCACCTATATTCCACCTTCTCATTCTTCTCAGCTAGCTGAACAGCCTGCCCTCCTCATGGCTTAACTAACATTTTCTTTTCTCCATCCAACTTTTCAATAATTTTGCACCTCTGTCTCATTCCTTTTTTGCTTACCTGCTTTGGGGCATTGTGAATTGTTACTTTTTCCTTCAAGAAAGGATATCTTCCTCCTTATCCCTAGAAAACCCCCCATTGGAGCCCCTTCATTCCATGGAATTGCATTAGGGTAACCGCTTCTGATAAATTTGTGGATTTTTGAAGCATTCTTCCTGGTGGAAATTATCATCATGTGATGTATCTGTATCCAGTCTGCTTGCAAAATATCATAATTGATTGAACAGGTTGTAATTTGTATATTCTTGATTGAGGATAGGATTGAGATAAAGTTGGGAGCTGCGTTGGATATATCCATGGATAGCATTGGACCAATAATTGCTTTGCCCTCCAATTTAGAATATCACTTTATTGGGCTAGATTTCTTTAGCATATTTCTGCCTTCTCCAGCATTTGGTACATGAATTGGCAGCTTCTTGAAGCACCCCGAGTACAAATGTAGTTGGATGTGGTAAAATGCATCCATAAACCATTTTCAATTTCCCTTCAGCATTTCCTTGGTCATACTAAAAAACTGGGGTATTGGTTTGCCATATAGAGGAAAATATAATGAAGCCAAAATATAATCATAATAGAAGTATATCTCCAAGATTTACATTTTTGCATTTTTGGGCTAGGCAAAGTAAATGGGAAGTCCTGTCTCTATAGTAGCTTGATGTGTGTGCAATTGATGAGAATTTTCATTCAACATGCATGCACCAAATGGGAATTCATGCATACTTCTGTAATGTCCAAGTCTACATTACCCTTCCCAGCCATTCCTTAATTGTATTAATCATTATTTGGCCCAATCAATGATTTTGCAATTTAACCATGCCTCTTGAAACAACATGAGCCGATTGATGAAAAAATACAGAGCAATAAGGGATACTGAATATCTTGAAGAGAAGCTCATTATAAATTTATAAACCTGATTGTTGATAGTAAATTTGTTAATGTATTGTGCTAGACTCGGTATGTTCCCAAGGCAGTCATATTGTAACCTCTTATCAAATCCTGTTTTACCTGGTGTTATCGCAATGTTTTCAGCTGTAAGTCCAGTGCAGATTCTGAATACTATGCAATAAGTTGGGTAGCTCAAGCATATCCTGAATAGCAACATGCCTTTGATCTGCCACAACTGCCTTGCCTACTTCAATGATAACATGTTGAGTCCTAGGGGGTGTCTTGACATGTTTTCAAAAAGACAATGGGCTGCAACATCCCATTCTCCTAAAATTTATCCGTGGAGCTTTTCTTTTAGGCCTCAGGCTTTAAAATCCCAAAGTGATTATTCCCAATTTGTGAGTATGATAACAATTAAAATGAAATTGACAGTTCATGGAGTGGAAATCCTTTTGATAGGCCACAACATAAATATTAGTTTCTTGCTCAGCTGATTTAGATGATTTGCCCATCCTAAGCCATCTTTTAGTAAAATAAGATTTAAATTTTAAACCTTTTGAGAATGGACAACATTTAAGAGTTTTTATGCAACAATAATCCAAGTGTGCCCCTTTTTCGTTGATTGAGGTTGTTTGAACAATTCTTTCATCTTTCCATGTGATTTCTCTTTCTACCTTTGCAAAAGAACATTGGGTTCATTGTCTGCTTAAAGTTGTTAAATGAATCTTATAGATTGCTAGTTTGATTGATTTTCCGGAAGTGACCTTAATATTCCTCTTTAGTTGCCATCTTTTGCTGGGTTGTTGGACACCATTAATGGACTTTGTAAGCTAGATATCTGTTCAATTTCTAGAAAGTCCCAACACTTTCCACTTTGCTCATCGTACTTACTCTTACCTTTTTGTGAGCGCAAATGAGGAAAGGTACCACCACCAACACCTTCCAGTTTTTGAGTCAATATTTACGTAGATGGTGCAAGATTGGGGAATCCTTGCATACAAAGAAATATCTATCTAATTTCCTTTGACATTCTCTCATATAGTCCTCATAGAAAACAAGAAACATCTTTGGCAAATGTGGTGGCACATGCCCCTTTTCAAATTGTTTCCTTATGTGTGTTACTCAACCAATCCTTAGGTAACACATGCTTGGAAACTTTAAACAAAAGCCTTGGGTTTTGGTGAAAAAAGTGCTGCTTTCCTTCAGGGCTCTATAATTTGACCTACTTTTGGTCATTTGTGGACATCATTTTTTAAACTTCTATGGCCATATGGGACCAACCATCAAGTTGCTTACTTAGTGAATTCCATTTCAGACGAAAAACCTTGAATGCTCCTTTCCCCAGGCAAACAATTTATAGGGTGCGTATTGGATGCAGGGTGTCAGCTTCACTTGTGTACAATTGTAGTCCATCCAATTTTGAATGCTTACTTTTGTTATTTCATATTCTGCCAACCTTCTCTATTCAGTTTCATATTCAAGAAAAAAACTACGAGTTTGTAGCATATGCCTAATAATTTAACAGGATTGAAGCTTGTTTCATCTCATCTTTTACTTGGATCCATGTTTATTATATATGGTGGCCCTAGGTTCCTAGTGTCTATGCTTGTATTTAAAATTTAAATGTTTGAAATACTTATCTCATTGTTATATGTAATATTTGAAATATGGTGCTTTATTTGTACAAACATGTTTAGGGATTTACCATTACTGGTTGGTTAGATTCTTCTTCCCTTAGCTTGTTGCTTGTAGCATTGTCTCTTTTAGGGCAGGAGATCTTTTTTGGTTCACACATGCTATTATTAAGTGGTTGTACTATTCAGTCACATTGACCCACTTTGGTCATTCATGCACTTCCATAAAATTTCTTTCTTTTTTTCTATTGGATTTTTGTTGTGCACATTGAAATCACACTCCGTTTTCTCTCATTCTTTCTATTGGACTTTTGTTGCGTACAGTGGAAGCATTTTCATTTGTGCCATGATTATATTTTATGTAGATATGAATCATGATGCTAGCTTTCATTTATGTCTGAGCCTTTTTGTTGGGCATGCCCTTGGCCTGTAGCTTGAGCACAGTAAACTCTATTTTGTAATTTTTCCTTTCTGTGGCCATTTTCTTTGTTAACTTGCCCATATTTTGGTGTAGCGTTTAACCCAGCGATGTCTCCTAATCATTATCATATAGATGTCTTCCGATTTAACGCTTTTGTGTATGTAATAAGAAGCACTACTTTCATTTTCCTGTTATAATTAAATAAACAACCTAAGTAAACCACATATGCAGTAGTTAGTCTAGGTTGCCAGGATATGGGTACAGGTACATGGGTACGCCGATTTTCAAAAACACTTAAAATTTAACATATTCATTAATCATGTGGCAATATGAATACAAATAATCTAGAATATATCATCTAGATTTTCCTCAAAACCAATCGATCTTTAGATTAAGAATTATTTAGAAGAGAGCGATTATTTACAATAGGTCTTCCTTTGGATGTTGGTTTTCTGATTTCCTCCCATTTCATCAAAGCATTCTTCTCATTATCACCTATTCCATTTTGCATTAAAAAATTTATGATTCTGACTAATCTTTTTTAATACCTTCAGGAACAAATAATAATGACATCAGCTAAATAGGAATAGGCTATAAAACTGCTTGGAGAAGCTCAATTTTTTCATCCCTTGATATTCATTTGCTTAATATGAAGCCAATTTATTCAAACTACTAATACGGTTATCCCATGAATTTTGTTTCGGCCCCACCTTCAAATAAAAGGACTCCCAAATACTTACAAGTTCAGTAATTTGGAATCTTAGAATCAATTCAATTTTCAGTAGTTTATGAAGAGAAGTATTTATGAAGAAAATATTAGTTAATGAAGAGAAGTATTTACAAAGAATTATACAATATAAAAAAAAAATTATGCTTTTGACAGGGTACATCATGGGTTTGTCCCGAGTACATCTGGGTCGACCCGGATGTACCCATACGGTACCTGTACCTGGTATGTACCAGGCAGGGTACGGAGGGGTTGGGGACGTACCCATGCTTCTTAGGTAGTAGTCATTGGTGGCCTTGCTGTCCATATTCTTGACTAGACTCTTCAACTTCAGACTTCACACATTGACTGTGTTTTTTTTTTCCTTGCACCAGAATATAAATCTTGTCAACCACTTCATTATCATGCCTTGACAATTTGGATTTATTTATAAATGGATTTCGAAGGCTTTCCTATTGTATGAAATGGCTCACAGTGAACTGTTACATTAATTGTTTGTGACACCCCTAGTGTATCAAGAGTGTCTCAATCATAATCCTGTCTTCATGCATGTTTCCAAATTCGACTATCTCATAGACATTGCGATGTTGAACTGGAACCTTGTTACCATTTACTCTAAAACTATGAAGCTTATGCTTATCCTTCAATACTACAACCATGTCTGGTAGATTTTGATTCTCCCTTTTCGTGAAATTATTCCTATTTACTCCTTTCATCAATTTTTGGCTGCTTGGTTTTGTCCCATGAAGAATAATGTTCTAGTTCATGCTTCTCCTGCAATTTGGATGACCGTTATTCAATACTAGATGTAATCATCCTCCAAATCTAGCAATGCATCTATTTCATTTTCATAGTCCCATTTCACATCCAAATAAAAAATAATTTTATGAAAAATACTATCAAATGCATTCAGCATTCATTTCATCACTTCTTTTTTAATGTTGTTTGCAAGAGACTTGTTATTTCTTTTTTCATTTTTGGGCTAGGGTTCTGAGAGTAAAATAGCAGTCAACTTTCAGAGCTTCTCCTTTTAAAAACTATTTCATGCAAAATCATGAGACACCATTCATTTGAAAGATTATTGAATTCACTTTCCAACAAAAACGTGACACCTTAATCAAATGCCCAAATTGAAAGCTATACTTGGTCGAAACCAGGTTACCATAGATTGCAGTTTTTAGAGATATTTAAGGACAACCACTTGTAGCAGTTATACCTCCCTCAATACTACTCCAATATTGATGATTTGTAGTTTTTGAAATGCCTCTGAGTCTGTTTTTTGTCTCAATCCAATGCTCGAGTAGAAAGTTATGGCCTTTGCAAGCCAGTGTCTTGTTACTTCCTTGCAGATCAGAAACTGGCTTTGATACCATGTATACACACTTGCATTCAAAGAGGTACAAGGTTTGCTACAACTTGCAGTTAAGTCTTGGATTACCTAATAAAGAAGTACATGTGTAATTAGGTAGTGGGATGTCCATTGCATGAGGCAAGTCTTTTAGATGGTCTCTATGATGATGTCCCTCTAGAAACCAAACCATACAACCGGTGATGAATGAGACTAGTGGCAGAGGCGAGAAGGGGAAGTGGACGAGGAGCAGGTTGGGAAGTTGTGGAGTGCCTTGAAATAGACAAGGCACTATTGGCATAAGTACCTAAGCTTGGGGGATAACTACGTGCAGCCTTATTGAGCTATCACATCACTGACCAATCCAAATATTTTTGTAGGATGTTTGTAATGGGGGATGCCCAAAGGGGTCGGTGTTGGGAAAAAAATATGAGATATCCCCTAAATGGGACACTTCAACCCTTTAATGGATTCTAGGTAATTCCACACTCATGCTCAGATAAATAAAAGATACACAGACTTTAGTACAGCAGATCAGAACCTTCAGTGTTGAAAAGTGACTCAAAATATCATGAGAACCAACTCAGCCAGCAAGTAATTTGATGATTTCTTATTCCGAAGTAGTAAGAATATAATAGCAAGCCCTATGAATGGATCCCAAACTGATGTAGATTTTTCCTAGTAATGGCGACTAAGTCTGGTGATGAAAACTCAAATAAAACAATACCCAGCCGTATCTATCCTTGCCATATCAACTCGGAATTTATTATAGAGAACAAATCTGAATTGTGATTACATATATAAACTGTAACAGCACCCAGAAATCTGCAGACTTAAAGCATTGAAAAAGGTACCTTAGGCAGCGCCAAAAATACTGAATGTCGGTGATTTAAAGTTCTGAGGTACTGATAAACAGAGGACAGTAGCATGCAGCCTCAAATATTACATATGCAATACCAGTCAGCCTCCCTATATGTTGCTCCACCTACAGAAAATGTCATGACACAGCTGCAATAATTCTTCAGTCCCTTTATAGCCCAAAAGCTCAATATCAACAACTGGAAAATACTGAAATTCCCTTGTAAGCACAATAAGATTCCCTGTGTGGAAATCTCTCTTTCTCTCAGAGGGTTTTCGTCCTCTAGAGTTTTTCAACAAGCACCAAGCTTAAACAAAATTCAGAGTTTGATCAAATGAGTAAGTGATATCCCTCTTCAAGTCGACCTCTCCCTTATATAGGAGAAATGGCCCCAAAGTATCCTCCCCAATCACCAATCACAATCAGTGATTAAATCTAAACATAAGTCCCATTTTTAATGCCTAGGCTGGTCGCATTTTCCTCATAGGGAGGATAAAATTTAGAAATGGGCCATATACATCCAAAAGGATCAATGTTCATTCCCTAGGTAAGTCGCCATACTTCCTAGGAATGATACACACATAGCATTAGACCCTTTAAACATTTTTTCTAGATATTACCACTTATTTATAAGTGCAAACTTAATTTAAGCCAAATAAATTAATATAAGCGCTTTTAATAATTTTATTTATTTTTTATAGGCACTTTATACTAATTTACTATGACTTAAGTCACCCTTATATTTTTCCTTTGGCCGTCAGGTCAACAAAATGGGCCAAAGGTCTTTGATTCAGAAAAGGGGACATTACAAAATAGTAGTGTCAAGAATTAAAACAACAAAAGTCGAGAAACTTACAAAAAGTGAAATTATTAGAAGAATAATTTTGAGGTCAGATCAAATGCCTTCAAACTGGCAATGGCCAATCATCTTTAAAATAAGGATGAATTCAAGGAGATCACGAGGGATTGGATTAAATGATTATGAAATAGAAGGGCACCCTATGAGTCTTATAATGAAGATAGACACTAATTGCCATCTTTCTAGGGGGTTTGTTCTCCTCCATACTTTAAATTTATGATAGAACAACTTTTGTTTTTCACTCAAAGACCAAAATGGGAAGTGATAGCATTTATTTTTGGGTTGATTATATGATTCATAATGCACCCTCCTGCTCCTAAAAATTATGATCTAAAATGGATCTAAGCCATTACCGGATACATGGCAGTCCATAAAATGGCCATAAAATCATCATCTGAAATCATATTAGTGTGAAATTTGACAGGGAGTATCCTTATGCAGTCTTTATTGCTGAGGAACTTCCATGTCAATATTCAACCATTTGACCACACAAACCTGTGGGAAAACAGCCCAGGTCTGATGATTGTCCTTTGGTTACAATGCAATCATACAACATTGGATATGTGGCATCCAACCAATTTGCATGTGAAAATGCATTCTTCACCTTCCAAATGCCGTAAAATCATTCTGTAGTGTTTCAGCCATAACATGGTCATAGAATGTTAAAACAATCCCAATTTTGAATTGGAGAAAACAATGTAATTTACTTATCCAGTAAAAATCAAAGCTCGGATTGTCTATTTGGTCCCCCAAACATTATAAACAATTTTTCAGTATGGAAATGTCATTTTATTTTTGGGCATGTGGAACAAGGCTGAGGTGTCAAAATGGGCTCATAGAACATTGGATATGTGGCATCCTTGCATAGAACCCAAGATGCCAACCAAGTTGCAAGTGAAAATGTGTTTGTTTCACCTTGCAAATGCTAGAAAATCATTCAACGTGTTTTGGCCATAACTGGTCATACAATGTTGAAACAATCGCAATTTTGAAAATGGAGAAAGCAATGCAATGTACTTATCTAATAAAAGTTAAAGTCCGGATTTGTCTATTTGGTCACCTAAAACATTATAAACATCTATTCAATTTGGAAACGTCATTTTGTTTTTGGGCATGTGGAACATGGTGAGGTGTCAAAATTGTTGGGAGTGTTTCAACTTTGTATGGGATTGTGTAGAAGGTAGTGCTCTACAATCATAGTCTGTGTGGTAGTAGGTGTGCACAACACTATTGCACAATAGGTGGTGTTGCATAGTCATGTGTAGAAATGGTCTACAGATTAGCAAGTGCGCGCAACACTATTGCACAAGGAAGGCTTGCACAAGGCGTGTGTGTAGGTGTATGTGTACATGGGTATTGCATGGTACTAGCACAATATGTTTCTGGAAGGTACGTGCACAACTATAAGGTGTGTACATGAATGTGCACAGTGATAGTGTGCTCTAGGAGCTTTCTTATGGTGCCCAGAGGATTTGCGCAACATTGGAGTGCAGTTGTAATGCATTATCAACACTTGTTTGACTAGGATGGAAGGCTGGCGGTGTGAAAGCCACGTGTTGAAGATGACTAAGTGGCAGTTGGAGAAAACTATGGGATTATCTGTCAGTAAAGTCAAGGGTTGCGTTAAAGCATACAACCATTTTAAAGCATGCAGTTTCCCATTTGTAAATTAAGGAAAATGGTTGTAACAACTATTGTCGTTGTTGGCTTTATATGCTATAAATACTAATTGTGTCTAGGATGTAATGATGATGAGTTATGAGTGCATAGTATTATAGTTGCATTGATTATGTTCATGGACTATTAAATTACTATATAATAGAGTCTTGTAGATCTTGTGCTTGTAAGTTTGGGTTCTTTTAAGATTTGTAGTTGTTTTCTCATCTCTCCTATATATCATATCTACTTCAGATCTTGGTTGGGTAGGTCTAATTCCCAACATCTAGTATCAGCGTTTGGTTTAGAGCTTGGTAGGATCTTTGAAGGAAGATCTCTAAGAGGTGTATAGGCTGATATTTGTGAAAATCTTGCACAAAAATTGTACGAAAGTGCTAGAATAGAGATCGAAAAGGTCAATGGTCAAAACTTTGAGCTATGGAAGCTCAAGACAGAGGATCTCTTGAATGACAGAGATTAGTAGGTCGTTGTGTCACATACTAGACTCGTGGGGTTGAAGCAAGTGGAATGGGACAAAATTGACAGAAAGGCTAGAAGCTCTATGCGATTGTCTATCAAATTCGGTATTATTGAATATATCCAATGAAAACATAAGAAAGGGACTATGATATAAGTTGGGGGCATTGTACGAGGCTAAATTTTTGGTCAACAAATTATTCTTGTTGATGAAGATGTATTCCTTGAGAACGAAAGATGGTGACTCAGTTAAAGAGCACATGAATGCTTTCAACATTTTGCTAAGTCAATTATTGTTCTTGGATATCAAGATGTATGATGAAGACTGGTGTATTACACATCTATCCTCTTTGTCAAACTCTTGGGATAACCTAGTGATGTAATCACTAGCATTTTATCCAAGCTAAAGATGGATGAGATTGTTGCGGCCTTATTGTCAGAAGAGGTGAGGCGCAAATCTGTTGAAGACCAAGGTGATGTGTTTCCGGTACATGGGAGAACACAAGAAAAAAGCAAGTGGAAATCAGGGGAGAAGTGTGGAAAGTCAAGAGGCAATTCTGAGACTCTGGAGAGATCTTCTTTGAAAAAGTGTGGGAATTGTGGCCAAATAGGGAATTTTAAGGATTACATAGTGAAGGTGGACAAGAACAAACTACTTTATGTTTCATCCTCAGGTGATAAAGGATCTAGTGATGAAGGTGAAGATGCATACTTGGTAGCTTTGAGTGCGTGCATGCGCAATGAAGCATGGTTGGTTGATTCTGGAATATGATGGGAGATGATTCCACTCACTAGATTGTGTGTCGAGGAAGGGTAAAATAGGTTCAAAGATGGGAGGGTCAAGACACTCCCTAGAGTTTTGCACATAACAAGTCTTGCACAGAAGTCAATTTCGGTTAGCAAGCTCTGTGATGTTGGAGTGTAGGTGTCATTTGCAAAGAATGGCTGTAAAATGGTGCATGGAGCAACGATACACTCTAGAGAAGCATGCACTGGAACCTTGTTTAGACTCTATGCAAGTACAATCACTGTTGTTTATAATAGCTTTGTTGTTCCTAATGCCAATGAGGTACATGATAAAAGTAGTGTGCTTCTAGTAGAGAAGACAATGTTATGGCATGAAAGGCTGTGTCATAGTGGCAAAAAGAGGTTGTGTGCACTGCAATCCAAAGGAATAGCGAAACGGTTTGATGAAGGTCCTTAGACTTTGACTTATACGAGCATTATGTTCTTAGTCACCGCATTCGCTGATTTTAAAGGAAAAAATCTAAAATTTGTTGAATATCAAGCTGACGCAGTAAATTCATCCAAATTTGCCGATATTAATTCCCCTCTACCAAAACCATGTTAAAAACTCAAAAATATGTTGCTTCTAAGGTCGTTTTGAACTAGCCACTGTGTTTTGACCTGGAACAGAGTTATATCATGACTGGGAGCTCCCGTGCCCTAATGCGTTTAAAACCGATGCCACATTTCTTGCGAGATGGGTATTATTCCAAGTTTCGGGCTAATAGATGCTTAACGTGATCTCTGTTGTTGGCTTCCAGTGTCATAAGTTGCGTGGGTGCCTTCCAGTGCCATAAGTTGCGCGGTTGTTGAGATGTCTGGAGATGTTTTTTTTAATAGAACATGTTACAATATCTCATCATGTATAGTTTTAAAACTCTTACAAAAAATATGATTTGCTTTTTATAATTATTTTTTAGTTTAGCTTTTATTTTTTATATTTTTAGTATATTTACGTTTTATAAATAATATTTATAATTTACATTTTATTATATATTTTTATTAGATTTCTATTTTATATATCTATATTTTACATTTTTAAAAATACAAGTATATTTTTGTTAGTTTAAACACGAATTTTATCTCGAATTTTTTTGGTAACGAATATCTTACAAAATTTATACTCCACGAATTCGGATGCGGTGACTTAGATTATGTGTATGACAAACATAACAAAGTGAAGTTCGCCACAAGCATTGCGTACACGTAATACACAATGTTGTGTTCGGGCTAGTGAAGGTCCCATCACTTGGGAAAGCCATGTACTATGTGTCTTTCATAGATGATTTTTCAAGAAAAACTTGTATATACTTTCTTTGAAAGAAATATAAAGTTTTCAATAAATTCAAGGAGTTCAAAGCTCTTATGGAGAACTAGAAGGAGCAAAAGATCAAAGTGTTACACACAGATAACGTGGTCGAATTTTGTTCAAAGGAATTCGAGGAATTCTGCAAGCAATGTGGAATTGAGAGAGAATAGACAACTCCATGTACACCACAATAAAATAGAGTTGCAGAGCAGATGAATAGGACAATGATGGGCAAAGCTTTGAGTATGCTCAACGATGCGCATTTGCAGTAGAAGTTTTGGGTGGAGGCAATGATTATTGCTTGTTATTTGGTAAATCGCTTACAAATCAACACTAGATAATATGACTCCGCAAGAAGCTTGGACTGGTTATAAACCATCCATTAAACACATGATTGTTTTTGGGTCTGATGCATATGTACATGTTCTTAAAGAAAAGAGGACAAAGCTTGAGTATACATCCGAGAAGTGGGTCTTCATTTGATATGGGAATGGTGTGAGAAAGTTGTGGAACCCAAAACAAAGAAGGTGGTCTATAGCCGTCATGTGGTCTTTAGAGAATTAAAGAGGATTCTATAAATTTGGTCAGAGTTGTGCACACATTAAAATCACTGAATTAATTAATTATGCAAAAAATAGTACATTTAATTAGGCTTGTACATCTCCTAAATAAAAGGAGCCAAGTGCTACAATAGTGCAACAAAGTACTATGTTTATGTGAGTTGTTATAACTCACATAACAACAAACAAACGTATTAACAAGCTATAATTAACTCACCCATGTCAGTAATAATACAAATATTTCTAACAAATTCTTGCACAGAAGGATGTGCCAACGATGAAGCTGAGTTTGAACTTTCAAAGGAGTGGCCATTGAAGATACAAGAAAAGTGCGGGTTGGCCTAGAGCATAAAGAGGCACGAAAGGAAAAGGAACCTTAGACTCCTGTACAAAGGAGATGCAAATGACTGTGGAAAGTACCATAGAGGTATAGTCCGGAAGACATTCATTTTGCATTCCTACTTTCAATAACTGATGGTGATGATTCCAAAATGGTGCTCTAAGCCTTTGCGTCGAAGGAGGGTGCATTTTGGAAGAAAGCCATGGAAGAGGAGATTGAGTTTCTAGATAAGACTGAGACTTGGGTTCCGGTAAAGTTTCCTCCTAGAAGAATGCCTGTAGGTTGCAAGTGGGTTTTCAATAGAAAACACAATGCACAAGGTAAATTGGAGAAGCATAAGGCTTGCTTGGTTTCAAAAGGATTCTCTAACGTCAAGGGGATTGACTTTGGTGAGGTATTTTCTGTTGCAAAATTGACTTCTATAAGATTTCTTTTAGCTATTGTTGTTGCATGTCATTTGGAGGTAGATCAAATGGATGTTAAACAACATTTCTGCATGGGTGCTTGAAGAAGAGATCTATATGACACAATCTGAAAGTTTAATAATTAAAGTAAAAGAAGATTTGGTCTACCGCTTGAAGAAATCCTTGTATGGCTTGAAACAATCACCAAGGATGTGGAATTAAACGTTTGACGGTTATGTGCGCAAACTTGGCCTTGTGTGCAGCAATGAGGGAGAGCCTTGTGTGTACCTCAAAGAAGGGAAGAATTTTGTTATCATAATGCTCTATATTGATGGCATGCTGCTGATTGGAAATTACAAGGCAATAATCAAGCAGGTGAAGTCTCAGATGTTTGTGCAGTTTGACACGAAGGATCTTGGTGCTGCAAAGTTTATTTTGGGCATGAAAAATACATGACATCACGAAAAAATGAAGCTCTAGTTAAGTTAGAAGAAGTACGTTGAGGCGGTGTTGGAAAGGATTAATATATACGACAACAAACATGTGAGCACACCTTTCCATATTTGGTTATAAAGCTCTCAATTGTAAAATGTGCAAAGACACAAGAGGAGTTAAAAGACATCGTTCATGCATTGTACATACAAGTGCAATGAGAAGCTCTAATGTATGCAATGGTATGTACAAGACTTGACATTGCACATGCAATGAGAGTTATCATGTCTAGATATGTGAAACTACGATGAAGATAATATTAATATATTTGTGACATAACATCTAATCACTTAGATTTTTTAGTAGGGAAATCCTGGTGAATTACATTGTTTTTAATGGATTTCGATTGGGACAGTTTAGCTCTAGTGTATGTGAATATCTACCGGGCTTGGTATGTTTTAGACTTTTTTAGTGGAAATGTAAGTTGTTCTGATTTTAGTGCAAAGAAGGTGTATAAACAAGTGGGAGAATTTCTCTTGAGTGTATGTAAAATAACATGGGCTTCGATGCCCACAGGTCTATTGCGCAGAATGTGTTTGTTCCCCCTTTATGCAATAGTTTCAACAAGTGGGAGAATGTGTGCGAACACTATTGTGTAAGGAAGGCTTATGCATATAGAATTGTGCGTAGTTATATGTACACAATGAGTATTGTTTGGTGCTAGCGCAATATGTTTGTGGACATTGTTGTGCAAAGGCATGTGCATAGGTATATGGGCACGGGGACAATGTGCGTGGTGACATGTGCATTTTGATTTAGAAGCATTGTGTGTGCACTATGAGTTGTCCACAACATTGGATTGTACACCATCAATTGCCATTTTCAAGATTTTTCTTAAAATCGGATGGAAGGCTAAAATTTTGAAAGCGACATATTGAAGAGTCACTCAATTTTATAATTAAAAGTGGAATCTTGGAATTAATAAAATGTAAGTAACATTGATTAATTGCTTTAAATTAAATCATGTTAATCGTAAAAGTTAATTTAGGATTACAATTAATAACAAGTTAATTTAATTGTTTAAAGTGTATGTTAAAAAATGCAACATCACCAATCTAGGATGTAATTTTCATATAAGTTATGATTAAAATTATTAATTGTAGTGTTTAGTATTGATTCTGTGCGATGGATCAATGAGGGTATGTTAGGCGAGGTAGGACAACAGTCAATGACAAGATCTGTCATAATGCAATATTAAGCGAAAACAATTATACATCCGGCCCATGGGAGAGAATGGTTTTCGAATAGTGGCTATCAATACGAAATTGATGTCTAGGATGGATGATTGACGCAATATGAGTTATGAGCACGATTTTATTGTAGTTGAATTTTTTTTGTGCATTTTCTGCAATTAAAAATTATCGTAACAGAGTCTTGTTGATCTTCTTGTACTTGGAAGCTGGGTTTAAGTTAGTGCCATAAGAAAGATTTTTGTTGCTGGATTTTTTACCAGAAAGGGTTTTGGTAGGATAATCACCTGTGTCTATATCTTGTGCTTCAACATTCATTGTGTTGTTTTAAGATTTGCAGTTTCTCATCTCTCGTAGATATCAGATCTACTTTAGATCCTGGTTGAATAGGTCGAATTCCCAACAAAAATTGGCCCAGTAACAAAGGAATCATCTTCTAGAAGATGTCACAATCATCTCGAAAGTTGAAGGCTGAAATATGGAACTTTTTGAAAGCCCAAAAATCACCTATGATCTTCTAGAAGATGAAATTTACATAGTGCCTAAGTCTCAAAGACGGGGGGATGCATGGACGGGGTTTCTAGGATGGCAGAAAATTTCCCAAATTTTGGGGACGGCTATTAAAATAATAAATAAAGTTAAAATATTCAAGAATATTTTAATTTTATTCAATAAAATTAAGGGTTTTAAACTGTATTTTAGGTACTTTTAAGATGATAATTTAATGTTCTTGTTAAAAATAACAGCTTTTTAAAATTAAAAACATCAGAAAACTTTTGAAAGATTTAAAAAAAATAGGAGATGTTCCCCCCCAAGTCCCTGAAACATCCAGGGCATCACTAAAATCTAAGGGATGCGTCCCCTCGCAACACTGGGGATTTATGTGCATGTTTATGTTAATGCAATTTTCTCTTATGTTTGTCGGTATGTCTTGCTGCTGTCTTGTACCTTAGTTTGATAGAGTAAAAATTATGGAAATGAGAAAAATAAAATAAGTGTTGAATGTTGAAGTACTACAACTGTTTTCTTTTTTCCTTAAGGTTTATATGCTTTAAAAGAACCTTAGCTGTCTTATTGTAAAGCGTATGTGTGTTTGCTTAATGATCCATTCCCTTAATTTTCCAGGCTTCAGATTGGAGTGAACAGGAAATGGCAGAGGAGCAGGAGGGTGGTAATGTGGGTGCAAATATTTCTGGAGAAACAGGTCTTCAAGGAGACCAGAAGAAGGTTGAAACCAGTCCTAACAGCACAGAAGAGAATGATTGGGACAAGCTTTTGCGTACAAGGTAAAGTCTTTGAGTAAATTAAAAGTTCTGTGTTCAAAGGAAATCACCAATTGTTTTCTTTATTATCAAACTTCAAGAAATATCATAAGATTTAATTGTTAAAGATTGATAATTAACTTGTTACACTCTTGTAATAAACGTTTCTCTTTTCGATACTAATCCATTTTAAATGTCTTTTTAATCTTGGGACTAGAATCCTATGTTATTTATCTAGGTGGCAGTTTTGCATTTTTTGGGGTAAAATAACAAAAAAACCAGTAGCTTACCTTGTTGGGGATGTAACTTCTTCACTGTTGATTGGAATTCGAAATTGCAAAATGCATAGGAAAGCTTGTTAAGAATACCTTGGGTTAGTGCTCACATTAGTGAGCAAACATATTATGAACAGAAATAAATATATTAGTGATATGCTAGTTGTTTTTGATTATTTGAGGTAGTTAGCGAGTTGGGCTGTTTAAAACTTTAAACAACTCACATGAATAGAATCAAGATTGAGATATCATAGGGCGTGAGAGAGATTGTATGGTCTTGTTGATCTTGAAAATAGGATGTCCTAGGCCTATCTAATTGTAATTTCTACAATGAATAATTTAATGAAAACTGAGTCTTAATATTATATTTTTTGTCAAACTCAACAAAATTTATCATTTGGTATTAAAGCAGGTTGTGTCAAACCCTGTGAATGCTATGTTTTCTTGAAATTGGTTTAGGGGCATTATGGCTATGCTATTATCCCAGCTGATGGAAATCTTTTGTTTCTAAAGCTTTGAGCGCTTGAGTTCTATAGGCATTCTTGGTAGATTTAAGTTCAATAAAATCTCGTATTTTTAACGGATTAATAAGTATCAGGTTTGGCCTAAACCTTCTCTCAGGCGGTTAAATCTACAAAAGTTGGGTTGTGAAAAAGTTACTTTGATTCGGTTTTCAGTGGTCAAAATCTGATCAGTTTGTGAAGATTATAAAGTGCAATCTGTACTTCCATTCATGTATCCTAGCTACAGAACTGAGAACTATGCATAATGCATTTCATCTGCCACATTTCATGCTGCATTGGCCTTTCTTGTATCAGCTTGGCACTTGGATCTATCCTGACATCCTTGTGGGGATTTTTCTCCAAGTTCGGTCTCATTGTTTGCTGCACTTTTCGTTTGCCACATTGGCATAATGTCTTTCACTACCACAGCCTCTATCTACAGTCCAATGTTACCTAAGACTCCAAGATTGTGGGATGTGGGGACAGGTTCTGGGATGGCTAAAAATTTCCAAAATTTTGGGACAGCAGGGGGACGGCTATTAAAATAATATATGAAATTATAAATATGCAAATAAATTTTTAATTTTTTATGAATAGCAGTCTGTGACAGTCCACCTTGTGCATTTGTGCTCGAAAAGTTCTATATTCATATATCACTCTTGATTCTTTTGTATGTCTTTATAATACAATACAGTCTGGTTATGGTTAACCAGTAAACGTTTTGATCTATGCCTTACTGATTTTATTATCTACACAACCTTTCTCTTCATATAGAAATATACATACAAATTTTTTACGTTATTGGAGCTTCCAAAGTGAATTTTAATTAGATTTATTCATACGAACTTTTTTTTTTTGAATAGAGATGAGTGGCTTCCAAAAAACAATCTCATACTACAAGAGTACAACTTAAAAATCAGTTTTTAAAGAGAAAACAACAAAGAAATTAATAAAAAAGTTATTTTTTTTCCAAAAAAAAAACCAAACATCCTCAAGATGCCCTGACGTCCCGAAAAAAGGGGGACGCTGCCGAAACTTCCCCTGATATTCAAGGATGCACCCCTCCTTTCCCCCCCTTTCGGAAACGTGGGGGGCACGTTTCCCCCCATCTTGCCATCCCTAGGACACCATGTCCCAGACACGTGGTTTTTGGAGGAGACGCGTCCCCGCATGATACTGCTGTAGTCCACGTGTTGGATGTTAATGTGCGTTGAAGTGTCCATTTAGTTTGCTGTTTACTTTTTATATTTTTATAGTGTCTTGTCAATTGTTAGTATAATTAATTACACTAACAATTATAATTAAACCATAGTTCATAGAGTTTAATTTGTTGGTTTTAGTGTCATTTATCTTGATTTAGAAAATCAATTTATAAGTCTAAAGTCTTGTGTGTTTAGATTAAATGTCTAAATTTTTAAGTTAATCTTGCTATATGGTTTAGAACTTGTTATGTCTTGTTTTAGAATGTGTAAGAGTATAACTTGTTATATTTTATTCTTTGGATTTATTTGTAGTCAAAAGTCTATTTATAGTTGGTACCAGCTTCAAGTTCTATTCAACTAAGTAACAATAAACTGGAGGATGGAGGCAACGAAGGTAGGAGGTCGATCAACAACCTCTTGCCAACTGCCAGTGACGAGGCTGCACAAATGAAGTAGTGGCAAACAATCACTGCCAAAACAACCAAGGCTGGGACCGGTCTTCAAGTGGCAGTGGTGATTGTTTTGTACCATTTTGCGATTAGGTGCAATGGTTCAAAATGGTGGTTACATACACGACAACGAGAACATGATCCTCAATTGTCATGTTCTTGTTTTTGTGTATGGTGTGATGTAAAAATAGAATACTGCAAGCGGATGAATAAAAGAACATAGGTTTACTATGTATTTTCTGTGTATTTTTGCAGTGATTGGCTACTGAGAAGCTCTGAAGTGAAAGTGGGAACAATTGTGTTCTCTTATGTAGGTAATCGTTGGAAGTATGTGGTTGGCTAGAAAAAAAGCCCAACATTCATTAGAGGTGAAAGTGAGGGCAATTGTGCTTCCTTATGTAGGTGATCATGTGCAACAAATAACCTGAGTAGCGAAGTCTAGACCTAGAGCATTTATGGACATGCGTTTTTGTTTCCAGTTCCCATGGTGTGGTAACTCCCTATGTTTGCAGTAGGGGTGTAATGGTAAAAATACCTTTGGGTTAGTGCTCACATTGGTGAACAAATATATAATGTGGGTAGAAATAAATATATTAGTAAAATACTAGTCATTATTATTTGATGTAGTTAGAAAGTGAGTTGGGTTGTTTAAACAACTCATGAGTCATGTGAATAGAGTTAGGATTGAGATATCATAGGGTGTGAGGGAGCTTATAGTGATCTTGTTGATCTTGAAAATAGGATGATCTAACCCTATATAATTGTAATCTCTACAATGAATAATTTAACAAAGGAGCGAGTCTTAATATTTTATTTTTTGTAAGCTCAACCAAATTTATCAGCTTAGGTCTAGCTCTATAACCTAGCAAAATGGCCTCAAAATACCAGTCGAAATGGTCTCAAAATCATGAAATACAAAAATGTAGAGAAGTGATGATTTTATGTCGTGACAGGTCCTCTTCACTTCTGGGGGCAACTATCACATACATTTTCAGATTCCCTGACAAACTGTTTCATTTTCTATATTTACACGTTTCATGTCTTTTCGGAAATAGCTATAAAGGAATTGTTATCCGAATACAAAAATAAGAGCATTACAGCTTCACGTATCTTCTCAAAGATTGCTAACGCATTGCACACTAGTCTCATTGCAGTATCATTTGTGTTTATTGGGTTCATCTTCATTTCCTTTGGTTCATTGTGTTCAGGGATTTTTTTTTTTGGTGTACTTTTGTGTGTTGTCCACCAGATTACTAAGTAAATATAGATCCAAGTGGCAGTTAGAAACAGAATTTGGGAAAATATTGCAAATTAGTTGGTCTTCTTGTCAGGGGGTTAACTCCACCATTCATTGGGATTTGAAAGACAAAATGGATCAAAAAGCTAGGTAGCTGGTACGTACCCTGCAGGGCATGGGTATGGGTATGGTACATACCCGGTACGTGGTACGGGTACAGTATGCCCTGGGTACAGCCAAGGTATGTCCACAGTACCCGGGTACGCATGGGTATGGATATGGTACGTACCTGGTACGTGGTACGGGTACAATATGCCCTGGGTACGGCCAGTGTACGTCCAGCAGTACCCGGGTACTGCTGGACGTACCTTGGCCGTACCCAGGGCGTACCCACCAGTAAAAACAACAATTTTTTAATTTTTTTTATTTTTAATTTTTTAATTTTTTGGGGGTCAATAAAGGTCAATAGATGCGATTAGGTAAATGATTCAACTGTGGTAAAACTTCACAGAAGTACCTAAAACAATGGCTGAAACTGCAACAGTTGAGATGCGTTTGGGTAATGTAGGATCAAAAAACACAGTGGCAGCATCTCCACTAGCAAGTAAGACTAATGCAGGAATAATAAGAGAAACCCCAAAGGAATCTGAACTGCCAGATTTGAAGGGAGCTGGTAATAGCCAGAATTCCAGTCCAGTTATGTGATTTGTTATTATTTATGTTAATAATTGGACATTGTAACATTTGGAGTTTGAACAATGTACTTGTTCGAAGTTCAATCAACGAATATCATGACAAAATGCATTGAATTATTAATACATTATTTGGCTATTTCACTCAATTATTAATTTGTTTACTCTATTCATGTATAATGCTGAATTTTTGCTTATTTGGCTATATTTTTAATAATTTATATGTATATTGTACTGCTGTACCCAAGTGCCATACCCGGGCCCCCAAAAACTTTGCCGTACCAGCGTACCAGATCCCCGTACCCGTACCCGCACCATACCCGCGCACCGGCTACCTAGTGAAAAAAAGCTTGTCATGTGTCAAAATGTTAAATTCTTTCACTTGATTAATTACTCTGTGATTTGTTGAGAATGCAAATTCCTTGTACGAGTTTCTAGAACACCGTCAATTTAAGCGCAAGGTTTCCTTCTTCATTGAGGACTGGTAACTCTGTTTGAAAAAGTGTCCAATTTTTTTTTTGAGACAAGATACACAAAAACAATTGTGAGCGTGACTTGATCCTAGTAATTTTAGTGCATAAGTTACTGGACCAATCTTTTTACTAATCTGGAGTTGGTCAAGAAAGTTTGGGTGATAATTTGAAGTTTTAACCACTTTGCTGGATGAACTTTGTTTGTGTAGTTGAAGATGTACAAAGACCTGGTATGCTTCAAATTCTCGCTCTGTTCGGTGTTGATTAGCTTTCTGTTCCAGTCTTCCAGATAGCTTTTAACTATTGATACTTTGATACTATTACCAACAAAATCCTTAACCCTTGGTGGTTCACACCCCGAAAGGGCAGTGAATGGAGTCATCTTGGAGGATTATATCACCATTCTCTGAGACACAACCACTTGAACAATTAGTTCTGTTTATCAGAGTCAAAACACCTCAGAGATATCTTTCCAAGCGCTAATTCACAATTTCCGTTTGTGACCATGCACATGTGACTGTGATTAAATGGATCCTAGTTTATCATATTAGAACCACCATGTTCATGAATCAAACTTAGAAATGTTAGAATTTATTGAGACATGATTCAAGAACACTTTATGGGTACAGGTCGCATACATATGTGTTCATAATTACCATAGGAACAACATAAGATCCAAAAATTTACCGGCTTTTTCTAGTCCTAAATGGCAAAAACCAACCATTAGGGTTATATCATGATCATATCTAATGATAAGATTGTGCTTATGCTGTAGTGGCCCCCATAAATTTAAATACAAACATGTTCTCTTCCGAAAAAAAAGACCAGTAGGCTGTCAGTATGTTCAACAACAATAATTTTTATGTAAAGCTTAAGATATGTCCTCGCGATCCTGGTTTACATCTAAATAAGGTTTACTCTTTCCCTTACATACGTGGCCCTCTTTAAGGGGAAGATGTTTTGCATGTATTTGCAGCCAGCTGTAGCAACTGATAAACTAGTCATTTATTGGATTAACAAATTGAATATTAGTCTCTTATGTAAGCATTTCGTTTTTTTTAATGAAGGCAAGTATTGTATTGATACAAAAAGTAGAGGTTATGCAGTATCAAGAGTTCTGTAAATGGGAAAATACTACCATTTTAACTGGGATAGATCAGAATCGATAGTGGGTTTTTATAAATACTAGCACTATCAGACATAGTGGGTTTTTACTGGGATGGATCAAAATCGATAGGATTTTTTGTGAACTGATGTAGGCTACCTTTATTAGCATGTGGGACTCGGCATGCTTCACATTGAGTTATTTGATAGACAGGGATGTAGGGGCCCTTACATTCAGGCGAGAAGTTACATGCCTTCACCAACTGAAGGGAGCTCATGAGTATACTGAGCATTGTAATTTGCATGAGAAATAGAATCATCATCACAATTAGGAGGATCGGCAAAATCCACAGCAAAAACTTTGAGGCAGTTGAGTTATGCATAGGCTTTGGAGAGCAAAGAGAGGATTTCTTTGAGTCGCCCCTGTAATAGCCCCTATTCAGCTAAGACCTTGATATTACAAAACACACTGCTGCTTGGACCAAGCTTTTAAACCCCCAGTCAGTGTTGGGAGATATTATTTGCCTTGAGCAACTGTGAGAAGCGAAGAATCAGTAGCAGACAGGGCTTGGACGTTTGGCAAATTCAAAGTATGGTACATGTTCTAGGTTGTGATGGTGGGCAGTGTACTTTCCACTCCTATTTTATGTGATAAAAATTGTGAACCATATAGTATTGGGTGGGAATATTAATAGAATGCCAGTTATCCAGGATGAGCCCGTGTTGGCTTAAATGGATGGTGACTGATAGGTGAGAGTTTGGTAGGGGGTCGAAAGGACGTGGAACAGAAGTGTATTGTGGAGAAGCTAGAGGTGTAGTAAAGAACATCACTTGGGGACAATAATGATAAAACCAAAATTAAGGGGGTTGTGGACGAGCACCCACTAGGGAAAGTGTCATATTTTGTCATCATTAATATACAAATGGGTGATATGAAGGGGCATTAAAAACAAGACAAAGTGTGTGAAATGGGGACCACAGATAAACATGTGGTTGGTGTAGGTGATTAAAACTTTGCATGTGGGACTAGAATTATCAATGCAGTGGATTTGTGATTTCTCTGTTACCCTACCTGGGTTAATATGTATATTACTAGACTTATAAAGTTGATGTTCACTAATCCCTTGATATAACTTGGAATTACCAAGAAACATACAACATTTTGGATTCCTTGTGTCGGAGAAAGCAAGATTGGCCATTCTGTCAGCAATTGTTTTTTTATTGTTGGGGTCAATAGCAGATAACAAATTCCTGAAGCAATAGAAGGTTTGGATGGATCTGAGTGGCCATATATTTTCATTTCTAGTGACCACTTAGTGGAAGACCAAACTATGTGAATGAAATTGAAGACTAGTTTGGAATTACCCTCAATCACCGGCCTTGATATTTCCCAGTCTATTGCCTTCTGTATCCCCTAATGCAGAGCACCAAGTTCAGCAAAATTGTTTGTTTGATGACCTATGAATTGTGTGTAACTGAGAATGTGATGACCTTTGAAATCCTGGATTAACCCACCAATAGCTGCCTGTTCTGGATTGTGCTTTGAAGCTCCATCAAAGTTTTAAGTTGAAGAAATCCTCCAGAGGTAACTCGCGGTACTGATTTGTTGAAATTTCGAGGTATATATAGTGGTTGCAGAAAGGGATGCTCCATGCCTTGGCAATGTGGCAGTCAATCATACTAGTCAAATGAAAATCACCGATTTCTTCATATGCATAATAGTGCTGCGGACCTATCTGATTGTGGGTGTGGTGCAAAATATGATGTATATTGTGTCTAACATTCTAAAAAAGACGAGAATTTCTTTCTCACCAGATGTTCCAAAATATGAAACTAGGGGCTGTATTGGCCAAAACCTTAAAGAGGTTCATCTCCATTTGTTTCCCTTTCCAAAAGTGAGTTGGATACAAAAAACATGTGATTGGTGTAGGTGATTAAAACTTTGCACATTGGACTAGACTTATTAGTGAAGGGGATTTGTTATATCTCTTTTCCTCTAACCCAGGTTAATATGCGTAGTACTAGACTCATGAAGTTTATTTTTACTAATCTTTTGAGGGATGGGTCGCGGCCATCAAATTTTAGATGTGCCAAAGTAACCTGGAATTACCTAGAAACATACAACATTTTGGATTCCCCGGATCGGAAAAAGCAAGACTGGCCATTCTTTCAACAATTATTTTTTTGTTGTTGGGGTTGATACCGGATAAAAAATTCCTGAAGCAAGAGAAGGTTTGGCTGGATCTGAGTAGCTACATATTTTCATTCCTAGTGACCACTTGCAGATGAATTGCTAGTGGAAGACCAAACTTTGCTATTGAAATTGAGGACAAGTTTGGATTCACCCTCAATAACTAGCAGTGAGATTTCCCAGTCAATTGACTTCCGTATTCCCTAATGCAGGGTATCAAGTTCTGCAAAATTATTTGTTTGATGACCTATGAATCATGTGTATCCAAGAATGGGATGAACTTTGAAATCCTGGATTGAATAGCTGCCTGTTCCGGATTGTGCTTTGAAGTTTCATCAAAGTTAAAGTTGAAGAAACCCTTAAGAGGTAATTTGCAATACTGATTTGGTGTAATTTCCAGGTATATGCAAGAGTTGTGGAAAGGGATGCTCCATGCCTTGGCAATGTGCCAATCAATCATACTAGTTGTATGAAAATTACCTGACTTCTTCATGCATGATAAGGGCTGTGGAGCTATCTGATTGTGGATATGATGCAAAATATGATGTATATTGTGTCTAACATTCTCAAAAAGACAAGAATTTCTCTCACCAGATGTTTCAAAGTATGAAACTTGGGGCTGACTTGGCCAAAAATTTCTCCACCTGTTTCCCTTTCCAAAGGCGAGTCGGATACATCAAAGAGCCCATTTTTGCCCAGGAGTTTCCAAATAATCCAGTAATGCTTTTACATATCTCTGTGGCCAGATGACAGGAATAGAAAAAAAGATGTTCCATTGATTCAGTGCCATGATGCAATTGGGACTTGCATAAGGACCTAGTCATCACTGCTTTTGCAGATTGTCAGTGGTGGGTAGATTACCGTGAAACAACCACCATAGGAAGCCTTTGATCTTGGGCCAGGGGGGAGGGGCAAAAGTCTACTCCATTTTCTATCCTAAATTTAAGCATTGTGAGAAAGCATATGGAATGTTGTTGAAACTGTGTGCCCTAACCCGAAGGATGCTGTGGCTATAGCAGGTTATCTGAACTGTTGCAGTTGAAAATGGTTCTATCCTCAAATTGGTTTAAAAGTTGATTTAATTGAGAAGGCTCTTCTTGTTTTTTCTTGTTTTTCTTTTCTATATCCCAAACCAGTTGGCTTTCTGGATTACAATACAATTAATCTTTTAGAAGAATGTATGTTTGCTGCTGCAAGGAGGCCTGTAGCTCTGTGAATTTTGCTTCCCTCAGAGGCATGTGGCCCTCCTATCCTCCTCTCCAAAATTTTATTGCATTCCCATTTGCCACTTTCCAAGTGATGCCATTGGTCAACAACTTGAAACCCTCCTGGGGCAATATGGCATCTATTAAAATATAATGCTTATTTATTAGCGTTTTGTTAATATTAGCTGTGTTAACTAATAAACAGTTGTAACCACTTGAACCACTTTGTAACCATCTTTCACATAATAAAAGGACGTACACACAATGAATAATGTGTGTATTCAGGTTTCTCATCATCCGTTCTTTGTACATTCTATTCTTTCTTCATTCTTTCTCTCTTCGCATATTCTAACATTGGTATCAGATCACGGCGAGCAAGGAGAAAGAGAACGGAAGAAGATCAGTTCCATTAGGGCACAAAGTTTGAATTGAAGGATTCCAAAAGATTTTCGTCTTGATTTTCAAAGGCATTGCAGTTGCTGAAACCCTGAGGGCATGTTTTTTAGTTGCATTTTTCAAATACCTAGGCCACGGACAAATCGAGGGCACCATCATACTGTTGCAGTCGTGAAAATACAGTCGCAGACGATTTTGACGGGGCAAAAACCAAATTTAAAAAAAGAAAAAGAAAACAGTTTGAACAGCCACAAATGGCCCATGCGAATACTGTCGCGATTCATGCAAAAAACAGCCACAACATAGCCACAAAAATACAGTCGCGAATTGCAGGAAAATGAGGGACATTTAGGGCAGAATAAGGAAGACAATACAGTCACGAATCACTGAAAACTAAGGGACATATAGGGCAGAATAAATAACATGAGTTTACCATGCAAGTTTTAGGCTTGATTTGTTATTTTTAGGACAAGTACAGCTAAGAAAGGTAAAATGTGACTCAGAATTCCTGTTTAAGGCACAAAACCTGCTGCCATTTCCACCAATTCACAGCGAGTGAATTTGCAAATTTCAGAGGTGAAAAGGGCATTTGAAAGTGTACAGATCGAAAGGTACACCAATTATTTAATCTCACAAAATAAATTTTGTAGATGACTGTGACATTGAACAAATTGAGTCAATTCAAACATTAAAAATTCCTACATTAATTTCTGAGTCAAAATCAGAATACAAGAGTATATTTTATTGTTGTTGCTTGAAGTAAAAAATTCAGAATATAGACTGTAATAAAATAATACAGGGCATGGAAGGAAGAACGATTATAGCCATTGTTGAAAATCCACCAGATGCTGAAATCGATCAACTCACTGATAGAGAATGCGTATTTTAAAAAGATTCCCAACACTTTGAAGACATGAAGGAATCCAGTGTAGGTGAAACTTGGCATGGATGGCTGTTCAGATAATTCGGGAATCTGTGAATCTCAGGAATTTACCCTTACAAGGGTCATGAGACAACTTGATGGAGCATAGTGGGAGTAGCTCAGTATGGATGGTTGTCCAACAATTCGGGAGATTGTGTAATTCGGGAGTTCGGGGAGGTGGAATCCGGTCACTTGGGAATTCAGCTTGGGAACTACACCTTTACGAGTGTCAAGGAGGCAACATGATGGAGTTCTATTTGGTCAAAGCATTGTTTTCAAAAGGGAAAGCTTATGAAGAATATGTGGTCTTGTTTGGCTATGTTATTTTTATCCTTTGTCAATATATTCTATAGAGTGAGCCTTAAGAGGGAGTATTAAAATATAAGGCTTATTTATTAGTATTATGGTAATATTAGTTAAATGTTAGCTAATAAATGGTTGTAACCACTTCAACCACTTTGTAACCATCTTTCACATAATAAGAGGATGGACACACAATAAATAATGTGTGTATTCCAATTTCGCTTCATCCGTTCTTTGTACATTCTATTCTTTCTTCATTCTTTCTCTCTCCACATTCTAACAAGTTCTTGACAATGGAGTGCTCCAAGTAGGATATGGCAGATTGTCTATATTAGCATGTGAATATTTATCCTTAGTTAAAGTAGATCATATTGATGGAGGATCTTTCCAGGTTCTTGAATTTACTCGCCACGCCTTTCCATAAAAAAATCTGCTGTATTTTGATGAAGACGTTCTCAATATCCTTTGGTAGTGGAGGAAATTTGGGAAGACAATTTGGAATAAATTGTAAGACGGATTTAATAATGTATATGCTTTGGAAATGAGTGCCATTTGTTAGTCTGTTTTCCAATCTTGGCTTGTATTTCAAAATTAAACGCCATACATTTTTTTGTAAGCTTTATGGCAGGATCAATATAAATGTTGTAAGTTATGCCATTTTATGCAGATGGGAAAGGTATCAAAGCGAAGAAGAAGCGGCTCTTGGCCGTGGAAAGCGATTGCGGAAAGCTGTATCATATAAGGAATCAATTGGCCAGCATACTATGGAAGCTTCTAATGAGGTATCATTTGTCTTGTTTGTTGTAAACAAGCCTTGATGCAGATATTTAGTGTGCATTTTTATTCCACACATTATGTTCTTATTCAAAAATTATCTTTCCATATATTAAATTAAATAAGAGTGTATGATAGCGTTGGTTTCCAACTTTTACTTGTTTTTGTACAGGTATTATATCCTGTGTTGTGGCATATAATAAATAGTTCCCTTATTAAGGCATCATCTCCTACTCGTCCTATGGTTTCACTCCCCAGCCTGTAGGAGGTAGAAGGCTGCTGGGAGATGGATGTGAGGCCATGCTCTATACTACCTGTATGGTTATTGGATTAATGCTAACTCCAAAATCATCTAATAGTTGTATAAAACTCTGGCTTGTGTGTGGAGGAGACATCCACTCAATGGGATCATCATATCCCAATGATAAAGAATGCAATTTAAGGCTCAAGAAGTGTTGGATTGAAGAGAAGAATATCATAATAAACAATATTAGATACCTAAGCATTCATGGTAAGGAAAGTGTAAGGAGCACGTGCAAGAAAGAAAAGCTAGAGCAGAAGCTATGAAAATATAGTAATTATTTTTTACATTTCAATATTTTAAATTCTAATTTATCATTGACTTGTCTTGCTAGAAAAGAAAATACTTTATTGCAAGATGACAGCACACGACACAAAATAAAGCACCAGGATCACAGGATGTAAAGTTGTAAACAGAGCATGGAACATGGATGGCAACCCCTGGCGACATATTAGCAAATCAAAAGCCCTCATTGACGAGAAACAAAGAAAATTTAGCTATACTGCAACCCAAGAAACACTTTGGGCACATCGTGGCTCCAATTACAAAACCAGGGATGATATTCAGAAAATTCAGGAAACCACAAGCTGTCCTGCACAAATCTAAGCTCAAAGTTTGTGGAGGACAACAAGCCTACACACAAACCCAATAAAGTTACAGACTGCTTTATTAATAAATGATGGCTGCTAGAAAACAATACATTCTGCAGCCACAAACACCAGTGCCATTTAAAAGAGAGCACAATCTTTATGATTCCATGCCTGAACTGAAAATTCTGGAATTTTCAAAATCTCCTTAAGGATGCTGCACAAAAAGCTGAAAAACAATGTACAAAATTAATATTCATTAGATCTTTGTTAGAAATTAAATGACTTTTATTATATCCATGAGCCTTTTTAGCATATAATTTTGTCACTAAAGCTTTTTTGTAAATTTAACTAAGTTGAGCCCAAGGGACGGTTACAAAACCTGCTGTAGCTGGGGGGAAATCATATGGGACAGGCAACCCCCTTTGCATTTGAGATGGACCGCTTCTCTTGTAACATGAATGGGGTTTTTGTACTTTTAACCTGAAAGAAGGAAAGGGACAATTGTGAAAAGGATGGAAATTGGGATACCTTTTTGCAGAATCAATGTAGAAGACCACTTATGAAACCCAAGGAAAAGGTAAATCTAAACAGCCAGGAAAAAAAACGGAAACGGATCCGAAATGTGGAAATGACATTTTTTCAAAAACCCTTGGAAACGAAACAGGACAGAAATGGCCATACAATAAATTACAAAGATTATAAATATATATAAAAAAGGCATGATACTCATTTTAGCCCATAAAAGATAAAACACTTGAAAAATATAGTGTTCATGAAAGTTCAAAGCATTCAACATGCTTTTGTTTTGTGTTTGAATATGGTTAGGGGATGGGTTAAGGATGGACGAGGTAAGTATTAGTTTGTTTTTTAATAAATAATTTTTTTTTTCAAGTTTTTTTTTTAATTGATGAAAAACTGCTGCCAGAAACAGCCCGGAAATGTGCCAGAAGCAGCACATGCCCGGGCATTTCTGGGACATTTCCAGCCACTTGCAGTTCCATGTTTCAATTCTGAAATGTTTCCCCTACAAAACATGGGGCTCTACAGGGAGGCAGGTAAAAATTAAAAGGATTTCCTTCCTTTGATCAACTGCGATTGCAAATGTGTGGATAATGCATATATGCTACAAACAGGTAAAACCCTGGAAAGTGCAGTCTCCCATGGCTACATGCAGGTGATCCAAAGCCCACCACTCAAACCCTAATAGCACGAAGTCCTTCAAAATTCAAAGAACTACATGAAGCTGCAATTAATTACGGAAATAAATTTTACTTCAAGAAATAATATACTTGATTTTGATATGGAATGAAAAACTAAATTTCATCATAAAGATGTTTACTACGTACTCTGCACATGCCATTCACAAAATCAAGAACCTAAAAATTGTTTATTAAGACACAGATAAGAACCCTAGTTCATTGTAATTCATGTCTTTTAATACAAAACATGTATAAATAGTTATCTACCTACATCCAATACTTAACCTCATCAGCGACATTTAAACTCAACATCACAATGTAACTCACCATCATACGTCCAACATTTAAAATCTCTTGAACCAATAAACATGTGGATCTCTTTTAATTAACCCAATTAATGGATTAATTATAAATTACAATGTGTAAATAATTTTTGACTTAATGTTGGGTCCACTTCTAATTACATGATTTACAAATGCTTGCACAATCTAATAAATTAATTCCACGATGAGTTAATTTAAAATACTATACAAATATTAATATACTTTGGCGTGGGACCCACATTTCCTTATCCATTGGGTGAGTAAGTCTTTATGAACACATGACATGACATGACATAGGTGATAGGACAGAATTTTTGATTCTAAGCCATGGAAGACTCCAATACAACATTTTACATGCCAATACCATAGAACATGAACCCAATTACATTCATTGTACGTTTGTGTTGGCTCTTGAACCATGACCTATGATGTCGGCTCTTAAACCATGACATGCGATGATAAAATAATTGTTCTTTGACCATGGAGTGAGTTAAGATGTCCAAGCACTCTAGAAGCCCTTGAAAATTCGGATGGAGTCAATGATGTGATGAGACATCAAAGTACCTTCAAACATCTTCAGTGCACTAATTAGAATCAAAGATTGATGACAATGAGAAAGCAAGGGGGCGGGGGGGCAGGGGTGCGGGGGGGTTCGAGAGGGCATGATCTAGTGTGTTATCCCCATTGAAAAAAAATGGGATAAAAAAACCAAATGGTGTATTGGTCCCCAAATGTGTCAACATCACCCTATTAAAGGGGCTAAAAATTTAGGGGAACATTACTTCCTTATTAAGTTGTCTATTTTCTATTGGTTTGGATAAAAAATTCTCCAAGTTTTAATTTTGTCCCTTTGAGAAGTTCCCACATGCAGTCCACACTTAAAAGTTTCCACATAGCTGGTCCGAATGTCATTGTTGAAAGGGCATCCAAAGATGAAACGCCTCTTTGTCTCTATTCTCCGTGTTACATATTACGCATGCCCTCTCTTGCCCACTCTTGTATAGGTGTTTTCCATCTGCTGCTCACACTTAACTTTATGTGAACTATCCTTTCTTGAGCTGTGAGATTCTTCTCCTTCCCATTGATTTCTGCACCTATATACTTTTTCCAATGTATATAAGCAAGATTGACATTTGGTTTATGCCACTGCTGAGAGCCAAAAAACCCAAAGACACTCATACTCAAATTGAAAATTAAGAGGAGCAATGAGATCCTTGTAGTTGGTTATGTTGTCATTAAGTATTATGATGAATGTATGAATAAGAAAAATCTTTTCTTGTTTAATTCTGTCTTGTAATTGTTGTATTGTTAGCATGGATAGTGTATTAAATTATTAATTACTTTTTGGCTATAGACGGTTGGATTTGACGGCTGTCTTAACTGACAGTAAGTCAGAAGTCAGGGTATGGGTGCTGTTGTGACAGGTCCTCCCTGTACCCAAGCATTGCATTCTACCATACACTACCTTGTTGAATAAAGCTATCGTTCTTTCTATTATCTTTGAGGCATTTATGGTATGTGATTATATTTCTGCAAGTAGTGTAGCATTTTGTTGTAAATGATCCCCATGTTCAGCCACCACCAGAATCGGAGAATTCCAAATGGATCCAAATGCAAGTACATATTACAAAGAGCCAGAACATTCCCATAGATTTTTACCACCAGAAGTTGAGAAATCAAAATGACTACGTGTTTCAATTTGGGTTTGGGTTTGGGCAGATTTTACACAGAAAAGTACAGCTAGGGCAGCGAACAGAAAAATGTGAATAACTCTTAAAATACCCGTCCAAAATACTTGAAATTTTAACTGGAACAAGATAATAATATGTAGAACACAAGGGAAATATTTTTGGAATTTTTCAGATAACAGAATGCTGCCAGAAATTTACAGCATGCCTAGAATAGCCAGAAAACTTCGAAAATTAATATCTTTTCGAATACAAATGCAATAAGGATGAAACTTTGGAAATAATATATATAAAAATAGTAGATAACTCTCCAACCTTCAGATCTGAAAAAGGACTGTTGGAAACCCTAGAAATTAGGGCTGCAAATTCCCAAACAAGTCGCCCCCCTTGGAAAACAGCCAAAACCCTTGTAAAAACTTTTGTGGATGATGCCGAATCCTTCTTCTATGGCTGCCGTAGGTCTGATCCGAAAACCAGCTGAAAAATCTCCACCAAACTCCCAAAAATCCTCAAACCCTAATTCTGAAAATGCTGAAAATACCTCTGTAAAACCAGCCCTGAAATCTGCTCCAAATGACAAGCTAGGTAGATCTTTCACTACCGAAGAATGCCCTGCTAGCTAGGGTTGGATCTTCCACCACGAAGCTAGGGTTCCCGTGGGATCTTACTCCACAAGCTAAAAGTTGCAAACAGCAGTTGCACATGACAAGAGAATAAGTGTATGCATGAATGACTATCCTTTCACCCCTCACCTCCTTTTATAACCTTTTCATGCCAAAGAAACCCTAAATCACTCAAGGCGCACCTTTCCCAAAAAGAGGGCCTTATTAATAAATATTTTAATGTTACTTTTTCCTCCTAGGCGCCTTGGCCCAAAAAGGCGCCCCAACAAAGAAATATAACATTAAATGTAATACATATCCCTCAAGTCACCAAAAAGGTACTTTAAGTGGCCCCAACGAAGAAACATAACATTAAATGCCAGAAGTGTCCACTTAAGTGATCCCAACGACCAAAATATAACAAAAACCTAGTAGGAAATCAGACAACCATCCCCAATAACCTCCAAAGTCATTAGTCCCTTGGGAATGACCAGGGCTAAGACCAAAATAGGGCCGTTAGGCCAACTGCTCGGAATTGGGGACATTACAATCCTCCCCTCCCGAAAAATGCTTGACCCCAAGCATTATCCTCATGTGCTGTAGAAACTGAATACCACAAAGTAAGTGCCTCCATCTCAGCCTGCAGTCAATCAAAGATCGGTGTGATCCTAAGTGACCAAAACACCACATATAGTCATCATGCTCTCCATGCAGTGTAGACAACAATGTTGTCCCTGAAGTAGAAAATTGCCCACCTCGACTCTCTACTGGTACCCATACTGAAACTGTCAATCTATCCAATCCCTGCCACTGCAAAACTGTCATCATGTGATCACCCACTGTATCTCCTGTCGACTCGTCCCTCGGCTAGCTAGCACATGCTCGTCACCCTCACAAGCAGTAAAACATATAGGAGTGTTATCCCCTATCAACTCCAGAAATAAGGAACATGCATACTCCGATTTGTCACCATGACAAACTACACATCCTTGCACAAAGTTGAGGATATCCTCCCTCAACCCATGCCATCTGACCCTCTCCCATATGAAGTTGAAGGTCTCATCAAAGCTCAAGTGTCCAGACATGGAAGAATAATGCACATGTCGCAATATCTCCATCCTCAACCATGAATCCGACACGAGGTACAATCTGTCCTGATAGAAGATCATCTCATCCTCCAATCTATAGTTGTCATCCTGTATGTGACCATCCAGAATCTCACAAGTGTGTCGGTTCTTGGAGTACTCCACAAGCAAATGAGATCTCCAGTCTACCGAAACCTCAGACAACCAACATAATGATGAACTCGGATGATCTGCACCTGTAATCCCAATCTCCGTGACTGCCTTATGAGCAACACTACCGATCACACCCACATCCATCATACTCCACATCGATCTGCAATGATAAAACCCCTCGTTATGCCGGAAAGTCCTCTCCATCCCCTCAACTGCAACCACCCTAGGTGCTCCTGTCGATAATCCCCTCAAAGTCACATTCCTGCCTTCGGACTTAAACTTCAACTCCATCGTCTGGAAGTTAGTCCGAAACTCACCAAGAGAGTGAAGCCACTGCACTCCCAACACTATGTGGGTCACTCCCATACCAACAATGTGGAAATCATCAGTAACTGTGTAGTTACCCATGGTAATGCTCAATTGTGGAACTTTCCGTGTGCATCTCATATACTCCCCATTGGCTACAACAATGTTGAAGCCCTCAAAGTCCTTCGTCTGTAAACCATGTCTCTCCACCAATGATGCATCAATAAAGTTGTGGGTAGCCCCACTATCAATGAGTACCATAACTCGCTGGACCCTGCATAACTCCCCTAATCCTGAATGCCTTGTACATCGGAGTACTAGACAATGTGGCTATAATCTCCCGAGGGAAAGTCTCCTCCTCCTGCTCCGCATCAGCACTATCCATTGCAACTCCATTCCCATCATCCATCTCGTGAGTCTCCAACTCCTCACCTTTGTCATCCTTACTCTCCTCGAAGACTTCGATGAAGTGGGCCTTCCCTCTACCTCTGCAATCATGTCCTGGAACCCAAGGTGTGCGGCAATCGAAACATAGTTTCTTTCGCCTCAACTCATCTCTGTCTTCTCGGGAAATGAATGGCTTCTTAGCCACCTCCTGCCTCGGTGGAGGCTCCCTCTGCTGAAGTTCATCTGATCCAGATGGAGGTTCTCTTTGCTGAACGCGAGGTGGAACCCTCGACTTTGGAGTGGATAACTCCAAGTCTCGAGATCTCCTAATAGCCTCATGCAAAGAAGAAGGCTCAAATGCCTTCACAAACCCTGCTAAGGCGTCAGTCAACCCTGCCATGAAGAGTGAAGTCAACCTCATCTCTGAAACATCAGATACCATAACTGATAACCTCTGAAAATCTGCAATGTACTGATCTAGAGAACCTGTCTGCCTTAAGTGAGTCAACTCCCTGAAGTGCCTATCTGGGTCCCTCCTGTCGAACCTGCTCATCAACCTCTGTGTAAAATCTGCATAGGTAGTGATATGCATGTGCCCCTGTGTGATCAATCCATGATGCCACCAGTCATGAGCATCTCCCTCGAGGTGTAGGATAGCAAACTTAATTGCGTCCTCTTCACGCATGGAATTCAAGTCGAAGTAAGTCTTCAACTTCTGAATCCAAGATTGGGCAGTACACTTCTTAGAGCCATCGAAGTGTGGAATAGAGATTTGTCCCAATCTCCTCTGAAACTCAGGTACCTGTGGCTGGTAATCTCTCCTGGGCTTGCTACCAATCTTCATTTTGCAATACTCCTGAAATGGCATGTTGTCCCGGAAACCCTCGCTCAAAGTCCGGTACTTCTCCCAGCAAGATTCTTCATCCACAATGTCTGCGGGCTGTCGTGTCTGCGAAACTTCCGGATCCTTTAAGAATGAAGGCTCGTGGAGTCCCAATGGCCTGGTAGATGCATGAGGGGACCCTTGTCCCGAATGTCGACTCTCACTTCTATTACCATGTTGATCCATATTGCTGGCCTCTCCTTTCTCCGCATGAGTCTCAATTCTTCCCTGTGCTAACCTCTCAGTAAGCTGGCTCAAATAGAGGTTGGTAGTCTCCTGCTGCTTCACCATGTTGGTGAACAGTTGTCTCATCAGATCTACTCCCATCTCTTCACTGTCTCTGTCTCCCATCCTTTAACCCTAACAGGCTGGAGGAACAACTGCTCTGATACCACTGAAATATCCCTTATTGGGATCTTACCACAAAAAATGACAAAACACAGAAATTTGCAGCAATATACTAAGTCTGATTTTTGCAGATTTTACACAGAAAAGTACAGCTAGGGCAGCGAACAGAAAAATGTGAATAACTCTTAAAATACCCGTCCAAAATACTTGAAATTTTAACTGGAACAAGATAATAATATGTAGAACACAAGGGAAATATTTTTGGAATTTTTCAGATAACAGAATGCTGCCAGAAATTTACAGCATGCCTAGAATAGCCAGAAAACTTCGAAAATTAATATCTTTTCGAATACAAATGCAATAAGGATGAAACTTTGGAAATAATATATATAAAAATAGTAGATAACTCTCCAACCTTCAGATCTGAAAAGGACTGTTGGAAACCCTAGAAATTAGGGCTGCAAATTCCCAAACAAGTCGCCCCCCTTGGAAAACAGCCAAAACCCTTGTAAAAACTTTTGTGGATGATGCCGAATCCTTCTTCTATGGCTGCCGTAGGTCTGATCCGAAAACCAGCTGAAAAATCTCACCAAACTCCCAAAAATCCTCAAACCCTAATTCTGAAAATGCTGAAAATACCTCTGTAAAACCAGCCCTGAAATCTGCTCCAAATGACAAGCTAGGGTAGATCTTTCACTACCGAAGAATGCCCTGCTAGCTAGGGTTGGATCTTCCACCACCGAAGCTAGGGTTCCCGTGGGATCTTACTCCACAAGCTAAAAGTTGCAAACAGCAGTTGCACATGACAAGAGAATAAGTGTATGCATGAATGACTATCCTTTCACCCCTCACCTCCTTTTATAACCTTTTCATGCCAAAGAAACCCTAAATCACTCAAGGCGCACCTTTCCCAAAAAGAGGGCCTTATTAATAAATATTTTAATGTTACTTTTTCCTCCTAGGCGCCTTGGCCCAAAAAGGCGCCCCAACAAAGAAATATAACATTAAATGTAATACATATCCCTCAAGTCACCAAAAAGGTACTTTAAGTGGCCCCAACGAAGAAACATAACATTAAATGCCAGAAGTGTCCACTTAGTGATCCCAACGACCAAAATATAACAAAAACCTAGTAGGAAATCAGACAACCATCCCCAATAACCTCCAAAGTCATTAGTCCCTTGGGAATGACCAGGGCTAAGACCAAAATAGGGCCGTTAGGCCAACTGCTCGGAATTGGGGACATTACAAAAGATATATAAATATTAAAGATATAAATTTTCTACTCAAATTAACCACATAATATACAATATTATAAGGTTTTTGGGTTATTTTTTATGTTTTTTTGTTTTTAAGTCAACTGTCAAAAATCAAAACTTTTTGAGAAAAAATAGTATTGAAAAGCTGGGTTCACCTCGGGTATGCCTGAATCGTCTATGCCTCGGTTCTTAAGCAAAAGAACACTGCCGTACATTTATACTCTTCCACCACACATTTATACATTAATGGTTGTTACTTCAATTAGCTTTTCTCATGGTCACCAGGAGATTCCATCATAGGGGCAAGGACCACTTACCTGCCTCCACACCCGCTCTTTTGGTAACTATATTTATCTATAATATAGCCACACTCTTATTCATTTACTACCATATCCTCATTCACAATGGTGCCCTTATCCTTCTATCTGTATCCATGACCTCCATGTCTCCAGGTGACTGACTTATCTATTTGCTGCAAGTTGATTGGATATGATTTATGCTCAAGGTAATTTTCTCTTCGTGAGTAGTCATTACTTTTAACATTTATTTGGATTCTTTTATTGCTTGAATATTTTCTTATCGTGTACTAGGCACTCTGCATATTTTTTTTCTCTGGTTATTTTGTTCTCATGTCAAGTTACTATTCCATTCCCAGAATGTACAGTTGCCTGATAAATTATTTTATTTTATTTATTCAATTTGCTGTACCCTGCAACTGCTTTATTGACTTAATTTGCATACGATGTATTCTCGAATTCCATTGACGTTCTTTTGGTCATCTGTGGACATTAATATACTTTCTTTAACTGCAAATTCCCTGAAATCTTCTGGATAATAGTCTAGGTCATGGGGATATCCTGTTAAGTGTTAACAATTGAGGAATATGGGTTGCTGCTAACAACCAAGATCGGTCAGCAACATCCTACTGGGAAATTCAATTTGCAGTAGTTGTTGCTTAATATGTTGTTGGTGGCTGACTAATAGAATCTAAAAATGTCGGGACTAATTGCCATTGTGGTCAACCAGGAACAATTTTAAGTTAAAGAAGTAATACAGAAGATACAAAATTCTGTCATTTATATACCATTAATATTTATTGTTTGTACAAATAAATGAGGAGTCATATCTTGGAAAACTTGTGTTGCAGCCCCTTCCAAAAGAATTACATGCGAGTTGCTACAGAATGCAAAGGGCTAAGTATCTTTGGTTTCATTTCTGAAAATGTCATCCAGCATATTAGTAGCTTCATGTTGGGATTGTTTTAGGCCTTTTAGGAACCAAAATATAAATATCCTTCAGTACCAGTTAAAATAGATTAAAATGAGTGTATCCATGCTTTATTCTTTCGGTTGGAAATTCTGATTACATACCAGCTATTCCATCTAAGCAGATGTGCTATTAGGGGTGTTTTATGTTGTCGAAATCTCATATGAGTTGCACCTGGCTTTTGTGCACCTGTCTGGGGGGTTTGAACCTGTGTCTTTGTGGTAAATTAGTTTGTATCACCTTGCATCTTGCTAGTAGAGTCTAGACCACAAACCCGAGCTGCAATATTTCTTGCTTCTTGTTCTGAGCTTGCAAATGTTTTCTTTCTGTTGGTGTATGTATATTTAATTGAGTATCTGGCCACCATATTCATTTGTGATTTATCTGTGAATAGAGTGGAAATGAAGACAATGATGATTGTGAACCTAACTATACTCCAGCAGGTCGAGCACTGAAAAATAAACTGTAAGTTTTAACATTTCCAGTCAATTTTGTTTCAGTAACCTGCATTTTTTGAGCAATGAGATTTTGTAGGAATATGTTATTTTTGATACTTGATTATGTGTATTACTATGTTGACTGGTCCTGACAATCATTTCCTATGGTATCAACAGAGCAAAGCTTCGAGCTCGACAGAAAGAACGTATTGCCCAGAGACAGGAGTTGGAGGGTTTCCTTCTGAATAATTATGGGTACAGATCATATCCAGGTGCAGGGATGCTTGTTAGATACACTCAACCTGAAGTTTCACGAACAGGGGAGCAACATGCAGAGACTAAAGTTTCTGAAATAACTTGTACAGCTGAAGGCAGTGGAGAGAGATCTGGAATGTTTATAGGTAATGGTCATTGCCAAGGTATTGATTTGTATTGTAGTCTTCCACCGAAGCATTCAAGTGACATAAATCTTACTGTGATTAAAAAAGCAGATGCAAAGGATAAAGAGGAAGGACCGTGTAAACAAGAAAGTACAAGCTCTCATCCTCGAGTGGAGCAATGTATTACATCATCATCTGGCTTTCAAAGTTCAAATACAATATTGAACAACAGTAAACTGGAAAATCATAATCCAATTTTGCCATTGTCCAGTGGGCAATCATTAGTAATGGACAAAATCCCATTAAATTCTTATACTTCAGTGGAGTCAATGCAGACCTCACAGGCTGGTATAGGTTGGAAATGTTTTCTAGAAACAGTTCCTGAAAACATACAAAACTACAACTTCTCGCCAAAATCAGCCATCAAGAAAGTTTCACAAGAAGAGAGTGCTGTGAGTGGCAGAGGGCCAAAAGTTTCAGAATCTCAAGCAAAAAACACACAAATTCTTGGTCCCTTTCTTACACCAGAGATTCCAGTGAATCCATTCTCATCGGGCAGGGACGGAGATGAAGGAAAAATGCTTTATAAGCATGGAATAGGTGAAGTTTCTACTAGCTTGCACAATTCTTTAGCAAAACCTGTTGATAGTCAGCAGCAACAATTCAAGAACCTTGGACAAGAAATTCGCTCTTCTTTTATTTGGGTAAGTGTCACTCTCTCTGTATTTTCTTTTTCCTTGCTGTTTGAATAGGGAAACTGTCTTTTCTTACCTTTTTGAATGGGTAATATTATTAGTATCTGACATATTCAAAGAAATAACTCAAATAGATGATGACAAAAAGATAAAATTATATAGTATAGACTTTATAGTATATATAGTACGGGAAAATTTTCTATTTTGTGAGGCCTTTTCCTTATTACTGCTATTTAATTAATTAAATTGTGTGATAATATGATATACAGGCACCATCCAATGTTGCTGCTAACCAGGTTGTCTCGCCATCAGGTTTCCTTTCTGGGAGAGTTCCATATCTGCATACCACTACAGACATTAGCAAGTCTGTCTCTCATGGGAAAGCTCCTGTGCTGCATACTCCTTTAGATGAAAAGCGTCAGTCACAATTGCCAACTGTTAAAACTACCACACATCATCACGTGTTCCCAAAATTTTCATCATCTTTGAACATCGAAAATTTGTATGATCCATTACAAGATCTGCCGGTTGTCACTTCAGTAACTAATATGAGGTCACACCGAAATGAAGCAATGCATAATCAGAAACCAGCTGTGCCTGCAAGGGGAGTAGTGACATCTGCATATGGGATAACTTCTGGTTATATTTCATATGCCAGAGATATGGGCTCATCTGGTACTATTGGTAATAGGCATACAGATACTATCAGAATGAGCTCAGGCACAACTAACCGGTGGGATGAGTATGCAGTGCACTCCCATAAAAAATGGGAGTCCTTGGAACCCTGGACTGAGGATGAACTGGATGCCTTGTGGACTGGAGTACGAAGGCATGGTAGGGGTAATTGGGATGCAATGTTGCAAGATCCTAAACTTAGGCTTTCAAAAGTCCGAACTGTGGAAGATCTTGCTGATCGATGGGAGAGTGAACAGTCAAAAATGTTTGGTGGACCACCACCTCTGAGACCTGCGAGGCAGGAAACGGTTATAGGTCACATGGATGGGCCATTCAGAAGTGTGTCGGTTGGGAACAAACTCTCTAACTTTAGCATTGACCACGGGGTCCCTTCTAGAGTGCAAAGTCGCATCACAGAAAAAATGTCAGCACATGGTGATTTTTCAGCTACAAGGTCCCCTTGGCTTGACAGCAATGAAGGAAAGAATTGTGCTAAATGGTCACCATTTAATTTGATGAGCGAACAAACTCCTCCCGTACCACCCTTCAAAGGAGATTTTTCTTCCAGTAAGGCAGGTTTGCTCGGGGAGATGGCTGCTGGAGATGGAGGAGGTATGGGGAGGATCTCATCGAGGGATCATGGAAAGCAACTGGCAGATGGAGTGGACAGGTTTTCATTATCTGGGAAAATGCATCCAGAGTCATCCTTTCCAGTGTACCCTGCAGGCGGGAAACCTTTTGTTTTTGGGTCTTCGCCAACCTTGCAATCTGGAAAGTGCTTAAAAGAATATGATTTTGAAGCTAGCAGGAGAGATGAACATAGGTCCAATGTCAAGATAGGTGGAAGTCGAAGCAGTTGGAATGTTGAAAACAATCAAGCAAATTGTGAAAGGGAAGCAGCTTGTATGCCACAGAAAGAATTGACTGACCCAATAAAGTATTTGAAATTACCAAGTTATCTGGACAAGTCACTGAATAAGCTGCGTGACCACCAAATTAACTTTGGGGCCTTGCCTGCAGAAACTGCACATCATGCATCTGACTGTAGACCAAATGATGCATTTGTTTCGAACCTTGATCGAAGATTTGATAACTGGGGCATGGAAAAGAAAAAGTCAAGAGACAGTCTTCGCACGTCACGGCCACCCATTTTTAATGAGGACGAAGGTCCTCGTGGCTCTTCTGTCACAAACAATTTACCTCATTGGCTGAGGGAAGCCTTTAAAATACCTTCTCGACCAGCAGAACCAGTTTTGCCTCCAACAATTACTGCTGTTGCTAATGCAGTAAATTTACTTTACGGAGACGGCAAGCAGATTCTCTCTCCTTTTGTGTTGCCTGGACCACCACCCTCTCCACCAAAAAATCTACGTAGAAAACTAAAGAAAAAGAAAAAACATCGAAAGCATAGTGATAGGCCTTCACAGATTGGTCCCAGTGAACAGATGGTTAACAACATGCTTCCAAACATTGTCACGACGAGCTCCCACAACCAGATTTCCTCTAGGGCTTCAGTACCTATATATTCATGGATGGAGTCTAAAGTTGGTCTTCCTCCTGTTCCAATTACAATCCAGCCTGGTGCACTTACAAATCCTTGTGTGGCAGCCAAATTTCCATTGCCTGAATGTTTTCAACAGTCAAACTGTTGTATGCCTTTAACCACCATGTTAATAAGCGTTGATTCAAAAGCAGGGATGCCCACAAGTTATGAAAGCACCCCATCTTTAAATTCTCGTTTGCCAATACCAAACATTCAGAAGGTTACAGTAACGGATGCATCCTCTTCAGCAATTGCAGATGTACCCCGCACAGAAACCTCTCCTTGTGCTCCTGAGTTTACCTCATCTAGGAACCAGATACAGAGGCTTTTTGATTTGACTGGAGTGGGTGAAGTTTCGGGGTTAAGTCAGCATAGGATGGCATCAACCTTAGAAAGTGCCCGTTCCTCAACAGCAAAAGCTTTGAATTCCTCAGTGGTACATGACAATGAAAGTATAGGTAGAACTGATAGTGGTGATTCTTCAAGCAAAACACATACCGATCCTTGTAGACTCAATCAAGATGATGACTTGAGTAATCACAATGAAGTTTCATCAGAAGAGACTATATCTGATGATTGCAGCAGCAGACATGAGTTGTAACCTTACAATGACATTTATTCATTTTACCCTGATCCTTATAGAAAGCAGGATCTAATTCTTGTGCCTGAAGGCTTTCAAAAGCATTGTCAATGGATTCTTTTGATGCCTATCTTTCAAGCAAGCTCCTCTTACATGCCTTCGACAATTTTGTAGTTATTGTGTTCCTGTACTGTTTGTGGGCACTTTCATGTTCACACAGCTGCTCGCCAATTTTTTATATGATGTGCAAATGTTTGATTCTTGTATTGGGGTTCTTTTTAATGCATATTATAAAGCCAATTTGTTTGCCATGTCAGTTGGAAGATGGTCCAGATATGGTGGTAGCAAAAATTTGTTATCGATTTTTCTTTTGCTGTTTTACACAATTATAGTTGGTGTGCCTCAACTTGTAAAAGATTGACACCATATCACTTTAGGGATGCCAGGTATGACATTTTATTCTTTCCATCACAAAATGCAAATGTTACCGAGCAGCTGCAAATACAATCCTGTGATGATCATATGCGTATTGTTTGGAAATAACTGAAGGCATTGCGATGCAAGATTACATTGTAAGTGCTCCATATCTTTGTAAGAGTATAGCAAATATATGATCCTCAAAGTTATTTTGCTGTAAAACTGGCATGACAGTCTTTTGTACTAGTGTTTTAGTTCCAAAGGCAGAGAGCATGACATAGGCAGTGCTTTCGATATTGAACATTTTCATCGAACATTGCCGTTAATGTTATTGAAATAATTTGTAGCATTTTATTAAAATTATGTTGCATTTATATGTGACATTTTATTACAGAACACTGAAACTCGATAAATAACACAATATTCGAACTCTCGCCAAAGAAGCAAGAGATGGGAATCTCTTAAGTTTTCATAAAGAATTGCAGTAAGAAAACTGCATATATGGAAAACACAAAATGGTCTTATTTACTAATCGTATTATGATGGACATAAGATGATCCTTCAAGTGGGACCTCTTGTATTGACTTATAGCACTGTTGTTTGTAAATTTGTTGCCTTACAAGCTTATGAGTAAACAGAAATTATTTTACCTGAAAAGCAGGCCTTTTTTTGTCACTAGCCTGCAGTTTGCTTACTTTATAGTGGAGTAAAGTGCATTGCAATTTATTAATATAATTTTGAACTCTGCCAATACAAAATAATCATGCAAATTTAACTTCGAGCTGTTATAATTGGTAAGGGAGTCTTGTAATAGGATATCGAATGCTCATCACAGTAACTGGATTGGTTTAGGGTAATACATTGACTCAGGTTTTACCATGAAAAGACTGCATGACATCAGCAAGTTGATGGATAACATCAGTAAGATATTCTTAAATTTGTTTTCTCTTGTTTTGACTTGTAGTTGACTGCCAAGTGCTGACAATGATTAGCACTGCTCTGCATTGCCGAGGTATGGGGACTGTAACTTTGACTTTTTTTAACACCAAGTCTGACCTGTAAATTATTGTAACAGTTCAGAGATTTGTTGTTGACTGGACTAAGAGAAAGTTGACTTATACGGATGTTGTAATATACTATTGGAGACTCTATTAAATGCTATTGTACTTGCTAGTAGCTTAGCATACTTATTTTCGAGGCAAGTATGGGATTTGAGTTGTTTGGGGCTAAGCTCTGAATGGAGCCAAGTAAATTTCTTTGGGGAAAGCTCGGTACCGAGCTGTGATTTGATGTCATTCAGCGCTAAGCTTTGTATGAAGTTGTAATTGTTGTCCTTCAAAGATAAGCTCCATATTGAGCTATTGCTATTGGAGTCTCTTTGGTACTTAAGATCTATATTGATCCATTACTAAAATATTGTTCGTTTAGTAAATGGTTTAATGGGGATAGGCAGGCAAATGATTTCGTTTGCAACACAAATTATTGATAGCGATCAAACATTGAGGAGCACTATTCTTCAGGTGCGGCTTGGTAACAGTTCTCTGTGTAACACCTTTGAGCTTATTTTTTAGTGTTCTGTGAATTTTGTTGTTTTGTGTAGGTATTGCGGAGTGCTGACAATCTTACATTGGTAAGAGAACGAGTTAAATATTATCCGGCCCTTTCACACCATAGCAAATTGGAGAAATAAATTAAATTTAGAAGACAGAATTACCGATTGAAGCTATAAAAATAATATTAGAATAAATATATGATATAAGATAAGCACTTCTAAACTCGGAGTCAAATCACCAAGTGAGTCTTAACATCCTCTTCCACGCAAGATAAATTTACAAGACAAAAATACTGGCACATTATATCGAATATGGTTGAAGGTTAGTAGAGTCAACTTTCAAATAAAGTTTTTACTAATGCTCTGCAGCTCAAGGAATTGCACTAGGAAGAAAAACTTACTAGGATACAATAGATGAACACCTCATAATGACATTTAAAGGGCTTTTAAACAAAGAGAGATCAAACATGTAGCATTAAGGATTGTTATTTATTTGTGAAAATTCAAATGGTGGAGATCCACAAATATATGAAAATAATGCCAAAGGCCTTAAATTTTACATTAAGATTTTGCGAACTCTAAATAGCCCAAAACAGGAATTAAAAAATGTAGTGATTATTTAAGTTCCATTCTTAAGTTTCTATATCCAACTCAAGAGATTCATTAGGAAATTCATCATTGTTATGTACCATCCAGGAAGCAATATTCATATAATGGAAAAAAAAACTTGAATTAATTCAAAGTTCAATCTTTAATTACCCCCACCCAAAAAAAGTTGACCTGCCCCTTGGTTTACAGATGCAACGAGATGATGATCTCCAAATACAGTTGGAGATTAATAGTTGCATTAAATTAATTTATTCAGAAAGTGAGAAGAAAAAAGCCATAAAAAAAATGTTACGTAAGTTTCGGATTCTTAATCAAGGTTTGATAACAAACATCATTTTTAGCTTGAGTATGCGACATGTCATATTCCTTATAAGGGAGCCACAGTTTTCTTTCAAGTTGGCATTCAAAGCAACCATACTTACGGTGGCCTTGATAATAGTTAATAGTCATTGTAAATTCTTCGTGTACTTTGAACTTTTGGGGATGTTTTGGAACTCGTGAATGCACCAACAATTTTTTAGAAGGATAATAAAAAACATATTCCACCATTAGAAACATCGATGCTGATTTTCAGTGTTAATGAGAGCACAAGAAACATATAGAAATAGCACTTTGATGAAGAAAACAAATGTATAGTTTATGCACAAGGGGCTATAAAATAATAACTAACTCATATTTTACAAATTTTCACATTATCAAATAAGCTTGTATAGTTTTATACATATATTTTTGCATCCATCCAATGATCCATTTAAGAACATAGCAGCAGTAGAGGACTTTCAGAATTCTTATTACATATGATATTTAAATAATTGCAATAATTTTTTAGTCCCTGTCAAAGGCAGGCTAATAGATGCATTCAGTTTGCTATTAGTTACATATGTAGTAACCAATCAAATTCATTTACATTTTACAATTAACACATGCTGTACTGTTCATTGATTATGATTCTTATTTTGAGAAATTTCAAATTGGAAATTACTTTACTGCATATTTAGTAGTTCCTGCCTTGCATGTGGTATGATTTATCCGATTTGAAGATGGATTCACTGGATTGAAGGATTAAGAGAAGAGCTGAGATCAGGGGGATTTTTGTGACAAGAAGGGTCCCTAATGAAGTTGTTAAAGAGAGTATTAGGAGATTTAATAAGAGGATCTAAACTGGTTTTATAGGAGTTTAGTTCCATAGGCATCTTGGTTTGCGGTATTAGAACAAGGGAACCATCTTTGTGAAGAGTGACCATGTTCCCAATATCCAAGCTCTTAAAGAGAAGCATATGATCTAGTTCTCTTATTTGGACCATATTGCATCCAATAGTGGTGTTGATTGTGATTGAAAAAAAGAGCAACACAAATGATTGAAATTAATAGTGGATGCAAGAGGGAGAAAGGATAATCGCATATGGCATATAAATGGGTTGAGGCTCACTAAAAGGTGATGACATGATCATGATGTGATTTATGAAAGATTTAGGAAGATCTAGGAATGATTTAGGAAGGGTTCAGGAAATGTAAAGATGACTTATTATGTTGGGTTCACTAAAGTGTATTCAAATAAAGAATGGCTTAATGAAGTATCCTCTTTGTATCTCTATAATGAGTAATCTAGACTAGGACAATGAGAGGGGCCATACAAAAGACACACACCTTGAGGTTGTAAATTTCTAGAGACTTGTAATTAGTAAGATGATACTCAACACTTTATATGAGATATAGGGTTCCAAAGCCTAGATTTAGAATAGGTTAGTGGTGTCTAACTAGCTCCTGATAGTAAAATTGATTATAAAAAAGGTTGTAATTATATTGTAACAAGATAAGTATTCACAATCGATATTTGTAATGTGTGGAGCAAGATTTTCTACACCCCAATTTAAGAATTTCGCTTGCAGACCATCTATGTCCAGAGCCTTGCCCCATGCTAATCCTTTGATCCTTTCATTGATGTCTTTCATGGAGAAGAGTTTGTCCCTATTTTCAATAACATAAGGAAGAGGCGACAAGTCATTATTTCTTTCAAACAACATTTTTGCATATTCTAGCCACTGAGTGGCTGTGATATTATTCTCTATTGTAGTTCTACTTTGCTGAAGCTCTCTCCAAAAACCTCTCGGATTATTCTTTCCCATGGAAATCAACTCCTCCCTCCTACCTCTCATGTACTCTTCCTTTTTGTTTCTCACTAACTTTTTATAAACTTTGCATCTATTTTCTCTATTACGGAAGCACTTAACCTTCTTTTCACAGCTTTGCATTCTTCATTAAACCATGGGTTTGCTGGAAAATTGTTTTTAACACTTCTCCTGGCTCTAGCTTGCTTGCACTCCCTTGGCACATTGTGTATTATAGTCATTAACTTCTCACTATTGAGCATGTATTTTCCTTTGTTGGAGTTGTCAATATCCCGCATTTCCTGTAACTGTTTTGCAATCATACATTCAAAGATGACTTGGTTCTCCTGATTCACAAGGATTTTGCTTTGATACACTGTTTTTTGTTCAGGTGAAGGCTCTCCTTTTGTTGGTCCTTGTTTTGTATACTAATCTTCACATGAATTGGGTTATGATCTGATTATATTTATGTAGGACAACTTCCTACCTCAACCTCCAATATCCAAGACATAATGTTTTGCGAGCATATGGCATAGTTTACAACACTTTGATTGTTGTAGGTTTGACATGTGATGTTTCCTGAATTTGGCCATGTCTTTATACCATTACATATGATCAAATCATGTAAGCTGCATAGACCTAATAATTTAGCCCCAAAATGAGAAACACCACCTTTAATGTCTTGTGAGATCCATTCCCATTTCTGTTCTTTGCCTTCTTTTAGCCATAGAGGATTGTTATTCCATTCCTCTTCTTTTCCAATTTAAAGAGATTGGTAATTAGCTATCCTCACATTAAAGTCACTTAATAGAATGACCTCTCATTTGTTGCAAAACTCAGCTATGTCCCTTTTCAAAGCTCCGAAAGGGTCCTCTCTATCCATGTTCCTCTTCTTGTAGGTTTTAGATCCATATGGAGCAAAGTAACAAGTTACGAGAAAAAAGAGTGATTTCCTTGTCGGTCAATTTCAACCATATGTATTGATTATTCATATCCTTCTTTTCTTCCTTGATGATGCCTTTCCATGCTTCCCTTACTAACACTGTCACTCTGCCATGTCCTTTTCCATTCTCTACCAACTCATTCAAAATCGACACCTTATCATATCTTGTATAGTCTGGTACTTTGCAGCCTTCATGTTCATCCGTCTCTACAAGTACAATGATGTCTCTACCCTCCGCTATGGGTCCCAACCCATGACCCCTCCTCCAAGGATAGCCTCTACAATTCCAACTAACCAAAGTAAGATGGTCCTGGGCAGGGGTCCGAATCCCTATTTATTATGTGCATTTCTTACGCCAAATTGGGCTTTCCCTCTATATAACCATGCTTCCTTTCCTTCATTTCTTACTGCTACCACCTTTTCCCATTCTTTCCTTCTTTCTTCCAATTGTATCGAAGTTAGATCTTCATCTATAAAGAACTGGGTACTGTACAGATGAAAATGAACACGTGATCTTCAACCGCACTCGACCCCCTGAGGTCGTGTTGGAGCATCCGATGTTGAATGTGTGTGGCTAACAATAGGAGGATCAGTGACTAAGATCTGGTAGTGTGATCTCCTGGTAGCCAATTTGACAAAGGGGAGATTTAGAGTCTATGAACGGGTAGTGTAAATTCCCTATGGTCCGTTTGCATAATTTGGATCTAAGTGTTAAACTAGTTTGAAATGTCCATGTAAACTGAATGAAATTAACAATCTATACTACGGTTGAAGGAAAACCAATTTAAACAAATCACAAAACTGAAATATTACAATCACAAACAACAATTCTCTTCTATTCTAAATAATTAAATCTACTTCTATACTAAAACTAAACAAGCAAAATAACCTGGTGTGGTTATTCACATGTGTTGAGTGTATTGAAACTAAAACAAGAACTTTTCCAATTAATCCATGATATGTAGACAATCTCCTACAGATATTCTCTCCTTCAGATCCACATGGATGGGAAGAAGAGGATCCGTCATCGGGGATTGCTATGAAAGATTCAAACCCTCTTGGAAATTAATTAATTACTTGACATTAAAATAACTTGATTTCTACTCTATTTGATATGCAATTGAAATTAACAATTCGTAACTGACAATTTGATGAACAAAGCAAACAAATACACAACTCCAACCTAGAAGAGCAAGAACATTGGCAAATCCAATAGTATCAGTATCTATCCCCTCAGTTCTTTCCTTTCGTTCGTTGAGTGTTCATGTGAGTCCAAAGGATTGGGAATGCAAAGAACAACAAGAAGAAGATGGTGCTTGAGCAATGGTAGCTTGAAAGCAATCTGGATGCAATGCAAGTAGAAGAGAGACAACACAAGAGATTTGAGCTTGGCTATGCAATTCCTAGCAAAATTATGGCAGCACAACAATACAAGATATACAAAATTCTCAGGCCCCCCCTTTTGCTTGAATACAAGCATGGAATATATAGGAATGGATGATGGGAGGTGCCTTCATACATAAGGCAAGAAAGAGGAGTTCCAACTAATTAAATCTTATTTAAAATAGGAGTAAGGAGAACCAAGCAAACAAAGCTATTTTTAGCCAATTTGGCTGACGGATGTGTTCTAAAAGCAAACTTAAGTGAATCGCCACATGTCGAAACACACATGAAGAATCTGGAAAAAGTGAGCAAGACCGCCACCATGTTCAAGGCAGCGGTTTCAGGACCGCCGCTCTGCTTGGGCGGTGGTTAGTGAATCGCCTCCTAGGTAGGGTGTAGGCCCTGGCACTGAAGGCCAAAACAAATGCAGAAAGAAGCAAGGAGATGGAAAAATGCATGGAAAAACTGAGTAAGGCCATCTAGGCTAAAAATATATACTGTGAATGGGCTTTTGGAACTCGAACACCTTCTTGAAAGGATTTTGAATCATCATTGGGGATTCTTGTAACTATTTTCTCGATAATGTAGCACGTGTAATTTTGGGTGCGTACATATTGCCCCCTCGGAGAAGCGTCTTAGTCATGAAAATCCGTAAAACGTAGAGTCCGAATATGGCGTTCTTGAAATGGGGAGTTAGAAGCTATACCTGACACACTTGTGTGTTGAAACATTGCCATCCAAGCTCCCGCCGCCTGCAAGAGGAAAAGAAAACTCAAGTGCAGATAGATAAAACATTGAAAAATAAACACTAAATCAAAACGACAAGAGGACTTACCATTTGTGCGGGGATGTAGAAATATACCTGCGCCAACGCTCCAGCCCTGTGAACACATACACTCAAAACAAATTTAAAATTATATATATATATATATATATATATATATATATATATATATATATATATATATATTGAAACAAACTCATTTTTTCCAATTCATTTGTGCATTGTTGATTCAGTGAATTTAGAGCTATGGACCTACGTTGACCGTTTTTTACACGAAGACAACCGAAATGATCGTTGCAAGATAGTGATCATGCCTTCATGAGTGGGAGATCGGCTAGTGCATTCCTAGGTTAGTTATGTCCTCTTTTGTCTTTTTGTGCCGTAAATATTAAAATGTCGAAAAGTTCACCTAGGGGGGACATTTTCAAATTTTATTGTTTCAAATGAGTCCTTAGGGGGGGGCACCCATAGGGCATTCTTTTATTTTGCTAGGAATGGTCAATTTTGTCATTTTAAAACATTTTTAGGGCTAAAGGCACGTTTTGGGAAATCGTGTCAGAACTGCCGCCCAGGACAGGGCGATGGTCACGGGACTACCGCCTTGATAGGGCGGCGGTCTCGGAACCGCTGCCCTGCACTGGGTGGCGGTTCTTAACAGAATGTCTACAATGCTCCTTAACTTGATTTTTTTTGTGTTTTTAATGTTTTGCTATGTTTTGTATGAGCTTATCATGTGATGTACATTACTAACTTGCTCTTTTTCTCATGTTTTGATGGATGCAGAAGAAGGTGAAGTACATATGTTGGAGCAGAGAGAGATAATGTAATTGGCTCCCTGGGATTCTGAATCAACTAACCCAGTATGAGTCCGATCTTCTTCAGAGGGTGGGCATTTGGCGGATAGCACGAGTGCCCCATGTTGCTCCCGCTAGTCACATTTTGTGTGACTTGTTCTCTTATTGGGATGCAGACTGGAACACTTTCCAGTTTCCAGGTGTAAGGGGTGAGTGGACTATCACTCTTGAGGATGTATAACGCATCCTTGGACTCTCGGTACTTGGTAGGAGACTGGCATTGGAGACAATGGGATCCAGGGCCGTGATGACACAATGGGCCATGTATATGGGAGACGCGATTGTCTCATCTTGCTTGAAGAAGGGAATGAAGGTTTGGTCCATTGCTACTGCTCCCATTCCTATCCTTCAGAGAGCCTTCATGGGTATCTTGTCCTCGAGACTAGTCAGGGACAAGGGAGGAGATACACTTTTATACTGTTGGGCCCCCATCATTGCACAGATCGAGGCTCATGGCCGTAAGTATGCTTGGGGAGCATATTTTCTGGGGACTGCGTACCACGATTTGTACATAGTTGTTAGATTGCATGGACAGTATTTGAGCCATCCTATTTTGGTTATGAGTTGGGTTTATGAGCGTTTTGTCCCCTATGGCAGGGGGGTTCAGGTATCAATCCCAGGGGTTGTTCGGTCAACCAAATGGATAGGTATGTTAGTGCTCCGGACACCACATCAGCCAATGGTCTCCTTGACTATAGCAGACAAGACTGCCAAACCCTACTAGGATATGGTAGGGGTATGGGGTGAGGAGGCTATGACGATGGTAGCTTGCTCTTCCATGAGCTAGCTAGTTGACAAAGTTGGGCATTTAGAAATTCACCCATTTGACCGAGTACCTTAGCAGTTCGGTCTTCCATACCCTGTCATCCTTCCTCCTGTGGAGCTTGTTTATAGGACTATTCAGGAGGCAGGGGTCCTAGAGGAGATCCTCGTTGGACAGTGGTTACTTTTATCCATATTTCGCCCCCGTGCCAAATATTGGATCGACCATGATCCTGCATAACAGAAAACAGAGTCAAAAGGTGGACAGAAAAGGGCCTCAAAATTGGCTAAGTATAAAGGTGTAAGCAGGAGAATGCCAAGTGTCAGTATGGCACTGTTTCAAGAGGCCAGTTAAAGTTACCATCGGGGAAAAATGGTTCCCGTTATCAACTCCCGCAACCCAAGGAAAAAGTCAGCATCTGGGCCCGAGTCAAAGCCAAAGTGGGAATCGGAAGAAAGGGGCAAAAGATAAATTGCAGACCCGTAGGCCCGATTTTTGTTCCAATCTGGCTGCCACGTGTCCCATATCAAAAGGGGACCCATTTTTCAAGTTGTTTTCCCACCCTCCTGTACGGACCCGATACAAACTTTGAAGGGGCATATCTTTCGACTCAAGGCTCGAAATATTGCAAATCTAATGCCGTTGGAAAGATCTCGGCCTCACCCATGCCATGGAGGTCTGAAACTTTAATTTTGAGGAGGTTAGGTGAAGAAAAATGGAGGAAACATCTTCGGGCTTTCAATGCGGGATCTTCTTGCCTCAACAACCAGATCAGATTTGATTTGTTTCACCATTTCCTCTTCCTTCAAGGCATCGAAACAAGGATTGATGCAGTAAAGATGGATTTGGGGGAGAGATTTCATCAGAGGCATTAACAACGGTGGTTGAACTTCAACCTACTTTTCCTGCTTCTCTCTCTTTTCTTCTTTCAGGTTGAATCTATAAATACGGGGGCAAGATTCATTGTAAAGGGTTGGACATTCTTTGTTTTGCAGGCTCCCTCCTCCTTCTAGCAAAGGGATTTGTGGGGTTCAGGCCTTATATCAAAATTGCATTACGTTTCTACCTCTTGGCTACTTTGTAATGGACTGTATCAATCTACAGAGCAATAAAACACGTATGTGATCGATTTTAGATCCTCTCTTGTCTGTTTTGCTTTCATCTGGTCTCCCATTATATATCTGGCTATCTGTGCTTGTTTATTGTATGCATTTTGTTGGTTTGTGTCTATTAGCAAAATAAGTGTTCATCATTCCTTTGGTGCATCACCTCGTAGTTTAGCTTTGTTTTAATTTCTGTATTCCTTATATCCCTGTCTCCTTGGTAAAGTTTAGATTAGGATTAAGAACAAATCCTCTGCAAGTTTCTACGTATGCACCTAAACAGAGGAATAAGGAACCAACCTTCAATCTGGAGAGCTTTCCCATTTTACAAGGTCCCACACCTTGGGGAAAGTTCAATGTTACGCAATCACACCAAATGACTCTGCCTTAGAAAATCAGACCTGTAGAACTCATTTGGGGGTGCTGTGATTTCACGTTAATAGTTTTGGCACACCTATGGGACTAAGAAGTCTCCATCTTATTATAGTAGGGATTGATGTACACTTGTTGTGATTCTGGCTTTTAAGAAGCCTTAAAATTGTACATCTGGCGACTCCAAAAGAAACAAATCTACTGGTTTCAGTAGCCCAAGCTTGGGAGATTCATGAGAAAAACCTGGTCTAGAGCAAGGAAAGAAGGTATATTTGAATACTTGCATCTATCCCCAGGCAGAGAAAGGAGAGGAAGAAGAATTCAGAGGTCTCCATCTCCACCAAGCAGAACCTTGTCAACACCTCCACCTGCAAGGCCTTTCTTTCAGTCTGCAAGGATTCTTAGGCCAATCAGAATGGCACAACCAAATCCATATGTCAACTTCACTGGCAGTAGTCCACTCACCTTGAATGCACAAAACCTAGTTCCGATTGCAGCATTAAAGAGCATCCCACATTTCACTGGGGAAAATCAAACTTCTCCTGGTGACCATGTCCAAGATATTGCAAATTTCTGTACAATCCATGAGATCCATGAGATGGACATTGTAGTCAAGCTTCTCACCTCTTCATTCAAAGGGAAAGCTTCACAATGGTTCAGGAGTCTTGAAGCAGGCTCTATCCAGAACTGGAACCAGCTGTGCACGACCCTTCACAATCAGTTTGGGGAAAAAGGTGATAACTTGTCTTTGTTGGAGCAACTAACAACAATCAAGAGAGCCCCAAATGAGCAGCTGATAGACTTCAACCTCAGATTCCAGTGGACCTGGGATAGGATTCCAACAACAGTAAAGCCCACTAATGAAGGTGCCTTCTTATACTTTCTTAGGGCTTTAAATTCTGATATTTCTCTGATGATTCAGTCAATGGGGGGCACTACATTACCTGCAGCCTATAGCCTCTCCATAGGGGCTGAGAACCGTTTGATTCAAGCTAGAAAAATCACTCCTAGGCCATCCATGCCTCTATACCCTAAGTTAGGAAGCCCAGATACTAGCCAAGCGCCTACATTAGCTCCTATACCCACCCCTAGGAGTCAAAGCTTAGCTGAAGCTTCCACTTCATCATCTAATACCTCTAAAGAGTTTCAGGAAGTGGTGATGAAGCAACTTCAGAACTTTGGGAATGAGCTAGTGACCATCAAAAGACAACAAGCTCAGAGTTCCAGGCCATACCAGCCCCAGGCTCAATATCAAGCCAGACCCTAGTATCAGCAGAATAGGCCACCACCTCAGACTATAAACCAAAGCCAGAACCAAGGACAACCCCAAGCTGCTAGACCTTTCAGGTCTTATGATCCAAACACAGCTTCAACATCAAGGGCATTGGTTCCTGCACAGAACAATATGGCACAGGAATATGATTGGTGTTTTCCATGCAGTCAGCCACACAACCAATCAACGTGCTTTAATGGTGCTCTAAATCAGGCCTTGATGGTGCAAACTAGTATGGTGCCACAAGAACCTGGCCAAGAGGAAGATCAACAACAAGGAGCTCAACAAGGTGGCCCCCCAAATGAGACTATGCTTGTCAACTGGCAGGTTGAAGACTTCTGTGGGATGAATCAGTTCCCTTCTCAAAGTGTAGCTGCCAATACATGGTCCAAAAAGAGAAGTATTGGAGAGGGCCAGCCACTGAATTCAGGTGACCCTCAATCTTCCATCACTCCACAAGGTCCTGGTGTTCCAAGTGCAACTCCAAACATACAGAACCAATCCAAGCCACCTCCCAAACCCAGTCAAGCACCGGTTGTAACAGCCCATGTGCAAGAAAGAAATGTGTCTGGGAAGGGGCAGAAAAAGGACAACACATTCAATATTATTGAGTAGATGAAAAGGACAAGTGTGAACATTTCACTATGGGAGTCACTGGCCATTCCAGGGCAGAGGGATCTGTTGTACAGACCGCCATGCAAAATTGGTCAAGTTCAAATCAACCCCCTAACCAGCAAGAAAGAGTGCTTGCCAATGCAGTTCAGCCTGGGAGGAACCATGGAGAACAACAAGGTAAAAACCTGAGACCTCCTCCCTTCTATGTCTCACTGATTATTGGAGACAAATTAGTGCATAATTGTATGATTGATTCTGGGGCTAGTAGTTCTGTGATGCCCAAACAAATAGCTGATCAGTTGGGTCTCCAATATGAGGTCATCTCTAGAGGAGTAGTCCAATTAGATGGGACAAAAATAACCACTGTGGGAATTATCAAGGATCTGAGTCTCACTCTACACGCTTGCCCTAATGTGACTATTTTGCAAAACGTGTCAATCATAGACCTGCCACCACATTTTGCTTTGTGTCTGTCCAGAGACTTCACTGCCAAAATTGGAGGCTACCTGTCTGCTGATTGGTCACATATGCTCTTTAGGACAAGGTATGGGGCAAAGGCCACAATCAGATCTAAACCTATTGCTGATTATCATATTGAATCCTATGTGCCTAGCCCAATCAATGCCAACTGCTCAGCTTTTGATCAAGAAGACCTCCTAAACACTAATGAAATAGATACCAAGGTGGGATGTATCCCAGACTTGACCCTAGATGAGTGGGCCAACAAAAAACATGCTTTTGACCCCTATAAGGAGATGGAGGAATCTGAATTGGGTGTCTACTGCCTACATGAAGAGAATCAGCCTCTTCCTGACCTAATCAAGCCAGAATACAAGGATGACAATGAGGTATGGCAATTGTTCTTTGATGGCTCAAGGAGTAGACAAGGAGCTGGAGGAGGAGCCATGATTGTGTCCCCCAGAGGTATGAGATATTATTCAGCCTTCAGATTCCAGTTTCACTTGCTCAAATAACACTGCTGAATATGAGGCTTTAGTCCAAGGTCTTCATTGGGCAAGGAAGCTGGGAATCAAGAACTTGCAAGTATTCGGTGACAGTGAACTGGTTGCCAATCAGGTCAGAGGACTTAATGCTGTCAAAAATGACCTGCTCAAAAACTACAAGAGTAGGATATGGGATCTCATGGAGGATTTTGAGGCCTTCAGTATTGTGTCCATACCCAGGAAGGAGAATGAAGCTGTTGATAGACTTGCAGCAGTTGGAGCAATGTTTGATGTGGTTGACAACATCAAGAGGGACATAGAACAACCACATATCCATGTGGTTGTGAGGCCAGCAGTGCCAGATAATAATACATGCTGGCAGGTGTTTGAGAATGATCAACAGATCATTAACTTTCTACAAGAAGAAGCTGAATTCTCAGCTATAAACTAGAGCAGACTAGAGCAGCAGTACGAGAATCAGATAGTACACCTACATGCAAACAAAATTCCCAAATGCTTAATGACGATGGAATCTATTTTTAATCCTAATGAGTAGTTCAGAAAAGAGAAGGCTAACATGCAGATCAAAGGAGAAGATTCAGAGTCAATCCCAGTTGGAGAAGACAAAACACTTCAAATTGGCAAAGTGGCCACCAAACAAGAAAGGTATGAATTCATACAACTTTGCCAAGAATTCCCTGATGTGTTTGCTTGGAGTTATGAAGACCTAAGGGGGTTCAATCCAAAGCTAGCACAACACACAATAGAACTAGATCCAGCTGCTCAGCCCATCAAGAAGAAGCAAAGACCAGTTAACCCCCATATTGAGCCTCTGATGAAGAAGAAGGAGTTGAACAAGATGATAGAGGCAAGCATCATATTTCCAATTAAACACTCAAGTTGGGTTGCAAATCTGGTCCCAGTCAGAAAGAAAAATGGAGAAATCAGGCTGTGTGTTGACTTCAGGGATTTGAACAGAGCCTCCCTCAAAGACCACTACCCACTCCCTTCAATGGAGCAGATCTTGCAAGTAGTGTCTGGGTCAGAAAGGTTCTCCCTCCTAGATGGCTACTCAGGGTACAACCAGATCATGGTGAAAGAAGATGATCAATTCAAAACAACTTTCACTACCAAATGGGGCACCTATGCCTACAGGAAAATGCCATTTGGATTATCCAACTGCTGGAGCCACTTTTCAGAGGGCAATGGATATGGCATTCAAGGGGCTGATCAACAAAATAGTGTTGATCTATCTGGACGACATTACAATGTTTTCCAAGAATGCAGCAGACCATCTTTTCCACCTAAGGTAGGTGTTCCAACGATGCAGGAGTTTTGGGGTGTCACTGAACCCCAAAAAATGCACATATTCTTGGCCCATGAAGGCAAGCTTCTAGGCCATATCGTATCAAAGGAAGGATTGGAAATTGACCCGAAAAGAGTTCAAGCAATAAGAGCATTACCATTGCCAAGTCACAAGAAGGCTCTTCAAAGCTTCTTGGGAAAAATCAATTTTGTCCACAGGTTTGTTCCAAACTTTGCTGCCCTTGTTAAGCCAATAACGTTGATGTTGAAGAAGAGCTTAACATTCAAGTGGACAGCTGAAGGAAAAGCAAGTTTTGAGGCTATCAAAGAAGCCATATCACAAGCCCCAACTCTTGTGAACCCATATTTTTCCAAAGACTTCATACTGTATGCCTTTGGTGGCAGCGACACAATTTCTGCAATCTTGGTGCAGCAGAACAAAGAAAGTACAGAACAACCAATTGCTTTCTTCAGCCAGAGTCTGAAGATTATGAGGTAAGGTACTCCTTCATTGAGAGGTAGGTCTTGGTGGTAATCAGAGGATTGAAGAAGTTTAAGCATTTGGTTTCAAACAACAAAATCCAACTATTGGTCTCCCATGCAGGAGTTAAAGAATTCCTTCTCAGCAAGGACCTGAATGAGAAGTGTGTAGGATGGATCACTCGTGTCATGGAATATGACATTGAGATCAAGGTCACCAAGCTGGTCCATGGGAAGGGGTTATGTGAACAACTAGCCTTAGGTCAACAAGATGAAACAGACAGTGAAAAGGAGGTTGTTTTTGTTCTACAAGATGATCAAGAAGAAGGGAGAGATGATGTACCTGCTCCTTGTTGGACCCAAGACATGGTGCACTTCCTTCGAATAGGCATGTGTCCTCATGGGATGAGTAAAGAAAAAATAAGGCATTTCAGGCTACAGGCCATCCCATATGTTCTTATTGATGGTGTCTTGTTCAAGAGGGACATCAATGACATTCTGCTGAGATGCATTGAGACAGATCAGGTGGAGAGAGTGCTACAAGAATTCCATGTTGAAGCAGCTGGAGGCCATTTTTCTCCAAGAGTGACAGCACTCAAAATCATGAAAGCAGGATATTATTGGCCCAGATTGTTTAGTGGTTGCTACACATGGATCAAAAGGTGCAAGAATTGTGCATTCTTCAAAGGCAAGGAAAGGCTAGCAACACTTCCATTGCACCCAATCTCAGTCGACCAACCTTTCATGCAATGGGGATTGGACTTCATTGGAGTCATCAATCCAAACTCAAGCCAAGGTCACAAATGGATCCTGACAGCGACAGATTATTTCACCAAATGGACCGAGGCAATGGCACTCAAGGAAGCAAATGAGTCTAGTATCCTGGATTTCTATGAAGGGATAGTGACCAGATTTGGAGTGCCAGCCACCATCATATCAGACAATGCATTAGCATTTATAGGTTCCAAGATCACAGGATGGGCTGTTAAGAATGGGACTTATTTGAGTACTTCATCAAACTATTACCCTCAAGGTAATGGCCAGGCTGAGTCCACAAACAAGAACCTGCTAAAGATCATCAGAAGAACTCTTGATGAGAATCAGAGGACCTGGCACACAAAGCTCAAAACGGCCTTATGGGCTGATAGAATAACACCCAAGAGATCTACAGGAAGCTCTCCATTCAAGCTCGTCTATGGGAAAGAGGCAGTGTTGCCTATATCACTTGAGTTGCCAGCATTGGAGCTCATGAAGCAACTAGAGATGTCTGAATTTGGACCAATGGAGGCCAGGTATGCGGAGCTGATAGAATTAGAAGAAACCAGAGAGCATGCTCTCCAAGCAATAGAGAAGAATCAGGCTTCAATCAAGAAATGCTTTGACAAGAAGACAAAAGCAAGGACCTTCCAAGAAGGATACCTGGTTTTGAAATGGGATGCAGATCGAGAAAAACCAGGAAGGCATTCCAAATTTGACGCCATCTGGAGTGGCCCCTATATGATCACAAGATGCAAAAGTAGCAATGCTTTCCAATTGTCTACATTGGAGGGTGAAGAGTTGCAGATTCCAGTAAATGGGATCTATCTTAAGCACTTCTACTAAAAGGGGAGTTCTCACCCTGTACATATTAGTTTAGTTTTCTCTTTCCTCTAAGTGCTTATGCACATTGTCTTGTTGTAGTGTAGATTGCTTTTCTCCTAAGTGCTTTGCACGCTCTGCATGTTCCATTTGGAGCATGTATGATTTCAAATTTTGTATATAGTGTGGTGTTGTTTTGTTGCTCTCATGCAGTGTTTGGACTTGGCATTTGGTCAAGATCAGTTTCAGTTCTAATGGGTTTCCAAGCTGGCCCAGGGGTCAGTTTTCAAAGTTCAGATCAGTAGCAGGCTATCACTCATGACTCCATGCCCAACGGATATGACAAGGCAATTGGTCTTTTCATCTAGCAGGTAGATACCCCTGTGAGTCACCAAATTTTTATCCATATTTCACCCCCGTGCCAAATATTGGATCGACCACGATCCCGCATAATAGAAAACAGAGTCAAAAGGCGGACAAAAAAGGGCCTCAAAATTGGCTAAGTATAAAGGTGTAAGCGGAGAATGCCAAGTGTCAGTATGGTGTTGTTTCAAGGGGTGAATAAGAAAAGGTTTCTAAAATGCCGCCCGCAAAAATGTTTGTTCCCCCTTGTTATCTCAAAAGGGGTAATTTTAGCATCTGGGCCCGAGTCAAAGCCAAAGCGGGAATCAGAAGAAAGGGGCAAAAGATAAATTATGGACCCATAGGCCCGATTTTTGTTCCAATATGGCTGTCACGTGTCCCATATCAAAAGGGGACCCATTTTTCAAGTTGTTTTCCCACCCTCCTGTACGGACCCGATACAAACTTCGAAGGGGCATATCTTTCGACTCAGGGCTCGAAATATTACAAATCTGACGTCGTTGGAAAGATCTCGGCCTCACCCATGCCATGGAGGTCTGAAACTTTAATTTTGAGGAGGTTAGGTGAAGAAAATGGAGGAAACGTCTTCGATATTTCAATGCGGGATCTTCTTGCCTCAACAACCAGATCAGATTTGATCTGTTTTGCCGTTTCCTCTTCCTTCAAGGCGCCGAACCAAGGATTGATGCAGTAAAGACGGATTTGGGGGAGATATTTCATCAGAGGCATTAACAGTGGTGGTTGAAATTCAACCTGATTTTCCCCCTTCTTTCTCTTTCCTTCTTTCAGGTTGAATCTATAAATACGAGGGCAACATTCGTTGTAAAGGGTTGGACATTCTTTGTTTTGCAGGCTCCCTCCTCCTTCTAGCAAAGGGATCTTTGGGGTTTAGGCCTTCTATCAAAATTGCATTACGTTTTTGTCTCTTGGCTACTTTGTAATGGACTATATCAATCTACAGAGCAATAAAACACGTCTGTGATTGATTTTAGATCCTCTCTTGTCTCTTTTGCTTTCATCTGGTCTCCCATTATATATCTGGCTATCTGTGCTTGTTTATTGTATGCATTTTGTTGGTTTGTGTCTATTAGCAAAATAAGTGTTCATCATTCCTTTGGTGCATCACCTCGTAGTTTAGCTTTGTTTTTTTAATTTTTGTATTCCTTCTATCCCTGTCTCCTTGGTAAAGTTTAGATTAGGATTAAGAATAGATCCTCTGCAAGTTTCTACGTATGCACCTAAACAGAGGAATAAGGAACCAACCTTCAATCTGGAGAGCTTTCCCATTTTGCAAGGTCCCACACCTTAGGGAAAGTTCAATGTTACGCAATCACACCAAAGGACTCTGCCTTAGAAAAGAAGACCTGTAGAATTCATTTGGGGGTGCTATGATAAGGAGGATACTGGAGGTGATACAGTGGGGGAGTCTGTTGGAGAGGAGAATGAGGGGGCAAGACCTTCAAAGGGAGTGGAGAGTGACCCTGAGTGGCATGATACTCAGGAGATTCTTAGAGTAGTGCAGGAGGAGGTGAGCATAGAGAGAGAGACACTGGTCTCAGAGGAGACACTTAGAGAGGATGATGAGTCTGTGATTGGACAACATCACGCCTCTGGATTTGGCGAGGCTCTGCAGCCACTAGCAGAACCTGCAACAACAACCACTGATCCCACATAGATGCCTGGAGACCCTAGTATGTTTGATAATCCTTTCTCGATTTTGTCTATTGGTTTTGTATGTTAGCTTATTATTCTCCTTTTGACTTGCATTCTATGATCTTCTGGCTCTTTATATCTCTTAGTTTTTTTTTGCAGCATCTACACATGAGTGGCGAGAACTCATTTGTCAGGTGTGTATGGATACTCTATTGATTCCCTCAGGGAAGACTCGGGCCAATTTGACTACGGATTCAGGACAACCCTTAGCCGCTGACCGACATACCCACGTATTCACTCCCATCTGGAAGGTGGCGAAGATAGTGACCTCTCTTCGTACCCAAGTAGCTGGATACGAGACTGTTGAGCGCCTAATGAGGCGAAGCCATTCTCACAGTGAGACTATGGGTAGCAGGTGCCACCATGAGCACTCACACCATTCAATCCATTTTCAATGCCATCGCAGCCGTAGCAGGAGCCCTAGATGCGATCACACACCATCCAAGGGATCCCACAGGGATTGATAGGCCATTGAGCCTTTATTGCTATCATACCGTTTTTGACATTATATGATTTTTTTGTATATTTTGGGCTCATTGCGAGCATTTTGACCATGCCTAGCGCATGAAGATATTGTACACAAACTTGATCTACTTATGATATATACAAACTCTATTTTTGGTTCGGTATTCCATTGTATCCAAGATGACTCTCTTTTGGCTTATCTCTCATGTGTACTCTAGATATTTAGAATTTCCATTTTTCTATGCTTTTCAGAATGTATGCAATGGATGTGAAATGATAACATAATGATTTCTTTTTGTATTTCGGGCTCATTGAGAGCATTTTGACCATGCCTAGCGCATGAAGACATTGTCTACAAACTTGATCTACTTATGATATATACGAAATCTATTTTTGGTTCGGTATTCCATTGTATCCAAGATGACTCTCTTTTGGCTTATCTCTCATGTGTACTCTAGATATTTAGAATTTCCATTTTTCTATGCTTTTCAGAATGTATGCAATGGATGTGAAATGACAACAAAATGATTTCTTTTTGTATTTCATAATGCTGATATATGATGATGTGAACACAATGTGATTTTAAAATTAGCTTCTTTTGCAATCTTTGGTTGTTTATATTTTCTTGATAAAACATGATGATACAATGATATGATAAATAGATGTACTTGCCCCACTCCTAACCCCACACAACTAGTAAGATGTGAGGGCTCAACACCAAGATCTAGAAAGGGCACAAGCTATGAATTTTTTTGAATGGAAGTGATGAGAGAAAGACAGAGGTTTGGTAGAACCAAATTGGGATGCTACAACTTTCCCCTACTCAGGCTACCTCATAGTTTAGAATGTTAATTGCTTTGTAGTTTATCTAGACTTGGATCTGCATATGGCCACTTGGTTATCAAAATCTGGTTTTCAGGTTTTGAACTCTCTTGGAATTTTTGACATCTAACTCACTTTGTTTTTTATTTATGATTTCACAATGTTTGACTAATTTGTAACTTTTAAGTTTATCAAAGAGACCCCCTACGCCTTGCCCCATGCTACCAGAAGGAAGCGTGGGCTTATCACCATGGACAAGGCATAGACGAGTAAGGGCATTTCTCTCCTTTCCCAACCCTACATCACAGTAAGAGATGCAGGCTCAACACCGAAGGTTGGTAGGGAAAAGAAATGTGTAAAAATAAAATTTTCTGTGAATTTGCATTTGATTTATTTATTCAAGCAAATTTTTTAGAATGCTCTTATTTCCAAGGAGATGTATATGGGATAGATGTGACACCATGAAGCTTTTAGAACATACCATGAACAAAAGACACCTAACCTAAGAAGAAACCAAAAGTAGAACCAAGTATGCAGGCCTTGGTATGGTTACCATCAAAACTTTGTCTTATCTTGTTTGGATTGATAAATGATTCAAAAACAGTTGATGATATTATGAGGGTTTGAAGAGACATGATTTGAATGTTTTACCAATATTTTAGGAAGTTTTTAGGAATTGCTATAAGAATAAGCTCCTTGATCTCACTTTTTACAAAATGAACTGGTGGATGACAATGCAATGCAGATGCAATAATGTACATATGAAAATGTGGGTGAAACTACACATCATGATGTCTAAGGTGAAGAAAGTTGACGAATATCAAATTCCTCACCCCTAAAAGTACACAACGGAGAACCATGATCCTCAAAATTTCCATTCTTTTGACAAGGGCCTAGCATTATGAGTCTAAACTTACAACCCTTTCCTGGAGGTGTATATGTCCAATCATTAACCTCATTTTTCTAAGAGAGGCATTCGTGTACCTCCTTGTCACGTTCTTGAGAAATGGTGTGTGGGTGAGCATGACTATGTTGCTTGGCCTCGTTTCCTATGTGGAGCGTTGTGCTTATTTGTGACACTTGCTGAATGATGAGGCCTTGCCCCATGGATATCGAAAACTTAGTTTCAAACGCACATGGGTTGAAATCAGGGTTTAGAATAGAACAACCCTCAAAGATGGTTTTGATGGGAATTGTTTTCAATCTCAAAATTCCCTTCTTTGTTTGTTAATTCTATCATGTTTATACCTAGACCTAGGTCATCAGAGAGAAGAGATGTTAAACCGAGAAGACTACCCATTCCATGTGGTTCAAATGGGAGGAAGATCGGATGATCACTCTATAAGAGTTTCATAATTCATGTTGTAGTCTTAGTGGACATTGTTTCCACAGATATTGATTTACCCTTATCTGTTCTTGTCACCTCAAATGTTTTTGGGTCAATGACTATAACCTTTGGAACTTCTAGGGTAACTAGGACTAACTCTTTTGTCGGAGGTGGTTTGTTCAATTGATTTACAGGAAGTTCATACTCCGTATGGACTCCTTTCTTCTTCTTGAGGTTTTCTAAGTGTATATAAAAGGGGTTAGGATCCCCTTGAGCGATGAAGACCTTCCCCAAATGGAGGAATCTAATCTCCTAGAATAGGGTACAAGGGATAGCCTTCATTCGATGAATTCATGGTCTCCCGAGGAACATGTTATAACTTGTTTCCCTGTTGATAATGTAAAACTCCGTCAATATGGTTTTTGGACCAAGTGTGACTGGAAGAACTATGGTTCCAATCGAGGTCGCTTTAAGACTATTGTACCCACGTAATGTGTTTCTTGTAGAGGAACAATTTGTCTCCCCATATCCCAATTTTTGTAAGAAAGAGAAAGGAACCACATTTACAGTAGCCCCTTTGGCAATCATGGCTATGTTAATGCAATTGTTATAAACCCAAACTTGTAAGAATAAGCCAAGATCACCTCTTTGGGAAATTTCAACGTCAGATGGCATCTTGTCTATATCAAAAACAAACCCAGTATCCCTATCATTTTTTCCCGGAGGATGTATGTCAAAGTCAATATGATTTATTTGAGCGCTGGAAGGTGGCGTAACATGGATTAGATGACCAAGACCTAGTGCATTGAGCAAAGCAGAGTGATGTGCAGGTGAATTCTTTAACAAATCTAGAAACAAAATGTGAGAAAAGGTCTTATTCAAGTCCGATATTAAATCATAGGCTCCTAATGGTTTTGTGATTGTAGGAACATCATCTTGTGGGAAGGAAAGATCGGGTAGGGGTTGTGAAATGTACTCCTTTGTCTGGGTTGTTGCATTAATTTCACGCTTAACCTCTAGCTAAACTAACCCCAAGATTTTTCTGTTATCGTTTGAACCAAGGTTAGGAGTGACCCGAGAGTTATTGGAAGTTGAGGCTTCATGGTCATTGTTTCCTATAAGAATGCCTTTGTTTGTGTTTTGTGAATTCACCTTGAAGCCTTCAGGATGTGTAGAGAGTGGATCTCGAAATATGCTCACATTAGCATTCTGAGGAGCTACATGTCCTGTGTAGTCAAATTGTGAGTTTGTTTCAGGATTTGATAGGAACATGTCTACAAAGAGTTGCCTTTGGTTTTCGAGAAGTCTTTGTAGAAATTTTTTGCAATCGCAGCAAGTCCTATTGTCATGACCTCAAAGCTTATGGAAACCACAATATAGGTTAGGGTTGTAATCTTTTGGCCTTTGATAAGTGTGTTGTTGTTGTTGATTATAACCTTGGTTGTAGTTTTGAAATTGGTTTTTATAACCATGATTCGTTGCCCCTTGGCCAGAGTTTTGATACTGGTTTGGGCCTTGCATTTGATTTTGTTTTTGCGGTAGACGATTTACATTGACCGTGTTGACAGATGACACAGTGTTGGGTCCTCTTGGATTTCCCAAGTTATTATTATTGTTAGTGTTTTTGTTGTTTGGAAAACCAACGTTTTTGGCTTGATCAGTAGCACTATTCGTGGTAGCACCATGATTCGATTCACACCTTTAGGTCCTTGGTTGTTGGCACCATTATTTTGATAATTTGCATTATTTTTATTTGGGGATACCAATTTCCCATTGGGACCATAGGTCTTATGCCCACTATCTATAGAGGCTTGATCAATTCGAAGTGCTCCTTGAAATACTTCCTCATAACTGTAGAAAGGAAATTTTTGGACCTCTTAGTCTCTCGATTGAGGAAGTGAAGGAAAAGATCACAAAGTTCCATCTAGTCCATGTTGGGTGCACTTGCAGAGGAATAAAGAACTTGGTGCCATCTCTAGATGAAATGGGCTGCATATTCATTCTGCTCCTGTCTAATATGCAGGAACACCCTACTCCATGTACGCAACAACTTGTTCATGTCGAATGCTTTCATGAACTCGGAAATGAGTTGTTTGAAGGAATGTATAGAAGCCTCTAGAATACGGTAATACCAATCCAGTGCAATTCCTTCAAGAGTCTTTGTAAATATCTTAGCCACTACATCATCCCAAGGAAGTAACACCCTGATAGCAGTAGCGTAGGCCTTGATATGAGTGTTCGGGCCTCCTTCTCCCTTAAATTTTGGAAGATCCGACAATGGGCGTGGAAGCATGACACCACATATGGTGAAGTCAAGAGGATCCTTTAAGTACTCATTGTATGTACCCATTGCGTAAGATTCCACTATTGAAGATCCTTGATGAGGAGGTGGAGGAGAAGGAGTTAGATAAACTGCATTATAATCATTAATGGGAACATATTGGGTCCCTTGATATGGCATGTAGGGAGTAGGAATGGTATATGCATCCATATGAGGAGCTTTTGAATACATATGCATGTAAGGTGGGATAGTACCAAGATATGGACTAGCGGGTGTAAAACCAGGGAACGCCACATTTCATATTGTGCTGGCATTCAAGAATTCACTTCCGGCCAGCCCTTACGTAGGATAAGCTTGTGAAGGATGAGGACCCATCCCTAGTGTGTCTAACCCTGTGAGGAGATCACCTGGATTTGAATGAACCGATAACCTTGTTGTATAAGATATTGTGTTGGTTGTTCATTGGAAGGGATGTATCCTTTGTTGTCAACTGGATACCCCATGTTCTGCCCTACTGCATGTGTTGGTTGTGAAGTTTGGGCACTTTTTAGTTCTCTAATCCTCCCTACTAAAGTATAAATGAGATCATTGGGAGAGGATTGAGTCCTTTGTTGGGGTGCAAGTGGCGTAGGGTTTGGTTGAGGAGGCTCATGATACCCTGTTATGAATTGTTCAGTGTTATAATTCTTGTCTTCCTCAGAAGTAAGAATCTTAGGATAGGTATTTGAAATCTCAGAGGTTGAAGCCTTCATTCTATCCAAAGACTCATCTATCTGACGAAGAGGATTAGCTATTCGTGAAAATAGATCATCCTTTGTTGATTGCATGGAAATGTGAGGTTTTGACAAGACTCTATGGTAAGAACCTATTCCATTTGTGATAACAATGTGGTTTGCATTGGGTTGATCATTTTGAATGTTTAACGGTTGATCAACCTCCTCCATCCTTACATAGCTAATGGGGTTTGAAGTGTAACTAGGGGAGGTTTGGACGTTGCTTGTGTAATTGTCACCCCACCTTGAAAGAGTAGGGGATTATTGTGGTTGCACGTTGGTGTAATATATATCAGAGCCAAATGGCCCACCAAACTCTCTTCCAGACATATTTTAGAAAGTATAAAATACCTACCAAAATAGGGGAAGAAATGGAGAGGTGAGGTAATAGCAATAAAGGAAACAAGAAGGAATTAATGTTTCGCATTGGGTTCACCAATTTTATACGGATGAAAATGAACACGTGATCTTCAATTCGCACTCACCCCCTGAGGTCGTGCCGGAGTAGCCGATGTTGAATGTGTGTGGCTAACTATAGGAGGATCAGTGACTAAGATCTGGTAGTGTGATCTCCTGAGTAGCCGATAAATTGGACAAAGGGGAGATTTAGAGGCTATGAATGGGTAGCGTAAATTCCCTATGGTCTTGTTTGCCTAACTTGGATCTAAGTGTTAAACTAGTTTGAAGTGTCCATGTAAACTAAATAAAATTAACAACCTATGTTACTGCTGAAAGGAAACTAATCTAAACAAATCACATAACTGAAATATTACAATCATAAACAACAATTTGCTTCTATTCTAAATAATTAAATCTACTTTTACACTAAAACTAAACAAGGAAAATAACCCGATGTGGTTATTCACCTGTGCTGAGTGTATTGAAACTAAAACAAGAAATTTTCCAATTAATCCATGATATGTAGACAATCTCCTACAGATATTCTCTCATTCAAATCCACAGGGATGGGAAGAAGAGGATCTATCACCGGGGATCGCTATGAAAGATTCAAACCCTCTTGTAAATTAACTAATTACTTGCACATGAAAATAATTTGATTTCTACTCTATTTGATATGTAATTGAAATTAACAGATTTAGAAACTAACAATTTATGAATAAAGAAACAAAAAACAAATCCTCCAACCATGGAAAATCAAGAACGTTGGAAAATCGAGTAGTATCAGTATCTATCCCCTCAGTTCTTTCCTTTCATTCTATGAGTGTTCATGTGAGTCTAAAGGATTGGGAATGCAAAGAACAACAACAAGAAGATGGCGCTTGAGTAATGACAGCTTGGAAGCAATCTAGATGCAATGCAAATAGAAGAGAGATAGCACAAGAGATATGAGCTTGGCTATGCAATTCCTAGCAAGATTATGGCAGCACAACAATACAAGATACACAAAATTATCATCCCCCCCTTTTGCTTGAATACAAGCAGGGAATATATAGGAATGGATGATGGGAGGTGCCTTCATGCACAAGGCAAGAAAGAGGAGATCCAACTAATTAAATCTTATTTAAAATAGGAGTAAGGAGAACCAAGCAAACAAAGCTATTTTTAGCCAATTTGGCTCATGGATGCGTTCTAAAAGAAAATGTAAGTGAATCACCACATGTCGAAACACACATGAAGAATCTGGAAAAAATGAGTAGGACTACCGCCCTATGCAGGGTGGCAGTCTTGGCACTAAAGGCCAAAACAAGTGCAGAAAGAATCAGGGAGATGGAAAAATGCATGGAAAAGCTGAGTAAGGCCATCTAGGCTACAAATATATACTGTGAATGGGCTTTTGCAACTCGAACACCTTCTTGAAAGGATTTTAAATCATGATTGGGGATTCTTGTAACCGTTTTCCCGACAATGTAGCACGTGTAATTTTGGGTGCGTACAGGTACCTTTGAGAAACTTCTTATTTCTTAGAAATTTGTTCTTCTCTTCTACATTCCTCAAAGTAACTTTTATATTTCTTTCTCTATCTCCTCCTGCCACTTTACCAATTCTATTGGCTTGATGAATGTGGCTTGTCCACTGAAGTTTGTCTAAAAGGAAGTCTTTTGTTGGTACCTAGATTTAGTCTCCTTCAAAGGCCAAACAACATCATGGATTTGACAAGACACTCAGAGGCAGATAGATGATTATGTATGTCGTTTTCTAGCTGGGGAAGCAATCTATCTGATTTTTTAGCACTCAGGCTTTGAAGAAGTGGGTAGCACCTTAAAAGGATGTGATCTTATCCTAACTATTTTAGGTTGTGCCTTTCAACCAAGGTAAGATAACCTATTTTGTAACCTCTGTTATTGAAGAATGCTGGTGAATCCTTCTTTTACACAAATTTTATAGAGAAGACCTTGGGAAAATATGATCAACACACCAAAGCTGACTCTCATGAGTTGTCACTTCCAAATTATGGAGATATTTTCAATATAAGACAAAGGTCACTAAAGACATTAAGAAATCATGATTGTTCTGCATATTTTTGCAAGTAGATTTTGTTCCTTTGTTGATACACAAGGAAAACAAGGGTAGTTCAGGGTGGATCAATGGTTTTTAAATGATTTTGGTGGGAGATGAAGCAGGATAAATTTGATTATACCGGATCTTTGGAGGGACTTCACAATAATGAACAACTTCACAATAGAAAGCTTCATAACAGTCAAGACATTCCTTCAACCAGAAGGTGTGCTTCAATGGAGGCCTGGATCAACACATTTTCACATAACCTTTGAGACTCCAACACAAAGGCTCGAATTGGAAAACTCAATTAAACACTAAAGTTTCTGATTAATCACGCCTAAGGTACACCCGAAGACTTACATACAATCTTTATCAACAAATGACAGTGAATTGATTTTAAATTTGTTTATCTCATCCAAGATGAATGCTCTTCTTGAAAAGAAATTGTAAATACCATTAGACTGTCACATGGATGAGATCCTGTGTGATTTCACAAAAAAATTAGTGTAAAATTGCAATAGGAATGAAAGAAACTATTTGCAGACATTTTGAAAATAAAGCAAACATAAAATTGCTAGAGATTAAACACAAATTAATTCCAAAATTGCTTAGATTCATCACCAGGGGAAAGATTTCAGAGCAATCTCAGTACTTGTCAATGGCTATACATCTTCGACCAACTTGACATGATAGAAAATCTAACACAGAAGAAAATAACAGGTAATATCAGCTTTGGTCTCTTAGGAAGACGACTTTCTCAAATTTCTTCTCAAGAATTCAAACTCTGACCATTTGCAAGAGTAATCTCATTGCATTTATACATTTTGCTCACTCAATTTTCCCCCCAAAAGAGAATGATATTCGAGGGACCTTGTCTTATTACCAATTTGTTTCAGACAACAAAATTTAACAAATTTAGATGCAAAATATGCCAGGTGGACCAATTGTGAACTGATCATGTTTCTTGGGTCCTCGACTAATGACTCTGATGTCATGCCACAATTGTTTTGACACTCCTTTTAATCATTCTGATTCTATCATGTGAGAAATCCCCCTTTTAATCATTTTTCGGAGCCTCTGCATAGTTGGACTTGACAAGTCATCCCTTTTTGCTCTCGAGGCAACGCCTTTTTCACCTTTTGTGCCTACACTTTCATCATTTCATCCCTTTTCCCACTCTTTCCTATGCAATTCTGCCCCGTATCCGTTTCCTCTGGTAATTCCCGTCTTTGCGAGTGCTTGAGCAATTCCCACTTCAAAATATCGACCTCAACGATCCTTGGACTCACAATTTAAGCTTCAAATCATTTCAATGGCACCTTACGAACAGAGACGACAAATAATTTCATCAAAGAATGATGAAAAACAGTGCATATTTGCGTCTCCAAGAGTCTTGGAGTAAAAATGGTAGAAATAGGTGAAATGCACATCAATCGTTGATCTTATCTTTCAAATTTTAATCTGAGCCTTCCACATAGAAAAATGTGGTTGGAAACGGGCCTGGGAGCACCTTTTGACATTTTATAACTTTTGGAAAAAAGTAAAATTTTGACATTTTTCTCCACCCCTCCACCCTCAGAAAACGGGCTTGACACGTGTCCCAACGTGGGTCCCAGAGGAACTGCGGCTCGATTATGCTATTTTACCTTGTTTTTGGAGAAAGGAAAATTTTCCAAATTTTCCCCATAGATCCGCCCTTCTACCTTTAGCTTCTGATGTGGGTTCCAGCGGACTTGCGCTTCATTTTTTCACTTTATACTTATTTTTCCAAAAGGGAAAAAATTCCACATTTTCCCCATGGGCCTGCACCTCTGTTTTTAACTATTCACCACTGACATTACTTTCCTATTGGATCCACGCTTCAACTTACAATTTTATCCCTTTTTACAAAAGGAAAAAAACCTTAAATAACCCCGAAGCTCCGCTTCTCCATCTCCCCGCCTACCACGTGTCTCAATGGCGCATTTTGAGATGGTCCTGAAAAGTAGAGACCCCAAACATGTGTGGTCCCTCCATGTGCCCTAGGCTTCAAAAAATTGCTTTGAAAAATTTTAAGTACAAAGCGGAGCCGACATAAGCCTCCATCTATCTCCCTGTCGCAATTGTTAAGGTGGGACACTGAGGCGGATCCTCAAATGAGCGCCAGCCGACCACATGTCAAAGTTTTGGGTTGAAGTGAGACTTAGATTTTTTAGAGTGCCTCGCTGAGCCACATCCAACCAAAAAGGGCCACATTTCCACTGATGTAGAGATGTAAATTTTACCGAGAGAAATACACCCCTCAAACCGTAAAATGCAGGAAATCACCATTTGAGCCCAGAAATGAATCTTTCTTCAAGGACAGAGAACTTGGAAATGTTATAAGGCCCTAATGTGATCCTCCAATCCAAATTCAATCATGTTTCCACAGATATTTGGGACACAAAAGACAGGGACAACAAAATGTGATTGTGGAAAACGGAGGGAAAGGAAAAGCCCGAGTTTTACAACCAAGTTACAGACTCTTTCAGATGGATAGAGGAATGAAAAACAAATTCTAGACCTTTAATTGATCCTCGACCAAGGAAGGGACTGATCATGGCAACCAAATGGAGTACAGAGTCTTCAAGCACCAATACGGGGAGATAGAAAACATGATAGAGGCCGCAAAATAAGGAATCTCAATGAAAAACGGGGTGAGACTAATTTGAGCACCAACATCTCCAACTAATTTGTTGGTTATTTCTCTTTCTCCATGCTCTTTCAACTCGTTGATGATGATGTTTTCCACCCTTTCTTGGAGATCTTTTTCTTCCCACATTTGCATCTTGATCTTCTTATTTATTAACTCCTGTGATTCTATTGGTTCATTTACCACATGTACCCATGTCCTGGCCTCTTCAAGCTTTTCTAATAGTTTAGTTTATTTAATTTCCATGTTTTCTAACGTTGATTGAATCTCCTTGATTTGCAAGTTATATTTTTCATCGCCTGTTGAAGCTATGTTACCATTCTTTCCTTGCTTTATCTCAAGTTTTAGTCTTATAATCTCTTGTTGCCCTATTACCATGTTGTGATTCAAGTTATCAATTTGCTCTTTGAGCATCGTGTTTTCTTTTGTCAAGTGCTAACAAGCTTTGGTTATTTCTTGAGGCTTGGTATCTTTTAGTTGTTCCTTCATCTCCAAACTATCCACTCTCCCCTTCAGGGTCAATAATTCCTTGACATAAAGTTGTGGTGACCATGTTAAAGGTGTTGATATTGGGCTATAAACACGTTGTAGTTCTTTATTTTCCACTTCATTCCTCATGTTAAAATCTTGTTGTATTATTTCCTCTCATTGTGCCACTTCAATGTTCTGATAGTTTATTTTCTTTAGATGGCCATCTATATTGGAAATGCTGCTAGATGTCTTTGGAAGGATTGCCACGTATTTTTTGTCTCCCAGTTGTTTAATCTTTTTTGTGATTTTTACTTGTTTGTGTTGTAATATTATTCTGTACTGTTTTGCATTCACGTATGCCATATTTTCCCCTGAGTCCCTTAGTTTGATCTGAGTTTTCCCTTGTTTTTTAGAGTACTCGATTAGTGCCTTTAATGTTTGTTCTACTTGAAGGGTGTAATCATCTTTGTTTTCTTTTAAAACATTATGTGTCTGTCATGTGCTTTTGTATGTCCTGGGATTATGCATTCTCTTCCATGATTTTTGGAGGTATTATTTGGTAGTTTTGAATTGTTTGGCAGTTTAACTATTGTGAATAGTGTATTAAAAAAAAAAACTAAGTTTTTAGATATTAAACCAAAAAGAAATTGACCTTGCGAGGCCCCATTTCTTAATTTGTAGCTTGTTTGTGCAAGGGTCCACTTCTTCACTCTTTTTCTATTCTCTCTTTTGTTGTCATTATTCGCATACAATCGTTGCCAACAGGTGTGATAAAGGTGTTTTGAAACCCCACAAAACCCCGACTAAAAGTAAGGAACCGACGTCAAAGTTGTTGATCCTATACAACCCGATGAATCCTGCTCCTCTGCTCCTCTCAGATTCGTTGCTCAAAACCTGCTAAACCTCGATTTTATCATCTCATGTTTGCCAACGGTTGCCACTATCCGTCTCTTCTTTGAGTAAACACCATTATGTATTATGTATTTATTCAAACATGTGGCCTAAGTTTCTTGTTAGTTTGGGGACAAGACCATAAGGACGACCATTCCCAAGGAATTAGTATAGCCATAAAGGTTTTTAATATATTTTAACTTTGGAAGGTTTTAGGTTTTCAACCATAAAGCCATACAAATTCATCATGAGGACGACTAGATTTAATAATTTAAACTTTTCAATAAAATTGTAAAACATGGGTTGGAATGTAATTAAGATTTTAATCAAATCACATTCTTGTATTAGACTTTTTAGATTATTAGGATGTTTATATCATTGAGTAGTGAGTAATAGGTAGTATGTATACTTTTATAATTTTGGTAGAAATACATAAATAATCTAATAAATAATTATGGTAAGTTATTAAGAATCTTGTGCGCGCGTGCGTGTATGTGCACGTGCGTGTGTGTGTGTGGGTGCGTGTGTGTGTGCGTGTGCGTGTGCGTGTGTGTGTGTGTGTGTGGGTGTGCGCACGCGTGCGCGTGTGTGTGTGGGTGTGTGTGCGTGAGTGCGTGCGTGTGTGTGTGTGCGTGCGCGTGTGTGTGTGTGCGTGCGTGTGTGCGTTCGTGCGTGTGTGCGTGTGTGTGTGCGTGTGTGCGTGCATGTGCGTGTGCGTGTGCGTGTGCGTGTGCGTGTGCGTGTGCGTGTGCGTGTGCGTGTGCGCGTGCGCGCGCGCGCGTGCGTGCGTGCGTGCGTGCGTGCGTGCGTGCGTGCGTGCGTGCGTGCGTGCGTGCGTGCGTGCGTGCGTGCGTGCGTGCGTGTGTGTGTGTGTGTGTGTGTGTGTGTGTGTGTGTGTGTGTGTGTGTGTGTGTGTGTGTGTGTTTAATTTATTTATTTGACCTTAATCTATTTATACACTTGTATTAAACAAGTCATGTGCTTATGTGCAAGACTTTAAAATATGTTATAAAAGTTCATAATACACCTTGAAAATTTTGTGTTTACCATTGACCGATATTTCCTTAAAATAAATAGAAAGGGATACCTCATCATTCTTAGTGTCGAACTTGAATTAATGTGGTTAACTTCTCTTTTCTTTTTTCTATCACCCTTACATAGAGAAGAATAAGTAAATATTTTATGACTAGTGGTAAAACCTAACATGCATGTTTATATAGGGACCACATGATGCTTTCCGTACTCAAATTTGCATTTAATTTTCCTTCTTTTACTCTTATTGTGTATGTTTGAACAAAGAGTACACCTTACTACATCCTTTATTATCATGTAGACTCTAGATTGATCCTTATACTCAAATGTTTGGATTTACAATCCCTTATGAAATGTGGGGAATAATGCTTTACATAAAGATATAATCCATTGATGCAATGAATTATCAACCACACACCCTCCAAAGTTTGTTCACTTACAAATCCCAGTTTACCTTACGGAGATCAACTATCATTCAATATGGGGTTAGAGTGGAGAAGAAGAATCAATAGTTTTTATGGATAGTGACTTTTATTATTATTACATGTCTATCGTTGGTTGAATAAAATATGATGATGTATTTGCAGGCTTAGCAATTATTTAAAGGGTAGTTAACAACTCTTGGTTCACGGTGGTCTGGTTTTGTTTTAGATGTAGGGGACAAGGTATACCTTTATTGAGCACTTTCGGAAGGAAGGTGCCTTTGTGCCAGGGATTGAGCATCCCATTAAAAAAACTTAAGGTTTATATTTTTGACGTACGGGCTAGGAGGCCTATGATATTTTTGTGAGGGAAAGTTAACTGATGCGGGAAGCTTTCTAGGGATAGAAATCTTGATTATTGTTATAAAAATGAGAAATTTGATCAAGGTGGGAAGCTTTCAAGGGTAGCCACCCTTCTAAGGAGTGGTCTATAGTAGTGATTTATTTTGACAAGGTGGCCCTCCTTCAAGGGAGTGGTCTACGATAGTATAAAGGTTTTTTAGGGTAGCCATCCTTCTAGGGATTGATCTACATTATTTGGATAATAGTTTCCCTTTACGGGGAAGTCTATAGTAGATTGCTTTTTATGGTGTTTTTTTTATCCCTGTTAACATCATTGACTAGTGAGGCCCTAGGTTGTTATGTAAGGAAGAAAATTCTAAGACACAAGGTGACACTGTATTTCCTTAGTCATGTATTGGTTGGCGAGGGGTGGGTAGATGATGATTTGGAGTTTCACACTAATAATAGGGAAACTTATCCAAGAATGTGCTATAAACAGAGCCGTGGTGTCCATATTTAAGGTCGGTTTGATTTATCTGATGGGTGACCACATAATTCTATATCGTCATCGAAGGGAGAAGAGATGGATTTTTGAGATAAAAGCGAGCTTTTTTAGTGAACCATGGTTTTGTTAAAAGGTGCCTTTTAACAATAGAAAGGTCATAAGTGTAAAGCATTGAGGGGTTCGTGTTCATGTTTTCCATCAAGGGAAGACAAATGATATGCCCCAGATCTATACTTGTGTGCTATGATATAGGGTCTAAGCCAATTTGGAGAAAATTTCCCACATTTACTCTTTTCCATGTTTGTGACATGTTGATTTTTTCTAAGGACAAGATCTCCAATGTTGAAATTGTGTTTTTGGAGATGTTTTTTATAAGTTCATTTAATATTATCTTGGTAAACATTAAGATGTTTGAGGGATTCTAAGTGAAAATCATCTAATAGTTTCAATTGTGAGAGGTTCTCTTGTCAATACTCTTCTTCGGAAATTAAATCCTTTAGAGAGATTTGTAAGGAGGTTATCTGTACTTCGAGAGGGAGAATGACTTTCAAGGCGTAGGCCAGAGAGAACGGGATGGCACCCGTAGGGGTTCAGATGCTTGTTTGGTATGCCCATATAGTAAAGGGGATGTGAAGATTTCAATATCGACTGACATCATTAACATTTTTATGAAGGATTCCATTGATATTTTTTTTAGATGCCTCAACTTCTCCAATGGATTTTGGATAATATGGTGTAGAAAATCTAGGTTTGATGTTGAATGTGTCGCAAAGCTTTTAGACCTTTTAATTTTTGAAGGATTTTTCTTTATCTGTGATGATTTTGTGAGGAATGTCGAGGCGACATATAATAAAATCGACTATTTTATTTGCTTTGGTTGAAATGGTGGGAATGGCCTCCACCCATTTAGTGAAATTTTAAGTGGTTTTGATGGAGTTGTGTCCTTGAGAAGAATTAGGATTGATTTTCCTAATGAGGTCTAGCCTCCATTACAAGAAGGGCCAAAGACCTTGAGCCAGTTGAAGAGTGTGGCTAGAAACATGCATGAGATTAGAATGATGTTGACATATGATGCAATTTTTGACACACTAGAAACAACATTAGTTCATTATATGCTAGTAGTAATCGATTCATAAAATTAGTTTAGCGATAACTAAGCCATTGAAGTGTCCACCACATATACCATCGTGGACTTCTTTGATGGGGTGTGTTGTTTGAAGGAGCTAGAGGCAGCGAAGGAGGATATCGTCAAAGTATCTTTTGTATAGAACACCCCCTAGTACGACATAGCAGGAAGCTCATTGTTGAAAATACCTTATGTTATTCCTGGAAAGATCCAAAGGGATTTTACCTTCTAAGAGGAAATCGTATATTTTTTAATACCAGGTGTTTGATTGTATGTCTTCAATGTTTTTGTTAGAAGGGCGATCAATATTGGTATAGGAAGGTTGATTGAATTTGTGGACAAGTACATACAAATTAGATTTGGGAATGTGGATAAGATAAATGAAGCAAGGAGGCCATGGTGTCTGCAAACTTGTTGGTAGACCATGGCACTGATTGGATATTGTAATGGTCAAAGGTGCTAAGTAATTGATCAGTAATGGTTTTTTTATTTCTTTAAGATTTCATTCTTGTATTGGTAAGTTCCTTTAATTTGATTGATTATGATTTGAGAATCATCTAAGATAGTAAGAGTTTTAACCCCTAATGTCGACGCCATTTGCATACCCAGGATTAAAGCTTCGTATTTGGCCATGTTGTTGGTACAATCAAAGTGATGTTTGAAGGACAGTGACATAGGTGTACCCTCATGGGGTATTAAGATGATTCCATCTCTTCCCCCATGCTCACATTTGGATCCGTTGAAATATAAGGTCATTTTGGTGTGGGATCCTCATGGAAGATGAGATCTATAGACTCGTCGGGGAACTGGCTATTGAAATGTTGATTGTTGGTTATGGGTGATTTTATGAGGTGGTCAGCGATGACTTGTCCTTTAATTGATTTTTGATGGATGATTTCTATGTCGAACTCAGTCACAAGTATGATCCATCGTGTGATTTGCTGACTATGATGGGGTTTGGAATATATGAATTTTAAGGGATTGAAGCTCGTGACTACATAATTTTTATGATTGAGGAGGTAGTGACGAAGCTTGGAGGTTACAAATGCTAGGGTGTGACATAGTTTTTCAAGGTGGGTATAGTGGGTCTTGTAATCAATGAGAGTATGACTAATGTAGTAGACATCATGTTCTCAATTTTGGTCATCTCAGTGAGCAATCATGGTACCTAGGGCGTGATTGGTAATAGAAATGTATAAATAAAATAGTTGATCCTCCTTATGAGGTATAAGCAAGGGAGGTGATAGGAGATATTGTTTGAGGGCCTCAAAGGCTTCTTGGAAATGTGCATACCATTTAAATTGAATGTCTACTTAAGGAGGTGATGAAAGGGTTGGCAGCGGTTAGATATTCATGCGATAAACGATGAATGGAGTGTAGTTTGCCTTGCAAGCTATGTAGTTGTTTTCAGTTGGATTGAGGAGGCATCTCTAAGATGGCCTTTATTTTGGTTAGATTGAATTCAATTCCTCTAATGGATATGATGAAGCCCAATAATTTACCAGTCAAGACTTCAAAAAAACATTTATCGGGTATTAGACAGAGACACAATTGGACCAGTCGGTGAAAGATTTTGTCTAGGACAAGTAGGTGTTCTTTACAGATTTTGGACTTACCGAGGAGGTCATCTACATAGTCTTTAACAATATTATGGATTAGGTCATGGAAGATATAAGTCATGGTTCATAGGTAGGTTGCTTCTGTTTTTTTCAAACCAAATGCATGAACCTATAACAAAATGTCCCCCATGGGGTAGTAAAATATGTTTTATATTGATCTTCAGAGGCGATGAGGACTTAATTGTACCCTGAAAACCCATCCATGAGGGATAACATCTTGTGAATTGTTGTGAGATCTATTAGTTGATCAATATTAGGAAGGGGAAAGTCATATTTGGGATAGATGAGATTAAGGTCTTGGAAGTTGGTATATATGTAGAGTTTCCCAGAGGATTTGGTAATGAGCACAATGTTAAATATCCATTATGGGTAATTGATAGGTTGGATAAAGTTAACAGATAAAAGGCATTACAATTCTTATTTGATGAAGAGGGATACACAGGGATGCATTTTCTGAAGCTTTTGCTTCACAAGCTTGGCATTAGGGACAGTGAAAATGTTTTGTAAAACTATGTTAGGATCGATACCTAGTATGTCACTATAGGAACAAGAAAAGGCCCAGCTCCGTTTGGATAAAAGGGTGGTGAAGTCTTGTTGTTCCTGAGGATTTAAGGATTGTCCAATTTTGAAAATGCGTGAAGCTGCGGGGGTTATGATGATAACATTGATGGTGGATTCGTTTAAAAGATTGGAGGTTTCGGGGGGGAAATATTTGTGTAGGTGGGTCTCCTCCACTCCCATGTAGGTTAGGATGGAGTCATCATCTTGGCATTCTAAAATATTTATAGTGGGAGAAGTTTCTTCTACATATTGGTGAAAATTGGAGGAAGGGTTTTTATTTGATCCTCAACTTGGTAAATGAGAGGGCTTAGAGAAATGGTAATGACTAAAAAAATTAGGGAGGATAGAAATGCCATCATTTGTTTCTGTGGGTGTCGCAAAGGGTGATGGGATAGGGTCTAGTTCGGTCTCAGGGGAAGGAACGATCATAGGAGGATATATGAAACGCAACGATGGAGATAAGTCTGGGAAAATTGTTGTTTGTATAGGAAGGGGAAATCAGAGGATAAAGGTTTTGTATGTTGTTGGTTGTCCTAATATAAGGATGGATAGTCGATCCCCATAGATGAGATTAGTTTTTCGGTGAGGGGGGTGAAGAGGATGACACTTCTGACTTTCAGATGGTAAAGGGGGTGTTTTTCAAGTTTGTTGTGTTCTTACAATGTGGGGAGCGTATTCAAGGCTAACAATTTTTATTCACCTAGTGAGATCTATTGGAATGCATAATCGTAGGAATCATTGTTGGGAAGTTTAGATGTCGGTACTTAAGTGCTGGAAGCGGCCTTACTAGAGGAGGTAGTACTTTTGAGGGGTTTTAAGACATCATTAGGTCGATAAGTTAAGTTACAAGTTTTGAATGGGTTAGGATCGAATGGAATAACGTGAACTTTCCCTTCTTGTTCGTATTTTAGGCATCTGTGCAAAGTGGAAGGGATGCAACACATCTTCCAAATCAAAGGAAATCCAAGTAGTATATTGTATTATAATTCTCCTTTTACTAGGTAAAAGAGTTTAGGGATGGTGTAATTTCTGACCTAGACGGGTAGAACCATTGTTCCTAGTGTGGGGGTGATGGTGTCATTAAAGGTGCACATGACTACGGGTGAGTGACACACCATAATATCCGACAGTAGAAGTTGTTTGAAATATCCCTTGTGGGATACCACTAAAAAATGCACAAAATATTGAAAATTTGCAGCCAAATAAAATACTTATTTTTGCATATTTTTACAGTTAGGGCAGCGAACTAAAGAAAATTAATAACTCCCAAAATATCCACCCGAATTACTTGAAAATTTAAAGAGAGGTTTCTAGTATTATAAAGAACATAAGAAAATTGTTTTTGGAATTTTTTAGATAATAAAATGCTGCCAGAAAATTACAGCGTGCCCTAGACAGCTGGAAAACTTCTAAAATTCGGAACTCTCCAAATACAAGTGCAAAAATTATGAGACTTTGGAAATAACATTTACAAATATAGGAGATGATATTTCAACCTTCAGATCTGAAAATGACCAACTGGAAACCCTCCAAATAAAGGTTGCAATATTCCAAACAAGTCACCTAGCTTGGAAAAGGGTTGGAAATTGATGAAGATGCCTTCAAAGTGATGCTAAGCCTTGCCCAAATGGCTGCCGTAAATCTGATCTAAAAACCCTCTGATTATCTTCCCCAAATGCCCCCAAAACCCTCAAAACCCTTCCTCTAAAACCTTTGTATATATCACTGTAAAATAGCCCTGAAAGTAGCTCCAAAATGACAAGCTAGGGTAGATCTCTCACTACCAAAGAATTCCCTGCTAGTTAGGGATGGATCTCTCACCACAAGAGTTAGGGTTCCTATGGGATTTCACTTCACAAGTTGTTGATTTGCAAACAATAGTTGCACGTTAAGGAAAATAATTATGTATGCAAAAAGTCCCTTTCCTTTCTCCCCGAGCTCCTTATATAACTTCTCCAAGGCAAAAGAGCCCCAATAAACCCTAGTCACATTTTTCCCTTGGAAGGGCCGATAAAATAAAAGTAACTTAAGTTACTTTTCCCTTTTTAAGTCACCATGGTCCAAAAGTGACCCCCAAACGCAAAATTAGAATATTCGTACCATGTGGCCCCTTCCTAAAGACAAAATGTAACATCTAGTCCTTCCGACACATCTTTTTACATATGTCAATGAAGAATTATAACAAAATGGACTAGATATTCATGCCCAATAGCTCCCAGCGTCCACATCCCCTTGGGTATGACCAAGGCTTGGACTCGAATTAACCCTTAGGCCTTTGGCGTAGGAAAGGGGACATTACATTGTTTGAAGGTGTGGGTGGAGACAATATTTATGATCATGCCATTGTCGATCACAACTCATTTGATGCGAGTTTAGTTGATTTGAGTTGTGATAAATAAGGGGGGTCTTGATCATCTAACAGGTATGTAGGGATTTATATCAAATTGAAGGTGATGGATGTGGTTGTTTTTAAGGCACAAATGAAGGTGGCTAGGGTTTATGGTTCATCTGAAGGGACATAAATGGATTGTAATGTCTCGATCATTTCTTGTCGATGTTGTGGTGAGTTTTGGATGAGCTCATAAAAGGATATCCTCACTGGTGCCTAGTGAAGCTGTTAAAGGATTTTGTATTGCATAGTTGTGGTTGTTATCGTTTGAATTGAGCTGAGGATGGACACCTTAGTTTTGGGGGAAGATGATGGAGGGGGTTATGAGGATATTCTGGGTATAGATAATTTGGCTTTTCTTTTGTCATGTGTTTTTAGATCTTGATTCTGGGCTCGTGTGGCTATATGAACTGTGTTGATTTGGAAGAAAGGAAATTCAACAAAGAGTGATGAGAAAATGTCTAGCATGGGCTTCTTAGTGTCTAATTTTAGCTTGTCCCTCAGTTCTGTCAATGTTTGTTTCGGTGTTGTCAAGGGTTCATATGTAGATTCTTCTAGGGTTGGCAGTGGATTAGGATGATCTTCTTCCTTAAGAAGATCATCATTATGGGAGAGTTTGTGGATCGCAATTATAAGGGCCTTGTAATTCTTAGTGTTGTGACCTGGGATCTTGTGGTAGGAACAAGTTTTGTATGGTTTGTAACATGTGGGTCGTTGCATATGAGGATTGGAAACTTTGATCTCAGGAAAGGTGATGATATAGGCATGTATGAGCTTCTCAAGGATGGTAGTGTAGGTTCCTTTCAAAGGTAGGTGTGGTGTGATGTCCTTCGGAGGGGGTGTTTGGTTTTTAGGTTTACATGTTTTGTTTTTGATTTACAAGGTGGATTAATGGAATGTGCCTTGTTTTTGGAGATAGTAGGATATGTTAGAGCCCAAGGGTATTGGACTGCTACCAGAATCACTTGAGATGTGGGTGGAAGAAGAGGAGGTTGTCTACATATTGGTTTGGGCTCTTTAATTATAATGTTTAATTTAGAAGAAGGATAGCGTCCCAAAATAGAATTAGGGTAGAAATTTTGGATGTGATTGGATTCTTGTCTTTTGATTATGGTAATTTGTACTCCCGACTGGTGCATTGTGGGTTTCTCACTTTTGGATGTTCAAAATTTTTATTGGTCTAGGGAGTGTCTCATTTTTGGGGTTTTCTATTTTAGGTGTTGTCATGGGGTTGGTCCATGAAATTATATCTAGAAGGTTAGTAGTGGATGTGTGGATAGTTGATAGGGATCGTGTTTTGATTGGAGGAATTCCTGTGAGGTGGTCTAGGAACTCCAAATTTTCCAGGGGTACAGTTAGTGGTGAATTTTTAAGAGTGGTGGAGGAAGAGCAATAAGGTGGCTATCTATGAGTTGTTTCAATATAGTATGTGGATCCATTGGAAGGTTGTTGAGCGTACACCTAGGTTTTTGTGAATGATTCTCTTTATAAGAAGTAATGGTGTTGACAGTGATCTTAGTGTCGGTAGGCTTAGTTGTAGATGGTTTGAATGGTGTCTTGTTTGGAAAACGAGTGGAGGACGAAGTTTGTTCCTAATACTTATGCTTTCATATAGATAGGAGTTTGGTCTCACAAAGCTTAAGATTATGACAAAGATGATCAAACAAAGGAGAGGTTTCAAAAAGAACACTCTTTTGGAGAGGTGGTAAAAGACTCTAAATGAACAAGTCCTGAAGCTCAGAGTCCGCAAGTACATTTTTCATCTTAGCTAGATTGTTCTTATATCTCAAAACGTAGTTAGTGAGGTGTTCATTTGATCTATGTTTAAGTTACGCTAGTTGAGCATAAAAGATCTTAGAGCCTATATTGATAGAGAGATGCATAAGAAAGGCATCGACTAGATGTGTGAATGAAGTTACCGAATAAATAGGTAGGTCATAAAACCAACACATCGCATAGTCATAGAGACTACAAGGAAGATTTTAGCTAAGAGAATATGATCGTCAGGAAAATCTAGATAAGCTACATGGAATGCTCTAAGATGCTCATGTGAGTCACCATGGCCATTGAAAATGGGAAGATTAGGGGTGACAAAGCTAGGAGGAAGTGAATAAGTAGAGACGACAGGTGCGAATGGAGTGTTTAACAATAAGGTGGAGTCTGAAGATGGTGATGCATGCAAAGTGGATTGTTGCAATTACGTATTTGACCTTGAAGGTCATGATAAAGAAAATTTAGGTCTTGATTGCCAACAGAGGAAACCTATCGTACACGAGAAACTAAGGGTGGCGTAAAATGATTGGTAGGAGTAGGGATAGAAATTGAAATAGTAGAGATAGGTGGGAGAGTGGAAGTAAGCGGCTGAGTGGCCACAACAGTTGCTATAGCCACCAAAGTTGTAAGTTCTACCAGATTAGTAGTTTCCTCACGAGCCACATGTAAAAGTAAGTCTAGATCTTGAGGGTGCTCAGAAATATGATCATTAATGGCCATAAGATGTTCTTCGGTGAAATGAGTATGAGAGTGAGCCATGGTGAAAAGAGAAGAAGCCTTAGAATGAGAAGCTATGAGTGAATATCCTAGAAGTGTGGATGATCGGGTTCACTAAAATGATTAACTAAAAATGTAATGTAGATACTAGTTAATCTAAGCTATGAAAAATTGTAAATATATTAAATAAATGTTGTAAATAAATGTAAAGATGAACCAAACAACTATGAAAGAGGAAATGCTAACCCTAATATGCAATAGAGAAGAGGAAAGAAATTAGCTGAGTAGAAGATGCTCACGGGACTATGACACAAAGATGATTGGATAATCTAGAAGCAGGAATGACTATGCAAGAGCCCCAAAAGGATGGATCTGAGTAATATGGCTGGGCTGGAACACCCAGAAAGGGACTAGGGCGCCCACAAGTACTCTTTTCTATAAAATGGCCGCCCTGTTCTATGAAAAATCTTTGAAACTAATCTTCACATGTTTGGCAGATGGTCTGAAACCCTCACTGTCTATCGCATTAACTTCGATGCATTGCTCTGGATGTCACTGATATTCCAAGATGATGAAAAGACCTACAAAAGACCAAGGAGTGTGAAAACCCTAAATAAATAAGAATGTAAATGAATGGGTCTGAATGAACTCAACTACCACAACAATGGGCTTACTAGTTGAGCGTCACACTAAATTTCAGATCTAAATGTAGTTCTGGTGAGTGTGTGTGTGTAATGTGCCCTAGGTGCTCTTGTGTCAATCACACTTTGTGAAGTAACAAACAATAACTAGATGTATACAATGTAATAGAATGTGTGCAAGGAATAGAATAGAATCCTCCCCCTATGTTGGGTGTGATGCAGATGACCTGGCCTTGTGCCTTGTGATGGAGCTATGTGGATGCAAGTGATCTTCAATGCAATAGATGGATGCAACTCTAGATGGATGATAGTAGTGAGTAGTGCTTGGTCCCTCATTATGGTCTCATAATACATTTATAGGGTTCTCTTTATTTAATTTCGTGATTAACCTTGAAATGGTTGACCACCAAAAAGATAAGGATCTAAAATGGTTAGAAAGAGCCCAAAAAGTGGCAAGAAAGTGTGAAAAGGATCATGACACCCATGGTGGGACCAGGGTGCCCATGGGTACCCCCGTACTAGGCTGGGCACCCCGGTCGAGGCTAAAATAACGGAAGATGACTGAAACATACTGGGCATGTGTGTGGTAGAGGTCGGTAGTGACGATAGCAATCAAATAAAAAATGGCCAAGAGACAAGGGTTAATTAGTACTTTCTTCACTCAAAAACTGCTACGCCCTTAACCTATTACTTGTATTAGGATATGAGTAGTGGACTTGTGGCTTACCATATCATTTTATTATATCATTTATACTTTCTCATGCTTAATAGGTTTACATGGGTGATGTCCATAACATATGAATAGTATATATAGGGGATTGTAGGTAGTAGTTCATTATCATTTGAGCATTTGAGTCTTATTATATGGTTTGGAGGTTGCCCCCTCGAAGTGGCGAAGCTATTATAATTGCATATTGAGATCATTATTCTGAAATATTGTGTTATTTGGTGTTCTATTTTTGCTCATAATTTGAATTATACTAGTAATTTCATTACAAGTGGTGTCAGAGCTGCGATCTGGGCCAAAATTAGGGCAAAAACCCTAATTGTTTGTTTCCACAATATATTTTGAACCAGAGTGAATTTTTGGGAGATATGTTTACTAGAGTTGTGAAACATTTCAAGTAAGGTTCCTTGAAAATTTTAGACTTTTTTAATTTATTTTTCACAAGTTATTACAAATTTAGGGTTTTTCATAAAATCACTCCTTAGGGTTCAAATTGTGGAATTTGTTCAAGTCTTTACATTTTCGGAAAGCTCTAAAAAAAATAGTATTAGTATCTTCTCTGTGTTTTTCTTGTTTTGCCTAATTTTTATCAAAACCCTAAACCCTAAGGTTTGATATCATGGCAGGGCCTTCCATAAGAGCAAAAATGAATCTGAATACTACGGGTAAAACCCCATATAAAGATGGGATATTGATTGAAGAGATGGATTCATAAGGGGTAAATACAAATTCCTCAGTACTAGGGTTTACTTTAGTTGATCATGAGGTGAGTTAACTTGAGTATGAGTTGCGAAATGTACAATCTGAGAAGGCCTATAAAGGAGAGATAACCCAAACCAGTCATCAATTGGATGATATTATGCAACATGTAAAGGGTAAAAAGTATGGCTGAAATCCATCCCATATCAACCAAGGAGGATATTCAGTTCAAAATCATGGAAAAAATTAACCATGTTGGATCACTTTTCCAGCCCAATCAGAATCCAACTTATTCGCAACCACGGAACATGATGCCAAAAGTGGATATGCGCAAATTTGATGGTAAAGATCCCCTGAATTGGATAAATCAAATGGAGAACTTATTTGAGCTACATCAAACACCATCAAGACAAAAGGTGACATTGGCATCCCTATATCTTGAACCAAACCAATTCGTTTGGTATCGATGGTTATGTGCTCAGAGGTAGAAGAATGGTCTAGGTGTCACTTGGACAGTTTTTACTGAGGAGTTGCAATTGCACTTTAGTTCCAGTGTTTCAGGGAACTACTTTAGTCAATTATAAAAGTTATGACAAATAGAATAAGTCAAAGATTATGTGCATCAATTCTAGAACCTATCCTTAAGGGTGGAGAATATACCAGAAGAGAATCTGAGTGACCTATTTCTTGGGGGTCTTAAGGACCACATCAAGCATGAGGTACGTATGTTTAATCCACTCAAGCTTTCTGATTCTATTATCATGGCACGTCGAGCAAAGGAAAAAGTTCTTTGTACTAGGAGGCCACCTTTAATTAACACCAAAGACCGTAATATCTCTTCCCCTTCATTTTCTAGGCCAATTAGACCGACTCCTCAACAAATAGAAGAAAAGAGAGAAAAAGGATTATATTTTAACTATGATAGCAAATATGGACCGGGACACAAATTTGCTGAGAAGAAGTTGTTTTATATTGACGGAGGTAATGAGGATGATGAGGATGCTAAATTATAGGAGAGGATGAGGAACCAGTAGAAGAGGAAGTAGAGGATCACCAACCTACAATTTCTTGCCATGCATTGTTAGGTATTAGTACTCCTCAAACACTCAAGGTTATTGGCTATCTCAAAAAATAGAAGGTGACAGTGTTGATTGACTCGGGGAGTGCTCATAACTTCATAAATAGTAAGTTAGCTGCCTGCCTCAACTGTTTTATTTACCCAACTCCAAAAATGTAAGTTATGATTGCGGATTGTGGGACAGTCAAGTGCACAGGAAATTGCCATAGTATGAAGCTTTCCATGGGAGACTACATGTTAAACTCACCTATGTTTGTTATTTCTATGGGAGGGGTAGATATTGTTTTGGGTGTCCAATGGCTCACAACCTTAGGTACTATAGAGATGAATTTCCAAGAATTGTTCATGTGATTTCATTCAAATGGAAGGACAATACAATTGAATGGGATGGTAGCTAAGTCTCCATAGATTATTAGCTCTCATCAGATGCAGAAGGTTCTCAGAAAAGGAGTAGATGGATTTATAGCAAATTTATTTTCCATAGAAGTACAAAATACAGAGTCTTCAATGGCACCCGATCTTCAGAAGATTGTTGATGCTCACTCATCTGTTTTTGATGCAATTCCAAAGGGACTACCACTAGTTAGGGATCATGATCATGCCATTTAGTTGATTCCAGGGAGCCAAACACCTAACATCAGACCATACAGATACCCATATTCCTAGAAAAGTGAGATCGAGAAAATGGTTAAGGAAATGTTGAAGGCAGGTATCAATAGGCCTAGCCAGAGTGCATATTCTTCCCCAGTGGTCATGATACGTGAGAAGGATGAAAAATGGAGGATGTGTCCAAACTACTGAGAACTCAACAAGTACACCATCAAAGATAAGTTTCTTATTCCAGTAATTGATGATTTACTTGATAAATTGCATGGTGCTATTTATTTCACAAAATTAGATCTTCGTTCAGGGTACCATCAAATTAGAATAAAAGAGGAAGATGTTCATAAAACAGCTTTCAGGACTTATGAGGGCCATTATGAGTTTTTCATAATGCCCTTTGGTCTTACAAATGTGCCTTTAACCTATCAAAGCTTGATGAACACTGTTTTCAGGCCATTTTAAAGGAAATTTGTATTAGTTTTCTTTGATGACATATTGATTTACAGTAAGACATGGGAAGAACACTTACAACATGTAAATAAAGTGTTGGAAGTTTTGGAGAAACATACTCTCTATGCAAAGCCATCTAAATGTTCTTTTGGTGTACAAGAGGTAGAGTACTTGGGTCACATTGTATCCCATGAAGGTGTCAAAGTTGATCCTCAGAAGATCAAAGCTATGGTGGAATGGACAAGGCCCAAAACTCTCAAAAATATTCATGGTTTCCTAGGACTAATAGGGTACTATAGAATATTTGTGTGGGGATATGGTAGAATAGCAGCACCACTAATTACATTACTAAAGAAGGATGCCTTCCATTGGACAGTCGTAGCCACTAAATCCTTTGAGCAGCTGAAGGAAGCCTTGTGTAGCACCCTAGTTTTGGCTACTCCTAACTTCTCAAAAACCTTCATTGTTGAATGTGACGCTTCAGGATCATGATTGGGAGTAGTTCTAATGCAAGAAGGAAGACCAATTGCATTTGAGAGTCACCAATTCAAAGGAAAATATCTGCTCAAACTGGTATATGAGAAAGAAATGATGGCTATTCTTCATGCGGTCAAGCAATGGAGGCCCTATCTCATGGGTAGACACTTCAAGGTAAAAACTGATCATGATAGTCTCAAATACTTTTTGGAGCAAAGGTTATCATATGAGGAACAACAAAAGTGGGTAACAAAAATGTTGGGTTATGATTTTGAAATCATATACAAAAAGGGTAAAGAAAATGTAGTAGTTGATGCATTGTCCAGAAGGGATACATCCGCAGATGCCGTACTATGTGGAATGTCCATGTTGACGACTGATTGGGTGGATGAAGCAAGATTGGAATGGGATCAAGAAAAGGATACACAATCTCTAATATAGAATATCAAGCAAGGATCTATGACATCTAACAAACTTGAGTGGAAAGGTAATGCCCTATTGTACAAGGACATGTTATACTTGAGTAAAAATTCTGAGTTGAAGCATAAGATTCTTGCAGAGCTACATGCCTCGCCTGTTGGAGGACACTCTGGGTTTTTGAAGACATAACATAGAATAAAAAGAGAATTCTTTTGGGAAGGAATCAAGGGGGATGTATAAAATTTTGTATAAGAGTGTTTAGTGTGCCAACAGAACAAAGGGGAAATAATTAAGACACCAGGTCTGTTGCAACCCTTACCAATTCCTAGCCAATGATGGGATGAGGTCTCCATGGATTTCATCACCGGATTTCCTTGTTCAAAGGGTAAGAATGTTATTTTCGTGCTTGTGGATAGGCTCATAAAATATTCCCATTTTTGTGCCCTATCACATCCATTTACAGCTAGTACAGTCATAGCTATTTTTTTTGAGACAGTTCAAAGGCTACATGGAACCCCAAAGATAATTGTAAGTGATCGTGATCCTATTTTCACAAGTAATTGTTGGACGGAATTATTTTCATGTTTGGGTACTTAGCTAGCTCACAGTTCATCTTATCATCCTCAAACTGATGGGAAAACAGAAGTGGTCAACAAATTCTTAGAGGGGTATCTACATTGTTTTGTATCAGATAAGTAGGAAAGATGGATTAAATGGCTACCACTTGCAGAATGGTGGTATAACACATATTTTCATACCTCTTCTCAAATGACCCCATTATTAGCATTATATGGTTACCATCCACCTTCTATCACTTCCTCCTTGAGGGTGCAAACTAAGGTCAAAGATGTTGAGGAACACATTCAACATCAACAACAGGTTTTGGCTAGTTTGAAGGAGAATTTAGCATTAGCACAAAACAGGATGAAACAACAAGCAGATCAACATCGTAGTGAAAGACATTTTGAAATTAGTGACTAGGTTTTTATACATCTCTAGCCTTACAAAAATATGTCTCTAAAGCAACATAAAAAGGACAACAAACTTGCTCCTAAATACTATGGCCCTTATCAGGTTCTACATAAAATTGGTAGTGTTGCTTATAAACTAGATTTGACTCCATCTTCATACATACACCCAGTATTCCATGTTTCATGCCTAAAGAAGGTTATTGGACAGAAATTTGAAACCTAGACAGAGTTACCAAAACTTGATGAGGAAGGAAGATTCATTTTGGAGCCAGAGAAGATTCTATAAACACGTACTAAGAAGTTGAGAACCAAAGACATTAAGGAATATCTGATCAAGTGGAAGAATCTGAGCATAGAAGATGCAACCTAGGAGGATGAAGGTTTTCTGCAACAACATCCAAGATTATTCAACGTTGAGGATAACGTTGGTTTGAAGGGGAAGGGCATGCTACACCCTTAACCTATTTCTTGTATTAGGATATGAGTAGTCGAATTGTGGCTTACCATATCATTTTATTATATCATTTATACTTTCTCATGCTTAATAGGTCGGCCTGGGTGATGGCCATAACATATGAATAATATATATAGGGGATTGTAGGTAGTAGTTCATTATCATTTGAGCATTTGAGTCTTATTATATGGTTTGGAGGTTGCCCCCTCGAAGTGGCGAAGCTATTATAATTGCATATTGAGATCATTATTCTGAAATATTGTGTTATTTGGTGTTCTATTGCTGCTCATAATCTGAATTATACTAGTAATTTCATTACAAAAACCCTCTAAATAGTAGTATGAGACCAGGAATAAATAGTGTATAAGGTGCATGATTTTGTGTCTACAGGAAATCTTTGATAGATACCACACACAATACAACAAACACAGGTGCCACACTTTCTAGGGGAAGGAAATCCCTGATAGATACCACACACATTATAGTGGCCATGAGTGTCACACCTTCTAGGGGTGCTAAAAGGAAATTGCTGATAGATACCACATACAGGGGAGAATCCACCCACATGAACAATATGAGCTAGACCGAGATGATAAAGTGGAGCAAAAATTGCAAATATTATTTGTGTAGGAAATGAATAGACCCACTTTAGTGCATTATTGTTGATGTTGACATAAAGACCAAAGGCCTTTGAAAAAAATTAAAATATATATATATATATTCCTCTAGGTATTCCTTTCAACTAAAAAAATGATGATTTATGTTGTCCTAAGATTTCTCAAGAAAATATTCATGTCGAACTTGTTTGACTCCAACGTAAAAAAATGATGAAGACAAATGGAAAACATGGTATATTGGGAGTGCCAACTCAAGGTCTTGGACATCCATAACTCAAATGATAACACTAATCACTTTTGTTGAAATTTTGTCTACACTTAACTAAGAGATTAAGCTAAATGAAAAAGATGAGCTAGATGGCGTGGTGAGCAAGGGCATCATTGTGTTGGATTCCCATATATGTGGTCCTTTGGTAAGTTGATAAGAGGTCAAACTTGAAATTGGGTAAGACATTTCCATTGTGTTTCCTCCTCTACTAGGCATGTCCATTGTGTGAACAGTAATGCTTTCTGATGGAAATGTTGGCATAAGCATTCATATTCAGTACAACCTCCAAGAGAAAGATTCACTACAACCTCCAAGAGAAAGGAGAATGTGGATGTTATGGCCAATGTCTAGATTCTAACCCCCTTAAGCATGATTCATTGTGGTCCCTTGGTAGCCTATGAAGAGCTCAGATTTGAACTCAGTTAATACATTTCAATTGTGTGGCCCCCTCTACCATGCCTGTGCATTATGCAAACATTTATAAACATGGTATATTGGGAGCGTCGACTCGAGGGCCTAGACATCCACACTCGGATTCATACATGTGTGCTCGTATGAAAGAAAATTTTCGCATTGGTTCCCTTAGAATTTTCCCCTCCCATGGACTTCTCTTCACTCCACCCCCTTTTACATTCTCCCTCCTCTGTTGATGTTTATGTCCCTCCAATTTAACTTCTTCTATGCATTCCCTTCGGCATTTCCATTGCACATTTCACGTGTGATTGCCAGTCATAAAATAGTAGGGATATAGTAGGAAGGGAAGTTAGGGCTAGCTATGGCTAATCTAATGATGAGGCTCAGTAAATATTGTTAACTAGATACACCCCTTAAAGCATACACTTAAGGAGATTAATTAGTCAACAACTCACAAAGTGAAATCATTAGTAAGTGTGAAAAATAAAGTGTATACACTACATATCTAAAGTTTTGATAGCAACACGCCAAACACAAAATGGAGATAGAGAGAATTCGGAAACATTTAATCATGTGCAACATCAAAATCAAAACCACAGTTCCTTGTGGGATTCTTAGTTGAAACAAACACATTTCGTTTAGAGGCATCAACCATGATTTGATTGCTAAGTTATCTAAAGAAAACATAAAGAATGGATAATAACATGTGGCCCAAGATGGCAATTAGAGAAGAGTTTAGTTCATGAATGTCCATGCACTAATCAAGAAATTAAAATATGTGTGGGAAAAATACACATCATGTAGACCAAAAAAGTGCATGAAAAGAAAAGAAATTCAACCTTCTGCACACTATCAACAAATCTAGATAGACACAAAAATCACATATATGATTGAAAATGTTAATAACTCAATTGAGAACTAGCTCTTGTGAACTTAGGTCTAAGACAAATCTAAAAGAGGAGTAGAAAGAAAAAACATGTATAATTATCCAAAATGACTCTACTTTATCAAATCAGCCAACACGAAGAAGAAAAAAAATATACACAGAGGTTCTGTCTGTTTAGTGACAGGACCGCCGCCCTGTGTAGGGTGGTGGTTACAGAACTTCTACCCCACCAGGGTGGCGGTCCTGGGACCGCCAGTCTGCATTGGGCGGCAGTCCTGGCTCTTGCGGATAGAAAATAAAATATGACACGAATAGTCCCAGAATTCCAAAGGGTGTCCATGTCTCTTCTTCTGCATGACTTTTCCCATTCTCCAGTGCATGGGAGAACATGAGAAAGACTATAAATGCATGTTATGGAAGAGAACAAAGGCATCAAAGCATGAAGCAAGTGAGTAAGAAGCTCTTAGTGTTGGAATTGTGATTTGTAGAAGCAAGGAGTAATTGAGTCAGAGCAAGCAAGTAACTGGGAGGAAGTGTGAGATATTATCTACTTCTCTTTCATACTTATTGTAATTTTTGTACTTATTATTGAATTGGCCAATAAAAGTGGGAAGAAAGAGCAATTTCCCTTCCCGACTGGTTTTTCCTCCTCTGGAGGTTTTCCAGGATAAAATTGTTGGTGTATGAGTCTATATTCTTTCCCTTTCTACAAATTGTTGATTCTAAGCACAAGTATAATTCATTCACTAGCTATCTCTGTTATTTTCTAATAGAAAGTAGAACAACAATGATTAATTGTGATTCTGTGGATAATTCCAAAGTTGAAGAGATTACAGATCATTTTGGTATCAGAGCTAACAATTATCCAGGACTGTGGTATTCGTTCTTGGATTTGTATGACAGTGACGAGATCTAAAGGTGAAGAGGCTTTACCTTGCGATCCAGAAATTTCTACAAAGAAGTGGAAACAGAGAATTTGGGGACAAATGGAGGAAGAGAACTTGGTCCGTAGAATCGAGATGTTGGAGACCATGATGGATAGGATGTTTAGAAGGCAAGAAGAGCTTGCTGATTTATAGAAGACAACTTCTGTCAAACAAGACTCCATGGACTCAGTGGTTCGGGGCTTAGCTGAAAATTTTGGCATAGGAAGGAGCCACCATGAGGAAAGTTATGGGGAAGAACATGAAGAAGAGACTTCTAACACAAGAGAAAAGGTAAAATCTGATCATACTCCTTTTAAAGTTGAAACGAAAGTTGAGATTAAAAGCTTTGAAGGACAAGTAGATGCAGAGTTGCTTGATAAATGGTTAAAACAGTTAGAAGTCTACTTTAGCATCCATAATGTCACTGAGGCACAGAGGATCACCTTTGCACGTCTCAAGATGGAGGGACATGCTCTGGTTTGGTGGGAAACCCATCTAGCCACTTGTGAAAAGAAAAAGCATCCTATTGTGAAATCTTGGCAAGAATTTAAAGAACTACTTAGAGCTAACTTCTATCCTATTGGCCATAAGACTGACCAAATGATTAAATGGTAGTATTTTAGACAAGGCAGTGGTCAAAGTGTGCAGGACTATACTACGGAGTTTCAGAGGCAAGCCATGTTGCTTAACATGGACTTGGAGGATGAGGATATTCTGACCAAGTACTTGGGAGGACTTCACACTCACCTTCAAAGAAAATTCATCTCCACAAAACCCAAAGATCTCAACGAAGCATGCATACAGGTGTACTACATAGATGATGAAAAGAAGCAAGGAGAAGTAGAGCCAAGGGTAAAGCAGTCAACAAATCAGCAGAAGAAAGAGTTTGGGAAAACAAGTAACAAGGGTAAGTGGAAAGGGAAAGGTAAACAAGCTTCCACTACTTTGAATACTTGTAAAGATCCCAAGAATTTTTGCAAGAACTGTGATATCAATGGTCATACTGACGCTACATGTTGGAAGTTGCATCCGGAGTTACATCTGAAGAACCAAACCAAGGACTCAAAGAAGTCCATGACAACTGTGAAAACAGAAGGGGAGGTGGAAATCGAAGATGACTCTGATGTAGACGAGAGGCTTGGATGCACGGCCACCAACATGGACAGCCAGGAAGAGGAGATGAGTAGACTATTCCAGATCAAAATCTAGATCAAGAGAACTAAGGTAAATGCTTTGGTTGATACCGGTTCTCAGTTTAACTTGATTTCTAAAGCAGTTGTAAAGAAGCTTGGTCTTGAGACTTACGAGCATCCACACCCTTATCCTTTGGGTTGGGTGAAGAAGGGTGTTGAAATTCAGGTAACAAGAAGATGTAAGGTCAAGTTTGGGATAAATTCCCAATATATTGATGTTTTTGAAGCTGACGTTATTCCACTTGATGCTTTTGATGTTGTATTTGGGAGTCCTTACTTGTATGTTAGGGATGCTATATTTATGAGGAGGGAAAACTGGTACAGATGGGTCAAGGATGGGATCAGCTACAACATCCGGGCACACCAGCATAAGACACGGGTTACTATGGTAAGTGCTAACCAAGCAAAATGACTTATTCAGGAAAATCATAATCAGTTTTGTTTACTTTTATTGAAGGATAAACAAGATGGGGTAGAAGTTGCAGAGATTTCTAACTAGGGAAAGCATGATTTGGATAGTATTATTCAGTATTTTCAGGAAGTATTTCAGGCTCCTAGTGGGTTACCACCAAAACGGGAAGTAGAGCATGAGATTCAGCTATTGCCAGAATCCCCTCTACCGAACATCGGGTTGTATAGGAAATCCTTGCTTGAGAGTACTGAAGTAAAGAAACAACTCCAGGAACTACTAGACCAAGGGGTGATACATCTGAGCACCTCACCATGTGGTTCACCTATTGTGATGGTGCCAAAGAAGGATGGTTCTTGGAGAATGTGCATCGACTACCGTGCTTTGAACAAGATCACCATAAAGAACAGATATCCACTTCCCCGCATAGATGATCTCTTGGACCAGCTTAAGCATGCCAAATTTTTCATGAAGTTGGATCTCAAGTCAGGTTATCACCAAGTCAGAATGAAGGAGGAGGATATATGGAAGACTGCCTTCAAGACAAAACATGGTTTGTATGAATGGTTAGTACTTCCTTTTGGGTTATGCAATGCACCTGCTACATTTATGAGATTGATGAATGATGTATTGCGGGATTTCATAGATTCATGTGTCATTGTATATCTAGATGATATCTTGATTTTTAGTGCCACATGGGAAGAACATCTAACTCATTTGCAGCAAGTCTTGCAAGTTCTCAGGGAGAAACAATTGCTTTGTAATATGAAGAAATGTGAATTTTCCAAACAGTCACTTGTCTATCTTGGGCACGTGGTTGGAGGAGGAGAGCTACGAGTGGATCCAAAGAAGGTGGAAGCCATCACTAATTGGCCAACACCAACAAGAGCCACAGAAACTAGGAGTTTTGTGGGAGCAGTACAATACATGCGGAAGTTCATTCTGGGCTTCTCCATGATCGCAACACCTCTACACACAGTGGCCACAAAGAGTAAGAGTTTTGACTGGGGTAAGGAACAAGACAAATCCTTTGAGTTATTGAAATACAAGATTAGTCATGCTCCAGTACTTGCTCTTCCTAATTTGCAGCAGCCTTTTGAAGTAGAGACAGATGCCAGTGATTACGCCATGGGCACAGTGTTGCTTCAAGGAGGTAAACCCGTATGTTATCATTCTGAAACTTTCACTTCAGCAGTTAAAGGATATTCAGTATATGATAAGGAAATGTATGCACTAGTTCAGGCAATTAAAAAATGGAAGCATTATTTGTTGGGTAAAGAAACTATTGTGCACACTGACCACAAACCTCTCTAGTATTTGCAAGCACAGTCTAAATTACAGCAGGCAAGGCACTACAAATGGATGGGGTTCCTTCAGCAGTTCCATCTGGTGATTAAATACAAGAAGGGTAGTACAAACTTGGTGGCAGACATGTTGTCTAGGCCACCCACATAGGAGAAGTTTTCCTATTTGGCCACTATCTCTCAGATCGAGCCCTTCACGAAGGAAGCTTATGGAGAGGCATATGCCCAGGACAAAGACTTTGGGGTGACATTTCAGCAGTTGCAGTCCCAAGGGGCTGAAAGGATAGGGATTGAAGATTGTTATCTCAAAGATGGGCTGCTCTACCGATGGGGGAAGCTTTGCATGCCAAAAGAAGAGTGAATTCTATTGATGAGGGAAGCACATACCTCGAAAGTAGTGGGACATTTCAGTGTTGGTAAGACCCTATCCCACTTGCAAAGGTACGTGTATTGGCCCAATATGCAAGAAGAAGTATCAAAATTTATACGGGGATGTAAACTTTGTTGTACTAGCAAGCCTAAGACTAGGAAGGAAGGTTTGTATATGCCTTTTCCAGTACCTACTCATCCATGGGAGGACATTTCTATGGATTTTGTAGGAGGATTACCTATGTCTAAACATGGCCATGACTATCTCTATGTTGTTGTCGATAGATTTAGTAAGATGTGTATTCTTATGGCATGTAAAAAGACAGTAAAAGCACATGAGGCGGTAGATATTTTCTTTGCTAATGTATGGGTGCATTTTGGTTTGCCAAAGTCTATTGTTTCTGACAGGGATTCCAGGTTCTTGGGGAAATTTTGGACTACTTTGTGGGACAAGATGGATACCAGGTTACAGAGGAGCACAACTTTCCATCCACAGACAGATGGACAAACAGAGGTGGTAAACAGGACTTTGGTACAGTTGATCAGAGGGTATAACAACAAATACCCAAGGACTTGGGATGAGTCCTTAGCCTACATTCAACATTCCTATAACCGGGCAGTACACACATCCACTATGAAGTCACCATTTGAAGCATGCTTGGGATATCTACCTACAAATCCATTGGACATAGTAGTTGGACAGTAGGATGAGAAGGATACACGAGACACAGAGGTGACTAGAGAAAACAAATTCATTGAGAGGATCCGGAAAATCCATCTCAAAGTCAAGGAACAACTAGAGAAATCTCAGGCCAAGTACAAAGCTAGGCACGATCAACATAGAAGGGAACATAAGCTTCATGTTGGAGATAGAGTTTGGCTTTACTTGAGCAAGGAGAGACTACAAGGTCAAGCACGGAAGCTCAAGCCATTACGATATGGACCCTTCACCATATTGGAGTAGGTTGGAGAAAATTCCTTTCGACTTGATTTTTCATCATTCATGAGGATGTACTCTATAGTAAACTGTGAGAACTTGCACCTATATGAGCCATCCATGCTAGATGAAGATGAAGAACTACAGTTGCTACCTTCCATTGAGGATTGCATCTTGGACTCACAAGGTGAATTGGAGGAGGATGTAGTACTGCAGCAAAAGGTCAGAGAGACTAGGAGAGGTCTGTAGGAGTCTTGGCAAGATTAGACTGAAAGGAAAGACACCAAGGCAGGCCCGGTGGTACTCAAAAGAGCAAGTGAGGAAATTATTTCCTCATCTACTCCCCCACCAAGCTTTTGTGGGACCAAAAGCCTCCTAAGCATGGGAGGTGTGATCCAAAATGACTCTACTTTATCAAATCAGCCAACATGAAGAAGAAAAAAAATACACAAAGGTTCTGTCTGTTTAGTGACAGGACCACCACCCTGTGTAGGGTGGCAGTTACAGAACCACCACCCCACTAGGGTGGCGGTCCTGGGACCACCGGTCTGCATTGGGCGGTGGTCCTGGCTCTTGCGGATAGAAAATAAAATATGACACGAACAGTCCCAGAATTCCAAAGGGTGTCCATGTCTCTTCTTCTGCATGACTTTTCCCATTCTCCAGTGCATGGGAGAACATGAGAAAGGTTATAAATGCATGTTATGGAAGAGAACAAAGGCATCAAAGCATGAAGCAAGTGAGTAAGAAGCTCTTAGTGTTGGAATTGTGATTTGTAGAAGCAAGGAGTAATTGAGTCAGAGCAAGCAAGTAACTGGGAGGAAGTGTGAGATATTATCTACTTCTCTTTCATACTTATTGTAATTTCTGTACTTATTATTGAATTGGCCAATAAAAGTGGGAAGAAAGAGCAATTTCCCTTCCCGACTGGTTTTTCCTCCTCTGGAGGTTTTCCAGGATAAAATTGTTGGTGTATGAGTCTATATTCTTTCCCTTTCTGCAAATTGTTGATTCTAAGCACAAGTATAATTCATTCACTAGCTATCTCTGTTATTTTCTAATAGAAAGTAGAACAACAATGATTAATTGTGATTCTATGGATAATTCCAAAGTTGAAGAGTTTACATATCTTACGAAGATATTAGAATCAACTACATTGACACATTAACAATCACCTCATTGACCACACTCTCTTAAGAAGTATTTTCGAATGCTTCAAATTTTGTGGTTTGTCTTAGTATGGGACCAATAGTTTTGGCCGACTGTTGTAATGCATCCTTCGAAGTGTGTTCTATTGCTTTGGTGTCTTTTTGGAGTATGCTATAGTGCTTCAAAGTTTGTCCAGAGTCTATTTTATTTGCTTCTGAATTTGAGCCGAATGTTTTGGAGTCTATCTAAAGACTGTGGTTTGTTGTGATATGGGACCAACAGTTTGGGCCAACTATTTCAATGCATTTCTAAGTTTATTGGTTTAATTTTTGTGATCATGTTTGGCCTACCTTCAAAAGATTTGAAAGCAGATTTGTGATTGTTTCTAGCTGACAATCTATGTTTTTAGCACTAAAATGTTCATATGTTCTTTGGTCGCCCTGAGTGATGCTTTTTGAAGCATATGGTGATGACCCCGAGGTTATGTAGCAACTATATACATGTTTTGGTTGCATGATTTTGTGTTTTGATGGTGTTTGAGCTTCATGTTTGAAGACTAGTTCTATAGGTCACAGACCTAGTAAGAGCATATGATCCTAATGGTGGATGTATAGGATGAGATGATGATCCAAGCTTGTAGGAGGCATCGAGTGGACTTAGACAATATGTCTAAGTGGTTTCAGAAGTTTGGTGAAGGCCATGTAGGCCCAAGTGGACTCGTATTTGGCGAAAGGGTTGTTTGAGTGTATTGAGCCTATTTGAGACCTAACGAAGGATTAGATGTTTCTAAATTTTATTTCCAACCTAAATGGTTCTTTGTATGGTTTTTTTCATGATGTGTTTTAGTTGTTTTAAGGTTATATGCTCTATGATGGTTGAACTAGGTGTGTTATGATCATATGTCGCCTATTTGAAAAGTTGAGAGGGTATGGAAAAGTGTGAGCTAGAGTGTTGTTTGAAGAGGTGAAATGGGTCTTTGTGACCATCAAGAGAGGGCAAAGAAGATGCTATGGTGTTCTATAGAGTGATAAGATGTTGGAGAGATAGGTCATATGACCTAATCATCTTGTTGAAGAAGTGCTTGAGTGAGTTAGCATACAGAGAAAAATTGGAGAAGAGGTGTCATCATCAGTAGTTGTGGCAACATTTTAGAGGTGACAATATAATCAAGTGGCTTTAGTTGGTGTTGATTCATATAGGGGGTTGGTGCTTCCTTGTAGGGTTGGTTCTCTACTAAATCTAGGGGTTGGTGCCTCACTAAACCTATGGGTCGGTGTTCCTTGTCGAGTTAGTGCTCAACTAAAATTGATTCATTGTTGTAGTAAAGTGTTGTTTCAGTGGGTTTTCTTCCCCTTGATGGTTTCCCACTTAAATTTGGCGTTCATGTGTTCTTGTGTTCACATTTTCTCATCTATGGTTATGTTGCTTAAGAATGCATGTTTAATGGTTAAGCTTAATTGAATGGTTGATGGATATAAATGTTTAAGTGAATGAATGTTTTAAGGTCTCGTTGATTCATCCCCCCTTTCAGTGAAATTGCGTCCAACACAGAGGCAACCCCTAATATATACCATACATAGTGCAACGGCCACAAGTGTCACTCCTAGGGTGTTACGAGGCAACCCTTGGTGGATACCAAACATGGCACAACATCCAAAAGCAACCCATAATAATGTTACACATGACACATTTGCCACACGGGCCACACTTTTTGGGAGTGTGTGGCCTAACGCTCAACAACGACAAGGTGCCACAAAAGGTAGTCCTTGATAGATGTCAAACATAGTGCAACCGCAAATAATGCCACACCTTCTAGGGGTGCTAGAAAGCAATCCCTGATAGATACCACACATAGTATAACCACCATGAGTGTCACACCTTTTAGGGGTGCTAGAAGGCAATCCCTGATAGATACCACACGGTACAACAAACACAAGTGCCACACCTTCTAGGGGGAAGGCAATTCTTGATAGATACCACACATAGTACAGTGGCCACGAGTGCTAGACCTTCTAAGGGGTGCTTAAAGACAACCCCTATTAGATACCACATACATGGGAGAAACCAACTGCATGAACAATATGAGCTAGACGAAGATGATAAAGTGGAGCACAGAGCGCATGTATTATTTGGAAAAGAAATAAATTGACCCACTTTAGTGCATTATTGTTGATGTTGACATAAAGACCAAAGGCCTTTGAAGAAAATAAAAATAAAAAATCTTCCTTTCGGTATTCCTTTTCAATTAAGAAAATGATGATTTATGATGTCCTAAGCTTGCTCAAGAAAATATTCATGCCAAACAAACATGTTCAACTCCAACATAACAAAACGATGAACACAAATGGAAAACATGGTATATTGGGAGTGCCAACTCAAGGTCATGGACATCCACAACTCAAATGATAACACTAATTACTTTCGTTGATGCTTTGTTGACTCTTAACGGAGAGAATAAGCTAGACAACAAAGATGAGATAGAGGGCGTGGTGAGCAAGGGCATAATTGTGTCATATTCCTACATATGCGGTCCTTTGGTAAGTTGAGAAGAGGTCAAACTTGAAATTGGGTAAGACATTTCCATTGTATTTCCTCCTCTACTAGGCATGTCCATTGTGCAAATGGTAATGCTTTCCGATGGTAATCTTGACGTAAGCATTCATAGCCAGGTGTTGATGAAAGAAACTTAGTACAACCTCCAAGAGAAAGGAGAATGTGTATGTTAAGGCCAATGCCTGGAGTCTAACCCCCTTACGCACGGGTCATCATGGTCCCTAGGTAGCCTACAAAGAGCTCAAATTTGAACTCGATCAAGACATTTCAAATGTGTGGCCCCCTCTACCATGCTTGTGCATTATGTGAACATTTATAAAACATGGTATATTGGGAGCACCGACTTGAGGGCATAAACATCCACACCCTGATTCATATATGTGTGCTCGTATGAAAGATTTTTTTTGCATTGGTTCCCCTAACATTTTTCCCTCCCTTGAACTTCACTTCCCTCTAACCCCTTCTGCATTATCCCTCCACCCTTGACGTTTATGTCCCTCCAATTTAACTTCTTCTATGTGTCCCCTTCGACATTTCCATTGTACATTTCACTTGTGATTGTTAGTCATAAAATAGTGGGAATATAGTAGGAAGGGCAGTTAGGGCTAGCTATGGCTACTCCAATGATGAGACTCACTAAATATTGCTAACCAGATACACCCCTTAAGGCATGCACTTAAGGAGATTAATTAGTCAACAACTTACAAAGAGAAATCATTAGTAAGTGTGAAAAATAAGGTGTATACACATTACAGATCTGAAGTTTTGATAGCAACACATCAAACACAAAATGGAGACATATAGAGAGAATTTGGAAACATTTAATCACGAGCAACCTCAAAATCAAAATCATGGTTCCTTGCGGGATTCTTAGTTGAAACAAACACATTCCATTTAGAGGCATCAACCATGAGTTGATTGCTAAGTTATCTAAAGAAAACATAAAGAATGGATAATAACATGTGGCCCAAGATGGCAATTACAGAGGATTTTATTTCATGATTGTCCATGTACTAATGAAGAAATTAAAAGATGTGAGGGAAAAATACACATCTTGTAGATCAAAAACGTTCATGAAAAGAAAAAAATTCAACCTTCTGGACACTATCAACAAATCTAGATAGACACGAAAATCACGTGCACGATTAAAAATGTTAATAACTCAATTGAGAACTAGCTCTCATGAACTTAGGTGTAAGAAAAATCTAAAAAGGAGTAGAAAGATATGTGTATATTTTGTAGCTCGATAATAGTGGAGTTAGAGTGACACTATATTATGGAATTTCTTGACCTATGGATATGCTATCAATTTTCTCGTTGATAGTGTTTCGTTGAGGAGGCTAGATTAACAAAAGCAAAGATTTGTTTAACGAAATCAGAAGTAAAAGATATCACTTTTCAAAAGTAAAAAGTCCAACTTTATAAAAAAAACGACTTTATGTTATTTAGGGGTTGGTCATGATATACGACATATCTATATAATATTAATGTTCTTTTGATTCACTTAATAAACCTTTTCATTATACTTTTTCAATTTATTTATTTTAATCAATTTATTGCTTTTCATGGATATTACAAAATGATACTACATCATAGAATATTCCATTTACAAAGATATTAGAGTACCTACATTAACACATTGGCAGTCAACTCGTTAACCACACCCTCTTAAGAATAGAAGCCAAAATAATTTTTACCCAAATCAATTCTTTATAGATTCACATTCACTTATCACTTTAATTACCTTTTGTGGAAGCAAAGTATAGACAGCATTAAGGCATGCACGGAAATTTCAATAATTACCATAAATGTTTTCTTCTTCACGAGGAGTTCTCGTCTCATATTGCTCCTCTCCTCTAATGATTTAAGAGCAATCAATGATGGCCATACCCTGCCAATCAGCCAATAGTCCTTGTATACCATAGGACCAGCTACATCAAAAATAAGCGGCCACAAGTGCCACACCATTTGGGGTGCTAAGAGGCAACCCCTCATAGATACCCTATATTGTCCAGTGGTCACAAGTACCACACCTTCTGGGGTGCTACAAGGCAACTCTTGGTGGATACCACATGTGGCACGGCGATCAAAGGCAACTTTTGATAGATGCTACACATGATACATCTGCCACAAGTGTCACACCTTCTAGGTGCTACGAGGCACCTCTTGGTGGATACCACATATGACACCACAGTCAAAGGCAACCCCTGATAGATGCTACACATGGCACATCTGCCACACTTTCTGAAAGTGCATGGCATAACACTCAGCAGTCACAAGTGCAGCCCCTGAAAGATGCCACACAGTGCAACTATCACAAACCCCACACCTTCTAGGTGGTGCTCCCTAGAAGACAATCTGTGATAGATACCACACACAATACAACGATAACCTTCTAAGGGGTACTAAAAACAACCCCTGATTGATACCACTGCTAGGTCTCGTGGACATCATTAAAAACTTTCATTCATTCATATAAGACTACAGCCACAAATGCAATACCTTCTAAGGGTGCTTGAAAGCAAAAGCAACCCCTTATAGATACCACAGAGTACAGCAGTCATAAATGCCACACCTTATAGGGGATGCTCAAAGGCAACCCCTGATAGATACCAAACACAGGGCAGCAGCCACAAGTGCCAGGCCACGCCTTCTAAGGTTGCTCAAAAGGCAACCCCTATAGATACCACACACACAGCGGAGTGGCCATGAGCGCCACACCTTCTGGGGGTGCTTGAAGGGAGCCCTAACACCCTTTTATTCTATCCTGTACTAACATTGTTTAGAGGAGGTATCTGTGAGTTTTATTGTCAATGCAAGTGTTCGAGAAAATTGTAAACTTGTTGGAAGCACAGGGCATATCCCACCCCTGCTTACAAGCCTATATCCCTACGACAGAACAAGGTTCCACATCAATGACAGGCCTATGGAGGGGGCTATTGATCCTATTTTTATGGTGCAGGTGGCCCTGTTAAAAAATAAAATCTACCAACGAAAACTTCAGCTGAACAAAAGGTTTGCAGAAGTCACAATAATTTAACTGTAAAAAATCCCTAAAATCCTTTGAAGCAAAGATTTCATTTATTCCATAAAACCGTAATAAAAAAATAGTTTTACTGAATTTTCTTAACAGAACAGGGCTCAAAAAACTTCGTACCGCCTTCCGTGTAACTGCTAAGTAATGCCCCACAAATAAAAGTCAGTTAACCCACCATTTTTAACAAATCAATAGTACTACCACCATGAAAAGGAAAACAAGAAGAAAATTTATCCATGTATAAAACTGATAATATATGTATACAATCCTTTACAATGGCATTTATTCATTTTTCTCCTGTGATTTCTCAACGGGAGTCGCTACAAATCTAGAACAGAAATCTCTATGGTAAGGATGCTCAGAATCCTGCCAACACCCTTCATCAAAATTCTGTGCATAACTACATGGATCATACTGAACCTGAAACCTTGTGGACGGTGGCTTTGCATGACAAATTAGTCTTCTTCCCTTCACAAGGCATTTCCAGTTGATTGAGCCAAAGCAAGGAGACCTGGCCTTTCTCATTATGCCTTTCTGCCACCAGTGGCAATGACCATCTACTGTTTCCGAGACACCCATTTCATAACCAGGCCGGAAATAAATGGAAGCTTACAATGTAACTCCAAAAGATCTATTGGGTTTATGGAAAACACTAAGAAGAAGCTGAGCGCATACTCCTACAGCACAAATGCAGTGGAAAGGAAAGGCGAATAATCTGGGACCGGGTACTGTGTATAAAAAGAGAGGTTTTTTTGGTTTTTAAATCTTGACATTGGGATTTGATGGGTAAGTGTGTTGATAAGGAGGAGCGCTATTTCCAATCACACTCTAATCGAAATGGTAAAAGGGTGTCCAATCACACTGATCGACATTGCAAAAACGGTGTGCTGCTTTCAATCACGCTCGGATCGAAATGCGAAAAGACGGTTTTCCAGCCATTGATGGAATCCGTGTTTTACCTCCCTCTAGCCTTGCTAGATTCTAAGATAGCTGTCCCTTGCGAATTACTCCTGTAAACTTTCTGTAGCACCTGCTAAAAATTTATGCATTGTCTCTTGCATGGGACCACTGTTTAAGGATCTTTTCTTGTTCAACACTAATATAATGGTTGGTTGGAGGAGAGCCAAGACTGGTGGTGCACCCTAAGCTAAAGGGTCTACAAAATTAATTGTATTTTATATAAAATCTCTAATTTTTCTACAATATGTAGTTTAAGTTTTTCTTAGGTATATATATATTTTGGAATGTTTAGTTTTAAATTGATTTAAAATAACACATTTGAGTTACACTGCAACCATGGTGGAAACTAATACTTGTATATGGGTGATAATGATTGAACATTGAATATTTAATACTTGTACATAGGTGATAAGTCTTACATGTCATGATGTTATTTGCTACTCTACATAATTATTATGTAAAAAAAAACCACTAAATAATATTATGACAACTATCAACTGTACTATGACAACTTTTAAGTGGTACTATGACAACTATTAGGTGGTACTATGACATCTATTAGTATTATGTGATCAAGACGCGTGTCAACTATTGGACCATGTTCAAGTATTGGCTCCTTCCCTAGTATGTTTATTTGTTCAATTAATGTATTTTTAAATTGGTTTTTGACTCAAAAAACTTCATTCGTCAGTGACCACTCCTCTAGTTTCACTCACACTTCCGGAGGTAACTGATTCAATCTCTGCCCTTAAAGATTCGATCGTTATTTGTAGATTTAATGGCTTCTAGCCACGGACAAAAGATTTGTATCAATGGATCCATTCTACTTGGACCCGTGACTATGAGATTCAGCTTTGTGTAAAGGGTTTCTTCATTGTTCATTTCTCCTCTCCCACTAATTATCAAAGGACGCTTAATGAGGGTCCCTAGTTTTGGGGTAGGTCTGGCCTTTTTCTTACTCCATGGTTTTTGGATTTCGATCCTTCTACTATGGTAGTCTCAAAAATGCCAGTATGGGTTTGTCTCCCCAATCTTCCTCTCCCCTTCTAGCACCTTGCGGTTTGTGCTATTATTGGTAATTCTCTTGATCGTTTCATCAAGTTGGATGATGCACAGTCTAAACAAGGGTTGTTCACCTATGCTCGTATCTGCGTTGAGATGGATTTCAATAAAGGTCTTCTGGACAAGTTGGAGTTAATCCATGATGGCTTCAAGTGGAGTCAAATGCTCGACTATGAGAACACGACCTTTTGATGTCAGTTATGCCATCAAACTGGACACCTTCAGGAGGCATGCCCGTTGTCACTTACTCAAAATAAACAAAAGAAGAACAAAGGAGTTCCCCGATGGCCTAAAGGTTGGCAACCATTTTCAGCGTCGGAAGACAACCAATGCTCTCCTCCCGAATCTTCTGAGAATATGAATGTTGAGATTCTCCCTACTGGCGGTGGTACCAAGCGATCACATGTTTCTGAGTCTTCTGGTTCTGACCCGAGTCAGGATAGCCCTCGCCCAGTCTCTTCACTTGCATTGGCTTCCCCGCAGGCATTGTGGACTGTTGTCACGAAATATAAGGAGAAGAAGGGGTGCTTTGTTGCTCTTGCTTCTCAGGGGTCCCTTTGGTTCTCCTAGTCCTTATGTTCCTTCGTCGTTGAATGGTTTTACTTGTAACTTTTAGAGTTAGTTTGTTGCTTACTTGTGGCTTTGGGGCGTGCTCTCATACCGCCCGCTTTTTTGTTGAAATTTATCTTGTATCTTATTGTATTAATATAATATAAGATCTTTTTCATCAAAAAAGAATTTTAATGGCTTAGCTCTTTCTAGTAATTGTAAATTTCAATATATATTGTTTAAAAATTTATATAGTTTTCTATATTGTTAATCAATCATTGTTTACGGTTTTCTAATTTTATTATTGGTAATTTAGAGTTAAAATTAGAAAAAAGGGCAAATATAGCATTGAAGGGCACTATATCAATTTCTAGGTTTGGTCGAAGGTATTTAAAGAATTTAGCTAGGAATTTTTAGGTTGAATTTGGAGAGGTCTATATTTTGATTGGTTTCATAGATGAAAACAATTTCTATGAATAGATATGATGATGGGTTTTGTATTTATTTTGGAGACCCATTTTCTGATTGGTGTCATAGGTGGGAACAAATATATTGCTAATATGAATACATATGATGATGGCCCAACAAAAAAAATAACATAAATTGTCAATATAGTGATAATCAAGGCTTTAAGTGGGTGTTTTTTATTATAGACCCACCCATATTATTACAAATTTTGAATAGATCATAAGAATATGGTGTAATAAAAAATTAGCATTAATGTTGTCTTGTTAGGATATCACCAATTGAGGGTTTGGGTTTCCATGTCTCGCCTTTGGGTCAATTGTAAGGAAATTAGAAGTTGACACCATCCCTAATAAACAATTAAATCATGGGCTTAAAAGTCAGCTTAGTCATATCACAACCCACTTGCGGGGACAATTTTTTTCAATCATAGTCTGGCATAGCATTAATATGGATTTAACAACTGGTATAAATTTTTCATAGTCATCTAAGTTTTGCTTTCATAACTCGAGAGTTGAGATAGGACCCGATTTTTTTCCATGGAGAAAATTGTATGCTAAACTGAAGGTTTCTCCCTTTTCGGTTAGAAGAAATCATCAAGGTTCAATATGGATGAGAAGGCATTTCTGAGTGATGTTTCATTTGTCAGGATAGAGAAACGACTTTTGCTATGTGTCATTTGTGTGTCGTGATACATGATGACCACTCAACCAAATTGTCCTAATAATATCATTTCGATTAAAGTCTCAATACTCCAATGATTCATATAAAACATGGGCCTATAATAATAGATCTAAAAGAGGATTTCTCACATTTGTGACTTGACAGATTGTCTCAAGCTCCACTTGCATGAAATTTAGAAGTCTGATTACATTCTCTTAAATCTAATACAAAATCTAGACACGTGTAATCTATCACATAGAATTTCATTTATTGACATAATAATTGTTCCCTTATACATATGTGTATAATACCTCCAAATGTTGTATGTAGACATTCTTTTGAGTAGGTTCAAAAAAAATTCCAATGAACACGTATCTCATCCATGTTCCGCATGCATGTTTGAATTGATTCAGATCAATTGGTTCAACTATATAACCAAAAAGTCATAGTTACCGAAAGGACAGTGAATTTTTTTGAGAATTGACATATATTTTTACAATTTCTCCAAATCCATCGTATTAAACAACGTATGGTTTTCAAGATCTAAAAATAGAATTAGCCACAATTATTCAAAATGCCCTACACAATTTTAATAAAGGCATACGAACTAAGTAAGTTGGAAGCATATCTTTACTCCAAAAGGATAATGGAATGCATTTGGTGAGGCTTCTACATACCTTATTACCTATTATTTATTATTCGGTTAAAAGCAAGTCTTTTCATATTTATCACAAACTATATAGTACACAGTAAGTCAAGATCATTAAGTAGTAAGAAAGTAATTTGTTATGGACATACATAAGTTTCATAGAGATTGTAATTATGAATTTGTTTGTATCAATTTTTTTTAAATATATATATTTTTTACAGTTGACTTATGATGCTTTAATTTTAGGCATCTGGAGTAGGACCATAAAAGCACTCATACTAATTGACATGTGCATAGGGCTTCAATCTGGCAAGAGTTCAAGGGCCACCTTTTTCAACCTATGGTACGAGGGAAGCGCAGGGTTGATAGGAGAGCTTTGAATGTATCTACATGTTAGTTGCACTACCAACTCACCTAAACCCATTGTATCATAATTAAAAAATCTATTTCAGAAAGAATGGCTCTGAAATTTCAAATGCAATATGAGCAGGCTCAAATAGAAATCCAAACAAGACCATCATTTCTATACTATTCATATGTCATATACCACCTAAGGAAATAAAGTGGGTTATATATTTTCATCAATCCTCCGCATCTCCATTGGAGCTGTCTGTAGCACATATGTGCTTGGGGACAGTCATGTCGTGAATGACATGAATATGGACAACCATTACATCCTTGACATGGCCATATATCATGGAGCTAATATATAACACAGTACAATCCGTTAGACTTACAATTGAAGTCCTCTTTTATTTAATACTAGTACTTTATGAGGAGTAAATTAGGACATTGTTGTTTATGAGCCGATCAATGTTGGAAATGCGAGCTTCCCTCTAACACTCGTACATCAGACATCCCTATTGAGAATCGTCAATTCTGAGGCGAGACACTGACACACACACTTACATCACGTCTTCTTTAGACCACACACACATACAGTATACAGATGATTCACACACAGCATGATATAACTCTTAGCTTTGGCAGTCCTGCGCAGCCTGTTTCAGACTTCTCTGTATGTCTTTCCAAGTGAAGATACCTTGCGCAACCTGAGACAAGTACTGATCTGGAGAGTAAACGTATGAGCGTAGCATAAGGAAAGGCTTGTTCTCCATGGTAGCTGACTCTCTTTAACTCCTTCTCAGGGAAGCTCATGGAACTCTCGTATCACTCCTTCCTATATCATTGCTCCTGAAGAGCTTGAAGACATTATGCAGCAACATAACCATAAAAGTTGTGTCCAAGTCTGTGTACAACAGAGTTTCACCAATGGTGCATAGTGGAATTATGCAACATTAGAGTGTAATGGTGGTGTGTTGTCAATACTAATCTAATTTGACCTGTCAAATGGAGGTATAAAACAAACTTGTTGGAGAATATCTATCATAGTTGCTAGATGAACATATGTATTAATAACTAGATTTCAGTTAGAGAGAATCTCCAGATTCACTACAGGGAGAGTCGTGAGAACATCTGATGCAAAATGCAGTTTCAATCTACATCTTATAGCATACACATTTCCGGTGGGAGCCAAAGAATCAAGGTCTCATCTGGAAGATTGTTGGCCTAAGAAAAAGGTCTCAATCTCGGACATGTTAGTTGTATCTAACTGAACTTAGGGATTTCTTTAGAAATACATAACATATTCGCGCTGTTTTACATCTTTCATGTGAATGGAATACTAAATTAATTGTCGTCCTTATCATAGTCTTGAAGTGTCACCTTGTTTTATTTGTAAAATGGGTTTAAAGTAAATGCAGATAAATTTGACTAAGGTCAACTCAAAATTATTATCCAATCATAGGGTTTTCCAAGATACTTAATCATGTGCATCTATGATATTGTTTGATATAGTCATGTTTGAAGTTGTTTAGCTATATGCTTGAATCGATATGTACTTTATGTTAACTGTGAGTGGAAGAAGACTCAAATTTTCACAAACATCTGGTATCAGAGCTTGGTTTGGAGTTTCAAAAAATATACTTGAATATGTGAGTGGAGTTGACAAATAAATATATGGTTGAGAGAGTCCATGAACTATTGAAATTTGTGTGTAGAAGATTATTGGAAACTTGAGAATAGAGATTGATAAATTCAATGGTCAAAACTTTGAGTCATGGAAACTGGAGGACAAAAAATATATTAATAGATAGATCACCAAAGGGTATCCATACGTACAAGAAATACATACTAGCAAAGGACACATTCATCAACCATAATCAATGGGATGACATTAATCCTAGGTAAATAATTAGAAGCTCTATCAAATGGTGGAACTATTTAATTGAATGAATATTGTTGTTCAAGACTATCATTTACACATTTCGTAATGGGATTAAGTTGGGAACATTGTACTATTTTATTAATATCCTCGGTCAATAAAACTATTAGCGCATAAATACGTAAATATTCATTGAGCAACTAACATGATTACATGACTCAATTTATAGAAAACATTAAATAACTTCAATACTTTAGGGTAGTTACAACGAATATTAAAATCTGTGGATTTATTGTTGGATGTTAATAGATATCGTATCATTACAATTAATGTCAATAAGCTATTCCATTACTCAAGGGATAATCAATTGATGAGACATAGATTAGTACCTCTTTAAATCTAATACTTATAAATGAACAATGTCGTCATCCTTGTATATGGAAACGACACACGAGTAAGTCACAAGTTTCTTGAAGACGATTTCTAAGGTGATCCAATTGATTCTTAGACGATGGATAGTTTGAAACTTCCTTAGTTTTAGTAAGAGATCAAGGGAGAATTGTGCTTGATTTTGTAAAACCTAGGATTTGGCCTCTTTTTTTATAGATTTTTTTAGATATTGTTGGCACTATGATTAAACTATTGCACTTTATGAAGGATTGCAAAGTGTAAGGTGGACAATTTAGTAAACCACCAAATAATAACATCCTTCGGTAAGAAATAGTAAATTGATGTACTATAATATATGTGTAAATTCTGGAAATTGGAGAATGTATCTATACTCTACTGATGCATACTAGCTCTACAAAAAAACATATTGTCATAAGAAAAGATCCCATAGCTACTAGCTCTACAAAAACAACCCACGAATAAGTAAGTTGGAAATGATTTATGTTTTAAAATGTAATGATGAGTATAATTTTGTCAAACTAGTAAGAATAGTACCTCATGATGAGGTAAAGTACAATTGGTTGAGAAGATACCTTACAAGGGCCAAAGGAGAGTCTCCGACATAAGATGAAAGACTCCACAATGACATTGGAGATTAGCACATTGTCCACTCTACGGGAGATGGTTTAAGAAGTCATGCAACAAAGAAGGAAATACACCTTTACAACTCATCAGGAAGAGTATTAAATTTTAGAATGAACACATTCCATCTCAAAAGAGAGGTTCTAACATCCATTTTTAATACTTGTTGAGGAGGATCAACCACTACCAGGTTCATCATGCATGGACAAAGGGAATCTTATAGTATAGATCATGAGTTGAAGTGTTCTATATCATTGGAGAGAGGCAAAGCCTGGAAAGATGTCAAAGCAATGAAAATTTTACAGGAACATCATGAAAACATAGATATTATGTATAAAGGATGGAGTCCATTCTGTTGGGATTTATCAAGTAGGTATATCATTAGGCATGTTGAATCTTACAAAATGGCTATCAAGACTGATGTGTAGGAAAATGGAAAAATGATTTTTAAGGAATGGTTGTGCGATATGTAAACGTGTAGATATACAAGTACATGTGTATTACATGGAATTGCACAGTGTGGATTGGAATGCCATTTGTAGCATCATGTTGTGTGTAGGGAATACGTGTGCAGTAGGAATTGCATTATGGTGCATAATAGCATTGTACAACATTGGAGTGTAATGGTGGTGCATTGTCAATACTTGTCTGACGTGACCTATCCAGTAGAGGTATAAAGCAATGTTGTTGGCTAGATTTTCTGCATAGCTGAAAACCTAGGTAGTCATGAGATAAATCTCCCTCATTTACCGGTGAGGCTCCCAAGTAATATTTGTCAGTTAAATATGCTAGTATCTATTTGTGGGTATTACTTTAACCATGCAGCTCATGAACCATAGTTGTATAGTTTTGCAACAAATAAGCAGCTCTAAAAGAAAGGAAATATCTGAAGAAGGGGAAAATAATAGAAACATGGGAATGACAGGGGAAAGATGTGCAACCCAATCAATAGATCACAGAGTTGATTGCATGCACATAGACAGAACCAATAGATATTAACACACAGAACTATAAGCAAAGGCAGCTTTCAAATCTAGATCTAGAATAATACAAAGTTTATAAGTAGATCTAAGACAAAAAGTTAGAAACAAAATGCACCGTCGACACAAAGTTCTCTGGAAATCTACTATTTTCTATTCATTTGCTTCAAATAGCTATCAGGGGTTTCAACACAAAGTCTGGAACACAAAAATGTTGCTTACAAATTCTGATCCTTTAACCCGTATGTTCTTTCTCTACTTATAATATGTAGAGGGGAAATTACAAATAGGAAGCCTTTAGTTGAACTGGGACATGTGGAAGTCGGAAAGAAAACAACTGGAAATCTCCCTCCTAGAATTCCTCTTTGCATGACATGCATGATTTATAACTGAAAATAGAATCTTCTATTTTGCATGTATGCCACCTATTTCCAAGTAATTGACTTCTTCAAGTAATGGCTTTTAAACCGATCACTTAAGTTTTATAATTTAATTGATCACTCAATCACTTTGTTGAAGAAAAATAAGAGAAAGAAGAAGAAAGAGGAAAGCTGCAGTCTCGTTCTTTTTCCATATTTTGCATGCAGTTGATTCTTTTGCCTTTGATTCTCACCAAACTGGATTTGGAAGCAGCTGACTGTATTTTTTCTTACGGGTGTTTCTGTTGACATGTCTTCCCTCTTATCCTTGAAGCTTTTGTAGTTCTTCTCCAGTACATGCATCAGTGCAATATTTGTTGTAAATAATTCATCATTTTTATTTTTAATTGCATATGAGCAATTAAAAATTCTAGAAAGCACTCCGGGTGAATGCAAATTCAATGAAGGCTTCAATTGGAAGATTGGGAGCACATGCACAAGATCCTGGAAGGAATTCTCCATGCACTGACTTCTACACGGGCTACATTAGAAATAAGAGGATGATTTTTTGCCAGAAGCCTTTGCAATTGGATCGATTTGTGTAGATCTGACAATTAAATCGGTGATAGGTGCATGGCTTGTGTCTGTATCATTGACTTCAGCAAATTTGGAAGCTATGCATGATTCCACAGAGCCTACCCTTTCATCCCGCTTTGCCATGGCTAGAGCAATCTTTGTCTGAGAAACTCTTTTTCTTTTAATTATGCCAGAATTCTTTGCAATTGGTGCAGATTTGGCAATTTCTTCATATTCGAAGGACATATTCAATGTACCTGACATTGATTTGCACTCTCTTTCACTTATATGAGCACCTGTAATGAATACCTACAATTAATAAACAAAGACGGATTCTAGAGCATGAACACTTGATTTTTATCACAAAGATTTGCATATTAAGCTCGCTGCCCTTAAATTTGAGGCTTTGCTTGCATGCATAGCAAGCGTAAATATTTTTAACTTCACCTGGGCACTCATACCAACATGTAGATAATTAACAAGGCTTAAATCAAGCTCCTCCAACCCTAGGCACCAAACTTTGAAGCTTCCTAGTAGTGGAAAATAAACTTCAATGCAAAAATCCTCCTTCCTTGGGCGCCAAAACTGTCCGGGCTGTAATCCTTTGCAAAAAGAATTAATTACACCTTCACTTATGACAGCCCATGCTTATATAACCCTTAGCATTCTATTTCTAATAATTTTCCATGCTATTCCTGGCAATTAATTAATAAACAAACATGTTTATTCCTCCAACTTGGGCGCCTAAATTTGCATGCTCATGGCTGCCATTAAATAAATTAATTTAATTTATTTTTAGCCCTCATCTTCCAGTCTTCTTTGATTTCTCCAAATGAGTTGACTCTTCCTCACCCTTGAGTGCCAAAATTAGGAATAAGAACTATTAATTAATGCAATTAAAATCATTCTTTAATTCCAAAAGGGGTCGCATTTTTTAGCATGGCTGATTTCTTTGTTTAAAAGTAAATTTTTAATGGGATTATTCACCCTACACTGCAGCTCCAAAAATCCCTTCATCCACTTAAGTTGTTTGACTTCCATAATGAGAATTTTTACCTTGCAAGGCAGGTAAGAAATTCCCATCAATGCCTTAAGTGATTTTTCTTTATTTTATAATGGGAATTTTCACCCTGCAAGGCAGGTAAGAAATTCTCGTCTGCCTGTTGCCTCTAATTTTCCCATCGTAACTTAAGTGACTTTGCCTTCATGGGAAAAATTACTCTGCAAGGCAGATACAAAATTCCACCTACCTGTTGCGACCAAAAGTCTCATTGCAGCTTAAATCCATCCATTCCCAAAAATGCGACCCGTTCAGATGAAGCTTTTTTGTGCACGACTTCGTCTTTTTAAAGAGAACTTGAACTTCTGAGGCTGATTCCTTCTAGCATGGCGGTCGTGGATGATCTCCAGATACTCCAGGTAAGAAAATAGACTGTACTGGCGAAGGAATTGACCTAGGGAAATTTCACAGAGAAAAACAGGCAAAAAAAATGCAAAACGATGCCAGAAGTCACAAACAAAGCCCAGGATCCATTCTTGGTGAAAACCCTATTGGTATATGTGAATATTGACATGCAAAACTTCAACAGGGTTAAACTGGAGTGCAATTTACTTCAAACGGGGCTTTAAATAATTAATATAATTTTTCCGCAGACAAAACTTGGTGAAAGGATAAACCGAGTTTCGACATCTGGGTATTTTTCGAAATTGGCTCATGTGATAACTGGGAATATCTTAATGCAATACATGCATCTTCTAGTAATAAAAACACAAAACAACCTGCTATTTTAAAAGAACGAATTTTTTTTGATATGGGGTAGTCTCAAATTTCAGGGTGAAATTTGGGGACACCAGTTGGCTCTGTTTATGGACATCTATACTTCTGTCAAAATGAAAGAAGTGAAAGTGAGATCCCAACATCTCTGGTTTCGTGTCTTGTCTATTGTGCTCGGGGTCAAGCGAACAAAAACAACACAACACAGAAAAACAAAGAATAAAAGACAAATTTTATTTATATACATATAGGTTTTACCCTGTATCTTAGTTCCTGAACAGCTTTAGATGCTACCCGTTGAAAGGAAATGGTAACTCAATTCCATCCCGGTAGGCAAGGAAGAAATTATACATTCCTGCAGCTCTTTTGGTCACGAAGGGCCCTTTCTAGAGTGAATCAGATTTGTCGTGGCTCATCTTGTGGTGGCTCATCCTTTCTTATCCCTGTGGTGAGTAAGTCTTCATCAACTTCCTCTGCACTTAGATTTACCGGTTGCACTTCTAAGGAAGAACTATCACCATATTCTTTGTTCTTCTTCAGGTACTGATCATGCTTGTTGAAAGTCTCCACTAAGGAAACTAAACCCTTGGGTATTTTGTTACATTTTGGTTGGATTACTCCACTACTATCATCATAACCTGGATCATTTTTACCTGTGATTGTTTGTCATGATGGTGATTTACTCCCTTCAACACACAACATGTCAAAGTTATTTTGTTCTAGACATGGGGATGTGTGTTTGTCATTTTTGAAAGTCTACCACTATTCAACAATATCAATGACTTTGGGGCGGTAGATCGTCTCCACTTTATAGTTTCCTTGTCTGAATATGGATGGTGGTCTATCCAGATTCAATAGTGCAGCTGTGACTGCCAAAGAATCTGCCTTGGAGTTCTAATTGGTTGGAATGAAGTTGATAGAGAAGGTTGCAAAATCTAGTGTGGCAGAAAGCACTTTATCTCTGTAATGCTTCAACTTATCTCTTTTGACTTGACTTTTCCCTCGAATCTATTTTACTAGAAGTTCAACATCTCCTTAGGCTTTGAGGAGTTTTACTCCTTTCTTTCTAGCTTGTTCCATTCCTAACAACAAGGCTTCATATTTCACCGTATCATTGGTGTTCTCGAACATCAACTTATGGGAGTATGGGAATATCTCATGATCTAGAGATATTAATAGAATGTCGGCTCCTGATCCAAAAGAAAAACAACTACCTTTGAACTCCAACGTCCAAATTTTTCCTTCTTCTTTTATTTTTGGTTGAATTTTTTGGCTCTGGTTGAAGTTCTGGCTCTGGAATGCCTTTATCCATTTCCAAGAAATAGACCCCATGGTCAGATCCCTGAAAAAGAATTTGAGATCTAGTATCCTCATATTTTGTCACAGTGTACTTAGACTTCTTTTCTAGCTCCATCTTCTGATTTATTCCTTTGATAGGAATATGAGCACATGACCAATCCATCTTTACTTCTCCTCCCAGCTCTTTGTAAAAGTTTCTGCTCAGCAACATCCCATAGGAGATAGGAATATCTACAACTAAGATTGTCATCTTTAATCTTTTGTGAGGAAAAGATGCCAAAAAAGCTTGTGCATCTTTGATTTATCCGATTAAAGGGACTTGTCTCTCCATGGAATAACACCTTCCTATGGTCTTCATCAGGGTAAGCCCAAGAGCATCTGCAACTTTAGCTAGCATGACATTGTCAGAATCACCTGAATCTAAAATGTAGCTGCTTAACTTGAAACCATTAAGCAATAGGGAACATAGAACGGTTCCACTCTTTCAGAAGATGGTGAGGATTTAACAACCGTAGTGTTGTTCTGTGGAGGAGTAACTTTGGGCTTAGGCAAAAGGCCTTTTGATGTATTGGATTGTCCTGGTGATTGTACATATTTGACTAGCCTATTTAACTACTCAGGAAAGGCTCTCAGGTATTCAGCTTCTGACATTTGAATCCTAGTTTTCTTTACATGATCAACAATGTCGAAGGAAGGTATAGATTCAGATACCTGAGTTGCTTTATGCGGTTGAGATGAAGAACTTACAATCTTATTTTTGGGAGCTAAGGAAAAAGGTAAAGGGTTGCCCCTTCTTTTTTCATCAGTTAATGCCTCAGCTTGATGAGTTTTTGATCTTGTAAATACTGCATATGTATGACCATGATCATCTTCATGAAGTTTCTCATCGTCATGTTTAGATTTGTAGTTTAGGTAGTTAATGTTGGAGTCACCAGCAGGACCTACAAAATCATCATTCTCGATCTGATCAGTGTTAGCTTCCTGATCTTCTTCATTCATCTCCACATTGTTTGTGGGAGTAGCTTCAATCGCTAATCTTTGGGAACCAGCAATGCGGTTCTGGTTGTTGTTGTTGAAATTATGAGCAGGGGCAATATTGTTGCCCTGACCCATTTGAGTCATTTGTTTCTTCATCTGCATCATCTCATTTGCTAATTTTTGCAATAGTGAATCGGAGGTAGTAGCAGAGGATGAACTTTCAGCTCTAGAAGTGTTTCTTTTTATCTTTCCAGCCATAATGAGGTAATCTTCAATTTCAACTGCCATGTTTTGGGCTACTAACAAATCAACAGGACGTGCTCTTCGCAGTTGATAGCTTACTTTAGGAAGCAAAGCATTGATGAAGAATACCTTTTAATTCTTATCATTCAGAGAAGCAGATGCCGAAATTTTATACAGTAATCTTTGGAATTTTGCAATAAAATCCTGCATGTGCTCATGTGGCTCCTTCTTCAACTAAGTCAGTTGAGTTATCAAGGTGCTGGAATCTTCAGTTGGTTTGAATATTTTCAGGAACGCATCCCACATAGTAGCCCAGTTGGTTATGGTGTCAGGAGCTAGCCCAGTTGGTAGAACCATTCTCTAGCGAAGTCATGGAGAGTCTCTATGAAGAGTCTGACAGATACATCTTCATGTTCGAATACAAGCACTCCACAGGATATGAAAAATGCAGCCAAGTGGTCGTCTGAATTTTGCTTTCCATCTCCAAAGAATTTTGGAAAATTCTTTCTTGTCCCTTTAGGCAACTCGTGCATCGGTGGAGTCAAGTTTAGTGGCCCAAAAGCTGCTCCCCATGGAACAGGTACTATCTGGTTCTGATTGTGATTCTGCATGATGAATGGGGAACGTCTTCTACGAGAGTAGACTTGATGGATAATTCCGGCTTCTAGATTATATTGAAGACGATCCGGATCTAGATGGATGTGTACTCTTCTTCCTAGTGAGAGACTAGATCTACGGCTTCTAACTTGAGGAGGATGATTGAAATTGAATTGCTCCTGCAATTTGTAGAAATGATTAGTCCTTCCTTGTGCCTTCACAGATCGGGTGAATGGACGTTCAGCCAGGTTGAAATTTGAATGGGAAAACACTCTTATCTGAGAGAGATAAGCTTTGATCTGCAAAGATAGTTTTTCCTTAGCGGAGTCACCAAAAATTGTTGGCTAGATTTTCTGCATAGCTGAAAACCTAGGCAGTCATGAGATAAATCTCCCTCATTTACCGGTGAGGCTCTCGAGTAAGATTTTTCAGTTAAATATGCTAGTATCTATTTGTGGGTATTACTTTAACCATGCAGTTCATGAACCATAGTTGTATAGTTTTGCAACAAGTAAGCAACTGTAAAAGAAAGGAAGAATTCTTCTTACCATCACTCTTCTCTAAACTAGCCTAATAGGCTATAAATGGTCATACTTCCCCAATACTATATTTAGGGGTTTGATTCACCCTCAACCTCCATAAAATTATTAATCTAACTTGCTATGAGGTGACTAGACTTCCAACTTTGACCTGTCTTTGCATATTATTCTTGAGTCCTTCAATTAGCTTCATTTTCTAGTATCCCTTCCTTCATAAAAGTTCTAGTGAATCTCCAATATATGTGAAACAACCTTACCTTCTAATGACTAATTCCTAAACCCTTTATTAGGTCCTTCCTTATGTGTGAATATCAACTATTTGTCCTTTGTATGTGTAATGCCCTAATTGTTTTAAACGACCCAAAATGTACACAACACACTGGAAAAAAATTACGATAATTATATATATATATATATATATATATATATATATATATATATGTTATTATTCGTAAAAGGAATAAATTAATCATATCTAAATAAAAAGAAGATTTAAGATATCCTTAAGGAGAAATCCTCTTCTTATCTAGATTTACCCATATTATTTAATTTTCTTTTATTCATTTAAATTCAATAAAAGTCTCTAATCCCATAAAGGTCTAAAATTCCCTACGTGGGTCTAAAAATATTACTTTCAAAGAGAAAAAAAGAATTTAATAAAGTAAACTCTTACTTTGTAACCTTACCTTAAAAAAAACTCTTATTTTTCTCCACGTATTATTATAAGGAAAAACTTCATTTAAATTTTAATGAACATAAATCATGAGCCACTTGTCTAAGTATATGGGAAAGAAAGAGGGTAAATTTTAGACCCTAGGAATAATTTCTTCGAGTCATTGATTTCTTAGTAAAAGTAAGAAACCCTAAAAATTCTAAACATAATCAATATCTTTTCTCTACCGTCATTTGTTCCTTAACACATTTTTTTTAATGTCTTTCTCTTCACAGGTAAATTGTACATGCTGTGGAATTTCTAGCAAAGCTGAAGATATTCTCCATTTAATTTTGTTACTAGATCGAAAAATGTTATTGCCAAAGGATATGGCTTTCCTTGAATGGTTTTTATTTAATTATTATTTTTCCTTTTATTCATTTTTCTATTCATGCTTCCTCTCTGGCTATACCAAGGTGGCCATGGCAAAGGGAAAGCGCCGAGGGCAGGGTGCAACGAAGAGAAAAGGAATCCGAGCACTCCTTTTCTTTTCAAAGATGACCACACGACCAGAGAGATATGGGTTGATCACAGTGGGCGGCAGAGAAAGGGAAACCCCCTGGCGGGTGTGGAGCGATTAGAGGCAGGGTGGGGAGTTAGAGAAACGACATGGGTTGGGAAGGGCTCGGCCCCTCACCCGCTTCTTTTCCTTTGCAAGAAAAAAAAGTTGTAACTTTTACCATGAATGTTTATTGCAATTTCTTTTTGTTTTGTGACTGATTATATATATATATATATATATATATATATATATATATATATATATATATATATATATATATATATATATATATATATATATATAAAGTATAACATATTTATATAGTATTTTATATTTATATTATAATATATAACATATAATACATCAATATTTCAACATATAGAACATAGTCTATATTATAATGTGAATACTGATAATTCATAGGATTGATACACAACTAGATTAATACCTAAATTAATACGTAACTATGTAATTTTTAAACATAGTTCAATAGTATAAGACAATAACCATTTTACATATATAAATATATTTTTATTTTATTTTATTCATATATAATTACTTCTCATACAAAGTTAAAGGAGGCTATCCCAAGTTGTAGTAATTTTTTTTAAAAAAAACATGTGATTAGGCATTGTTGTGAAGTATAAAGCTCACTACTCCTACCCAATATATCCATTTCATTTGAGAGAGAGAGAACTAGTTGTATTCTTATTCACTAAATTGTCAAACTTTGTAAAAAGACATGCATTTCAAGAAAATGATACTTTATTTAACATACAATCATTTTACAAGATTAGACAAGAAGGATATCAACAACAAGAATAATAATATTTCCAATAGTTCCATTTTCCTTCAAAAAGGAGTTGCAACAAGTTCATACTAAAGGAACATCTATTACAAGATTTCATTCCAAGGAGTTCAAGCTCAATATGCAATATATTTCTAAGATACATGAACTACTCAAGCAAAAACATGCTACAAGCCTCTTTGCAAGATTTAAGGGAGATTGCTTAAGCAAAAATGATTCAAGTTTACAATAAATACCAAATACAACAATAGATATTTTACAAGACAATGAAACATTCCACAAAGCCATATTATTAAAGATACAATGAGAGATATGTCCACAAAAATATGAAGAAGACAATGAGAAGCCAAGATGACAAGAATCTCCAACTATCTTCCACATTGAGCTCCAACTTTCGAATGTTTTCAAAGAACCAACATGAGGAGAAAAGGTTTGTTTAACCACCCAACCTTTAGGCATCATTACATGCCTTTCCATGGTTGGAAGACATGCCAACCTCCCCCAATCCTATGGGAGAGAGGACTAGCTCCCACAAACTTTTCACAAGATTAAGGGAGACAATCACACATTATTTTCACATACAAGAAAAGTACAATACTAAGAAAAACACTAAATTTTGAAAAGAAGGAAAGGAGGAGGAACCATATTCTACCTCCAAAATGGGGAAGAGAACAAGAGATATCCTAGGTACCAAAAGTGTGGTCCAACATTGGAAGCACACAAACAATAATCTTCACAACCTCCTTATTCCTCCACATCATCAAACCCTCCTTATTCCTCCACCCTTTCACCAAAATCCTTCTTGGGAGGATTTTCAAACCCATTGGGTTTCCTCTTAAAGAATGGGGAAGGGGGTTCAAACCATATGAACCACCTTCCCCACCTCCAACCATATGAGGGGAATAAGAATAACCTTCATGGCTTGCCCATCAAGCCATGAGATTTGAGATGGAAAATCCCTCTCTCTTCTTCCATAAACTCCAAAATCCATCATGCCATATGATGGATGGAGAAAAATAAAAAACCAAGCATACTCAACAAATAGCCACACACAAGAAACAACACCCACATTTTAAACAAAACAAGTCTAAGATCTAATCATAATATAAAACATAAAATGAGCTCAAGGAACCTACCTCCAAAAGCTCTCCAACACTCTAGCTTTTCCACTTTCTTATCCAAGCAAGCTCTAGCTCCAAAATCACCAAGCCTCCGAGTAAAGCTCCCGAAAAAAAAGAATTCTCTTCTTCCCCCATGAGGGAGAATTTGAGGAGAAGACAAAAAATTTCCTTTCAAATGAGGGTGTGACATGTGTCACCTCTTTCTTTCCTCCAAGTCAAAGATTCTTAAAATAAAAAGAAGAAAAGATAAACTAGCTTTTTAACACTCTTCTCCCAAATTAACCAAAATGAAAAACAAAACAAACTTGTGCAACTTTTAACAAATACACATACCAATCCATCTTACATGGATGGTAACCAAAGAGAGGCAAAATGGGAGGGAAATTCCCTCTATGCCTTGAAATTAATCCCCCCTACCTATTAGGTAGGATCTAAGGGCCTATTTTTATGCTAAGTGAACTCCCAAACTTAAAAGGGGTCACTTAAAATGCCTAAAATAGCCAAATTTCGGGTTTGGCATGTTTGGGCACAAGTGTATTAAAGGGTGTGGGGCCCACCCAAGGGTTCACATGTGACCTAATCCCCTCTAATTTAATACACAATTACCCAAACAAAAATAATAATGCAAGTGGGGACCATGAAGTCCCCAAACCAAATTTACTCAACAAAATAAACATCCTAACCAAGATTAAGTTTACATGACATACCACATTACAATGAGGGTCACTCATGGTGACCAAAATAATGAAATCTAATACTAAGGACTCATACAATAAACATGGTTAGGACTTAGCCCCATGAGCTTCTTGTGTAAAATTTGTGTAGCCGCCTTGAAATCCACATTCTCTTGTGACCTGTCACCTGCACACTCATTACACACATTAAACACACCTGTCCAATACAATGTAAATCAACTACTCAATAAGCGATCAATGAAATATATGATATCCTAACATCATCATGAAATCGTAAGTACGAAAACATGCTCAATTACATACATTTTACCATGAGTTAGCCATAGAGATAAATATAAATGAAATACATCTATATAATCTAGACATACAACTAAGCAAAGTATCCAACATATATCAATTAGGTCCAAACAACATCGTAATAAGTTAGTATCCGAAATATCAATGAAAAAATGTCAACATACTAATCTATTAAAATTGGCGCTACGCGCCTAAATCTCCATACATGTCCAAGAAGGTCAAATATTATAACATATTGTCCAACATATATCAAATCCCTATCAAAAAATGTCTATGAATAAGAATTCAACAAATATATGAGGCTATAAAAATGTGGGCACTACAATCTGGATATGGACTTTTCCAGCTCTCTTAGGGCTCATCTAGGCCTAATTAGGTCTCTTGCAAGCATGCAAGTATGATCGTAAGGCCTATGGGTATAATATTTACTCGTAAATTATTAAAATACCTTCTTGAAACCTCTAACATGCTCCATGGTGAAATTTAGGGCTTGATTCAATCATTCACTCATTCATGCATCCAATTCTACCTTTCTCTGAGCCTTTACAGTATGATCTGAGAAATTTCTCATAAACCACTATCACGTGTTAGTTGGAAATTGATATTTTATATAATTCTAGCTTCCCTGCAAGAAGAGATTCTCCTAAATTTCCATTAAATTTGACATGGGCCGCAGGCGAACATCTGAATCTACCTAACGACCTAGCCCTTGCACTTTTCCAGTTTCGACGACAGTTAGTAATCAATAAGTTAGTGGGAGCAGTAGAATTTCAGTAGATAGAGTTCATTTGCATTCAAGTTTAGGAGTTAATCAGGGAGCTTATTCATCTATGTTGTAATGGTCGTCTACTTTATTTGGAGGAACAGTTGGAGCTATCTTTTCTCGTGTATCATTGTCACATAACATAGGTGTGTAGAACCTTGGCATCACATCTAGAAGTAGTGCAACTTCACAGACTATGGGCGTTTAGTATAACAAAACCATCGGAACATAGGGTAGTGCATCTTCTAGTCCATTACCTAATGGAGGGGGTGGATCATGAGGTTTAGGTGACTCGGACGTTGGCAGATCTGGTAGATCTGGAGGTGGTGGAAATACAAGAGGAAACATAGGAGGCTTTGGATATGGTGGGCAAGGTCTACATCTACCTCAAAAAATTATATAGAGATGTCTATCCGTCTTCTATAGTATAGAGGCATTGAAGATGCAGTTGAGCACTTACATATGTGTGAAATATTGTGGCACGTGAAGGGGATTACAGCTCCAGAGCATAAGGAAAGTCAATTTGTAACTATGTTGTAGGGGCATGCACATAGCTGGTACATGAAGTTTGATCCTGATCAGACTTGAGTGGATTATACAATGCTGTGAGATGCTTTCTTAAAGAAATTTAACATCCCCGAGTTTGAGTAGAAAAACATAAGTACACTCAGGGATATTAAACAGGGCACTACTGAGAGTGTTAGAGAATATTATGCTTGGTTCAAAACCCTTATGTCTAAGTTACCTTATGACATACACACGAGCCATCATGCACAATGATTCTTTAGAGGATTGATCATGCCTTTTAGGAGGGTGCTTTCATATAAGACTTATACAGATCTGCATGAGGAACTTGAAACAACTTTATGAGCTGTGGTGTTAGGAAGTGTGGACATGAGAGTAAGCTCATTCTTGGAAGCTTAGATAGTAGCAATGGTGAAACACTTGAAGAAGTTATCTGATAATTCAACGCATGAGATGCGAAGTGGGATTTGGTGTACAAATTGTGAAGTAGAGGGGCATACTAAGGAAACCCTCGTAAATTGGTACGCTCTTTGTTGCTGGATTACGAGATATTGCACTTGCACCATAGTTCAATTTGGTGCCCATTATTTTAGCACACGATAAGGAAGAATGTGTTTAGTTATTGTAATATTTGTAGGTCTTCCAGTCATCATACCGAAGAGTGCAGGTTGATTTATCAGATCCATGATGCCATTGATATTGGTGTATGACAGACTGGTGTTGTAAATAATTCCAAGGAAAAAGATGAGCATCATGACAATGATCATAGTGAGGTGTGTTCTAATGGTGGTTGTGGTATAAGTTGAGGTTACATATCTGGATTCAAAGGTCAAGGTCGTGGGGGAGGATAGAGTGATTTCCCCTATGGAACCTGTTACACATGTGGATCTCCTAATCACTACAGGTGTGAATGTATACAGAATATTGTGTGTTATTTTTGTGGAAAGAATCATAGTTATGAGGAATGTCTAGACTTGTATGAACACTTGAGAAAGAAACATAATAAGGAAAACAAGGCTGCTTGAATGGTTAGAGTACAATGCATCGTGGAATATCAATGATGTCAAAGCTAGCGTTAGATCCTAAGATGATACCTATAAAGATTACTACACACACTAAGGATTCACACACCAGGGAAGCTCTGCAATAGAAGCCTACCATTACTAAGGAGTAAGTCATGCATGCAAAGTATCCAGGCCCTATGCATTATAAGGAATTTTATCAAGAAACCATGGAGGTAATTCGGAATTTATAGGGTGAGATACAATGTTTGAAGGAACAGTCACGAAAGTTGGAACAAAATAAAGCATATGATCTTCATAAGACATATGTTGTTGATTTGAGAGAGGTTTGCAAGATGTTGCGTCAAGAGAAAATTATTCATTTTTTAGGGATTTGGTTGAAGGGAAACACTCTGTGCACTGGGACTGAGCATGAGAGACATATTCTGCATGTTAATCTTCCCCCGGACAGATTGGATTATGAAAAAGAGATTACTCTGAATGTTGTTGTTGATGGTTGGATTTTGAGTAACATCTTGATTGACATAGACATGGAAGTAAATGTAATCACTTTGGATGCATGGGTTCATATGGGTAGACTTCCATTGTAGCCATCCTCTAATGTGTTGTTCATGGAAAACCATACTAAGGCAACACCCATTGGAGTTTTAAAAGATGCATCCATTACTATACATGGGGCCAAGTTCACTGGGGGATTTTAGGTCTTAGAGATTGCAAAAGAAGACAAATTTCACTCATTACTTGGATTCCCTTGGTGTTATGCAAAAAATGCTGACCTGTGTTTAAACAAGGGTTATATTAGTTTTGAGAATAAGGAAGAGTGACTTATTATACCTCTAACAGATGGGAAGTCTACGCCTTATGTAGAACCCTTAATTAAAGAAGACTTGAATAAAATTTATGTGTGCACCATGAGAGATTCAAAAGTTCTTGAGCCATCAAAGGAAGTAATTATCCAAAGGGATGATGCATAGTCCATGAGCGATACTACAAATGTTGCATGTAACAATTGGGCACATGGAACTTATGAAATAGTTGGGTGCAAAGTGCAAAGTATAGCTGCGCGCGTTAGTAAGCCACACAATATCAAGTGGTTGGGAAATAACCAAGTACCAAAGTATACAGATGCGGAGAATCTAGAAGTATTCTTGCTTGTTATGTAAGTACAATGGGAATGTTAGGTGGAAAGAAGGAAAATTTTAGTGTATACTATATGTGGGACATCAGTGTGTTGGTGGATTGTTCTCAAGGATAATATTTTGGAGTGGAGAGAAGTAAGGATTGCTTTATCTGCTTGGTTTCTCAAAAGCAATGCACGTACCCAAATCTATGTATTTCATGGTAATGATCTTGTTCATCACCATGTTTAGTAGTGTGAGAGACTCTTTTCATCAGGGTAGGAAGCTTTACCACCTTCGTTGTGAGTTTACAATTTTTATTTCACCTTGCGATGATATGCGTGTGCATGGTATATTTATGCAGAATTGAATAGAGCAACTAGAAATTGTTAGGAAATTACTGAAGGTATGACTCAAACCTTTGATTAATTTTCTTCTAAACCTCTGGTAAATGAGTCGTTGTAGGTTATGAAGTACTTAACTATGGGAGATAGTGAAAATTTTGAAGAGTTTCTTCAGGAGTTGTTAGATGAGTTATACTTGGTGGTGCGCTCTGAAGAGAAATAAATAGATGTTGACCAGCTTGAGCGCACCTGCCTAGAAAGAGAAAAGGGTAAGACGATTTATATGGTTGATGATGAAGAGGTAGAGAAACTAGACATTGAGCACACAAAGGGCACACACAAAGTTTTAGATAGTGCAAATGAGAAGGTGTGTGCCTACCATAAGCCCATGAAGACTAAGAAAGTGAATATTGGAACAAATGTTAAACCTAAGGAAGCCATTATAGGAGATTACTGGTTTGATTCTGAAGTTTCTAAGATCATTGAGCTGCTATGTGACTTTCAGTATTTGTTACCTAGAGGCTATCATGATTTGAAAGGCGTGCATGAATCATTGGGAGAGATGAAGATAAAATTAAAGGAAGGTGTGACCTAGTCTAGAAGATGCCCTATATAATGAATCCGAACTTGCGTGTCAAAGTGAAATAAGAAATTGACAACATGTTAATTTCTGGAATCATTGTGTCAATCGAGGAGTCAGAATGGGTGAGCCCTATAGTGATCAACATCAAGAAAGATGGTAGAATCAGAATATTGGTGGATTATAGGGAATTGAATGTTGCATGTGCCATAGACCCCTTTCCCACGCCATTTACTAAAGAAATCTGGGAAGGTGTTGTAGGGCGTGAAATCTACTCCTTCATTGATGTATTTTTGGGATATCATTAGGTAAGGATAGTTGAAGAAGATTAAGAGAAGGAAACTTTCACCATCGAGTGGGGAAGTTTTGCATACACAATTATGCCCTTTGGATTAAAGAATGCACCTGCAATATTTTCTCGCATAGTGGTACAAGCATTCTAGGATATTATTCACAAGTTCTTGTAGGTGTATATAGATGATTGGACAGTCTATGGGCTTGTGAAAGATCACTGTGATAATTTGAGGCTGATGTTTGAGAGATGTAGGCAATTAAGAATATCTTTGAACATTAAGAAGTGTATATTTTCCACACCCTTTGGAATTTTGTTGGGGCACATCATCTGTAAAGAAGGCTTGCTAGTGGATCCTGCTAAAGTAGCTGTCATTTTAGGCTTGGAGGAACCTACTAACCAAAGTGAGGTACACGAATTCTTGGGGCACACATGTTATTACAAAATTTTCATTAAGGGATATGCAAAGATCGTAGTGCCCTTAGAATAATTGCTTAAGGGAAAATGAAAGTTCTATTGGGGTGAGGCACAGTAACGTGTGTTTGACACACTAAAGGAAAGGCTTACAACATCACCTATTTTCACTTTCCTTCATTTTCCAAACCCTTTCACATTCATATAGACACCTCTGGAATGACCATTGGTGTCTTACTAGATCATACTGGAGAGGGGATTATCGATCATCCTATTTGTTTTGATATCAAGAAGTTGACTCTAATAGGAAAAAAATATACAATGACAAAGCATGAGGCCTTGTCTATGATCTACGCGCCACATAAATTTTAACACTATTTGCTAGCTAAACCTTTCATATTTTATAGAGACCACATGGAATTGAAGTACTTTGTGAACAAACCCATTTTGCAGGGGCGTATATGTCGTTTGGTATTGTTGTTTCTGGATTTCAATTTTATGGTGGTGATTAAGCCCGGTAAGAGTAGTTCTGGTCCAAACCATTTATCAAGGATTTAATCAGGAGAGGACATACAGAGCATTGAGGACACAATGTTAGATGCATAACTGTTCAGATTAAACCATGCACCCTCGGACTTGGAAGATATTGTTATCTTTTAATGCACAGGTGTGGCACCTGAAGGCATGAAGTCTTTAGAAAAGAAGAAACTTTATATTCATGTCACGCCTTACATGTTGATTAGTGAAGACTTATACAAGTTAGGACACAATGAAGTTTTTCTCTAGTGTCTACTTGAGCATGAAAAATAAGTAATTATGGCAGATGCTCATGGCAGTATTGCAAGTGGATACTATGCAGGGGATGCCACCACGCGCAAAATTCTTCTAGCTAGTCTATGATGGGAAACATTATAGAAGGATTGTAAAGCATATTGTAAGGCATGTGACCATTTTTAGAGCTTTAGAAAGCCTAGGCACCGAGATGAAATTGCCTTTGAGTCCTATTACTAGTGTATATCCTTTTGAGAAGTGGGAAATCAAATTTGTGGGTCCTATCTCCCCAGCCACGTGTAGGACAAGATCGCATTTTTATTATAACTTGTATATATTATCTTAAGAGATGGGTAGAAGTGGTGCCTATTAAGGATTACATAACAACTATAGTAGTAAGGTTTCTTTGGGAAAAATATTATTTGCAGGAATGGATTCCCTTTGAGTTTAACAAGTGATAGGTGTACTCATTTCCTTAATGATACCATATGGATATTATTGGATGAATTTATGGTTATACACTATAGGACAACTCTTTATCATCCTCAGGAAAATGGATCTGTTGGGGCCTTCAACAAGATATTTGAGTCCATACCTTAACCAAAATTTGTGATGTTGGAAGGAGAGATTGGGATGACAAGGTTTCGTTTTTTACTTTAGGGCCGTATAAGATAAACTCTATAAGAGGGTTGTATAAAGTAACACCTTTTCAGTTGAAAGTTTCACATAGAATTTAGTCCATACCATATGGAATTCATGTTACGCTCAGTTTTTTTTTATTACATGCAAAGGAGAGTCCCAGCATGATGAGACTAGGCATTGGGAAGAATGTCACATTGGATAAAACTAATGTCAGTTAGATGAGAGGCACGTAATAGCAAGATGGAGATCAGAAGAAATAAAGAAGTAGTTGGTGTGAAAGCATGGTTATGACTGAGGTGCCATACCAAGAGTCATAAAATAAGGGGGTGTGAGGTCTGTAGAAAATGGTACATATCTATATGATTCAAAGTTGTTTACAGTGCCACCCTATGAAAGCAATTAAGGTGCATTGGATTGGGGTTGTACATAATCACTCATATACTTGATTTGGGTGCTTCCCAATGTAGATGGCACTTAATGGAACACAGTTTCATGGTTACTTCAGATGGGATCTAGGTTTGAAGTCCCTACTATAAATAAGTCTTCTAGGTGTTTTAATAAGGATTTATCTGTACAGTCAAATTGACAAACCAGGTGGGATCAAAGCACGGTGTTTTTGAAGCATTCAAAGAAAAATTAAGATTTGAGTGGTGGTGCTAAGTGTTTTGAAAAGGGTTCGTATGACTAGGGTTTAAAGGAGGTAGAATCCAACTAGGATTTAACAAGATCAAGATATGGTTCACACCCAGTGGAAAGACAGGGTTTTTCAAGGTAATGGTTTCTGAGTTGCAAAACACTCTGAGACAGTGTGAGGAAAAGAGGATGGAACCACGGTAGAGCTCCAGTTGTTGAGGTATACATTGACAAAGCATGGAAGAATAATGGTTGGTGGAAATGTTGTATCCAGAGGAAAGAAATTTGAGGGATGCAACCATGGAAAACAAAAATAACATAGTGTAAGATCTCGAATACCAACCATATAACAAACAAGTATATGAAGGATATCGTTTCTGAAGTTAGGAAGAAAAATTAATAGAAGACGATAGATGGAGAGAGGTTTTTGGATGACTCTCTGTGGAGATTGTTGGAGAATGTGGGGGTAATAAAAAATCCTCAAGTTACCTTACTTTTGAAATCCTGAGTAGTTATATCAATGGATCATGTCGCTTGTATACACGAAGAATTTATTTTACTTCGCGGGGGAGATGAATGCGGATCACCGCTAAACTAATTGGGAAGGGTAACGGGGTTACACAACACCAGTATGGGAAGTTACATGTGATTTTATCAGATGATGATGGGATTGATGTCAATGGATGTTGCACTCAAGTATAAGAAGGGGGGCAATCATTCAAGGTGACAAGTATTGAGGATATGGCTACAAGGGTTGTAACACGAATTGCAAGATATAAACTAGGTGCCTCCAAGAGATGAGAATGAGGTGAATTATCATTGTTTTGACACATATCACATACAGATGGAAAACAAGAATTACTACAAAATTGTTGGATTCATATGCGAAGAGATCTTAGTGACCAAGGCACGCGTCCAGGAAGAAAAAGGTGACAAGATAACTTGGAGTGCACCATCCTTCTATTTACTTGTCTTTAATGAGATTGGTGTACCTGATGGACCAAAAGAAAAATTTTTGGTAATTTACCTTGGACAATAAGACCCTAGGTAAATAAGTTTTCTTAAATTATATATTACAAGAGTATCAATTTCCAACACCTACAAGGAGTGCCAACAAAAAATGGTTTAGGAAAGCTACACCGTAAGAATTTGTAGGGGATTGAGTACATTCTGTGCGATGAGCTTCCTGCAGTGTTGAATGGTGAAGAAGAGTTTGTCACCTATACCAACATTTCAATTTGGGAGTAGTTCCATATGAAGACATGACATGAGAAGAGCCCCTAGTGAAAGTTATCATTTTGCATTTACTGTACATGATATTTTAAATATTCTGTCAATCATATTATATAATCACACACAAACTTCAAGTTTGACACTAACAATGTAGAAGCGGATATATTCATATCCTATAGAAAAACATATGTGTGGCTGAATCAAGAGGTGTATGTTGAAACGCTTGAGACAGATAACATTGACATCACCATAAAGGCTATGGCCATAGGGAATATTGAGTTGATACACCCGTCTATGTCTATACTTGAGGCTACGCTTCAGGGACGGAAAAACTGACTCAAAGGAGAGGACATAAGCTCTTTCAAGGTCCATCCAAAGCAAAAGCATAGACAGTGGGCACTGTCAAGGCTAGTTATACTCAACACCACCCACTTAAGCAAGAACTAGTGCCTACAAGCTTCAACAATGCATTCTATAAGGAGGAAGAGGAGCCAACTAATAGTACTAGGACTGGACCATACATGAAGAGTTTTTGTGCAAGAGACATATGTCTAGGGATATCGGCACTTAGGACACCACCACTAGTAAGGATGTCACCACAAGTCACTCTGAGTGAAGAATGTTTGATACGAGTAAAAGATGAAGCACCAGAAGTATCTACCGGTAAGGGATAGTGAGGAGGAGAATTCCTCTTGCCAAAGTGCGTCAGCAAAACATAGCCTCTCCAAGTCTAGAAGATGTAGGGTGATGAGGACATAGGTGATGAAGGCTAGTTTATGAGGAATTTTTTCCCAAGTCGTAAGTGCATTAGGGATTCCGGTTGGGGATTAAAGCATTATTGGTAGGTGATATATAGATTATATTATGCCCAGTGTGCAAACGAAATATTGGATGAGGATGAATAAGTACAACATAGTGTGGGCGCTAAAGAAACAACAAGATGCAGGTCCTTCTGCAGCAAGAAAAAATAAGAAAGCGTACATAGTGATAAACATGGAGGAGGATGTGGCAAGGACTCAAAACCTTTGCTACATTGATGGCACATGAATAAGATTATTCGTGCCCATTTTTAGAGTACCATTTCCCAAGGAATAATTATATGGCTAGAATTTTGATGGACCCATAAAGATGGATGATAACATGCACACTCGTAAACAATTGTATTGGGGCATGCAGAATCACATGGATGAGCCTCATTTTGATGTCTACGAGGAGTCGTGTGTATTTCTAAAGATGAAAACAAGTGCCACATACCTACCATATCACCATTAATCCTACACAGCTATCAAATGAATAGGTAAGCAATTTACTTGTTAAAGTATCTACAGAAGTTACATGCACCGTAATATACTGATAAAGCAACACTTATAAGGGAACTTCTTTAGGATAAGAAGAACAAGGACACTGAAAATGGATTCAAGAAACTTACTAAGGAGTAGGGATAAGGTTTTGGCAGAAGCATAGAATGTCCGTAAGATGGCCAAAGTAGATAGCTGATGAAATTATGAAGATAAGGCCTATACTTCCAAGAAAAAGGTGTACAAAGGGATTTCCCATCTGCCCTTCATTATTTGTGCACAACAGTTCATTTTTTCTTCTAGAAGAAGGACCAGTGCACCTACCAGAAACCGAGAGGATGCTACATAAGTAGTATCGGCTAGAGAAAAATACATATTTGCAAGGAAATATTGCTAGTTATGAGTCTGTTTTGTAGGATTTGAAGGATGGGCTGAAGAAAGTGGATCTTGGTTCTTGACCATGTGTGCAGCACGAGATATAATCATTAAAACAAAAAAATATAGTTGAATAGAGGATGAGGTCCTTCAGGATGGCCAAGAATGAAAACACTTGGGTGCATGTGGAAAGACTTAATCGGTAGTAGAGACTAAGCACGATGGACACGCTTGAGGCTGTCCAGGATATCACATAAGGAGAGAATAAATGAAAATTAGAAATGTTGTTATGGAGAAGATGGACGTAATGGAAGGGATGGTCTCGAGTATGGCCAATATACTCATAATTATACAAAATGAAGGTGGTAAGATGGCTCTTGATGAGTTGAATGACGTAGTTGTAGAACATCCTAGAAAAAACAAATGCAACGCTAAAATTCTTGGTATTCATTTTAAGAAGAAGTACATAGAGTGAGTATCCCAAAAGTTAATTCTGCCGGCTAAAAGAAAAAAGATACCAAGTAGTTTGATTATTTTTTTGTAGCGTCTAAGTAGACCCATTCCATTTTTGAACAAGTAATTACTCATTCATTCAAACATTCATCCTATATTATTTTGGAGAGATAAGTTTGTTACACATTTCTAAGGGAAGACAATCTAGTTTATTATGGGGTAATGTTGGACTAACAAATATGGCCTAAGTTTTGGTAAAAGCATCATAAGTTTTTTAGGCGTGCGAATATAGGGCGCATGGACTGTAAACATAATTATATTAAGGTATGGAGCGTGCTTGAAATCAAGGACTTAGCCATTTTAGGAATGAGGTTATTTTTCGGACATAAATTTTTTGAGCACACAAAGATATGAAGACTTAAAAAACTACGCCAAGGATTTTTTTGGGATTTTCAGCAGTTCAAGTGCCATGCAGAGTTTTAGTCTATTAATAGGATTTCTGAACTTAGGAGTTAATTTTAGTCAGATCTTTTATCAGAGAAATTGCATGATTTTGAATTCTCTTGTAAAGGAACATAGCCTATTATTAATCATGTAGCCTATTTTTGGATAGGTGCATAGGTAGGTGAAGGGAAAGTCCCCACCCCTATACATATGTATTGATTTACACATGGTTTAGAGGGCCAACGTTGATATTGTTTGATTGTAGAGTTTATATTGTTGGTTTTTGTTCACACGAACATGACTCATGGTGATACCTGGGTCTATGATGTATGAACCTTCTATGTTTTGTACATTATTTTAATATAATAAATCATATTGGCTAGATATTGGTGTTAGATATGACTAAACATGGATCTTATATGATAAATCTCATTATAGTCACTGGTTTAGTCACTAATCTTCCTATGGTTTAGAACTTAGATCTACTTTATAGCACTATGGATTATTTTATTATATTGTTATAAATCTAAATATATATACATGTACAATCATGCTAACATTATGGACAATCAACTCTAAAGAGGGAACTGGTACCCTTACGTGCTTCAGGTGAGTGCTTAGTTTAGGCTGAGTGATGTGCCAAAGCACCTTGGGCTATTTGCAATGAATTCTAGGTGACATCAATAGGATTAAAGTTGATTTATTTATAGGATAAATCTATTATTATGCTTTAAAGCATGCATGTATTCTATTTTTTGTCACGGATATTATTAGGAGAGTGCATGGGTGGTGAAGGGAAATTCCCCACCCTTATATATATCTATTATATGTCATTGTTTTAGTAACCAGTCTTTAGTTCTAGTCTTAGAGTCTATTATGCTATCCAATTAGGGTTTGATATCTGCGCGCATGGTCCAACGCTCTAGTATAATGTTTTTTATGTATTCAGCTTCAGTTATGTGATACTCTTGTTATAATAGATTATGGTGGTTGGATTATGATTATTGATATGTCTGAGTATAGAAATTTCATGTTGCAATTGATATTGGTTATTGTCGAATATGTTATGTTTCCTTATTACATGTGTTTCCACGTGAATGTATGCAATGGTTTAGTATGTCTGAATAAATACTTGGTTAAATATCATGATGAATCTGCATGTTAACATATTGACAAGAAAAAAAGGAGGGACCTGGTAGCTACATGCGCTTTTGCTAAGCATTCAGTTTTACTAAATGAAGTGTCAACACACATAGCATTGGTGTGCCAAAAAAATATTACAACCTCTGTTGGTTCATATTTTTTCACCCATACATCATAAAGTTTCAAAATATAGTTATATTATGAATAAACGCTTTTGTTATTTAATAGTGGGTTCCGTTTATACCTATAGTTTTTTCAAGCATGCACACTGAACCTTTTTTTCATTTTATACTAATTTATTTTAGTGCATTTTGTTTTTTCCTTTGTTCAACACGAACTCTATTTATACAATCTTTTAAATGTCAAAAAACCATTATTTTTTTACCCATGCATCTTATAGTTTCATAATACAATGTTGTTATTAACTATACGTTGTTTTTTATCAAGTAATGGGTTCTGTTTAGACCTATTAATTTTTCAACCATGCATGCTAAACTTTGTTTTCAATGTATACTATTTTATTTCAATGCATTTTATTTCTACCTATGTTCGACATGAACTCTAAAAATACAGTCTTGTCGATGCGAAAAAAATGGTTTTTTCACCCATGTATCTTACAGTTTCATAATACAGTGATGCGATTGACTATACACTGTTGTTATTAAGTAATGGGTTTTGTTTAGACCTATTGTTTTTTCAAGCATGCACAATGAACTATTATTTTTCAATGTTTATTCATTTATTTTAGCACACATTTTTTTATGCCTTTGTTCACCACAAACTCTACTAATACGATCTAGCAAATTTCCAAATAAGCAAGGTTTTTTCACCCATGTGTCTTACAGTTACAAAAAAACAGTGTTGTTATTGCCTATACACTGTTGGTATTGAGAAATGGGTTCCATTCAAACCTATTGTTTTTCCAAGTATTCACTTTGAATTTTTTTTAGTGTATATTCATTTATATCAGTGTATTTTGTTCATGTCGTCGTTCTCCATGAACTCTGCTAATTCAGTGTAGTAAATGTCCTAGCAGATAGATTTTTTTCACCCATGCATCTTATAGTTCCAAAATATAGTGTTATTATTGCCTATACATTGTTGTTATTGAAGATACAATGTTTTTATTAAATACTCAGTGACATTATTGAATATAAGCATTATCTTTGTTTGTGTAGTTAATATTTGAATATCCACAGTTAAATTTATAATGTCTGGCTGAATAAATACTGGAATTACTGATCATACATTGAGTATATGTATGTAACTTTTTCATTTTCTAGTATGCATTAAAAATATTAATGTGCACTAAAATTATTGAATATACAGTGAATATGTCAGAGTTAGTTAAGTGCGTGTTCTTATTACACTGTTATTATTGATTAAATTCTCATATTACCAGGGAGACTATTTATTCAAGAGGTAAATTAGAATTATCTTTTTAATATTCAAATAATTCTATGAAGAATGTCATAAAATAAATAAAATGTTAACTATATGAATAATGTCTGCATATGCAATGAATATGTGAATCACTTACCTTAACATCTGACGAATTTTTGTCTATATATAAGTGATGCATTTTTTTATGCATGTAATTTATTACATCATTGTTGTCGGTGCTCACCAAATGTTGCTTCTCCCATAAGAAAAGGAAATAATGAATATAAAATTGTACTTTTGTCATTCAAATGTACGTACATGCAAGGGCAAAATTTACACATGTTTATTCAGTGTACATTATGTAGTTTCAAGGTATAAAGATACTTTGTAGCTACTATGCAATATTTTTTCTCTTATCATTTATCATTCCTCCTCTGTCAGTTCTAATGCTCACCAATGATGCATTCAAAACATTCATTAATTACTAACATCTTTTTACTGCTAAAATACTCTTTACATTCTACAAACATTGAGCACATTCGCAGGCAAAAAAAAATCAATAATTCTATTTAATGTGTATTCAGTAACTTCAGTTTGTTAATATGCAAAGAAAAAAAAGTCTGAACATCTAAAGATTTTCTGTCTACACATTGTATATATGTAAAGAAGGTTCATTTTTACATTGAGTATCGTTTAACGTAAGGTGAACAATACTTTTAATTTAGTATTTGTTTGAATATACATTGTAATTATTGAACATATATCGAATATATGGGTGTAATGTTGCATTTATTCAACTAAAAATGTTGATATAAATGTGCTCATTACTCTTAGGTTCATTTTTTTTGCAAATAACATGTCAAAAGGAGGCTTGTGAAGGAATATCGTATCGGGAGTGTATGAGAACATCACAATTATGTCTTTAGACACCATTAATCTATAGGAAATCATAATGCTTCTTTCTACATATAAGGTCATTTATGACCTTACTTACGTAATGAAATTACTTAGATTTAAATATGAGCAGCAATATAACACTAAAGAAAACCAAAATATAGATATGTGATCTCAATATGCAAGTAGAATGACTTAGCCACTTTGAGGGGGAAATCTCCAAACAATACAATAAGGTTGAAGTGTTCAATATGATGATTAAATACACACACACACACACACACACACACACACACACACACACACACACACACACACACACACACACACACACATCATTCCTATACTATGGCCAATACCAAAGCCAACCCACTAAACATATGAAATCATAAATGAATGACACATGACACGAAAAGAGATTATGTAATACATAAGTAGGAATTACATATATAATATAACCTATAGGAATAAGGGTGTAACATGCCCCTCCTCTTCAAAGAAACATTGTCCCTAATGTTGGCCATCCTTGGATATTGTTGCAAAAATGATTCATCTTCTCATATTGGATCTTCACTATTCATATTCTTCCAATTGATCAGATACTCGGTAATGACTCTAGTCCTCAGTATTTTAGTGTGTGTTCGAAGGATTCCTTCATGTTATAATATGATTCTTCCCTCCTCATCCAATTCAAGAAGAACTAAACGGATTGAAACGTGTTGTCCAATGGCTTTCTTCAAGCTAGAAACATGGAATATTCGATGTATTTTAGTTCCATGAGGGAGATCTAGTTTATATGCCACACTACCAATTTTATACAAAAATTGGCAAGGAACATATTATTTAGGTATACACTTATTATCCTTATTCTATTGTTTTAAGGACCACTTCTTATACGGTTGCAACCATATAATTTTTTTTTTCCACTTTAAAGTGTCACTCACTATGGTGTTGATCATCCTATTGCTTCATGTGGTTGTATGTAATTGACAAATCCTCTCTAAGGCTAGAGAGTACCTCGTGTTGGTGTTGAATGTGATCTTCAATTTCTCTCACCTTAGGTTTGATCTTCAATCTAGAGAAGAGTTATGGAGGACGGTCCCCATATAGTAACAAAAATAGAGACATTTTGGATGAAGTATTGTACGATCATTCTGCAAGTGGAAACCATTTCACCCAATATTCTTTTTTATTTGAAGTAAAACATATAAGATACCCCTCTAAACATTTATTTACCACCTTAGTTTTCCCATTTGATTGGGGATGATAAGATTAAATTTGGGCCAATTGGGTACCCAAACAAGGGAACAAAGTAGTCCAAAAATTTCTCATAAATATTGGATCATGATTACTTACTATAATTTTGGGCATTCCATGAAGCTTTTGAACTGTGTCCATAAAAGAGATGAAAACTATACTAGTTGTGAAATGATGAGACATGACACAAAAATGAGAATACTTGGTAAGTCTATCCACTACAACCATGATTACATTTTTCCCTTCTGATTTAGGTAATCCTGTGATGAAATACATAGATACCTCTTCCCATATCTAGTTAGGAATAAACAAGGGCATACCTATGATGAAATACATAGATACCTCTTCCCCAATTTCATAGAGACCAAAAAACACTTAACAATCTTCTAGTCAACTATGACACTTCCACTTTTACCTTTCATATTCAACTCTCATCTCACACACTGTTGATAAGAGAAAACACTTAGTTGAACTTGCACTTAGAGTCGCGCGGAAGAATGGCACAGGAGAAAAAGCGTGAAGTAATAGGAAGGTGTCATGCGCGGAGATGTAGGGTAAGACTCTCAAGGACTTAGCCGATTTTGGAGATCAGGTCTATTCTTAGAGACTGGCATGCGGAGTACGCAAAGCGATGCCGAGATTTGCGTGCCACTCTTCGTGGGGATTTTGGAAGGAAATTTCAACTCACTCTTACATGGACATAAGTTAAGCATAGATCCATCACTTCAATTAAGTATCAGAAATCTATAGATATCATACTTGCATGTATGGCTATAATTGTAAAAAGGCACGTGGCTGTTATTAGTATGCGACCTATTTCTGGTAGAGTTAAGTGGTGAAGGGTTAGTTCCCCTCCCTATATATATATATATATATATATATATATATATATATATATATATATATGTAATGAACTACTTAAAGAATATATAGAGAGACATACATAGAGAATGGATGGAACCACATGCGACTAGATGATTGTAACAGATCCATGCATGCATGCCTAGTATTGTATGAAGCTACTGTATTGTTGGTTCAATGAATAGATAAAGGAAATTGGCCGAACAAAGTGTGTGATGTGTTTTATCAATGCATGTTATTAATTTCATGACGATTTACCTTTAGCACTTATAGATCTGGTTGGATATAAATGGTGAATGGATGGATTAGTTCCTAAAATATATGTTTACTATTTTATCATACCGTCACTCTACTATTACAACTATTAAGAGGGACTTGGTACCTTTGCGCGCTTCGAGTGAGCGCTCAACCTAGGCTGAGTGATGTGCCAACATGACTAGGTGTTAACTAACAATTCTAGGCTGTATCGGTTTTATTCTACTCTAAAAGGTTGTGTGCGTGCTTGGTATGTCTATGCTGAATTACATCACGACACTGGCAATTGGAAAAATTTGACTGCAGGAATAATCCAAACATTTGACTTCTTTTCATCTACACCACCAGTGAACACAACTTTAAGTTTTATCAAGCACTTAACCATGGGAGACAATGGGAAAGTGGAAGAAATTTTTCAGGAATTATATGGTGAGACAGAGATAGGGGCACGCTTTGTGGATGAAGAAGATGATATCATATTACTTGAGCACACTTCTTTGGAGAAAGATAAGGGGAAGATGATATACATAATTGATGAGGAGGAAGTTGAGCACTTGGACATGGATCATTCACATGGAACATGTGAAGTGTTATCCAGTGCGGAAGTAGATGAACGCACATACCACGAACCTATGAAGACAACAAAGGTCAATATAGGCACAAAAGCTAAACCTAAGGAGGTAATAATTGGGGATTACTGGTCAAAATCAGAAGTAACAAAGATCATCGAGTTTCTTCACGATTATGAGGACTTATTCCCAAGAGGATACCATGAACTTAAAGGTGTGCATATATCACTCGGAGAAATGAAGATAAAGCTCAAGGAAGGTGTGCGCCCTGTTAGGAAGCGGCCAAACCAAATGAATCCCAATTTTTGCGAGAAAGTAAAGGAGGAGATTGACAAGATGCTGAAATCTGGGATCATTCAACCACTGGATGAATCAGAATGGGTCAGTCCTATGGTGATAAGTATAAAAAAGGATGGTAGGATTCAAATTTGTGTTGATTATAGGGAGTTGAATGCAGCATGTGTTATAGATCCCTTTCCTACGCCATTCACGGAGGAAATATTAGGAGTGGTTGGGCATGAAATATATTCATTTACAGATGGGTTTTCAGGGTATCATCAGGTTAGGATTGCCCCGGAAGATCAAGAGAAGACCACCTTCACTACTGAATGGGGAAGCTTTGCTTATACTGTGATGCCCTTTGGATTGAAGAATGCACCTGCTGTATTTTCAAGAATAGTGGTACAAGCCTTCAAGGATTTTATTCATAACTTTCTACAGGTCTATCTTGATGATTGGACAATTTATGGGCTGATTAAGGATCATTGTGACAATCTATGCTTAATGTTTGAAAGATGTCGATAGTTGAGTATCTCATTAAATATCAAGAAGTGCATCTTTGCTACTCCATTTGGAAAACTTTTAGGACATATCATCTGCAAGGAAGGGTTGTTGGTTGATCCAGCTAAAGTTGCAGTCATCATTGGCTTGAAAGCGCCAGCCAGTCAGCGCGAGGTGCATGGATTTTTGGGTCATACAGGGTATTACTAGAAGTTTATAAAAGGGTATGCAAAATTTGCCGCACCCTTGGAAGAGTTACTCCAAGGAAAAGGTACATTCTATTGGGGGGAGTCATAGTAGCGCGCGTTTGAGATATTGAAGCAGAAGCTTACTACCACGCCTATCTTATGTTTTCCTTCATGGGATAAACCTTTTCATGTTCATGTGGACACTTCTGGCATAGCCATTGGTGTTGTCTTAGCTCAACCAGGTGAAGGTATCATTGATCATCCCATTTGCTTTGCTAGTAGGAAGTTGACCCCTGCAGAACAGAATTATACCACTACAGAGCGCGAGGCCTTGTCCATGATCTATGCCTTGCACAAATTTTGTCAGTATTTGTTGGCTACACCATTTGTGTTTTATACAGATCACATGACATTAAAATATTTGGTGAACAAGCCCGTTTTACAGGGGCGCATATGCTGGTGGGTACTCTTATTTCAAGAGTTTGACTTTACGGTTGTGGTAAAACCAGGCAAAAGTAATTCTGGACCGGATCACTTGTCTAGAATTCAATCAGGGGAAGAAGCACAAACAATAGAAGAGACCATGCCTGATGCACAACTGTATAGGTTACAACGCGTGCCATCAAAATTGGAGGACATTGCTGTCTTTTTGAGAATTGGTATGGCACGTTTGAAAGGCATGAAAGCTTTAGAGAAGAAACAACTTGCTATTCACACGACACCATTCATGTTAATTAGTGGTGATTTGTACAAGCTAGGTAGAGATGAGGTGTTACGCCGTTGTGTCTTGGAGCATGAATGAAAGGACATAATGGAAGAAGCACATGGTGGTAGTGGCCATTATGCAGGTGATGCAACAATGTGCAAGATCCTACTTACCGGGTTGTGGTGGGAAACATTGTACAAGGATTGTAAAGAGTATTGCAAGACGTGTGACCATTGTCAACATCTCGGTCGACTAGGAAAACGGGATGAGATGCCCCTACGACCCATAATGAGTGCAGAACCCTTTGAGAAATGGGTGATTGACTTTGTCGGGCCTATCTCCCCAGCCGCGCACAGGACTGGGTCACGCTATATCATCACTTGTATAGATTATCTTACCCGATGGGTAGAAGTAGCACCTACAAAGGACTGTACAGCAGCTACAGCAGTAACGGTTCTTATGGGAGAATGTCCTCACAAGGTATGGTTGTCCTTTAAGTTTAACAAGTGATAGGGGCACACATTTTTTAAATGAGACAATACAAATTCTTTTAGATGAGTTTATGGTTGCCCACCATAAAACTACACCCTATCACCCTCAGGCAAATGGAACTGCTGAGGCATTTAACAAGATTTTGAGCCACACATTGACCAAGATTTGTGATGTTGGGAGGAAAGATTGGGATGATAAAGTATCAGCTGTTCTTTGGGCTTATAGAACAACATACAAAAGATTGACCAAAGCCACACCTTTTCAATTGGTGTTTGGCACGGAAGCTGTTCTGCCTCTAGAATTTATGTTACCTACTTTGCGCATTGCGCACGCTGGAGGTCTAGTTGATGAGCAGGCCTTGGAAGAATGGATTGCGAAGATGGTTCAACTTGATGAGTGCCGCGCCATCGCATGCTGGAGTCAGAAACAGGAGAAAGCGCGACAAAAGGCATGGCATGATCGACACATCAGGGATAAGAAACTTGCAGTGGGACAACTGGTACTTCTATATGACTCCAAGTTTTTGTGCCATCCAGGAAAGCTCAAGGTGCATTGGTTGGGGCCATATGTTATCACTCATATACTTGAGTCAGGTGCTTGCCAGTTGGAAACAATTGATGGCACGTGGTTGCCTTGTTACTTTAACGGGAGTAGGCTGAAGCCCTACTATAAATAAGTCTTCTTGGTGTTTATAATAAGGTAGTATTGCTAGATACATTAGGTTTCCCTTTATGCATTTCCTTAATGTATTTCTTTCATCATCGCTATGCTTTGTCAATTTTAGCTCTTGTTTGTGTAATAAGCGCACTTGTGCGCATGAAACTAACTACAATATGAAGCATGTTGATGCACAGAGGACTACACATCCTTTTCATGTGGGGTGGATTGTTGGTGACTCTCAGGGATATGCTATGAAGATATCATGTTATGGGTGTTGAAAGAAGGTTTCTAAGGGTAACTGACAAAAGATAGCTTCTCAGGATAAGAAAGAATGAATATGAATAAGGGAAAGTATAATGTGAGGTAAGTAGTAGCCATGGTAATTACCACGAGATCATGCAGTGATGAGGTACTCAGGTGTGAAGGTGCACGCTGAAGAGAAGTCCATGATAGAGGGTAAAGAGGCACACTAGAAGGTTATAGCTTTGACTCGAAAATATACCACTCGAAAATGATAAAAACAAGTCATAAATGAGGAGAATTTGGTATGTGGAGGAGCAATTAATGTAGCAAAAAGTATAAATCTATATATAAGGATGGGATGCGATTTCATTTTTACCCTTGTGACTACAAGAATTCGATAGAGATCCTATTCCCAAAGAGAATAAAGCTAACTAATTCAAGGTGCGAAGTAAGAGAACCAGGCACAGAGAAGAGAGTTGTGTATTAGAAGGGCTTGTATCCCCTAGAAGAAGGGTTTGAAAAAGCAAAGTAATACAACAGAGTTAGGGTGCACAAGTTTGTAATTACAAATTAGGGCACGGAGGAATCAGGTTAGGGTTTGAAGCAAATCACTCAAAACACACAGCAGTTGACCTACAAAACAAAACCCTGTAAGAAAATGGCACCAAAGAAGAAAGTAACACTGATAAAAGAAAAGAAGAAGGTGGTGGTGGAAGAAGAGGAGGAGATGGCCCCGGAGAGTAATTTCTCTGAAATGCAGTACCCTGAAGAAGTTATTGTGGGGTAGGAATGGAATACCCACATAAGATAGAGCAAGATAAGTGAATACAATCACCGAACTAGTGAAAACCAGAAGAAGTTAGATGACTTGCTCACCACTCAAAAAAATAGGTGCATTGAAGATGGCATGTTGATATATGATGATGCCGGGGAAAAAATACTCAAGGGAAATGGTGTCTACCAAATTTATGAGCTTCCATACTTTGGAAAGTATGCACCCTTGTACAGATGGCTGATGAGCTGAGTCCATGAGGACTTCTTCTACTTCGCAAGACGGAGGGTAAGACTGACACCCATCCTCATTGCCACAGTTACTGGATTATGGGCAATGGGTGAAGACATTAAGACCAACTTAGCTGACAAAAGCACCATTTTGGAGACATAGAAGGTGTTGGGCTATCAGAAAGGACCGTGTGGGATGGACATTGACAAGTTGAAAATTTTTCCAGTAGTACAGGTAGTAGCATATCTAACCACAAAGTTGAATGACCAAGAGCATTGGTCACAAGTCAATTCTATGTGGTTGCATGTGGCCAAGCGCATGTCAGAGGGAACCACTTATAACATCACCAGATTCATTGCAGAGCAGATAGTCGAGGAAGTGCGTGAAGGGAGTAAGATAAGTTTTGGTTGTATCTTACTGAGTTTAGTCTTCATGGAGATCGGGGTACCTGATGGCCCAAAAGAGAACATATGGGAATACCCCATGAATCATAAGTCTCCAGCTGAGCGATTCAACAAATATCTTTGCAAAGGGTCGATGACAGAGGAAGTTAAGGAGCACGCTGAGATGTGGTATGATAGGATCTGTGATGTGTTTGGGGAAGAATGGTACATACCCAAGGATTTTCCCTTGGTCTTGGGAAAACAGGTACAATTTACAGTCTACCCACATTTTTATATTACACGCTTTCCAATGGTAGATGGGTCATGGAGCCCCTAGTGTAAATTTCCATATGCATTCCCCGCACAGTTCTTCCAAGCTGCAGTTCATCAGTTCACCAACACACGGAGGTTGGTATTTAATGTAGATAAGGTAGACTATGAGTATCACACCCCGAGAAAGACTTATGGATATCTAGGGAGGAATGCATACAATGAGAATAACATCTCAGAAATCTTAAGCATTAAGCCAGAGACAATGGCCATTGTGGATATTGGGGCCGTGCTAATATACCTCCAACTGAAGCCTAAAATGGAGAATAACAAGTATGTGGAGAATAAAGTTGTGCTTCCAAGGCCACTGAAGGGAAAACATACTATGGAGAACATTCCGGTGCCTAGGCCCTTTGTGCCCATGCAAGATGAGGAGGAAGAGGATGAAGAACCCGAAGATATTGGAGGCCTGGTGCAGAGAAGGAAGTAGCCATCTGACTAGGAGGGGGAGCGTGCGACAACTCCCCAGGGAGAAGGAGCTATGGGGGAGGAGCAGGGAGCACAAAGATTTAAGAAGGTGTTTAAGCACACAAGGGTGTAAGGAGGAACCCAGCAGGTGAAGGAGCCAGAGGAGAAGAAATGGAGAAAACTTAGGCTGAGCGAGGAAACAGAGGAATATGAGGAGAAGGTGCCTTCATCTCCAACTGAGGAGGAGCCTCAACATGAGGAGGAGAAGATGGAAGGAGAAGAAGGGGGTCAATCAGAGGCTACACAGGACAAGGGTGGGGATACATCTGGTATTCCCAACCTTGATGGAGCCATTCCAAGAGGACCCTGATCCCATCGAACAGGGGAGGACACCAAGGCACATGCCATGGGGTATGCAGAAGACCCAAAGCTGATCATTCATGCTCAGTTCCAGAGTACCATCGAGTAGAAGGATTTATTTGGATGGGCACTCATGGACGAGGACAAGGCAACTCTATGCACAAGGAAGCAGCTCTCATGGTCTATGCACACACACATGGACGAGCCCGAATTTGATGTCGGTGAAGAATGATGTGCATCACAGTGGTTGAAGAAGGCACCTAAAACATGCACCACATGACAATCAAACCAACAATGATGTCAGATGAGCAGGTGAGAAATGCTCTAGTAAAAGTATCCTCCGAAGTAGCAAGAAGAAACATAGATAAATCTGCTACCATCAAGGTGCTGACAGAGAGATTAAAGGCCAAGGATGTGGAGATAGCGCGCCTAGTCTAGGAAAAGGACTTGATCAAAAGAAAGTATGACACTTTTTTTAGTATGGCAAAGGAGATTGGAGATGATGTTCTAAAGGTACACCCAAATTTGGAATCTCGGGTACCAAAATAATTTCCTTCTGTGATGCACTATGTGAAAACAATGATAACATTAGTGTTGGAGGATGAAAAGGCATGTGTATCCTCACAACCCAAGGACTCTTGGGGAAAAGACAGAAAAGGTGTAGGCTGCAGTAGGTAGGAAAATTACTACTTATAAAGGTCTACTACAAGCCACCTGTGATGAACTGAATAAAGTTGATCATGCGCTAACCATATGCACAGCCCCAGAAGCACTGATCATGGTGAAAACCTTGGAGGAAGAAAATGAGGTCCAAAAAGTGATGAAGGATGCTTCCTTAGGCCACACTGAACGCCTAGCCTTGGTAAAACAGAAGCACAGGGCACTAGCTGTGGCGCAGGCACCACATAAGGAGAGGTTGGAGGAGCTAGGAAAGCTTATTTCTTAGAGGATGGATGTACTGGAAGGGGTGCAAACCTCTATGTCAAGCATAATTCTTGTAATACAAAATGAGCAAGGGAAACTCTCCATGGAAGAGTTGTTGTCCATCATTTCAAATGTGCCTGAAATAGCAGGAGCAGCACTAATAGTGTGGGAGAACCTGGAAGAAGATATCAAAGAAGAATATCCAGAGTTAATGCTTTAGGATGAGATGGAGGGGCCTGAGGCCTAAACAATTTTTTTAGTTGTGTATATCTTCTTCAAAATTCTTATTCAAGATTCTTATTCAAAATTCTTTATTCTTTATTTATCCATTCTATGTATAAGTTTTGAGCATCGCCATTGTCAGGGTGACAATGAGATTAGTGTGGGGTAATGTTGATCAGAGAAAACACTTAGTTGACCTTGCACTCAGATTCCGTGCGAAGAATGGCACATGAGAAAAAGCACGGAAGTAATAGGAAGGTGTCACGCGCAGAGATGTAGGGTAAGACTCTCAAGGACTTGGCCAATTTTGGAGATCATGTCTATTCTTAGATATTGGCGTGCGGAGTACACAAATCGATGCCGAGATTTGCGTGCCACTCTTCGTGGGGATTTTGGAAGGACATGTCAACTCACTCTTACATGGACATAAGTTAAGCATAGATCCATCACTTTAGTTAACTATCAGCAATCTATAGATAGCATACTTGCATGTATGGCTATAATTTTAAAAAGGTGCGTGGTTGTTATTAGCATGCGACCTATTTCTGGTAGAGTTAAGTGGTGAAGGGTTAGTTCCCCTCCCTATATATATGTAATATAACTACTTAAATATATATATATATGTAATATATAGAGAGAGACATACATAGAGAACATATGGAACCACATGCGACTAGATGATTGTAACAGATCCATGCGCACATGCCTGGTATTGTATGAAGCTACTGTATTGTTGGTTCAATGAATAGATAAAGGAAATTGGCCAAAAAAAGTGTGTGATGTGTTTTATTAATGCATGTTATTACTTTCATGATGATTTACCTTTAGCACTTATAGATTTGGTTGGATATAAATGGTGAATGGATGGATTAGTTCCTAAAATATATGTTTACTATTTTATCATACCACCATTCTGCTACTACAACTATTAAGAGGGACCTGGTACCTTTGCGCACTTTGGGTGAGCGCTCAACCTAGGCTGAGTGATGTGCCAGCGTGACTAGGTGTTAACTAACAATTCTAGGCTGCATCACACACAATCATTTGGAATGTCACCTAAGGACATTAATCATCTGACAGGAATACCACACAAGGATGTGGATCCTATCACGATGAATTTTGATTTATCCGATGAAGATTGCATGTATTTGGAGTCTCACTATGAATTCTCTATTGATGCGATTGCAGTTGATGGTAAGTTTATTCCTATTTACAACATTTTGATTTTGATTTTGTTTTTAAGTTTTAAATTTTTTGATTGTGTTTTAATTGAATATTAATAAAATTTGTGTCTCCTTACATTTATAGCTTCCCAAAACCCTTCAAAAAGGGGAATTCAACTCAAGGATTTTAGTCACTCATTTTTGCAAGCTGTGGTGAAATTCTTCTAGGCCATATCTATATTACAAGGTCGATATACATATATTCTATGGTGGGAATTGACTTATATCATTTTTACCCTAAGTGGGAATAAAATTTATTGGTGCAGTTTCTTATCCTCTAGGATAACAACCAGTTTGGCTAACATTCATTTGAATGAAAATTTTACAATCAGTTCAACAATTTTAATTATTGGTTTATATTATGAATATCTCTATAATTTTTGTGGCACCACTCCTCTAACTGCAAAGCATGTAAATCTATCGACTTTGTCGTTAACAATTTAAGGGCAGAAGGTGACTCCCAATTTTTTGATTATTTTATTTTTAATTATTATACTTTATTTTTGTAATATTTATCTATTATATTTGGGATTAATAAGCAGTTTATTGTTGAATTATAATAGTGGTTGCATCACGAAGGGACACTGCTATCAAAGGTCATTTCCAGACAGGTTCCAGAGATTCAGTTACTATTTCAAATTATCAGAACACAGAGGATGATACCACTCCACAAACTATCAAATGGATAAGGAGTTCCTTAAACCATCAAATTGAAACATCCACCATACCACCATTATTAATCACAAGTATTTATTATTTATATATGTTTCAATATGTTTGAAAATAAATATAATTAATTATTTATAGCTTCTATATGTTTAAATATTATTTATAACTTATATTCCTTTGCTACAGAAACCTCCAGTAGCACATGATTATATCATTGGGCTCCTGGTATCCCAATAAAAAATTTATATGAATTTGATCAAACACAAGATGTATAAATATATTTGGTACCTCACTCTCAACATCAGGCTCCAGGTATGAGTCTCATTTAAGTTGTTTTTTTCTTATATTTTTTAAATGAAGATTCAACAAGATCATAAATTGTTAAAGATTAATTATGTTTGATATCACACCTATGAGTACAACTCCCATTAATATTAGACTACTACTCTACAACAACCACATAAACTGCAACATGCCTCATTTGCACCTCAACTGCAATCCACTCAACTAAGTAGTTTTTTTAATCGTAAATGATAAAATGTTATATTTAATTCTTATTATCTTTGTCATTTGAATTTTCTCATGTTATTTACAATTGATTGTTACAGTGCCTCCACCTCCAATTCAAAATCCATCTTCTACTATGAAGAGGAAGATTCCAACTCTACCACCTCCACCATAAAGTATCAAGACCAGGTTTAGTGGCAAGAATATTTCATTAATTCCTCCAGCTTCAAGCAGGGGCACCCTTAATTTTGTAACTAAGTTTCCAATGTTCTTGTTAGGAAATGTTCCTAGTGGAAGGGGTGTTTTGGTTTTGAATGAAACTGATTTGGATGAGGAATATTTAGGGATTGAAAGTGAGGTTCAGGTCCATAGAAATTTCAATCCCCAAGATATTATTCATGGGTCAAGGAATCCTTCTCCAATAAGAATGGATAAATCAAACACACCTTCTCCAATACAGACTTCCTTAAATGATGAACAAAAAAGTACTTTTGCACATTCTTTTTTGGATGACAGTTGTGTAGCCACTGTTAATGACGTTTTATTGAAGGATATTGAACAATTAAAATTCTGGGATTTTAGGGCTAAATTTATGATAAAATAAATAAATTTTTGATTTAATAATCATTCCCAAAGACATATATTGTATTATTCAATTTAAAATGAGCCAACAAAGATTGATATTTTGTTGAATCAAGTTGTGTCTGGTTATGTATCTTTTGAAAATGATTATGATGATGAAGTGATAGATATTATATTGAATATAATTGAGAATTTAAATGCAGAAACACAAGCCTACCACAATAGGTGGTCAAGAGACAAGAGCCTTGTAGTTATTGCAAATGCAGAAGGAGGTAAGGCATTTTTAAGTCTTACTAAATTTGCAAATATGATTTACAATTTTTTTAAACTTTATTAATTATTTTCTATTTTTTAATGCAGTCAAAGTACCAAGATTTTAAAAATTAGACTACAGTGCTTGATGTGCATTTAAAAATTGCAAGGAAAAGTTTAAATGAAACAATTGATTTTCAGCAGAAGCTTGTTATTTTAAACAAGCATAATAATACCTTAATAAGGATAATAAATGAGCATAGATTAGATCCAGAGATATTGTTAAAGATGAAAAATAGAACATGATCCAATGTTACTATCTGCTAGTGATGCAAAAAATACAAAACGGGAAATTCTTTCAAATATCAAAGCATCCGTGAAGGATATTGTTCAGTTGGGTGTTGTAAAAGATAGTTCTGTTGTGGAGAAGACAAAAACACAAACAAAATAATCTTCTTAAGGATGAAGCTACAAAAATAAATTGTGAAATTTGTAATTGTCTTTGAAAATCTTGTTGTAAAATTGTTTCATATTTAGAGTATAAATATATATACTTTTTTATTAAAATATTGAGAGTTTCAAATTTCAATCGATGTGGTGTTGTACTTTTACTATATTAGTGCATAAGTTATTCAAATAAAATCATAATGTGATTATTATTCTCAATTATATTTGGTATCACTATTAAGTATTACATACTACATTATTGATTATTATTATTTTTGAACACTCTATGTGGATATTAAGTATTACATAACTCATGTGTAAGTTCTCCAAAAAATGGTATGATATTATTTTGATTTAAAAGACAACAACAAAAATAAGTATGACATTTCTCTATTAAAAACTCTAAACAAATTGCAATATTGAAAATATTATTCAGCAAAGAACATTCATATATCAAAAATAAAAAGATACATACTTATAATTTGATATGAAATTTTATTACCAGAATTACAATGTCCATATAGTCTTCTTTACTCGATATCAATTACCTCAAATTGAAACATATCTTGAAAATGTCGGTCTCCAACACTCAAACTGTTATCTAATCTTTCAATGTTATTTTCAGTCACAGTTTTGTTGTTATCCATTGGCCCTGTATTATAATTATAGACCCATCTCCTCTCTACAAGAGAATTCCATATTGTCAGTACTCGTTCATAAGGAAGTGTTTCCACATTGTATCGTGAAACATACAATCTCATGAAAGTCTCAAGATTTTTATCCATGCTTTTTTGATATTTGGATTTTATAAATGTTAATGCACTAAAAAATCTTTCATCTTCAACTGATTCTAATATCATTGTTTGACACAATTCATACAATCATAAATATTCACTAATTCTTTCATGAAGGATGCTACTAGGCTACAAATTTTTCCATAGACATTTAATTGCTCCATTATATGTTGGCTCACTTAGTAAAAATCTAATTGTTCACTAATTGTGATTTCAAAATGAGTTGATTGTAATGAAAGTAATTCCTTTTGAAAACCACCCTTAATCTGAACTTTGTTACATTCAACTGATTTTCCAAAATGCTTAATGAGAGTACCTATGTGTGTTTTATATGTATCTGATAAATATTTGCATGCTTTAGGATTACAAAATATAGGATTGACCACTCCCATGGCCTCAAGAATCTTATCCCTTTTAAAGTGATCTCTGATATCACTGGATAAACATTGTAAATTTTTCTACAATTTTATTCTTGTTTGAGATATAAAATATTCATATAAATTACGTGTTATAGGTACTTCTTCAAGATCCGATCCAACAATATCCACTCATTTTTGGAAAGTGTGCATTTCAATCTCGTTCCCGTTTACAAGGATACAAATATGACCACATATATTGAATCTAAAATAGATTTTAGGATCCTTTAAATTTGTCATACTTTGTCAACTACTGAATAGATGTCCTTGAAAGCATTCATTAGAGTTGTATAAAAAATATAATGTTGGACACACCCCTTTTCTAAATCTAATTAAGTTGACTATATAGATGGATCTTTCTTGAGCATGATTTGTTAAGCAATTGATTTCATCAACATCAGAAGAATCCCGCAAATTGTAAACAATTTTTCTAAATATGTTAAGCAGTAAAGAAAACATTTTGCCTTGTTGACTTGCATACATCTCTTAAACATGAAACCATCTAACGATGGATGTTCATCAAAAATTCTGTGTGCAGGCTCATACATTGAAATCCATCTTATATCAACATCTTTAAGAAGTTTCTTACCATCTGTGACTCCAATTGAAAAATTCTGAAACTCTAGAAATATTTTGGACTACTTGACATATAGGCATGCAATTCACGGATTTACAAAATTTTCAAATGTGCTTACTATCTTGTATGCAAGATTCATCCTATGATCCAGCAATTCATAGGAATCATATAAGAATCAATTGATGTTTTTTATACATATACATAGAACAGTTCTATGACCATGTATTACTTATGCACCATCAACACCAACACATATAAGATTTATAATAATATAATAATCATTCATTCATGTTATATCCTTTAAATTAGATTATAACCAATTTGAAAGGATTTTTAGCATTGTAATTTTCCTTAATTTTATGAACAACTAGCAGATGAGGTGTCCTTGTGTGGTTCTGTAAAGTATACACATGTATACAAAATCAAGAAGTTTTGTCAATAGTTGTAACCTCATCAATGAAAAAGGAGATGAAACTTGAATTCTTGACCTTTTCTTTCAAATCCTCTTTTTCAATCATTGCAAGACATCTCACCATCTCCCAAGCACTTCTCTCTAACCAATGTGATTGTGGAAGGTTAGGAAACCCATTATACTTAAACAATTTTTTAAATTATGAAAAATCTGAAATAGGTCTACCCATTTTAAGAATAAAGGATATGGTTGAAAATTGTGTAGTTCTACCTTCAGATTTTCATTTACAACTTTTCCAAAATTTTCATTAATTGTTCGTCCTTTCTCTTCAATTTTTCATCTTATTTTCATACTCCTTATATCTTACATGTTGGTACTCTTTCACATTTTTTCATCTAGGAGTATTTGTTATTTTTCCATCATTTTTCTTGGCTGTGATATATAGTTTACCAGAATGTTTCTTAATAGTCTCTATTTTAAGTTGCATTTTATGTTCTTTTTCTAATTTCCAACCATAAATCATACATCTACATTATTTTGGAGTATCACTACCATTATCCATTTTTAAGGTTCAGTGAATGGGTATTGTTTTGCACATACTACCTAAAAATACTTTCCAATTGTCCAGGTAGTTTTCTTTCTTCTCAGAGATTTATTTTTTTGAAGATTCATTTCAATATCATCTTCTTCTTGAATATTTTCATTATAACATTCATATATTAGAGGCATTTGGAAGTGAGGATTGTCTTCCAACTCTAGCATGTCATCATCAATTATATCTTCATCTACTGAAATGTTAATTATTTCTTTAGTGTATATGTTTTGGTTTAGTGTTTCATGTTGAATACAATTAACAATAGGGGTTTTTGTATTCAAACACAAACAACGTTTGATTGTTAAAAATATATAAAAAAATTAAACTAAATTGGCCAAAAAATAAAAACTTAATGATAATGTGTTATAACTTATCGGTACACGTGTCACTATTTCAAGTGGATACAAGTTGGGTCTTCATTTTTTTGGTTGGTCAAAAAAAATTAATATGCTAATTTTTATTTTGAGTTTATCTGCGTTGTGTTAATTATTCACATAATCCATTTTACTTATCTAATAGTAATTTTCAAATAGATTATATTTTTAGAAATTTAAGGAGAATATTGAAAATTTTGTAAACGGAAGCTGAAACTAGAAACACACCAGAAGCATACACAATGCTACCAACTGGAAACATAGTGTATGCTACCATCCGGTAGTTAAATATATGCTTCTAGCATGCGGCATTGTGTATGCTACCATCTGAAAGCATTAATTACTTAGTATGCTACCTCCAACATCATACACAATGCTACCGGGCGGTAGAATTGTGGATGTTACCATTTAGTAACATATTATATGTTTCCCGCCAATAACATGGGAAATATTGCTAGAATGCAACATCCAAAATGCTTCCTATCGGTAGTGAGAAATACAAAACTACAACAATTAAAATTACCTTAATGCAATGTTATAATATCCAGTCGATGACGATCTTTAAAGCAAAAAATAATTGCGAGAAATATTTGATAATCACAATTTACATAAAGAACTATGAATAACAAAGTGTAAATGCTTAAATAGTATATATATATATATATATATATATATATGATGTGAATTTGGAAAATTTTAATTTTGCGCCAAAGGATATTTTAATGAAAACATTCAGATTGGTGGAAACTTCTTGGCAAACTGAATCCTAAAATTAACTTGTACCTAGAAACTTTTAGTGACATGGTCCTAATCCGTACCCTAAAAATTTGCCAATTTCAAAATTGAAAATCTGGAATATTCGTGAATTAACAAATATTTGTCACTAAAATTTTCCCTAGACAAGGGTTGTAGGAGACCTTATGTCTTAATGGTATCACCCTTACTACATTGTTATACCAAACATTATGTCATAAAATTTTTAACATCTCCTTCTAACCCCTCCCAAAATAAATCGTGTTTAACTCTATGATAAGTTTTCACAATGTATCTCCCTTCCATATAAATTTTTCAGATATGGTCAGATCTTGCTAGAGATTCTAAATGATAGTGTGGTTCTTTGCATCTTCCTATCATTCTTCCCTTGCTTGATCTACCCAATTTTTCTTTAGTATAGATATGTCATATAACAATGCTTATGTGGACTCATCCCTCCTAGATAGTGCATCAACGATCACATTTTACTTCCCTTTATTATATATAATCATAAATTCATAACCCAACATCTTTGTGACCCATTTTCATTTCTCTTTTGAACATAGTCATTGATCCAAGAAGTATTTCAAACTATCATGATCATTTTTTACCTTGAAATGTCTGCCCATCAAGTATAGTCTCTATTGTTTGACTGCATGTAAGATTGCCATCATTTCCTTCTCATGTAGGCTTTAAAAAATTCCTTCTTTTTAGTAATCAGATCTCAAATGCTATGGGATGTCCTTCTTGCATGAGTATTACCCCTATCCCATTTCCTAAAGCATTGCATTCAAATATGAAGGTCTTGGAGAAAAATAGGGTTTCTAACACTGAGGTGGTGCACATCACCTCCTTCAATTTTCAAATGCCCTAGAAGATTATTCATTCAAATGAAATAAGTATTTCTTCAATAATGTTGTGATTGGTGTTGTTATAATGCCATAGTTCTTTACAAATTTGTGATAGTACCCAACGATCCCTAAGAAACCTCATAAATTCTTGAGGGTTCTGGGAGCTTCCCATTCCACTATGGCCTTGATCTTGTGAGTGTCCACCTTAACACCTTCATGAGAGACGACGTGTCTTGAGTATGAACCACTTCTTATACCCCAAAAGAACACTTCAAAGGCTTGTTATATAGTTTATGTTTATTTAGGGCTTCTAAGACTATATTTATATGATGTAAATGTTCCTCCCATGATTTTTTGTAGATTAGGATATCATTAAAAACATACCAAGATAAAATTTTGTAGGAATGGTCAAAATACATAATTCATAAAACTCTAAAATGTGGATGGTGCCTTAGTAAGAACAAAATGCATCACTAGAAATTCATAATGCCCTTGATGAGTTATGAAGGATATCTTATAAATGTCCTCTTCTTTTACTCTAATTTGGTGATACATAGAACGAATATCTAGTTTTGTAAAATAAACTGCACCATGTAAATCATCTAACAAATTATCAATGGTCAAAGAATAGGAAGATTATATTTGACAGTGTCCTTCTTAAGTTCTTTGTAGTTTGGACACATGTGTCACCTTCCATCCTTTTGACACACCATCATCATTGGAGTAGAATAAGAACTTTTACTATGACAAATAATACTGATTTCCAACAGTTCCTCAACCATCTTCTCAATCTCACTCTTTTACACATATGGGTATCTATAAGGCCCGATCAAGGGGGGTTGGCTTCCTGGAATTAACAGAATGGCATGATCATGATATCTTTCAAGAGGAAATAATCTAGGATCCTCGAATACAACATCATATTTATCAATGACCTTTTGAAGATCAAAATGTGCTACAATAATTGGTGGTTGAAATTTCATGGAGAAAATTTGTGTTAAGAATTCTTCAACCCACTAATCCAGGTAACAATAGTGGCGCAACTTCTGGGAACCTATATTCTGCACTGTAGCTTTGATTGACTCCATTCAAAATGCAACATAAAGCTTGGAATGTGTATAATGTGATGAAAGGGTGCTGAACTTCATTCAAAAAAGTTTGGCCCCCGAAATCCATGTTTAAAGGTACCAAATTGTGATTTTTGTAGTGTTGTCTGAAAATAGTAAATTCTAAAAATAGTATGTTTCGCAAAATTAGTGCACATGTAATTCTCAGAAGATGAAACACCTCGTCTCCCTCAAGACCAGTGACCTTCCAAATTCCTCTAGGTGCCTTTTTACATTTATAAAAATAGTATAAAATCATATGTAACCTACAAGGGTAAGACCGACATGTTCCTTGCAGAGATAATTAATATGTTTTGAGTTTTGTTTTGAGCAATTCACATCTCTTTTTAGAGATAGTTCTTCACTTAACATCTGACACAATTATTTTCTATTCTTTAAAATCTGAAACCTCTAGGTTTTGAATCACCCACTTCTTAAGAATCTGTTACATTTTGTGAGAGTTAACCACTTGAGGATTTTTTACTTGTAGTCCTCAAAGTTCATTTTTTCTTCCTTTAGAATGAAATCGCATTAACAACTCCTAGAATTTGACCTCTACAGTGCATAAAGGTTTTAGCCATTGAACACCTAAGACAATATCAGCTCCACCCATGGGAATAGTGAACATAGTGGACTCCATTTTGTAGTCCCATGATAAGTCTTATTTTGAGGCATTTCCATGAACATTGGATTGTGCCACCATCTACAATCATTACTTGAAATTCAAGTGTTGGGTAGATGAAACAATTTATTCTTGTTGCAAGTTTATTATTCATGAAATTATGTAAATCAATCAATATCATCACCTTCTGCTTCTTAAGGTACCCAACCACCTGAAGGGTTTATGGAGTGCTAATAATAGATAGATCATGACATGAGATAGTAAGCTAGGGCTCTTCAAAGTCTTCCTCTAGTTTTTCCAATTCATCACATGATGTTTCCTCATCTTTTTCATCCTCACCGGCCCCTTTAACGTAAAACACTTTCTTCTTAGCACATTTGTGACATGGTCCATATTTACTGTCACACTCAAAACATAATCATTTTGCTTGCTTTTCTTTATTTTTTTGAGTTATAAGTCTAATTATATGATGGTATGATGGTGTCAAGGTGCTATGGTCTCTGATGTTAGTGAAATTCTACCTTCTAATAGAAATTAAATTTTCCTTTTCCCTGCATGTCATGATAATAGAATCAGAAACCTTAAGTGGACTAAACATACTCACCTCATACTCAATGTGGCCGCAATACCTCAAAGAAATAATTCATTTAGATACCCTTGTGTAATATTCTCCACATGCAAGGATATGTTTTGGAATTGATGAACACAATCCTTTAATTTTCCTATTTTTCATAACTTTGCTAATTAAGTGAAGTAGTTATCTAACACACTAGAACTATACTGTAATTACAACTCTTCAATGAAATTTATACATGTTAAATTGAGACCATTATTCTTCCTCTGAGAACATAACCTACGATACCTAAAAAAATGGTTAGGTTTGAAATATAAGGATGCCATGGTCACCTTTTGTCCCGATTGGATCTGATGTAGATCAAATAAATTCTCCATTTGGCTAATCTAATTAAGTGGATCCTTTCTTTTGAACTTACACATTTCCACTTTTTAAATAATGTCATGCCACTTGTTAGAAGATACATAAGTTTTTTGTAAAGGATACTCTTTGGTTGGTGTGATTTGGATATGTGTGTACATTATTAGAGGAACCCATGTGACTTCAATGGGAATTCATGCTAGTATTCATGCTTGAAAGAGTCAACATAATATCCTTACTCATTGATTCAAACCCATCTTCATTTCACCCTTAAGGCTACCTTCTAGTAGAAGAAGCCTATTGTTGATGTCAACCTTAGTCACGATATTATTAACCCTTTACTAAATTTGATTGATTACCTCATATACTCCAAAACCCGAAGATCCCAAATCCATATCTTCCTTATGTGGAGTCATTCTTGGAGTTGGTTGAGCTTTCCCTTGTCCTTGAGTTGATCTACCAGTCATGATGTAGGGTTTGGGTCTTGGGATATAAGGATTAGGGTAAAAAAATTAGGGTTTGGGGTTTCGTAAATTTATCGACCTAATAGAGGGAAACATAGAGAACAAACTCTAGCTAAATTTTCACAATATTTATAAAAATATGAGAAACTTAGAAAGAATCCAAAAAATTGTAACCTAGGTAGCGAATTTGTAAAAAAACCTAAAAATCCTATAACTTTTACAAAACAAGTCCATTTTTTTTGAAATTTGGAGAATATTTTACTTGATTGATTTCGCAACACCCCCAAAAATATAGAAAAATATGCTACCATTTTTGAGATATATCCAAACCTTCAAAATTAAGGTTTTGATGCATTTTTGTCTGAGATCAATCTTTGATACCACTTGTAATGAAATTACTTAGATAGATCTAAATATCAACAACAATAGAACACAAAAGAACACCAAAATATAGATATGTGATCTCAATATTCAATTATAATGACTTAGCCACTTTGAGGGGGCAACCTTCAAGCCATAAAATAAGATTCAAGTGCTTAATAGGATGATTAAGTACTCCTTACTACCACACACACACACACATATCACTTGTAATGAAATTATTTAGATAAATTTGAATATCAACAACAATATAGCACAAAAGAATAAAAAAATATAGATATGTGGTCTCATTATGAAAGTATAATGACTTAGCCACTTCTAGGCGTAATCTCCAAGCCATATAATAAGACTCAAGTGCTCAATATGATGATTAAATAATCCTTACTACCATATATATATATATATATATATATATAAAAGGAATGATAACCAGATCGTACCAAGCCAAGAACACATATGCTAATCAAACACCATGATCCATAAGATGAAAGTAATTCGCTAGAATAACTTTATATAAACCTTTGCAAACAAATGAACAATAATATCATATATTATTATGGAACTCAATGAAATAAAATGAGAATGGGCCTTGCTTATACAGGCAAGGAATAACAATCTAAGAACCAGTCAAGGTCATAGATAAAGCCATAAATCATAGAAAGAACTAGTCATCAAAGAACTAGTAAAGTCCATAGATTTATGAGAGAACTAGACATCAAGGATCTAGTCAATACCATAGATCAAGAAAATAACTATACCTAACAACTAGATAATATCCCCCTAATATCTAAATAAATAAAAGGAAATATCCACACACATAAGTGGGTGAGGATAAATACAATAAAGGTAAATAAAGTACCTAGGTGATCATGAGCTAAGGTAAATACCTACTCTAACACCCCCCTCAAGTGAAGCTAGGGGCCAAAATAGAAGTGGCATGTTCATAAAATGAGTCTCAAAAACTAGGCTTGATGAGGTACTCATGTACAATATATCCATGAAGAAATCTCGAACCAAAAGAAGGAAAGAGAAAGAAGAAGAAGAAATATGTTCTCAAAAAAATCCCACAAGAAAAACTTCCAAAACCCCAAGCATTCCACACAACTCAAGGTAGCGAGGTGATGCAAAAGGATTTGTAAAGATGTTTGCAACCTGCTGTTGAGTTGGAATGTACTCCAAGCAAAGAACTCCATCCTGAATGTGCTGTCGAATGAAGTGGATGTGTATCTCAATATGCTTGGTCCGCTGGTGCTCAAATGGGTTGTGAGAAATGTGAATTGCACTTTGGTTGTCACACCAAAGTATAGGCAGTGAATCCTGTGGGAATCCAAAGTTTGTCAATAACTGGTGAAGTCAAAGAATCTGTTGACTCGCTGTAACTACTTCCCTGTACTCTACCTCTGAAGATGAAAGTGCAATAGCCTGTTGCTTTTTACACACCCAAGTAACTAGAGAAGAACCAAGACAGAAACAATAGCCAGAAGTGGAACACCTGTCATCAATAGAACATACCTAATCTAAATTACCCAACCAATTGATTAGAACCCCTAGTGTAGTGTAGGCCAAAGTGGGAAGTGCCCTGTAAATAGTGCAAAATCCTTTTAGCAGCCTGTCAGTGACTACTATAAGGAGAATTTGCGAACCGAGATACAAGCCCTACTACAAATGAAATATCAGGGTGAGTATGAGTCAAGTACATGAGATTCCCAACCAACTACCTATACAATGTAGGATCACAAAGTGGTGTGGTACATGTGGAATTAAGAGTAACTCCAGACTGAAAAAGAGATGGACTTGGCTTGTAATCAGCCATATCAAAGTGCCTAAGAAGATCATGGGTGTACTTTTGCTGACTCAAATGAATCATTGGATTTGTTTGAGAAATATGTAAACTAAGGAAATAATGCAATAGCCCAAGATCTGTCATGTCAAACTGTGTAGAAAGATCCCTCTGAATACTCTAAATGTGGGAATAAGAGATTTTCAGTAAGTAACAAATCATCAACATACACGACAAGTATCACAATATCCTTACCAACATGTTGGAGATACACTGTATGATCAGAGTGGCAAAGAAAAAAACCAGTAGATAGAAGAAAAGAATCCATCTTCTCATACCAAGCCCAAGGGGCTTGTTTGAGACCGTAGAGAGACCTTAGGAGGCTACAAACAAGAGAAGAATCCTGAAAAAATCTAGTTAGATGCTTTATGTATATTTCCTCTTGTAGATATCCATGTAAGAAGGCACTCTTCACGTCCATCTGGTATACGGGCTACCCCTGTGATGTTGCAATAACAAGTACAAAGTGTACATAATCCATCTTGGCAATGGGTGAAATTTTTTCAGAGTAATCAATACCTTCAACTTGTGAAAAACCCTTTTCAACAAGATGAGCCTTATACTTGCCTATGGACCCATCAGCTGTGTATTTGGTTTGGTATACCCACTTACACCTAACCATATTTCTTCCTTTAGGAAGAGATACCAAATCCCAAGTATGATTCTTCATCAAAGAAGAATACCCAGCTGTCATTGCATTATCCCACTCCTGTATGCCATGAGGCTTTTAAAAAGACTGTGGATCCTTAGAAACTACCTGACACAAAAGTCCAGAACCTATAGAATGTGCGTGATGATTCCTAGTGGGTGGAATATCCTCTATGAAAGGTGTTGCCTCAGAAACTATAGTACGAGCCCACTTAGGCATAGTGACAACATTAGTGGGAATAGGATCCTAAACAAAATCTATAACCTCCTCATCAACTTCCTCAAAGAAAGGATCCTCAATATGAGATGATGAAGAAGGAGGAGGCATGGAATAAGATGAAGAATCATAAGGAGTGAATCTCTCATCAAACTGAACATGTTTTCGAAAAAGAACATCATGAGTATCAAAATCTACCAGATGATAAGCTCTCACGTCCTCACAATACCCTACAAAGACCAAGGGTTTACTCTTCTTATCCAAATATTTCCTTTTCTTCTTTGGCACAAAGGCCCAAGCATGGCTCCCAAAGACTTGAAAAAATGAGACATCGGGCTTAGTGTTGGACCAAGATTCCTCTGGAGTCAAATGCTCAAGTGTTCTGTGTGGTGTACGATTCTGAATGTAGTTAGCAAATTTAACTACTTCTACCCAATAGATAGGAGGTAAATCTCTAGAATGCATCATACAGTTAGCCATTTCCTTCAAATTTCTATTCTTCCTTTCTACTAAGCCATTCTGTTATGGAGTATGAGGAATAGAATGATGGTGAATAATGCCTTAAGTTGCCAAAAAGTTAGAAAAATCATTGCTGAAGTACTCCTCCCCATTATCAGTACGAAGGTTCTTTATGCTACTAGAAGATTATTTCTCGACCAAAGCCTTGAAGACTTTGAAGTGTGAAAAAACATCACTTTTGTACTTGAGAAAATAAACCCAAGTACACCTCGAGAAATTATCAATAAACGTAAGTGTATACTTAGCTCCATTGAAAGATGGGGTAGGAAAAACTATCGAGTTACTATGCACAAGATCAAGTGGTGAAGAAGTTCCCTTAGACAAATTATTAGGAAAAAGATCTTTGTGTTGTTTCCCTAATGCACAATTATGAAAAACTCCCTCAAGACAAGAAACTCTAGGAAGACCATCTACCATACCATGAGTGCTCAACTCCTTCAAATATTTGTAATTGACATGTCCAAATATTTCATGCCAAAGTTTACTCTCTGAATCTACATGAGAAACCAATCCTTCCCCTATAGAAGAAGTGTCATCAAAACCCTCAAAGTGATATAGTCTAGAACTATTATCAACAATACCTTGAGCAATAAGCGGATAAGGCTCCAACAAATTTCTTACTTCTACCCCATGTGGTGTAAAAGTCTCTATTTTCCCTTGACCAGAATGACAAATTTGATATACAGAAAGTAAATTTGTAGTGATGTTAGGAACATATAGTGCATCTTGGATATTTCCATCATCAAGTTGTATATCACCTTTTCCCTCAACAGAAATAAAGGAAGAATCTCCAACCTCAATTTTAGAAGTAGAACTCAAACCTAGAGAAACAAAAGACTCGTTGGAATAATTCATGTGACGAAAAGCACTAGAATCTATAACCCAACTATCTGCAAGTGGTGACCGAGATCTCCCAACAACATTAAGTGCTTTGCCATGCTCATTAGAAGGAGGTGGCATGGAGATAGATTTTTTTTTTTTCTTGACTGCATCCTCTAAGGCTTGCATTCACTTATAACACCTATGTTCTTCATGATTACTATCCCCACAAAAAGAGCATGAACGGATAGACGCATTCTTGGATTTAGAAGACTCCTTGGGTTTTGAGTTGTTTTCTTTGGGTTTCGGAGAATTTTGAGATGGAAAAGGTGTGGATTTGGTTTTACTATTTGGTTTTCCCTTGCCCTTAGGATTAGATGCAACTAATGCCTTTTGAGAGGTGGAAGACTCAAGGTGAGACAATTTAGATTCTTCCCTAGCAATTCTTTCACAAAATTTTTCTAAGTTAGGCATTTTGAATGTGTCACCTAAGGCATCCATGCTGGAGAAAAATGTAGAAGAATTTTTTTGGAATGGTCCTCTCAACTTTAATAGAATCAAGTAAACACACTCTTCATCTTTCTTATCTCTTCCACTCCCCTTCAACTATGTCAACAAATGCTTGAATTTGGTAAAGTCTATAATTGTTAGAAAATCTTCAGGATTAAGAGAGGTGATCTCAATTTCAAGTTGCATGGCTCTCATATGATCCACCTTACCAAATAAATCCTCTAATTTCTTCCAAATTTTGAAAAGAGAGTCACATTTTTCCAAATTAAAAAAAATACTATCACTTACATAAGTTCCTATCAAACCCCTACACTCATCAAATTTGCACTGGTACTGAAATTTCTCATATTCTCTAGTGAACACTGGTTGTTCTGATGAAGTTAAAGCCCATAATAATTTTCACTTAATTATTGTTTCCATTCTTAGTTTCCATGTTTGGTAATTATGTGTTGTTAATAGATAAACATGACCTAATGCAGAAGTAGATAAAGACACCATACTTAAAAACTCACCAAAAGAAATGTAAGAACCAAGCAATGCAACAAGACCCCCAAACAATGCAACAAGACCCCCCTGGATTTTGGCACTTTATAATGAGTGTGTGTTATAATATGACACTTTATAATTATAGTGTGATTCTTAAAATAAATATTTCCAATGGAAAGAGCATAAAAACAATCACTTTTGTAAAAAATGGCACTCAAAACGGAGTTACTAATCAAAAGATATAAGCTTTTCAATATTATGTTCTACTGTTTATTTTAGTTGTCACTAAAATAGAATAAAATTCTCTTGCCTTCACCACACAAATAAAAATGAAAGGGGGCTGGAGTTAAGCATCTACTAGTAGGAATCACAAGATTTAAGCCCTCATATGACCAAGGGCTAAGGATTTCAATGGATGACTGTATCCAAAAATGGCCGAGTTTACAGTCGATGTTAGGGTTTTCCCACCTTTTTGATCCAATGGTTGCCTATGTTTTGGATAAAAATGATGCAGAAACAAAATATAAGCAAATCTCGAATATATGATAATATAAAAAAATGCTTACAAAATGAAACTTACAGATGAATGTCAGCAAAAAACTCCTACTTTGATACCATAAAAGGAATGATAACCAGATCGTACCAAGCTAAGAACAAAGATGCTAATCAAACACCACAATCCATAAGATGAAAGTAATTCGCCAGAATAACTTTACATAAACCTTTACAAATAAATGAACAACAATATCATATATTATTATGGAACTCAATGAAATATAATGAGAATGGGCCTTGCTTATATAGGCAAGGAATAACAATCTAAGAACCAGTCAAGGTCGTAGATCAAGCCATAAATCATGGAAAGAACTAGTCATCAAAGAACTAGTTAAGTCCATAGATTTATGAGAGAACTAGACATCAAGGATCTAGTCAATACCATAGATGAAGGAAAGAACTATACCTAACAACTAGATAATATCTCCATAATATCTAAATAAATAAAAGGAAATATCCACACACATAAGTGGGTGAGGATAAATACAATAAATGTAAATAAAATACCTAGGTGAACATGAGCTAAGGTAAATACCTTCTCTAACAGTATATATATATATACTATGGCCAACACCAAGGCCAACTTAATAAACAATTGAAAACATATATGAATGACATATGACAAGAAAAGAGATTATGTAAGCCACAAATTAGAACTACATATCCAATATAAGCTATAGGACTAAGGGTATAACAACGTAGGCACTGAATTTTTTTCCTTTGCTATCATTATTCTAGAAAATATTGAAAAAAAAAAAAAAAACACTTATAAGAATATAATTCATGTTCTTACACATTACCAAAACTTCTTCTTTTATATTTATATGATGAAATAAACTAAAAATACTTAAGTGTAATGACAGGATGTAAAAAACTAAATACTGCTTGCATGTTTTCCCAAAAAAATCTCATAACTAAGTTTAAATTTTTTGCATGAAGTTAATAAATTTTTACATTTTAATAAGGTTATATTTATGGATATTAATCATACATTAACAAAACATATTTCAACAATGCCTATTCCATGCATCTAAATTACACTAAAATTGAATTCTTCTTCATTTGTGTCAACAATTTCACTTATTATGTTGTTTTGTATTGTTCCATTCTCCATTTGGGGTGTCATTGACATGTTATTTTTACTTCGTGATGCCATTTGTGGATTGTATGCATAGCCTCATTGCATTACACTAAGAGAATTGACATGTGTGGGACTAGAAGTAGTAAATTGCATGTTTTTTTAATCATTGAAGAAATTACATATTACTTGTATGAGCAAACCACATTTGTGTTGTTGGAAATTACATTTCTATTGTTGAAGGAAACTACATTTGATTTTTAGATGTAGGAATATTGCTAACTTAGTAATTAGCCACATTTGGAAAACATGGAGTGTAAATGTTGAAGATAAGATTAGTTTATTAAATGTACAACAAATGACCACAAAGTAGGTCGATGAGACTATAACAGTACAAACGTGTGAGGACTACAGGAGAGGACTAAAAGGGTCCTAAGAAATAACCAAGAGATAGAATAAGAAAAGAGGGGGAGAAGAGAGGAGCAGGTGAGAAAGAGGGATCAAAGAAAGCTTGTTGAGAATAGTAGAGTCAAAGCATGTGGGGGAAGAGAGGGAAGGAGGAGGAGAGAAGGAGGCCCCCTCAACAAGCCTTTAAAGCTAACTAGAAGAAGTTGGTGATGTGTTGGATTCCAGGACTAGAAGTTGTGTACAAAATGGGGTGCTAATGTCTGGAGGAGGGGAGAGCTCTCCGCGTGCACCTGGTGGACCTCAGATGCCCTCTATGGGAAGAAGGACCTAGACTGGTGAGTTTTTGACTGTCCCTAGACTATGAGGTGATACCCCAACCCCAAATATATCTATTTGGGTAGTCATGAGTGGTGTCGCTCTTTACTTAGAACCCCTACTAAGGGAGAACACTGAAAAAAGGAAGTGATCACCTCTGTAGTTCCCTTCCTAGTAGGGGGTGGAGGGTCTCCACCCAAAGTTGGAGAAGCTCTTAAAGATAAAGATCAAGGAATATATGATCGTGATATATGAATAATTCAGTGAATGTTAGAAACTCTCTTAAAATACATTGGAATCTACCTTTGATCTCATAATAGATGGGGTAACGAAAATTAAAGTTCTCTTCCATTTCGATCTCCTAGAGGTAGCAGACATGGAACCAACCCTGAACTAACCAAGTGAAATGCGAAGGGCATGTGTCCAATGTCAGGAGATATACTGGGGCCAAAATATAAGACCATTGTTGATCTCAAGAAAATGTGCAACATAAAAGGCCATATTCAGCTATAACTCACAAGGGGGATTGGTCTAGGTATACTGGATGAATTTCCTGTAGATATCATCTCTAATGATCTTGTTCAGGTATTTCTTGTTGGGAAGGAGATATGTGGGGGCATCTAGGGAGAAGCTATATGGAGGAAGGTGATCAATCTAAATGCCAATAGACTAAAGAAGCTTAGAAACACATGTGGACCATCAATGATAATGTCCAGACCGTTTAGTTAAACCAATAGAAATAAAAGAGAAGTATGAAAGATAAGGATATATTTCCCTACCCACAGAGGATTTAACAAGCTTACATATGTGATTTGGGAGGGAAAATAGGTTAAATATTATCTCCAGGCTAGAGGGATGAGTGCCAAACTTTGCCAAGATAATGTTGTGAGTAACAGTTTCCTTGCATCTGATGAAACATTTGAGAAGAAGGATATGAAATCTTTCTATTGAAGCCCACTCAGACTCAAGTAAGGAAGGTCCCCAAATATATGAGCCATAACGAACAATTTATTTGATAAGAGAGTCAGAAAGAGATAGTTTGGATAGGGTGTTTTGAAAATGATGACAGAAGAATTACCTCTCTAAGATAGCTAAAGACCCATAGCCTTTATTGACACGGGGCTGAAGTGTCAGTCGTAAACTGAAGGTAGTTATCTAAGAGGTAGTGATCTCAAAATATTACAACCAAGTAGGTATAAGAGGTAGTGATCTCAAGCTCCTCCCCCTTGTAGAATAAGTGGAACTCTGAAGTCTTCAGGGAATTGAAGATCATGACTTTGGTTTTAGAAATATTAATTGTTAGCTTCCTTTGGTCACAAAAGATTACTAAGGTATCCAATTTTCTCTGTAATCCCTCTACCAAGGAGGCCAGAAAGAAAACATCATCTGTAAAGAGAATAATATAGATCAGAACTTGGTGGAGAAGACACCCGCCCCCCTCTTGGATGTGATCTGTAAACAAAAACCTCCAACTCATCCATCTATATATTGAACAAAGTGGGCCATAAAAGGAAATCTTGCTTGACCCCAATGGTTCTCTTGATGAAGTTATAGAACATGGTAGGAGTACGAAGATGGCCCAAAACCTCCTCATAAAGGAACGTGATCGAAACCAGAAGAGTCTCGGAAATCCAAATCTCTCTAAGATGCTTGAAGAGGGCTTCCCATGGGATAGATTCAAAGGATTTACAAAGGTCGAAAAATCATCCTAACACCTTAGAATAATGGTGATGTGCTTCCTCAATGATGGCCCTAAGAGTGAGGATGTTGTTCGTAGTCTTGTAGGTTAGACGAAGCCTCACATGTCCCATGGCCCTGTAGTGGTTCCGGTCCATACATTTTAATAGTCGCATGTGGAGGAAAGTAACACAAAATCTTGGAAAATGTGTGACCTACCATGATCATTCTATAGTTTTGGGATGTGAGGTAGGGCTTGATTTTTGGAGAGGGTGAATAATGTGGTGGGACCAAGCACCCAGAAATCCTGTATAAACTACCTAGTTGAAGAGATCCATTAAATAGTTGCTCTGAATGCTAGTCCCATATTTGAAAAGTTCTACCTGAAATCCCTCTTTGTCCACTTCCCTACTACGATTCATAGCTAAAATGGCCTTTTTTACATATTTGTGGGTGAAGATTTCAAAAATGGAAGGAGGGGAAACCACCTGAATTTGGGGTTGGCCGGGGGCATCATAAAGGGTGGAGATGTGGGCGTACATAGATATAGGATCTAAGTCAAGTAGAGGAGGGGAGTTTTGGTGGAGAATGGTACACCAGAAATGTTTGGGGGAATGTAAGAGGGACTCATAGAGCTCCTGTCTCCAACGATAAATGAACATGCATTTCTTGTGGCAAAGGAGGTTGAGATAAGCAGGTTTGACAGAGGGAAAGGAAGGGAGACAGTGAACATAAGCATGATGAATTTATCGGTGGATGAATTTACATTACTCATCATACCATTGGTTCATAGGACAAGTTTTTTTGTTAGATGGGGTGAGGGTAACATGGGGGTAGGACTTAGAGACAGCCTCATGGATAATGGAGGAAAGGAGGGTGTATTTCGTGCAAGTGAGGAGCGAGGTGAACTATGGATCAGGAGGAAGGATTCGATGGAGGTAGAAATAAAAGGTTATAGGATCACCTTCACCAAAATTTAGGATACTTCATCAGGGGGAATGGAGATGAGGAAGAGATTGGGGGGGTTAACCTACATGGAGAAGGAAAGGGAAACATGATCAGTAAAGGGGATGAGGGATATGGTAATGTGATCTATGTGAGGAATCAAGTTAGAGGAGGATAAAATGTATTCCATAATGATAGCCCCTCCATAATGAGGTGTACGGGTGAAGAATATGAATTCAGGGAAGCATGAAATACAATTCAGAATCATCAACCTGTGAGATTCACCCAACTGTAAGAGATGTCAGCCATAAGAATTCAAGTGTCATGAAAATTCCTCTTACACCCTCTGGAGACTGATAGAGTCAGGATCAACCTTGGAAGTACAAAAACCATGACCGGTATTGTCATGAGAAGGGACCTGGAATTTTTTGTCTCGTGTATTGAAATCCCCTAAAATAATGATATTTGCATTGAACCCTATTAACACTTCCTAGACCAAATAAAGAAACAAACATGACCAAAAATTTCCTAAGGAGGATGTTATAATAACTAGAAATTAAAACTTAAGTTTTGGAAGGAAAAATCAATTTGAATTCAAATTTGAAATTTATGACCTCTTAGTTATTCAACCCTACACTAAATGCCTCCAAACATAAGATTAGATATAAAATTGGTTTATGATATCCTCCTCGATGATGTTTCTTATGAAAACAACTAGAATAGGGGTCATAAATGTCATGTCCAAAAAACCAACACACAAATATAACAGTGAAAATATCATAATAATTTTTATTACTTACATTGCTTGATACATGACACCAAATGTGATCACTTAGGATAATATATAACACATGAGACATTTCCATAACCATCATCACACATATATATCATGAAACACATGATGCACATCAAAGCCGCATTTCTAAAACATGACAAAGTACAACAACGACCCATGCAATATACACTTACTTCCACATGCACTTCCCACAAACACATCATTTTTTATGGTGAAATATTTATTACAATCCCATTTTTATTAGTTGACTATAATTTTATGAAGAACACATAACATGGGACCCTTCGTTCCTTTACAACTAGGCTACATGTTTTTGTTTAACATTTCACCTATAATGGTTCCTTTAGAATTTTCGTGTTTCTCTTATGGAAATAACTTTATATAGCTTGATTGTGATTAGGAACGTATATACACACATGTGCCTTCTAATATTTGACTTAAGGATTTTTTTGAAAGATCCGTGTTTACTTGGTTTGGAAAAATACTCTTGTTACAAGGAGGAAAATTCACAAGAAGAAAAAGGAAGGTTACTAGATCAATAGAAAACCAATCCTGAGTTCATTTCATAGCATTGTTTAATACTAACAATACATTAGTTTAATCTTAAATTTATTATAACCAACTATGTAGGTTAACTAATTAAGTTTTATCATTATTGATTCACAATTTTTTGCTCCAATTAGGAATTCATATTTTCACAATAATATTGCTCATGAAACATTACATTACACCTATGTTCCCCTTAAAGATATTTTTCTTTGAATTTAAATGAAAAATTTCACATTTCAAACTACTTCTGTTTCATCATCTTAAGGATTTACTCTCAATATAGCAATGAGTTAATTACATATTTCAACCATAAATTTCTACTTCCTAAGTGATTCTAGGTTTAATATATTCGTATCTACGCCAAGGGTTTTACTAACTTTTACAAGTCCAACTAGAGTGAAAATTCCTTAACTTGCAAGACCTTGGCTACAGCTGAAGTTATCCCATTCTTAAGGCTACATTTTATTATTTCATTAGCATCATTGTTTAATCCACATTTATTCAAACAAACCATGTGATCATGCATCATATTTGGTTTTCCAATTTATGAGGTTTTTGTATTATTCATGGAGCTCTACTTTATCACATTCATTTTATGATCACATTTGAAATTTTAGTTAGTATTGACATCGCTCAATGGTGTACCATTTTCATAGAGGTCATTCCTTAGTTTAATATTATTTACCCTTTTTACCCACTACATTTATGTGGTTACTCTGGTTCTATGTTAACATCATTTTGGAAGAAATGAAATTCCTATAACACTTACATAACATTGGGGAATTTAAGACTAAAAGGAGTATAACCTCACACAAGACAACTCATTTCAATTCTCTTGGTCATGGAAGTATAAGTGTCTATTGAAATACAAATATCCCAATTAATCTTAAGCATTACAAAAGCCTCCTAAGGACCTATTTTAAATGTTTGTTAAAAATGTAAGTAATTTGAAATGTAGTCTCCACTCACATAATTTAGATCTCACAAGAGATCAATCGTAGGTACAACCACCAACTATCTTGTAAGGCTTTAGCCACCTACTAGGGTACCAAGGGAAATTATGCACAAGGGGTTTAATTTATTCATGATATGGTCAGACCTAAAATACCTAGACATGATCACCTCACTTGTCACAAAATGATAGGTTTCACAACATAAAATCGCCACCTCTTAAAATATTCAGATAAAAGGTCCTTAATAAAACACCTTAAGTAAAAAACAAGAAGATGATTAATGAGATCAAGGTATTTTATTAACATGATCAATGTTTTATACCCTGGAAAAAGACTCAAATGGATGGAGGAAGTACAATAGGAATTATAGCTCTTTCTTTTATTTTCGTTAGTTTTGATGAGAGGATATTCTACCTAGCATTGTGGTTGTTAAGGAAATAAACCAATAATTAACATAGCAAAAGATTATTTTGATATCTTTATAACATAGGTAAAACATTGAGTACAACTTCACATCCAATTCAACATTATAAAATATAGCCACATTGGCATTCTCTTTTCAAAATATATAAATAAAAATTCTTCGAAAAATAATACATATCATTAGTCTATAGTAATACATGTATTACAAGGTGAATATAGCATTACATTGACAACTCATTAATTACAACATATCACATCCTGAAAATTCCTCTTGTTTGGAGTATATGTAATCAACGTTGCAACAGTCCTAGGATTGAGTATGGAAATCCCCTACACTCAAACATAAATTCCACGCATCCATCATATCAAACAATCAGAACAGACAATAGAGAGAGAGACAGAAGATTAAGGGAAGGAGGAAGAAAATCTAGGATTCGTTTTCTTTTCAAATCATTGTAACATCATGCATCCAATTTTCATTTCATTTCAAATCATATACATTTTGACCCATTTAAATTTTCAAAACCCAATCAATATTTTCATAATTATCTCTAGAGAGAGAAATGGGAAGAAAGAGAAATTTTGGATTTCATTTTCTTTTCTATTCATCATATCATAATCACTTACTTTAGAAAATTTTAATTTCATTTCCAACCCATGATATTTATAACTCATTTACATTTTTAGAATCAGTCAGAAATATCAAAGAGAGAAACATCATATTTTCCCAAAAAGCATTCATAAAATAATTTGATCAATTCATACTCTATAAAGTGTGCAAATGATATGTACAAGGTTCCATGGTTAGTTAGCAGTCAACATAACCCTTAGAAGGTGTGTTTAGCTAAAGTTACAATTTTGGTGCAAGTGGGCCGAAACATCTAAAGTGCTCACAAATTGGGCATTGAAAAAATTTGTTTTAAGTTTGAACACAAAGGTTGATGATTCTTTCTTACTCTCCCATATACATAGAATTCATCGTGTCTGACGAAAGTCTATTATGAAGAGTTAAGCTCAAGTTACAAGAACAACTCTGGAGCCAGTTATCGTAATTGTGACAGTAACTTTTGTCCCTCAATGATTAGTGGGCCCCAAAACCCACTCGAAAAACTAGTCTCCGAAGGTGTTTTCATTGAAATGCATATGGATTATGATTCTCTTGTTGGCAGTCTAGGGATAGGTGGAAGTGGTTTTAATTTTCTCTCTAACTAAGCGGTAACTAGAAGCCGAAACCAATTGTGTTTTACTTCAAAGAGCATGTCACTACAAGTGAATGGTAACCTAAGTGGACTTAAAAATTTAACATGTAAGAGCATTAATTAAGTTCAAAATACTTATTTAAATTTCCCATAGTGTACCACGTTACCTGGGGTCACGCAAAGAGTTTCAGGTTTGTGGTAAATTTGGGTGTGGCGCTCCATGTGCATAACTTTCTGGGTCAATGTTTTTTATTTGATGTTTGAAATTTCTAAATGAAGTAATGTTTTAACATTGGTTGGAGTTACATTTCCTAATAATTAACATTTAGTTTCCAAATACAAGAAATGATGAAAGCGGAATTCAGTACAAGATAAAAAGTGAAGGTCCTTACCTTTTTCGTGAAACTCATGATTCCCACATTGGATGAGACTGCATCAATTCAAGAATTATGGTAACATTTTATGGCTCACTCACACTTTTCTAATTTACGTCACCAACAAGGTTATGACCTAGCTAAACACATGTCTCACTCTTTCATAAAAAATTTCACATGCCATGTGCTTGCCTCCATATTTTATAGATCTATTATCTTTTCTTCATTTTTATAGTTTTGTTCAGACTCATACTAGTCATGCTCTAACCACCAAAATCATTATACACTAGCCTAAGTTCATATTTGATGCCAAGGTTTTGAAATCCTTGTGGATATGTGAGTATTGTAGATCTGCAATAATTGAACAATGCATGCATGATGGGAGTATAGAAGACAATGTGTCCCATTTCTACAAAAAATCTTGTTATGCCTTAACACCTGCAGTAGAAATTTTTCCACTCACTATTCAACCCTAATTATTTTTGCATTTTACCACCATATCTGAAGGCAAGATAAGGGAGGAAGGAATCCATGCCTTGGGACTACATTTTTTAGATTATTTTAGTCAAAAACAAATCTACGTGATTGGAAAAGAATAGTCACATCTATCTATGAGAATTTTATCGAATGGTTCACGTGCAACCCATATGGTTCAAAGTGTGGATGTTTTGGCTTCAAAAACATTTATTTCATATCTCCTTTGACACCAACAACAATATATTTCAGACTAGGAACAACATCTGAATGAAACATATCGGAAGCAAGAGAACCACCATTATTCATGTCGTGAAGATGGAAATCGGCATGATATTTCAGCGAATAAATCACCTCCTTATGAATCTATAGTCAATGACTCACAAATAGTAGTAACCTTTTCAACCTCAGAATATTTTGCTTCTTCTGCACCTATATTTAGCAACCATGGAATGCTTGTATTACCATTTGATTCACCTTTCCCAAGTACAAATTTAGACAGAAAAGAGGATATATCTCCAAGTATTTATCCACCAAAACCATTTGTAGATGACCAAGAAATGTTGATAAATTCTCTCTGTAAAAAATGAAAACTATTATAAGTTATATTGACTCTGGACATTTGCTCCAAATGCTTCTGCTTGCAGGACCACTTCCTCTGTGGAAGCACCCACCTCCATCTCTACACTCATTTGATATTCCATTAGTTCCAATATCACCAAATCCATTATATTTTTTCATTCAACAACACAAAACAATGACAACAAAATTTTCCTTCCGCTCAGATATTTTGAACCGGATTTGAGATGCAGAAACAAAATTCAGACTAATAAATTTGTGTATATAAAAATGAGAGGATATGAGTTTTAATTTCCCTCAACATACAAGAATGTTTTAACCCATTCACTGCAATATTTTACAACATTGACTTAGGTTTCAGCATGGTTAATGTCTCAAGACTCAAATTAAGTGTGTGTATCATTGTGCAAGGAAAATTCAAGTTGGCTCCAACCTTCCAATTACTTCTAAATTTACAATGTTCATTTGACTTTACCGTGTGATTGATTCCTCTAGATCTTGAACAGAGTGCTTGTATTTTATTTTGTAGAAAAATGATAGGTCTGAAAAGGTTCTTAGGATGTGTTATTTCATGCTCTGTCATCTGGCAGGTGTATGGCTTGAGGACTGGACATGGAGGGGCACTACACATGCCTACAAACTGAAATCCAATAGAACCCCCTTATTTATGGGAGGGGGTGAACATGACTCTCATGAATCTTAGTGACAAAAAGGAGGTATGATGAGCTAAGGGCATCATTTAGCACACCTGGAGAAGCCCAGAATATTTTGTTACCATCATAATTGGATGTTGTGAAGGAATAGGACATTCTAGACAAATCGGTGTTATTTTCCTTTGAATTTATTTTTCTATCTTCTCCTTATCCTATTATAACTTCTCATGTTCCTTTTTTCTCTTTTTCATGTTTTTGTTTCATCTTTTCATGTTCCCTCCTCTTCTTTTTAAGTTTTCATTCTAGTTTGTTTTCTTCCATTTTTTTTGCACAATTTTTTTTTTCTTTCCTCTCCTCCATTTGCTCTTTTTTCCTCACTTTCGAATCCTCTATTTCCTTCCTTGATGCTTCTTGTTTTTCAATCATTTTCAAGTTTTTGGTTTATGTGAGAAGTTGTGACTTCCTTCTCAACCTTAGAGTCCATATGTTTGCATGTTCTAATCTCTCACTAATCTTTTCAATTGGAAGCTTAAGAATTTCTGCAACAAACCACCAACCTAGTTTCTTTAATCTGCATCACATGGTTTTTATGTTTTGTCTTGTATAAATATTTGTGAACACCCCAAATCTACAACATCCAGCTGGCTATCATCTTCATTTTTCCATACGTTACAATTTTCATAGTAGTGGACTATTCCACTTAACACTCTAAGAAGAGGGGATGGCATGGAAAGATAAATCTCCTCATTAGAAAGTTTGATTAGAATCCTTATGTTTGTGGAAACTTCTTTTAACCAATCGAATTGGCTAACTATATTTGGCATACTCATCCTGTCATCGACTGTGATGGGTTCTTGTGTTTGATTCACATGATTTCATTTGTTTTATTTAACTTGTACATGAATTCCAATTTGACTAACTTTCCCAATTTGACTTAAACATGTTATCCTCTCTTGTTGATTTGACTCTATCACCTCCACCTATGATTTCTTAATTATATCAGCTTGTTGTTGGCTTGTTGCATCCTTTATTTGTTGGATTTTATCACCATTCTAGTGGATTGAGTATTCATTATCTCTGATAAATTATTCAATTTCATCTTGTTATAACAAACCATCTCCATAATGCACTTGTAATATCCCTTTATAGGGCTGAAACTGAAAAAAAGGAAATGTTTCAAATCCCAAGTGAAGTAAACTTTAAATTTTATTAACAGTAGACTGAAAATAGGAACAATAGTGAACAATAGTTTGATTTTTAGAACAACAGCTTGTAAAGAGTGAAATTCAACCAAATATCATCATAGAAACCATCCACAATATACATAAACACTTTAGGAATATTTTATAGCACTTTTCACCATGAAACTTGTTGTCATGCATTTTTGCAAGCCCAAAAATTCGAAACTTAAGTCATGAAAACTTAGCCACATAGTGAAAATTTGCTCCAAATTTCCCAAAACCCCTCTCATAGTCAGTTTGTATCTTGTGTCATGCTCACCATGACCTTGAAAGTAATCCAAATTTATTGAATAATAATGCTAAAATGATCAGAATGATGTTTAAAGGTCAGCAATTTTATTTAGTGAATAGCAACTGATGACTAGCTCTCTTTTAGGCTCAGAAAGGCCAATTTTGGCCATTTTAAGGCATATGTGCACCCTCCGGGAGGGTTTCAAAATATCATAATCTACCAGGGGTGGTTTTGGAGATTATTTAATGTGTTGGAAGTGATTTAGAATGATTTGGGAAAGTTTTGGAGGTTTAGGGATAGTTTGTGCAACATCGTGTTTTTTCAACTGTAAGGAGTGTAGAGCTAAATTTGTAACTTGAACTGCACCAGATGATTGCGGGAGATCCATAAAGAGTTATAAGAAAATAAAATAGGCATTGGAAATCTATATGAATTATATACATGGTAGAAACATTACATTTTTCACAATACATGTTTGTTTCTCAAGGAAACTCAATCTTGGTAGACACAACTTGATGTCACGAAGAAAAAGGGGCCAATTTTTGGATTTGCAAGAAAAATTGAAGTATAAAAAATATTAAATTTTACTTTAAATGGTATTTTTATTTTAAATAATATAAAATTTCAAGTGAATATACCATCTGGAGCTCCAGGAATCGTGTGTTCAAGTTCTCTCTTTTGCAAACATGTTTCTCATATTTAGCCAATTTTTTGAGTGACACATGTCACGTTCTGTCTTCATGGTGAAATTTTGTGTCACTCTTTTCCATTTCCCAAGGGTACATAGGGGACACAAAAATTATCCCCACCTCATCCCTCCTATCTGGTCCTCCATATGATCTAGATCAACTCGACAGAGTGTTAAGCAAGTCTTCTCCATCTCCCCCACGATGTACCACAAAGTGACACTTGGAATCATTTTTATTTTCCATATTATCCCCATTACCAAAGGGATAGAGGGGAAACAAAAATTTACCCCATCTTATCCCCTCCTTATGCTCATCATGTGACCCGCTTGCATCTCCTAGGTGTTAGGACATATTTTTGCCATATCTCCATCCTCTCACCAAGCAATGTCACTTGTCCTCATCTACTTGAGGTGAAATTTATTGTCCCCCTTGTCCCCATTCCTAAGGGAATATAGGGGAAACAAAAAAATTCCCCATACCCAAGATTCAAAAACCCTAAATTTAACTTATATGTTGCTTGCAAATTTCTGAATAAAAATAACTGTTGGTGAATTGAAAACACAAAATAACTAACTCCAAGCTTATTTCTTCACCCAGTTAGAACTTGAATCTATTTTTTAAGCCACGAAACCTGAAAAAACATCATAACACATCATCCATCCTTCCAAAATAATTCCATACCAGCCATGACTGCTAAAACAAAGCTTTTTCTACGACTCTTCATCTAGAAAGTTGATTGCATCAAATTTTCATCTAATTGCTCTCCTCTCAAGCTCATGTGATCATTGAAGCTTTAAGCATCAATTTATGGAGGAAATAAAACAACATTATTCTCGAAACCATCCCTCCTACAAATTTCCTTTATTAATTTCAAGAATTATAGTAGGAAGAACGCAATGAAAAGTGGAGCATAGGATCCCCGTGTAGAGCTAAATCCAAAAATGATGTTTTCATTACAAATAGAAACTGGTAAGTGCACATTATAAAAATATCAAGTGTTCAGTGCTTCCACTTAATAAAAATATAAACACTCATAAAATTAGAATCTATAATATCTCGGCACATCTAGAAATAGTGCACAATAACAAGAAAGGTAAAATAGAAAATTTTCCCAAAATAATAGTTTCTATGAAAAAACAACCTTATTAAAAATAGAAACTTGTTAAAAATGGTTAAAAATTAATAATTGGAGTGTGAGTATAAGAGTGTCCATGGATATTTGGAAAATAAAGCTTATGACAAAAACAGGAAAATTTTCTCAAAATAGCAACTCATGGTCCCACCTACCTAAAATAGAAATTTTCAATTTTCAGTGTAAAAAGTTGTTGTTAGATCCATTTTCAATTATCTCAACTGATTTTTGATCCATCCTCACATGGTTATAAATTTGTATCATATCTCAAACAAGAATATAATTCACCCTTCACAAGGATCCCGAAGCATCATCTTGATCACAATTGTGTCTGGGAGCAAGACTGAACATATCAAGACGTAGTAGGTGAAAGTCGAGGACATCGTGTAGTTGGAAAGGATTTTAAAAGTGTCAAGGGCCCCATTGGAATCTAGGTTCATCAAAGGGTGTAATTATATTCATAAGTTGAGCAAGGAACTCATCAGAAGCATTTGCGCATGAAGGTACGTAAGAATCACTGATCTGAGCTCATTCATGTACTCTAAAGCAACAAAGTATAGTAAGGTGATTCTCATGTGTGGCATCATGAATGCAAAAAATAGGAATAATTATAATTTCATTTGATGTTATAGTGTTCTAAACACTCAATAAAACACCAAATATCATGGTCAATCCATCAAAGGAGGTCATTGTGATTCAACGGAAACATCGTGTTTTGAATCCATCGTCTTCTCTCTGAAAAGAAAATCAAAGTGAGCATCGCGAGTCAAGAAAAGGTGATCCATTGCAACCTCCTTCTCATCAAGATCTCGTCATTCTATTCAAAATTATCCAAGTGTGTCTTCTACAATGGCAAAGCTTTCCCACAATGAACAATAAATTATCCTACATCAAATTCCTGAAAGTGCTCCAGAAACCAACATCGTATCATCTCCTGAAGAGCCATTCCCATGGATTCAAGAAGTAATTGAAAGTGATCCAACGACAACACAACAAACTACAATGCCCAACCTTGGAAATATCACTAAAACAGTGAGATCCAAGTGAAGGAAGAAGGCCCAGACAACTTCTTGTTTCTTTAGTGTTGTCTCAGGGAACCAGTATATAGAAGTTGTTAGGCCTAAGAATGTAGAGTCTGTTGAGGAGATGACTCCATTAGACTATGAGTTGATCTGCATCTGATTGGGTCAATCTACACATGAGGGAGACTCTCATTTGTTCAAGAAATTTACTTTCTACCTTCTCGGTCGAAAGGAATAATACAAGCAAACAATTGAGCAATTGGAGGACTAGGTGAAAACTCTCAGTGCTCACATTCAACCTTTATTGGATCCAAATTCAACATCTTATCTTCCTATAAAATATATTCATCTTATCAATGGCTTCAACCTTGAGGTGATCAAGAAAGCACAAAGTTATATGACACAAGTGAAGGCTGTCGAGAAATGGATTGAGAAGTCATCGGGAAGGGTAATACATTGTTCCCCAAGGTCATCTCTATAATCAAGTATGTTCTTGTACTTTGATAAAAGTTAAGAAAACTAGGGAAGAGATTGTAAAATAGAAGATTCGTTGGGATGATTTATTCCCACTTGTTTCTGAAATGAGCTCCCTCGACTCTCACGCCCTCATGAGAAAAAAATTGTTTGCATCAGTTGTTGAGAACTTGTCTCTAGTTTGGGTCTGCATCATAGATGAAAGATGTGGTATGATAACAAATGTCATCTTTGAACTTGACTTTGGTGAATGAGAAGCTTTTGAGATTCTAAATGAAGAAGTCTTCAACTGTGTTCAGAGACTTGGGTTTCCTCCACTCACCGAGAATTCATCATTAGAAGAACTCATTGTCTCCTTCAAAGAATTGGTCAAGAAAGAGGCATGTGACTCTCTTTCCTTCAATGAGGATACCATAAAGTCTCTAGCCAACATCAGAGGTTCTATTTTGGACATTGCAAATGATCACAAAAGATGGCTCATTCAATGCAAGAAGATCGATGATGTTCCATGGGCATGGATCAAAGTGTTGAGTTGTGTTTGCATTCTAGAAGTAGATAAGGATACATATGCAGTGGCTCAGTTCAGTAAAGATTTCAAAGTATAGGAGCCCATTCCAGAAACTTTTCCTCAAGGACCATGAATTGGCAAGGTCTTCATCAACAACAGATTAGTTAACCTCTTCTCTTTCTCTCTTTTTTCTCTCTACATATTCTAATTTTCAATTGAGAATGTAATTTTTTATATTTCATCCTATTCACTTAAGTTACCATTAGCTAAACATTTTAAGAGTCCTTTTTCCAATAATGAGGAAAAGTCTCACTTCCTAGGAATATGAAAGGTCATGGGTGATGAGGATACGCAAAGAATCATGTGGGGGGTAGATGAAAGGGAAGATTGTAATGTTATAAATTGGAATGGATTCTCCATTCTAAATAGTTGGCAATTGTTGATTGAATGTATGTTGTTGAGAGTTCCACTTCTACATCAAGCAATAAAAGTTGTAATTCTTCTATTTCTTGTTTTATGTTCCTCTACTCTCTTTCCAACTTTGCATATATGATAATATTGTAAAACCAAGAAAGGTGTTTGTGCCTTTGATGAATGAATTCATGGAAGTTTGTTTCTATGATTTGTTGTGTCTTATTGTGGTTTTCATTTTTTTGTTCTTCTAATTGGATGTGGAATTACTCTAGTTATTATGTGTGAACTATGATAGTGCCTTCTCACAACAGTAACCCTTTCTTTCCTAATTTCCCCAACTCCTTTATTCTCCATCCTTGTAATTTCATCCCTTGTACTTCGTACAAGCACTTTGCCATAGGTTCAGTGGAGTGTTCTTGTGTGATCCCCAACCTATTTGGCCAACCCCACATCATTTAGATAGTTTAAGTATTTTACATTCAATAATGGGAGCCTCTACATACACAAGATGGAGGGGCTTAGCCCTGTACTATTGGTGAAAACCCAATAATTTTCCAAATGACAAATTATTTCACCAACAGATTTTGGTGACTTTTTTGGGGAGAGATTTCCCTCATGCACCCTTAAAAATCTCTACAAAATACAAATAAAATATATATATATTATATATATATATATTCCAAAAAATAAAAAAATAGATTTCAAAGAAAAATCAGATTTTGAAGGTGAATCTATCAAGGAATGAATCCATGTCACGTTCATTTCCCATGCATCACAATGATGCAGATTCCATATTGGTGTCCAACACCAATGAGGGAAAACAAATATGAAGAATAAGAAGACCACCTTGATCTGTAAATTTTTTATCAATCATCATTTTTGAGCATCTCTTGTAAAAGTAAGAATTCTGCTACATAGCGAAGAAGGTCTCTTGCTCAAACAAAAACAATCAGACTAAGGGAAATAAAGTCCCTACCATTTCTAGAGTAGTCATGAAAATATTGTCTAGAATGGAGAAAATTGTTGTTTGTGAAGATCCTGTCATCAAGTCATGGTGGCTCCAATTCAAGCGGATTGCTGCTAGAGGAAAGAAAATGGGAATTGCACCTGCTGATGATCAAGAATCTAAAAACTTGATAATGAAGATTCATAAGAGATATGAAATGTTGTATGAAGGGCATGAATGTGAAGAATCTACTAAAGGTAATATTTTTAACTTCACGCAGCTGACCAAGAAACTCATAACATTGTCTTTCATATGCCTTCTTTTGTCTCTTAGATGATTTTCTTGCATATGGAGATGAAGAAATGGAAGTCTTGAGAAAAGAGTTTGTGCAAAGGATTTTGAGTATGGAAGAAGGACATTTTGATCCCAAAACCTACCATGAAATTTTGAATTATGCATTTTCCTTGAAAAAAAGGTATGAGCATCTTGAAGCACTTCACAATGTCGAGGAAGAAGAAACTCATCCTTTGAAAGAAGATCATTGATGATTGTCCACATATTATGAGGTGTTTATTCCTAAGAAGATTATTTTGCATTTCTTATGAATGTCATATCCTTGAACCTTCTAATGAGAATCAAATCAACACCTTGGAGGATATGCTGAAGAGAACATGATAGTTGAACCTCCATTCATCAATTCATTTTGGCTCGAGGAATAGCCCATTGAAGAAATAATGAATACAAAAGATGAAGATTACTTTTCCATAACAGATGATCCAATGCTTTCTGAAGACTTCACCAACCAAAAATAAGTACGAGAAATCAATCCTCCATCCCCAGGAGGATGACTCATTGATGACTCAAGATGATGAATATGAGGTAATCATTGATAGTCTCCTTTCTAATTTTGACTCTTCAATTGATGCACATATTTTGAATGATGAAATGGAGATAATTGAAGAACCAAATTACTTCTCAAGATACAATCATGAATGAATAAAATGGAGAGTCTAATTTACCTTCTTGAAACAATTAAGGATGATGAAAATTGAGCATGACCTCTCCAAGAAGCTAATTCCACCATCCTTACCAAAGGAGCATAATGTCAATCATCACAATGAGTATGGAGTTCTTCCGCTTCATTGCAAAGAAAGAAAACTCTATAGGAGATGTTCAAGATGGAGCAGAATAATTATCCTCATGTGGTAACCCCAACCTAGTGTTCTCCTTACTATGTCATGAGGATGATCTAAGGGATCTTGAGTTGAAAGGTGTGCCCTTCCCACTGGACATGGATCTCTTCTCCCTCTCTGAAAGTGATGAAAACCAAGTATGCCCCGTCTTGTAAGAAGGTGAGCTTGGATGACAAGAAATGCAGAGAAGAGAACAAGAAATTTTTAAATGAATTCTAGCCATGTGTAGATCACATTTCCATCCATCTCCTCAAGGCTCAATGTAAAGACTTTTCTGATGAAGATGACAATGAGTATATGGCATATTTGAAAGAGCAATCAGTACAAGACATCTTGAGGATTGCAAAAAAAATTGAAGGACCCTCAACTCAGTATTGAGATCTTGACCTTGGGTCATGAAAATGCAAGATAGATATGATTCAAGTTTGTACTTCTCCTTTTGATGCACCATTATTTGATAATGAGATGAGATGGAACAAATAATGATCTCAATGTTGTCTTCAAAGCCTTCATAGATGAGAATGAATGTGAAGGTAAGTCTTCCTCTTTTTTTTTGAAGAAGATGCATATGAAAGGAAAGGAAAGGAGATTCTTGAATCCCTATGGAATATTTTCAATCATGAAGACAACACTTTCACCACATAAAATGATACTCAAGACCGATGTTGATTTAGTTTGTATAGAAAACAATTGTTCTGAACAACAAAGTGAGAAGCTTGAACAAGCTTATGAATGGGAAAAGGTATCAAATTGCTCTCACCACTTCTAGACTCCATGTTTATTTTGAACAAGATTTCATGTTATAACCTTCATTCAAGGGATGATGAATGCTTTCATGAAAAAATCAAGGATTTCACTTTTGAGGACATGGAGGAATGGATTCTCATGGCCACAAAGCATCAGACGAAGACTAAAAAGTAGGAAATTCAAGCGAGTTACAAGATGGTCACTGGATGCAAATGTGTTTTCTATGCAATATTAATATGAAGATGGAATATTGGTTTCTCTGCCACTTCTCAAACCATGCAAGGCTATCACGAGAGCATGACACATGATCAGAATAATGATCTTCGAGCTCTCAGAGGTCTGAATTCAACCCATTGTTCCATGATTGTACATACTTCTCCCAACCCGTTGTTCAGGTGCTTGTACATTATTTCCCTGCCTCAATGAATTTCCCCCGTAATATAGTTTCTCCTTTACATTGTGTTTTTTCTTTCATCTTTGGTGTGTTTCCCTTTATTGGTGTGTTGTTTGGTTTTTCCCTTCTCTGTGTCTATTGATTGTGTTAGTAGTGTTGTTGTGACTCTATTGCCCAAATTGAACAAGGATTGGTCTACTTACCCAAGAGTGTTGAGTTTCTCTATTTCCCTTTATATTCCAATGTCCCTGAGTTAGAGCTAATTGTTGTCATGAATTTTGGAAAACCCAAAAATTCAAACTTGAAGTCATGACAACTTAGCCACTAAGTGAAAAATTGCTCCAAAGTCTTCCCTAAAACCCTCTCCTAGTCAGTTTTTATCCTATGTGCATGATCACCCAACCTTGCAGGTACTCCATATATACTAATAATAATGTTAAAATGATCTAAGTGATATTTCAAGGTCATCAATTTCATTTAGTGAAGAGCAATTGAAGACTAGCTCTCCAACAGGCTGAGAAAGGCCAATTTTGGCCATTTCCAGGCAGGTGTACATCCTCTAGGAGTTATTTAAGAGATCATAATCATATCAGAGGTGGTATTGGAGAGATATGGAATGTTTTGGAAGTGGTTTAGGAAGATTTATGGAATATTTGGAGGTTTAGGGACAAATTGTGCAACATCAGGTTTTTCAGGTGTATGGAGTGTGTAGTCAAAATCAGGACCTAAACTTCACCAGATGATTTTGGGAGATCCGTAAGGATTTTAGAGGTAATAAAATAGGAATTTAAAATATGGATAAATTCTCTACATGGTGGAAGCATCATGTTTTTCACAAGACCTGATTGTTTCTCAAGGCATCTCAATCTTGGTAAACACACTTTGTTTTCTCGAAGAAAAAGGGGCCAATTTTTTAATATTTAGGACGAATTGAAGCATGAATCATATTACATAGGACTTGAAATGGTCTTAGGGGTCAAAATAATATAAAATTTCATGTTAAAAACCCATTTCGAGCTCTGGTAATTGTGTCGTCAAGTTCTCTCTTGTGTAAGGTATGCTTCTCGTACTTAGTCAGTTTGTTTAAGTGACACATGTCACCTTCTGGATTCATGGCACAATTTTTTGTCCCTATTTTCCATTTACAAAGGGGAAAAATGGGACACAAAAATATTCCCCACATCATCCCTCCTCTCTAGTCCCCCATATGACCCAACTCAGCCCGATGGAGTGCTAATCAAGATAAACTCATCTTCCTCTCCTCGCACCATGCAATGACAAGTGTCACGATCTCATTGAGGTGCATTTTATCATCCCTCTTATACCCATTCCAAAGGGTAAATATGGGACAAAAAAATCACCCATATCTAACCCCTCTTCAGGTTATTCATGTGATAAACTTCCATCTCCGAGGTGTCAAATCATGTCTTTCTCCATCTCTCTCATATTGCACCTCACAGTGACACTTGACATGATTTTCTTGAGGAGAATTTTCTTGTCCCCCTTGTCCCCATTCATAAGGGGATAGAGGGGACAAAAAAATTCACCCCATACTCAATCCATCAAAACCATAGCTTTAAAACAGAAGCTACTTTCTCACTCGTGAACAAAAATAGCTCCCGGGGTAACTTAAAAACATAAAATAACTTACTTCTAGGTTCATTTATTCATAGGGTTTGACCTTTCCTCCATTTTTGAAGCCATGTAACCTGAAAAAACATATGATAACACATCAATCCATGCTTCCCAACATGTTCTATAACAGCCATGACTGCTAAAACAGAAGCTTTTTCCATGACTCTTCATTCAAAAACCTATTCGCACCAAGGTTTTAAACAGATTGCTCTCCTCCCAAGCTTCTTTATGATCACTGTAGCTTTAAGCCTTAATTAATGGATTCCATCACACAAAATAAGACCTTAAACCATCCATCCTAAAATTTTCCTTTTTGATTTGCAATAATTCTAGCAGGCAGAACATGATGAAAATTGGAGCACGGGATCGCAATGCAGAGTCGAATCCAAAAATGATGTTTTTCATTACAAACAGACACTAGGTAAGTGTACATTCTAAAAATATCAATTATTTTTAGTGATTCAACTTACTAAAAATATTAAACCCTCTCAAAATTGCAAGCTCTGAGTCACTCAGCACATCCAGAAACAGTGAAAAATGGCAAGCAGGGTAAAACAATAGCAATTTTCCCAAAATAATAGGTTTTGAAAAAAACAACTTACTAAAAATAGAAACTTGCTAAAAAGGGTAAATAATTATCAACAAAGGTTAATTGAGTGTTCCAAGGTATTCAGAAGATCACATTTTAGTAAAAAGGAAAAAATTCCCAAAATAGCAGCTCCTGGTCCCACATGCCAAAAATAGAAAGTTTCAGTTTTTCAGTGCAGAAAGTTGCAGTTAGCTCCATTTCACTCATCTCACTGCTTATTTTTTATCATCCTCACATGGTTATAAGGTTGTACTCATAGCTCAAAAAATATAATTCACCCTTCACAAGGATCCTGAAGCATCATTATGATCACAATTGTGTCAAGGAGTGAGACAGAAACATAACAAGGCGCAACAAGTGAAAGTCATGGGACATTGTGCAAGTGGAAAGGATTTGGAACAGTGTCAAGGTCCCTATTGAAATCCAATATCATTAAATGATGTGATCATATTCATAAGTGAAACAAGGAACTCATCAGAATCATCTGAGCATGAAGGTATGGAAGCATCTTGGGTTTGAACTCATTCAAGTACTCTAAAGTAACAAAGGCTAAAAAAGGTGATTTTCATATGTGGCATCATGAATGCAAGAGAGAAGGAATCATCCTAATTTCATTTGATTTCATAGTGTTCTTAAAAACTCAATCAAACACTAGGTAGCATGATCAATCCATCAAAGGAGGTCATTGTGAGCTCATCGGGAAAGTTGGAAACATTGTGTCTCAAATCCATCATCTTCTCGCTGAAAAGTAAATCAAGTGAGATCAAAAGAATTTGAGTATTCAAGAAACTTTGTGTGATCCATCAAGAGCTCATCATTCTCTTTAGAATCATCCAAGTGTATGTCTTTCCCTAATGGCTGAGCTTTCCCACAATGAATAATAAGTGATCCTACATCAAGCTCCTGAAAGTGATCCAACAACCAACATCATGTCAACTCGTGAAGAGCCATTCCCATGGATTCAAGGATTGATTGAAAGTGAACCAAGGACAACACATCAAGCTATGATGCCCGACCTTGGAGGTATCACTAAAACCTTGATATCCATGGTGGAGGAAGAAGGCCCAAACAACTTCCCGCTTCTTTAGCAGTGCCTCAGGAAATCAATATGTAGAAGTTTCTAGGCCTAAGAATGTAAATCTTGTTGAGGAGATGAATCCATCAGATTATGAATTGATCCACATCTCATTGGGTCAAGATTCACATGAGGGTGACTCTCTTTTTTTCAAGGAATCCTTTTCCCGTCTTCTTTTTCTCGAAATGAAGAGTATAAACAAATAATTGAGCAATTGGAGGAACATGTAAAATCTCTCAGTTCTTACAATCAACCTTTCTTGGATCCTTTTTCAACACCTTCTCTTCATATGGAAGACATTCCTCCAATCAACAGCTTTGACCCTGAGGTGATCAAGAAAGCACAAAGTTATATGACATAAGGGAAGGCTGATGAGAGATGGATTGAGAAGATCATCGATAAAGGTAAGACATTGTTCCCCAAGGTCATCTATCTAATCAAGTATATTTCTTACCACTTTTTCATAAGTGAAGAAATATATCAAGGGAGGATATTATATAAGATAAGATCCATTAGGATGAATTTTTCCCACTTTATGTTCTAAGATAAGATCTCCCTCAACTCTCACACCCTCATGATCAAAAATTTGTTCACATCAATCTACTAAGAACTTGTCTTCAGTTTTGGTTCTATATCATGGATGAAAGATATGGTATGATAGTAGATGTCATCTTCGAACTTGAATCTAGAAAAAAATATGCTTTTGAGTTTTTTAATGAAGTCTACAACTATGTTCAGAGACATGGATTCCCTCCACTCACCGAGAATACAACATTAGAAGAAATCATTATCTCCTTTCATGAGTTGGTTAAGAAATATGTAGGCGACTCTCTTTCCTTCAATGTATATACCTTATAGTCCTTAGTAAACATTAGATACTCCATATCTAGAAATGCAAGGGATATCACAAAGATAGCTCAACCAACATAAGAAGATTAATTATGTTCCCTGGGCATGGATCAAAGTGTTGAGCTATGCGTTTGCATTCTAGAAAGTGGATAAGGTGGCACCTGCATGGTGACTTGGTTTTATAAATAATTCAAAGGAAAAGAGATATCATTCCAAAAACTCTTCCTCAAGCATCATAATCAACAAGTTCTTCATCAACAACAGATCAGTCAATCCCTTCCCTTCTCTCTCTTCTCTCTCTCTCTCTCTCTCTCTCTCTCTCCATATTCTAATTTTCAATTGAGAATGTACTTTTTTCTATTTCATCCTATTCACTTAAGTGACCATTAGCTAAACATTGTAAGATTCCTTTTTCCATAATAAGGAAAATACTCACTTCTTAGGAATATGAATGGTCTCAAATGACGAAGATAGGTAAAGAGTCATGTGGGGGGTAGATGAAAGGATAGATTGCAATGTTATAAATTGGAATGAATTCTACATTCCAAAGGTGTTGTAAATTGATGATTGAATGAATGTTGATGAGAGTTCCACTTCTACATCAAGCAATAAAATATACAATTCTTCTATTTCTTTGTTTTATGTTCCTCTATTCTCTCTTTCCAACTCTGAATATATGATAATCTTGTAAAATCGAAGAAATGTGTATGTGCACCTTTGATGAATGAATTCATGGAAGTTTGTGTCTATGATTTATTGTGTCTTATCATGGTTTGCATATGTTCTGTTCTTCTAATTGGATGTAGACTTACTCTGGTTATTATGTGTAAACTCTGTCTCGTGCCTACTCATAACATTAACCCTCTCTCCTTGTTTCTCCAACTCCCCTTTACCTCTCTTTGTTGCAATTTCCTCCCTTGTACTTCATACAAACACTTTGCTGCAGGATTCATTGGAGTGTTCCTGTGTGATCCTCAGCCTATCGTCCACCCCACAACATTTAGATAGTTTAAGTAGTTTACATTAGATAATAGGAGCCACCCCATACACAAGGAGTGTTTAACTTTGTACTATTGGTGAAAACCCAATAATTTTCCACATGAAAAATTATTTCGCCAACAAAACTAAAGAAAATACTCAGTTGGAAAATTATTTATTAACATAAGTACAATCAAGAGAAATGACCAAAAATGAGGTCTTCACACCTCAACAATGGAAAAATATGGAAGATATTGGTCTTATAAATTATGATAAATGTGAATATCAAAGAATAATGAATTTTTGTGCCCCAAAGGGAACCCAAATCCTCTTATACCCTAGTTTCTCCCTAGGAGAAGGGATCCAAAAAATGTCAAAAGTTCTTGTATGAATTCTCCTTGATGCCTTAGATGCAAACCAACAAGTCCTTCTTTAATGAAAGTCTTCAATACCACCAAATTACAGGGTTTCTATCCTTGATCTCCCACAAGGAAGGTTTTCATCCTCCTTGGATGCCACACTAATGGATTTTCAACCTTTAGTAGAATGGAATTAGAGCAATGAACCCTAAAACTAGGAATAAAAGTGTATATGCTGAAATTAATGATCCAAATGAGCCTTTGTGTTTCCTCTTATACTCCTTTAGTGGAACCAAAGGTATAAGGGGTGAATTACCCCTAGATCGACATCTTAAGAGCTTGCTTTATATTCTATTTTCATAGTGGAATCTTTCCAACCTTGTTGACCTCTTAAGGAGCTTACTTTATTTCTAATTTCATGTTGGTAGCTATATAACTCAATTGATCTTCCTTAGGGAGGAAAATACCAAATAAAAACATTAATAACAATGAAAGAAAACATAAATGAAACCGTGGGACTTCCCTTGTTCAATTTCTTCTCGGCCATGGGAAGAAAAATGGTAATAAGTTGATGCAGAGAGAATTAACAATCAACCATGCATTCAATAAAGTTCAAGGAAATAAAACAACAACTTCACCAAATCTATACATATAAGGATCATTCACATAGCCTAAAATGGATTAGAAATACAAAATTTGATCAAATATCACTTATAATCCTTCAAAAAACACTATACCTCGTCTATCACCTTCACTCATTATCAATTAAACCAAAAAAATGATCTTTCTTCATATACACTCCTTTTACACTTACCTTTTTTGACTTGTCCTTCTCCTTCAACTTGTTAGTTATTGCTGTTGGGGTTAGCACACTAGATGTATAGATATATTAATTTGATCTAAGCATACAAGAAATACATATGGAAATAAATAACAAGAAAAAATACACAATATTTAACGTGGTTCACCTAGTGTGGCCTATGTCCACCAAGAAATAACAATCTGTTATCACAAAGGAAATACAATGAAGATTTGTAATATTTCACACCTTCTTGGATCTCTTGTACTTTCTTCTCTACAAATTTCTCTTTTTCTCTAAAATAAACTTCTCGTAAATCTCAATGAATTCTACCTTCTAACCTTAGCTTTATGCTTATATAAGCATCTACAAACTTAGGGCACTTTAGCTATGCAATTACAACCATTAGATTCACTTTACAATTGAAGATAGATCTAATTCTTGTGACTTAAATAAAGTAGTCACGCAAGGCAACCAATGTTGGTTAGCCTTAACCGATGTCGGTTCTTCCTTTTTTGACTGATACCGGTCCTTGGGTGATCAACATCGGTTCATCGACTGATGCTAGTTACTTTGTATTCCAACAAGTATGTAAAAACATGGTAGTGAAGTGATTAAGCTCCAAAACTCAACAATCTCCCACTTAGAGATAAATTACTACATTGTATTGTACAACTCCTTCTTATGATCCTTTCCTTGGCCTATTTCTCCCTCTTCAAGTCTCAAACTCGAAGACCAACAAAAGTGGAGTGTAGCTCCAACTTCTCCTTTCCCAACGCATTCATTAGCATATCCGCAGGGTTCTCCTTTATATGAATTTTCTCCAACTTCAGTTGCCCATCCTCCAATACCTGTCGTATGAAGTGATATCTCAAATGAATGTGTTTCATTCTAGAATGAAAATTTGAGTTCTTTGCTAGATGAATTGCACTTTGCCTATCTCTTTACAATATGGAATCCTCTTTCTCCTTTCCCAACTCTTTCATGAACCTGCTTATCCATATCATCTCATTACTAGCTTTTTTAGCTACAACATACTCAACCTATATAGTAGATAGTTCCACAAACTTCTACAATCTATAAATCCAGCTAACTATCATGTCACTTACTATGAAAACATATCCAGTGGTTCTCCTCCTACCATACAAATCACCAACCATGTCTGAATCCACATATCCACATAAAGAAGTATCTAACCCTCTATAGCATAACTACATGCCAGATGTCCCTCTCAAATACTTGAGAATCCATTGAAATGCTTTCAAATGCTCTTTACCTGGATTAGCCATAAATATTCTCATAACTCCCACTTCCTTTGTAATGCTTGGTCTAGTACAAACCATAGCATACATCAATCCTCTAACTACTATATAAGCATACAGAACTCATGCCATGTACTCAACCTCCTCATGTGATGTAAGACATTAATATTTTCTTAATTTGAAGTATTTAGTCATAGGTGTACTTACAGGTTTTGAATTTTGCAAATTAAACCTTTCCAATACCTTATTGATATAATGCTCCTCAGACAAATACAACTTCCTGTTCTTCCTATCTCTATGAACTTACCCGTCAAGGATTCTCTTTGCAGCTTCCAAATCCTTCATTGCCAATGTGTGAGCTAGCTTTTCTTTAAGCTCACCAATGTCCTGCATATTAGATCCTTCAATAAATATATCATCCACATATAGTAAACAAATAATATAGCTCTCATTTCCAAGCATCTTGAAATAAACACAATGGTCAGATTCATATCTCAAATAACCATGCTCATGCATAAAACTATCAAACCTCATATACCATTGCCTTGGAGCTTGTTTGATCCCATATAGGCTCTTTTTAAATCTCCACACAAATTTCTCCTTACCCTTGACTTCATACGCAAGCGGTTGATTCATGTAAATATCTTTCTCTAAATCAACATGAAGAAATGTTGTCTTGACATCAAGTTTCTCTAAGTGCAAATCCTCTGCTGTAATTAAACTCAATACAGTACAAATAGAAGTCATCTTAACAACAGGAGAAATGATTTCATCAAATTCAATACTTGTTTTATGTGTAAATCCCTTTACTACAAGCCTTGCCTTGTATCTCTTTTGTCCACCCTCTTCTTTCTTAACCCTGTAAACCCACTTGTTCTGCAATGCTCTTTTACCTACTAGTAACTTAACCAAATTTCATGGTTGGTTATGCTCTAAGGATTCCATATCCTCATTCATACCATGCTCCCACTGCTTGTGGGCTTTATCCTACATTGCTTCTTCAAATATTTTTGGCTCACCACTGTCATTCAATAATAAATAAGAAAATGAAGGTGAAAATCTTTCTGGAGGTCTATTTACCCTTTGTGACCTTCTCACTGAGATTTGGGGTGCCAGAGGCTCAATCTTCTCATCCTGTAGATTTGTATTTACTTATTAAAATGACCAATGCATGTCACATTCTGTTGATGTCAATTCGGCTAACTGACGCCGGTCGGGCTCTTCTGTAACCAATGTCGGTACAGGGGACCGATGTCGGTCAGGGGTAAACCAATACCGGTTACTGTGTAAACCTGTAGGTGTTAATTTTAAATCTGAGAGTTCATTTTCATCCAAAAACTTCTCCACTGGTTTATTTTTGGGTACCAAAACTTGTTCCCTGTACATTCTCTTTTCGTTTCAATCAATGTCACGACTCCTAACAATCTTAGCATCCTCTAAATCCCAAAACTAGAATCTGAAATCATAAGAGCCATAACTAATGGAAGTACATCTTTTGGATTTAGCATCCAATTTCTTTCTATTTTCCTTATCAACATGCACAAAAGCTTATGAGCCTAATACTCTAATAAAATAAAGATCCACCTCTTTTCGAGTCCAAAATTCTTCTGGTATTCCACCATCCAGTGCACTTGAAGGTCCATGGTTAATTAAATAAACCATCATGTCTAATGCTTCCGCCCAAAAATATAAGGGTAATCCGGCATGTATCTTCATGCTTCTAACACATTCCATGATCATCCTATGCATTCTCTCTGCAACACCATTCTCCTCTGGTGTTCTAAGAACCTTCCTTTATCTGCGTATTCCATTTAGTGAACAATAATCATTAAAATTTGTGCTGCAATACTCACCACCATTGTCAGATCTAAGGCAGTTTAAATTTGAATTTTATTCATTTTCCACAAGGGCATTCCATCTTTTAAAATTATCAAAAACATCATATTTAAGTTTAATAAAATAAACCCATACCTTTCTTGTGGCATCATCAATGAAAATAAAATAGTATTGGGATCCTCCATGAGAAGCTACCTGGGATAGTCCCCACACATCTGAGTGTACAAGATCAAATTTATTATTCTTCTTTGTTGCCCCAACTTTGAGAAATGTCACTCTCTTCTACTTTCTAAAAATATAATGCTCATAGAAATCAAGATCTACATGTTTCAGATATGATAAGTTACCCTTTTCACTCATATGGCCTAGCCGATTATGCCACATGCTTATATCTAAATCTGAAGTAGATAGAATAGAAAATGAATCAATAATACAGGTAGATAAATATAATGATCTTACCTTATTGGCTCTTGCTACAATAATATATCCCTTGGTAACTTTCTAAGATTCGGTTGTGAATGTAACTATGCAATCGGTTTCACACAATTGTCCTGCAGAAATTATATTTCTTTTGAGGCTTGGAACATGCCTCACATCTTTCAATATCCATGTATTTTCATCCTACAATTTAAGATGAAATTCACCTTTACCATTAATATTGCATGGTTCATCATCTCCTAAATAAACACACCCAAAATTACCATAGACCTAATTTCTGAAGTAACCCTTATTAGGGGCTGCATGGAAAGAGGCTCTTGAATATAAAACCCATGATTTAATTTTACTATCCAAGGAAAGAATTAGGGCATCTTGCATTACCTATTTTATAGCAACATTTTCCTCTTTACCTTTGTCTGGTATATTCTCTTTGTTTTCCTTGAACCAACAATCCTTCTTTGCATGACCTTTCTTTCCACAATTCCAGCAGATTATACCTCTACCTCTAGATTTAGATCTTCCATTCCTAAACTTTGATTTCCCATTATTATTTCTCTTGGATCTCTCCTTCTACCTTTCCCTTATTTCTACATTCAAAGCATTCCCAGATGATGATTCTCCTGTACTTTTCCTATGTATTTCTTCATTCAGGATTATACTAACCACATCATCAAATTTTAAAACATTAGTAGCAGACGATGTATTAATAACAACCATTACCAAGTTATCCCTACTATCTGGAAAAGAGAATAATAATAAAATTTCTTTCACTTCATCCTCAAACGTAATACTAATTGATTTTAATTGATTTACAATAGACCAAAAATCATTTAAATGACTTGATACAGATCCGCCTTCTTGCATCTTTAAATTAAATTTTTTTTTCATCAAATAAAATTTATTTGAAGCACTAGGTTTTTCATATAGATCTGCTAAATATTTCATCAACTATACCGTATATCCTGCTTCCGTAATATTTGAATCCATAGATGCTGCTAGGCTCAATATTATAGATCCCAGAGCTTTTCTATAAAGAATTTTCCATTCTTCATCAGTCATCTTTGCAGGTCTTTCTTTATCATTTAATGGTAAGTATAGATCTTTCTGATACAAGTAATCCTCCACCGACACCTTCCATAATAGATAATCATGGCTGTTAAATTTCTCTACTCTGAATTTTCTTTATTCTTTCATGTCTTTTCTCCCATTTAATCAGAAATCCCTTTGTGAGTAAATCTGTCAACACACACAACCCTCAAACAAAGAAGCTTGAATACCAATTTTTAGGGTTAGCAAACCAGTTGTACAGATATATTAATCAGATATAAGCATACAAGCAATAAATATGGAAATAAAAAGGAAACAATACACAATATTTAACATGGTTCACCCAGTGTGGGCTACGTCCACCAGGAAACAGCTAATCTATTATCACAGAGGAAATACAATGAAGATTTGCAATCTTCCACACCTTCTTGGATGTCCTGTACTTTCTTCTCTACAAATTTCTCTTTTTCTCTAAAAGAAAATTCTCTTGATTCTCAATGAATTCTACCTTATAACCCTAGATTTATGCTTATATAATCATCTACAAACTTAAGGAACTTTAGCTATGAAATTATGACCATTAGATTCACTTTACAACTAAAGATAGATCTAATTCCCATGACTTAAATAAAGTAGTCGTGCACATGCAACTGATGTTGGTTAGCCTTAATCTATGTTCGTTCCTCCTTGCCTGATTGATACCTGTCCATGGGTGACCGACACCAGTTCGTCAACTGACGCCGATTACTGTGTATTCTAGCAAGTCTGTAAAAGCATGTCAGTGAAGCAATTAAGCTCCACAACTCAACACTTGGCAACTATAAGTAAATTTTGCTTGGCTAGCTTTACCAATTCTTTCCAACTCCTTTACTATGTTTTATCACCTCATGCAACCTTGATTTTCAAGATTCTCAGGTACTACTGTGTGCACAACTAGGGTTTTGATGGAAAGTTAGATTTGGAAACCTCAAATCAGTGATTTCTTCCTCAAAATTCACATAAAAACATGTTGATAGTCCAAAAAAGAGGATCATGAAGGAATTTTAGCAAACTAAGGGTTAAAATTTGATATTTCCATGACAGTCTAGAATAGGGAAGGTAAAATACAATCTAGGCCTAATAATGAAGGTGCATTTACAAAGGAGGTAGTATTTAAACTTGGAATCCAATCTTAAAACTTCTTGGGAAGAAAGAAGATTGAAATTGGTGCTTAAAGATGTTTTACTTGTGTTTTAGAACCTATTGAAAAAATATATATACTTGACAGAGTGTAAGAGCAGGGCTAGTAGGAGCCAAGAAGGCTAGGAAGGTAAAATGGGAGTTTGAGAGAGAAATTATTGGAGATAGCTTCTAAAAGTTTGCACACACCTTATTAACGATAATGGTTATTTTAATGTGTTTTTACTTATTGATGGATAATTCTAAATCATGCTAACCATGAATGTACCAAGATGCATGTCTTAAGGGCTACTAAAGGGTAGTTTTGACAAAGAAGGTGAGGTTTAGTGTTTTGATTACTTTTGAGTCCATTTTATGATCAAATCCTCGCTCCTGAACAAGAATAAGTTGTACACCTCCTTGAAGGAAAATTTTTGTTCATTCAAAACACTACTCTCTTAAGATCTTAGGGAATAGAACATGAATTACATGCACTCATCTTACTAACAAACATGTAGGATTTTCCTAATTAAAGAACACAGTCATAGTCTTGTTATACTTAGGGTTTTGTAACATGCAACATGGGAATATCAAGGAAATATATATTTCCATTTGTGTATGCATCATTCCATAACTTTTCCTTACATAAACCAATTATTCAACTCATTTGTATTCCTTCCCAAGAGCTATTACAATCATGCATACAATCTTTAGCTTCTTCAAACTTAACCAAAATAGAGTATTAGATGCTTACCATCCTAATTACATTAATAAAATTAGTTTCATTCAAAGATATATTTCAATGAAAGAATCATAAGCATATTAACAATAAAGGACATTAATCACACTTGATCCTCTACAAGGATGAATCATTTTCATGCTTAAAACTAGAGCTTTATTGCCTCTTAATGGTATTACATACAAAAATCAGATGCTTCATCCTTTCTCCCTCTTTCTAGTCCTCAAGGATTCTCTTTCCTCTCCTTCACTTTCTTTTGAGGGTCACTAAATACCCCTATTCATTCAAAATCTTCTTTCTTTTATCTCATCCACCTTCAAACTTTAGCCCTAACTAACTTGATGACTCACACATGACCTTTCATATGTCTCTTAGCACATTGTGAGTCATTTTACATCGTTTCAAACATTTATGACTCCCTCACACATTCTAAGACTTATGTTTAACATGACTAGATCCTTACATGTTCCCTCAAACCACCTAGACAACCTCATCCTCACTATTACATGGTTACAATTTGAATTTGTAATTTGGAGGGAAACACTATAATTAACATTTAGGAGTACTAAATCACATAACTCACTCTTAGGAACTCACCACATGTTATCAAATAATTTTCAACCATGAATAAGGATAAATTTACAATTTTTGGTGTTCTTGAAGATGCCCTTACATCAGAAGTCTTCAGATGGGACTAATTTGAAAAATGGGACATTATAGTCCCCCCTTCCTGAAATTGTTTACCCTCAAGTAATTGCAATTTATATGTCTAAGTATCATCATATCAAGATGAATGAACATGTTGTAGTGCTCCCATAATCTGGATCTTTTTCTTGTCAAATGAATGAGCTTAAACCCAAAAAACCTTAGACATCTATTGCCCTTCTCTTCATTAAAATCCTCTTTATTTCCCTTTTCAAAAATAGAAGTGACATCTCCTTCTTTGACATGCTTAATTGTATCAAAATCCTTCTAAACTATTGTATTTTCCACTCTAGAGCAAGGAACATATGAACAGTCAGTCAGACCGGCTATCCCTCTTACCGCAAGACTCAAATCAGATTGTGTATAGGCTAGAAATAATTCACCACAACCATAAATATCATGGAATTTTATCCAATTCGAGGCTATCAAATCTGATTTTTTTCTTCCTTTCATATATAGCCTTCTTCCCACATCAACCCATGATGGAATTTCCTTTGAAAATATAAGTTCATAGTTTTTCATGACTTTTAAAGATAGTCCCAAATCATATTCTTGCATGTTCAACCTTAAGACAATGGTATAAAAACTATCAAAAAACAAAATAGTGATATTCTCCTATACCCTCCCGATGCGAAATTCATTTTAAAACCTTCTTTTGATAAGGTATTTGCAAAAAATTAAACCCAGGAGCAATGAGCACATTCGCAAGCAACATCAATATCAACATTTATAGTTGAATAAATGTAACATTACACCCGTATATTCAATCTATGTTCAGTAATTTTAGTGTATATTCAAACAGATACTAAAATAAGAATCATGTTTACCTTATGTTAAATGATACTCAATATAAAAACGGACATTCTTTACATATATTCAATATATAAACAAACAATCTTTAAAATTCATACTTTGTTTTTCTTTGCATATTAACAAACTAAAATTATCGAATACACATTAAAAATAAGAACAAAATATTGGTGTTGCTTGCGAATGTGCTCGGTGCATGAAGAACGTAAAGAATATTGTAACAATTAAAATATGTTAACAATCAAGGACTACTTTTAATCAACAAGTGCTATAAAAAGATGTTAACATTTAATGATTTCCTAGAATGTGGCATTGTTGTGGAGTTAGAAATGACGGAGGAGGAATACAGAGTGATAGGAGCAAAAATATTGCACAATAGCTACAAACTATTTTTATACATTGAAACTATGAAACACATACTAAATAAATGTGTGTAAATTTTACTTTTGCACACATGCATTTTAATGAAAAAATTACAACCATATATCCAACATATATTCAATCTTTCGCATGCTTATGAGAGAGGCAAAAATTGGTGAGCACGGGAAATAGTGTCGTATTAATTTACATGCATTAAAAAATACCATTTATTTATATTCAGATGTTAAGGTAAGTGATTCACATATTCATTGCATATGCATACATTCTTCACGTGTTTGACATTATGTCTATTTTCTGACATTCTTCACATATTTAGACATTCTTTGAATGTAAAGAACTGTTACACCAAAACTTTAAGGCATTAAGGAATTCACACACCAGGATCATAACATCCCACCACACTTCTGTAGAGCTTGACCTTGATCTGGGTCTTTTCCCGCACTCCCATACGTGTGAGCCCCACCTTAACGACATTTAGGTTCTCCACAGGCCACGACTACACAATGTAACCAATCTAGCAAGATTCAAACATGGGTGTTTTCTCTTATACCAAATTTAACACACCATTACACCAAAACCTCAAGGCATTAGTGAATTTGCACATTAGGATCATAACATTGAATATTTTGAATATAAAAAATATAATTGTCATTTACCTCCTGAATATGTAGTTTCCCTGACACTATAAGTATTTATTCAATAGTATAAGTGTAATAAGAACATGCACTGAACTAACTCTAACATATTCAATGTATATTTTATAATTTCAAAGCATATTGATAGTTTGAATGCATAGTAGAAAATGAAAAATTTACAGTTGTATATTCAATAATTCCAGTATATATTCAACCGGTCAATATAAAGTTAACGGTGGGTATTCAAATATTAACTACACAAACAAAGGCAACATTTATATTCAATAGCACCAGTATATATTTAATAAGAACATTGTATATTCAATAACAACAATGTATAAGCAATAACAACACTATATTTTGAAATTGTAAGATGCATGAGTGAAAAAACCTTTTTGGATATTTTCTAAACCATATTAGCAGATTTCGTGGCCAATAGAGTCATAAACAAAATTCACTAAAATAAATGATTATATATTGAAAAACAATAGTTCAATGTTGAAAAAACAATAGGTTTGAACGGAACCCAATACTCAATAACAAAATTGTATAGTCAATAAGAACATTGTATTCTAAAATTGTAATACGCATAGGTGAATTTTTATTTTTTTTTGAAAATTTGCTACGTCGTATTAGCGAGTTCACGAAAAATGGAGGCATAAACAAAATTCACTAAAACTATCATAGATATCTTAAATACATCTATCTAAAAGATACTGAGAGATATCAATTTCGATGTGCCTATGTTGGTATTCTCACTAAGTTAGATAGGCACCTAGAGATCAATATCTTTCGATACATCTTTTAGATAGATGCATTTAAGATATCTATGTAGTTAAAATTATTCACTCTAGTAAAAAATATTCATTAAATATGTTTGTTTTGATATCTGGGTTGTACAATTTATTTTTATGTAACTTATTTGAATATTTTACCCTCACATATATATCTTATTTAAGTAATAAACTAATTAAATATTTTACCCCATACATATTTTATCTCACTTCTATTTTAATTTTATATCTAAAAAATTACACCCCAAGTAACAACTAAAAGATTATTTAACCCATACATGTAAAATATATTCTATATAAATAAAAACATTAAATATTTTACCTCATACATATTTTACTTCAGAACTATTTTATTTATATATCTAAAAAAATCACCCTCATACATAAAAATATTTTCCATATTTTTTAATAGAAGTATAAATTAAGTTATTTACGGATTCTTTCTTGAATTTACTTCTGCAGTAATATTCCCACACAGTTATTTACCTTCACACTTTGAAAATAACTTACATTTCCATATATAAATACATAATCATATATTTATTTTATGTCCTAAACATTGATTCGGCATTAAAAAATAAATTAGCCTACACCATGTGAGAATTCGTATATATCAATAGCTTGAATACAATATTCCACACCATCTCTCTCAAATACCACTATAGGATCACCTATAAAGTGTAATACCCAATAAAATGCACAGTGAGTAAATAATGAGGAGAGACCTGTGTTCAAGCTTGAAGAAGGAATAGGGTCTATACCAGGGAATTAGTTGTACTCTATAACAATCGCATATAGGCAATAACATGGTCAATGTATTCTATGAAACAGTCAGACATTTGGGTCACAAAAACCCTTTTCTAAAAATTGTACTACAATGTAATGGTAGACTATGCGACTTGGAATGACAACATTAGAGGATGTACTGAAAGAAATTGGAGATATTCACTAACATCAACAATACTTCAATGTGCATTCTTACGAAGGACCACACCAATTTAGAGATTTAGAGATTGTTGTGTCATAACTCAATAACAACATTGTGATAGGGCTTGATAAGAACAATGTCGCCCCAATAGCGGCGAAGGATCAGTCATGCAGGTCGAACATTCCTCCTATTTTCTTAGAAAAATGACTGGCTCATATTATTATGATTTTGTGGCAACATAGAGGCATAAATCCATAACTTTGATTTCTTTTAAATAAATTGAATGGCGTCGGCATATTTATGATTGTAGTACAATAGTTTTGCATGTATTTACTTGTTCTTACAATCCCAGGTGTGAGATTGGGTATCCATGTGGACTAAATGTGGGAAAACGTGTGGATACTTAATCAGAATGCACTCATATTAACATAGTTACTGGTTAATGTCGTATGGGTGAAAAACCATTAGAGTTCGTGACATTGAGGCTTACAAGCTTCTGGAATTTCAAATTATGTGCGTGAACAGATGAATAAACATATTGCATTATAATATTTGTAGATGATACATTTAAAAATAGTTCATACAGTTTCTGTTTCCTGTGCACATTAATAAATTATAGGTTTTTTATTGGAACTCCAATGTTTCCTAAGATCCGTGCTCCAATGTATAGTCAATAAGATCCGTGCTCCAATGTTTTTCTTTTCACTCTCTAGATATGTTTGGGTGTAAATATTTGAAGCATATTCAAAGGTCAAGCCGTGATAAAGATTCAGATCACATGGAAGAGGTGGCATAGAATTGGCTTTCAATATAGAACGGGGATAGGGGATGTAGAATTGCCGTATTGATCGCTGCACCAGTTTCAAGGAAATGCAAGATCGATTGCTGACAGAATGAAAATATGATTGTAAAATGGGTATTACTTGATCAAACAAGAACAGGCTACAAAAACAACTCAAGCGTAGAATGGGATGGATATGGCTTCTACCCACTGGTATTTTTCTCTGGTCATTATGCCATCTTTACATAACATTCAGCGCTGCATTGTTAGAGAAAGATGCAGTCTACTATGGAAATCAGGATCATTTCATTACAAATATTGGAAATTAAAAGCTGCGTTTAGACATGTCTTTGGCTCCATTGCAAGGAATACAAGGTTGAAAGGAACTGGTCTTCAAGCCTTTCTTTAGTAGGCCAATATTGGAAGGGTCAAGATTGTATTCAACTAATACCATTTGTTTTCCCAAATGTACAGTTCCAAACAAATGTATAGGCATGTAGTAAATGTCTGTATTAAATGTGTTACGGGTGTGCAGTGTAGAGTGACAAAGTGGTAGGGGATGAAGTGGAGTGAATTGGATGCATTTTTTATTAGAAGTGAATTTTTTCCGCTTGCCATGTGGGTACATCTAGCTTTTCATGCAGGAAAAAATTTGAATTTTGGTTCACTATACAAATTTATTTTTTTATGGGTTTTTATGCAGAGATTGGCCTACCATGTGCTGCTAAAGAACGTGTGGTAGCATTCATAAGAAGAAATAACATCATTTTTGTTAAAATTCTGAATGAGATTTTTCTTCTTGCCATGTAACAAATTAGACTACCTTCTACTCACGAATGTAATTGTCATAAGAGTAGTTGACACCATAATTTCGTTGAATAAATGGTGCCTTTCTCTTATTTAACGCTGCCACTTTCCTCTGAAATTAGAGTTTGGTCAATAATTATGGGTTTAATATCTTTGCACAGAGATACAAACACATTTAGTACAAATTACGATGCTTTCTAGAACCAACTCAATGATGGAGCTCAAACTATTCACCCCTACATTGTTACAGTGTATGGCAAATCTTTGCTTAGTAAACTTATTATTAAACACCGTTCTAGTAAATGTTAACTGATACATCTATCATTAAATACTATAGACATTAAGCCCAACTTGTTAATACCTTGTCATAAGACAGCTAGTTAAGCTATTTGGCATTATTTAATCATCCCACTGGTCATTAAAACTAAGACACATGGCCGAATGGTATTATGATGCAATGTCTAACATCAAACATATAGATCTGACAGGTTATAACATATGAGACATCGCAGGACAAGTTTTGGAGAAATAACTCTAAAACATACACTTTAATGGACTATATGTTATTTTGTTTAAAGAAATAAAGCATTGATTTTTAATTTATTAAATACATAATTAACATGTAGGAACCATTATATGACAACTTTACATGCTACAGCTATATGACAACTGGTGTTAACTTGTTAACTTAGCTTGAAGTTGTTGAAGATGTGGAGCCTAACTACAAGTTGAAGTGGTAGTATGCTTTTTCCTTGATTATGGGAGTAATGAATGGCCATGGATAAAAATAGAATTGTATTATTAATAGACATGAGTTGTTATTTTTATGTTTATCTTATTTATATGCATGTTTTATTTATAAGCATGTTATTATTAGGTTTCTTTTGGTTGAAGAAATTTTTTACAAAGAGGTGCACAAGTTATATATGTGCATGGATTTACTCTTTGTAATATGAAAAAGAGAGAGAATTGTATTATATTCCTCATGACTGAACAAATAAGAATTTTGCTTGTTTATAGTGGATGTAGCCCACATTGGGTGAACCACGTTAAATCTTGGGTTTATTTTTTGATTCCATGCTTCTTTTATTCATTGTTTTAATTTTGTTTAATTGCTCATCTGTGTTTCAACCCTAACAAATGGTATCAGAACAAGATTTTGTTTTGGAAAAAAAAGCTCACATGAGGGTTTCTTCTTTGACTGGGAACAATGGAAAAATATAGCAAGTTCAGGGTTGAGAATTTTAACGGCTAGAACTTTCAGCTATGGAAGATGCAAGTGGAGGACTACCTATATAAGAATGATCTTTATCTACCATTGAAAGGGAAAAATTTGAAGTCATCAACTATGAAAGATGAAGAATGGGATGTTATTGATTATAAGGCATTGTGAATGATACAGTTGTTCCTGATAGCTACGGTAGCTTTCAATATTTCTAGGGAAAAGACAAAGGTAGATCTCATGGAAAAATTAGGTAAATTTTACAAAAAACACTCAGCCTCCAATAAGGTATTTCTAATGAAAAGTTTTTTTAATATGAAGATGTCAGAAGGTGATTCAATAAATGACCATTTGAATGAATTCAACATGGTTACTAATCAATTAAGCTCTGTAGGAGTAATTTTTGATGATTAAGTTAGGGCTCTTTTGATTTTATGCTCATTGCCTAAAATTTTGAATACTTTGGTTATGGATGTGACTAATTTTTTTTCTGGTTCAAACACTTTAAAGTTTAATGATGTTATTGGTGTGATTCTTAGTGAAGATATGAGAATAAAAAGCATAGGTGAGTCATCTGGTAATGCTTTGAGTGTAGAAAACAAGGGAACACAAAAGGAAAACGTAAAAGGTCCTGGACACCATGGAAAGTCTAAGAAGGGAAGATCTAAATCTAGAAGCAAGATGGTATGCTAGAATTTTGGAAAAGCATGACATGCAAAGAAAGGTTGTTGGTCTTTAAAATCAGAGAAATATCAACAAGAAGGGAGCAAAGAGGTAAACGAAATAGGTGATGTGTTACAAGATGTTCTTATTCTATCTTTAGATAGTAAATTAGAATCTTGGATTTTAGATTCTAGTGCTTCATTTCATGCAACTCCTCATAGATAATATTTTCAAGATTATGTTCAAGGGAATTTTGGGAAGGTATATCCTGGTGATGATGAGCCATGTAACATTGTTGGAAAAGGTAGTGTCCATGTTAAATTACATAATGGTAACACTTGAGTGTTGAAGAATGTCAAGTATGTTCCTATCTTGAGGAGGAATCTGATTTCTACAGGAAAATTAGGAGATGAGGGTTGTATGGTTATATTTATAATAGATTCTTGGAAAGTTACCAAGGGTTATCTTGTGGTAGCAAGAGGTAAGAAGGTAGGTACTTTGTATTTATCCATAGTTAGTACTGATCCATCTTCTATTTTAGCTACTAAAGGTATAGAAACAACTCTATGATATCAAAACCATATGAGTGAGAAGGGAATGGAGATTTTACATTTAAAGGGAAAATTTTCAGATTTGAAAAAAATAGACCTAGAATTTTATTAGCATTGTGTGTATGGGAAACAAAAGTGTGTGAGATTTCTCAAGGTTGGATCAACCAAGAAGGAAAACAAGTTAGAGCTTGTTCATACGGATGTGTGGGGTCCATCTTATGTATCTTCTCTTAGTGGTTCATGGTATTATGTTAATTTTATTGATGATGATACTAGGAAGATTTGAGTTTACTGTATAAAGAAGAAATATGATGTATTTAATACTTTCATGAAGTGGAAAGCTTTGGTTGAGAATAAAAAAAGGTTTAAAGTTGAAGTGTCTCAAATTAGATAATGGTGGAGATTATTGAAGAAATGAATTTAATAACTATTTTTCATAGAATGGAATCCATAGGGTGAAGAAAGTTCCAAGAACACCACAATAGAATGGTGTGTCAGAAATAATTAACATGGCTACCATGAAGTGTACAAGGAGCATGAGATTACATGTTGGATTTCCCTTACAGATTTGGGCGTATGTTGTAGATATTTTTTTTTACTTGATAAACAAAGGACCTTTAATTTATTTGGAAGGTGTAGTAACAGAGGAGGTTTGGACCAATAAGGAGGTAAACTATTCTTTTCTTGAAATTTTTTGGTTGTGAAACATTTTTTCACATTGATAAAGAGAATACGACCAAGCTATAAGGTAAGTCAAAGAAATATACTTTCATTGGGTATGGCATAGATGATTTTGGATTCTAGTTGTGGAGTTTGGATGAGAACAAAATCCTTAGGAGTAGGGATGTTATTTTCAATGAAAGGGTTATGTACAGGGAACAACTACAAGATAAGAAGTTAGAAATGCCTAAGTATGTAGCACTTGATGAGATAAAAGATAGATAAGTGATTAAAGGGTTGGAAAATTGACAAGTTGGCATCAATATTGGCACATCCAGTGTTGATTCTGTGGATAAAAATCAGCAATAACAATAAGAGCCTCAAAATTTAGAAAATCTTGTGAGACATTCTACTAGGGTAAGTAAACCTCCTACATGATTATATTTGTATGTGATTTACTATTGGTTGTTGATGGATGGTGGAGAGCCAAATTTTTTTGAAGAAGAAATGCAAGTAGAAACACATAAAAAGTGGGAGTAGGGTATGGATGAGGAGATGGACTCCTTTGATCAAAACCAAACTTGGGATTTCGTTCATTTTCCTATAGGAAAGAGAGCATTGCAGAACACGTGGGTTTACATGTTGAAGGAATAAGAAGGTGAAAAAATGAGGTACAAGGAAAGAATTGTTGTGAAGGTATTTTCATAGGAAAAAGGTATAGACATTGATGAAATTTTCTCTCATGTTGTTAAAATGAATTTTATTAGAACTATTTTAAGTTTGGTAGCTGTGGGAGATTTGAATCTTGAACAATTAGATGTAAAAAATGATTTTATTTATGGTTATTTGGAGGAAGAAATTTATATGGAGTAGCCACAAGGATATGAAGTCAGGGGAAGGAGAAATTGGTGTGAAGATTGAATAAGAGATTATATGGCCTTAAAAAAGGTCTAAGACAATGGTATTTGAGATTTCACAGGTTTATGATATAGCAAGGTTACTATAGAAGTCATTCTGATCACTGTGTTTATTTTAAGAGACTAGATAATGACACCTATATTATATTTTTTTTGTATGTGGATGACATGCTTGTGGCAGGGTAAAACTTGTAGGGTATAAATGAGATAAAGATACAATTAGCCAATACATTTGCCATGAAGGATTTAGGTGCAGAAAATAAAATTATTGGCATGAGAATCAATGGAGACAGAAATAGTAAAATACTGAATTTATCTCAAGAAGAGTATGTAAACAAGGTGTTCGACATGTTTAGGATGTAGGAAGAAAAACTAGTAAGTACACCATTGGTAGAGAACTTCAAGTTACGTAAAGAAAAATATCCTAAAACACATAAAGAGATTAAATATATTTCCAGAGTTCAATATGCTTCATCAGTTGGAAGTTTGATGTATATTATGGTATGCACAAGACCAACCATTTCCCATGTAGTGGGTGTTATCAATAGATACATGAGTAATCAAGGAAAGAAGCACTGGAATGCAGTCTAGTGGATTCTCAGATACTTGAGAGGGACCAATAGCAGACAATTCTATTATGGAGGGTCATAAGTTTCCTTACATAGATATGTTGATGTAGAGATGGCTGGAGATTTGGATGGTAGGAGGAGTACCATAGATTATGTATTCACTATTGGTGGCATGACAATTATTTGGATTTATAAACTACAAAAGATCGTTGCCTTGTCTACTATAGGGGCAGAGTATGTTGTTGCTATAGAAGAAATCAAGGAGATTATATGGATACATTGGTTCATGGAAGAGTTAGGAAATAAGTAGGAGGATTACAGGGTATTCCGTGATAGCGAGAGTGTAATTCATCTTGCCAAGAACTCACATTTTATTTGAGAACCAAACATATACAACTCAGGTATCACTTTATTAGATCAGTGCTGGAGGATAGACATTTGAAGTTGGAGAAGATCTATACAAGTCATAATCTTGTTGAAATCTTGACAAAGGTGGTGAAAAAAGAGAAGCTAGAATTTTTTTTGGCTTCAGAAGGTCTTCAAGATTGATCTTGAAGAAGAGAAACAATTTAGAGAAAATTTTGAGGATGAGTTGTAGCAGTGGGTTACAGCAGTTAGTATCCAAGTGGAATATTATTGAATATGTGGAGCCTAACTACAAGTTGAAGTGGAATTTTTCTTTTTCCTAGATTATGGGAGGAGTGGGTGGCCATGGATAAAAATAGCATTGTCTTATTAATAGAAAAGAGTTTTTATTTTTAAGTATATAAAATTTATATGTATGTCTTATTTATAAGAATTCTATATTTAGGCTACTTGTGGTTGAAAAAAAATTTTTGAAAGAGGTGCACAAGTTATATATATGTGCATCGATTTACTCTTTGTAATATGAAAAATAGAGAGAATTGTATGGTATTCATAAGGACTTAATAAAGAAGAATTTTGGCTTGTTTCTAGTGGATGTAGCCCACATTGGGTGAATAATGTTAAATCTTGGGTTTATTTTGTGATTGCATGCTTCTTTTATTTCTATTTTAATTCCGTTTTATTGCTCATATGTGTTTCAATCCTAACATGAAGTGTTGTTCGTTGCAATTCATGTGAGAGTGTCACTGACCCGTGAGAAAATCTATGTTCTCTATAAGCAGCAATTATTGTATTTTAGGAGAATAAATTTGGGTTAGTGAGGTGGTTGATCGGTCCAAATACTATAAATGTAAGCCACGATTTGCCCTTTTTCTTAGCTTTGATTCCTCTGACTAGAAAAAAATATATACCCCAAAAAGGCCCTTATCCATGAACCAGACTATTGTGATAGGATAGAGATGAAAGATCACTTTAGCCGTGCAAATTTGCAATAGCTTTGAACAAATAAAAGCAGCAACAAAACTGGAGCTGAAATGCCGAGAATAGATCCATTATTAAGAAATTGTAAAGTTGCAACTTCAATTTGTCTGTTATATTGCAGCACACCCCACAAGTAGTTATTATTAGACTTAAAAGCTCTTAGTTTATGTTAGAATTTAAAAGCAGTCCAATGAATTTGGAAATCATTCTAGAAGCATCAAAAGAAATAATAATTTACAAACGGTATTAATAGCTGCATCTTTTCCAGAAAGTTTGCAAAAAATTCAATTTAATGGAAAACTCTACCTAAAAATAATCCAATACAATCATAAAAGTCATTGAGACTCTATAAAGGTTTTTATTTATTAATTCTGGCACAACGAACAGTACAATTGAGAGGAGCGCCTCCCTTAAAGCATGCCACCATTCGAAATTTTACCTAGTATTCCATGGATTTTTTTTTTGGTTTGTTGCTCTGCTACAGGTGTCAATTCCAAATATTTCTACAAAACTACTTATTACAATTCTGTGAATTATGTGTGTGTATCTTACCTCGGATCAGTATAGACTTCTGTGACCGAATTCCTTGGACAACTGACAACACTGCCTACTAGAAGAGAGATCAAAATTAAGGTTGGAATATTACAGATATGCAGGAGTTGTCAAAACATGACAAACAATGAAAAACACAATTACAGAAGATGCACCAATTGTTGGTTGTACGATGTTCAAATCACCAATAAAAGATTTTGAGTAATTTTTTTTCCATTTCCTATGTAATGAACATATATCTTAATGTGTTACATTAATGATCATACAAATTTTCTTGTGCATGTGAATTTCCTTTAAACAATGCCTCCAAGTGGACAGAAGGTAGAAGGAATTACAACTTCAATCATAAATGCAAAAAATGCCAGTGAGCAAAAGCACAGTAAGACGGGTCATACCAAAAACCACAACTGAATTATCTAAACGCAGATGGAATGGTAAGAAGGATTTTACTTTCGTAGATAAAAGCTAATACAAACTGAAATTCCAGTTCACAAGTGAACATAGAATTCACAGACACCAAAAAAATGCATATAGAGGGGTGGCAAAATTCGAACCCACGACCTCTGCTGTGACATCCACGTGCCCCGCAACTAGGCTGCACATTTGTTTTGTTCAAAATTTGAACGACTTTGATTTTATCGACTGCTTGCGAACATGAAGGGAAAAAAATCGGGTGAGAATGGATGTACAAAGATGGGTGAATGGAAAAAAATCGTTGGCATTATAGGATTATAGATGTATGTGTAAAGTACCTGTACATAGAAGGGAAAAACTTAACGTTAGTTATATATCAGTTTGTTGGAGTGCTTTTCAAAGGCGAGTATGAAGTGTCTTATAAAGATAGTGACATACCTTACTGGTGGAGGGTAGTTTTGATGTTGAGAATGACATTGTTTTGATTGAGTGTAAGGACACCTTGCAGCGTAAATTGTTGAAGTAGATATATAATTGCACTTTTGTTTTGTAGGTATTTTTCTTGAGTTGTTTGTGTGAGCAAGGGAAACAATTTTGTGAATGCAGGGCTACAAAGTATGCATTTGATATTTGTATTATTTGTAGTAGTTATATTGCACACTATCCGATGTGCGTAATGAAGAACACATTGTTGATTGTAGTTTCCATAATTGATTGTCATTTGTTTTGGTGCAAGAGAAGTTTGAATTTTGGAATTGCATTTGCTGCAAACGAGCTCGAATGGCTTGGAGTATACATTTGGAATTGACAATTTCCCTTGTCCCTGATTGATGAAAATATGAAGAGTAAGTATAAGCTAAGGGATAGAGAATGCAAAGTGAATACAAGTTATAAATTGAATATGGAAAGCAATGGAGTTAATTTTTTTCTTACCTCAGTTGTTTCATTGAGTAGTGCATGTAGTTGTTTGAGTGTTTGTTTTATCTTGAAAGTGGTTATACTGGCATGTTCTCAACTTATCATGACCAACTTGCTTGACCACATTATTGAACTAATAGATGGGGAATTCATTTTTGTAGAGTTGTTGTTCAACTTGTGTGAAGAGATGCAATTAGAGAAAATCATGTGTAAATGATTAGCTTTTCTTTGTGGAAAGTAGGAAAAAAAGTTTAGAAAGGTTAGAGAGTGTAGAGGTAGTAGCCATTAGGACTACCTTGTCGTCTGGACTATGTCCGTCTTTAATTTCAAACATAAATTGTGTCCCTATTCCTTTAGCAACAATTACAATAGCTGCAATTGTCTCTGTTGCGAAGATGTCTTCACTACTTAGTAGTTGTTTTATTGTTGTCCAGTATGAATTTGTACTTTGTGCAGATTTGGGGTATGTTCTCTATGTTGGTGCTGTCATTTATTAGTAGGATACAGTCACAATCTCCTCGATCGTAGCTAGTTTTTGGTGATGTGCTGAACTTTTTGTTTGTGCTAATGCACTTCAATAGATTGGCTGGTCACATTTATCATCATTTCACCTTTGTTGTCTGTTAAATTTGCATGCAGAAGTTGTCTGCTGAGCTCTTTGTGAAGTGTTGTTTAATATGTGACAATCACATCACCTTCGAACACATCTCCAATTTTGTAGCTATTCAAGACATCAATCGATGTCAACGTGCAAGGTGATGTGTCTCTTCTGCAAATTTCAGTTGAGATCATATGAAAATGTGGAGCTTGTTGTGTTAAGTATGATAACTGAGTCAGTTTAAATTACATACCTTTTAGCTTGATTCTACAGCTCCTAATGTGTTTTGTAATTATGAAGTATGATGAACTATACTTGCCTAATTTTTAATTGTAAAGTATGATTTATGGAGATGGTGATTTGTAATAATACTGCTAAAACTTTTGCCCCAAATCTTAAATAACATAGGTTCATATTATAAATATAAAAATAAGACAGCCCATAAATCCATGTATATATTTTATCCTTGTAACAATCTTGAAGACTGGGTTCTCCTCAAACATATTTTGGGTCATGTGCATAGTGCCTTACATCAATTTTTATATTCATACTTTGTGTTCCGTCCTTTGAGCATTCATTGTTACACAGATTTGATTGGGTTTCTAACATCTTGCATCAAGAAAACTATCTTCCTGCTTTGAATGTTGATTGGTTTTGTATACGCTCGATTGGTTTAAATTTTAATTGATATTGTAGAGGCTCGCTTCTCGGAGGAAATGAGAGAATTATTTCTCCCACAGTCTTTATTATGCAAGAAAGATGCATGGATTCTTCCTTGCTATACGGTTTCTATGGATAGAATGTAGTGGAACTCGTTATCCATCCATGTTTTTAGTATGTCACAAAAGTGACCAAGGATATCAACGATAAATTGTCAACTACCCCAAGTTTAAAGCAGAATATGATCGTGTTTACTATGAAAATTGAATTTATTTTGAATGAGAATTCTTCTGGAATATTAGAAGGCTGACATGGCCAGTAAATTGAGGAGACAGATAAAGATGAGAGTAAGGCATGGTATCTGAACAGAATTGAAGTAACAAAGTAAGTGGCAGTATAATGACAAAATCAGGATGCCACAAAATCTGAAGAGAATTGATTGTTTAAACACGATGTATGTGTGTGGAATTCTCAATTAGTTTAGCCAAAGAGTAGCTTGTAGTTACATGGAAATATCATCTTGTATTTGTTAGCAGGTGAACATGCAAATTTTATGTAGGAACTGCAATTTTAGTTGAGTGTTCACACTAAATAAAGAGTAATATTCTATTGTTTCACACTTTTCCAGTGATGCTCCAACGATGAATCATGATAAGAGTAAAACAAGAAATGGTTTTTTAGTTTATAAGCCTTGTAGAGGTGCCTGCTTTGAAACTTCAAAATCTCTGGCTTCAACCAAACAATTTCCTTTTCCTCTAAATGAATATGAGATGTCTGGACATTTCATTACGTATAAAATGTTAAGATCGAAACACAGATGAGCAATAAAATAGAATTAAAACAGAAATAATATAAGCATGCAATCACAAGATAAACCCAAGATTTAACGTGGTTCACCCAATGTGGGCTACATCCACCAGAAACAAGCTAGCCTTCTCCTTTATTCAGTCCAGAGGAATACAATACAATTCTCTCTTTTTCATATTACAAAGAGTACATCCATGCACATATTTATAACTTGTGCACCTCTTTGTAAAAGTTTGCTTTAACCACAAACAACCTAAATATAGCATGCTTATAAATAAGACATACATATAAATAAGATAAACATAAAAATAACAACTCTCGTCTATTAATAAAACAATGCTATTTTTATTCATGACCATGCTTTCCTCCCCAAATAAAAAAAAACATAAACTGCCACTTCATCTATTAGTTAGACTCCACATCTTCAACATAAAATGTATTCCAAAACATTTCTTGTTTTATAGGAAAAAACTGCACTTAAGACATGGCCTCGAGCTTCACTCAACTCTTGTTAATGTCAGTAGAATGTAGAAATATTACAAACATGGGATGGTAGAGACTATACTACCCGACTATTAAGTTCACTAGAATTACAAACATATTATCTTAAACAATAAGACAAGATTCATCACCTTCATATGAAAAGTGTCACAACAAAAGATTTTGCACTATGGGATCCCTTGGTACAGTTGAGCTATAATTGTTTTGAAAATATCCAGGGCTTTCGATTCTTCCCCTTTATTAACAGTCACGATACACTTCTGCTTCAATTCAGCATGAACCAGTCTCAAATTGAAATCAGGACTGTGATCTTTGTACACACTTTTTCGACCTGTAAGCACAATGGTAACTATCCGTTCTCCTGGGGCAAAAGGCCTCCACCTTGTGATAGGCGTTTTGATTTCCCCTCCAGAAGAGCTTTGAACCAAAGCACATATGATAATTGCACTTAATGATTCTGGTGTCTTCACGGAATCCTCACGCTTGCTGTTTTTACGCATAGGACGATGCATAGTCACTGCTTCTGGGCTAATCAAGCTGGAAAAGAAATTTTCATTTAAAATTGACTCGGCTTCATCAACTGCTCTCCCAATCACTGTGGTAAACTCTGACGGAAATCTCTGAATAGGAATAAAACTAGTGTAAGTTTGTTATCAGAAATTCAAAAGAATATTAAAAACAAAGAATCAATACCTACTTATCGAGAGTAGACCACACAAAATGCTACTTATAGCCATCTGGTCTCCTCTTAAACAGACAATTACAGTTTATCAGGAGAAAAGTATTAAATACCTTCAGCCTTTGAACACAATTCCATACACCTGCCCCTCCATTTCCTGTTGAAAGATAGAGAAATTTCAATCCTTTCAATTCTTCAATATCTTTTATATTCTGCAACTTCTGACATTCATCGATCGTAATACTCTCCAGAGAATCTAGACCTGAAAGATTTGGCACCTCTTCGAGCTCCCCACATTCCTTTATGTTCAATGTTTCAAGATTTCCCAGGCCGAAGTTCCCTGATATTGTTTTCAATTTTCTACAAAACATCAACTTCAAAGAATTTAGTGTTTTTACTAGACTTAAATTCACTTCAACAAGATTTTCCATGGAGTCAAGGCGGAGAGATTCAAGGCTGGGGCAATTTTTTCCATCAATTGATAACTTGGACGTAAGTTGTACACCACGAATACGTATAGTTTGAAGGCAACTCATGGACCTGTCTATGGAAGTCTGAAAACTAGTTGCATCTCTGCTATCGCTCAAAGCCAAGTCTCCACTTAAACGGAAATCCCACAAAGTCAAACTTTTAAGACTACTAAGCTTTCTAAGGGATTCTGAAAAGGACCTTCCTTCAATTAGAAACTCTGAATCGGTAATGTAAGAATATTTTCCTTTCAGTACTAGATTTTCCAAATGATTTAACATTCCTAATGTATTTGGTAACTCTCTCAATATTATTGTCTCAAGTAACAGCTCTTTCAACTTGAAAGGGACCTGAAATTTGCAATTAAATTGTTTCAGACATTGTCTCTCAATTGTTAAAAATCGTCATGAAACTACTATTTTGAACAGATGAAAGGAGCCTTGATTTTCAACAAAGAAAAACAAAATACCTCGGCATCACTTTGGAACAATCTTTTTTTGACGGTACTCATCGAACTCTGTAAAATTGGTGGAGGAATCCACGGTTGTTAAAAATCTTCATGAAACTACTATTTTGAAACATATAGACTATCATGAAAGGAGACTTGATTTTCAACAATTAAAAAAACTAAAAAAATACCTCGGCACCGCTCTGGAACAATCGTTTTTTAATTCCTTGGTCGGTACTCATCGAACTCTGCAAAATTGGTGGAGGAATCCAGGAAGAATTAGATACCTGTAAGTCGTCTTGCCACAATTTTTTGAGACATCCATCAACAATTCTTAAATATTGCAAATTTTGCAGAGGAATCCATGATGGAATACTTTTCAACTCGTTCCCTTTGAGGTCAAGCTCAAGCCATAGCAAGACTGTTGATGTATCCGCACTATTATTTGATTTTTCTACAAAATATGTAATTTTACAATTCATGGACGGGTCGAATATTGAATGGAAACACCGACCATTTGTTTCTGTGAGGATGGTTTGGAATCCCTTTGATTCCTGCATTAAAAGATCAAGGTCAAAATGTGCTTTGCTTGGATTTTTTAAAAAAAATGGATCAATCAGCAGAAACATGTTGCAAAAACTTTTTAAAATTTAAACAAGAAATCCAAGGAAAGAAGCGGACCAAAGATTTAAGAAATTGGGGGTGCCACAGGCGACGAGGATGGCTCAGATCATCAGCTATCTCTCTTCCTAGATCACGGAGGTTATCATGCATTCTAAGAACAACTTCGCCATATGCATATCCCACTTCATATCCCTCTTCCACAAGACACTTATCTTTTAGATTCTGAAGTGCAAGCTCGGCGCTCCATCCCGATCCTTTCAATATTTTTGTAGCCATACTCTTAGATTTTCCAATGAAAAAGCATGCAATGTCCAAGAAGATTTGTTTTTCCTCATTGTCCAATGCATCAAAACTTATTTTGAGTGTTTGTTTTATGCCATCAGGAAGCCTTTTTCTAACTTTCTCCAATACTAGCTGCCAGTAATTCATATTATTACTACCAGAAACATGCCCACCCAACACTTTGAGAGACAAAGGTAAACCTCCACACAAGTGCACAAAGCTATCAACCAAGTCCTCGAATCCATTGACTGGATTGGGTTGGTTGAATGCATGCCAAGAGAAGAGCTCTATGGCATGATGTCTATCCATTTTTTTCAAACTATAACGGACAGTAATTCTAGCACGTGTTAACACCCTTTCGTCACGGGTTGTGACAATTACCAAACTATCTGAACCAAGGGCATCTTCAAACAGCAAAGCATCTAACTGGTCCAGGTCATCGATATTATCTAGAACCGTAAAGAATCGTGAATGGCTTGCAGATTCTAGGCGACTTCGGACATAGGTTGTTCCTTCGGCTATGCTCTGAAAATTGGAATGACTTTCATTGACAAGATCTTTGAGTATCTTAGTTTGCAAAGTAGTCAACTCACCTTTGGCAGATGCTTCTCTCACATCAGACAGAAAACATGATCCATTGTACTTTAACCGTCTGCGGTTGAATAATTCTTTGGCCAGGGTGGTCTTTCCAGACCCTCCCATTCCAAAGATGCCGATGATCTTAAACTTCGTCTCCTCTCCATTCTGTCCGGACTTGCTTTCGAAATCTTCCACAAGTTCATCAAGTCCCACGGGATGTTTTGCAACATCCAAAGGCTTTCTTCTTTCCACTTCTTGTTGCACAGCTGACACTATTTGTGTGTACGAAGAACTGAAAATTTTGCAAGCCAAAAAACCAGTTTTTATGAGAAATAGTTCCTGCTAAAACTAAAATCAATCTTTAAAGTTTTTAAGTATTCCACAGTCCAGAAAAACCTGTGAAATGTTTTGTTGCAGGGCCGTTTTGGATCGAACTTCGGGATCCATTTCGTTGCATCAAAACAAAAATTACAGGTTTATCCAGAGGCACTTCCTATTATTAAACCAATCTCATAAAAGAAAAAATAATAATAAACCAGAAAATGAATTAGCGATGTCTTACTAGTTGTGTTTATGGGGTTTGAATTCATAGCCAGAGAACGATGAAGCAGTGAAGAGGGCTCTTTTCCAAGTTTCAAGGTCGTTGAGGTATCTGCCCTGCCTTTCATTTTTAGAAAATGCTTCCGCATAGACCCCATTTTCGATGTGGCGGAGCTCCCATGGTTGTACTCCGTAAAACACAGGAATAAATTTAGCTTTAGTTTCTAACATGAGAACAAGCTCAGCTAAACACCAAGCAGACTCTGCATATCTTTTAGAAAAAATGGCGATTTGAACTGAAGAAGAGCATATGGCATCCCTTATAGTAGAAGGGATGGAGTCTCCCAATTCTAACTTTTCAGAATCAAGAAATGTCCGACACCCCTTTTCCTGAAGGTAACTGTAAAGTTCAAAAGCGAGAGTTTCTTTGACATCAGGTCCACGGTGGTTGATGAATACATCATATAGTTTTGGAGGTGTAGCCGATCTTTCACATTCCTTTTGTGCGAGAGGACCCTGTTCCACAATTTTTTGATGGGATGAGGAGGAAGATGCCATGAATGGAAGTCTGCAACAGCTTCAAAATATAAATTGAACTACAATTTAGAATAAACTTAATAATGATGAATGAAAGAACGATGAGGTGTTCTATGTATTAAAGAGCCCCAACAAAACTGTTCAAAACCAACACAAAAACTATCTTATTAATTTTGTGAAATCTATTCGTAGGTACCTAATGTTGCATCTTCTCAATAGATAAAATACGGAGTGAGAGGAAAGTAAAGCGTAGAAATGACTGACATGACAATGGGGTCGGTGGCATCATATCCTGTAGCCCTCGTAACATTTGAGGTCAATACGTAACCTTTTTTAAAAACAAATATATTCCTTATCTGGCTTTTCTTCACTCAATCAGCGACACGCCGACATGTAAAGTCAAATATTCACATTGATTAAACAGTGAAATTTCATTAAAAACACAGTCCCACAGACAAAAGAAATCATTGCCACAAGGTGTTAAATTTGACGCCCGTTTAAACGTTTTTCGTATTTTTAACCGTAAAAAACAGGCAGATTAAAATCTTAGCCGTATCCATGGAAGGGTGAATTTTTACATATCCTGTCACATTGACGTTGACATTAAAAAATCTAACATTTTAAAAAATATAGACGCATATATATTTTATATATTATATGTCTTGTCTGGATATTTGGAGAGTTGCGAATTTGGAATTGCAGCTGCAACTTGCAAGGGATGGCCGACTTCAATTTATTTATCAGTACCGGTTTGTCTACCTATTTCCACCGTCCAGCAGATATAATATTTTATACTCTTTACCAGAGCCATATTAAAGGATCATATTAAATACACAGCCTTTTTTTAAGATTTGAAAATATTTTGGACCTACCAATGCCGCCTAATTCCCTGAGTAGCTGGGCAGAGCGTTTGGACTCTGTGCATATTTCTACGTAGTTTATATTATGGGTGAAATCGTGAAGGCAGCCATAGCAGTTAAATTTATTGTTCACGTAGACAAAGTGAAGGTAGCCGGGGCTGAATTTAAATGTGACCGGTCTCTGGTATACGGTGGACAGTGTTTTTGCACAATGGGCATCGGTGGGGCGCTGTGGGATGGCTCTCCGTGTGTATGTAACACCATCTATTGAATAGGATCCATCATCTGTTAATCGCCATCTCTATTGTGCATCTGCGTTGTCGAATATAATGTTAAGGTTGTATCGGTTGTTTACTTCCCTTCTCAAATATAATGTTAAGGCTTTTAGTTTATCGGCAATGGCAGAGGTATTTTTATCTTGCAATTATAACGTCCCAACTCAGCTTGGATTGGCAACTCGCTCGCCTTTCATAGGATTCATACACAAACACAGAAGCGAACTCTTTAATAGTTTGATCTCAGGTACACTTCTTACCCAGACCTTCGTGAATGACTCTTTGGCTTTGGTTCAAGTTTTTTGGCATCGTATGTCCGTAGTTTGAGGATTATATTTTTAAAATTGCCTGATTTTTCAAAAACATCAAAAGTATTTTTAAACCCATCATCAAGATAGAAGACCTTAAAAATTGTTTGAATTTAATTTTTAATGTTAAATCAGGCTATTCATTTTATTCAAATTATTGCATTGGATGATTATGAGTTTTAATTAAATGGATGTTATGACATGTTATTGTTTCTTTGATATATTAATATATATTTAGAATAGAATTTTTGTCTACAATATCTCTATTTTATATAATATTATTCCGTAAAAATATAAATTTTGATATTTGTATGAAAATTATGAAAGTCAAAATTAAAAAATAAACGTCACGTGCAAGGCGATGTTAATTACAAAACCGTCACAATTTTTTTTTTTGACGGGTAGGAGTGACCGTCAAATTTAACCCCTGATTGCCACTATCCAAGTCTGAGAATGACTCTAGACTATAGTGGAGACTAAACTACATGTGTGACGAAATTAAAAGGAATTATTACCACTGGGTTTGAGAATGACTAATGTCCGCATACTAAGTATGTGACTTTGTAACTCAAAATTATTAAGATGACCTAGCACTGTGTTTGAGAATGACTCATTTCTGTAGTGGAAACCACATTAAGTGTTTGACGATATCATTGATTTCATATAAGTTGAAATTAAAATAAAAAGTTATCATTTCCTTGTGGAGATTAATATATATTTGTTACAAAATTAATAATTAAACAAATTCGATCATTGTTTCATAAACATCCAATATTTTGAGGTTTGATTGAATTTTGTTTTAAAGATTTCTGATTAATTTAATTATTTGAGTTTAAACATTTTGTTAATGATTGAGTCAATGTCAATTTTAAATTTATTTTTGCTCTCCAACAGAATACTGAACTAGCAATTGCACGCGAACAATACAACGTGAACGCCGAAAGGGATTTGGTGGAGGAGTGAAGAGGGGAGAAGGTGCAAATGGTTGAATTTGAAGGAAATAAATATGTTTGTGGAATTTGGCAAACAATAACTTGGAGCGAGAGGATAGATGGATAAAACAAAAAATGAGATGGGGAAGCTTGCAAATGTCTTTTTTAACCATATTGTCAAGTGTGTTAAACTATCTTGATTTAGAATTTAAAAAGTTTTAATGTGTTCTTTTTTGAAATAGAAGAAACAATTAAATTAGTTCACAAATTCGAATGGAGAAGGTGTGCATTGTTGGAGGAGCTCACGACATAAAATATCATGTCGATGCAGTTTTGTTCAAGTGGGAGGGGCAAAGTATGCTCTCTCAATAATGAGGGCGGTGTTATGCGAGGTGTAATTGTAGTGCAGGATTTAACCTATGTAGAAGATATGTGGAAGTGCAAGCTCGCGAATCTTGAATTTACCTTCGCTTCCACTTTCTTCTCACCCTCTAAGGCTTTGCAGTGTCTCATGCACCACTTCTTATAAATAGGGAGCTTGCATATGGTTGAGTGCATCACACATAACCACATTGTTGTCCACAATGAGAGAGGACCAAGTGGACGAATTCACAGAGTCTCCTTGATCGCCACATGTAGATAGGGAAGCTTGTTTCCCTTGCCTGACACTATATCTAGCTCATTCTGAACCTTCATTCTCGAAAGTGATATACATAAATTAATTCCCCACCAAGTACAATGAAAATAAAAATTTAGAGAGATTGATAAAAAAATATGTTGTATTGTACTGAAGGAGCATAGAACACATCATTCTCATCGACTCTATCCTCCAAGTCAAACGAGGGCATAAATCAACACATAGAGTAAATTTATTTAAATCAAATAGTTTGCTAGCATTGCTTACGCTTCAAATGCATGGATTTTCATCGAAGCTAAAAAAATTTCAAAATGTTGTAAATTAGGAAAAATCTAGTGGAATTTTTTTTTCATAAAATCAATGGGTTCAACACCATGGCTGAGATTTTAGTATATGAATATCCACATTAGTCTAAGGAGCCCTTATCTTCTCTCGCCTCCATTTAATGAAGATGATGAATACGATGATGACGAAGTGAAATGGTTCTATGATGAATGTGTGTGTGCTAGTCTTGATAGAGTGAAAATAGTATGACGAGCTTTTGTTGTAAACGCTACACTTCATTTTAAAAAGGCATTTGTACAATCCATCTACCACACTTCCATCGAACAACATAGAAATTATGTGAATATCTCATGTGGATGGCTCCTTATCAACTGTGTGTCAATGAACATTAATTGAGGAATCCTTCATTTGCAAAGAGCACATGCAATAGTGTGTTAAGTATTAATATACAATACACACATATATTAATATAAATTGTTTATAAATGTATATAAAAATAAGAAACATTTTTAATTCTAAAACAAAATAAGTGTGATTGAATCTAAATCTTGTACAAGTTAACACATAATTCTTATGCTTATTACTACCAATAATTGAAGGGTTCCAATTAATTCCCCTGTAGCAAGATCTCGACATCATACCTTAGTACTTAGTTTTTCTTAAGATTTACACCTTGGTGGATGGCTAAAAAGTACCTATTACACTACCATACAAATTTTTTCTTAATTTGAACTACAACCCATGCCACAAATTTTGGTGGCTAGCCGCATTGTGATGCTTGAACAAGTAGAACATAGTAATGGGATTATCTCATTTGTTATTTATTTATTTGTTTTTCAATGAAATCCTTTGTCAAGTAAAAGCTTAAAACATAATAAATCATCATTTTCTTAATCAAAGGAAAAGGAACACCCAAGCTTTTGGGTGTGTGGGCCAACATCAACAATAATACACTACAATATTTTAAAGATGTGAGACAACATTTGTAAAACATAGTATGACGCTATTTTAAAAATTTAATAATAAAATCACTTATGAAATATCCTGCTAATACCAAACATGAGATAATTTCCAACCATTAGAACTATGAATGAAATAACACAAATTAAAAAATTAAATGTGTGAAATGTATTAATATCTGACATTGCCTATTTCATGGTAGCTGAAGGGACTCATACTACTTCCCCAAAAAATGAAATTATTTCTATTTGGATAGATAGGATGACATGTCCATGGTTTACACAAGGTTAGTCATTACCAACTCTTTACACTTTCTGCAATGTGAACGCCAAAAGGGAGGTGGAGGCAGAGTGTGTACAGGGAGAATGGACAATGTATGAATTGAAAGGTGAAAGTTGTCAGAGAAGGAGCGAAAAGGAGAATATTTTTTTGAAAATTATTAATGTGGAGTGAAGGATGGAAGGATAAGGGAAGGAGGGAGTGGAGGAAAATGAATGGTGTATGTACATGTGAAAAGAAAGGAGAGAGAAAGAGGAAAGAAAAGGAACCTTAAAACGAAGAGAAGAATTGTGAAGTGAAGAAGTGGAAAAGAACTTAAAATAAATGGACGAAATATATATTCATGTGTTATGAGGAAATGACATGTTGGTGGAAGAGTTTGCACAAAAGTGTCGGGGAGTAAATGTAAGTTGGAATGTTGGAGAAGTGGGCTTGGAATAGATGTTTCCCTTATGTTAATAGAAGGACGAAGCAACAAACTCTACGGTTGTGATCCATGAGAAGATGCAAGCAAAGAAATGAAGGTGTTGAATGGTTGGACGGTGACACCAAAATGTGCATGGTGATAGGGTTAAGAATTGATTGTAGGCGGGAGAAGTACTATGCTGGATTCGAAGTAGAAGGTTGGGTGAGTCAAAGAGGCAAGAAGCGAGTGTCGCTCTACACCGAACCAGAAGTTTCACCTCGTTGTTTATGGAATCAATAGCAAGCTTTGTCGAGAGGCATTAATATACAATTTAATGTGCAACTGATTGCCCTTCTCGAAAACATGCAAGTTGATGAGGAGTTGGTATGATACATCTTCCCCAACATTCAAGATTGTGCAAAAATTTTCACACACCCTTGCAAAGGACACGCTTTGTATGGATGGGAACATAATACAAAAGAATCGTATTTCGGTTAGATAAATTTGATCGTCTTACAAAATTAAGAGTTTTACTTGTACAACAGAAAAATCAATAAGCCCGCCAATCCCTCCCTTCAATTTACATGCCTCATGTTAGAATCCGGAGGCGTCATTTCATTTAAGGCACACCTTTCGACGTAAAAATTAACTATAGAAAATATTTTTCTTTGCCTCGAAATAATGACAACTAATGTCAAGGAACCAATAAATTTGATAAAATAATCACAGTCCTCTTGGTGACAAGTTAAAATACTGAATAACACATTTGGAAAAGGACAAGAAGATCCAACTGAAATCTCATAGAAACAGCCTCTCTAAAAGTATGCGTAGAATGTATATTCAACCATTCTGCAAACTGCATTGTCTCAAAAAAATACCTGCATTGTAACCTATTATTTCAAACCATAAAATATAAACAGCTTTCCAAATACCTAAATCAAACATCTCCAAAATCTAAGGAAATTTTAACAAAATATGAAATAAGGATTTAAAATCAAAAGCTTCTTAGGACTATTGCCCTAAGTTTTACAAACAATTCTATGAAACCACCCTACTCCCTGGTGGTAAAGTTTAGAAAAAAGGAAAAGAGACATCATGTCTTCAATGCAAATGGAAAATACATTTATACGCAGGGATAATAAAATGTTGAGATCAATAACCACTAAGCTAAAGAGATTCGCTTGGTAATTGTAAAAAATTATTTCACCTCAATTGAATAGAGGAAATTGAGGTTACAATTCAAGAAAGAAATAAAAAATTACTAGTGAGCATGATGGCACCAATTCACAGCAAATCCTTGAAAAGGGCACTCTTCCTTTTTTCAGCTAAGTTGGCACAAACATGAGCAATGAAAACCACTCCCTCGCTACAATTAACCTCATCTCAATTGCAAGTCTTTGGGGATTCTTGCATCAAATAAAAAAGCAGCCATTCGAGAAAAATCCAATCACTTAGCCTTTGGTGTTTCACCATTTTCTTTACCTTTTTCAAAATGACAAAACATATAAGGGTAAGGGCTAAAGAGGAATGCCTGTTAAATGTTGGTCAGTTGATGGTTGTTGCACATGTTCTGACTTCTTGATCCACAACTAAATGTGAGAGCTTCCTTTTGGATAAGAGGAACTACCTGTAATAGAAAACAAGACCACAAGAGGATAGTTAAATGATATATGGCAGTGGATTGCCTAACGTATGTTAGTTCCGAGAAGTGTGATACACCCTAGATGGCTGTCAATCCACTGTTTAAAACAAATTAATGCAAGAAACAAGTAAATTCCTACCATACTTGATATGATTTAGGTATTTCATTCAAGTTCAACAAGCAAATCCAATCACAACAGGCTAGGCTATAGTTGGATATGAGAGATGAGGTGTATGTCAAGGTATTGGGACTGGTCAAGGTCTGATTCTGGGTTATTGAGGTCAACTGGTAGGGTGATTGTCGGGTCTGTTCTTGGTCAAGGTATTTAACATAGAGACCGATGTCGGTCGGGTATGACCGATGTCAGTTTAGGTAGAACCGACGATGGTTGCGAATAACTGGCGTCGGTATGGTCGAGGTAAAAGAAACTCAAATAGATTAAATGACAAGGGCTGATTTGAGGTCAAATGAGGTTGGGAGAGTGGATGGGAAGGTCTATGGAGATCTCCAGTACACTCAGAAACGAATATTAGGTCGGAATGGCGATTTGATGGTGTGGGTAAGGGAAATGGTGAGATTACAAGCTATTAAGCAATGGAAGAGTGAACATGCAAAGTATAAACTAATGACAGGAATGACAAGAGTTAACTATGCTGAAATAGACAATGCTGGTAGAGATGTACTTACTGTGATGCAAATTTTGATGGCTGAATGGAGGTGGCTATTGATCAAAAGAATAGTGTTGGATATCTTAGCAGTGATTCCCCGAATGATTCCGTCCGTGTAATGCTTCAATATCTGTGTTGGTGATGGCTTTGGATGTCTGGATACATGAAAGTATGTTGATTTCATTTGCATGCAACTCTGATCTCCTTTCCTTGCTCTCAGAATGTGCCAACCCAAAAACAAGGTTGTTTGGGTGAATAAATGGTAACCGACAACGGGTCTGGGTTGATCGGCGTCGGTTTAGGGGTGACCAACATTGGTTAAGGCGAGATTCCCTACGTTTACTAAAATGGGCAAATCTTTCCAATTTCTTGGACCCAGTTAGTTTATTCTCACGGATTAAAACGAAAACTTCCCTTCTAATGAGCGGGAGTGTGGTTAGAGAGATTTTAGGGATTGATTTTAGGGTTAGACCAAATCTTAGCTCATTAAGGCAAGTACGACTTGTTTATTGTTGGTTATAGAAACATGCCAAGAATAGGTCTAGGGTGAAGTGGCTGGATGAGGTGTCTAGGTGAGGTGGCTAGGTGAGGTGGTAGGTAGAAATTAAGGTAATTAGATATTAAATATTGTGAGGATACATATTAAATAAATTAAAGGTGATGTGGGGTGGAAGGGGCCATGGTTAGATGAGTATGATTGAGCTCGTTATTTGTCAAAGGACCAAGTGGAGTGTGACCCAATTTTGGTGTCTACATTTGGTACAATTTTTTACTAAGCAGGCACATAAATGAAATGTATGCATACTACGAGTTGTAAATTCTTGATGTCGATGGCCTGCAATCAAGAGAATTATCCAATACCTGGAAGGCATCTTTAGTCATCCAAATAATAATATGATCCTGCATTGTTATGTTCCCTGTCTTTTGTTGATTCCAATTTATTGATCCCAGGCCTGAAGTTTGTTGGATCTCGCCTAAACGTGATATCCATCCAGGTGCTGACAGAAAAGACAAAATCAAGTGGGAGTTATTATACCAATTTAAGCCAAAATTGTCGCAAAAAAAAGAATATAAAAAATTCCACAAATTATTAGCAGCATGAATAATCACAATACAAATCAAGATCTAGGCAAATAGAGCAATTACGATTGCCTAATAAGAGTGAAATTTAACTGCATCAAGTCAGACATTTACCCAAAAAAACAAGTTTATTCTTGTCTGCTAATTATGTGGACCATTTGCAGTGCAATTTAATGAAGGTTGTCCCTCATAAACTATAACCCTGTTTGCCAAATAGGTGGCCATGATAAAATCATGCTCAACAAAAAATGCAGTCTTTCTCGCATGAAAAATAAATCTCTTTATCACCTTTGTTGTAGCAATACACTACTCAGAATCCAAGTATGCACTTGGCTCATTAATAAGATAAATGTCTGCAAGCTACAAAATGGCAGAGATATTTTGTAAAGATCCAATAATCAAAGCTTATAGGTTTATAATGATAATAATTATAATTGATTTAGGAATGTTACAAAATTAGTCACCATGTATTAAAGGATGTCCCAACCGAGCATCTCCTACGCAAATTTAATCACGCCGAAGGCGTTCCCCCTATGGTAAAGGTCCTCCGGACGTTTCTGCAACGATGTTAAATTTGACAGCCTTCCAGACGTTTTTCTGACGTGTTTAATTTTGACTGTTGTTTACATGTCGTTTTCACTTTTGCAGGCAATTTTTAATCGTGGCTTTTTCGTTTCTATTTTTAACCGCTGTTTTTTCGATTGGTTTTTTTTGCATGTTGATTTTTCTTTAAATAGGGCGGAATGGGTAGAAAAGAGGGTACCGCGAGAGATCGAACGGCAAGTGCGAGAGCTAACACTGAGGTGGTTTACGAGTTTTGCAGAAGCAACCGCATCATGTAGAGGAATCATCGTTCCTGCGAGTCTTCGACGGTTAATGCTTGCACTGCCATTTTGAAATTGATTTCTCGGCCTTCGAGCAGGTCTGGTTGTTTGTGATGCAGCAGACATATTTCTGAACGAATTAAATGCAGACCTCACGCCCCTCGAAAATGAAATGCACCGTAACGAACAAATGTGTCAGGTATGCTCAGTCTTCACAAAAGAATAAAGGATACGTCCATTTGGCTGTAGATCATATTATACTTTGATTACTGGAGGATCCTCAAATTGTAGATTACTTCAAAGAAGCAGTTGTGAGCATTTTGAGGGTTGAATCTGAGATTGAGAAGTTGAGGGGGCAGGGTAAGCAGGTGGCGATTGTTTCTAAAAAAATTGATTTCCAAGCCTCGAAGACCTATGGGCGCAACCTCCTGGAAGATGATGGGAAGTTTGATTTAGTCATTGGTAGAGATGAAGAAATCAGGAGAGCTATCAGAATTCTGTCTCGCAAGACAGAGAAAAATCATGTGCTCATTGGAGAGCCTGGTGTTGGTAAGGCTACTGTGGTGGAGGGTCTGGCTCAAACGATAGTTTGAGGAGATGTGCCAAGACAAGTTTGGTTAATTTAGTTTTGTTCATGGTGTTTTTTGTGTCTTCAAATGGGGAAAAAAAGGTTGAATGAGATCATTTCGAAGAGATTTACCGTCTAGGATGGTTTGTGATATTACTATGTAATAGCACAAGGTTTTTTTGTTTATCGTAGTCTAGGTTATGGAAGAAGTTTCGTTAGAATTTACACATGAAAGAAACTGCAACAGATATTATTTCCCTAGGTTTACAATTTCAGAACAACTGTGTTCAATTCACTCCTTTACACCAAAATAACATAAAAGTGGATTGAACTCAATTTCATCTAGCTAGACGTTTTGAAAATATCATACATGTTATGTCCTCAACTAGCATAGGCGATCTTCTGGCATTATCTTCATATTTATCTACTAGATTTGTAAATGTTTTCTTTGTTTTTGTTCGGCTTGGATCACATTTAAAAATATTGTAAACATGGGTCGCAATCAAACAATCCCCATGATTTTCATAGCACAACCTTGCAACATGTTACTGAGAGTAACGGACCACCTGTAAAAGACCACCTTGTTGAGATTTTGGCAATTAACGTCACTATTGAATTCTGGGTTGTTTTGACCTTGGCCATACACCTAAAGAGTGTCCCCCATTCAAATTACATTGTACCCCCTTAGAATTAGTAGTCTTCTTATCTCAATCTTTATAATCAATGGATTGATGTCATGTTAAGCAAAATCATTTTTTTATAATTAGAATCCTCCCAATGTTTTTCCATTAACTTCTTTGATTACCAAATTGTAATTGCCTATAGGTTTGTCTAGCATGTCTATCCCTGCAATTCTATATCTTTTAATCTATTTATGTCTATCACGGTACCCTATCAACCTTTGTCCTCAATTATAGGCACTCATTTCTTGGAATGGAAACCCCGTTCTCTCCTTTTCCTTGGTTTTGATTGGCCACGTCGTTAAATTGATATTATAACCTACAATATATCCACCAACACCATACATAATCACAACTCCCAATCTACAAGACTACCCCCCAGTTACACCACTGTCGGCGTAGCCTTGCTCCCCCAGTTACATCACTTGTGAAGTAGCCGAAGCGTGATAGACCTACGTGAAGAGCTTCCCAATCTGTCGCTAGGTCTGTTTGGACATAAATTAGGTATTCGCCATTCATAAGGAAACCTAAAATCGACACCTATTTATCTACTCTTCTTAAGTATCGAAACGGTATTTATATATTTGTATCGACTCTTGTTTGTACTTATATATTTATCGATGTATTTAAGTGTCAATTATATTCATCAATCCCATCCTTTCTCTAACCAGACACCTCTGAAAAACGACAGCTAACGTTGATCAGTAGTTATTGTTGTTTTGGAAGAAGCGGAAGCCAGCGAGTGCATGGTGAGAGAGGAGCTTTTCGCTGTTTTCAGGCACTTGGATGCCGACGGAGATGGTAAAATATCGTGGGTGGAGCTGAAGACTGCTCTGAATTTCGTGGGGGAAGATGTAGGGGACGATGAGTTGCGAGAGATTGTAAAACAATTGGACTCAGACGGAGACGGATGCATTGATTTGGAGGAATTCATACGACTAATTAACACTGAAGAAAGCGGAGCGGAAGAAGCAGAAAAAGAACTGGTGGCAGCGTTCAGAATGTTTGAGGGCAGGGAAGGTGGAGGCGGCATTACTCCTGTGGGACTGCACCGTATGATGTGCCGACTCGGTTTAGCGGATGTTGATAATTGTCTCACTCTTGATCACTGCACTTTCATTATTTCACAAGTCGATCAAGATGGGGATGGAGTAGTAAACCTCGAAGAATTCAAGCGCGTGATGATGGCCGTTGTTCAGTGAGTTATTTCAATTTCAACACATTTTGTAAATTAAATGTATATATGATTTTTCCATGCAATTTCCATAATCTTAGACAACACCAAACCTGGCCGAGGCCTTGTACAATTATCTTGCAAAGAATTTAATGTTGTTTCTACATTTCCCTGATATGTCACATCACAACAAAGATATTAATTACTACCTAATAAAATTTAAAAAATATGCAAGCCTACTAGAATGGTCTTCTATTATGATTTCCCCTCAAATAAAAATTTCTAAGAGATTTACACTGAATTTATTAAGTACTCACAACTTATTGAATTCCATGTTCATATTTGTTGGACAAAAGATAGGATCACTTCAAAAAGGCCTTTCTCTTGTGGCATATTACTTATTTTAAGATAAATTAAATTAGTTTCCTTTGAAACAATTGAGGGTTCATCAGTTAATCAATGAATTAGACAACAGACTAAGTTAAATGGATGGATAAGTTGAAAATGTATATAGTTTGGTAAGCAAGTAAATTATTATGTCATTTAGAAAACAAACTCCAAAGACATGCAATCCACATTGCCTCAAGGAATAAGTGGAGATGCTTACTTCTGTAATAAGAAATGGGAAACATGAAATGAAACAGAAATGGATTCAAAATGAGAAACAAGGGTTCTAGGGTTTTATAAATTGTGATTTTTATACATATAAAAGAATTATTGAATTTTCACTGTCGTACTCATTATAAAACAAAATTACAAATCATTTTAACTTTCTACACGTACAAAGATATATCATATTCAGATTCAGATTCATAATTCAGTGATAACAAACAAACAAACAATATTTCAACAAACATCCATATCAACAGAGAACTTAGCTCGACAGATCAAAAGACAAAGTCACAAAATTAATTGCCACCAAAAGTTGAAATTTTTACTTACTATTGTATAAACCTTAAATGCAGAGAGTTGAAGTTTTAGTTTCAAGGTAGAGTAAATGTTAGAGCTACGATAGTGTCGTTTGTAGGGTATTCAGTTTCTCTTGATCTCAAATCACTGGATCAATCTTCTGTCTTACTTTAACTCTTCTGGCAGATTGCATCATTGATCTCAAATCATACTGCATCCGAAAGTCCTGATCCATCCATTTTATTTTTACTTAGCACATGGTGGTGAGAGTGCAAGCCCTTAATGTGGTGTGTGGTGGTGTGTGGTGGATCTCGGTTTCTACGACTGAGCTAAATTTGACGACCGTTAAAGCGTTTTTCATCGTTATTAAATTTGACGTTCGTTTCCCTGTATTTTTCTGTGTGATGCTGCCACACGCGGTTTCTTCATTCATAAGCTCCGAATTTAGATTTTGAAGTTCCAAATGGTCAAGAGTTGCTATCCGCAAACACAACTGTGCAACAAGATGCAGAAGAAAACCTTCGTTCTCTTGGGTTCCAAGAAATTTCAAAGTGCATTGATACGTTTGTTAGCACTAGAGTTTGCAGACACAATTTCGTTCGATTGGGGTTTGATACCTACACCAGGCGATGTAGTTTTGTGATTGGAATAAATAAGAGGGAAATAATCCCCGGAGGATTGTTGGTAGTGAAAATATATGATTCAAAGGGGGATGAATGGACTACATTCCACACGATTAATGCTCTGTCATCAGCTCCAACAGGGGAAGGAGTATTCTCTGTAGGGAGTTTCTACTGGGTTAGTGTAACCAGCGAACTCAAAAACCAATTGATAATAATGCGAACTGGTGTAGCCACACTAAATGTGGAAAACAGGACATGGAGTATTAGTAGCACGCCACAGAGGCCTCTTAATCCTAAATATGAACCATACTGCCATGATTGTATATCTGATTGGAACTTGACAGGGTGTGACAGGAATGTGGTTTTGGTGTACACCAGATATCTGCGCTTGTGGAAGTTGGATGAAAATAATAATTCATGGGCAGAGGTGAAGCCATTTCCTGAAATTCCATGTAATCATTTTAACACTAACACCCAGGTTGAGAGCCCTTCTTATTGTGTCTGCACTATCATGGCATGGAGGATCAAAGAGGGGCATAAGACCAACAAATTGCCAGGGTCCTCCTGGACTTTCCTTCCTGCCATCGGGCACCTCCTGGAAAAAATTTAAGCCAAGTTGAAAACATGTAGAGACATGGCTAATATTAAAATAGAACTGAACCCCAAAACACAAAGTTACACCTGATATGCAACTTCAAGAGAATAACGCGTCACAGATATACAATGCTAGCAGAAAATGCACCGTTTGAAAATGTCCCACATTATTTGTTGTGTCTACAAGATGGGTTGCTTTACCAAAAAATATGCAGACTCCTGTAGCTATAACCACAGCTTCCAGTTCACCTTGCTTGCGAGTTGAACCTGAGTAAACCCCATCACCAGGATTCTTGGTCACTAGCAATGAGTCTCCAGTTAGTGCAGACTGTCATCATAAGAGACTCATGTTAATCCAAATTTTGTTAAAGCCTCAATCAATTTATATGCCATGAAAACAAAATACAACATATAACCTGATCAATCTTCAAAGGGTCTCCTTCGAGAAGTCTACAATCTGCAGGAACAATATCTCCAAGTTTAATGCTAATTATGTCTCTAGGAACTAGACAAGCAACATCTTCTTCACTCCACCGCCCATCTCTTAGAACCTGAAATGAAAACATGGATTCTAGAGCAGCCTTAGATAGGGAAACGAGAACTTCTAAAACAAAAATTAGTGCATTTGGAGCTAGGACCTTTGCTTTTGGAGCCAATCAGGCCATTAGTGAAGCAGCCGCATTGCCTACATTGTTCTCTTCGATAAAACTAATAGTGGAGTTAATGACAAGCAGTGTTATGATACCAACAAAATATTACCAATCAGGAGGCTTCCCCTGCAAACCATTCATGCAATGAGACTCATAAAACTTGAGCGAAAACTTCAAATTACAAGCCACACATACAATTGCAATGTCTAAACAAATGCAAAAAAAAACTTCAAATTTGCTCCTCCATTTGCCAATGCAATGGCCAACTTCCATGACCCATGATAAAGGATTCCACATAAAGCCCAAAAATCCCACTACACCATACTACACCATTCAACAAACAAAACCCTTCTACCTCCACTAAGATTGATAATTCAAGGAACAACTGGCACAGGAAAATCATTTCTGATAAATAAAATCTGGAATTCATTCACAACATCAACCACATCTCCCTCACCTCTACTTGTACTCGCCCTTACCGGTGTTTCAGCATTCAACATCGCTGCATCCACAATCCATGCAGCCATGTGTATTCCAATCAAAGAACTGAAACCCCTTGAAGGTAGTGCATTATCGTCTTTTCAAGAGTCACTGAAACATATAGAATATGTTCTTCTTGATGAAATGAGTTTCATCGGGCCAAATTTGCTAAGAAAAATTGACAGTAGGCTCCACAAAGCTTTCCACACTCAAGAACATCTGAATTTGGGAACAGATCAGTCATCCTCCTCGGTGACCTCAACCAATTACCGCCAGTTTTGGACAATCCTCTTTATGTAAGTAATTCCTACGAAGCAACCCTTTGGAAGGGATTTTAGTCTTCCATTACATTGCAAACAATATTTTGGCAACAAGGAACAACCAATGCATAGGTTTCATTCTGGAATTTACTTCTCCACATGCAAGATTCAACCCCTCTAATTGAGGATTGGGAACTCCTAATGTCTCGCACAGACACACACCTAACTCAGCAGGAGCTCAACATTTTTAAAGACTTGCAAATATATATGTACAAATTTGTAACAAATTTGAAATGTAGAGATAACATATTTAAATTTAATGCTTCATATATATTCCTACAATTACAAAATCAATTACACCCCTTATCGATATCAACTACAAAAATAATAACTATCCCTCTAAATCAAATAACATATATTGTTCGGCGTTCACATCTCATGAAACACATGCGATTGCTAATAGCATAATTATCACATAGTTGACATAATAAAGGTAAAACATCTTGATCTTAATGATTGCCTAACAAGTTGCTTAAAGATTACCCTCCAAAAAAAAATAAAAAACGACAGAACCATATGAGAAGAGGAACCATTCAATGGAGAAACAAAACAAAACTATGATAGATGGAGGCCCATGGAGTGGAGCAGAAGAAAAAGATAGATGGAGGCCTGCATAGTGGAACAAAAGAAAAAGATAGATTATGGCAAGTGAAGGCAGGTAAAAGAAGGAATGATTGTATAGAAACAAGTAAGTACGAATACGAGATCTAATGATTAGCACTTTTTCAGTCCTCCAGTAAGGGGTTTGAGAACAAATTCCCGTGAAATGTTCTTCCAATGAAAAAATCCAAATCGACATCGATTCACAGCAAGCTCTGGAGACCATTTCCTGTGCCATCGAGAAGCTCGTCGACTTCTCCCTCGACAAAAATAGCGGCTACTTTCCCGATTTCTTCACCTTCTGTTTCTACAAATCTATACAGGACCCACGGCTTGCTTTGTTTCGAAAAGTTCTACAACAAAATTTCTAACACTTCAGGCATGGACACTACATCCCGGTGGTCATTCTTCTGTTTGAAATCCGTAGAAGTCTGTGAGGATTCCATTACTCTGCCTCAAAATGACGTAGACATTTTATCAGCTGAATTTTCAGACAAAACGTCTAAACTACTTTTCCATTCCAGCTGGGACTTCACAACTTATAGAGCCAAGATGCAGTCGTGCATCAAACCCCTGTTGTTCTATAAGTTCGATATGGAGTTGACGAGGTCCGTAACATTAATCATTACGTTTGGGAAGGAGCTCTTCTACGGCCGTAACTGGAGCGAGCTGCATCGCAGGGGTTTCATGACGGTGGAGTGCCTGTAAGATCTTTGCAGGCGTGAGATTTTGGACCAGAGATTTTCTGCGGCCTGTGCAGATTCTGTTGTGAAAGATCTCAATCTTCTTCACCTCTAAACCCTAGGATACCAAAAATAATTCAGTCGGAAAAATATCACAGGCGGGCTGGAAGAAAAATGGACGGAGGAGCTCGCCTATCTCCTGCTGCAACAACGGAAGATGAAGATGAAGACGAATAGTGGAGACCTACTGTAACGATTCAACCCCTCCTGCTTTTGCATAGTAAATACTTGACACAATTAAAAAACAACAAATCCATAGCATGCAAAAATAGAAAAATAAAATTGTTAGAAAAGCAAAAAGCAAAATTGTTAAAAATAGCAAAAGCAAAATTGTTAAAAATAGGAAAAGCAAAATTATTTTTTTATTGATAGAGCAGGTTGAAGGAACCCGTTCCCTATTCATAAAGCAGTGTCCAGATTCTCTGGATAACAACAGGCTTTTAAAGCCAAAGGTAAACAACAACTACATCTGAACAACGACTTACAAAAGTATAAGAAAAACTAAAATAACCAAAACAAAAAAAATTACTTCCCACCTTGCGATGGAAAATAATCCTCAATGTTGCCCATTCTACCCTTTTTATTTTTTCACTTTTTTTACTTCAAACCACTTGCCTTGGTCAGTCGAGATAACCAACGTAAGTTCACTAGGAATTGCTAAAGCAATCATTTTATCAGACACGGAATCCCGATCTGATTCCGAACTTTCAGAAGTATGTCCTCTTTTTGTTCCACCTACAACCAGGTGATTTTCCTGAGTTCCCATCTCAGAGTCCTCCTTCCCTATGTCTACTTTATTCATGGGGTTGGGATTATTCGGAGCATCCTTAAAATTCAAAGCAGATACCAAATCTGGGTTAACAGAGTCCCAACTGCTAGAGGAGGTCGATCCATTCTTTTTGTAGATTTCTGGTTTTTGTTGAAGGGACAAGAGGCTTGTAGATGACCCGTATTTCTGCATAATCTACACCGGAAAGCAGTATTCTCATAGTCTAAGATCTGGCAGTGCTGAAAATTACCAAATTTAAGATTGATCCGATCCAGTAATCCTTTGCTCAAATCGAGTTCAACGCACATATGGGTAAAAGAACACATACCTGAATGTGTTCTATCCATGTCTTCTTTGATAAGCTTGCCCAAACCGTTACCAATATCCTCCAGGGCATACCATAGATGCAAGGGGAGATTAGGGAGCCTGACCCAAACAGGTGTTTTGGCGACCGAATATGAGTTCAGATCGAAATTTGGAAACCATGGAGTTATAAATAAACCTGCATGTCCCTAGAACCATGGACCATATGTCAAACATCGTTGATAGTCTTCAGCTTCTCTAAAATGGACAACAAAAAATCCCTTAGAACAGAGGGATATTTCACACTTATTGGTCCAAGTATTGAATACCCACTGGTATAGAGCAGAGGAGGAAGGCTAGAACCCGTTAAACCTACCAATCACTGCATCCCTTGATAAATTTTTGAAATATCCCTCCACCTCAGGGTTCTCGATGGTTATAGAGGGAATATCCTTAGCCAAATCGACTAGGTAGGCCAGATTACTTGTTGTTTGTTTGCCCGAGGATCGGCTGCTGCTGTTTTCGAGTATATCTTTGAAAGAGGTAGTCTTCCAGGAAATATCCAAACCATGATGGCCTGTAGCACCGTCGTTGCTGCTTCTGTTACAATCTTTTTGCCCGTCTATCCCCAACGAAGTCCCGACGAATTTTAAAACCCTAGGTTAGGGCACTGTTCCTCCCCCTTCTTACCCCATCCACCATTACCGTGCTCATCACCACCTGCCCGAAGATCCCTCGCGGATAGACAGTGGACTTTCCCTCTCCCTACCGTGGCTTGCGTGCCCTCCATACCTCTGCCTTCGGCCTTTCCCTTACTCCCCGCCTTCGCAATCTTTCCCTTCATTCTCCCACAGTCGCTCCGTCTGTGCTTCCCTCCGTCACGAGATAACATGTATTAATAACATGATTTTAAACAATTTCTCGCAAAAGAAAAATTGTTAAAAATACCAAAACCGTCATTTAGGTCGTCAAATTTGACACAGTCGCATGAATGTCCACAAAGCTCTTTCCCATAGGGGTAATGCCTTCGACGTAATTATTTCATCACTTTAGGCTGCCTTTTTCTCCATTGATAAAGTTTTTGATATCTACAATGCGTAACAAATCACATTTGTCTCACAATTATTAACAATGTGAGATTAACCCTATTATAACCCAATCATGTAATTTAATGCTAGATTGAAGGTTTCCACGAGCAATTTTAATTAGATATAATGTTTTGTTTGTTTGTATGTGTTTAAATCATCTCAAGATGACCTTTATAAATAGTCATTATCTATATGACTTTTTTCTCATATATTTTGTTAATAATCACAAAATAAGGGAATCCACTTTAACATACAAGCACAATAAGTATTTGTTGAAATAGAATTATATTACTTTATATAAAATAATAATAACCATTCCAGAAAAAAAATAGGTTCTATGAAATCACATCCTAAAGTCCACCATATTAGACTCAAGAGGCTTAGGAAAGCAAAAATGCTAAAAAGAGCTACAACTAAGTAATCTAAAAATGTAAAAATCAAAAAGAAATTATGCAACAAAATCAAACATGCCAAAACATAGGCGATTGAAGACCAAGCTACTACCACACTATTATGTAGTGCAAGAAAACAACAATACAAGCACTAGTCCGGAACTCATACTCGAGGGAGATGACTTACCTGATGGAGAAATCAAGCTCAATCAAATTATTTGGTTGGTCGCTTGCCATAAAAAATAAATCAAGGACCATGTGTGCTTGCCCAAATAATAATAGAAGATTTATCACGATAGATCCAATCATATAATAAATGGAAGTGGTCATGCATTCTTGCAAGACGTCACAATATTAATAGTATTTAGCGGCATTAAACATATATCATTAATTAAATATTAGCAATGTGTGTAAGGCTCTAAAACTTATTTTAAAAAAAACTTATAAATTTAGTCCCACTTAAAAAGAAATGATATTTTTTTCTATTTTAATTTTTACTTAGACATAAAATCATAATTCGCCGGTAGGCGTCTACTTTGAAGATGCCCTTGTTGGAAAGTGTCAAATTCCGGCGGCTCCAATATTTATTGTCTTGCCGGATTTTAGATATTTTAAAGGTTGCCGGATTTTAGATATTTTTCTACAGTCTTAGATATTTACTATCCTAGATATTTGATTTTGATTTTATTCTTCATAAAGTAAAATCTATAGTTTACTATTTGGAAAATAATATTGGTCATATATCTTGTTCAAAGTTTTTGAGATTCAAAAGTTTTCTGATTTTGATTTTATTCTTCATAAAGTAAATTCAATAGTTTACTTTTTGGAAAATAATATTGGTCATATATCTTGTTCAAAAATTTTGAGATTCAAAAGTTTTAATAGATAAATGTACAGTGTTTGACCAAATGATGAATCCTGATTTAGTTTGGCGACTATCATAATTGGGTCTTACAAAAATATGGACAATAGCAAAATAAGAGTTTTGCAACAGCATATAGACATCCAGGCAATATCAACGCGAAATACAACTCAAATAAACTAAATATTGCCACTATCTTCGGCGTAATTTGCAACTCATTTGTAGGTTGAAGGCGTTTGCACTGGTAGAAGGCCACCCTCCCTCTGACATTGACAGAGACAACGACAATGGAGATTAATTGGTTGAGGATGTAGGGGAGAAGGGCCAGTATGCGAACACCCTAAGTTCGCAAGTCCATGGAGCCAATTCCTTGCCACGTAGGAGCGCCAATTTGACAGCTAGTTATAAATAAACATTTTTATGCTAAGCCTTTAATTTCGAATCATATTTTAATATTATTTGCTTCCATATGATCGATCAAATAAAATATCTCAAAAAAACACATTTACTGGTGGAGACCCGAAGTGGTTCACCGAACAGGACAGGTGTTGAGCATTAAATTTGAAATAAAAGAGGGAAATGCAATCTATCCTCCACCATTTTGACGCGCCTAATAGATAAGACACAAATAAATGCTCAACCACCATTTTTGATTGCTTGTTTTGGACGCATTCCATATTGTTCCCTTTGGACGCGTTACACATGCAATTCCTTTGGACGTGCTACTTGTCATTTGCCTCAGATCCGTTAGTTCGATAAGTTTTTCATGGTGAGCATAAATTAAAGCTGAGAAATGAAATTTATGTAAATTGTTACGAGTAATCAGGTTGCCATCTATCTTGGAAATGTTCTTACGCTTCAGGCGTCCAAACCACGCGGCTTCCATTACAAGAGCGGGCAATACGTTTTCATTCAATGTCCTGCAGTGTCTCCATTCGAGTGGTACTCAACTTACAACACCGCCATTTCTTTAACTCGATTTCAATTCATTGTTTGCCGATGATCTCTTACACTTATAAATTTGTGGAATTCGTAGGCATCCTTTCTCCATCACTTCAGCACCTAGGGACGATTATGTGAGCGTTCATATTCGCACATTAGGAGACTGGACCAGAGAATTAAAGCGGGTTTTCTCAGAGGTAATTTATTTATTAAAAGCAGTACTGAATAGGTATATATTAGACTTCCGCTTTATCGGCTCAAGTTCATCAAACTCAGTTTCTGTAATGACAGGCATGCGAGCCCCCAGCAGGTGACAAAAGTGGGCTTCTGAGAGCAGACGAGACCACCAAGAAGAGGTAGATACACATTTTGTACTGTTTTACACGAATATTGATTTAGTATTTACACTTGATGACCTGATTATATTGTTGTCATTGCACATGACTATATTAATAACAGCCTGCCGAAGCTGCTCATCGACGGGCCTTACGGTGATCCTACGCAGGATTACAGAAAATATGATATCTTGCTTCTGGTTGGACTGGGCATCAGAGCGACTCCTTTCATTAGCATTTTTAAGGACATGCTTCATAACATCAGGCGGACAGAAGACTTGCTCGTAAGTATTAATGTGGACTGATCATTTGGGGAAAGAAAAGGGACTAGTTTTCATGTTGATTATTATAATCTGATGGGGTTTTGGACATTAATCGAGCAGAATTCCAACACCAATTTCAGCAAATCAACTACTGATCTAGACATTAGCGATCCTGCAAGTACCAATACTCAAGATTCTTCATCTTCTTTTAACAAACTTGCAGAGAAAAGGAAGGCATTCCACACATCTCGAGCCTACTTTTACTGGGTTACACAAGAGCAAGGCTCCTTCGACTGGTTCAAAGGTGTCATGAACGAAGTGGCCGAGATCGATCAAAAGGTAATGCATTTGACCAACTGTAAAGGTTTTCGAAGCCAGCTTAATAACTCCTTTGTAGTAGACATTAAGAAAGGAAATATAAATGGGTTTCGCAGGATGTGATCGAAATGCACAACTACTTGACGAGTGTGTACGAGGAGGGAGATGCGAGATCCGCCCTAATAACCATGGTTCAAGCTCTTAACCATGCTAAACATGGTGTCGATAATGTCTCTGGAACACGGGTAAGTACGTTCAATCAATTCACAAATCACAACAAACACTTGTTTGTCTTGACAAATTTCTTGATCGCGTTCTCATTTTTCCATATAGGTGCGCACTCATTTTGCAAGGCCCAATTGGAGAAAGGTCTTCTCACGAATATGCACAAAGCATCCCAATGCCAAAGTTGGTGAGTATTACATCAACATGGACTTTGTGTTTGTTTCCCATTAGGTCCCTACATATATTTTTTGGCATTTCCGCACTCCATACGCATGGTCTAGTACAAGCTTCTAGAATGTGATGTTTATTATTTATTAAGCAAATTCTATTTTTGGCTGGACGTGTAGGATTATTTTATTATGGAGCTCCAGTGTTAGCGCAAGAGCTAAGCCTTTCTACATGTGCCATTTTTTAATCTATTTGATCCTTATGCTATTTTCATTCTCAGTTTTCAAACAAATTCAGTTTTTTAATAAATGACTAAACATCCATGTGCAGATTGCATGGAAAACTTTGGAACGACAGTTTTATGCGTCGAGATCGTTTGAAGCAGGGTGGAAATAGTGTGTATTCACACTACTAATACTCAAGGAAAATGTTACCTACAATTCTATGTTTTTAAGCCATATAGAGGTGAGGTTTCTACCTCACCAAGATTCAAATAAATCCTCGTCTTTCAGTTTTTATTTAACGGTGTTCATTTTAAGCTGCAACAATTTAATGTATTTTTTGAACAAATTCTAAGCTGATTTGGTTTCCACATCTGAAACAACGATTACATTTCGAGCAAAATGTATTAATATAAACTGCATGTCTTTATATTTCTTACATTTGGAGCAAAACATATAAACTTATACTGTATGTGTCCATATTCATTACATTCGGAGCAAAATATACCAACTATAACCTATAATCGTGAATGCAATAATGCATTCTCAATTGATTTCGATACATATTTTTCTGCAACAAAAAAAAATTCTCCTCGAATGCTGCCATAATTTTGGGATCAGTTTGTTAGTCAATTTCCATGTCACACCTTCAAAAAGGCTCTGAGTTTGGACTATCAGGAACGATTGTATCATTGACAGATGTTGTTGGAGTCATTAAGAGGTTCACTGGATGAACCCATGGTGGAATAGGAAAACCAGATATGGTATGAAAGGTTGTATGTGAAGAAGGAGGTTGTGGGATAATGGGGTGTGTAGTTGGAGTTGAAGTTATTTGCATTCTGTTGGTGTCAAGGAAGTAAGGGTGGTAATCTGGGATAGGAACTTTCAACACATCTTATAACATGGAGTTCTGTATGGGCATGGAATGATGCATGGGAAACAAAACCTACGGATTGTTGAACTTGTTATCTCTTTCTTGTTTCTCTTTCTCCCTTTGATGGCGAGTGACTTCCTTCTGTTGTAATTCCAATTCCTTTTTTTGGCGAGCTACTTCCTGTTGTTTCTCGCGCTCCTGTCTTTCAACAAACTTTTGTAGATCCCTTTCTTGCCTCTCTTTAATGCGTTGCAATCTCTCTTCCTTTTTTTGCTCCTTTGTTGCCAACCTTTCTTGCTTTTTTACCTCAATATGCTCCTTTTTACATTGTTTCCCTTCACATATTTCTTGTTTTTTTTTGTGTATCTTTTAACATCTGAACATAAGCATCAAATGTTAACAATTGTGAAGCACGACTTATCTGGAGTGCAGCATCACTCTTACCTTTGGAAGGATCCCGTACAAATTGTGTCAGTAACCTTAAAAATTTACCCAATTTCTTCTCATTTGCAGCAACACCATCATTTGATATACCACTTTCAACATCATGGCCAGTTGTCTCTTCCTCATTTTTATCTTTATCAATGACCTCAATTTCCTCTGTGTCAGAATAATGATGAGTAAAGTTTGTTGGTTTAAAGTCTGCTGGCTCAAGGTTGGTTGGCATCGAAGGTAAAGATATACTTTCATCCTCAGTGTTTCCAATCTGATCAAGTCCCAACTCTGCAATATGCTCTTGCAGCCAAGTAGGTTGTTGTGGTGCACTTGGCAATGAGAGATCGTCCTCTCCAAATCCTTGGGCCTCAGTGTTGCAGCTGGATGTGCCTTGGTCACGAGTATTCACAATGTGGTTCACTTCATAATCTTTGGTCTGCATTATACTTTGTCTTTCTCCCTGTACACTTGGTTCCTTTGTCTCTGTATTAGCAACAACCATTGTTTCAATGGTTGGATGGAATTCTTTTGTTGTTGATAGATTATCAACTGATTCCATTAAGTAATTTTCTCCAGTATTGTCACCAACTAGTGGAGCTACATCTCTTGACAAACTTAGGATGTTTTCAGCAGCATCAACATCTATTATGTTTTCAGAACCATCAACATTCATAATGTTTTAAGTAGTATCATCATCTGTGACATTTTCAGCGTCATCTTCGTTGGCATCTTCTTCAATGATATATAGTTTACTACATTTCATGTCATTCTGTAATGCATTTGGATCAAGTGGCCATATACCTATGCGTCTAAAACTAGCACAAATATTTGCAGGTGTCAAGGCCTTGGCGAGATATCTACTACCTATTTTTGCCAAGTCTGAACGTTTGACTTCTTGGTACTTATTATTACACATCCACTGCATCCTCTCAGATCTGAAATATGCTTTAAAAGGACCAAAGACACTAACATCCAGTGGTTGTAACCTGTGTGTAGTATGTGCTGGCAATGTCAATAAATCAATCCCCAATCGCCTGGCCTCTTCTATAGTTGACAATGCCACATGGCTTCCATGACCATCAAATATAAGTAAATGCCTATTTTCAGGGCACACTCCTCCAGGTACAGACTTACTGAAATAATACAACCAGCTTATAAAGAGCTCTATAGTCATCCAAGCACTTGGATGAGCAGCCATGCAAGCACCTGGTTCACATCCCTTGATGTAATTTTGTGAAACTTTCTGACCTTTAAATCAGTAAAAGTTAGGGATACATTTCCCTGCAGCATTTACACAACATAGAATTGTCATCCATTCTCTGCTACGAGGAATGATTTTGGGAAAACATTCCTATAACCCTTGGTGGCAAGCACCCTCATGCCACAATTTCTCCCTGCTTGGATTCCTGTCTCATCACAATTCCATATTTTTCCTGCACCATAGGAATTGATATAAATGTTAGTTTTTCATAAAACTTGCTAACCACCTCTGGACGTAAACCTATTGCACGATCTCTTTCTAGACCTTCAGCAGTCCGAAGGACTATGTCTAGGTTTCTTTTTCTAAATCCTTCACACCAAGATTTTCCAGGTAATCCTTCTTGAAATGGAGTCTCTCTAGTTTCACAAATTTGTGCAACACATGCCCTCAGTTGCATAAATCCCACTCCATGCCCTAAATCTGCCATTTGCTTACACCATTCAACTATCTCTTTCTCCTCTCCTTCACTCAAAACAGGTGCAGGGCCCTTCCTTTTTGTATGGGTCAGACCATTCAACCAATAATGAACAGATGTAGGAGGTAAATTATATTTCAGTGCAACAGCTCTAATAGAATAATTGTTGAATTCAATATCATCTATGGCCTTTAACATATCTTATTTTGACCAACTAGACAAAATTCTAACCTTCTTGGTCGAATTGTTGCCTCTAACAACCACAGTCTCCTGTAGTTCATGCCTATTTAGTTCACATCCAACAGGTTCTGGCTGATGATCATCATTTGTGTTGATGTCTCCTTGATTTGTTGTTTAACCATCCTCTTCACTTATTATTGTAGCATCATGTTCATCTGTTTCATGGTTAGATGTTTCAATTTCAAATTGTACACCTCGTTTTTTGGGTATACGTTGTGCTCAATGTAAACTCCTCTTTCTCTTCATCTTCTCTAAATGTTGTAGTATGAAACACTATAAAATAATATTAAGATATGATTCGAAATTAAAGATATAGGATTTAAAAATGTTTATTTATACCTAGCTGGCATACTGTCACTCCTACGTGGCAAGGATTTGGTTCACTTAACCTGCGAACTTAGGGTGTTCGCATACTGGCCCTTCTCCCCTAAACTCTTCTAAAGATGAGGTGTTATCAAATAACACTACATTCATCAGCTTGTTTGTAATTGATCAATATCAATTAGAATGTTTCACTTGAACATGCAGTCACCCCTTTCGACATTGTAATTCATATCGATCAATTGACGCAGGTCTTGTTAATGTAATGTTTTGTGACATCAAATCATCTTCAGAAGTGAATGCATGTAAGAATCGTAGTTGTAATAGCTTGACTACATATGTTGTTATGGTGGCAACAAATCTGTTGTAATACTGGAATACTTTCAATGACAATCATTGATAACTGTCAATAATATATTGCATTCTTGCTAGCTACTTTGTGCTTGATTTTAAGTAGGGAGAAGAAGAAATAGTTAAGTTGTAAGGTATAAATAAACATTTTTCTTTCCTATATCTTTAATTTCTGGGAGTAGTGCCATTATGTCAACACCCTAAGTTCACGGGTCCATCGGGCCAATTCCTTGTCATGTAGGTTTGTCAATTTTACAGCTAGCTATAAATAAACATTTCTTTATCTTATCTCTTTAGTTTGGAAACTCTTTATCTTATCTCTTTAGTATTGGGCAGTGTTCACATAGAGTTACAGATTTCTGTTTTGTATTAAATGGTATAGATTTTATATCTTATAGAGTTAGCGAGAGATATATAAAGAATGTGCTGGACATATTTTTTTTCTTTGTTTCGAGCATTAGAGATGGAAATCCACCTTCTAACAGATCTTCGAAGTTCCTCCCTCTACAGTTGAGAAGGATTTTCTGTTAAAAATTCAACGGTGTTCATTGTAATGAAAGATTCAATTTTGATTTGTTTGCTAGCTGCTGCATCCTTAGGTGAAGCCAATGACATCTTAGGTGAAGCCACAACTTTGAAATATGTTTGAGCTTTTTTGGACTTTTGTTACATTCTCTATTTCTAAAGGTGAAGATGTTTTGGCTCACGTATGTTAGATGATTTCTCTCTTACCTACATTGTACTACGATTTATATTCACTACCATTAATCTTTGTGGGTATTGATAATGGTTTGAATTTCAGTTTTTCAATTTTATAAGATGCAGGGGATGTTGTTTGTGAGAAAATTCAGTTCTCTATATTTTGCAGATGTCTATGGGTTGAGGACGATACCAATTGATATGTCCAGCACATTCTTGATATATCTATAGATGACTTATTTTGAGAAAAGGCCCATCCCCCTCACTATGTCCAGATGGGTAATAAGGGAAGACATTGTGAAGTTAATAGTTCTCTTGTCAAATAAGTAAGGAAAATACTTCAACTGGGTAACAAGAGACTTCAGCTGAGAAATTATATGTGGGGCGCCAACTGCATATTAGCTTAATGAAAACCATTTATGAATATCATTTAGAAAACTCTCTACCTCGTTTTTGCTGCACATAGGGGAGAAGGGCCAGTATGCGAACACCCTAAGTTCGCAGGTCCATGGAGCCAATTCCTTGCCACGTAGGATCACCAATTTGACAGCTAGTTATAATTAAACAATTTTTTATCCTAAGCCTTTAATTTCGAATCATATTGTAATATTATTTGCTTACATATGATCGATCAAATAAAATATCTCAAAAAAAAACACATTTACATTGTGAAGTTAATAGTTCTCTTGTCAAATAAGTAAGGAAAATACTTCAAACTAACGCCAAAATCAATCCATACTATATATGATAAATGCAAGATTGAAAATTCATCAAATTTGGATTTGAGTCACACCTCTAGGGATTTGGGAGACATTCTCAGCATTCAACTGGATAACAAGAGACGTCAGCAAAGAAATTATAAGCAGTAGGTATGAAAACTAACCTGCAATTTTTGCTTTGCTAGACCTTTCCTTTCAAAACTTGATAGAAGTAATCTCTTCTTATAAAATCCACTGTAATCAGGCACCCTACAGAAGTAAATCAGCAATAAACAAGACTAGAAAAGTGAATATATAATACCAACATAGTGGAGAGAGTATCCAATCAAAATGTAAGACATGGATCAAGGTGTAGGGTCTTTTTAATCAAAGGTTGAAATTGATTTTGAGATGATCTTGTGGCTGAAATTATTTGATTTGATATTCATATTTATTTTTTACCTTCAAGTGTACAATTTTATTGGTGTTTTTAATGGATGAATTTGAATCTTGAGAAGAAGGTTCCCTCTTTTTTTGCAGGTATGTATTAAAGTCTGGATATGAAAGATCTGGTGATTGAACAACCCATCTTGGAATATGGAAAGAGATGAATTGGAAAGAGAAATATTCAACCCATTAAATAGATATGACGGGTTTGTCAACGGATATGTTGTATTTATACTTTGAACAAATGAGTCTTTTATTGTAGAAAATGAAAGTACCAATCAATTTTTATTGTGTACTAAGTAATACTGAGATGTTGACCCTATTCACATATGGTTTATAAAAAAATAATTTTTTGAACTTCAATAATCAAAATTTTGGTTTTTATTCCATACAAAATAGTGTTCAAGTATTGGGCAGTATTCACATACTTGCTCTTCTCCCCTAGTTAATGCAATAGTTAAAGAACAATGCATCCTCCACCTTAAAATGAAAATACATTGAATTCCTGTCACGAAAATATACTTCTACTAAGACTCTGTTTTAATGTTTTTCTAATGTGAAGAGAGTGCCGGATAAGCGTCTGAGTGTGATTGGGAGCGCAGTTCGTGGAGCCAAGTCAATGTTGGGCCCGCATCTGTTTTCCGACTCGATTGGCGCTGAAGCCATCATTGAATTTGAAGAAGACTGTTAGAGCATCATCGTAGGCCTGGGATTTCAAATTATCTGTGCCTGTCAAATCAAAATTCGCTGACGGCTTAGCTCTTTCAGGTCGCTATAATGTTTATAGATATATCTATAATTTGTTCATATATATATAAATAGTTCTTATGTTTTTATATAAACCACTTAAAAAAACTTACGGTTTTCAAAATTTGCAGCCTGTCATGGTCTACGGTTTAAAAAAAAATTCACCTGTTATATACGGTTAAAATCACAAAAAACGGCCTACAGCCTGTCAATTTCCAGATTCGCATGCGATGTGGTAAGTGGGAGCATCCGTCAATTACTGGACGGCTGGATACCGTTTGAGTACATGGACCCACAAGTTCGTCGCGAATGGATATTTACCGGAATACTTACCCGACCATTTCGAAGTAGAAAGAGTATTTAAGAATAGAGAAGTAAGAATAGAAAAAGTATGTAGGAAAGCCCTGGATGGAATGATGATAATTTGTGATCAACTAATTAAGAATTAGGTGCATTATTTATGACGGTTTATCTGCTCATAATTTTTATTAATTTCTAAATAAAGGACAACTTAATCACAAACATAGTAAATGACTTTGTAATATGTATTCCTTGTTTATTATGATGCGACTATTATTAATAAGTATTAAAAAACGTTTTAATCATTACAACGATGTTTACATTAATTTAGATCTCATTATCAAATGGAATTCATATTTTTAAAATATAAAATTAAAGAAACAATTATTATATTTTAACAAAATTATAATTAAATATATTTAGTTTAATTTAAATTCACTTTATTTTTCATCTCTCACATAAATCTATTTATTTATATTCAATTTATTATTTCTCTCCCATATAAATCCATCTTTTTTAATGCCACTTAGAACCAAATTTGATTTGTTCTTCTATCTTTTTAAGGCGATTCCATAATTTAAATGCTTGTTTAGCATTTGAGCTAAAATCAATGGCATCTTCATCCTCATCTCATCCACAAAATGAAAAATATTGTGGTTTCTATGGAATTGAGCCTCCAGGAAAAATAATATATTTTAATATTCAATAGTATTTAATGTCTTCATTAACCAAAGAGGTGGTGATGTCAATTAAACTTTACCTCATTACCTTTATAACTCATTTCAGTTGTTGGACATATAGGCATTTCTTGGTTCCGAAAAGATCAAACATGGCAATCCATTTCCTTCTACCATTAAGACCTCCATCAATTTTGCTTTAGTTCATGTCATCGTGCTTAAAAGTGTAATATTTCCTACAATATATTTTCTTGCTTCTATTAATCTTAGCACATACCCTCCATAAGGATTGTCCCATTCATTAATTGAAATTTGTATTAGAGAATAGAATTTAGGAGTCTCGTAACAACTCTTTCATGACAGTTGTAACGCCCGCTAAAAACTCCCACTTGAGACCCAAGAAGAACCTAGGTTTAGATAGAAAAATTATGGAATAATTTTTTTTTTTGAAGTAAGCACAACAAAATTTCAGAGTCCTTTACAAGAAATCTCAAATCACATTACAAAACACTAAGAGAGTACGGTTAACCCAAGCATGGTTAAATTTCCCTTAGGTGATAATTTGATAATTAAACTTAGATTAACACAAGCTAGACATTTCTTAATTAAACTCAGAGAGTAAGAAGGACCAAACAAATTAAATACCCAAGGTATTTAATTTCTCAAGATTTAAATAATTAAAAAGGTCTAAAATAAGGGGAGAGAATATACATTTAAATTAACAGGGTAAATTCTCACTTACCCACTCCCAGAACTCACTAAAGGATTCAACTTGATTTTTCTCATAATTAACACACTCAAAACCTCCTGAAAATATTTCCATTAGATAGGAATTTTTCTCACCTTTCCACTGATATAAAGAAGTCCCCCTAACTCCTCATATTTCTCAAGTTTTGGGCCGGCGGGCCTTGGGATGAAAATTTTCCCAAGAGCAGGCATGCGGGCCTGGGGAGGAAATTTTTCCCAAGGGCGGTCTTGCAGGCCATGGGAAAAACATTTATCCCAAAGAAGAAAAAATGGACTGGTGGAGCGGGAAGGGAAACTTTTCCCAAAACGCGGGCCGGTGGAGTGTGGAAGGAATTTAGCACTTTTCCCCTTTTGGGACAAAAGCGCAATTTACCTCTGTGCGCCTGCGAGCCCGTAAGGGGACATGTGGCACATTTCTAGCGAAACGCGGGAAAGCGCGTCGGCAGAGGAAACTTGATTTCCTAGCTTTTTATGGAAAAAGCGCTAAGGGAAAAAAGGAATCCGTGCCTCCACGGACACCCAATGACGCCACGTGTCAAGCCCAGATTTGTGCGGGGAAAACAGACTTGCATGGAAACTTGAGAATTTAAGACTTTTGTGCTAAAAAGTGCAAAGGTTAAAATTAACCCGCGCCTCTGCCGACGTCGAACGATGCCACGTGGCAGGCTCTCATTGGCTGCAAGTCGGCGGGCCATCAGAATAACTTAGAAAAATTTGACTTTAAGATAAAAAGATTTAAAGGGTTAAAATGCTCCACGCCTCCGCTGACGCCTAAGGCTGCCATGTGTCAGCCAACCATTGGTTGCGGGCGGCGAAGAAACTTTAGAATTTTTGCCTGATTTTTTTTAAGAAGTTAAGTTTTAGAAAACAACCGCTCCTCCGCCGTCGCCTCGTGATGCCATGTGTCAGCCAATCATTGGCTGCGGGGTGGTGGAGAAACTTCAAAAATTTCACCAAATTTTTAAAAGCTAAGTTTTATAGTGCGAGCCCGCACACCTACAGAAGAGCTTTTCCAAACAAAGAGCAGGGGTGTGGGGCCGCGGAGAAACTTAAGAAATTTTTCCAAAAGAAATTTTGAAGCGCTAAGGTTTAAGGCAATCCGCTACTCCACCGACGCCTCAGCATGCCACATGGTAGAACTCCATTGGTTGCGGGCTGGCGGGGCCGCGGAGAAAACTTGAAAAGTTTTCTCGAAAATTTCTTGAACTTAGATCAATTTTAGACAAACATGAGGTTTTTTAGACCAGCGGAGCGGCAGGGAACTTCATGCCTTTAGTGCTTTTTGGGAAAAAAGTGCAAAGGGAAATATTTAGCCCGCGGGTCCGCCCAAAGAATAATTTATTCATTTAAATTTGACAGTTATATTTTTTTTTTAAGCCAAATGAAGTAAAAACTTTAGAAGGCCATAATTTTTGATTGGGAGCTTAGTTTTTGAAAATCGATGACTTTTTGGAAAGGTCTCGACGTCCTCTTTGCACAGAAACCTTAAGAATTTGATTTTGATAAAGTTTGAAGGGTCAATTTTGAGAAAACGTTTTGTTGTCACTTAAAAAGTGAGCCGGTATTTTTAACTTATAAATTTTGTTCAAATTTGCCATGAATTTTTTCTCGACATGCCAAACAGGCATGGAGGATTTCACTTGGAAGATTTTGGGATAGATTGCAAGGTTAAAATGTTTGATTGATTTGCAATTCAAATTTTACCAATTTTATACAGCAAAATGTCTGCAATTTTGCCTTTGCCAGATTTTGCAAGGTTGAATGAGAATTTCTTAAGTTTCTTAGTTTGTTTGGAAATGATTTGATCATATTATATCCAAATTGATATTTCATTTGTATTCTATAGTCTGTAGGGTCGTTCTGTTATTTTTGATAAAAAGTTTACAGTGAAATAAAAATGAAGTTTATACATTTCAAAAATAGAGATTAATTTATCTCTTTTGCCATACTATAAAAACATTGAATTCATTCCATGCTAGTATGCTTTGTATTCCATATTTATTCAATCCAAAACGTAAAAACAAGAATAGTTTCTATTTTTCAAATCATGCATTTCATCATAACAGAGCAATGTATCTTCTTCATTCGTATTTCTTTCTTTCAAAAAAAGCTTTCTCAACATGCATTTTAATAATCAGATTTCAAATGGAAAACAATATCCTTTGAACAAGGTAACAACTTCCATTGAATTTGAAAAGATTTCTTTTACAACTTCTCTTTTACATTGATCAAATACAACTTACAAAGATATAGATCTTTCTCTTTACAGTACGTAATACAGAGTATTTATCTTTCACATTTGAATATGATTTCATTTCCAAACAAAGTAACTGTCCAATACAAATCATATTACAAGTCATCCACTTGAAGTGGGAAGAAGGTTTACAAAAGAAGTTTTAGATGGGACTGTGAAAACTCTGACTTCTTCTCAGTTCAAGAACAACATCATGAAGTTCCTCCATTTTCCAGTTTGATCACAACAAAGGCAGGGGAAAGACAATGCTCTCCACCCAACCAAGACATCCAATGAAAAGGAGAAGCCACCCTCTTCATTGGCCCCCAAGCCCCAACCACAATGCAATAGAAGATGTGTTTCAACTCATGGCAATAAAGACTTCCACAACACACGAGCAGAATTTGACTTTTAAAACATAATCTAATACACAATGCAGTTTGCATCCACATGAAACAAAACAAACATAACTCAGGCTTCATCATGTGAGCCAAAGGAGCAAGAAACTATGGGGGATGTTGCTTATGCCTCCCAAAGGGGAAATTGGGTATCACCACCTGAGAACAAACCGCCAAAATATAATATTTCAAAACCCTGACATGCCCTTATGCCTCCCCCAAGTACCCCTTATCCCTCACATTTCCTTATGCCTCCCCAACCTCTTATGGCACCCCATAACGAGTAAAGAAATGCAAGCTATTTCTTTACAAGGTGGAACCCAAATTCCAACTCCCTCCACACTTATACCTCCCCAGAACACTTATGCCTCCCAAAAAAATACCCCATAGTCTTCTCCTACACCATCTCTAGGAAATCTACCCAACCAACCAACAAGCAATAATAAACAATCAACCATTCACATATTCATAAGAAGGAAAGAAGAGCATTTCAAGATCCAAGCTCTTACCTCTCCATGATGGAGTTGTTCCAAGTTTCGAACAACAAGCTTTTCCAATGCAAGCAACCCAAAATATCAACAAAGCACAAGCATTCAACAATATTCAACCCTCTCCAAAAATAAGAGCTTTAACAACAAAAGAATTCACCCCGAGTGAAGTATGCTATATGCCCTTGGGTCTTCTATTTGCATCTATCGATCTACAAATAATTATGTTTTGGCACCTTCTCGGCCTTTCATGGTTCAAGATACTTCTAAGAATAGTAGACCATGCTAAATGCTTTTTGACTATTTTGACAGTTATTTTAGAATCTATCTGTGTCCTTTTAATATAAATTTCGGCGCATCGCCTTAGTTAGTTTTATATGCTATTTTAGTTTCCTCTAACCCTTATCTCACACAAAAGAAGAGCCAGCTTCTATAAAACCTAGAGGTTATCTTAAGGGGCACATCCCATATCCTTAAGGTCTCCCACGACTCTGATGGTCCATCCGCAAGGATAATCGTCAACATAATGAAAACCATAAAATTGGGCACTCTCTTCTAAATTGTATGATAAATCTCTTTTTACTAAGCTTGGAAATAATTTTACTATGAATCAATGTCCAAACCAAATTTTTAAACTCTGACGTGCTTCTCAAATATGAATTTGTTTTGCAGTAATGAAAAATTTAGATTACCTTTATTTGTAAACATTCAATCAAGCTCGCTACAGGCCTGCTTACTCATCTAAATTTCCATTGCAGCTGTGAACAAAATTAGACCACAACGCTTATAAAATCTTTTAAGTATATGAAAAACTACTTTAAATATGAATTGGTGCCGCTCTCCCATCATACACTGTGCTTCCACTTTTTTGGGCCTCTAATAAACTACCTAAGCATATATCTGCGTTGCGAAATTAAACTGGACTCTTATACGCTTTTGGGTTGCATTTACAGTCACCTTCAGAAACACAACTATGCTTCCCATGCATTTGTAATTAAAAAACGTTCCTAAGAGTGATACTGCTGTGTGGAAGCCTTCACCTTTCAATTCATTGCCTTCTACTATTTCATGGAATTTCAATATTTTATTCCATATCTACTCATTTTCCCATAATATAGGAATTTCAATATTTTGTTCCATATCTCTCCTGGCTTATTCAACAAATCCTATTTTTTTACATATACTCCAACCATATTATTCAGTTTTATGTTGAAGAGTATTTTATTTCCTCTGTGTGATGAGTAATGCACAAATGCTCAATTTGAATTTAAAAAAAAAACAAAATAGAAAGGTTTGGTTTCTTTTTTCCACAAAATCAACTCTTTTCGCGGGCGCAATTACACAATTGACTAGGTAATTTTGACTACCCTCTTTTTTTTACATTTTTTACTAAAGCTTAAAGCTACATTCTTGTAATATACTACTTTTCCTGTACAACAACACTGCTCATTGTGTTCATCCACATGTGATAGATTCGTTCTTTTTTGTATACAGGCAAACACTTCCCGTTTTATCCACTTACAATGCCATTGCGTCATATACATTGTAAATACATTCATTTGTTTTAGACTGTTGTGCACTTTAACTCATTTTTCATTTTCCTATGATTTATTCCAATTTTACGTATAAAGGAAGACATAATTCAACTCTCTTGCCTATGTCCATTGGAATCTCTGCCGCGGACGTCACCCTCCCTCTGTGCTAGCTTATCGGCGTTCTCATTGCACACTTTTGGTGGGATTGCTAGTATAACAAACTGCCAATTTCAGCTAATTTCTAAGTCAGACATTAACCAAAATGAATTTTGATTGATTTCCATGAACGGTCTATAAAAAACGTCAAAAGTTTTATAAAAGAAATTTTCATAACATGAAACTGTAAAAAAATGTCTTTGACAGTAAAAAACGTCCGGGATGGGCATCAAATCTCATTTCAAATTGCCAGGATGCCGCCAGATTCCAAATCGACAGTAAGTATAGAGTGTCTTTTGTGACATGGGTGAGGAAAATACTGGGAACTGGGAAGAATACCTCCTTACCCAGTCCATTAATGTGGCCCCTTCAGTACTATCAATAATAAATATGGTCTTTTGCTTGTCTTGTGAATGAAGACCCTGTTGATGGGATGTTTTTAAGTCGTTCTTCACTGTCCAGTGTCACGTCACCATCAAATTTTAATGCCAGGCTGCCATCAGATTTGAAATCCAAAGTATAAAGTGTCTTTTGTGACCTTCACCTAAGCATTTAGTTGGGCTGTGCAATGTTTTCTTTTGACCATTTATTACAGGGGTTTGGTTGCCGTGTGGAAGTGTCTTTCCATTTGTTTTTTCCAGGCAACAACATGGAAAATGAAATGAAAGGGAATTCATTCCTATCACTACCGGTTCAATGGTTATTCTCTACGGGTGAAATGGCTGTCTTTGTGATTTAAAAGAGACATCGTTCAGTTTTTTTAGACGTAATAATAAAATAACACAAAATTCTTTCCTTGTGGGAAAATTGCACCAAATTCCAAATAAATATATAAATATATATAGCAAGGTGCCATCATGCCATGCATGAAGTGCGGTGCTCGCGTGTTTTGTAAGCATTTTCTCCGCTCTTTCCACGTTGTTTTGAGGAAGGACTAGTGAGTGCGCATCTACTTTTTAAATATTTTCTTCATACTTTTCCATGTTGTTTCCAGGAAGATTCCATAATGTTTATGAGGAGTGATCACTCCTGCAACTATGGTATTTGTATACAAGTTATCTATTTATATTCACATTGAGACTCTTCCACATAAATCAATCTATTTACATTCATTTTACTTTTCCTCTCCTGCATATTCCATCTTTTCTAACGCAATATTCGTTCTACTCTCTCTTTCAAGTAAATCCATTTTTAAAATGTTTGCTTACCGTTTGAGTTGAAATCAATGGCATCTTCATCCTCATCTCACCAACAAAATGAGAAACACGGTTTCTCTGGGATTGAGCCTCCGGGAAAAAGAAGAAAGGTGTCTGAATCTTCAAAAATATTTGAAGTCTTCATAAACCATAGAGGCCCTGATGTCAAACAAACTTTGGCTCTTCAGCTTTACAATTCTCTTCATAAATTGGGCATACGTGCGTTTCTCGATTCGGAAGAAAAAGAACTTGGCGTTTCGTTTCCTTCTACCATTGAGAATGCCATCAATTCTGCTTCAGTCCACATCGCCATCTTCTCCAGATGATATGCAGAGTCAGCTTGGTGTCTGGCTGAGTTGGTTCTCATGTTACAGAGTAATGCCAAGATTATTCCAGTGTTTTACGAAGTGCAACCTTGGGAACTTCGACACATAGAAAAAGGAGTGTTTGCTGATCCATTCAATAATTACAAAGAGAAGTCTAGGCATCTGGACAAACTCAAGGAGTGGGAGAAAGCAATCCAAACCGTTTCATTGTTTTCAGGCATAGAATTCTACAATTCAGAGTAAGTTTGCTGCCTTCTATCACATTACTTAATTATTTTCTTTTTCCGGTAATAGAAATTTTTTCAGTTAGTAAAATTTCTCTCATCGAATTCCTCTTTTGCTTGCACAGCGGCTGGGATTGTAAAGACATAGTGTCAGCAGTGCAAAAAGAAGTAGAAAGGACAAAAATTAACAACAATTTTAGCTTTTATTTTTAATAATTTTGTATGACATGAATGTGAGGCACAACTGGTTTCATTTTTTCGATATGTATTCAAGTCTCAAGGTTACCAGTGCATCTGAAGCACATTAAATCTTCACTGGAAAGCAGAAGATCCCTCCAATATGTTTTAAAATCGAAGGAAACTTTAGATTTTACATAATACTCTGCTACAATTCCTCATTGCAATATGACCCGCAATGATTATCTGCACAATGCCATCTTCTGCAATATATATGTGAACGATTCATAATGAATTTAATAATTTGTTATTTTAGCGAATTAGTTTTTGTTTGTTCAATTTATAAAAAGCTTATACTTTAAATATCAATATTTTTGAGTTTCTTAAACAAATTTGTTTTTGAAGGTCTATTTCTATTTTAAGCGGGAAGTGGTCGAAAATAAACACGTTGAATTGTATTTAATAAATGTTATTACGCCGAAGGCGTTCCCCCTATGGGAAAGGCCCTTGCGGAATTTTCTGTGACTGTGTTAAATTTGAAGGTTTGACGACCGTCTGGCCGTTTTCGCATTTTTCAGCTATTTTTAACGGTTTTTGATCTCTACATGCTCTCTATTAACTCGTCGTTTGGTGGTTTATGCACGATTTACATGTCTTTACCGTTCGAAGGAGTGGGCCCTCTTTTTCTTCACTACTAGGTTTTATCGATTTGAGCTCGCCTTTTGCTTTCCCACCGCTTGGCTCGTTAGTTAACTCATGGTATTGATGTTGGGCTTTGTTACGAGTGGCTCGAGCTCAGTCATCATTTCCATGGCTCGGTCGCATCCTACAAAGAATGTTGTTTTCAGTGAGGATTTTTGTGCCCTGGTTCGAGCTGGGTTTCATTTTTTTACTGCTGGCCACCCCTTTTTATGAAGGCACGGACCCTATTCCTTAATTGCCATGAGCTTTGTTCACCGATTTAGACCCACATCTCTCTTATGCACAATTTTTAATACGTTGTGCTTTAGTGGGTTCGTCTCATTGAGGCTCTAGATGCGATTTCATCTTGTTGGGTCGAGTTCTATGTTTTTTCTGAACCAATTTTAAATGCATTTAGTTCCGTTTTTAGCCTTATTTATTCCAATTGCCACGAGAAATTTGTATGTGTCAATTCGAGCTCAAAGCCTCCAAGCTAACCAGTCGTTTGTTCACTCTGTAATGTGCTCTGCGTTTGGGGATTTTAATGGGGGCTCGAGCTATGTTTCCCTTGTTTATTATGTTTATCCCTTTGCAGCTCGTTGTTGGGCACTTGTTCACTGTATTCTTAGCAGCACTCTATATTCTTTTAGTTATGGCTCTGGATGGTTTAAACCACGTGTTATGGATTTTGTTTCTTTGCACGTTATAAGTGTTGTTATTGTATAATTTTGAGCTAAAAAATAGATGTTTCCTTTGAATAAATAGTTTGCTAAGATTGCATACTTAGCTTTTGTTTCTAAGTTTGTTATAACTGTTGTTACTATACTTCGACATTCGTCCTTGAACATTCCTTTTATGCATACATTCCTTAAGCATACATTCTCACTTTGTTATTTCAAAACTTCAATTCATGTCTTCATCTTCCTTGACCATTCCTTTCACGTGTCCAACTATCTTATCCATGAGGAGTAATTTTAGTTGTCGGGTTGTCATCTCAACATACCTCCGTCCCAAACATCTTACTCGCCTAACTTGCATTACATCATCTTTCACACTTACAAGGTTTCACCTACGTCATCTACACCTAGAAACAATACATGCTTCACAATTAGAGACTATCCCTTTTCTTTCCCGGATAGCTACAAAAAACCCCTATTCACCATTGTGTATGAAACCACAAATCTCATTTTTGTATAAAACTCTGATCACAATAGTGCATAAAGTGGAGCACATAGTATCTATTATTTGGGTACAAATAATCTAAGTTGGGCGATAGGTGTGGGACATCACACATTTTATTCAAACATGCAAAGCGAATAATATTTGGTGTGGAACAATATAACCCGTAAAAAAATGTTTCAGGCATGCAATTGAAAGCCTTGATCTTCCTTAGACTCATATGACCAATCATTGGAAGGTGTCAACTATCGACACATGTATGTTCTTCTACTTCTTATAATTAATTGAATTCATGACTATAAATGGGTCCTACTAATTTCTATAACAATTGATCGTTGTGGTATGCTTTTTGACATATCTCCAGCGATTATTTCATTTATGTCTTCTACAACATGAGATTCCCCTTTATTACAAATGACAATCATGTCCTACAGTTCTTAGAGAATATATTCCAACGTTACCTCCTTGCTCCCTTTCCTTTCCCATATACTTCTCCAGCCTCAAATTCCTTTTTTTTGCAACCCTCTTCCCCTCCCATTGTATCTCTTCATCCAGTTTCACTTCTTCTCTAGATTCCTTTCAACGTTCACATCGTACATTCCATGTATCAACTATTTTGTACAATCATCTCAACTAGCTCTTGGAAGGTATAGATCTACATTGCCTCCCTCATTTCACTTTCCCTTCCCTTACAATTCTCCACCCTCAAAGACCTTACTTTATGCCCCTCTTCCTCTCCCATGTCTCTCTATTACTTGTAAATGTCTTACTTAATACTTAATTAAAAACATCATTTCTTTATTCCCTTTCTTCTTTTCGCACCATACTTTGTTCTCATTTCTAAATCATTCGCATGCCAAATTCCCTTCGGCGTTCACATCGCATTGCTCGCGTGCGATTGCTAGTATGTATTCCTTGTTTATTATGATGCGACTATTATTAATAAGTATTCAAAAACATTTTAATTATTACGACGATGTTTACATTAATTTAGATCTCATTATCAAATGGAATTTATATTTTTAAAATATAAAATCAAAGAAATAACTATTATATTTTAACAAAATTATAATTAAATATATTTAATTTAATTTAAATTCACTTTACTTTTCATCTCCCACATAAATCCATCTATTTATATTCAATTTATTATTCCTCTCCCATATAAATCCATCTTTTTTAATGCCACTTATAACCAAATTTGATTTGTTCTTCTATCTCTTTAATGCGATTCCATAATTTAAATGCTTGTTTAGCATTTGAGCTAAAATCAATGGCATCTTCATCCTCATCTCATCCATAAAATGAAAAATATTGTGGTTTCTCTAGAATTAAACCTCTAGGAAAAATAAGATATTTTAATATTCAAGAGTATTTGATGTCTTCATTAACCAAAGAGGTGGTGATGTCAATGAAACTTTACCTCGTTACCTTTATAGCTCATTTCAGGAGTTGGACATATAGGCATTTCTTGGTTTCAAAAAGATCGAACATGGCAATCCATTTCCTTCTACCATTAAGACCTCCATCAGTTTTGCTTTAGTTCATGTCACCGTGCTTGAAAGTGTAATATTTCCTTTCACAACAATTGTTTAGTTCTTACAACACTTTCCTATTCCAAAATAGAAAACAACTGTGTATACATATCAATCTTCCCCTGACGTATGTGACATATTTATTCTCATTCAAATAGCAAATCCCCATGATCTTTCCCAATTTTAGGATTATTCATTTTCATGTTTAGTTTGTAGTTCAAATTAGCTTAACATGTTTGTATTTGACCTCTATATATTTAAGGTTTCAGTTTGTATTTTGTAAACAGGTTTGTAAAGCACCAAAGTGTTGATGAAATGTCAATAGAAATCATATTCTCTATATTTTGAGTTTTTGTTTATATACTACAGTATATTTTCTTGCTTCTATTAATCTTAGCACATACCCTCCATAAGGATTGTCCCATTCATTAATTGAAATTTGTATTAGAGCCTAGAATTTAGGAGTCTCGTAACAACTCTTTCATGACAACCATGAGCAAAAGTAGTCAGCCCAAAATCCCCATATTCAATGGAAAACATTACAACTAGTGGTTTATGAAATTGAGAACTCTATTTTTCTCTCAATACCTATGGGAACTAGCTGTGATTGGATTTGATAAACCTAAATATGAAGTAGATTTTTTACAATTCACTTAGCTGATAATAGATCAATTCAATTAATATGATAGAAAGAAAGAGAAAAGTGATTATTTTTATCAAGCTAAAAACATATGAGATAATATTCCTTGAGTTACTGAAGTGACCATGTCTAAACATGAATGGGAGAGCTTGGATACCACATACCAAGGTCCAAAAGAAGATAAAATAGCTATGTTATAAATATTAATTAGAAATTTGGAAATCTTACATATGAAGGATTGAGATTTTACAGATGTATTTTTCACCCATGTAATTGGAGTTTCCAATAAGATTAGGTATCACGGTGAGACATTAAAAGACCAAATAATAGTTGAAAAGATTCTTATAACCAGAGCTACCTCTAATTAGTCTCCAAAAACAATTTTACAAAATAGTAATGCTAAGGACTCTTCATCTAGTGGCCTCAATCTACTAATTGATCTTAATGGCATGATTATCAGGTTATTGGATCAAAAGGACATCATTTAATCCTCTACTACTTCTAGTATGTTCCAAATGTAAAACTAGATTTTACAAATGGATTCTCAGGTAGCCCAAGTCCTTAGGACTTAATCATGCTTCAAAACTTCCTTTACCTTTGAATGTTAATGGTATTTTTTAGTGTAGGATTTTTCACACTATGTGGTTTTACCTACATTGTCTAATTCGCTTGCTTAGTAATAATATGTCATTAGGGGAAGTGTAGTTTAAGTAATTTTATAATTTTAAGTTGAGTTAATTACCCTTTTGGGTGACCTAATTCCTCACTATATAATGTGCATTCCTATATCATTTTTGGCTAATGGGTTAATCCAAAAATGAAAAATTTCTTGATTTTTGAATACAAGCTTTTTCCTTTTAATTTTTTTGGGATTTCACTACTACACACAGGTTTTTCTTTGGGAATTTGATCCTATCCAGTCTTTATCCTCGATTGTGTCCCAATTTGGCATGGTATCAGATAATTTTTGGTAGTCGAATGCCATATTCTCTATAATGAAATCTAATATTCTAGCTTGTTCAATGTTTTTTCATTGACTTCAGTTTTTAAGGGTTTGGAGAAATTTCTATAAATCCATACAAATATTTTCCTTTAGAGTATTTAAATGAAAAATAGAAAGTGTCATTAAAATTAGAAAGTGCCAAAAACCCTAGATTTGGTTGTAAACTTGACCTAGTTTTGTGACAAGCGATTTCAATGATTTTTGGAGGGTTTGAAGACCATTTGTTAAATTTATAGAGAATTCATCCAATCTTGTGCTCAAAAATAAAAACTATTTCTAGGTTTTTCTGGGGTTGTCAAAATAATTGGTGGGTATTTTTTTGTGTGTGAAAGATGTATGAATTTTTCATGATATGATGGGTTCCTTGTAGTTTTCTTGTCATTTACACCTATTCTTCATGTGTTAAAACCCAACTCAATATAATTTGGGATTTGCAGGTTAATGAATAAGGTAAAAAACCTGACATAATGATTTTTGGGGTTTGGAAGTTGAGGCTGTTAAATTAAAGTTATGGATCATTATTTATATGTTTCACACTTTGATTGGCCTCACTGATCTTTGCCTCCTACTGAAGCCAAATTCCATGTGTCACCTTATGATTGGATCATGTTTGTTCTTGTTCTTGGGATTTCAAGATCTCGGATCTCACATGGGGTATTTATTTGAATTTGAGTTGAAGTGGCCTATGATTGGTATAGGTGGACCAGTCAAAACCCTTATGTTTTCATGGTCCAGTTGATCACCCTTTCCACATGTTGTGTGTTCTTGATTGATATTAGGGTTTTGGGTTTCATGAGGATTTTGGGCTTGGGCCCATCACTCAATTGTTTTAGAGCCTCCTTTGATTCTTGGGGTTTTTGGATCTTAGGATCCTGAGACCCATCCCTTTATGCCTTCATCTCCAAATATTTCTTCACCAAATTCTTGAGACTTAAAATGCCCTGATATTCCTAGTCTTTTCACTCACTATGACTCATGAAACTTAGATCAACATCATAATATATATCCTTCCCCATCATTGGTCCATGTGGACCAATGTAAGGTTTTATGATTCTTAGGATCATTGAGCACCTCAATTCAATATATAGTCATTTTCTAATCCCTTGAATTGATTCACAATTAAATAACGGTCTAGAGAATAAAAGGGTGACATAATTTTGGACATCACTTCTTTTCTAAGCCCCGAAACATAAGGTTTTGATCAAGGTTTCCTATCATTCAAACTATCTTTTCCTAGAGTTGATATGTGCAAGTGAATTTGACAAGATTTAAAATTATTATGTGCAAAACAATGAAAATTGAGATCAAATGCTCTCAAGTGTGGAATTAGATATCAATTCACCAAAATTAAATGTGAGCTCACTTTGGTCAACAATTAACTAGGCCTTTTGATCTCCAAATCCCTAGTGAATTTAGGGTTTCTTCTTTGAGTTGAGGTATATATGGCTTTTAATCTTACTTTGCAAAACCACAAGGGATATCATCCCTCTAACCAACTCAATGCCACTTGTTGGTTCAATTATAAGTTTTTTTATTTGCATCATACTCTGGTGTTTATGCTTCCACTACTAAATGATGTGGATTATGGTAATGAGGAGACATCACCTTAGATTCAATTTATTCCGCAACATCCACCACCTTTTTCCACTCCTACTATGACACATATTGTTAGTATACCTTTTGTCTAAGTTTCCTTAGCTAGCTCTCTAACCATCTTAAAGGCAACACATGAGACCCTACTTTACATATATTAGTTAACTCTTCACACATAACCGACCCTTACACTAATGATTTTTTAGAGGCATGTTATTATACTGACCTTGGTAATAAATATACATCCAGTAAAATTTTTTTAGCTTGGTGAGGATTGAGTTCCTACCTTGCGCAAATGTGCCAAGGCACCTAATTTTCATAATCATGTAGTCCCTCATGCCATAGAATCCACTAAGTGTGGAGATGATTCCTCTTCATATGATGTTGTATTCTCTTATAGATGATTCTATCTTACATATATTATAAAAGATAATAATACCACAATCCTTCCTAATAATGACATGGATGATGATGGTCATGATGAATATTCTTATACTTCTATAGATGGTGATATGCATAGTGATTGTGATATTTCATGTGATAATGATGCTCCTAGTTTTGATGACGTTCTTATTCATGTTGATGTTGTTAATTATCTTCTTATTCCTAATAGTGTTTTTATTCATAATTTTATGTCCTTGTATAGTGACATTTCTTCTTGTGGCTCTCTTTTTCTCCTGAAAAAGGCAAATATTGTTACTTATGCCTTTACTCTTTCTACTACATGAAAAAAATATATTCTTCCTATTGTCTCTTACATGTCTCTTACAAAAGTAAATATTATGAATGATAGTATACCTTTTATACGCATTAGTGATTGTGAGTGTGCCCCTTCCTCACATGTTGATATTAATGTTAACATTTATACTAAGCTCATTTTAGATAAATTAGATGTACCTAATGATAATGTCCCTTTAGATCCTGTAGACCAAAGTAAATCTTCCATTCTTGAAATGCCTAGACATGATGACATCATCCAAATCACTTTGTAGTACAATACAAGTGCTAGCTATCATGAAAACTAAGTCAAACAAATAATTTAAATCCCATGTAACATTATCATCCCACTCTAGCATCCCACACAATACAACATCACTAGGGACGTTCCTAGTCAATGTCATTGTGTTTCTATTTATAATTATTGTCCAATATGTGTTGCCTACACACAATCAACAACACATCTACATGTTTGACACATATTGATAAATATTTTATCAATATATAACCCACATCAATTATAAGTTACTACACACATAATTACAAAATACTTACATTGGGAAAAGTTGTGGATATGACATCATTTGTTAGGAAATACCTACTAATATCATTTTAGATAAATTAGATGTACCTAATGATAAGGTCCATTTAGATCATATAGACCAAAGTAAATATTCCATTCTTGATGTGCCCAGTGAAAGCTATGGAAAAACAAGAGTAATGGAAACAAACATAATAATGCAAACCTCTCTGTAGTCTTCCAAAGAGAAACTCAAGTAAAGGTTGTCAAAGATTTGATCTGTAGAACCTTGTGGAAGATTGTTGGATGCAGATGTGTGGGTTCTCTTAAATGATATCAAAATGGGGATGTAGATTGCTATGAGAAATTTGGTTTGAAAAACTTTAGTATGCAAATTAACAGATTTTACTATGCAAACAATCAAGAAGGATTTGGGATAAAGAGTAAGCATGTATTTTTATAAAGGATAAAGTAGTTGGAATTTGGTTACAAACTGATGGGAATCCACATGTTATTTTTATCACTTGGAGGAAGTTACAAAAGCTCTCAGGAGGTTAAATGTCATTTAGGGGAAGATAAAGGGGGTTTAATTGTCAGAATTTGCATCCATGAAAATGTGGTTGTACATGTAATTGAATTCCCCCTGCCTTTCTAGGATTCTAGAAATGTCATTTTATTGGGATGGTGAAGTGGAGTCCATAGGTGGAGTCCCAGTGAGTTGTTGACTGATGGAGTCCATGAGTGGCATTTGACTGGGCATAATGAACACTAATTAACCATTTAATTAATTACATGATAATTAACTAACCACAAGGGGGGGAAAGGGTACTAGGACTTAATTTAATTAATCCAAAGGGTGAAATGTGTATGAATTAATCAATTTAATTAATTAATCATGAAATGCGTGAATAACAAGATACACTAGGACATTATTGGGAATAGGTGAGTGATTTTTGGGTGTCTACAGTTTCCCCTCTTTAAAATGCTATTACAAAGTAATAGTTTTTTAAAGATAGTAGACGCATGTAGAGAAAGAAGGCAATGAAGAATTTGGATTCTTCATCAAATTAGAATGGTAACAGGAATTCCCCCTCAAGCGGGTGGATGCAACACGGAAAAGGTGGTGGATGGAACCTCTTGATAAGAAGGAAAACAAGGGATTGGAATAAGAAGGGGAAAGGATTGTGCTCGTAACATGAGCATCATTTCGAGTAATAATTTTAGAGAAACCTTATTTTTGATATTGTATAATAGAGTTGCCACCATGATTATGAAGGAATCAAGATGGTTAACCCAGATGTGCGTAAACAAACACACACAGACAAAGAAAAGATGGAAAAGGAAAGCATAACCCAATATACAAAGTAGGTGCAAGATATCAGGGTTATAAAGGAACCAAGATTTAATCACACTACTTGCATGTGGTACAAAAAAGTAAATATTAACATTGCAAAGAAAAATTCAAAAAAGAAGACAATCAGCTATGCCCCTAATGCATGCCACAATGATGACTAAGTAGATACAAATGCTCCCAAGTGGGAATAGGATCAGATTGGAAGAGACAATTTAAAACGAATCCTTATGAAACTCTTGTTGGATCCATTGTGCAAATGTTTGAAAAGAAATTTCCCGAGGAAAAGTTATATTGTGGAGGAAAAAAAAATTTGTGACTTGCCCCAAGCAAAGTTAGCATATCATGCAAAGGGAAGAAAGTGATAGTTGTAAGATTTGAACGATCACTAGGGTAATAGATAAAGGTATAAAATTTATCAAGATTGTGTTGAAATGTTGAAAGATTCACCTTGAGGGTTTTCCAATTGTAGGATTTCTATGATAAGTGAATGCTCTTTCAAATCATGTAATTTTTTTTGTAATTTTTGAAATATTTGATTTTTTGGATTTTTGTGAGTTTTGGAAATACAAATTCCAAGAAATTCAAGCAAACAAGAATAAACAAAAAAGGAAAAAAAATTATGGCTTAAGTAAACTAGGAGGAAAACACAAGACATGCAAGCGACAAGAAAACATGAAACACACATTGAAAACAAACCGAATATGAACAGGAAGAAACACACCAAATTTATATGTGAACTGTTATGTGCATTAATTTACTGCAATCGGTCCACAACAAAGGAAAAAAAAGTAACACAAAATAACAAACTCAAAGAAGCAAAAACATCATCACAATGTTGACAAACTGCAGCAGTACAACACAACATGTAAAAATGACATCTAATGACACTCCAAATGTGTTCCATGTTAAATAAATTGGCAGATTTGAATGCCCCCAAGTGACAGCTTAGAACATGAGAGGATTAGACCAGGTCGAAGAGCAGAGTGATACTTAGATACTCCAAAAAAAATTCTTGTTAGATCCCATTGAAGTTTGATCTGTAATTAGATTAAAATGTAAAATTCAAATGTGCCCCAAGAAAAGTTATATTGTGAAAGGGTAAATAATTTCCTCGGGCATAGATATACACCACGAGAAATAAAGATGATCTGGAATGATCATGAGGAGTGTCGTTAAAGGGTGAAATTGTTGAACTATGTTATCTAGTTGTTGAAAGTTTGTCAAACATTATCTGAATGTTTTGATTGTGACAATTTATACATTTTTTTTTGGATTTTTGAACAATTATATATAATTTTTGTAATTTTGTGAGACATTTTGAATGTTTTTGGTATTTTACAACTCGATAAAAGAGGTGCACTTCTTGATAGAAGGTGAAAATAATTAGAAGAATTCCATTCCATTGGAAAAAATGTAGATGATAATATGATAGGGCGTTTCACTCCACCTATGACTCCATGCAACTAGGAAGATGTCAGGGATTATCACCAAGAGCCAACAAGGACGTGAAAACAAGATGAGCAATGGTATGGAAGTGAAGATAAGGAATGTGACAACACAAGCTGTAATAATGATCCATATGAGAAAAATGTAATTCATCGCTAATCAAGATTATCCGACCGATTCCAAGATGATTCCACTTTATAGGTTTTGAATTGACTTAGATCCATTGATGGCATGTTGATTGGAAAAATATGGTTGAAGGAATTGTTTCCTCTATTTAACATGAGTAAGTAAATTACTTCTTGGGATATTTTGGACTAAGAAATTTTATTAAGATTTCATAAAGGATTTATTGATTAATTGTATTTGATTTTTGTGAAGGACCCCTACCTATTGCCCTATGTCACCAGTAAGAGACAAATGATTAGCACCGAAGACGAAATTTAGGTGAGTAAGGTATTTCTCCATTCCCAACCTCATAATGCCAGTAAGAAGTATGATCTTATCATTGAATACTGTGAAGGACGAAAGGTGTAATGATTTTATAATTTTTTTAAATTTTAGATTGATTTAATTTTCCTTGTATGTTTGATATTGTACTTGTTGGGAAGGACTGTTTTTCCCCCAAGTCTCAACCTCATGCGACGAGTAGGATGAAAGGGTTCAACACCATAGATTGAGATGGGTGGCCAAAAAGGACTAGGTAAAGAAGTTTAGTGCTTTTAGTTAAAGAGAGATTATTTGAAAGGAGGATTTTGCCATCAGGAAGCTTTGAGATAAAACCATAGGTAAAAAGATCTGAAATGGTAAGAACCATAATAATGATGAGACACACAATGCCAAATAGGAACAAAGGTTAAACTGTGTTGTATAAGTAAATAATATTAATATATGATAATAATATGATTAATATATCTGCCAATAGATGGAATGCTTAACATTATTTGTACACACTTTGTTGTTGCTGATTGGAAAATAGTGCTCTAATATAGAGTTTTGTTCTCTTTTTACACTTTTTAAATTTTTTGAATGTTTGAGGATGAGAATTGGAAATAGAATCGTCAAGAAAGCTGTCAATTTTTATTAAAATTGAAGGGTTCTGAAATACGAGACTTGTGCGGAGAAAATCCAAGTCAAGAGGGGGAATCAAAAGATTTGATAAGTCTAAAGATATGTTAATTGGGTGTATAAGGTCCAAGTAAAAGAAGGAAATATGAAGATTTGATAAGTCCTGCAATACGAGACTTGGTTGGACAGGTTCCAAGTCAAAGGAGTGAATCAAATGATTCGATGGGTTCTAAAGTATTATACTTGGGTGGACAGGCTCAAAGTTAAGGGATGCATGATTAGATAAGTCTTCGATGAGATCGAGAGACATATATGAGATGTTAGAAGATGATTTTCAATGTGGGGAATATGTTGAGATTCACATTCACTTGTGAGTGAAAGAGTGTGAGGAAAGGAAGATGAATCTCTAGATGTACGCCTGAGGTTCTTTGTAAGACATAGAGAGGAGATAATCAATGGTGCTCCTTATAGGTTGTGAATTATTTGATTTGAGAAAAGATTTGTAATTAAAGCTCGGAAAGGTTATATATGGATATTCCTCGGTATATGCACCTCAAAGAATGTACGCATGTAGATTTCTTGAAAAGTAGGAAGAATCATTGATGAAATCCCTACGAGATTGGTCGTTTGAGGTGTATTGGACATAGATGGTTGTGTTGTCGCAAGTATCCATGTTTGTTGTGGTTATATTTTGACAACAAGACTAGAGCTGTCAGGCTTAGGAGTGGAATGAAAACAATAGAATCAAGAACAATAGTGCTTGATGATGGACCCTCTTCTATTATGTAAAGGGTTGAAAGAGATTCTTGGATAAAATTCAAGATCTTGTTTGATGTTAGAAGATTTTCTGAAATAGGTTCAATGTTTGTTTGGACTAAAGGAAGAAAATATATAAAAGAAGATGTTCGGTTAGAAGGGAGAGATTCTTTACCTTTATTGTGATCTCATTGAATGTCAGTATCTATAAAAGTGGGGACAATAGTCAACTCTTCATTAGAAATGGAAATTGATGTGTCTTCGGGTGCAAGAGATTCGTAGTCAATCTCTATAGAGATGGTTGTATCGTTAATTAAGTCTTTGACATAATGAAAAAGAGGTGTACAATTATCAGTAGAATGACCATGCATGTGATGGTATTTATAATAGTCAAATGAATTGTATGATGTAGGATTAGGTTCCCCATTAGAAAAGGGTCTCTTAGGTGGATACTAAATCATGTTATCCTTTACTAATTTTTGAAATGCATTGGATATAATCTCACCAAGAGGTGTAAATTGATGTTCAATAGTGCATGGAGTAGTGTCATAAATACAGGAAATGATGGATTTATGATCAATGTTGTTTGATTCCCCATGTTCATGATCTTTTCCCATTGTATCATGTTTAGGTGATAATTTTGTAGCCACTATGTCTCCATTGTCAATGAGGTCTTGGATGTAATTGTGAAGTTGTTTGCATTTTTCAATTTGATAACCATATATTTGATGAAAATCACAATATGTGTTAGGTCTATACCTACCAGGCTTAGGTTCATCTCCAGGGAAGGGTTGCGTAATAGGGTAAGTGACCATATTGGAACTTTCTAGTTGTTTTAAGATGCTTGAAAGAGATTCCCCCAAAGATGTATATTGTGTTCGATTGTCACGAGAAGGAGGAAAAGTATCTCTTTTTAGAATGGTGATATAAGGTTTAGACTTTATTTGTTTTAATGGATTATTCTATAAGTTTTACATGTTGTGATTATCTGTGACACCATCATTAACAACATTACGATTGTGGTTGATGTACATAGGTTTATCGTAAGAAGCATTAGGGTTTTTGTTGTTGTGACAATTATTATTGTGACCATTGTCTTTGTAATGAGGCTTGATCAAGGCTTTAGAAAAGAGGGTTTTTTCTATTTGAGTTCCCTTTTAGATAACTTCCTCAAAAATGTTGAGGTAGTGCATCTTCATGTGAAAGGATATCTCATCATTAAGGTTAGGGAAGAAGATGCTAACCATCTACTTCTCAGGGATTGAATATGGGAACCGAATTATGATTATAAGCCATTATTGTAATAACTATGCAAAGCTCTCATTTTTTCTTTGTTTGGAATTGTAAAAATCCATCATAGTGATTTTAGAATCAAGGTTGAAAGAGAAGTGTTTGACAAACTTCTCATAAAAATATGTGAAGGTAGAGATAGATCCCTTTGGAAGGTGTAAGAACCAATCCAAAGTTTGTCCTCCTAGACTTTTAGGAAAGAGGTGCAAGAGAAATATTTCGTTATAAGCCACCTCTTCACATGCCATGAAAAATTCCTTGACATGATCTCTAGGATCGGCTTTTCCCTTGTATTTGTAAAATTTTGGCGTCTCAAAAGAGCATGGGAAGGTTATACGTAAAATCTTCATGCCGAAAGGGTATGGACACAATTCATCAAAGTTGAATTGTTTACGTTGTTTTTGCATGCCTAAAATAGTGTCCTTCATCATTTTACACTCTTGAGAAAATGGTGAATTTGTTTGTGGGATGAATGGTGATTTATTATTCGTATGATTTTTTTCTCATTATTGGTCTCAGAATGAGTTTTCAAGGTTTCGACACTTTTATTCGTGTGTTCAATACCTTTGGTATCTTTGTTAGTGACTGTAAAGGATATGAGATTTAATTGTTTTTCCATTGCATTGATTTGATCAAGTAAGGCTTGGTTGGGGTTAGAGGACAAAGCATTAGATTTGAATTTATCTTTGGAATTTTTTTACTTGGTCCTTTATCATTTTGTTTTTTTCTAACTTAGGTGGTGGAACCTTAGGGGATTTAGATTGTACCTTTTAAGGCTTTCAATTTATCCTCATCAAAGTATAAGGGAAATCTTTCTCCCATTGCGAGGATTCAAAGAAGGAATTGGTATTTTTTTTTTGTTGTAAAGTGGCATTAATGGAGAGGTTTGTAAGTTGGTCTTCGTTCTCTTCATCCGAGATGATATGGAAAGGGTTTATTTCCTCCCTTCGAAAATGACTCTAATCACGATGTCGTGCTCCCACCATTGTTGAAAGAGAGGAGGAACAAGAATAAGTGTGATGGAAAACTCAACCCTTAACAAAGAAAATGTTAAGATGGAAGAGGGAAGAAAATGAAAGGCTCGACCTTAAGCAAAATGAGTCCTTAGAGGGAGTAAGCGAAAATTGTTAGTTGATTTCCTAAGCGCTCTGAGCGCAGAGTTAAATGTAAACTGGCCGCGGATTTGGTACACCGACCAATCAAATTAATGGCCGCATTGAATACTGTTTGGAGGGGCCGCAAAATTAATAAAGGTAAAGATTTTTAATTAGTGGTCCCCCCACTTGGCCGACCACTACCACTTTCTTTCCACTTTTAATTATTTATTTATTTATTTAAAACAACTTCCTCCACCTTCGTGGATTTCGAAGGCCTTAAAATGAAATCTTAATTTTAATATTTGTTTTCTCTTTTACAAATTAAATCTATACAGTTCCCCACATTGGTCACTTTTCATATATGTCCCACTTAAATATTTATTAAATATTATTATGTATAATTATAGCTGTATATATATACTTACTGGTATAAGTGTATATATATATATATATATATATATATATATATATATATATATATATATATATATATATATATATTTTGATAATGTATATATATTTTATTATTGTAAATTTAGAATATAATCTCATATATATATATTAATAATGTATCTTATGTAAATTAATATTTTATTTGTATAAAAAGTAATTTAATTTTTTTTATGTTTCTTTTTCATATAAAACACAAAATTGCATGTTAGTGTAAGACAATAATATTGAAGATTTGAAGTTTATACGACTAAGAAATCAGTTACATATGAGTATTAAAGTTACGTTTTTTGCGTTATTTGTTTACTTGTGAATAAATTATATCATTCAAATTTATTTGTAAAATGATATAAGGGTATATTTAGCTGTAATTAAATTCATCTACTTGGAACAAATTTCTATTGTAATTACAAGGAACTAGATTGTAGAATTGATTTATTTAATTCCTTCTTGCACATTCACTTGGGTAAAACAAGGCATGACACACATTTGAAATCCTTTTTTTAATTATTATTCATTTTCTCATTCAACAAAGTTTTCAATAATGCAAGAGAAAGTCCACATTTAATTTCACCCAATAACACTAATCCAACGTATTTACATACAACTCCCAAGACAAAGTATAGATGCGAGCATCTTATTCTTTTCGTACAAACCAATACAAGGTTCTCATTTCATTTGGAGCAATCCAAGTCCCAATAACTCTTTTGAAAATCTAACCATTAACATACAAGATTTCATTCAATGTAGCATGGGTAAAATTTATAAGTTGTAAAATCATACTAAAAACAAACTGTAACTTCACATATCCTTCTCCATTCTCTTCAAAGACTCTATGAACCAATCTTCATTGATCTCCACCATCTTCATCACGAATCAAGAACACAACCAAATGGGGGAGTAGGCAACGCTCTCCACCGAACCAAATATTCCAATGAGGGAGAGAAGCCTTCTTCCTCATTGGCCCCCGAGCCCTAACAAGGAAGCAATGAGGGGAATAAAACAATCAATGGCAACTCAATTGGCTTCCATAGTACACAAAATCCACATTTATGATTATGTGTGTTGTAACAACATGGTGATGATGACTCTTACCACAAGTCGATGCAAAAAAACAAAACACCAAATGAAAATGGGGGACCAACGTAGAGCCCATGTCGAAGTAAACAATAAAAGACAACCACCACCACCTAAGTATAGTTATGTGCAATGGGAAGGGAAGAACATGTTGTGTATTTCAATCTGCAGTGAATGCCCTTACCAAAACTAACATATTTTTAAAAAATTTATCCGCACAATCAAATCCGTTGGTGCATGTATTCTTTCATGCTTGCGATTATGCCATGTCTTTCCCTATGTTTATTTAGTAGCAATTTGGCATTAATGAGCACATCTAATCGGGCTATTATATAATTTTTCCCATACTATTTTTTTGTCCATATTCTTTTCTTCACCCATCTTCCTCTCGCATTGTTCTTTCCCTCCACTTTGACTTCCTCACATGATAGCTTTCGGTGTTTCCATCGTACACTTCACATACGATTGCTAGTTTATACTACAGCCGAGAGTCATCCACAAACCTAGTGGCAATAATTTCATTTATTTGTGGGCCTTTTTAAAAAAAAAAAAAAATTAATGTTTATCTATACTAGCAATCACATGTGTACAATCTAATGTGAATGCTAAACAATATATGTTATTTGTTTTAGAGGGATAGTTATTATTTTTGTAGTTGATTTTGTTTAAACTATGGGTGATTGATTTTGCAAGCCAGACGGGGGTTCTAGGTAGACACAAATTTATCAAAGTATTTTTGTGTTGCTTCAATAACTGTTGTATCCTCCCAATCCATTGCGTCAACTTTAGGTGCGTTCTCGAGCCACAATAAACTGTAGACATGTGCATAGCCTCTATGTTGCCATTCATACCTGTGAGACGAGGGAAATTGTTTTTGTTGTCTTGCTCAGATGTTTTCAATCCTATTGTATGAGCATTCCAAATTCGTATATTATCATTTCATTAGACCTGTTTTTCTAAACTGTAGAATTGCTCTTTCAGTACACTCAATTATGAGGTTTAGAAGGAATTGCCACTAGCCCAGGTGGGATCCGAATTGCCCATCATGGTATTTCAATCAAAATGAAACAAGTGTAGTTCATGCTTTTGTGACTATCTAAGTTATGCATGGTTATTTTCAAAATTGCAGAGCCTCTGTTGGAGGTAAAGATAGGATTTACATCCTCCATTACATGATGTCAACAAGAATTAGATTTTCCTGTGATTCATTATATATTGTAGCTTTTAGGCATATATGTGCTGCTATAGTCTATAAACACTTCGAAACATGTAGTTCAGACAGGGAAAGGTAGAATTTAAATTCCATGCTTAATCATCTTCCAAATACACACATTGATCATGGCAGACCTTTCAGCCCGACAGAAATGGGCTTCTGCATGTGTTTCCAGTGGGCACTGGAGGAATACATTTCATGGACGTGATCCTTCCATGGAGCCAGGCTATTACATAATTATGCATCGTGTGAACAAAGATAGATGCCAAGTTTGTCCTACATGGAAATACAGCCGTGTTCCATGATACGTCAAATAGAGCAAGTCATTATGTAACAGTTGCCTATCCATTTTCATTGATAATTGTATGCCTTCCCTCATTATAATCATGTCTAAGGACCAAGATTTGAACTAGCATTGTGGTATGAATGTTTTCAATCTAAATTTCAAGACAACACTGTCAATGCTATATCCGTGTGAATTTTTTGTTATGGTTTGACCTCTAAAATGGATTGATAGCTTCTTCACTAGATCATTATTAGACGATACTTCTCTATTAACTCTTTACCCTAGCATGGCCAATATGCACTTCCCCTTAGGTAGCAAAATCGGAAGATTTCCAAAAGACATTAATATTTGTTCAACCCCTAGCTATAACTCATGTCTAAGAACCACAACAAAGTAGTATGATAGTACGACGCATCTAGATTGTCAGACATAACTATCAATGCTATATGTTAGTAATAGATGAATTACCTCTAACTAGCACTTCTTCGACTAGATCAAATTTAACTTGGTGACATGTTTGTACGCAAAACCTTTTCCCATCATGGTCAATATGCCTTCGGCTTAATTAGGTAGAAAGGCCAAAGATTTCCAAAAGACATTAATATTAGTCTCAACTCACAGTTTCACTTATATATGTTAATCGAGTATATCATTCATTCTAAAAAAAAACTGTACTTCCATATGACATGTTAAATTTTATTGCTTTATTATTGGTTATTAATTAGAGGCACGATCTTTGAAATTTTAAAGCCCTTTGTTTGATTTATTATTGATAAGTGCTGGGACATTGCAAAGAAAACTCATTGGATGGGGATAAAATAAACAAGCTATCAAAGAAAGACATCAAGATCTTTGCAAACCATGTGGAATAAAACATTTTTGTTAGGCGCACATGAAACCATTCCATCCTTAGGTAGCTTATTTTGAATAACATAGATAAGAATATCACATCTTATAGTATTAAATTTTAATGAGTGGAATGAAGCTTACTCAAAACTTTGATCTAACTAACCATGTGACAGGGATTCAAAATTACAAATGTATTACTTAGCTAGTGTGTTCTGAGAACAAGACCCATATATAAGTTGCTAAGAAAATGACATAGTTGAGTATACGATTCCTATAGTCCCATCAAACTTTACTGAATATTATGAGAGGCACTACTTCTTTGAAGAATTTAAACATCTAGACTATAGTACAACTGTGTATGTCCTCAAAATTAAAAGTGCATTATTACCAAAATGGGTTTCCAAGATTACTAATGACTCACAAACTCAGTACTTTGACTGTGTAAGTTGTTTTTCAGTTATTGAGCAATGCCTAGCTCTGTGCTTGAGCTCTATGTCCCATATCTGTAGTGGAGATCATTTTACCAAGTCTGTGACAAAATCAATGCATTTTGTAGTAAGAAAGGGGAAATTAAAACTAGTAGCACTTGACCATTTATCAAAGCTGGAGATTAATCTACATATACATCCCAAAATTAATAATTTATATTTGCCAATCACTGTTTTATAAACATGTAATATTTAGCGGTTTGATTGACTTCTGTTTTAAAGGTTTTCTTATTACCCCCTAGCCTTCTTTGATTTTAGACAATTTGCTAACTCATTGAGTTGATGTCCTGGCCAAAGTATCCAACGTTACGTCCTGGAAAGAATAGTGTCCTCTAGCTCTACCTCACCACTCTAGTCTTCTCACCGTTTCACCAGTTTAACTCAATTCCTACATTTCTTTTTATATCTATAATTCAGAAATAAAACATAGTAGTCTCCCGAATTATATCAAAATGTGAAATTAACTCTATTATAACCAAAAAGTTTAGCTTGCAACTTTACTATAATGGACTATTAGTGCTGCTGATCTGTTATTTACTGTTGTGTAGATCTGATGTTTTTGCCCCTGAGCCTTTTAATGGTTTTGTACAATTGAACTCATATTGGTCCTTAAGTCATTGTTCCAACATGACTTCCATAAGTAGATCCTTTTGATGCTAAGGGAGAGGAGCCAGTGGTTGTGCACCCTAAGTTGCAGGGGTGTACAACACCCATATAAATACCATAAAATTTTGAAAAAAAATACCTTTTAAAAGATTTTTTAATTTCTTAATGTAAATATTTTCTTTTAAGCATTTATATTGTATGGAAAGTGGTTTTGTAAATGGTATTTAAGTCAAGTAGTTTTTTATACAAAGGAAAATTAGGGTGGACCATTTGTTGGGCATTATGTCATGCATTTTTTTCCGCTTATGTGGCATCATTTGATTGGATGATTCTTTGATGTGATTTGATGTGACACATTTTATTAGCTACTTTTTTTTCAAATGTTGAATGACAAATGTACATGTACTAGTCACTCACTTCACAAATACCCTCACCATTATTGGTCCATGCTCCACTATTGGCTCCTCTCCCTTATATGAATTTTTTCCCATATATTTTGTTAATAATCACAAAACAAGAGGACCCATTTTAACACACAAGCACCTTGAGTATTTGTTGAAATAGAGTTATATTACTTTAAATAAAATAGTACAAACTATTCAAGAAAAAATGGGCCAAATGGAATCACATCCTAAATTCCACCATACTAGACTCAATATGAAAGCAAAAAAACTGAAAAGAGCTACAACCAAGCGATCTAGAGATGATAGACCACGGATTCAATTAAAGATTTTTAAAAACCAAAAGAAATTATGCAACAATAACAAACAAGCCAAAAATAGGTGATCAAATACCAAACCTACCATGATGCCCACTTTTTTATCACCCAAAATATAACTGAAAAACTATTAAATTCTTTTTTAATAATATGACACAACACTTAAGAATTGTTGCACTAAACAATATACTCTTAAACAATATTTACCTTACAATAACCCAACATACCAAAATTTACCCTTGCCACATGAGCAAACATTACATTTTATTACTTCAAAAGTGTTGCCTTTACAAAAGAACGATTATGCCTCACAATGTTGCAATACAGGTTAGCTTCATTTCATTCTAGGATCCATTCCAAAGTTAGAATTCTATATTTTTTATCGCACTACCTACATCATAACATACATGTCATCTTCCATACTTAAACAAAAAAGGTTAGGTTCAAGACTGTGCAACTTGGCAAGAATCACAACAAACTCAAGCCATCATGCAAGAAGTGAGTTTTGCATGAATACGTTGCTTAACTCATAAAAGGTCTTCTTAACCATCATTTTACTACCAATTCCAATTCACATGCAATTCAAACTATGCAAAAGGGGACGTGTTTAACTGGGAACACCTTTCACGAGGCCCATGTTCTTCTCACCGAGGTGCTTCATAAGTACAAAAAGTAGGGTTATCACAATTTGTCCTCTTAATTTGTATAACAGAGATGCTCGGCTAATGCATGAGTGTGACCAAAGGAATGTCACAAAGTTTCCCATATCACTATGACCATAATCCATTCTCTTTATAAGTTGTTATTTCAAATCAAAATTGCCACTACGAACAAAACATTCTAGAGTATAAGGTACTCATTTAAGGTTAACCCACAAACATGGGTTATGGAGAAGGTACTTACCGAACTACTCCAATTCCTAAGCAATTTCCTTCCACGGAAAAAGCTAAGCTTAACCCAAATATTTCTTCACACATAACTCTAGGCCCTCTAATGGCACAATAAGGAAATCAAACTTCAATCATTAACATGTAAACACGATTTCATTTGCTTGATGGAAACCACTACACCATCCTTAAGATAATTATAGGAAGCTTACCACATAAGCCACTGGCCTCTCTTTTTCTATGAGAGGACCATGTTCCACAATTTTTTGTTGGGATGAGGAGGAAGATGCCATGAATGGAAGCCTGCAATTTCAAAATATAGCTAGAACTACAATTTAGAATAAGCTTAATAATGATGAATGAAATGAAATATTTTAATTACGTCTACGAGATTGAAGAGTCTATGGGACTAGAAGTTGAGACTTTAAGATGAATCCAAACTCTTTTCAATATCAGATCTTCCACTGTGAATCTTGAGCACAAAACCCACATCTTTTTAAGTCTTGTTTCTTCAAATAACTCTTTTAATATGTCCACCTTCAAGTCGTTTTCATACCGGATATGAATATCATCATACGCTGAATACTCCATGATGAAGTGTCATTCCATCTCAACCACCCCTTTGCTGCAGAAAAGACAAGTTGCCAGTTCCCAATCCTCCTTGGGTATAGTCCATCTACCGGTTTCACATCGAAAGTGATATGATCATGTCCTCATTTGAGCCACTAAAATTTTTTCTTTACCCTTAATAGTTGTCCCAAGATAAGATTTTTCATCATGCTCGCAACTGAAATTAAATTCTTTAATGTAATATACTTTGTTAAGACCAATCTACCTTGTCCACATTACAATCCTAAATTTTTCTATCACATAATTTTTTATTTCCCCCAACAAAAACTGTTCAAAACCAACACAAAAATGATCTTATTAATTGTGGGTAAAATATATTCCCTAGGCTCTGTAATGTTGCATCTTCTCGATAGATAAAATACGGAGTGAGAGGAAAGTAAAGCGTAGAAATTACTGACATGACAATGGTCGGTGGCATCATATTCTGTGGCCCTCGTAACATTTGAGCCTTGAGGTCAATAACCTTTTTTTTTTTAAATATATTCCTTTATCTAGCTTTGTTTTACTCACTCAATCAATGACATGTAAAGTCAAATATTCACGTTGATTAAACAATGAAATTTGATTAAAAACAAAGGCCCAAAAACAAAAGAAATCATTGCCACTGAGTCTGAGAATGACTCTAGGAAAACTACATATGTGACGAAATTAAAAGGAATTGTCGCCAGAGGGTTTGAGAATGACTAATGTCTACATACAAAGTATGTGACTCTGTAAGTTGAAATTACTAAAGGAATTACTAGAATGATCTCTCTAGTGGAGACCGTGCACTATGTATGTGACGAAATCAATGATTCCATACGTAAGTTGAAATAAAAATAAAAATAATTATCATGTCTAAGTGGAGATTAATCTATGTGTAACAAAATTAATAATTTAAAATTTCCAATCATTATTTCATAAACATCCAATATTTTGAGGTTTGAATTTTGTTTTAAAGGTTTTTGGATTAATTCAATTATTAGAGTTTAAACAATGCACTTGACGTCTATTTTAAATTCATTTTTGTTTCCCCGAGGAATAGTGAATTATTTCACCACTCTAGGCTTCTCACCCTTTACATTTTTTTCCATTGATAAAGCTTTTGATATCTACAATACCTTACAAATCGCATTTGTGTCGCAATTATTAATAATGTGAGATTGTCAACAACCATTTGGTCCATTGGTGAAGTTGTTAGGCTCTCAAAGAGCCCACCAGGGATCAAATCTTATTGAATGCAAAGGCCTAAGGCGTCTTCAAAAGGGTTGAGGTCGAGATCATGCCTCAGGCGACTTTGGCGGAATGGATACCCCTCAGACCTTGCATCTAAGCTAAAGAAGGCTAGATTTAGTCCATACCTTCAACAAAAAAAAGAGATTAACCCTATTACAATCCAATCATGTATTTTAATGTTAGATTGAAGGTTTCCATAAGAAATTTTAATTAACTATTAATTTTGATTTACTCGTATGTATATAAGTCATCTCAAGATGACCTTTATAACTAGTCATTACATATATGTCATTTTTTCTTATGTATTTTGTTAATAATCACAAAACAACGGGACCCATTTTAACACACAAACACCGTAAGCATTTGTTGAAATAGATTTATATTACTTTAAATAAAAATAGTACTTGAACTATTCAAGAAAAAATGAGCCGTACGGAATCATATCCTAAAGTCCACCAGATTGGACTCAAGAGACTATGAAAGCAAAAGTACTAAAAAGAGCTACAACCAAGCAATCTAGAGATGATAGACCACAAATTCAATTAAACATTATAAAATCCAAAAAGAAATTATGCAACAAAACAAAGAGGCCAAAAATAGGCAATCAAAGACCAAGCTACTCCCATGCTAATATATAGTGCAAGAAGACAACAATACAAATACTGATTGAGAACCCATATTCAAGGGGGACAACTTGCCTAATGGAGGAATAAAGCTCAATCAAATCATTTGGTTGGTCCCTTGCCATAAAAGATAGATCAACCACTATGTGTGCCTCCATCAATGGTGATAGAAGATCTTATTAAGTGTAGATCCAATCATTGTAGTAAATGGAAGTGGTCCTATAAAAATGTAAGACTTCACAATGTTGATAGTGTTTAGCGGCATTAAGAGCATATAATTACATCAATTAAATATTAGCAATGTATTTAAAGCTATAATTCTTTTTTTTTTTTTAACTATTGATTTTGTCACACATGTATATTGATCTCCACTTAAAAGAAATGATAATTTTTTCAATTTCAATTTCAATTTCAACTTATACATGAAATCATTAATTTTGTCACATATATAGTTTATATACACGGGCCCTTATCAAACAAAATGTTACAATTACACTTTGTTCTCGACCTTTGTTTTTAATAAAAATTTAATGTTTATCTACATTATTGTTTGGCGTTATATTAATATCTTAATGTCTAACTCACGTGCATATGTTGATGGTTAAGTGAGTGGAGAAAAGTTAGGTAATGGATATGTTTGTCTTCTAAACTAGCAATCGCACATTATGTAGTGCCCACTTTCCTTTGACACCTTTTTGATTATTGATACTATCGACTGCACTTATGGATCTATTATAGCTTCTTTGATTTAGCATGTTAGTAGATATCAGATATGTTGAACTGATATTGATTTGGTTATTATACAATGCATATTGACTACTGGAGACATTTGATGTGGATATTGATATACTTTTGACATGGTTATTTATCTGTAGTTATGACATGTGATATATCTAGTCATATTGAGTAGATATTGATAATTGAATTAATGTGATGATCATTTTGACATAAATGAAATGTGGAATAGAAGTGTGCTAGAAATTGTAAGTTATATCATATTTTCATAGATGATATTAATTCATATATAGTTGATTTTAGATTTATATCACATATTTTGTCATGAATATTTTAATGCGGCCGCAAGGCTGAAGAAGGTATTCTCTATTTTGCATATATATTGTATTCACAAAAATATCAGGGGAGGGGATACCAACCACATCGGAATTCGAGAAGAATTCAACTACGGTCGCCATGGCAATGTGTAATTGTGTGCGTGTGTTAGAATTATTTTGGTTAGGAGAAAATTGTGACCTAGGGGTCATATGTTGTTTTGTTTTCATTTTCCCTCTTCTGATTATGTTAGTATGTGTTTTTCCTTTAGTATTGATATTCACATGTTTTATTATTTATATATATTTTGGAATATATGCATTTACCCCTTTATTATTCATGGGTTGTAGTGTCTTAATTAATCTAATTTGAACTTGTCCTAAAATAATTAAAGATGTGACCTAAAAAGGAGTTCATTTATTAGAATTGATTTAGTCTTTGATTTTTGTGTTGAGTGAAGTGTGTTTGAATTTTGAGTGTAACGCACTCTACCCCTCATGGGAAACTCGAATTAGGCGTTAGAGGCCAAATTTGAAAGCTTGTGGGAAAAGTCAAACTTGTCCCACACCTCTTAAATGCCAATGACAACCCTACCTATGGGTTGTGGGGGTTAAATTTAGGCTCTTTTAGGTGTTTTGAGGGGGATAAAAAGGTAAAATGTTAATTACACTTTCTTTCAAATATTTAATTTTTTCCTTTGGGGGAGTGGGCTTGGATGGAGTGTGTAAGGCTCTTGTCATTCCTCCAACCACTTGTTAATTGTCCATTGGAATATGAGGTTGAGCAAGTGACGTGGAGTGGAGAGGAAATGAGGTGGCATCCTACTTGGAGCCACATCATCCCTCCCTCTCCTTTCTCTATTTATGGAATTCTTGTTGCTTTTTTTGGGGTGGGATGATCATTTTTTAGTCTCTTGAATTTTTGGAGAGTGAGAGGATTTGGAAAGAGTTTGTGGATTTTTGGAGCTTTGTAGATGCTTGCTTGATCTTTGGAGAAGCTTGGAACTTCATACTTGGAACAAGCTCTACCATGGAAAGGTAGGAGCTTCACCTTAGTTTTATTTATGTTATTTGTTTTATTGTATGTGTGTATATGTTGTGTTGAATGTTGTTGTCTCCTTGAAATGTTTGTTGGGTGTGGGTAGAATGCGTAAGTTAGGAGTGGGAGGAGAATATGGGGAAATATTCGTGTAGAGAGGAATAAGAGTTTAATATTCTTGTGGAGGGATTTTGGGTTGGGTGTCCCACCTTGTTTTGAGAAATGCTTGCATTTCCTTTTTTGTTCTTGTTATGAGGGAGCCATAAGAGATGTGAGGGAGGCATAAGAGTGTATGGAGGTATAAGGGGTACTTGAGTGAGGAATAAGAGTTGGTAAGGGGAAAATTGTGTTTATGTATTGGATGCTTTTGGGTGGGAACCCATTTCCATTAGGAAGCATAAATGGCCTCCCCATAGGTCTTATTATTTTGGCTTTCTTGATAAGCCTTGTTATATTGTTGCTTATATTGAATTTATTCTTGTTCAGTTGTTTTTGTATTTTTATGTAAATGGAATGAATGTGAAATTATATGTTACGTATTGTGGAAGCTAGTAGTTTCCATGAGTTGAGATCTTCTCCCATTGTAATCTGATTGGGGCTCGGGGGCCAATGGAAAGGATGGATTCTCTCCTCCATTGGGTATCTTGGTTGGGTGGAGAGTGTTGCCTCTCCCCCTATTTTGTTATGGATAAAGAAAACTTCTTGGAGGAGATACCTTGTTGGTGTTTGGAGAATTGGAGTCTTGTTAATGACTATGTGATATTTCCTTAGCATATCTACCCACTTAGAGTGGAAGATATTGTAATAATGTAGTTCATTATTGTATTTATATTTTGTCATGGACTTCCCACATCAAGTGGAGAACATTCTATTCATATTGTAAAAGAAACATTTTGTAAGTCCTTTGTGTCTATGGAAGTATAACATATATTGAAAGGAAAGTTGTATTCAAATAGTTGTTATTGATATTTCATTGCATGTGGGAAGGAACAAATAAGAAAAGAAAGAAGAAAGAAGGTCATAGTAAAGTTAGTTGTGCAAATAGAAAAAAAAAGTATATTCTCCTTGTTAAAATCTTGAATGTATTGTGAGAAAGTAGCGCTTGTCTTGAAAGATTAATCTATTTTACCATGGAAAAGAAACTATATTTCTTTGAGTTGTTATTGTATTGTAAACATGTGAAAAAAGAAGAAAAATAAAGAAATTGTTAAAAGTTGAGCTTGTTAGTATAATAATATCATTGTCAATGGAAAAAATAAAGTTAGTTTAGCTATTTAGAATGTATGCATGTTATAGTAGAATGATAGAGAGAGCAAGTTAGAATAAATTACATTTGGAAATATTGATTTTCATATGCAAGGAAATGACCAAGTAATGAATTTATATTTATATTCATTTTTTCTCTTGTAATTGGAAAGAAAGAAACCTAGTTAAACAAATGGAAATTCTCCCTATAACTAGATGAATTTTATTAGAAATGGAAACACTTCAAAATGACTAGATTTAACTAAGAAAGGAATAATAGAGAACTAAATCTCAAATCTGGAACTTTAAAATGAATAAAGACAACTCAAAATACGTTTTTACATCCTTTAGCAACTTTCTATTTTTGTAAAAATTTCGGCATTAAGGTTTTGTTTTTTATAAACAAGATCGCCGCCCTGTGCAGAGAGGCGGTCTCATAACTACCACTTAGGCAGAGGGGGCAGTCTCAAAACATCCACTCAGTAGGGCGAGGGTCCTATGTTTGTCACCCAAGTAAGGCGATGGTTTCACAACCATTGCTCTGAAGGGTAGTGCGGTCCACTGATTCGTCACCTTGGTAGGGTGAAAATCCTAGAACTACCGGTTCTACTTTAGGCAGAAGGTCCTGTCACTTATGACAAAATTATGCAGGACCCACGCCTGTGCATGAAATTTAACCAGTTTTCACTAATTCCTAAGTTGTAAAATTTAACCTACATGTACTACCTAGCAAGTAAAATAATGAGAAATTCTTATGGAATGAGACAACAAAAAACACTCAAATGGTGAATCTAAAAGCATTCTTTCATTTATATCAAAGGGGGGTAGGGTTTGCCCCCAAATTTAAACCCAATACACTAAAATCTTGGAATAAAAACTAGATTGGAGGAGGAAACTCCTCCCAATCCTTGAAGGAAATAGATTACATAAATAAAAGACAAAACTAAGCTAATCCTAGACTAAATCTTCATGTAGAATCCTCCATGACTTCTTCCTTTTTTCTCTCATGGCTTCCTCCTCTCCAACCTGCAAATTTAACAAAAGAAAATGAACCAAATGAGAAGATTAGAATGAGAAAAGGTTTTAATAGACTTTCATAAGGATTTTTAGGGCTATGTTGAGAACCCTAGGATCTAGTGGTTAGGATGGATTTGATCCAAGGGTGGAGAATTGACCCTACCTTTATTAAGAATAATGTAATTTAAATGTTTAATTTAAAATCCTTAAGGGTATGTGTAGATGGGTGAGTGGGGCCATTTAATTGCCTAGGGGTGTGATGTCCCTTTTGAACCCTTAGTATGTGTAGAAATTTATTAAAGGATTCTTTAAGCTATTGAAGTAATGGATTTAATAATTTAGCATAAGGTTAATCTTGTTAGGATTAAATTTAATTGAAGAAAAGAAAATATATATTTAAGTGAATTAAACCTTGTTATCTTCCTTAGAACTATCGATTAATGTACCCTAGAGATAATTGTGCTAACATGTTACTATTAACGAGACTTGGTTTTCAATCATAAAATAGAGTTAAGTAACGTAAGTTAATCAATGAACCCTAAAGGTTAAGTACACTTGTAACATTCTTGTATCGTAACCTTCTCTTTTAACCTAAACAAAAAAAATTAGTCACATTTTTGGGTTAAGTGTTGGTTGAAGCGAGTTCCTAGAATGTCATTTTTACAGGTGTTACAAATTGTGTGATGGAAACGTCGAAAGGAATGCGTTGTTGAAGTTAAAATAGAGGGAGGAAAATTTTAGCTAAGAAAGAGGAGCGGCGGAAAAAATATTTAGGGAGGAGAAATCAACGAGCAGGGACAATGATGGGGAAGAAATGAATAACTATTTGATCTTATGACAATGTAAATATGGAATGCATTCCATTTGAGTCAATCGTTTATAGCTGAAACAAGGTGCATTGTTCAGGTTGTTTAGGCAATGCAAATTAGAGATATTTCACAAAGTAAGGTGTGGCGATGAGAACTTTCATGGGAAACTTGTAAATGTTTGAATCTTAAATTTTGTATATGTTAAATATGTAAACTCTACATTTATGGTTTTTATATCGTCAATTTCATACACTATATTGCTAGATATTTTAAAAAATTAATAATAAAATAATTCAAGAGATATCAATGTAACACTGAATAGGAAACAATTTCCACGCATTAAAAATACAAGATGGAAAAGATAAACAACTAAATGTATGAAATATAGTAATTGTGTAAAATCTATTCCCTAGGATAGGTATATAATGTTCCATCTTCTCGATAAATAAAATAAGAAGTGAGAGCCTAGAGGAAAGTAAAGCCTAGAAATGACTGACATGACAATGGTCGGTGGCATCATATTTGTAGTCCTCGTTTGCGGTCAATAACCTTTTACAAAAACAAATAGATTCCTTTATGTATCTTTTCTTCACTCATGTCCTACGCACATGGACAAGAACCAAAGCCAGGGTCAGGGCTCGGTCTACTGGAGTCAATGGCCCTCAACCCTTGGTTTACGCACATGAGGGCACAACAACCTCAACGCAGCTTCATGTCACGTCATCAGTACATAGGCAAAAAAAATGATTATATTTAAATTTCTACATATTTTATTAATATTTTATTGTAGATACATTAAAAATAATAATTTTGGGCCACATCATACATTAAATGCACAATCAGTACAATCAAATCTACCAAGTGCATTCACCAGGCCTCGGCTACACTAAGGCTTGAAGAGAAGCTCGGTACGGCTGCACTGTTCATAGCCTGCAGCATGCTTTAGCCCGCTTTTCCTAGGGAGCAGCTACCCTCCAATCAATTTGCACCCATGTATATGGGTAAAAATATTATGCTTCATGTGTTGACATAGCCCATTGCCTCCACTGGAAAGGACTCCTCTCACCGGAAACTATGATGTGATGTTGGTAAGACATGACATTTGGATTGAATTTAAATTTTGATAATTCCCGCCTGGCCATTTCAAATTACAATAGGCACTATCCTGCCCAAACATTTCAAATTATGCATGATGCAGAAATAACCACATGACAGATAAATAGAATAAACGATGGTGTATTTGTAGAGAAGTTTTGTCCCATTTTTTGTTTTTACTATGCCTTTGTATGCAGGAAAGGGCTCTAGTTTTGTTGACACTGACACTAAACAACACCCGAGATATAACCATGAAGAAATTGAAGTTCTGGAACTAGCAGACTCGCCAACATCATTATTTGAAGAAATTGAGGTCGTGGAACTAGTAGAATCACCAACATCATTGTCTGAAGAAACTGAGGTTGTGGAACTAGTAGACTCATTGACATCTCTGTCTAAGAGTCCAGGAAAGACTGATATTCCACTGTCACAACCTAGGGAGTCGCATACTAGTAATGTAGATGATGCTAGCAATGTTGATGTGTATGTCAAATGGGGAAAATCCACTGAAGAACTGGATAAGATTATATGCATCGTCTCTCTCCCAAAAGCTGCTACGCTTGCTAAGCTTCGGAAAGAGATAACTCCTCATATAGCTCATGCAAACAAGCATTTCACTTTTCCGATGTTAGGGGTAAGGCTGTTACTCCCTTTCTTCCAACTTATTTTTATGATAGGAGAAATTATATTTAATTTCCACATAAGATGAAAAGATGTGAATTAGTATCCATTGCACATAGTCATTGGTTTTCCTATTTGGCTCAGAATACTATCGATTCAAACGAACCCTAGTGTACTTCTTCCCTAACATAATGAGATGCTTTCTTTCCCCTGGATTTTGCAAGATTGTGTGCTTGTTTCATAAATTTTTTTCTCCTGATTAGCTATAATAGCTTTCTATACAATTACGCCTAAGTAATTAAAATACTTAAATTGTGCTAATTATCTCCTTTCCCACAAATTGACGACATATTGTCAATAGCGCTCATCTTCTCTTCCATTGTCGTTAATTGATTACATTACGCTAATTAATTAAGTCACCTATCCAACACATACCCTAATTAATGACCTTTCGTTAATCAACACCTTCTATCTAGTCTAATTAATTATTATTAATTAATTAGCCTCCCTTCTCATTAAATCAATAAATCACTATTTAATTGGTTTAATTCCCTTCCTAATGGCCTAAATCACACTAAAATCCATCTAAAAGATTATAAAATCTTACACATGTATTTATTAATCATCTTGATTAATTAATAGCACCCCCTTTATCCACATGAGCCACTTGAGGACAAACTAAACCCTCCTAAAGCTAACTCAACCCCATCTAAACCCCCTTATCCATAACTAACTCTACATCTCCATTAGTCCCACATTCATGAGGATGTGTTGAATCCTTTATCCTTTGGGCTATATAAGGAGCCCTCCTTCTACCTTTATACCTACACCTAAACTTCTTAAGAGAGTAAATGCAAAGCATATAGCTAAGAGACTAAGAGCTTGCATTTTGTCTTCTTGAGAGTTCATCATCTTGAAGAGTTAAGCCTCTTTCTTAAAGTTCTCAGGTCATATGAGCCCTCCAGGTGTCAAAAGGGGTCTTGTAGCCCAACTTTGACTAGCCCTCATTCCTAGGTTCTTGGAACATTAAGGACAACTATTTTTGATAGCCATGGAACCTACTTAGGTCCCTTCATTTATATGTTGTTAGAGAATAGAGGTCATTTAGATTATGTTAACATTGTTATTTCAAAGTTTTGTATTAATGAATGTTTAGCATCTAACCCTTGATTAATTCTTATCATGATGGTGCTTAGAATGTTGTTTAATTCTTGCTAATTAAGACTATTTAGGTGTTAGTATTCTATTCACATTTAGCATTAGTTTAAAAACAAACACTTGCACACATTTGGCATGCCCGGTGGGACCCTTAGTCCCATGGCATTTTAGTTTAAGTTTCATTGTTTTGGCTAACTTTTGATATGCACATGTAGTAATTAATGTCCATTTTCTTGGAATTTTTGCTCATTTGATATGTGTAACTTCATGTTCATAGCCATAATTTTAATGGGTTATTGCCATTCTTAAGCTAACTTGTCAAAATTTGAGATATTGTGAGTTTTCTTGTGTTTTTTGCCGTATTTTGGTTGCAGGTCTGGTGTAGCACAGGCACATATTTTAGGGCGCAGGCGCACTGGTCTAGCACAGGGACGTTTTTAGGGGCGTAGGCACGGTTTTCGTGGCGCATGCACGGTTTTTGTGGCGCACACATCTCTCTGGTGGCGCAGGTGCACTGGTAAAATCTGTTACTCTATTTTCTGACCTCTGGCGCATGCACACTAACCCTAGCACACACACCCTAACCAGTGCGCAAGTGCACTAACCCGGGCACAAACGTCATTTCATACTGTACCTTCACTACATTCTAAAACCTGTCAGATCGGTGCACATGCCCTAACTAGGGCGCACATGCTGTTTTAGTGGTGCAGGCACATTTTTCTGGTAATGCAGTTGTTCTATCTATTTTTCTCATAGTAGAGCATATGTTGTTTTTGTGGCGCACACGTCTCTCTAGTGGCATAGGCTCTTGGTAAATCTAAAAATTCCACAGAGTGGCGCAGGCACTATTTTCATGGGGCACACATCTCTCGGGTGGCACAGGCACACTGGTGGCATAGGCGAAATCTAAAGTCAATTACATAGAGTGGTACGCACAACCCGCATGCATGGCACTACAATAAAAGGGGCGCATGTATATCTATTTAATCCTCTTTTTTTTTGTTACAAATTTTTAGCGCTCCTTGTTTTGATCATAACTTTTGATTCGTTAACCCGTTTTCGAAGTTTGAATAAGTGTTGGAAAGATAACAGAGCGTACTTTGTGAGGGAACTTTTGAAAGTTAAATACCTTTGGTATACCAACTTCTATCACAAAACTCCCAAAATTCCCCAGAGACCTCCAAAAATGCAAATTACTAAAAATTGCTAAAAAAGGTGCAAAAATTGTCCTTTCTAGAATTTTTCGATTTTCTTGGTTTTCTAATTCTTGCAGGTTTTATCTAATCACATACTCATTTTTGTAGGATGTTTTACATGCTTTTACTTGATTAGATAATTTTGCATTGTTTACTTATAGGAATAAGATCACGTATGCTCTTCCCTCGCATCCCTTGGGGCGATCTTGGGAATCAGAAATGATTCTTAAGTCCTTTTTGATGCTTTGAGGTTGTTAGGAATATTTGAGTTTGAATTGGTTAACTTGGTGTATTTGAATTAAAGTGTTTTTCCATTTGATATCTTTTTGGATTTTGGAAACATCACGTATGCTCTTCTCTTGCGTCCTTGGACGATCTAGAGAATCAGAAATGGTGTTTTCTCTTTTGATGGAAAACTACTAAAAATCGTCATACAGGACCAAAAAACCATCGCTTGTCAAAGAACAGAGGAATCAAAACAAAAGTCAAAAAACTACTAATACAGTTGTTATACAGGTTGCCAAACGGTGTTCGAGCAAACCACATCTAATTAAAAAAGATAAAACAAACAACATATTCAAAACACTGTATTGTAGGTTTCGGAAAAGGGTACGTCCCTCTCCACTCAACTGGAACATAACCCCTTTGGCATAACGCCTTAAGCTACAACAATGGGGGTGGTTCTAGGAACCCCAAAGTAGTCCACACAAGAGGGAACCTTGTGGACGAAACGGGAAGTGCTCCACACTACCTACTTGACTAGTGATTCCTTTGTGAGATAGTGTTACAAGTTGTCCCTATGCGACCCTTTTAAGTACACAATTGGATGCATTTGATTCCCACTGTGCTTGAAGGGGGCAAAGTCGAGATACTCCCAAACTAGTCAGTGTGACTTTTTGGGTAAATCATCCCACTCGTGGATAATCTTTGTAACACCTAGGATGAGAGAACCACCTAGGAAAATATACTTTGGCCAAGAGTCCACTTTGACCATTCTAAAAACAGGTGTTGAGTTACGAGCCATCTTTCATCATGAAACATGTGATGCGTTACTTTCGCTTAGTTTTTACTTGCCTTAAGGCGAGGTGAAACTCTGCCAAAGTGAAGCCAACATTTTTCATCCCATTTTTGTAATCTACGTCCTTTACATTCTTTTGACAATTTTTTGATCAAAATAAGAGTGACTACCTTTGTGTTACCAATCGGTTGCTTCTGCCACTTTTTTGTCCATTTACGCCCATCCATGTTTGCGGCTGGGTAAGTTAAACATCTAAAGTGTGCGGAGGCATATTTATATCATTGGTAGCCTTTGTGATCTTGATACCCACGTCAAGATCATCATCATAGTTTGGATTAATTCATCATTTGATCTCCCTTTGACGTGTTACCTTGTTTGCATTGTCTCGACACAATTAAGATACTTATGTCATGTTTTTCGTAAATGTGATCTAAGTATCTGCATTGTGGCATTACGCTGCGCACATTTTAACACATCCTTAGTATACTTTGACTTGGTTTGATTTCAAACATTGTCCCAAATCTTGAAAGGTGTCACTTACTTTGTTTGCGTCATTTTGATACCACTTTGACACTAATATCTCACTTCTCTGTGAAGCTTGATAGACGTGTCCAATTGGTGTGGTTACATGGCTTACATTTGTAATCCTCACCCTTTAACATTTAGGCCTTGTTGGTTGTTGAACTTGTCATGGTATCCTTTGATTGGGAGTCGCATCTACCCTTTGTTAATATTTACGCCTTGTTCATTTCGAGCTTGACGTAAATATTGACATTGTGTTGATCATTTTTACATCAGACTATCACTTTGCACACGCATTTTCATATGGTGTATTTCCTAATTGATTGGCTTTGTGTTTTCACACTTGCATGATTGTTCCTTGTGATTATTCATTCAGAAAACTTATTTTCTAGGACAATCCCTCTCGATCTCATCGATATTGCGTCATCACGATGTCTATTTTCCTTAGACCCCCTTCAGAAAATCACACACGCATCTCCATACTTACGAAATGTCTAGTTGGTTGTTGTTATGCTTCCAGGTGGACATAACACCTTCTTCACTTTGAAGAAGTTTTATCACACTATCCAGGCCTAGACATTTGTGCTTAAAACAATGCCAAAAATGACTGACTATTGCGCAGTTCCCCATACTTACAAAAATATGGAACCTAGGTTTAGCAATTCAAATCAAAAGATTCCCATTACAACTAAACCTCGTTTGGTTCTTCGTGCTAGAGAGCCCATATGGGTAACTCGTTCCCCACCTTCATCTCATAGTCGGTGGTATGATTTGGATGCTTCTGATCCAAATTATTATTCGAGTTCCCCCCACTCTTCTTCTAATTCTAATCCAAACATTTCCTCTTCTTCTGAGGATTCCAATCCAAATATTTCCTCTGATTCTTCTGATGATTCAGATCCAAACTACTATTTGGATCCATCTTCTTCAATTCGACTCCTAAGTCATCTAATGCGACTCCTATGTCATGGTCCTCCCTATCTTCACAGGAACCTCTTCATCATACATTTAATATGACTCCTACGTCATGGTCCTCCCTTTCTTTGCAGGACCCCTTTTATCAGTCACCTCAACGACGTCTTCTTCCTTTGAAGATACGTGTGACTCCAAATCCCTCCAATCAAACATCTAATACAATTCTTGAATCACGGTCCTCTCTTTCTTTGCAGGACCCTTGTTATTATTCATCCAATGTGATTCTTGAATCATGGTCCTCCCCTTCTTCACAGGACCTTCTTCATCAATCACCCCCAATAAGTCTTCCTTCTTTGAATATTTGTGTGACTCAAAGTCCTTCGAGTCAAACGTCTGAATCGACCCATGCATCACAATCTATAGACTTTGGACTTAATCCTACTATTTTACATATGACATACCATTGTATAGGTAGGTCCACACCACCTTCTTCTACTCCTGAGACATCTAGCTACACATCTTCTTCGTCTCTCACATCATCTTCTTCTATCAATCATCATCAAACATCTTCTAAGTCTTCCACACCAAGTGAACCTCTTTCTTCCAATCAACCCCTGGTGGTAGATCAAAAACTCATACCGATTGATCTCTTTCAGAATGAAGAAACAATCAGGGCATTTATAGGGGCATATGAAGATATTCCTTTAGTAGATTACGAGAAAGGATTTTCTTTAGACTTTGATGCATCTGCATATTGTGAGGAAAAGGTTGATTCCTTTTATCAAGAAATAGAGGAAGAGCCTCAGGTCATGCAACTTAACCCTCCTCTTATTCTTCCATCTTCACATTCTTCATTATGTGATGAAACTCCTTGGTCTTACATTGATCCATGGCCTATCTTCTCATCACCCAATAACTCTTTGTCTATCATAATTCCTCAATCACAATCTCTTATGGGGTCAACACCAAGTAGCCCTTCATCTTCATCTAGGTGTGGGTCACCTTCTAGTAGCCCTCCCTCTGCTATTTGTGGGACATTTTTGAGTAGTCCACTATCTTCTATTCTTGGGGCACGTCCAACTAGCCCCTTGTCTTCTAGGTATGGATCACCCCCGGGTAGTCCATCATCTTCTATTCTTGGGCCACATCCTAGTAGCCCATCATCTTACATCTATGGGTCACATCCTAGTAGCCCTTTCTTCTCCTAGTATTCTTGGGCCACATCCTAGTAGCCCTTCATCTTCTATCTATGGGTAACATCCTAGTAGCCCTTCTTCTTCTATTCTTGGGCCACATCCTAGTAGCCCTTCATCTTCTATCTATGGCTCACGTCCCAGTAGCCCATCTTCTTCAATCCTTGGACCGTATCCTTTTCATCCATCACATATTTCTTCTGTCACTAGTTGTGGCAAGCCCATGGTCATTTCTCACATCAGTTCTAAATCAATCCAAATTTACTTTCTTCTCCTTCTCGAGGATCAGAAAAGTCACATTTAGCTTATAAGAAACCCAAACAGGTTCTTAATCAAGCTCAGATCAAAACTGCCAAGATCTCAAAATCCCCCAACAACTCAAACAATCTCAAATTTGTAAATCAAGTGGGATTCAAGAATGCACATCAATGTAACCATCAAGTATGGCGCAAAGTGCATAAACCTCTAGATAGGGAATTAAATCTCCCACATACAAAATCCATGTTTCAGAACAAATCACGGTCATTTATTGAGTGTGAACTCACCTCGATCATCGAGATCGGGGATAATATCACTCTTGATAAACAAACGTGCCTAGTCTCCCTTATCAAGGAAGTCACAAACATTATTGTTGGATCTTACCACATAGAGTGACTTTGTTAGTCCCAACCTCTTAAAACTGTCAAAAATATAAAAATAAAAAAATAATTCAAAAATACAAAAAACCATTGAGAAAACACAACAAAAATCAAAGGTACAAAGATCAAACATTGCAATCAGGTATTGCGTACACATGGATGTTTCTTTCTTCCCTTCCTTGCTATTCTTTTGCAAGTCTTCCTACCATTTTCATCCCTTCGGTGATATTTTGGTTAGCTTATTCACACGCATTTTGTGACATTTATCTCTATGGTATCTGTTTGACCCTGGTCTTTTATCACCTTGGTAAATTAAAGAACGACTGACCTCATTGAGATCCTATCACATTCAAACATCTAATAAACTTGTTGCGAAGAAATTTTAGACATATTTGTTGACACTAGCCAATGTCATCATCACAATCACTTCCACCTCCTTCCATCAAGCCATCAGTGGTTCTTAACCCCTTGTCAAACAAGAGAGCTGAAATAAGTTTTCAGAAAGCAAAAGAATCAAAATCAATCAAAAATCAAAAGCTAAAAGCTACAAAGAAAAAGCAAATTGATATATTACTCTCTCTTGGGGTATTTCCAATAATCTCTATCGGGGCTATGGATGCCTGACTGGCAGTAGAGAAATGTTGTGATTAGAATCAAATACATCTCCATCGGGGCTATGGATGCCTGGCTGGCAGCGGAGCAATGTACGGCTATCCTTTCACCATCCATTCACAAAATCACCTTTCAAAATCAATCATCCCTACACATTGGCTAGGGTGTATTCACTTGTTGTCTATTAAATCTTCCCTTCAAGAGGTAATAAATTCCACATGCACACACTGGATCTCTATGAGTAAACAGGATTAGTATGTTACCAAGTGTCTTTTTTGGACCTTGTTCAGACTCTTACTCTAGTCCATATCTCATCTCACAATTTTTGCCTTTGGCTAATCACTTCTTCATCGCGAGGCTTCTAAGCTACATTCATATCATTCACATCGTTCTTCTACTTCATTCAGAACATCCATGTGTATAAGATTACTTTTTTGCCATGTTTTTGGACACCTTTGTCCCCTTCCACAAAAACAATCTTCTCCTTCCTTTCTATCATGTGCTTTTAGGCCAACTTACACTGGGGGCATCCTTGCTTCTTCCCAGCACTTCATTGGTTTACGTTCACCATCATGTTGAACCTATCCATAATGGCCTTGGGTCCCACTTCTACCTGTGAAGAGTTTTCCTTTGAATACTCCCACCTAATCACTGGGGCATTTTTGCATCTTCACCTTTTTCATACGCACGTGGCCTTATGCCCTTGTACATCCCATCTATCGCTAGGGGCATCCACACTTCCTCGTCTTCCTGTACATAGTTTCATAAAACTTTCAAAATCAACCAAAACATTCAAATATGTTAGAAAAATCATCAAAAACATTCAAATATGTTAGAAAAATCAAAAAACATTCAAATATGTTTAAAAAAAATTCTAAAAATTGAAAATCATCCTACAAAATGTCACTCTTTGGTTCTCACCTGTTCATGTGCGTGACTCATGGATCATCTTGATCTACCTCCATCAACAAAAGCTAGGCTGCTTACTTCGTCTGTACTCTGGGGCACAACGAGTTGCCTGGTACTATTTCGTAGTGCACATTACTTTTCCATCAGACCCAAGTGTCCTCCGTTATTCCCCTCGCATGTATCCTTGCTTGGGGCACCATCATCAACCCTTGTCATTAATTTACATAGGTCATAACTGAAGCTCGATAATAAAAACATTATATTATGTTTCTCTGTTAGTTTAGCTTGTTTACTTTCTCATATTACATTGCATTTTGTATGTTGCATGGAGTTAGGCATCTTTCACTTTCTCGTTATTGCATTGCATTTTGTATGTTGTGTGGAGTTGGTATTTTCAGCAATGGACAATTGTTCATAGTATGGATTTTCATGTCATTCTACCTTTGTCGTATGCTTATATTTTTCATAAGGACCGATGATGTAGTTCCTATGGCAATATGATGACATCAAAATTGTTCCAATAAATAGTGGCTAGAGGCTAAGCTCTTCTCTCCCCTCATCCATATTTCTTCTACATCACTTTCTTCTCACCCCTCATCTTCCATCTCACTAGGGCATCCTACCTCTTTCCCATTCTTCTACCTACCTCTCACATTTTTCGATCGTCGATCGGCTTCTTTCATCACCCCATCAACACTCGAGGGGGCATCTCTCCCTCCTACTAATTTTTCTTCTATCCCTTCAAAATTTTCTTCTGTCTACTATCTTTGAAGTGGCGTCACTTACGCCACCCCAAAGAGGGGCAAATGTAGACACCCATAATTACACCTAAGCAATTTAAATACTTAAATTGCGCTAATTATCTCCTTTCCCACAAATTGACAACATATTGTCAATAGCACTCATCTTCCTTCATTCATCATTAATTGATTACATTAAGCTAATTAATTAAGTCGTCTATCCAACACATACCCTAATTAACGACCCTTCGTTAATCAACACCTTCCATTTAGTCTAATTAATTATTATTAATTAATTAGCCTCCCTTCTCATTAAATCAATAAATATCTATTTAATTGGTTTAATCCCCTTCCTAATGGTCTAAATCACACTAATATCCATCTAAAAGCTTATATAAAGCTTGCACATGTATTTAGTTAATCACCTTTGATTAATTAATGCACCCCCTTTATCCACATGAGCCACTTGAAGACAAACTAAACCCTTCTAAAGGTAACTTTCTAAAATCTAAACCCCCCTTATCCATACCTAACTCTACATCTTACCTTTAGTCCCACATTCATGAGGATGTGTTGAATCCTTTATCCATTGGGCTATATAAGGATCCCTCCTTCTACCTTTATACCTACACCTAAACTTCTTAAGAGAGTAAATGCAAAGCATATAGCTAAGAGACTAAGAGCTTGCATTTTGTCTTCTTGAGAGTTCATCATCTTGAAGAGTTAAGCCTCTTTCTTAAAAGTGCTTAGGTCATATGGGAGGTGTCAAAAGGGTCTTGTAGCCCAACTTTGACTAGCCCTCATTCCTAGGTTCTTGGAACATTAAGGACAACTATTTTTGATAGCCATGGAAGCCTACCTAGGTTCCTTCATTCATATGTTGTTAGAGAATAGAGGTATTTTAGATGTTTAAGCATTGTTAATTTCAAAGTTTTGTATTAATGAATGTTTAGCATCTAACCCTTGATTAATTCTTATCATGATGGTGCTTAGAATGTTGTTTAATTCTTGCTAATTAAGACTATTTAGGTGTTAGTCTTTTATTCACATTTAGCATTAGTTTAAAAACAACACTTGCACACACCTTCTCCAATGTAACGAAGTCGGATGGCCCAATCAACATATCAAGGATAAATGTATTTGTCAATGGTTCTGGATGCACTGGGTGGATATCCTACATCATTTCATGTAAGCTCATGTTGGGATGTTCATGACACTAAAGACCAATCTAGTATGACAATATCTTGATCAAAAGTCCGTCTTATTTCTTAGTCTAAAAGCCTATATTCAAAGTTACTAAGAAAGATATCTCAGAACTCACAGAAATCAATTCGACCTCTGCTTGCCAATAGTAGGAAGTGAAGTTATCTTCAAAGGTCTTCTAAGATTCAACATAGTTCTAGGCATGAATGGTTGACATCATCCTTTCTTATAACTAAATCTCTTTCTGTGAGCCATACAGTGAGAATTTAGTAAGCATATATGGGGCTCACTATTTTAGTAATGGATGACACATCATTAATTTAATAGACCCTGCATGAGGGAATAGAAAACTTGTCCTATCTGCTCCATTACTAGGCATGACCAACTTTTCATACTCAATCCTTCAAGGTAATCAATGATTGATTGGGGGCAATATCTTTCAAATTGTAACAGGGTGAGAACCCATTTTCATGACCTAATTTTTCGGCAGGTTACAGTGTTTCAAACCCATTCTTCATGACCTCACCCAATCAGATCTACAATGGATCCTTATGATGATTTTATAAAGTATTCAACACTTGTGGCATCGACACATTCATCAGAAGCTGTTGTTCCAAAAAGATCCTACAATCAATAAGTTCATTGGTCTTGAAAGAGAGTATATCAACTCTTGACTAAGTGTGACTGATATATTTATCAATATATGTTGATTAAGTTATCTTGAAAGGAATTTTCCATTTGAGGATCCATTACAAGACATTTAGATTCCAAGAAGACTTGAGGTAACGTTCAGTGATTCCATTATTTGAGTAGCAACGTTATCTTGCTTTGGGTGTCAAGGAAATTGATCGGTCTCTCCATCGATTTTTAGTTTTTAAATTAGATCTTGTTGATGGAATTGTGTAGACAGTTGGTACATGTAGAACTTAAGTTTGAAAGTAGGAATCTATACCAGATATGTGATGTGAGGGGCTATTCCTCCCCTATCTCACTAGAGTATGGCACATGGAAGATTGTTTATGACAATTGTTTAAACCTTGATGAAATTACCATGTATCCTAACATGTATGTGAAAAATTTGCAAATTCTTTCCACCTGTGTTTGTTTTTTGAAAATTTTGCAATATCGTCAGAACCATAGTTATCAGTCAAGGTTGTTTGTACCATACTCATGTTTTTCTACTAGTGTCCTAGCTTCATTATGCAAGGGTTGGTTTGTTAGCTCCCCAATTTCCACGTACATATATGGAATTTATGACATTGCAAAGGTATTTCTTTCCAGAATTAGATGATTGCTCAGATTATTAGGTTTGGATTTCAACCACAAGAAATTTAGAGATCTAATCAAACCTTGTTTTAAAATTTTGGAACTTCCTGGACCAATTGGTCCAAGGATATTCTTTGTTTTGCACCCTTCAAATGTGTTGGGAAGGAATTTCCGAAATCCAAAAATCTGAAGTTATGAATTTAAAGCAATTCACCAATTTTAGGTTTTGGAGTTTCGGGGTCTTATTGTACATGAACCGGAATTTGAATTTGGATCTAATCTACTGGAAACATTACATTCTCAACTGAGTATCTACATGTGTGATATCTTAGATAGTAATTTTCAATGGTTTACACATAACTAAGAAATTACCTATCATCTTCACATGCCATAACATACTCTGACACTATGAATTTTATCGTAGAGAAAACTTCATTTAGTTCCTGAAACTAATCAAGGGGGAATGTAACATTATTATTCCACCTTCAATTTATAAAGTTCTATGTAAGATGCAGTATTCTAATTAGACTTTCTGAGTGTTCATCAGCTATCCTCCTCTATGGTTGTTTATTTCCTCTAATATCTGTCATTCCTTTCTCTAGTTTTCCAAAATATCTTTGAAGCAGTGAATGGCTTCTAAGATTCGATTGGTTGACTTTTTTTAGTGTCTACAATGCTTAGGACTCTTCTATTAGGGTCTGAACATATCTTCCTGTCATCTAGTAAAAGAACCAAGTCAGAGATTCACATGTTGCATAATATTCAACAAATAATTTCTCTTTTGCAGCCTATGAAAGTCATCGCATTAATGATAGCAATGTTGCATTTCATGGTCAAATATTTGGGTTTTGGCTATGAAACTTTCAGTGCGTCACCAGAGGATTGATGGGGAAATCATTGTCGTGTAGTCAGACTTAGAGGCTCCCTATGCAACATGGATAATACTGATTATTTTGGGCTATCATGGAGTGTTAACTACTCTCTGTCGGGTTTCTATTTTTCTGACTCTATTTCAGAAGTCCCGTCAATTCTATAGTTTTGCCTTTGTCGTGATGTTTAGAATTGTCTTACTTTGAAACTTTTCCTTTTGACGTTTTGGAGATTATTACTTTGTCACGCATCAACTATATCCATGTCACACATTCAACAAGTTTTCACCCTTTGGATTGCGGAAAGAGCAATATTTAATGCTTAAGAGTATGCGAGTTCCAAAATTTGGAAAGTATTGGTAATTTGGTTCAAGGTACTTGTGGTATACTTTTTGGTGAAACTTCCTACTAGGGTTTTTATAGGAGATGTCTAAATTTCAAAACTTTAGACTTCAGACTTTCAGATGATTCTAGGAAAAAATTTGCAGATACTTTCTAGGGTGTATACGAGGCGAACAAGGTCTGACCGACCCAAATCCTCAAAAAATATAATGTCTTTTTCTTATTCAAAAGGAAATTTTTCCTAAAATGAAGTATAACTATTTGAGGATGTATCCTCCCTATTACGAATATTCGCCACTAAAATTATCCCTGGTTTGAACCCATAAACAGATATATACATAACACCCATCATATTCATTGATTCACAACTGTTTACAGTAGCCACTTGCTCACTTCAAGAGGGCTACACCACCTTCCTTTGTCCCTTCTCTTATCCTCTCCATTTTACCTCTCTATTGTTGCAAAGAATGCTAAGAATAGTATTTCCCTCTCACTCTGAAGTGAAAAAGTTATCTCCTTGGTGTTAGAATGAGTGTGTTAAATAGCAAGGGTGATATTTCAAATTCTTTTTTGATTCAACATAGTGCCTTTAGGACTTAAATCCAACCTCATCTTCTTATTTTTTTATGTCTTTAGAAATTTGTATTTTGGTGGATGGTGCGCAATCGTCTTTTACCATAATTTGTACCAATAAGATTCAAATTATTGAAGTTTTATGTGATTTTCTAATTTTAAGCCAAGGCCATGCCATCTCCAATACCTATATTATTTAGGATATCCTTATCATGACCCCTATTTCCACATCATCTTCATCTTCCATTACTCAATTTGGTATTATCATCTTCCCACCATCTTCCATCTATTATATCAATCCCCTAGAAAACATAACTTCTCCTTTACTTGTTATTACTACCAATATAGGTGATGGCATAACACATGGTAGCTAACTAAAATAAGAGATGTTTTTAGCCAAAGTCCATTAGAATATCCATAAAGAAGATAGTTCAAGGCCATCTTTTATTTCATGGATGACTCTATTAGTCCCATGGTATCTTTCATTCATAATTTGGATAGGAGTGCAAACTTCATTTACCATACCTTTTTCAAACCCATCCTTTATGATACCTCCTATGTTTTCAGATATTGATGTTACCAATACTTTTTTGTTGATTCTCATAGTAAAGATGTCCCTCTTACTATTATGACCTTAAGTATTATGGATTTCAGTACCATACCTATCCCTATGAGATCAATCACTAAGGCTATGATGTATACATTAGAAAATAGGATCCCTCTATAAAATCTATAGATGTAGCCTACATAGATCATCAAGAATGTGTGAACAAATAATTATCTCAAACATGAAAGGTTACATTACCTATAATTCTTAATAAGTGATTCCAAACTCTTTCACTCCTTGATGTCATGTGTGTACATCACACATCTACAGAAAGAAGTTCATGGTAAAAGTTTAAAGTTCTTTCCTTGTGCCAAATTCCAAATCATCTTTAGATATTGGTAGATATATGCACACCACCAAGATGAGGTTATGGACATACAGTTATACTCTAACAATGAATATGTTTATTATGTGGATAATTGATGATTCTTAGGATTGTGTAGTGTTTCTAGGAACCTATTGAACATTCCTATCCCACGTCAAGCATGGAAGTATTAAGATAACACACAGAATTGTTTCATCCTCACTTAAGAATCTAAAATGCATATATGTACAATGAAGAGGTGTCACAATGCATTGTTAATGTTCTTTGGCTACACAATAGTTTACAATGTCGTATCTCCATTTGTACATTACGCTATTTAATATGTGGTTGCATTGACTACTAGGAAGTGTTTGTGAATGAAGAATCTACTACAAACCTTGTGGATCATGATTTAAATGAAATAAAAAATAAACATGAAAACACATGATACTAATTATTCCTACTTGTGTCCTACTCTAAGTATTTTTTAAATTCTTTGATGGCCATAAAATTTGATTCCTTATAAAAGAATTCCATCAAAATTAGGTTAAAATTTTATAACGAATCATGTAAATTTTGGTAGAAATTTATAACAATTACACTAAATAATAACGTTTCATTATATTTTAATCTTATCCAAATTGGTTTGTTTGTGGTATGCAATGTGATAAATAAGGAAGAGTAATACAAGTGTGATTAGAAGACAAGTGTATATATGTCTGATGAAGTTGTTACTTTATTGTATAGACAACTGTACATTTTTCAATGTGGCGGAATACACGACCTGTTTTTCATTTCTTTGGAAAAATTTAACCCATCTCTACCTGACAAGTATTTGATGTGGTTTCAATGTTTACAACAAGAAGGAAAAGCATTGGGGGTTGCGCCTTTTGGAGAACGAGATCAGGTTTTTCAAAGTGTTGAAAAACACCGTGCGTTTTTCAACGTGGCGGAATACACGACCTGTTTCTCATTGTTTTGGAAAAACTCAACTCTTCTCCACCTTACAAGTACTTGATGTGGAGTCAATGTTTATAAAAAGAAGGAAAATCACCGGGCGTTGTGCCTTTGGAGAACGGGATCAGGTTTTTCAAAGTGCTAAAAAACACCGTGTATTTTTCAACGTGGTGGAATACACGACCTATTTTTCATCACTTTGGAAAAATTTAACCCATCTCCACCTGACAAGTAGTTTATGTGGATTCAATGTTTACAACAAGAAGGAAAAGCACCGGGGTTTGTGCCTTTTGGAGAACGGGATCGGGTTTTTCAAAGTAGTGAAAAATATCGTGTGTTTTTCAACGTGGCGGAATACACAACCTGTTTCTCATCGTTTTGGAAAAACTCAACTCTTTTCCACCTGAAAATTACTTGATGTGGAGTCAATGTTTACAACAAGAAGGAAAATCACTGGGTGTTGCACCTTTTGGAGAATAGGAGCGAGTTTTTCAAAGTGCTGAAAAACATCGTGCATTTTTCAACGTGGTGGAATACACTACCTGTTTCTCATCACTTTGGAAAATTTTAACCCATATCCACCTGACAAGTAGTTTATGTGGAGTTAATTTTTACAACAAGAAGGAAAAGCACCAGGTTTTCTGCCTTTTGGAGAACGGGATCGGGTTTTTCAAAGTGCTGAAAAATACCGTGCGTTTTTCAACGTGGCGGTATTTGGAGAACACGACCTGTTTCTCATCACTTTGGAAAATTTTTAACCCTTCTCCACCTAAAAATTACTTGATGTGGAGTCAATGTTTACAACAAGAAGGAAAATCACCAGGTGTTGCACCTTTTGGAGAACGGGATCGGGTTTTTCAAAGTGCTGAAAAACACCGTGCATTTTTCTACATGGGGGAATACATGACATGTTTCTCATCATTTTGGAAAAACTCAAATCTTCTCCATCTGAAAATTACTTGATGTGGAGTCAATGTTTACAACAAGAAGGAAAATCACTGAGTGTTGTGCCTTTTAGAGAATGGGATCGATTTTTTCAAAGTGTTGAAAAACACTGTGCATTTTTGAACGTGACAGAATACACGACCTATTTTTCATCACTTTGGAAAAATTTAACCCATCTCCACCTAACAAGTAGTTGATGTGGATTCAATGTTTACAACAAGAAGGAAAAGCACCAGGGTTTGTGCCTTTTGGAGAACGAGATCGGGTTTTTCAAAGTGCTGAAAAACACCGTGCATTTTTTAACGTGGCGGAATACATGACTTGTTTCTCATCGCTTTAGAAAAATTTAACCCTTCTTCACCTGAAAGTACTTGATGTGGAGTCAATGTTTACAACAAGAAGGAAAATCACCGGGCGTTGCGCCTTTTCGGGCTCAGGTTTTTCAAAGTGCTGAAAAACACCGTGCATTTTTCAACGTGGCAGAATACACGATCTGTTTCTCATCGTTTTGGAAAAATTCAAATCTTCTCCACCTGACAAGTAGTTGATGTGGAGTCAATGTTTACAACAAGAAGGAAAACCACCGGGCTTTGTACCTTTTGGAGAATGGGATCGGGTTTTTCAAAGTGCTAAAAAACACCGTGCATTTTTTAACGTGGCATAATACACGACCTGTTTCTCATCACTTTGGAAAAATTTAACCCTTATCCACCTGAAAAGTACTTGATATGGATTCAATATTTACAACAAGAAGGAAAATCATCGGGCATTGCATCTTTTAGAGAACGGGATCAGGTTTTTCAAAGTGCTGAAAAACACGGTGCATTTTTCAACGTGACAGAATACACGACTTTTTTCTCATCGTTTTCGAAACACTCAACTATTCTCCACCTGAAAATTACTTGATGTGGAGTCAATGTTTATAACAAGAAGGAAAATCACCGGGCGTTGCGCCTTTTGGAGAATGGGATCGGGTTTTTCAAAGTGCTAAAAAATACCATGCATTTTTCAACGTGGCTGAATACATGACCTGTTTCTCATCATTTTGGAAAAACTCAACTCTTCTCCACTTGAAAAGTACTTGATGTGGAGGTAATGTTTACGACAAGAAGGAAAATCATTGGGCGTTGTGCATTTTGGAGAACGGGATCAGGTTTTTCAAAGTGCTGAAAAACATCGTGTGTTTTTCAACGTGGCGGAATACACAACCTATTTTTCATCACTTTGGAAAACTTTAACCCATCTCCACCTGAAAAGTAGTTGATGTGGATTCAAAGTTTACAATAAGAATGAAAATCACTGGGGTTTGTGCCTTTTGGAGAATGGGATCGGGTTTTTCAAAGTAGTGAAAAACACCGTGCATTTTTTAACGTGGTAGAATACATGACCTATTTCTCATTGTTTTAGAAAAACTCAACACTTCTCCACCTGAAAATTACTTGATGTGGAGTCAATTTTTACAACAAGAAGGAAAATCACTGGGCGTTGCACCTTTTGAAGAATAGGATCGAGTTTTTCAAAGTGTTGAAAAAAACTGTGCGTTTTTCAACGTGGCAGAATACCCGACCTACTTCTCATAATTTTGGAAAAACTCAACTCTTCTCCACCTAAAAATTACTTGACGTGGAGTCAATGTTTACAAAAAGAAGGAAAAACACCGGGCATTGCACCTTTTGGAGAATGGGATCAGGTTTTTCAAAGTACTGAAAAACATCGTGCATTTTTCAACGTGGCAGAATACACGACCTATTTTTCATCACTTTGTAAAAATTTAACCCATCTCCACCTGAAAAGTTGTTGATTTGGATTCAATGTTTACAACAATAAGGAAAAGCACCAGCGTTTATGCCTTTTGGAGAACAGGATCGGGTTTTTAAAAGTGCTGAAATACACCATGTGTTTTTCAACGTGGCGGAATACATGCCTGTTTCTCATCATTTTGGAAAAACTCAACACTTCTCCACCTGAATAGTACTTGATGTGGATTCAATGTTTACAGTAAGAAGGAAAATCACCATGCGTTGCGCCTTTTGGAGAACGGGATCAGGTTTTTCAAATTGCTCAAAAACACCATGTGTTTTTCAATGTGGCGGAATACACGACCTGTTTCTCATTGTTTTGGAAAAACTCAACTCTTCTCCACCAGAAAAGTACTTGATGTGGAGTCAATGTTTACAACAACAAGAAAAATCACCGGGTGTTGCACCTTTTAGAGAACCGGATCAAGTTTTTCAAAGTGCTGAAAAACACCACGCATTTTTCAACGTGGCGGAATACACGACCTATTTTTCATCACTTTGGAAAAACTCAACCCTTCTCCACCTGACAAGTAGTTGATGTGGAGTCAATTTTTACAACAAGAAGGAAAATCACCCGGGGTTGTGTCTTTTGGAGAACGGGATCGCATTTTTCAAAGTGCTGAAAAACACTGTGTGTTTTTCAATGTGGCGGAATACACACCCTGTTTTCATTGCTTTGGAAAAATTCAACCCTTCTCCACCTTACAAGTAGTTGATGTTGATTCAATGTTTACAATAAGAAATAAAAGCACCGGAGTCACACCTTTGAAGAACGGAATCACATTTTTCAAAGTGCTAAAAAACACCGTGCATTTTTCAACGTGGTAGAATACACGACCTGTTTTTCATTGCTTTGGAAAAATTTAACCCATCTCCACCTAAAAATTAGTTGATGTGGATTAAATTTTCACAACAAGAAGGAAAAGCACTGGGGTTTGTGCCTTTTGTTGAACGGGATCAGGTTTTTCAAAGTGCTGAAAAACACTGTGCATTTTTCAACTTGGCAAAATACATGACCTGTTTCTCATCACTTTGGAAAAACTCAACCCTTCTCCGCCTAAAAAGTACTTGATGTGGATTCAATGTTTACAATAAGAAGGAAAATCACCAGGGGTTGCACCTTTTGGAGAATGGGATTGTGTTTTCAAAGTGTTGACAAACAACGTGCGTTTTTCAACGTGGCGAAAAACACACCATTTTTTACATCGCATCAAAAAAATTCAACCCTTATCCACTTGAGAAGTATTTGATGTGGAGTCAATGTTTACAACAAGGAGGAAAAGCACTGCGAGTTGCACCTTTTGGAGAACGGGATTGTGTTTTTCAAAGTGTTGAAAAATACCATGCGTTTTTCAACGTGTTGAAAAACACACTCTGTTTTCCATTGCATTGGAAAAATCCAACCCTTCACCACCTGATAAGTAGTTGATGTCACTACTGAATATGTCATTCCCATTGTTCTGAGAGCAGTCCCTCCTTCATACTAAGATTAGCCAGATAGTTTTAACAAGCTGGTAAATCTATTAAAACAAGAAGAATCTATGTACAATAAATATGATGAAGAGGAGCAGGCACTATCTTCACATCAAAAAGGAAAAGGAAAAGGAAAATTTCATTCTTCTCAAAAGTCCAAAAAACAACATTAGCATTAGCATGGGGACAAGAACAAGAAGAAGTGTCCTATGTGTAACAAAGGACATGACATAAAATATTGTTAGTACAATATATATAAGAAAGGTTCATCAAGTAATTTTGGACCTCAAAATCAGCAATCTCAGGAGGGACATTCACACTACAATCAAGGGTATAAGAAGGGGAATTGCCAAAGAAAACCCTATCAACAAGAAAATATAGCTGAGTAAGAATAACATTAAAAAGTGAGGACTTCTTGTATATTGCTCATTCTAGTGACGCATCCACTTCATCTAGTGTTGTTTGGTATGTTGATTCGGGAGCCACTCGACACATGACTGGGCACATAGACTTGTTTATCGTAATGAGGGACATGCCTTCAAAACACCATGTTTCATTAGGTAACGATTCTTCATACACAGTACAGGGGACTGGGAACATTTCTCTACCTCTTGGTTCACAAAATTATAGACTATCAGATGTACTATATGTCCCTGGCTTAACAAAAAATATCCTATCAGTAAGTCAGATTCTAGATCACAATCTGAAGATTGACTTTGATAGTCATTCCAGTAAGAAAGTTTGTTTGATTCGAGACAAATAAAGAGGATAAAAAATTATTGCAAAAGCCTCTAATGTGGGATGTATGTTCCATCTTGACTTTGTCCATAGGGATGATCAAGCACTTGTGGCTAAGAAATCTTCCTCGCATAGTTGTGGCATCAGAGACTTGGTCACATCAATTTCAAATATCTCGAAACACTTCACTGGTACAACATGGTGAGAGGTTTTCCATCTCTCTAGAAGGATACAAAAAAATTTCCTCACTGCCTAACAAGTAAAAAACACAGAGCTTCATTGCAGAAAAGTAATTATTGAGCTCATGGTAAGCTTGATCTGGTTCATATCAATCTTTGCGGTCCGATGTAACCTATTCATTCTGGATTTTAGTACTTCATGGTTTGTGTTGATGAATATTCAAGGAAAATGGGGATATTTTGTCTTTGTAAGAAAAGTGAATCTTTTGAGAAATTCAAAAAGTTCAAAGTGGTTGTAGAGAACAAGTCTAGTCATCACATCAGATCTCTCTGCTCAGATCAAGGGGGGGAATTCACTAGTAATGAGTTAAAATTCTACCTACACGCTCACTGGATTCATCGAAATATGCCTCCTCCACACACACCGCAACAAAATAGTGTTGTTGAGAGAAGAAACCATACTATCATGGAAATGGTGTGTTACATGATCGATGATTGTGGACTGGCGAGGAAATTTTGGGCAGAAGCAAAAAAGACAACAGTTTACTTATTGAATAGAGTGCCCACAGTTTCTCTTGATGGATTAACGTCACATGAAGCATGATAAAATAGGAAGCCATACATTGCACACATCAGAGTATTCAGCTGCAAAGCTAACATGCACATACCCAAGAAAAATGGAAATAAGTTAGATATGAAGTCACAAAAACTCATCTTTATTGGCTGTTGTGAAGAGACTCTTAGGTACATATTGATGGATCCAAAGACCATAAAATTCTTTACCAACAAATATGTTGAGTTCTTTGAGAAGAAGGAAGCAGAGACTCCTCCTTCAGACTCACCTAATGTAGATATTCCACTTGTTGTAAAAATAGAAGCTGATGTTCCCACTGATGATGACAGTGATGATGGAGATGATCAGACATGATCACGACCCACGGGAGTAGTACAACGCATGCCCAAGTGGTATACTAACATGATACAAGATGAAAAATTGGATACTCCACCAAATACATCCACCATTGGACCACAGACTCACAGTAAAGCATGAGAAGAATTAAACTTTGCTTTGACGAGTAGAGTTGTTGAATCTGTTGAGTCGTCTACTGTCTAGGAATCTCTACAGTCGAAAGCTTGTAAAGATGCCATGGATGTTGGATATCATTAAGGAATGAAAAATAACACTTGGAAAATTTTCGATCTTCCACCAGGGAAGAAACCCATTGGTTGCAGATGGATATTCAAAACAAAGTACAAAGAAAATGGGAGCATAGAAAAGTACAAATAAATATTGGTAGCAAATGGGTATGCACAAAAAGAAGGCATTGACTATGAGGAGACATTTTCTCCCACAACTAAGATCAAAATGATCAGGATGATCTTTTCTATAGCTACACAGTTTGGATGCAAATTCCATCAGATGGACATGAAAAGTGCCTTTTTGAATGGAGATCTACAAGAAGAATTCTACATGACTCAACCTGAGGGTTATGTTGTACCTGGAGAAGAAACAAAGGTATGCAGACTCAGAAAATATTTGTATGGCCTTAAACATGCACCCTGGGCCTGGTACATCAAAATTGATGAGCATCTCGTTCAACATGGATTTGTCATAAATCCATATGATCCCACACTCTACCTCAAAAATCAAGGGGGGGATTTTGATTGTTGTTGTATATGTCAATGATCTAGTCATCACTGGAAGTTTAGTGAAGATGATTGATGCAACGAAGAAATATCTTTACCGATCGTTTGACATGACAGATCTTGGGCTCATGCAGTACTTTTTTCGATTAGAAGTATGACAAAAAGAGAATCACATATTTGTTTCTCAGTTGAATTAAACTAAGAAAACAATCGAAAAATTTATGATTATGGATTGTAAACCTATTGCTAAACCTATGAAGACGAGACTACAATTATCTCATTCAGATCCATCTCCGGTGGTAGATGCAACTCTCTATTGACAGTTGATCAGGAGTCTCATTTACCTAACATACACTAGACCAAATGTCAGCTTTGCAGTGATCTATCTTTCCAGGTTTATGCAGGAACCCAGAGTTTGTCATTGGAAGGAAGTAAGGTGGATCTTGAGATATCTCAAGGGTACAGTGGATCTTGGTCTAGATTACAAGAAGAATGATAAATTCTTCTGGAATGGATATTCAGATTCAGATCATGCAGGTAACCTTGATGCCAGGAAATCCACTTCTAGATTTTTATTCTTTTTGGGATCTGGACCGATATCATGGGGAAGCAAGAAACAACACTTTGTTTCTCGCTCTTGTACAAAGGTCGAATATCATGTTGCGGGTGAAGTTATTTGCGAAGAGATATGGGTATGTCACATACTGGAAGGAATTTGAATACCACAGGAAAAACCTACCACAATGTATGTAGAAAATGAAGGAATTCTCAAACTTGTTCACAATCCAGTTTTTCATGAGAGAACAAAACACATCGAGGTACAAGTTCATTTCATACGCGAGCATGTCTTGAAACACAATACACAACTTTAATTTTTCCCAACAGCTGAACAACGAGCAAATATCTTCACAAAATAATTTAATAAAACATATTTTGCATCACATATATACATGTATCTATACATGGAGGCATCCCAATGTTACTAAGGACACCTTACAACTTTAATCAAATATTCGAGTATCCCAAGCACAAGTAAATATGATTAAGACATGTAACTTATATGACTTCATCACGTTTGTCTGATTGTCACCGCATCAATGGACCTCAATGTATGGACTCGAGAGACATGAGTAGAAAAGATGAGGACACATGGCAAGATCCCATTACTAAAACTTCCACCTCACCATCCAGGATTAATGTACGAAGGTATGAAGTGCGGGGAAGTAAGATTTCAACACGTGGTAACATCTCAATCAATAAGATTCCATCACATCACTTTTGTCAAAGGGTACGGAGCACAGAGATGCGAACGAACATGATTGTGCCACATGTTAGTTAATGACTCAACATTCAAACTTCAAGCAAAAACAAAATGTAGAAGCATGATGTTGTTTTTATGGCGTGACCATTGGATGTTTTCAAAGCACGAGTTCAATATCATGGTTGCACGCCATTAAAGCTTCATGGCTATAAAGTAAAAGATTAAAACTTTTGTAAGCACGTGAAGAACAAAGAGAAAAACACCATAATCATTTAGAAGCAATCCATTACAACAAAAAAATTAAAACATGAAGTCGTTAACATAGAGAAGAAAAGAGAGAAGAGAAAGCGGTTTGAACAAGTTATTCACATAAGCTTTTCTATTCGCCAAAAAATTCTAAATTTAGTCGAAATTATCCTACATTCGCCATTACATCAACAATGTAATTCAAAAACAATATTCGTTTTCGCCAATTTCATAACTGTTGATTTCAAACAATTTGCCAACCCTGCGATTTTGGTTCTAGCAAAATTCACCACCATTTTTATATGTTTTTTTTCCTATGGAATCTTTCAAAATTTCCATGATGATTTGACTATAATGCAGTTACTCATAACACTGCAAACTTAGAAAATTAAGCACATCTCAAGATCAATTCAATTATTTGACTATAACCCAAGTTAACAATGTGTTTTGTGTATGTTTTGGATGTATTGCCGAGGTACACAAATATTTACTTGGCTTTGAAAGTTGGGAATCAATTTTTTTTAGATAGCCATAAGAAAGAAAATTAAAAGATGCAAATAATTGTGATTCCAAAAATAGAAACCACAAATGCAACCAGAATGATACTTCAGAGATGGTTTGATATCATGTAATATTAGAAGTTCGGCCTAATATCAATGATAAATAACCTCAAGATAAACACCCATAGTTAAATGCATTGTTGAATAAATCAAAGTAATAACAAAGATCTTGTATTTGTGATATGGTTAAATTTTCTACCATTCTTCAATATATGTAGCAAAATATGCCAATGATTACAATGTGTAACTCTCTTTATAAGAGGGTCAATGATTGTCTTTTATTTTCTTCATAATTATTTATCCCCTCCTTTTAATCCTTATATATAGACAAGTAATAAACATTATGGTGTAGATAAAATCTTTATAATTATCATAATACTCAATTCAATCAATGGTCTAATTTGAGGATATTGAAATCTTTAAAAGAAATAATGGATAAAGTGTGTGCATATGTGAACATAATTTAGAAAGCAAATGTATATTACACCATATAAACACATAAAAATTGAAATATACACTAAGAGTTTCTACAACTTGGTGTTAAATTTGAACACAATAGCTAAAAAGGTTGTAATCTAATTAATACATATGATGGTAAAGTCCATTGGAAGTAAAAATCTCAAAAAAAAGACATAAAATAATGAAACTAAATGAATATCCTTGATGATTAGCACTAAGTGAAAGTAGATTCACATATTTATATTTCAATAAATAAACCCTAATATACCATGATTTTTATGCCAAAAGGGGTGACATTGCAATGGAAGTGGCCCCTTTACTAACACAATGGTTGTAAGACGAGTATGTTTACTTTCTTAACCTTCCCCTCTCATCCTATATAACTTCACAATTAAAAATATCTCGTACAATTACCTCTAACTACATTCCTAACCTCCCAAAGATGGATATGCCTCTTCAGTGTATCTTAGAATTACTTCTAAGACTTTTAAATTCTCATTTAATCCTACACTGATTGTTAGGCTTGCTCTAGATGTTTAAGATCTTTTATAGAGCTCATGATGTAGGGGCATCAAAGCAAGAGGTTACAAGAATGTCAAAATTTCTTATCATCATGTTTATGGAACCAAGAAGTCATGAGAAGGGATATAAGGTGCAAAACCAAGTGTTATTTTAAGCCCAAATGCTCATAATTTCAAATTAGAGGGTTTTCCCTGCAAGTCAAAAATTTAAAATCTGTATGTAAAAAGTGACAAATATAGTTTCTAAGGTGTTTTGAAGGCTTTATAAGGTATGTAACTATTTAGATATGTTATGTTAAGTCTTAAAGTGGGTATGATACAATAAAATGTTGTCAAACAATGTAAATTACCTCATTATGGATGCATGGGCATGTGAAAGGTCCTAGTGAGTCATAGGGATAGTTAGGGTTGATGAGAGGAGAGAGATATGGGGTGAAAGAATCAGTTAGAGGATTCATTTCTCAAGGAGGAGGAACTAAGGGGAAAGGCAAAGAGAGAATTTTTCATGTAAAGCTATAAACTATTAAATAAACTCTATTCTAAATTGCATATGGATCTCCTTCTGATACATTGCTGAGATTTCCCTTGATGTTGTGGTTGAGTCCTATGATTCTATTGATGGGTATATAGAATTATTTGTTTCTTCATAGATATTTCATGGAAGTAAAATAGCGGGCACTCTGTTTCAACATGTAAATTCCTAAATAGAAAATGTAAATGTGTATTTTTGTATGTTTGGGGTATATTAGAATGTGAATATGGAAGAGTATTTTCTTTGACAAAAACCATGTGATGAGAGATGTGGAGCTATGTTACTTGAGCTTTAGAATTGAACAAGTTGTTATTATGTGTTCCATGCATGAATCTCTAAGAGATTGTGGACTAATACAATGATAAACTGATTGAAGGAGTTACTTTGCATGTGTGTGGGAAGCATTAGAATTGAACAAAGGGGTAAGAAGACTATTCTCATAAGTATTTTCCTTTGATTGAAGAATAAAATCACAGGTAAGCCATTATGTTGACAGTGACTGTGTATTGGTGTACAAAATTTAGTATCCTGGGAAAAGGTAGGAAGAATGATTGAATTCAACCCATCTCCACCTGACAAGTATTTGATGTGGAGTCAATGTTTACAACAAGAAGGAAAATCACTGGGGGTTTCCCCTTTTGGAGAACAGGATCACATTTTTCAAAGTGCTAAAAAATACCATGTGTTTTTCAATGTGGTGGAACACACGACCTGTTTTTCATCACTTTGGAAAAAATCAACCCTTCTCCACCTGACAAGTAGTTTATATAAAGTCAATTTTCACAACAAGAAGGAAAAGCACTGGTGGTTGCGCCTTTTAGAGAACGGGATCACATTTTTCAAAGTGTTGAAAAACATTGTGTGTTTTTCAACGTGGCAGAATACACAACCTATTTTTCATCACTTTGGAAAAATTCAACCCTTCTCCACCTGACAAGTAGTTGATGTGGATTCAATGTTTACAACAAGAAGGAAAAGCACTGAGGGTTGCCCCTTTTGGAGAACAGGATCACATTTTTCAAAGTGCTAAAAAACATCATGCGTTTTTCAACGTGGCAGAATACACAGACTGTTTTTCATTGCTTATGAAAAAATATAATGTCACATAAGAAAACCAACCTTAATTTTTTCTTCAACTTTTTAAACAAGTCAGATCCATTAAATTGAAGAAATCGTAATGGCCAAACAATTGCTTTGAATTATAAATGTAAGAATAATAAAAGTCAAACAAGAAGCAAGAATCCAATTAGAATTCTGAAAAATCTTAGAAGAAAAAATCGATGCCTTATTGGTAATAAGGAGCATGATCTGAAGAGTCTCTTGTATAATGAGATGATTTTTATATAAAAAAATTCAAACCAAATTTTTCTTTAAAAAATCCAAAATTAATAACGTCTTTTGAACGTAGTCTCGTGTATATATTAAGACCCCTCTCCACCTGATAAGTAGTTTATGTGGAGCCAATCTTTACAATAAGGAGGAAAATCAACATGGGTTATACCTTTTGGAGAACAGGATTCTGATTTTCAAAATGCTGAAAAACACAGTGCGTTTTTCAACATGGAAAAAAACACACTCTATTTTTCATTGCTTTGGAAAAATTTAACCCCTCTCCACCTGATAAGTAGTTGATGTAGATTTAATGTTTACAATGAGAAGTAAAATCACTGCGGGTTACACCTTTTGGAGAACAGGATTGTGATTTTCAAAATGCTGAAAAACACCGTGCATTTTTCAACATGTTGAAAAACACACTCTATTTCTCATCGCATTGGAAAAATTCAACCCCTCTCCACCTGATAAGTATTTGATGTGGATTCAATGTTTACAAGGAGAAGAAAAATCACCGCAGGCTACACCTTTTGGAGAACGGGATTGAGACTTTCAAAACGCTGAAAAGCACCATGCGTTTTTCAACGTGGCGAATAACACACTCTATTTTTCATTGCTTTGGAAAAATTCAACCCCTATAAACCTCATAAGTATTTTATGAATAATCAATGTTTACAAGGAGAAATAAAATCCCCACGGGTTACACCTTTTAGAGAACGTGATTGCGATTTTAAAAATGCTGAAAAACACCGCGAGTTTTTGAATGTGGTGAAAAACAAACTCTGTTTTTCATCGCTTTGTAAAATTTCAACCCATCTCCACCTCATAAGTAGTTGATGTGGATTTAATGTTTACAAGGAGAAGGAAAAGCACTGCGGGTTACACATTTTGGAGAACGAGATTACGTTTTTTCAAAATGCTAAAAAACACCTTGCATTTTTCAACTTGGTGAATAACACACTCTGTTTTTCATCACTTTAGAAAAATTCAAGCCATCTCCACCTGATAAGTAGTTGATGTTGAGTCAATGTTTACAATGATAGGGAAAATATTTGCGGGTTACAATTTTTGGAAAACGGGATTACGATTTTTAATATGTTGAAAAACACCGTGCGTTTTCAATGTGGCAAAAAACACACTCTATTTTTCATCGCTTTGGAAAAATTCAACCCCTCTCCACCAGATAATTAGATTATGTGGAGTAAATGTTTACAAGGATAATGAAAATCACCACGGGTTGCACATTTTGGAGAACGGGATTGCATTTTTCAAAGTGCTAAAAAATACTGTATGTATTTCAACGTGGTGGAAAACACACCCCACTTTCAATCACATTGGAAAAAATAAAACCTTCTCAACCTGATAAGTATTTTATGTGGACTCAATGTTTACAAGAAGAAGGAAAATCACCGTGGGTTGCACCTTTTGGAGAATGGGATCGCATTTTTCAAAGTGCTGAAAAACACCGTGCGTTTTTCAACGTGGTGGAAAACGCACCCCATTTTCCATCGAATTAGAAAAACTCAACCAATACCTACCTGATAAGTAGTTGATGTGGATTCAATATTTACAACAAGAAGGAAAGGCACCACAGATTGCACCTTTTAGAGAATGGGGTTGGGTTTTTCAAACTGTTAAGAAAACACCATGCATTTTTCAACATGGTGGAAAATGCACCCCACTTTCCATCGCATTGGAAAAAATAAACCATCCTCCACCTTATAGGTTCTTGATTTGGATTCATTGTTTACAACAAGAAGGAAAAGTACCGGGGGTTGGACCTTTTGGAGAACGCAATCACGTTTTTCAAAGTGCTAAAAAACACCGTGCATTTTTCAGTGTGGTGGAAAATGCACGCCACTTTCCATCGCTTTGGAAAAAATCAACCCTTATCCACATGAAAAATATTTGATGTGGAGTGAATATTTACAACAAGAAGGACAATCACCGTGGGTTGCACCTTTTGGAGAACGGGGTCAGATTATTCAAAGTATTGAAAAACACTACGTGTTTTTCAACATGGTGGAAAATGCACCCCACTTTCCATCGCATTGGAAAAAATCAACCCTTCTCTACCTAACAAGTAGTTTATGTGGAGTCAATGTTTACAACAAGAAGGAAAATTACTGCAGGTTGTGGCTTTTGGAGAACGGGGTCATGTGTTTCAAAGTGCTGAAAAACACCCTACATTTCTCAACGTGGTGGAAAACACAGCCCACTTTCCATCGCATTGGAAAAACTCAACCCTTCTCCACCTGACAGGTACTTGATGTGGATTCAATGTTTACAACAAGAAGGAAAAGCACCGGGGGTTGCACCTTTTGGAGAATATGATCAGGTTTTTAATAGTGCTGAAAAACACTATGCATTTTTCAATGTGGTGGAAAACATACCCCACTTTCCAATGCATTGGAAAAAATAAACCCTTCTCCAACTGAAAAGTAGTTTATGTGGAGTCAATGTTTACAACAAGAAGGAAAATCACCATGGGTTGCAACTTTTGGAGAATGGGGTCGTGTTTTTTAAAGTGCTAAAAAACACTATGCATTTTTCAACGTGGTGGAAAACGCACCCCACTTTCCATCGCATTATAAAAACTCAACCCTTCTCCACTTTACAAGTACTTGATGTGGATTCAATGTTTAAAACAAGGAAAAGCACCGGGAGTTGCACATTTGGAGAATATGATCACATTTTTAATAGTGCTAAAAAACACCGTGTGTTTTTCAACATGGTGGAAAACGCACCCCACTTTCCCTTTCTTTTGAAAAAATTAACCCTTCTCCAACTGACAAGTAGTTTATGTGGGATCAATTTTGACAACAACAAGGAAAAACACAGTGGTTTGTGCCTTTTAGAGAACGGGGTCGGGTTTTTCAAAGTGCTGAAAAACACCGTGCATTTTTCAACATGGTGGAAAACACACCCCATTTTCCATTGCATTGGAAAAAATCAACCCTTCTCCACCTGAAAATTATTTGATGTGGATTCAATGTTTACAACAAGAAAGAAAAACACCACGTGTTGCGCCTTTTGGAGAACGAGGTCACATTTTTAAAAGTGCTGAAAAACACTGTGCATTTTTCAACGTGGTGGAAAACACACCTCATTTTGCATCGCATTGGAAAAATTCAACCAATATTCACCTGATAAGTAGTTTATGTGGATTTAATGTTTACAACAAGAAGGAAAAGCACCGGGGGTTGCACCTTTTGGAGAACGGGGTTGGGTTATTTAAAGTGTTGAAAAACACTGTTGGTTTTTCAATGTGGTGGAAAAGGCATCCCACTTTCCATCACATTGGAAAAAATCAACCCTTCTCCACCTGATAGGTACTTTATGTGGAGTTAATGTTTACAAAAAGAAGGAAAAACACCGGGGGTTGGACCTTTTAGAGAACGTGATCGTGTTTTTCAAAGTGCTGAAAAACACCATGCATTTTTCAACATAGTGGAAAACACACCCCACTTTCAATCGCATTGGAAAAAATCAACCCTTGTCAACCTGACAAGTAGTTGATGTGGAGTCAATTTTTACAACAAGAAGGAAAAACACGGTGGGTTGCACCTTTTGGAGAACGAGATCATGTTTTTCAAAGTGCTAAAAAATACTCTGCATTTTTCAATGTGGTGGAAAACGCACCCCACTTTCCATCACATTGAAAAATCTCAACCCTTCTCAACCTGATAAGTAGTTTATGTGGAGTCAATGTTTACAAAAAGAAGGAAAATCACTGTGGGTTGTGCCTTCTGGAGAACGGGGTTGCATTTTTCAAAGTACTTAATGTTAGAATGTTAGAATGTGTTAAAATGTTGAAATGTTAGAATGTGTTTTTCAAGTGCCAATGAGTTAAAATATTAGAATGTGTGTGAACCCACCCCTTCAACTATGATCAAAAAACACAATGTCATACTCCTTTTTATGGAGAACGTTGATTTAGCTTTGGAAATGTGGTTGAGATAGAGATGCTCTAAAAGTAATAATAGTGTTCAGTTGTTCATATTATGATGATGTTCTTTTCAGTGAAGAAGGGTCCATCATAATAGAGAGAGAGATTCTCTGGTCTCTATTTGGAAATGTGTTAGAGAGACATATATACTCTCAAAACAATTATAGTGTCGAATGTTTATCACATGGTGTCCTTTGAGTGAAGGGGGGTCCATCATAGGGGAGAGAGAGATATATAATATGCGCTCAAAGTAATTATTGTGTTAAATGCTTATCATATGGTGTCCATTTGAGTGAAGAGGGGTCCATCATATCTTTACTCATTTACTCGAAAACAGCTCTTACCACCATGAGCAATACACTAGACACAAGCTTCTTATTGAAAAACATCATATTAATTGTTCATTATTATCTTCTATATATATTTTATAATGGTTTATTCGGTTTTTTCCACAAAGAAATAACTAATTTATATGATTGAATTCAATTTTGTGCACACAGACATGTACATTTAAAGCAATAAGATCAAACACTATTTTGTAGTGATTAAATGAAGCATTTCATACATAGAGCAAATTAGTTAGTTATTTCAGCTTAAGCCACACAATGGGTATTCAAATGTGTTTCTAGTCTTAAATTAGAAATAGTCAATTGACTAAATTTGCCACCCATTTCTTATCTTCATTCATAGTTGAAGAGGCCATAATTTTTTTTTAAATTCTTGCAAACTTTTATTTGAAATATGCTTTTCTTCGAGAAAGGTATCATGGCTACTAATTGAAGTAATATATATTTATATCTATGAATAGTTAAAACAGAAATATATGTTGTATTATATAAATATTTGCATATTGGTATGTTTATAATTATATTGGTGATATACAATATGTGTTTTCATTTCATTATACAAAGAATCTTGCATCATTTAAAATTAGTTTGTCAATAAATTTACAATTCAACATGTGTTATATTGAATTTAGTTTTAGTACAAATGAGTAAGCTTGTTTGTGATCCACAATATCTCTCTAATTTGGAAATATTCTACAACAATATCTAATAATGTGCATCTAAACTAACATTCACAACATTACAATTACCAATATTTAACAACTAATAATATATATATATATATATATAGATATATACAAATGATCTCCACATTCGTAATTTTTACAACTATATTGCTTCCAGGAAATCAAACTTTTCCTATTCTATTTAATTTAACACAGATAAGAGAAATGAAATTACAACTAACCAATACCAACATAATATCAACATAGTTAACTAGTCTCATACTAGTGATTAATACACACAAATTGTAGAAATTATCAAATCCTCTATCATTTATTAACAAATACGTGAATACAATAATACCATAATAATAAAATAGTTCACACTATTATTTAGTGTCTATATACTAAATAAAATATTTGACCACGTCATTCGTTTTGAAAACATGCTTTTAAACAATTGTTCGATATATTTGTACTCAAGATAAAGTTTCATGATATCCTTGTGTATATCAAGAACATAGATCTATTCCTATTTACAAAGTCTTAGGTAATAGATATGACATCAAAATGTTGTCTTTTCTTACAGTTTCAAATATATTAATTAATAATAATAATGAAAACTGATAATTATTTTCTAAAGTATAAGTTTCAAGATTTAGGGTTTTGGGCTTAGGGTTTAGGGTTTAGGCCTCAATGTTTAGGGTTTAGGGTATAAGGTTTAGGGATTATGGTTTAAGGATTAGGGTTTAGGGTTTAGGGTCTAGCACTTAGGGTTCAAGCTTTAGGGTTTATGACTTAAGGTTGAGGGTCTAGAATTTAGGGTTTATCCTAAATAACATAATTAGGAAAAATTAAAACTAATATGACATCGCATAAACAATCAAATGATATCTTAAAAACTAATACGATACCCTAAACACTGAAATATTGATATGACATAAAACACTAATGTGTCACCACCAATAATACATTTGGGACACACTATTCTCTAATGCGACATCCTAAAAATTGAAATGATACCCTTAACACTATTACGAGACCGTAAACAATTTATAGAGTCATGTAGAAACCCTAAAAATTCAAAATTCACAGCTATTCCTAGTCATGCCTATCACATCCACAATGTTCCAAACTAGATCTAGAATACATTTAAATCCATCATCCTCCCACATTCTAGTAGAATTAAATATAAGCCCCATACTCCATTTTTTACTATCATTTGAATGAGAAAAGGGGTTTGATACACATATTGTTGAGCTAATGTGTACTTTCGAGATATTATGATGTACCAACTCTTTTTTCTTGTACCTTTATACTTGATTGATTCTCATTTAATCAAATCTATATCATCAATGATGTAGTCTATCATGTGACTCAAGAACAAGCTTACCTTAGCATTTCTCCAAAAATATGCATGATTGATCTCAAGAATACTACCCATTCAAGACAATTAATGATCATTTACACTTCTCTCTAGTTATGCAAACATTTCTCTAGGTGTTCTTATTACTTCTTTGATGTTTGTGCTTGTATGTATATCATCACCTTCAGTAGATAACTTACCTTATCTTTTCCCTTTCTCCCTTGTACAATATCCTTCACTATTTTTAACCTACATTGATATTCAATCTTGAGTGGAGCTATATACTCTATTTTCTTTCTCATTCATATCATAACAGTCCAATCAAAATGCTTAGGTATCCTATTGAGTGGATCACATCACAGTGAATGATGCTTAAGAGTACACTCCCAATTATTGATGATTAATGACCTTCCTTTCTAGATCTCACCTTGAATTCAAGACACACCTATCCATGGCATACATTCCATTAATGTAGAAAATCTAAAGAGAGATTTTGAGATCAAGGAGATCTGTAATTTCCTAATTGGTTTAGTAGTGTGTCGTCAAAGAGAAGGAAGACAATAGTCCTTCTAGAGGATATTTAATTCAGTTTTATAATCAAGATAGCCCTCTTCTATGACAACAATGAAACCAAAAATAATTTCTAGAATCATAATAGACAAGGGATGTGAATATCATGTTGAAGTGTTATTTCCTTCATAGGTAAGAATGAAGATGAGATAACATATTTATACTATCATATTTCTAAATTCCACATAAGAAGGTCATAAGGGAAGGAGTGAAGCAATATTTGTAGGTCGCCCTTTGCACCCATTTCAAAAAATGAACAAGGAAAAGGAAACTAAGGATTATAGTTGAAATTTTTTTTACATTCATATAGAAAATAAGTCAACCTATCTAATCATCTCCCCCTCACTTACATTCATAGAATCAAAAACTATGATAAGGGTGGAGAGAATTGGCAACATGGATCACACTACTAGTGTATGTTCTCACTAGGCTCATCTCATAAGGAAAGAATACCATTAAAGTCACAATCTTTGTGTACTCCAAAATTGAGATAGAATTATAATCTATTGGTTCCATTAAGGGGAAACTTGAGGAGGAATTCAATATGTAGAATGCATATTTTCCTAAACTTGAAGATTTTTAAAATATTAAGCTTAATGTCCCTATCAAGGATGTATTAATGAAGTAAGAGGAGTACGAAAAGAGTTTTGAGATTCATGATGCGCCCATCTTTTGTATCATAATTTTTTAAGAATGCATCTTCAAGATGAGAGAGAAAATAATCATAGGCTAAAAGCTTCAAATGATATTACCGAAGTAATTTTTAATCTCTTGCAACTTCTATGAAAAAGACATGGCAGCTATTACTACTAAAACAATCTTTGCTCAATTTAGGCAACTAGTAGAATGATATTTTCTCCTAAATTATCGTTTGGTCTTGATTTGATTGATAGGTTCATCAAATACTAGAATGCTTTTGATAAATTCAGCAAGAATTTGAAGAAGCTGTAGTGGCTTACAACAAGGATGATTGGCATAGGTATGCAAAGTGAGATATGCTCTAAATACTCACAAGGACTTAAAGAAGAGAGAATCAAATATATGTTCAATTATTTCAACACTTATAGATAAAGGTTAGGGATTCCTAACCTAAAATAATCCTCGAGCAAGATGATGATGTCAAGAAACTTTACAAAGAGGATTATTAATATGTAACAAGTTATTTTGGCTATATATTTCCATGAAGTTTTGTAATTGTAAATTCTAAATTTCTACTTGACATGTGTAAATTGACTTTTTCAGTTTACATGATCTGAGAAAAGTGTTAATTGAATTTTAAAATTTATAATTTGGATACATATTGATTTTTTCAACGTGTAATTCAATTAAAAATTGACTTGCAAATCTCTATTTTTAGAAATTTTAACATTTTCTAGGTTGCATGTATCCTTCATTATAGGTGTTGTATTCTTATAATTATGTCATCACAGGTTATTCTAATGGATATTTTTTCTAAAAGAAATTATGGAAAAAAATAGTGTGTAAAATTTGTATTCAACATATTTTTAAAAGTAAAATAATAGAGATAGATGTTCATATTTTGTGTTGTGGTTTTGTATTTGTTCATTATAATTTGTTCTTATTTTCAATTAATAACCAACTCTTATCATTCTAGTATTCTAAATTGGTACATGATCCTCATTGTTAACTAATATTTTTTTGATTAAAATAAGGATTTTTCGTTTCATATCTAAAATCACAAGTGTTTCATCTTATTTTATTCCCATATCATCTTCCTATATTCTTCATCTTATTACCTTTCTCCCATATTACTAATCCTGGAAGAAATGCACTTGGGATGAAATCCCAACACCCCCAAGAATATATTAGTGTAAATATTTCCTTCACATGCATTTTTAGTTATTCAATAAAGGGTAGCTCCCCGTTATAATAGAGGAGATACTTATTCTCACACATGCTATTGCTAGAAACCAATAGTTTTCATTATGCACAATTATTTACCAATAGATCTATAAAAAAATATAATAAATACAATAAATTATATATTTCAAACATATAATTAATAAAAAATAGTTCTATAATAATTAAAATTAATATTATATAAAAGCATTACACATAAATAAATTATCAAAAAATAGAAACAAGGTATATTTTAACTTAAAATAGTGCAACCAAAGATAAATTCATTATAAACTAATAATAAACTGATTTTGTTTTGTGTAATGCACTTCTTACTAAGTAACATATATTAAAATGTTTCATAAAATAAAAAATCTTATCACTTTTTCAAGTTTTCCAGCAGCAGCTTTTAAAAACCATAAAAAAATTGAAATCATTCCTATGCATGCGTGTAAATATACAAGACAACAGCAGAGAAATTTAAAGAGATACCATTTAATGCAGGAAGCGGCAACCCTACAGATGATTTGATGAAGATTTAGCAGTTCCTTAGAAAAATTTCTGGCACTAACAGAACCCTGCATGACCGTCCTTCCCTGCCACCTCATCCACAAAGAATGGTCATGATGCATGTGTTTATGGGAGGCACACCATACATGGGTGCAAATTGAGTGGAGGGTAGTAGTCTCCCTTTTCCTATGCATGTGTTTATGGGAGGCACACCATACATGGGTGCAAATTGAGTGGAGGGTAGTCGTCTCCCTTTTCCTATGCATGTGCGTAGGACATCACTCAATCAACAGTATGTAAAGTCAAATATTCATGTTTATTAAACAGTTAACTTTGATTAAAAACAAAGGCCCACAAACAAAAGAAATCATTGCCACTAAGTCTAGGAAAACTACATATGTAATTAAAAGTACATATGTGACGAAATTAAAAGTAATTATTACCACTGGAATTGAGAATCACAAAGTATGTGACTCTCTAAGTTGAAATTATTAAAAGGAATTACTAGAATGGTCTCTCTAGCTCTAGTGGAGACCAGGGGTTAAATTTGATGGTTGTTTAGATGTTTTTTGTGATTTTAGCCGTAAAATACTTGCAAATATTTATAATGACCATCACATGTAACTTGCATATTTAAAATTTGACCGTCTTATTTTATATACATTTATATGTAAATTATATAGATACGTATACATATATTTTTATATAATTAAATATATAGAGAATAATTGGTATAAATAACATTGTTTTGTATTTTTTAAAAGGCAGTATTAAAAAATTACTGTCACTCGAAAAATGTGTGACAGGTAAAGGTGACCATCAAATTCAACCCCTGGTGGAGACCGTGCATTATGTATGTGACGAAATCAATGATTCCATATGTAAGGAAATTAAAATAATACAAAATAATTATCATGTTCAAGGATTAATATGTGTAAAAACTTAACTTGATTGTAGGGAAATGTATTATTCCCTAATATTATCTCTTGCCACTATTTGGTTGTTGAAAATAATAATTTATGTATTAAGCCTATATAATAAGAATTTATTAGTATATTATAATAATATATATATTAATAGATACTTATGTATAATATTTTATCTTGTGTTAATTATTTTAATCTAATGTATGTGAGAAATGTTTTAGTTACGATAATGACGTGATGATGGAGATACTAGATGAGAAGTATTAACTTTTTTGATAAAGTGTGGCTAGAATGAAGTCTCATTCAGTTCTATCATAGGCTTTCTATAAATCAATTTTAACAAAAATGGATTTTTGCTAAGACTAGAAATCCCATTCCATAAATTTCCATATCAAAATAATATTATCTATAGCATATCTACATTGGATAAACTTTTTTTGTTTTGTAATAACAATTGTATGTAATAGGTGGAAGATGAGTAAAATTATGGCTTTAGAAATGACTTTTTATAAGACATTGGACAAAGTTATCAGTTTCCAATTACAAATAAGATCCATATCCCCCATATTTGGAATGAATTTGATGTGGTCTTGGTTAATGAAGTGACCAAGTGCATTAGCATGAAAATATTCTAAATAGACATGGAATATGTCATTACCAACCACATCCCAAAGGGTTTCATATAATTTAAAAGGTAGTATATTGCGCCCTAATATTTTTTCATTATCCTTTCGAGAAATTGTCTCAAAAATATATGTGGGAGAAAACATTCTATTACAAGATATCATTTTCTTTAAGATAGATTACAAGGGATAACAATAATGTAATGTTCAAGTGCCTCTTTTTGTTCAGGAGAATGCTCATGTACTTTGAAAACTTGTTGATAATGGAAAACAAAAGCAGACACTATCTCTGACACTTTAAAAAACTCTATGATCCATCCTAAATGATTTTGATTATTTGGTGCACATGTTTATATTTGAGAGAATGAAATAATTACTTATAAGCCTAATTGCCTACCTTGAACCAATGCAATATAACTTTGATATGAGAACATTTGGAATTGTAAGCATAAAAAATTTAGACATACTACCTAAGATTCATAACTTATCTCTGTAAAGGTTCATAAAAGGGAGTTTTTCCCAAAGTGGATCATCTTGGAGGTAAGGGAAAAGCATGTTTTGCACCCAATTGAGGCCATTTTTTTTCCCGAAGGAGCACAAAAAACATGTCAGCCACTAGATGACATATTTTCACCATGTTATCCACCCTATCCTGCCAGTTTAGTGTCCTACTAAGCCCCAAACCCACACAATGTGGTTGTAGACACAAAATCGTGCACTTTAGGCATTATTTAGCCCGGTCTTGTACTACTATTTAGAGGGTTCTCAAGTGAAGAAAGTATTAATTAATCCCACCTTTTGACCATCTTATTTTTACCTTTTATTTTGTCATTCCCGCATATTTTCCTATACATATCCACCTATTTCGCAATTTTCCTGTCATTTTAGCCTAAACCGGGGCACCCAAGCCTATACTAGGATGCCTTGGTCCATGTTCTACTTTGCCACCTCTTTTTGGTCCTCTTCTAGCCATTTTTCATCCTTATCTTTTTCCTAGTCGGCCATGTCAGGGTTAATTACGAAATTAGAGAAAGATAACCCTATAAATACAAAGTTATGAGACTATAATGAGGGTCCTAGAGTCACATACTACTATCACTCCATCTAGAGTTACATCTACTTAATGTCATGGATCAATGCTAGGAGATCTACATCAACACACACAACATAGAGAGAGGATTCTATTCTATTTCATGCACATATGTTATTACATTTTCTATATTTATTATTGTTCACTACTTCATAAAGTGCGACTGGCACAAGAGCACTTAGAGCACAAAATGCACACACATACACCATAACTACATTTGTGTCCGAAATGTAGTGCAACACTCATTTTAGTAAGCCCATTGTTGTGGCAGTTGAGGTCATTCCAACCCATTCATTTTGCATATTTTATTTTTAGGGTTTTGATACTTCTTTGTCTCTTGTAGGTCATTCTGTCATCTTGCATCATTTCACATACTCGGCACAGTTTGGTATATCTATTGGCATAGCAACTGATTAACACGATGAGATCCCTCTCCACCATCAGTTCGAGCTTTTGGTGTGATGGCAAGTCATGTAGCTCTGATACCAAATGATTTTTCGTCACACCAAAAGCTCGAACTTATGGTGGAGAGGGATCTCATCGTGTTATTCAGCTGCTACTCCAACACCCTCCCACACGATGGAGCCGGGTATACACCCAATCGGCCCAACAACATTAGGAGGCAGTGACATAGGGAATTTCACGGTGTCACTTCCTCTTAATATGTCATTGGGCCTGATTAGGTCTATACTTGGCTCCATCGTGTGGGAGGGTATTGGCGTAGCAACTGATTAACACGATGAGATCCCTCTCCACCCTAAGTTCGAGCTTGTGGTGTGATGGCAAGTCGTGTAGCTCTGATACCATGTAGTTAAGTGCGCCGCCCCCAGAGTAGTTCTTGGATGGGTGACCTCCCGGGAAATTCCCAGTGTCACTTCCTCTTAATATGTTGTTGGGCCTGATTGGGTGTATACCCGGCTCCATCGTGTGGGAGGGTATTGGCGTAGCAACTGATTAACACGATGAGATCCCTCTCCACCATCAGTTCGAGCTTTTGGTGTGACGGCAAGTCGTGTAGCTCTGATACCAAACGATTTGTCGTCACACCAAAAGCTCGAACTTATGTGGAGAGGGATCTCATTGTGTTATTCAGCTGCTATGCCAACACCCTCCCACACGATGGAGCCGGGTATACACCCAATCGGCCCATCAACATTAGGAGGCAGTGACACCAGGAATTTCCCGGGAGGTCACCCATCGCCACACTACTCTGGCGTTGGCACGCTTAACTACCTGGCTCTGATACCAAATGATTTGCTGTCACACCAAAAGTTCGAGCTTTTGGTGTTGGCGTAGTAGCTGAATAACACAATGAGATCCCTCTCCACTATAAGTTTGAGCTTTTGGTGTGATGGAAAATCGTTTTGTATCAGAGCTACATGACTTGCCGTCACACCAAAAGCTAGAACTGATGGTGGAGAGGGATCTCATCATGTTAATCAATTGCTACGCCAATACCCTCCCGCATGATGGAGTCGGGTATACACCCAATCAAGCCCAACGACATATTAAGAGGAAGTGACATTGGGAATTTCCCAGGATGTCACCCATCCCAGAACTACTCTGGGGGGCGACGCGCTTAACTGCCTGGTATCAAAGATGCATGACTTGCCGTCACACCAGAAGCTCGAACTGATGGTGGAGAGGGATCTCATCATGTTAATCAGTTGTTACGCCAATACCCTCCTGCATGATGAAGCCAGATGTAACCACGTCAACTCTGGGCCCACCACGTATACACCCAATTAGGCCCAACAACATTAAGATGAAGTGACACCGGGAATTTCCCAAGAGGTCACCCATCCCAGAACTACTCTGGGGGTGGCGCGCTTAACTGCCTGGTATCAGAGCTACACAACTTGCCGTCACACCAAAAGCTAGAACTAATGGTGGAGAGGGATCTCATCGTGTTAATCAGTTGCTACGCCAATACCCTCCCGCACGATGGAGGTGGGTATACACCCAATCAGGCCCAACGACATATTAAGAGGAAGTGACACCGGGAATTTCCGAGGAGATCACCCATCCCAGCACTACTCTGGGACTGGCGCGCTTAACTACCTGGTATCAGATATGCACGACTTGCTGTCACACCAAAAGCTCGAACTTATGGTGGAGAGGGATCTCATCATGTTATTCAGCTGTTACGCCAACAATATTCATTGTGACAGATAGAGAGAATTTTAGGACATCTTATGACACTTCTAAAACCAAATTCTGAGCATTTCCAGAGACCAAGGTGCTTATTCTGCAGACCAGGGTGACCCAGGGCGCCCCAGTACCTTCCTGGGTGCTGCAACTTGTTTGTATCTACCAGATCTGACCTTTGCGGGACCTCTGAGTGATCCTTTCCACTTCCAGAATCTACACTTAGACCTGCGACAACCTGTGATACTCTCCAACAATCAGCTAAGTCATTTCCTTTTACATTCTTGGACATTTATCATTTTTATTTCATTTAGTACAATTACTTACAAATATTTCACATTGTCTTAGCATACGTTACATCGTTTTAGTCCTCCTATATTATATTAACTAATTATTATAATTCTCATTAGTTTAGTCCAATTTTAGTTAATCATTTTAGTGAACCCAAAATTTCTTCATACCACCTTCTAGGGTTTTGGATTTACATTTAGTCATCATGAGTATCTCCATCAACGAATATTTGCTTACCCATCCTGATTCGCTTCATCGTGTTCAACACCTTTTTGATACTACAAACGTTTCTGTTGGCATGCATCCCAATTCCATGTATAACACATTTTTTGATACCTTTTCACAACATATAACATTCAAGGCCAATCCTCCTTTTGACATTCATCCCTTTGACAATGACCCACCACTCTATATTATGTCTCACATTTATAATGTTGGTGTCAAACACACACTCATTGATAATGGTTCTGAGCTTAATCTATGCCCTATGTCTTTCCTCCAGGATTTAGGTCTGTCTGCTCGTGATATTAGCCCTTTTTCTATTTCACTCCTTGCTTATGATGGTATTGTTTTTCTGTGTCTTGGTCATGTTACCTTACCTCTTACTGTTGGTCCTAAAACTCACAATACAATTTTCTTTGTTATCAAATTTCCAGTTTCATATAATTACTTGTTAGGAAGGCCTTGGCTCCATGTCATGCAAGTTGTTGCTTCTACGATCCATCATTGCGATAACTTCTTACATGAACGCATTAAGTACATTATCTTTCAGGACCGTGACCCGGTCCAATATTGTGTTCGCGACCTTAAAAATAGTCTTCCTATCCCTTGCATTGATGATACCGATGAGCCTTGACCTATGGATGACCCACCTCATTTACCACCACTTGAGGGAGATATGTTTTTACTAGATGTTGTCCCTTCCACACCACCCACTGCTACAACTATTATTCCATATCAGCCACATGTCCCATCCATGGATTCTACTTTCCCATCTTCATATTCATCAACTATTTACCCATCATTCACTTGTACTCTTAATACATGGTTCATATTGAGAGAAAATTCTATTAGATCCTACTTCCCCTGAAACCATATGTACACATGACGGCTTAGCCCGCTTAGGTTATTTTGTTACTAATATTCATCCACCACCATACCATCCTCATTTATATCATGGGTTGGTCCATGTCACAACTGCTTATGGAGTTCGTGTCTTTCATCTTGATGTATTTCTTACATGTACTCCTACTACTACACCACTCACATTAGGAAATTATTTGCTAGACTATATTGGGGGCACCCTAGATCCGGATCAGACATACATATCCTTTCTTATTCCTTTTAGATGTGTTATCATCTATAATAGTTCTTTCCTAGGTTATACATAAAATCTCACTCATTGGTATGCACATGGCTGCCCCTTCCCCCCATTCATTGATGAAGAATATTCTATGGGCATGTATCGCTTACGTCTCAATGGCTCATTACATGATCAACCCACCACTATAGCTTACCAAGTTACTAACGCATATCCATTTGATTTCTATCTGGAGGAGGAAAATCTTCTTGAAAATTTTACATAGTCCCTTAGAAACACCACTTCCAGGGGGAACATATCACATTGCACAACCCCTCCTGTTTTTCCATAGCTACATAGTCTCACCTTCCATATTTATCATTCATTTTTCTTTCCTATAAACATACATATCACCCATCATAGCACAATCATTACCCGATGACTTACTCTTGTGCTTTAATTCACACTTGACTGTTGAGGGATTACCATTTCACTGAACCCCACACACCAAATCATAGGCACTACTTATTACATTTCATCCTACATTGCGCACCATAACAACATTAATCTCCCTCCTATTTCTACAGTATTTAGGTCGTCGGCTCTGATATTAGCCTTTTTTATCCACTCCTTGCTTATGATGGTATGTTTTCTGTGTCTTGGTTATTGTTTACTTACTCTTACTGTTGGTCCTAAAACTCTCCATACAGTTTTCTTTGTTATCGATTTTCCAATATCATATAATTACTTGTTAGCAAGGCCACAGCTCTATGCCATACAAGTTTTTCCTTCTACAGTCCATCGTTGTGTAAAGTTATTACATGAACATGTTTGAGTATACTATCTTTCATATCCATGACCCATTCCAATATTGTGTGTTAGCGACCTAAAAATAGTCTTCCATTCCTTGAATTGCCTGATTTTTTACATGAGGCCTTGACCTATGATGACCCAACTCATTTACCACCACTGAGGGAGATATGTTTTTACTAGATGTTGTCCCTTCCACACCACCCCACTGCTAACAACTATTATTCCATATCAGCCACATGTCCCATCCATGGATTCTACTTTCCCATCTTCATATTCATCAACTATTACCATCATTCACTGTACTCTTAATACATGGTTCATATTGAGAGAAAATTCTATTAGATCCTACTTCCCCTGAAACCATATGTACACATGACGGCTTAGCCCGCTTAGGTTATTTTGTTACTAATATTCATCCACCACCATACCATCCTCATTTATATCATGGGTTGGTCCATGTCACAACTGCTTATGGAGTTCGTGTCTTTCATCTTGATGTATTTCTTACATGTACTCCTACTACTACACCACTCACATTAGGAAATTATTTGCTAGACTATATTGGGGGCACCCTAGATCCGGATCAGACATACATATCCTTTCTTATTCCTTTTAGATGTGTTATCATCTATAATAGTTCTTTCCTAGGTTATACATAAAATCTCACTCATTGGTATGCACATGGCTGCCCCTTCCCCCCATTCATTGATGAAGAATATTCTATGGGCATGTATCGCTTACGTCTCAATGGCTCATTACATGATCAACCCACCACTATAGCTTACCAAGTTACTAACGCATATCCATTTGATTTCTATCTGGAGGAGGAAAATCTTCTTGAAAATTTTACATAGTCCCTTAGAACACCACTTCCAGGGGGAACATATCACATTGCACAACCCCTCCTGTTTTTCCATAGCTACATAGTCTCACCTTCCATATTTATCATTCATTTTTCTTTCCTATAAACATACATATCACCCATCATAGCACAATCATTACCCGATGACTTACTCTTGTGCTTTAATTCACACTTGACTGTTGAGGGATTACCATTTCACTGAACCCCACACACCAAATCATAGGCACTACTTATTACATTTCATCCTACATTGCGCACCATACAACATTAAATCTCCCTCTATTTCTACATTATGTTAGTCCACATCTACTCATTACATCTATGACAATACTTACGCACTTAGTCAAACTATACATTATACATTATCACACCATCCATCTTCCATATTATACTATTCATCATTACCTGTGAGTCTAGTTTTACATTTCATCCCTACATTCTACATTCATGCTAGGTTACATTATATATGGGTCTATCTTTACATTTTACCACTACACATTTTATTTCCTATCTACACCTATCACCGCATCCTACATATTACATATTCTACACACCCTACACTTCCTACATTACATTATTCACACAACACATTTATACATCATCTATATTCTACATACTATGCTAGATTACATTTCATATGGGTCTAGATTTACATTTTATCACTACAATATTTTGTTTCTATATACACATTATACATCCTACACATCCTACATTGCATTTCCCACACCGCGCGTATACAAAATCTTACTGATCACATGGTCGTCTAGTTTCATCGTACATGATACATTATATCCTACATGTATGATTTGTATTCACCACCCTATGATGCACTTTAATTCCTCGGTCCATACTCGACTTCCTAAATTTTACCAATTAAATGGACCTTACACTCACCATGCGAAATTTCCAGCGTTAGTGACATACACCTTAGGTTAAATTGTCACATATACTATCATCTTGTAGTGGTATACACCTTAGGTTACATCACCACTCCTTTATTATTCCTCTCATCGTGACATACACTTTAAGATAAATCATCACCCATTCCATCATTTTGTAGTGGTATACATTGTAGGTTACATCACCACTCCCTCCTTTCATCTTGTAGTGACATATGCTTTAGGCTAACTTGTCACATATTCTCTTCATCATGTAGTGATATAAACTTAGGGCTAAATCATCAATCCTCCATTCAGCAAGTCATGATATACACTTCGGTTATAGGGTTCACACACATCTATCCACATGTCTCCTTTCACCACCATTACATATACACACTCATCACAACACACTAGACATGACCACTACTACTTGACCATTTACCAATGGCACACTCTTGTTTATGGTTCATTATTGACTTCTGAGGGGGAAAAAAATGAACCTCATTGCATACACTTCCATCCACTCAGGGGGCATGTGGTTCCTATCATTCTATCTTGCATTCCATTCCATCCATCCATTACATATTGCACTTGCTTGGGGGTATTTACTCTTAATTTCTAGTGTTTTTCATGATCAATTTACTACATAGGTTAGAATGATTTCTTAAATGTCATTATATATATCATTCACACATGCACGTTAACACATTTATTTAGTGTGATCATAGATACAAGACTTTACAACATAACATGGATGCTCGCCTTTTACCCTTCCTATACTGATTACTAGGGGAATCCACATTCATCATATCTAGTTGCTATTGTTTCATTTGGTACTTACCATCTTATATTACTTTCTCATACACGCTTTGAAATATTGGTTTTCACTCTAACATGCTAACAGGTATTCCATGTGCAACACTTGTTTTGCAGGATTATACGTCTCCATGACTCCTTGTTTGTTTGTTTGTTTCTACTTGTCTGTTATTGTTCGCCACTGTATGTGGGATTTTCCCTTTGCTTGTGTGCACAATTTTTTGTTATTTATGGCCATGATGGCCTTGCTTGTCTTGCAACATCATGAGTGATACCCCATGTTTGTAACCTGCTTTGTGTAGTCTATTTGTTTTCTTACATGTTTACACTACTTTGTTTGGTAGTTACTACATTTTTTGTGTATTTTACACTTATCTTATTACATGCATGTGTTTTCGGACTAACACTTATTTTGGCTATCCATCCCCTTTTGTGTGTGCCTTGGTTTCTACCAAGCACTTTCTCTTTCTCCCTGCAAGGTAGAGTTCTATAGGTTAGAGTATGATAGGTCCTCTTTTGGGGCCGCATCCTCCTTTCAGTGGCGTCGCATGATCCCCCAAAGAAGGGGGGGCATGATTAAGGGTTTTACATACTAACAAAATGTATTTACACCGGTTTAATATAGTGCACTTTCTGCCCTTAGCACTGTGGATTTACATACATTGAGTGAGTTCAGACCATTCTACAAACTCCATACACAACGACCTCTATAGGACATGATGTCATTTGGAATTTCTACATGCTTAGAGGTTACAGTGGGCTTTCCTCCCTACACTATTTTGTCAAGTGACATCAGATCACCCAAAAAACCATGACAGTACAAAGATCTCTTCATACATTTTAGTAGAATTGGTTAAAGGTTGGAGGACACAAAGCATTTCCTCCCTATACTTCTTTAACCAAGGTGGCGTGAGATCGACTTAAAAACTCGTGACAGTACAAGATATCCTTCTACACCCTTTCTCTCTACATGGATCAGGTGCACATGTTCCATTTACAAATTTCTTTTTTACATATTTTACATTTGTGTACTTTACACATTTCTATACATGTGTATTTTACACAACGTTTTTACATACTTATATATTTGACTAATTGATCATTTTCTCCTTACAGGTCTGTCCGTATGAGAAACAAGCAGTCAAATTGGGGGTAACAATAACAATGACGATGACACAACAATGACAACAACAATACACCACGGTAACACTTGCCTTTACTAACCATGTAGGTACACTACACACCACAACAACTACACATGTGTTCCATCCTAGGTTCACTCTCATCACTTTTTATGCAAAGTTTTCATGTTTTAATCCATGATCCTCCACTTTTTCTTTTTGTCATTCCACGTTTGAATCTAGTGCATCAACACATCTCTTATACACTCTACATGGATATCAGGTATACATCTTTATCTACTTTTTATTACTAAGTGTTCCACTCACCAACATAAAGTGGGGGGAAAATGTAGACACAAAATCTTACACTTTAGGCATTATTTAGGCCGGTCTTGTAATACTATTTATAAGGTTATCAAGTGAAGAAAGTACTAATTAATCCCAACTTTTATCCATCTTAATTTTACCTTTTATTTCATCATTCCCTTGTATTTTCCTATACATATCCACCTATTTCGCAACTATCCCATCATTTTAGCCTAAACTGGGGTGCCCAAGCCTATACTGGGGCACCCGGGGTGCCCTAATTCCACCTGGGGTGCCCTGATCCATGTTCTAGTTTTCCACCTCTTTTTGGGCCTCTTCTAGCTGTTTTTCATCCTTATCTTTTTCCTAGTCGACAATGTCAGGGTTAATTATGAAATTAGAGTAAGAGAACCATATAAATACAAAGTTAAGAGACCATAATGAGGGTCCTAACATCAAATACTACTATCACTTCATCTAAAGTTGCATCACTTACATCCACATAGTGTCATGCATCAAGGTTAGGATATTTGCATCAACACACACAACATAGGGGGGGGATTCTATTCTATTTCATGCACACATGCTATTACATTTTCTATAGTTATTATTTCTCACTACTTCACAATGTACAACTGGCACAAGAGCACCTAGGGCATGACATGCACACACACTAGAACTAAATTTGGGTCCTAAATGTAGTGCAACACTCAGTTTAGTAAGACCATTGTTGTGGAAGCTAAGGTCATTTTGACCCATTCATTTTACATATTTTATTTTTAGGGTTTTGATACTTATTTGTCTCTTGTAGGTCATTTTGTCATCTAGCATTATTTCACATACTCAGCGTAGTTCATTAGATCTAGTGTGACAGATAGAGAATTTTAGGACATCTTGTGACATAATCAAAACCAGATTTTGAGCATTTACAGAGACTGAGGTGCCTATTCTGCAGACTAGGGTGCCTTTGTGCATCCTGTTATCCAAAATGAGCCCCCTGCTTATTTTGGCTAACTTGCCTTCATTCTTTCTTTCCTTGTGCTTCAATATCAAATTTCACACATTTCAAGCACTCAAGGGTTTCTGGAAATGGATCCATTAGATAGAATTTTTCTTCCCCTTTCTAGAAAGGTAAAATTTTCCTTCTAACTCCAAATATTTTAAAAGTTGTGGCCCAGTGGAGTTTTTTGGGGAAAATTTCCCTTGACATTCCCGCATCCAATGAGAAGACACCACGTGGCGACGGAAGTCAAGGGCAGCGGAGGTAAGTTAAAATATTTGCCAAGGAGTTGGCGGAAGGCACAAAGGGTAAATTTCGGCCCGCATGCCCGCGGACCAACCCGAGGATGACACGTGTCCCTGTTTGTGGCGGGAGTCGGGGGCGCAAGGAAATTTTTTGTTTTTTTCCAAAGTGACAAAGGCGTAAGGAAAAAATTTGAAGTGCGGTCCCACTAAGTGAACCAAGAGGTGACACGTGTCACCGGGAGAGTGGTGCGCAAGGAAATTTTGGGAAATTTTCCCAAGGTGAAAATCAAAGGGAGAAAAGGGCAGGTTGGGTTCACGCCCCCATTAGTGAATCAGAGGCTGACACATGTCTTGAAGTGGCGTGGCACAAATATTTTTTGGGAATTTTTCCCAAATTCAAAAAAGGGGAAAAAATTTTAGGTTTCGGCCCGCCAGCCCAAATTTTGCCAGTTTTGGCCTAAATCTTTAGAGGGCCATATCTTTTGAACCAGAGCTCAGTTTTTCTCGATTTTTGTGTCATTAGAAAGATGGTGAAATTATCTACACCATGGAGGGTTAAATTTTTATTTTTTGTAGATTTTTGTGGGATAAAAATGAAGAAATGTATCTGGCACGCAAAAATTATAGAAATGACATTCAACTACCAAAATTAATGCGGTATGGCACCCATTTTTCTCCAGCACGGCTCGAATGCATTGGGAAGTGGATTTACAGAGGTGCCCTTAATGTTTTAATGAATCTTATCGGTGGTTGAAGTCTAGAATCATATTTTCCCACGTTTTCTCCTTTCTTCCATTCTACTTCATGGTTATGGCTCATTTGTAACAAGTTATTCATCATTCTTCTCTGCCTCTCCCTTATTTTCTTCCCTAGGGTCAAAAATGGAGTTAGAACCTCCTCCCCTACTCTGTAATGGCATTTTTTGCCTCTTACCAGAAAAATGATGTTTTGTGTATACTTCTGGAGCAATAAAAATGTGTTTTGTGATGCATTTGCCCATCCTTGCTCGTTTTTCTTTGTTTTCTTCTTGCCTCTCTTCATTGCAGGTATTTGCGCATGTTTGGATGTTCATTGTAGGTTTTGGAGCTATGTTCATGGAGTTTTGGGAATTTTTTTGTGTGAAATACATCCTTTGTTTTGTGATGCACTTGTCCATCCTTTCCATTGCTCACCTCTTCTTGTTCCATGGCAGTTTTGATAGATGTTCAACATTTTCCTTCTCTGGTGTATCAGCGTTTTAGTGTAGGTTCTATTTTTCCCTCTTTTCTCTCTCTCTCTCTCTCTGTCTCCTTGGCATAGTTAGATTAGGATTAGATTAGCTTTCCTGCACTAGAATAGCTTGTGGCAGGTAGTTTAGGAAGATGAACCAGCCTTCTCTGGAGAGCTTTCCCCATTTGCGAAGGTCACACAATTTGAGAAAGCTCAATGTTGTGCATTCACACCAAATGACATTGCCTTACAAAAGTAGATCCATAGGCCATTTTGGGGGTGTTGTGACTTTGCACTAACAGTTTTGGCACACCCAGTGGGACACTGGGGTTAGATATTTCATCTTCTCTTAGTGTCTCAGCAAAAACAACAAAACTTACACCATCGTGCGCCACTAACAGTTTTGGCACACCCGGTGGGACCTTAGAGGTCTTCCACTTTATTTGATAGGTTGGTGTGTTCTTGTTAAAGATTCAGCCTTTTGAGGCATATTCAAAAGCACATATGGCGACTCCATCTGATCAACAACCCATCTCTGAAGTTGTAGACCTATTTTCCATCCATTTTAATTCATCCCTCTTTCCATATTATTTCATTATTTTCATTCCATGAAGTTGTGCAATCATGACTTCATTTCCATCATGGAATTCACATTTACAACAGCAGCAATTTTTCCCACCTCCAACATGTTTTACAACTCCTTCAAATCAGCATTTTTATCAAATTCAAAATCAGTATGCATATCCATATGAGCAATGCCAAAATCAGTTTGGCTATGAAGAACATCAAGCATAAGGATACGCATATGATTAGGGAAGTCAAGAAGAAAGTGTAGATTTGTTGGAGAAAATCCAAAAAATGGAGGTTGGCATGGTGCAATCAAGGGCTCAAGCAAAAATGAAGGCATTTCAGATTTGTTTCAAAGCACCCTGTCCATGGGAGGTCCTTTTCCAAGACATTACAGCCTTTAGGAGAAGCTAGACTTCATGATTGAGATGCTACCCCAAATTGCACAATGGACACTGGAGATAGAGACCTATAAAATTAGTGTTGAGAAACCTTGTTAATGGGTAAGTTTTACACCATCATTTGCTTTTTCTCTTTCCATTCCTCAAGTAGTACCATCTCATTTTGAATGCCAAATTCCAAATCCATCCCATGTTGCCCCAAGTGTTGATTCCATTTCTCCATCTCCTATTCTTCCACCTCATCTCAATTCTTCTATCCTTTTCCCTTCCAAATCCAAATACCCTCCACAAGAGCAAAAAGAAACACATTCCACTCCAAGGATACAAAAGTTTCATCTATTCCACCACCACAAAAAAATGAAAAAATGGTTGAGTCACAACCCACCCCTCCTCTTGCATTCCCAAATCCATGTTGGGAAGAAGTAATTGCAAAAATCAGTCATGAAGGACAGCAAGATGAAGAACCAAGCAAAGAAGGAATGATTAAGAGCTTAGTAAGTTTGGCTCTTAGATATGGGATTGAGAAAATTCCTTTGCTGGTGAAGCCTATAGAGGAGGTAAAGATTGAAGAACAAGTGATGGCCAAGACTAATTTTGTTGCCGCAGCAGAAGAGCAAAAAGAAGAGGCAAATCAGCAATTAATTTGCTCAGAATGTAGTGTCCATGTTGGCAATCTACTTGAGGAAGATGTTGATCCAATTCAAGTTGTACAATCAGCCATGGAAGAGGAAATCTCTAAAAGATATCTTGTAGCCCCAACTTGTCCTCTAGAGTAGCGGATTGAAGAGTTTGACTTGACAAACTTCATGCTAGAGGAAGAGTTCAATCAAGAGCAAGATTGTCTTCAAGCAGCAGAGGAAGGAGAAGCCACTCCAAATCCAAAATAAGAGGAGCCCATTCCAGTTATGGGGGAGAAAAGTGTAGATCCAAAAGCTTTGAGCACAAAGCAGGCTATAAAATAACCTTCTGTTCTTCTTTCTGCTTCATAGATCTCGAGTTCTAGTTCTGAAGAAGAGTTTGATCTCTCAAACTCAATGTTGGAGGATGAAAGAAACCATGGTGATCAAGCTGCAAATCAAGAGAACACCATGGGAGAGGTTGAACATTAGCAGCAGGACAATAATGAGGTAGTTTATCTGTCTGATTTGGAGGACTGTTTTGATGGAGAGGAACCAATTGAAATCACACCATTTTCTCTTTCATCATTCATATTACAAACACAAGAGCATGTTGTCATGAAGGAGAACATTCATTTGCAATAGCCTGCATCTTATAGCAGCTCTTTGGAATGAAGATTGGAAGATTTAAATCTTCCATGTTCTTCATTAGAGGAAGGAAAACAATAGAAGAGTTCCACCACATCTTCCACATCATTCACTCAAGAAGGTCTACAAGAGGAATCCAATTTTGGAGTTGAAAATCAGAGAAATGGGCATATCAAATGGATCAAACCTTGCCCAATCAAGTATTTGGATTCATTGGAGCCAAAGGAGAAGTCACAACCAGTCACGCTTGCTTCTAAGCATGAGGATGAGCATCTAAGTACCAAGGATCAACTGCCATACCTCTTCAATCCAAATGTAGAGAAACTAAAAGAGGTATTCAATTTGCTTTCAACTGACACCTTGCTAATTTGAGTGGAGGGCCGACTTATGGTCAATTTTTCACTCATCCAACCAGCCATGTTTAGTGCCAAATTAGCTGCATGGCTGCCATTTTTTAGGAAGGGAAGCTATTTCTCCCTGTCAGTTGCAGGCTTTATTTGAGCTCCCTTTGCTCTTGGTTAGAGTAGTGTAGGTAGGTTTTCTTTCAGTAGAAGAAGTGCTTGTGCACACTCTGTATGTTCCATTTGGAGCATGTATGATTTTCAGTTTTGTACATAGTTTTTGTGGTGCTAGTTTTAATCTTGCACAGTCCATCTCAGTGGCTTTTGGTGAGAACAAATCCAAGTTCAGTGGGCTTCAAAGTGGTTCAAAGGGAATTTTTCAAAGTTTAGATCAGTTTTCAAGCTACTACTCATGACTCCATGCACAATGGATGCTTCAAGGTAGCTGATCACTTCATCTAGCAGGCAGATGACCCCTGAGAGTCACCAAATTGTTATCCAAAATAAGCCCCCTGCTTATTTTGGCTAAATTGCCTTCTTGCTTTCCTTGTGCTTCAATATCAATTTTCACACATTTCAAGCACTCAAGGGTTTCTAGAAATTAATCCATCAGATAGAATTTTTCTTCCCCTTTCCAGAAAGGTAAAATTTTCCTCCTAACTCCAAATATTTTGAAAGTTATGGCTCGACGGAGTTTTCTGGGGAAATTTTCCCTTGGCAGGCCCACATCCAATGAGAAGATGCCACATGGCGGCAGAAGTCGGGGGCAGTGGAGGTAAGTTAGAAAATTCACCAAGGAGTTGGCGGAGGGCGCAAAGGGTAAATTTTGGCCCGCAAGCCCGCAGACCAACCAGAGGATGACACATGTCCTTGTTTGTGGCAGGAGTCAGGGGCGTGGGGAAAATTTTGGTTTTTCACCAAAGTGAAAAAGGCACAAGGAAAAAATTTGAAGCATGGCCCCGACAAGCAAACTAAGGGGTGACACGTGTCATAGGGAGAGCAGAGTGTGGGGAAAATTTGGGAAATTTTTCCAAGGAAAAAATCAAAGGGAGAAAAGGGTAGGTTGGGCCCGTGCCCCCATCAGTGAATCAGAGGTCAACATGTGTCCCAGAGCGGCGGGGCATGGATATTTTTTGGGAATTTTTCCCAAATTCAAAAAAGGGGAAAAAATTTAGGTTTCGACCCGCCAGCTCGAATTTTTCCCTAAATCTTCAGAGGGCCATATCTTTCGAACCAGAGCTCAGTTTTTCTCGATTTTGGTGTCATTGGAAAGCTGGTAAAATTCTCTAAATGATGGAGGATTCAATTTTTATTTTTAGTGGAGATTTATGGGAGAAAAATGAAAAAAAATTTCTGGAACACAAAAAATTACAGAAATGACATTCAATTATAAAAATTAATGTGGTATGGCACCCATTTTTCTCCAGCATGGCTCGAATGCATTAGGAAGTGGATTTGCAGAGGTGCCTGTACGTACCCAAAATTGTAAGGTACTGTACTGCCAGAACAGTGTAACAAGTGCCCCGATGATGATACAGGTCTCCTCGCAAGGTGTTTGGGATCTGGAAAAGCCCTCCGAGCATGCGTTAACATCCCACATGCCCCACCTAGCACCCGCACCCTTTGTTTTCTCCTTTTTCCCTCTTTCCTTGGCCTCTTGACCTTCAGTGACGAAACCGCCGCCCTGCTCAGAGTGGCGGTCTTGTGCGCGTTTTCCAGAACGCTCTTTTGACGCGACCCACGTGAAATATCATGACTCATCAACTTTCCTTGCCGACTTGAGCAATGCATTTATGTTTTTGGTCCTTGGAATAGTGTTTTTTTCTTTGTTTATTGTTTAGGAGTTCAATTTGGTTTTGGTTTTTGAGTGTTGGAATTCCTATAAATGCATGGTCTGTGCACATGCAAATGGTGAAGAATTTGAGCTGGAGCTTTTGGTCACCATTTTTCCTTGTTAGAGTCTTCTGATTTTTAGTGTTTTGGTTAGCTTGCTTAGGATTGATAGCATAGTTTGTTTCATACTTGGTTAGTATTGCTCAGCTGTTGGTAAGCCACAGACCCATCTTGTGCAGGCAGTGTTGTTGTTCCATCCAATCCAGTTAGAAGCTTGCCTCTGAATTCCTCTTTGCTGTAGATTTGTTTTTTACTTTGACTTAGAGTTCTTAGTTCAATTCAATTATATACCCGGTTAGCTTTATTCAGCTGTTGGTAAGCCACATATCCAATTTGTGCAAGCAGTGTCTTTATTTTGGAACAGAATAGCTTAGGAAGCCATTAAAGTTGTAGGTGTTTCTCTTCGTATAGGATAGTCATAGGTTCTGGTCGCTTCACGTTGCATGACTCGCAGTAAAATCCCGCTAGGAATCGCATAAGCCAAGCTCTGTACTCTTGCGCTATCCCTCTCCTACTCGCATTCTCGGTCTGCATTCTGAGCTGTCCTTATCCCAAAATCTACTCCTATCGGTGCTAGCATTACACGCTTTTCTAGATCCAAGTGAACACGAAAGAACGAGAAGATCATACTGAGGGGACGAGATCATACATACACCATCGGATTCGCCACTGTTCTGCGGAATCCAGGTTTTAAATTTCAAAGTTCTAGTCAGAATCATATCAAATAGAGTAGTTAATCGCTTTATTTCAGTTAATTTTATTCTCGATATTGCCGAGGAAGCTGTGGGGATTGATAGTTTCTGAGAAACTGTGATTAACTCCTCACTTCTGAGGTAGGGTCGAGAATCTTGCTTATAGATTAGTTATTTCATTGTTTAGAATAGATATACAAAATTGCACAGACAAATAACCACACTCGGTTATCTTGTTTGTTTTAAATTATTAGTTTAGTTGTCAATTCTAAATATTTTAAATAGTTGCTTTCTTAAATTCATTTAAATCATCAGAAAATACAAAAAGAAGTCATATATGCTAGAAGTATGCTTAGATTTCACTTTATTATAGTTTGTTTTAATTATTGCTTTTGCATGACAATTACGGGACCTAGGGAGCCCAGGGAATACATTTTCGAGCCAATCGTGCCTCAGCCCAACCTCATAGCGGCAATAACTGATATTGACTAGAACCTTAGGATACAAGTCTTCCAAACAACAACAGATTTCCAGTAGGTCAGATCTCAGTTAGGAGGATTAAACATAGAAGACGACCAAGCACATACGTTTTGGTCAAGTCAGCCAAACTACAGATTACCCTAGAAAATATCCACATGACTGTAGAAGGGCTCGAAAGAGAACAAACATTCGGGTGTGATCCTTTAGTTCCACAGCCAGACGCTGGAGACACCCTCGTAGATATAGATACCAGCTTAAGAATCCAAGTCGAAGAACGCCTGTGAGGTATTCTGAGAAGATTGCACAACTGTTGGTTCTAAACGTAGAAGCTGAGAAAGCTTACGATTACTAGATACTAGGGATCAGGACTTGATTCCACGCATGACCATAGCTGGTCCACAACAACCACGAGTCTACGGTTGTGACCCACAAATCCCACAACCTAACGAATCCATAAGAAAATTAGACATAGACACTGGCCTACGTACACTGGTATTCCAGTCTACTCCCACTTCCACCTATTATCATTGAACAACTGTCCTTGCTGGATACAACAGCTAACGAAGCTAGGGAATTCTAGACTAGGCCAGAAAATCGTCCATAGAGTCAATTATATTCATCATCCACTATATGACCTTATCAGGAGATATACACGAAACAATCTCAGGTCATTTTCCACGTATTCCGCAACCCATAGATCGAATCATGCCAGAGCTCGATATTGATTGGAGCCTTCGAGCAGTCATCCTTGCTGATCGATCTATCACACCGGTCCAGGTTAGAAGGGCCTTCTTTACCTTAGATTCGCAAAATCCATTAGTGCGTGTTGAAGACATTAGATTTCCTAACTAGTCTATCCGTATACTATCTATATTCCATCCCCACTGGCTGTCTCGGCACGACCTCGAGAGGTCGGGTACGCGGAAGAGTCACTTGTAGATTCTCACGCTCGCCTGTCACTTTTCTGACATACAAAATTGGTGAACCCGACGTGAATCAAACGAAATTAGTGAAGCTAACGTAAAACTTCCTACCTTCTTGTTCGGAGTCATAAATATCACATTTCCTTTCACAAATCACCTTCGCTCCTTCCCATTATTCTGCGGGTATTCATATACCCCCCCCCGAATATGTCGGGAATTCGATGCATATGGCAGACCCCTCTTAGGTCTCGAGGCATACTACGCCCAACAGAATAGGCAATCATCACCCTCGCTCTCAGTATGGGGTGACAACTATTCAACTAATCAGTTGTCAACACAAACCCCAAGAATCAGATATAGTTCATCTTTTCAAGCTAAGGAGTTAGATCAACCCCCTCGAACACAACAAACAGAGCCTTCAGGTTCAAACAATATGACGTTTACCGGAGAATCTGGTTCGTCTCCTCAAATGCTACTCAGACCACAGGTTAGTAGGCAATTAGATCCATACCTGGTCTTAGATGATGGACAATCAATACGTTATCCTAGGAGTGAACAACGCTCCCGGGGAATGTACCCACCTATAGGAAGTTTACAAATACAACCTGAGATCTCTTTTCCAGAAAATACCTCTATGCCACTGCATACAGGAAATATTCTTGGAGAAACTTGGCAAGATAGCGATCAGTTTATGACAGGATATCACATACCTTTACAACACTAAGGTATACAGCCAACGCCACTCAGGAAAAGTACCGTGACTTCACCAAATGAAGTCATTTCAACGTTAGTAGAAAGAGTGAGAGGGTTAGAACTGGCTCAGGCAAGTCAAAATTCTCCGTTCATACAAACGGGAAGTTCCAATCCTCCATACCCACTCTGGCCAGGTAGATCTCCTTACGGGAGTAGGCACGTTAGGCATGCCTCCTCAATATCCACAACAAACGCCAACAAGGCCCACCATCTCTAACACTATTCCTCCAGGTCTAGTGTCAAACAATCCATTCCTTGACAATACCCCGTCCTATTTAAACATGTACTCTAAATCCCCACAAGGAGATATGTTCTCCTCTCCCGGCATGTTTGCTCAAATGCAGGGACCTCCCTATGCCCCTGCCAACGCATACACTGCACCGTATCAACAACCTATCCCACCACCACTCCCTCAGCAACCACCATCAATGGTCGAAAGCTATGCAATAGGGACGTATTCAGAATATCTAAAAGAACCCTTAGATTTCACCATACGAAGCGTTATGCTTCCAAGACCTCTCCCTGATTTTTCCCAAGTTCAAGGGTGAGGGAGATCCAAACGCGCATATCAAAGCTTACGCTAACTTGCCATACGAGAATTACTTCCTTGGGATGGGGTTGTTACTAAAATATTTCCCAAAACCTTGGAAGGCATCGCTCTTGATTGGTATTATAGAATACTTGAAGCTTCCATACATTCGTTTAAACAACTCGTGTCAGAGTTCATCAAAGCCTTTGACATGAACAAACTATTGAGAACAGGAATCAGGGAATTCTTGCATATCAAATAAGAACACAATGAATTTGTCACCCATTTCATCCAGAGGTGGCCTACAGTTCTTTATTCGTCAGCAAGTGCTCCAAACATGGATCAGATGGAACTATGCAATTTATTCCTTCATTCTCTCAACAGAAAAGTGAAGGAAGAAGTCCAGAAGTTCCCACTAAGGACTTATGATGAGGTACTTGAGAGTGCTCTGCGAATTGATCAAGCAGCGATAGATAGTGGTCGTAAGACTTACGGAACAAACGGGAGGTTAATCACCTCCACTCAAAACACTACTACCACAAATGCCAATCAAGGACCCAAAATCCTTAACAAAAATCATGGGGTAACAACGGATGGGGTAACCAACCAACCCAAGAGGGTAAATGTTGTTAATACTCCGTCACAAACAAACAACCAGCGAAACAACAACTTTACCCCAATGGTCAATACAGTGGATTTTAACCATCCACAACAACAACAACAACAACGGCGAAATCCCATACAAGGGCCAAGCCAAAACTCATTTGGTTTCCAAAACCAAAGTCAAAACCAGAAACAACAATTCCAAAACTTTGGTCCTAATAGGCAACAGTTTGATCGGAATTTTAGGCCACAATACACACTAAACCAACAAAACGGGAATTATAACCCCAATTCTTATTGTGGTTTCCATAAAATTCGGGGTCACAACACTAAAATGTGCCGCGACTACAATAAATTTATGCAACGCTTGCCAGAAGAACAAAGACAGTTCTTCACAGACCTGTTCTTAACAGATCCCGTCTCATTATCACCAAATACTCTCGCAGGGGCAGTTTCTCCTCAGAATGCTCCCCTCAAGATCTTTAATGATCCGCTCCCAAATCATGACAGGAATAGGCTGAATCCAACCGGAACAAACAAAGGTGCAATAACAGGAAACAATGATCATGAAGCTTCGACTTCATTAAATCCGTCAGTTGCGCCACAGTTGGGAGCTCAACCAAGACCCAAGATAGTTAGTTTGGTAGAATTAGACGTTGAACTACCTATCGAAGCTATAACAAGAACACGAGAGTACTTCTCTCAACCGAGCCCAAGTCATCTGCCAGAGACAGATAAGAGTCAGCAAATAGTTGAAAAACCCATCGGTGCCTATGATTTAATTAGTGACCTAACAAAGACCTTTTCACACATTTCATTTTTGGACTTACTAAAGAACTCTCCCCCTCACAAAGATGCTCTTTTAGAAGCATTAGGTCTAGGCCATTTAATTAACATCACTCCACCTCCTGAGACACAGGTAAATCACATAGATTTTGATATCCACCCTCCAGGGCAGCTGGACAAGGATGTCGAATTCATATTTGAAATAAGTAAAATGCCCACAGATGCTGAGATCGCACGCCGAGGTGACCTAGCCTTACACTTACAAGTGTGGGTTTATAATAACTATGTAAAACGGGTAATGGTTGACGACGGGGCCGCAGTTAACATAGTCCCTTTCTCTTTCCTCCAAAAACTTGGATATGGAGAAACGAACTGTTCCACTACACGAAATACCTTGAGAGGCTATGATATCCTTAAAGCCACTTCGATAGGAACTATAATACTGCCGGGTCACCTTAGGGCCCAAAAACCATCTTGACTGAATTTTATATTATAGATCGGGAAACTAACTATAATATGATCCTTGGCCGACCTTGGATACATCGAATGAAGGCAATCCCTTCCACGCTATTTCAAGAAGTAAGATTCTTGCATCTGGGAAAGGTATTTGTAGCCAAAGGTGATCCAAAACCTTTCGATTTGCACCTAGCTGATTTAAAGAAAAGACCAGGGGTGCACTCATAATTTGAACTGCCAACAAACCAACTTAATAAACCCTCTGACCCAAAGCCAGAGGAAAATTTGATACCTACGACGGATCTTGAAACTACCAGCATATCCAAAACAATTCCAACCCCTAAAGGTAAAACTAAAGAAACAGTATCATTAGGGACTACTGCGAAAATCGTTGAGTTGATAGAACAAGACTCACCAATGTTCTTACCATTCGATTCAGTAGGCATAGGATTTTCCCTAGGTGTTGGTTCCTTGCCAGCAGAGGATCTCTATATGGTAGAAGTAGATTGCGCAAACGTAGTAGATGCCCTAATATCTACACTCTCAGCTAAGTATTGGACTCTCCATTTTGATGGAGCTAAATGTCGTTATGGAGCGGGGGCAGGTATAATTCTTACTTCGCCCGAGGAGAAGGTCCTCCCATTCTCTTTTAAGTTAAACTTTGAATGCACAAACAATGGCGCTGAGTACGAAGCCTTTCTTCTTGGCCTTACCTTAGCCAAAAGAATTGGTATTGATAACGTCAGAGTCTTGGGAGACTCGCAATTAGTGACAAACCAAGTTTCTAAAATATATGAAACTAAAGCCAAACATTTACAACTCTACAAAAACGCTGTATTAGATTTAAGCAAGGCGTTTAACTTCATATCCATTGAAGCAATCCCGCGAGAAAAAAATATTCTCGCCGATTCAATAGCAACCTCAGCATCACGCTTCACTCCAAGCAATGAGCTAGAAGACACTCACTTCACAGTATCCATTTGTGACGAACCATTGATAAAAACAATGACAAATCCTCTTTCAAGCGGAAGTGAATCTACCATCCTAGACCATGTTGGAAATGATGCAGCTACTTTGGATTATTTAAATGCCTATGCAGCACTACATCTCTCCTATCACACGCTAGATTTATCCCCGAATTCGCATTCATCTTCCTACTTCGGAAATCCCGTAACAGATCTTCCCTCACAAAGGGAGCCTAGCATATGCGCAATAGAAAATGGGGATGATTTAGATTTACCTCCAACACCACCTGAGTTCGAAGAGGGTAACGCCTCTTTAATCGAAGAAACAATCGATGTCAACATCGGGACAGAAGATGAACCAAGAATATTGAAACTAGGTTCTTCGTTAACTCTAGAAGAAGTGGAAATACATACTCAGGTTCTCAAAAGAACATCAAAAGGCATTTTCATTTAATTACAAAGAGATGACAGGAGTCGCACCCCACATTGCGGTGCACAACCCTCATCACTAGGTCAGATGCAAAGCCAATTAAACAAAAATCAAGACCCATGAAGCCCAAAGTAGCTCTCATGGTAAAAGAGGAGGTAATAAAAATCCTTCACGTAGGATTCATCAAGCCAGTTGACTACCCCCAATGGGTATCTAACATCGTTCCCGTTCTCAAGAAGAATGGAAAGATACGCATCTGCATAGATTTTCGAGATATCAACAAAGCTTGCCCTAAGGACGACTTCCCATTACCATCTATAGACGTTATTGTTGATGTAACAGCTGGTTTTGAACTCTTGTCTCTCATGGATGGATTCTCAGGATACAATCAAATCAGAATATCCGAGCAAGATCAAGCTAAAACCACGTTTATAACTCCTTGGGGGACCTATTGCTACGCTATTATGCCATTCGGTCTCAAGAATGCCGGTGCTACGTACCAGCGGGCCATGACATAAATATTTCACGATCTAATTCATAAAATCGTGGAATCCTACGTAGATGACTTATTGGCTAAGGCCAAGAAGCGCTGTGACCATCCCGAAGTACTCCACATCATTCTTTCACGCCTAATAGAATACGGAGTTATGCTAAATCCGGAGAAATGCGTCTTTGGTGTAACAGGAGGAAAGCTCCTAGGTTACATCATATCGTCACGAGGGATCGATGTTGATCCAGCCAAAATTCGGGCCTCGAAATGGTCCCACCTTCGAGTGAATCTAGAATCAGATCATTTCTTGGAAAGCTGGGTGCAATCCGGAGATTTATCCCGGACCTAAGCTTCGCCGTTCATCCAATCAACAATCTACTCAAGAAAGACTATAGCATTGATTAGACTGAAGATTGCAATGAAGCTTTTGAAGCAGTTAAGTGTTTCCTATTATCACCACCTACGCTAATGCCACCTAAGCTAGATCACCCGTTAATTCTATACTCACGGGCTACCGATGTCTCGCTGGCCTGTATGTTGGCCCAAAAAGACGATGACAAGAGAGAACGTGTGATTTATTTCATTAGCCGAACATTTCTCGACTATGAAACACGCTATACACAGGCAGAACGAAAATGCCTTGCCATAGTCTTTGCTACTAAACGTCTAAGACATTACATGTTGAATCAAGAAACAAAGGTCATGGTAAAGATGGACCATTTATGGACTTTTCTCACACAAGGTTCCTTGTCTAAAAAGGCTGGACGTTTTATAACATTAATGGGAGATTTCGAATTAAAATTTGTAAATCAGAAATCAGTTAAAGGACAAATCATTGTGGATTGGTTAGCTAAAAATCCATTAGATGGAGGCGATCTAGTAGATTTAGACTTTCCAAATGAATGCGTATACTACATCGAAACTCGACCTGCTATCTCTGAGTGCGCTTGGTACACTGATATCATTAATTATATCATGGACCATACATATCCAGAAGGAGCTACACCACAACAAAGAAGGCAGTTACGCGTAATCGTAGCTAAATACGTCATTATAGAGCAGGTGCGGTTTTCAAATAGGACTTTTTAGAAGAACAACAGTCAGGGGACAAGAAGTCCCTCCTCTTTAATGGGAGAGGTTCCCTTATTGAGACACGAACTTATTTACAAATATACAGAATGTCATTTTATGGTTGAACTTGGATACCACGAAAATGTTTTCCACAAAGATCATCAGTTACAAACGGGCTGAGGAAAGAGGGTACGAAGATAAGCAGAATAGCAAACGTTTGGAATTATAGATAACAGAATAATTCTTTACGAGTGCGAAGTTGCAGGGAATTTGGAACAAGATTATTTGTATTAGCTGAATAAGATTAAAGACACAAAGTTCTTCAAACGACCTTCTTCAGATTCATTAATCAAAGACACAAAGTTCTTTCTTGGTTGTGCAAGATCACTGTATTTGCAAAAGCAATCAGCAAGACTAACGAATTAGGTACAAAATAATCTTCACAATACTAAAGGAAAACACAGAGATACAGAGATTCAGATAGAGAATGAAAAGAAAAGCCCTTTTGTATTGATACGTTCAAGATCTATTTACAATTTCGAGAGTATGCCAAGTTCTTCCTCCTTTCAAAATGGCGTGTAAAGGCCATTATATAGATTACAATTCAGTTACGTATTGTAACCGTTTCTTTTAAATAAAGAATAGTTAAGTATTGCCGGTTGCAATATCCTAACTAATTACAAGGAATACGAAAAGACAGAGAAGAAGAGAAAAGAAAGAAAGAAGGAGGAGACAGGTGGCCAGCTACAGGGAGGGACCCAATGTCTTCAGAATTCGCTGCCTGAACTTCTTCAAAGCCTCGGCTATGTCTCTGCCACGTGGAACCGACGTGTTGGCAGCAGACTGAGTCCAAAATCCTTGACACTTCTCCATCTCTTTATCAAACTCGACGTGAGTATGATAATCTTTATTTGCTTCTTTAATGGCATATTGAAGAGAGCAAATGTCCTTCATCTTTTCTTTGGAGATGGTGCTTTCCTGGAACAGATCGTTTTTTACAAAAGCTCTGAACTGAGCTTTGATTTCTTGCAGGGACAGAAGAGCACCAGAGTTTTCATCCTGAAGATGACAATGTATATCTTTGAAGGCAGCCACTGTCAGTGCTTTGAAAGCTTCTCCCTTCTGCCAACTGTTCTTCATCTCTACCACAGCTTCTTCTAATACTCTGATCTTCCACTCTACGCTGTAGACCCAAGACTTTGATAAATTGTCTTTGGCATCATCAAAAATCTTGTTCGCCATTAGGATGTTCTCATCTGTTTGTCCCATGAGGCGGAGGTCTACTATGCAACTGCTCCAGATTTTGAGTTCTTTATCCATGGTACTGATAGTGGAGGAGAGCTTCAGTTGCATATTACTCACCTTTTCATAGAGCTTGAAGGCTTCATCGATGAAGTTTAACCCAGCAACAAGCATGTCATCCACCATGGCTTCAAAAGCTCTGCCATAAACAGAATACTTGTGCATATCTTTTATACTTTGCACTTCATCTTGGCTTAGTATTACAGGAGGAGGTAGAGCAGTCAAAGGGGTGGGATCCAAAACTTTGTCCTTAGATAGAAGAGACTTGATGAAACCTGTAAGAACTCGGGCTTGCTCTTCCAGCTGTTCGATAGTTTGCTGTCCTTTTTCCACTCTCCCAATAACTCTTGTGACTGTTTCCTGGAGATTATGGATCTCGCCTTCAGGGGTAGACTCTCCCATTGGGATTCTCAGTAGCTCCAAGTCAGATACTTGCAAGTCCTGTTCTGATTTGTCCATAGCAGGCTTGGCAATCTCCAGGAATTGCTGACCTCGAGTATCAGATACTATTCTGGAGGTGGTTCTTGCTTTCTTGGCACGAGAAGGCGTGGTGCCCAACATGGCTGCAACAGCATCAAAATTTGGTCCCAGGTTTTGGGAGGATGGTTTTCTCTTCCTTTTGTCAACCAAGGGTTGCACCCATGCAAAAGAGGAAGAAGAATCTGCAGGAGGAGCAAGGGGGCCAAGAGACAGGGAGCCCATGACACTCAAGGTCTGTGCAGCTGTTGACTCAAGCTGGGATGTGGAAGGAGCACTGGAGACAATGGCAGTAGAAGAATCACTAGCCCCTGGAAGCTCAGTGCTCTGGACCTCCTTGTCTTTATCTGTTGGGTCCTCAGGAACATTTGTAGGAGTTGGCCTTTCACTCTCTTCACTTTCACTGAGGATGATGATGTTCTCTGGTCCAATAGGCAATTCTGCCTGTTTCTCCTGAGGATCTCTTTCCACCGGTTCCTTCTTTACTTCCTTGAGCTTCTTCTTATATACCTGAGTGGATGGAGAAGGAGTAGATTCCGCAGGTCCCTGAGCTGCTGAGGCAGGAGAGGTTTTCTTTGGTGTTTCGGACCTTGGAACTGGTGCTTCTCTTATTGGTGTCGAGGCATCCTTGGAGGAGGATTCTCCCGAGCGTCTCCTGAATTCTCGGACCTTTTTATTGAACCAGACCTTAGTCCTGACTAAGACTGGAGCAAGGATTTCAGCCAAATCATCCCTCTCTTTTCTGTTCCAATCTAGGTCTTCCAGAGGGGTGTGTTTGATCACATTTTCATACTCATATGAGTATAGCTCAGAATTATCATCTTCAAGGCCTTCAGGAACTTGGTACAGACCGAGCTCTTGAATCAATTGTAAGGAGAACCTGCCATAATGTCTTCTTCTGGCCTCAAAGTCGTCTGTACAGTCGGCCCAGTAATCTTCTGTCTCTGCCACATGGTGATAGACTATCTTGATGTTCTGTTCAATAAACTTCTTCAAGTCAAAGCAGGTTCTTGGCTTGAAGAAATGAACGGTGACAGGGACCAAAGTTCTCTCTATATTCTGGGCATCCAGGGCTGTTTTACACGTGTAATTTCCCAGAGAGATGGGAAAGTGCAAGCCAGAGATCTTCTTGTCTCTGCAAGTTCTGTGCAACTTGTCCAGTTGCCTGCATATTTCAATCAAGGCCATCTTGTCATTGCAGAACATGGGAAGCCGCAGAGGAGTACCCTCATAACCAGCAAGCCTGATGTATGAGAACTTCCTGAATTGGATGAAGTAGGCCCCATACCGTGATATCAAGTTCATGGCTTCATCTGAAAACCTCCTGGCGGTGTCACCCTCGAGCAATCGGACCACGTACATAGTGAAAGCATCATTAACCCTTCTGAAATTGCGGTTGCTGGTCTCCAAGGTAAACTGCGGGCAATAGGTGTACACTGGGTTGCCTTTGTGGGCATCTATATATGAGAATCCAAACCATTGCCTTGATGCTGCTAGAGTATACATCAGATACGAAGTCATGAAAAACTTCTTTGTTTGCAGTACGTTGGATAGCTGCTCCGTCAGATTCATGCTGATGATCTCAGCCCAGTTGATATTTTGTGTACCTTCGCACACCATACTGATGAGCGGGCACATCCAGAAATGGAACTCGCTGGTGGAAGGCAAACCCATGACCCGAGCCAGCAGTATTATGAAATCTGACAGTTCTTCGTTGAAGTCTGCTCGGATGAGAGTTTTGGTGAGGCGGGAAGCTCCCTTCTTAGGGTTTTTTAACCAGGACTTCGCCACTCGTGCCCTGTACTTGTCACTGTCTTGATCGAACATGGCTTGCGCTTGGACTTGGGAAACAACTATGGCATTGTCCAATTCCGGGATCCTCAGAGCGGCACCAATGGCGGCAGCGTCTAGCTTGGCGATGAGCTCCCCATGTACGTTTGTCAATTCACTTGAGGCGGGGTCGAAGTGAGCTCCGCATGCAAGCACTGTATCAGCACACTGTACTGAAATTGGGAATCCTCCAGCGTACGCCAAACCACTGTCATAAATTGTCTGAGCCATCGGCGAGGGATTCGCATCTTCCATCCTTGCCCAAAAATCGCTGAAATCGAGATGTCGGGCCTCGCTATCTCCAATGTTGCTTACAGCAGACTCGAGTGGAGAAATCTGTTCTTGTCCTTGAAATTTGATCTTCATGTCGATAGTTTCAGGGGAACAAGGTTGCAAACTAGACTTGGAATGGAATTACAGAAGCAGAGGAACGTGCGCAAGTTTGTAGGCGGCAAGGGTTTGAGCAAAGGATAATCAAGGAAGATGTGAGAAAATGCGAAGGGGAAATGTTCATTATATAGCCTTTTGGGGAGAGGAGTGAATTCAATGCGCATTTAATTACACAACCACCAACTTGAAAAGCGCCATACTTGGAGTGAGCAGGAAAAACTAAGTATGGATGACACTAGGTACGCTTGGGACATGTGAGACGCGAATGCGCGAAACACGCGGCTCGGGCGGAATGGAGAGAGAATGCACAAAAGCTTTTGGAACAATTGGGACGAAAATACGCGAGGTACGCGGCTCGGGCATTTCGGCCGAAATTGGAAAAGCAGGCCCGCTTGGACTTGGGACTTTTGGAACAGATAGTTCCGGAGTACGCGACTAGGAAGCTTCGGCCGAAAAAGGGAAAGCTCGTACTTTTGACTTTGGGATATTTGGGACAAAGTGGTGCGAAGTACGCGGTTCGGATGGTTCGGCCGAAATTGGAATGACTTGCACAAAAGCTTTCGGGACACATGGAACAAAAACTTCCGACGGGCCCGAAGATAGGACAATTTCGGGGATTTCGGCCGGTCGGGGAACAACTCGCACTTTGGAACTTGGGACAGTCGGGACAAAAATGTCCGACAGGCCCGAAATACATGCAAGAAAGGTCCAATACTTAGATTTTCAGACTTCCAAGACTTTTTTCACACCACCAGCTTGGTAGAAAAGACACTTAGACTCAAAATTTTGAAATTTTACCTTTGACAGAGCAGGGAATTTTGAGTGGACAACAGCTGGCTCCTTCTGGGGATGACTTGGTGTAAATTCATGGAATGAGACAAGGCAAGAACTTAGATAACTCGGTGAAGCAGACCAGTGCCTTATCCATTGGGCAACGGAGTCAAGGACAAACCAATACAAGGGCAACACACACACAACAGAAGGGAAACACACCAAAAGCAAAAAGCAGAAACACTGTACACAATATACAAAGGGACTCCCTAGTCACCTAGGATTTAAACAACTTGAGATACTGCCCACTGTAAGGAAGTGGGAGGGGGGAACCATCCATGTAATCAAGATAGAAAGAGTTCTTACCAGCAAAGTGTCTTATCTTGAAAGGTCCAAGCCACAGAGAATCAAATTTTCCATGGCTACCACGAGGTTCGTGTCTTTTGTCCCACAACAGCACAGTATCACCAACTTGGAACTCTCTGCTCCTAGCTTTCTTATCAAACAGAATCTTCACCTTCTGCTGGTGGGCAGCTATTCTGTCAGCAACCTCCAATCTATCCTCGTTCAGTTTGTGCAGGTACATGATCCTTTTGTCCAGAGCATCACTGAAACTAGTGTCTTCAATGGCCTTCATCAGGTGCAAGGCTGGTAGTTCCACTGTCACTGGCAATTGAGCCTCTACTCCATACACTATTTGAAAGGGGGACATTCCAATGGCTCTTTTAGGTGTGATCCTGTCTGCCCAAAGAGCATCGTAAAGTTTCTTATGCCAGTTTCTCTGAGATTCATTGACCAACTTTCTTATGATAGTCACCAGATTCTTGTTGGTAGATTCTGCTTGTCCATTTCCCTGGGGATAATAATCTGAAGAATGAGCCAGAGAGATGCCATACCCGTAGCAGAAATCCATTATCTCAGTTGAGGAGAAGTTTGAGGCATTATCTGTTACAATCTTGTTAGGCACACCATACCTAACCAAGATGTTCTCTTTAATGAAGTTGCATACTACTTCAGAAGTGGTGCTCTTGACTGGAATAGCTTCCACCCACTTGGTGAAGTAGTCAGTAGCAGTTAGCACATGAGTATGTCCAGCGCTGGAAACAGGGTTGAGTGCACCAATGAAGTCTAGACCCCACTGTTGGAAAGGTTCTTCAATCACAACTGGTTTGAGAGGCAAAGAAGCCAATTTAGGTCTTCCCACGAAAGTCTGACAGGCCTCACATTTATCCACCCACTTGGATGCATCTTTGAACAAAGAAGGCCAGTAATACCCTCCACGGAGTATCTTATGAGCTGTGACTGTTGATGAATAGTGCCCTCCACATGCCTGATCATGAAAAGCTGAGAGCAATTTTCTCTGTTGTTCTTTGTCTACACACTTCAGGAATCTCCCATCCAAACCACGCTTGAACAAGGCATTTTCCCACAATACATATTGTGCTGATCTCAACTTAACAGTCCTCTTTTCTTTAGCAGTTAAATGAGAGGGGCATTCCCCGTAGGTGAGAAAATGAGCGATGTCAGCGTACCATTCATCAACTGAACTCAGGAACAGAACAGTAGGAAGGTCAGCTTTCTTCTCCAGTAACTCGTGTTGGGCTCCTTCAGCAATGAGCTCGCAAAGACCTTTTCCCCGAACCAGCTTGGTTGGCTTGATATCAAGGTCATACTCCTGGACTTTAGCCACCCAGTTTCCCCTCTTGGATCCAAATTCTTGTTGCGTGAGAATTGACTTTACAGTCGTATCTGGGACCAGCACCGTAGAGTGAGAGTTGAGGATATAGAAACGGAACTGCTTGACAGCTTTGACTACTGCAAAGGCATGCTTCTCCATCATGGTGTACTTTAGCTCATGGTTCTTCAGGATATAGCTCATGAAGGCAATTGGTAGCTCATGTTTATCAGGATCCTCCTGGGTTAAGACAGCAGCCAGAGTACTATCTGTAGCGTAGCAGTAGATAATGAAATCCTTGCTGAAATCAGGGCAGGCCAAAACTGGAGTTTTAGCAATAGCTTTCTTGATACCCTCAAAGGATTCCTTTCCTTCAGAAGACCAACCAAATGCTTGCTTTCCTTTCATCATCTGAGAAATATTCAAAGTTAATTCAGCAAAATCAGGGATGAATCTTCTTAGAAAATTGATCTTACCGAAAAAGGAATGCACGCCCTTTTTACTAGTAGGGAGAGGAATCTGTTGGATGGCTTGAACTCGTTCAGGATCAATCTTGATGCCATCCTTTGAGACAATGTGTCCTAATAGCTTTCCCTCTGTAACACAGAAGACAGATTTTTTAGGATTTAAGGAAATCCCATGCTCTCGGCATCTTTGCAGAACTGCTTCCAAGTGGTCGAAGTGATCCGCTCTTGTCTTTGAGAACACTGTCAGGTCATCAAGGTATATGACTATGCATTTTCCCTTCAAGCTTCCGAAAGCCAGATCCATAGCTCTCTGGAAGGTGGCACCGGCATTAATCAGCCCAAAAGGCATCCTCTTGTAGGCAAAGGTACCCCAAGGAGTTGTGAAGGCTGTCTTATGTTGATCAGCAGTATCAACCTCTACCTGATTGTATCCAGAAAAGCCATCAAGCATAGATAACATCTCAGAGCCTGTTACCGCTTGCAAAACCTGATCCATCATAGGCAGAGGGTAGTTATCTTTCAGAGAGGCCTGATTCAGGTTCCTGAAATCAACACAGATGCGGATCTCCCCATTCTTCTTCCTAACAGGTACAATGTTTGCAATCCAAGTCGAATGGTGAATGGGAAAGATGATTTTAGCCTTTAGCAGTTTCTGAATCTCCTGAAATATGGTGTCAGCTATCTTTGGGTTATACTGCCTCTGCTTCTGCTTGAAAGGCTTGATTCCTGGCTTGAGAGGGATAGAGTGCTGCATTTCTTTTGGCTTGAAGGCTTTTAGATCTTCATAAGAATAAGCAAGCACATCCTTATATTTCCTTAGAAGGTCAATTGCTCTTCTCCTTTCATCTGATGTGCAACACTTCCCGATATTTACCAGCTTCGGGTCATCAGAACTCCCAATATCAATTTTATCATACTCAGCTGATTGCCGAGGTCCAATGGAAGCTTTAGATCTCACGTACCTGTCATGCTTATCAAACAACTCCTCCAAACTCACCAAACCTTTGGGGATCTTGTTTCCTTTGAGCTTAATGCACCCTTCCTGATCAGTTTCTTCTCCTTGGGTGACGGCTTGGTCCGAAGACACGCTCTCACGAGGCAGGTTGTCACTTCCTTCGAAATACAGTTGTTCAAAATTGCCCTTGAGCTCCAGGAAGGAAAGCAAATGCTGGTCGTCGTTGAAGACTTGCCAGTTGTTAGTATTGTCAGGGACACTAGGTCGGTGGACCATCTCAATAGTGAATTTATCCTGAGAGAATTCAGGATGAGGAATCAATAATGACCCTGAGACAGCCAGGGAATCAGCTCTGCTGTTCTTTTCTCTGGGAATTGCTTCAATGGAGAAGGCATCAAGGAATTCAATTGAATCCCAAACCTGATTCCGATAATGCTTCAGCCTCCCGTTCTTTACCTGAAACAGGCTTCTGACTTGCTTCACAATCAGCTCTGCATCACCACGAGCCAAAAGATTTTTTACACCTCGTTCTTTGGCCACTTGCAATCCAAGGATGAGAGCCTCATACTCTGCTGTATTGTTAGTGTTCTCGAACTGCAATTTGAATGAAAAGGGGTACAGGCAGCCCTCAGGTGATATTAACAGAACACCGGCTCCAGAACCAGCCGAAGAACAACTGCCATCGAATTCTAAGATCCAGACACCATTGGGATCTTTAGGTGATATTTTGCAGGGTCGGATTTCATCAGGGGACAAAATCATGTAATTACCATGGCCCCTGTCCTCATAGAGTATTTGTGCCTTGGGATCATCTGTCTTCTGCACAATGTACTCGGACTGCTTCTCAGGTAGTAGCTTCTTCATTTGTCCATTGACAGGTATGAGAGCGTGTGACCAATCCATTTGAATCTCTCCACCCACATCTTTACAGAAGTTTCTGCTTAGCAACATTCCATAGGAAGGAGGAATGTCTGCTACTAGTATGGTAGCCAAGACCTTCTTTTCAGGTAAAGCAGCAAAAGCCACTTGTGCATCTTTAATCCTTCCCACCAAAGGTACTTCCTTACTTTCCATGGAGTAGCAAGATCCATAAGTACGAGTAAGGGTCAAGCCTAAAGCATGAGCTACTTTGGCGGGCATCACATTATCTGAGGCTCCGGAATCTATGACACAGTTACTGAGCCTGTGGCCAGCTATAAGGAGTGTTACATAGAAAGGCTTGATCTTGTCACCAGGTGAGGTGACAGCAGCTACTAGACTGGGCTGTGGTGCAGAAGGAGGTGTGGGCAAAAGGCCTTTGGAGGTGGTCTTGGAATGGGAATTTACAAATTGGATCATCTTGGCAAAAGCTTTTGGATGGGTTTGGTAATATTCAGCCTCTGAAATTTGAACTTTGGTCCTTTTTAGATGATCTACAATGTCAAAGGATCCAGAGGTGGATGGTCCATCATCATTTGGAATCTTAGGTTTATCAACCCTAGGAGAAAAAGAAGAAGAAACAACTTTGGGGGCAGGATTGGCAGTACTTACCTTTGGTGCAGATGAGGTAGGAATAGGAGATCCTCTTCTGGCAATTACAGGAATAGTTGCAGGCTGCTCTTTGGACTTCTTCAGGGGTTGTGTCACCTTTTCCCTCTGATGCGTCTGTTCCCGAGTCATGACAGCGAAGGATTCGCTGTTCATATCTGCTACCACTTCATCATAGTCATCTGCATCATCAATGCCTTCAGTGGTAAAGAAATTGACTCGAGATCCCTCGGGTTCTTCTGCCTCATCATCGAATTCCTCCAAGAACTCCTCACAAGCTTCATTATCATCTTCTGGTTCTTCGACCTCGCAAGTTGCATTCACAGGAACTTTGACGGGAGGTCCTTCAAGTGCCAATCTTGTGTGGGGAGCTGGCAAACGGTTTCTGGGTTGAAAATTTCTTCTAGGAACATCTGCATACGGTGCATGCTGAGCTAATTGTTTCTTTATAGCTACCAGATCATTTGCAAGTTTCTGGACTAATGGATCAGTATTGGGTCCAGAAGTGGAAGATGAAGAAGCAGCAGATTTAGATTTGGGAGGATCTCTCTTCAACTTCCCTGACATGATTAGGTCATCCTCGACACTAACAGCCAGTTCTTGATCCAGTATTAACGTTCCAAGGTTAGCCCTTCTTAGAGCATAACTGACTTTAGGCGTTTGGGCATTCAAAAAGAAACATTTTTGGATTTGATCAACCGGCCGAGTATTCACAGGAATTTTGTTGATCAGTCTGTTGAACCGAGCCACAAATTCTCTCATGGGTTCCGATGGATCTTTCTTTATTTGAGAAATCTGGGCAAGCAGTGCATGCACATCTTCTGCCGGCTTGAAACGGCTTTCGAACTGAGTTCTCATGGTATTCCAGTCGATGATGGCACCAGCCGGAAGGTGATAGAACCAGTCAGCAGCATTGTCCTGTAACGTCTCAACGAGCAGTCTTACTGAGACGTCTTCATGTTCAACCCCCAAGACTCCACACGCAACTATGAAGGCTGCAATATGCTCATCAGGGTGCACTTTGCCGTCGCCTCTGAATTTGGGGAAGTTCTTTCTGTTACCTCTAGGTAACTCATGCAAAGGCTGAGTGAGGGCCAGGGGCCCGACACGTTGACCCCATGGTACTTGTGCCATTCTTCTTGGAAATACGGTTCTGAGGGGAACTGTAACACCAGCAAGGATTAAAGCTTGTAGATTAGGACTAGCAGGCTCTGAAGGACTTCTTTCTCGAACAGGTGGAGTGCTCGTTGAACGAGTTCTTCTATTTGAAGGGAAAGGAAAACCCTGTTGCTCCAAAAGCTGAAACTGAGAATCTTCGATACCAAGGGCCCTTCTCCCTCGAGTGAAACGCGGAGTCGCCAGATCAAAGGATGATCGAAAAAAAATTATAGTACTGGAATGCGATTTTCCCCAGCGGAGTCGCCAAAAACTGTTGGTTTTCAAATAGGACTTTTTAGAAGAGCAACAGTCAGGGGACAAGAAGTCCCTCCTCTTTAATGGGAGAGGTTCCCTTATTGAGACACGAACTTATTTACAAATATACAGAATGTCATTTTATGGTTGAACTTGGATACCACGAAAATGTTTTCCACAAAGATCATCAGTTACAAACGGGCTGAGGAAAGAGGGTACGAAGATAAGCAGAATAGCAAACGTTTGGAATTATAGATAACAGAATAATTCTTTACGAGTGCGAAGTTGCAGGGAATTTGGAACAAGATTATTTGTATTAGCTGAATAAGATTAAAGACACAAAGTTCTTCAAACGACCTTCTTCAGATTCATTAATCAAAGACACAAAGTTCTTTCTTGGTTGTGCAAGATCACTGTATTTGCAAAAGCAATCAGCAAGACTAACGAATTAGGTACAAAATAATCTTCACAATACTAAAGGAAAACACAGAGATACAGAGATTCAGATAGAGAATGAAAAGAAAAGCCCTTTTGTATTGATACGTTCAAGATCTATTTACAATTTCGAGAGTATGCCAAGTTCTTCCTCCCTTTCAAAATGGCGTGTAAAGGGCCATTATATAGATTACAATTCAGTTACGTATTGTAACCGTTTCTTTTAAATAAAGAATAGTTAAGTATTGCCGGTTGCAATATCCTAACTAATTACAAGGAATACGAAAAGACAGAGAAGAAGAGAAAAGAAAGAAAGAAGGAGGAGACAGGTGGCCAGCTACAGGGAGGGACCCAATGTCTTCAGAATTCGCTGCCTGAACTTCTTCAAAGCCTCGGCTATGTCTCTGCCACGTGGAACCGACGTGTTGGCAGCAGACTGAGTCCAAAATCCTTGACACTTCTCCATCTCTTTATCAAACTCGACGTGAGTATGATAATCTTTATTTGCTTCTTTAATGGCATATTGAAGAGAGCAAATGTCCTTCATCTTTTCTTTGGAGATGGTGCTTTCCTGGAACAGATCGTTTTTTACAAAAGCTCTGAACTGAGCTTTGATTTCTTGCAGGGACAGAAGAGCACCAGAGTTTTCATCCTGAAGATGACAATGTATATCTTTGAAGGCAGCCACTGTCAGTGCTTTGAAAGCTTCTCCCTTCTGCCAACTGTTCTTCATCTCTACCACAGCTTCTTCTAATACTCTGATCTTCCACTCTACGCTGTAGACCCAAGACTTTGATAAATTGTCTTTGGCATCATCAAAAATCTTGTTCGCCATTAGGATGTTCTCATCTGTTTGTCCCATGAGGCGGAGGTCTACTATGCAACTGCTCCAGATTTTGAGTTCTTTATCCATGGTACTGATAGTGGAGGAGAGCTTCAGTTGCATATTACTCACCTTTTCATAGAGCTTGAAGGCTTCATCGATGAAGTTTAACCCAGCAACAAGCATGTCATCCACCATGGCTTCAAAAGCTCTGCCATAAACAGAATACTTGTGCATATCTTTTATACTTTGCACTTCATCTTGGCTTAGTATTACAGGAGGAGGTAGAGCAGTCAAAGGGGTGGGATCCAAAACTTTGTCCTTAGATAGAAGAGACTTGATGAAACCTGTAAGAACTCGGGCTTGCTCTTCCAGCTGTTCGATAGCTTGCTGTCCTTTTTCCACTCTCCCAATAACTCTTGTGACTGTTTCCTGGAGATTATGGATCTCGCCTTCAGGGGTAGACTCTCCCATTGGGATTCTCAGTAGCTCCAAGTCAGATACTTGCAAGTCCTGTTCTGATTTGTCCATAGCAGGCTTGGCAATCTCCAGGAATTGCTGACCTCGAGTATCAGATACTATTCTGGAGGTGGTTCTTGCTTTCTTGGCACGAGAAGGCGTGGTGCCCAACATGGCTGCAACAGCATCAAAATTTGGTCCCAGGTTTTGGGAGGATGGTTTTCTCTTCCTTTTGTCAACCAAGGGTTGCACCCATGCAAAAGAGGAAGAAGAATCTGCAGGAGGAGCAAGGGGGCCAAGAGACAGGGAGCCCATGACACTCAAGGTCTGTGCAGCTGTTGACTCAAGCTGGGATGTGGAAGGAGCACTGGAGACAATGGCAGTAGAAGAATCACTAGCCCCTGGAAGCTCAGTGCTCTGGACCTCCTTGTCTTTATCTGTTGGGTCCTCAGGAACATTTGTAGGAGTTGGCCTTTCACTCTCTTCACTTTCACTGAGGATGATGATGTTCTCTGGTCCAATAGGCAATTCTGCCTGTTTCTCCTGAGGATCTCTTTCCACCGGTTCCTTCTTTACTTCCTTGAGCTTCTTCTTATATACCTGAGTGGATGGAGAAGGAGTAGATTCCGCAGGTCCCTGAGCTGCTGAGGCAGGAGAGGTTTTCTTTGGTGTTTCGGACCTTGGAACTGGTGCTTCTCTTATTGGTGTCGAGGCATCCTTGGAGGAGGATTCTCCCGAGCGTCTCCTGAATTCTCGGACCTTTTTATTGAACCAGACCTTAGTCCTGACTAAGACTGGAGCAAGGATTTCAGCCAAATCATCCCTCTCTTTTCTGTTCCAATCTATGTCTTCCAGAGGGGTGTGTTTGATCACATTTTCATACTCATATGAGTATAGCTCAGAATTATCATCTTCAAGGCCTTCAGGAACTTGGTACAGACCGAGCTCTTGAATCAATTGTAAGGAGAACCTGCCATAATGTCTTCTTCTGGCCTCAAAGTCGTCTGTACAGTCGGCCCAGTAATCTTCTGTCTCTGCCACATGGTGATAGACTATCTTGATGTTCTGTTCAATAAACTTCTTCAAGTCAAAGCAGGTTCTTGGCTTGAAGAAATGAACGGTGACAGGGACCAAAGTTCTCTCTATATTCTGGGCATCCAGGGCTGTTTTACACGTGTAATTTCCCAGAGAGATGGGAAAGTGCAAGCCAGAGATCTTCTTGTCTCTGCAAGTTCTGTGCAACTTGTCCAGTTGCCTGCATATTTCAATCAAGGCCATCTTGTCATTGCAGAACATGGGAAGCCGCAGAGGAGTACCCTCATAACCAGCAAGCCTGATGTATGAGAACTTCCTGAATTGGATGAAGTAGGCCCCATACCGTGATATCAAGTTCATGGCTTCATCTGAAAACCTCCTGGCGGTGTCACCCTCGAGCAATCGGACCACGTACATAGTGAAAGCATCATTAACCCTTCTGAAATTGCGGTTGCTGGTCTCCAAGGTAAACTGCGGGCAATAGGTGTACACTGGGTTGCCTTTGTGGGCATCTATATATGAGAATCCAAACCATTGCCTTGATGCTGCTAGAGTATACATCAGATACGAAGTCATGAAAAACTTCTTTGTTTGCAGTACGTTGGATAGCTGTTCCGTCAGGTTCATGCTGATGATCTCAGCCCAGTTGATATTTTGTGTACCTTCGCACACCATACTGATGAGCGGGCACATCCAGAAATGGAACTCGCTGGTGGAAGGCAAACCCATGACCCGAGCCAGCAGTATTATGAAATCTGACAGTTCTTCGTTGAAGTCTGCTCGGATGAGAGTTTTGGTGAGGCGGGAAGCTCCTTTCTTAGGGTTTTTTAACCAGGACTTCGCCACTCGTGCCCTGTACTTGTCACTGTCTTGATCGAACATGGCTTGCGCTTGGACTTGGGAAACAACTATGGCATTGTCCAATTCCGGGATTCTCAGAGCGGCACCAATGGCGGCAGCGTCTAGCTTGGCGATGAGCTCCCCATGTACGTTTGTCAATTCACTTGAGGCGGGGTCGAAGTGAGCTCCGCATGCAAGCACTGTATCAGCACACTGTACTGAAATTGGGAATCCTCCAGCGTACGCCAAACCACTGTCATAAATTGTCTGAGCCATCGGCGAGGGATTCGCATCTTCCATCCTTGCCCAAAAATCGCTGAAATCGAGATGTCGGGCCTCGCTATCTCCAATGTTGCTTACAGCAGACTCGAGTGGAGAAATCTGTTCTTGTCCTTGAAATTTGATCTTCATGTCGATAGTTTCAGGGGAACAAGGTTGCAAACTAGACTTGGAATGGAATTACAGAAGCAGAGGAACGTGCGCAAGTTTGTAGGCGGCAAGGGTTTGAGCAAAGGATAATCAAGGAAGATGTGAGAAAATGCGAAGGGGAAATGTTCATTATATAGCCTTTTGGGGAGAGGAGTGAATTCAATGCGCATTTAATTACACAACCACCAACTTGAAAAGCGCCATACTTGGAGTGAGCAGGAAAAACTAAGTATGGATGACACTAGGTACGCTTGGGACATGTGAGACGCGAATGCGCGAAACACGCGGCTCGGGCGGAATGGAGAGAGAATGCACAAAAGCTTTTGGAACAATTGGGACGAAAATACGCGAGGTACGCGGCTCGGGCATTTCGGCCGAAATTGGAAAAGCAGGTCCGCTTGGACTTGGGACTTTTGGAACAGATAGTTCCGGAGTACGCGACTAGGAAGCTTCGGCCGAAAAAGGGAAAGCTCGTACTTTTGACTTTGGGATATTTGGGACAAAGTGGTGCGAAGTACGCGGTTCGGATGGTTCGGCCGAAATTGGAATGACTTGCACAAAAGCTTTCGGGACACATGGAACAAAAACTTCCGACGGGCCCGAAGATAGGACAATTTCGGGGATTTCGGCCGGTCGGGGAACAACTCGCACTTTGGAACTTGGGACAGTCGGGACAAAAATGTCCGACAGGCCCGAAATACATGCAAGAAAAGTCCAATACTTAGATTTTCAGACTTCCAAGACTTTTTTCACACCACCAGCTTGGTAGAAAAGACACTTAGACTCAAAATTTTGGGATTTTACCTTTGACAGAAAATACATCGAATGGGCTATTTCTGGCCCACTCTAGAACATGACGTGATAGAATTCGCACGCAGGTGTCATAAGTGCCAAGAATTCTCCCACGAGATCCACATGCCAGCACAAGCTCTATAACCAATCGCAACTCCATGGCCCTTTTCTACATGGGGCCTGGACTTGATAGGGAAGTTCTCTCCCTCATCCACAGACGGCCATAATTTTATAATCACGGCCACTGAATATTTTACCAAATGGGTGGAGGCCATGCCTCTTACTACTGTACCTGGGTCGGTAATCGCCAAGTTCATTTTGAACCAAATCATTTGCAGGTACGGTATCCCACAAATCATTATCTCTGATAATGGAACTTCTTTTTAAAATGAAGAAGTTCGCGAACTATGCAATAAATTTAAGATAAGCCATCATACGGCTTCCTTGTATTATCCCCAAGCCAACGGATAGGCTGAAGCAACAAACAAAACGCTGAAAGCCATTCTCCTTAAAACGGTGAAAGAAAACAAGCGAGATTGGCATTTGAAGTTATATCCGGCCTTGTGGGCCCACCGAACCTCAATAAGAACACCAACGGGAGCAACTCCTTTCTCGCTAGTATTTGGGGCAGAAGCAGTTCTCCCGCTTGAGGTCGAAATACCCAGTCTCCGCATTTCACTACAAGGGATTCTGGATGAAGACGCTTACAGAGAAGCACGTCTTTCCCAACTAGAAAGCATAGATGAAACTAGGTTAGATGCTGAGCAGCGGCATAGAGCTTATGCTGACCGAATGTGTCGGCAGTATAACAAGAAGGTCTATGAACGCGATATATACGAAGGCGATCTAGTTCTAAGACTAGACAGCCAGATCGACAAGAAGACGGCGAAGGAAGGAAATTCCGGCCCAAATGGTTGGGCCCATACCGAGTCATGAAAGACTACGGAAATGGTGCTTATCTCTTATGTACGTTAGAAGGTGAGGAGTTTGGCGAAACAGTCAATTCCTTGCACCTCAAGCGATTCTACGCATAAGCAACTAGCACTACCTATATAACTATCTACATTGCATTTTCATATAAATTAGGATCATTTTGTCCACTTGTTCTTACACAAATTGTGATCAAGGAATCTATTCTCAAAGTAATTCATTACAAACTCGTGATGTTTCTGGCATAAAGTTCTTTAATCATACCTCTCCATCTTCGTGTATCATCAAATCATCTTGGAATCTTTTATCAAACAAAATCAAACATGACGAAGTCTTAACGGTAACCATACCAAGATCTGCAAGTTTGTTCTCGCTTTGATTTCTTCTTAGGATAGGTGTCTTGCCTATGGTCTGTTCTAGAAGCTTCATGGTGTCACATCTATCCCATATACACATCTCTTTGGAAATAAGCATATACTGACATTTTACTCAAAAAGACAAGTCAAAAAGTGATTAAAACAGAAAATTTTATTTTTACACATTTCCTTGCCCCACCAACCTTCGGTGATAAGCTTGCGTCTCTTACTAGTGACGTAGGGTTGGGAAAGGATGGAAATGCCCTTACTCGCCTATGCCTTGCCCACGGTGATAAACCCATGCTTCTTACAGGTAGCATGGGGCAAAGTGTAGGGGGTCCTCTAGACAATGCAAACGTTAAAAGGTCATAAACAAACTATTCAAACTTTGAGTCAAAAATGAATGAATCAGATGTTCAAAATTCCAAGAGAGTTAAAATCCTAAAAATCCAGATTTTGTCTACTATGTGGCCATTTACGGGTCTAAGTCTAGATAAACCGCAAGACAAGTTGCACCCAAAACTATGAAGTCATTCAGGTAGAGTAAGCTTGTAGTTTTCAATTTGGTTCCACCAAAGCTTCGTCTGTCTTTCATCACTATCATTTCACCATATTTCATAACTTGCGCCCTTCTTGGCTCTTGGTGATGAGCCCTCGCATCTTACTAGTTGCGTGGAGTTAGGAGTGGGGCAAGTTAATCTGTTCATCATACTGGTTATTTTCATCACTTTGCCAAAACAAACATGAGGTATCCAAATTGCTCACAGAAGCTAAGATTTAAAATCACAATATATCTACAATATCATGCATCAGCATCATGAAACACAAAAAGAAAACAAACATTTGCATCATCTGTTTTCCATTGCATACATTCTAGAAAGCATATAAAACATACATCGTAGTATACACAAGAAGTTGGAAACAGAAAGAGAAAACATCAGTGACAAGTTTTGATCCAAAAGCGAATGCATATATATAAATAATCAATGTTTATATACAATGCCATCATGCTCTAGGCATGGTCAAAACGCTCAAAGAGCCCGTAATATACAAGAGAATTTATAGTACAAAACGCATAGGAGCCAAGTAGTCTCTCAACCCCTGCGCGACCGCTCTGAAGGTGCGCGCCCTTGCCTAGGGCTCCGGCTACGCTGGCGCTCTAAATGCACGGAGGGCTCAGGGTCTCGAGGGGCAGCCGCGGTCTCGCCATGAGAATGGCTCCTCATAAGACGCTCGGCTGTCCTATAGCCTGCCAACTCTGTACGAAGAGTCGACACCATCCTGGCCACGTGCCAAACGGGAGCAAAGACATCGGTATGCCTGCCAGCTACTGAAGGCTCCCCGGCATCTACAGATAGCTCCGCATGGGTCTTATCCATAGGGATCATCAGAGAATCCATGCATACCCTGCGGATTAGATCCCGCCACTCGTCAACAGTCTCTGCAAAGCAAAGAAGAAAAACGAATTAGAAACTAGGCAAGAGGCTAAGAATATACAAGATACAAACACAAGGAGAGATAGCAATTAAAAATCCTAAATTAAACAAACATTAAAAAGATGAGAGGATAACTTACTCGGATTACCGGGCCTCCAGGATGGATCGCTGGGGCCGGCACCCACTGCGGATGCCGCTGCCAACTGAGGGGCTTCTCCTGTAGTAGGAGCAACATGACGCCCCGCAACTGACTCATCCTCTCCACCATGGCCCTGGGAGAGTGGCTCCTCTGAAGCTAGAGTCTCTCTCTCTGCACTCTACTCGGCCCTCTCTGCCTGCAAAATATCCTGAGTGTCATGCCACTCAGGATCGTTGTCATCCGTCTGCTCCTCCGACCCTCCCTCTATAAGCTCCTCAGAATCGAAGTCGATATCTATAGGGTCATCGCTGCTATGAGCAGGACCCACGGCAATCTGAAGCAAAGGTGCCCGAGGCACACCGGCTCTCCCTCTGGCCCGAACTACCCAATGGGAGTGCCAGGAGTGATCACTGTCCAACCACGGCCTCTAGGCCCCCCTCTAGCCTCGCGGACTGATCTGTAAACTGGTGCCGCTGGGGGAAGCATGCCCGCATATGGAAGGCCGAACTGCTGAGGAACTCTGCCAAAAGGGTGTACCTCCACCCATCCCACGCGGTCGATAAGCTGCCTTGTGGTGGAGCAGGAGATCAATGTAAGGGTCTCCTCGCCCCATATGCCGGCCATAAGCTGGTACGGTGTCGCCTCCATGTCTGCTGTGGTGAGGGAGGCAACTGGCTGGTGAGGTGCTCTAAGTACCGACATATCTGACCATCTAGCTGCCCTCACAGCCCCTGGGTCTGCCACCTCTACCCCTCTGCCATAAGGAATAAAATGCTCGTACAACCAACTCATGACTAGAATCGGGTGGCTCAATGACTGTCCCTGCAAACGGACCACCCTGTATAAGTCATGGTAGGTGGTCCCCAAAATATCTGCGCCCCAGGCATATATCCGGCCATGCCCCTCTATCTGTGCAATGATGGGGGCCCAGCAATATAGTAAAGTATCTCCTCCCTTGTCCCTGATCAGCCTCGAGGCAAGGATCCCCATGATAGCCTGTCGAAATATGGGGATGTGCAAAGAAGGAATTGATCGAACTCTCACTCCCTTCTTCGACCCCGTAGAGATGGCTGCATCCCCCATGTAGCCTACCCACTGTGCAATCTGTGCTCGAGACCCTGCCATCTCCAGTGTGAGTCTCTTCCCGATGATCGGGACCCCCAGAATATGGTAGACATCCTCCAAAGTGATGGTCCACTCACCACGGACCCCTGGCAGTTGGAAAGTGTTCCGATCTGCATCCCAATATGAAAACAAGTCACAAAGTATGTGACTGGATGGTGTGACATGGGGCACGCCTGATATACGCAATATGCCGGCCCTCTGTAAGGTATCCTCCTCATCCTGAGAAAGGGCATCCAATACCCCGGAGAGCCAATCACACTCTCTCTCTCGGCTCCATCTGATATACTCTGCTCTCGCCTACATACAACCAAAACACACAAAACAGAGCAAGTTAGTATCTAATCAATATCGAGAGAGTCATAAAAGCATATGGAAGTGATAAAAGTACAAGTGCAAACTCAAAAATTAAGTTCTTTTGCATTCTGTGCAAAACTGCCGCCCTGAGCAGGGGGGCGGTTTTGTAACCGCCACTTAAGGGCGGCGGTCATGTAACCGCCGCCCGGGCCAGGGCTGCGGTCGCGGTCCGAAAACCCGCGCGGGTTGTTAACCCCAAAAAGCCCAAAATGAGCAAAAAAAGACCTTTTTAACTAAAAACAAAGCCTACCCAGTAGGCGCCCCCCCTAGATGGACCTTTTGAACCTAACATTTTCAAAAATAATCCCCCCATTGCAAAGAATTTGCCATTTCAAATTTGAAGAGGGAAAAACACAAAATGGAAGAAAACCAACCTGTGATCGCTGAGGTTGGTGTTCCGCTCGTGGAGGCATGATCACGATCTCGCTGCGAACGTTTCGACTCTACTCGCGTAAGAAACCGTCACCGTGGGTCCCAGAGCTCAAAACCAATCAAATCAACTCGCGCAAATGAATAGGAAAATGGGCCCACTTTCATATATATATCGTTCTATTTCGTTTTAAAGTGACTTTTTGATAGGTTTGGAGCGCTGATGGAGGTAAGTTTCTATCCCCGCACGAATGGTACGTTCTCCTTCCCTATTATTTTAGCATTTATCTTCCAATTTATTGTATCTATCTGCACTTGAGTTCTCTTTTCATTTTGCAGGTAGCGGGAATTTCGATGGCGTCATTTCAACGCATGGACGAGTAAGGTATAGCTTCTAACTCCCCATTTCGGGACTGCCATACTCGGACCCAACATTTTATGCCTCTTCATGGCTAAAACGCTTCTCCGAGGGGGCAATATGTACGTAAACAAAAATTGTAAGGTACTGTACTGCCAGAACAGTGTAACAAGTGCCCCAATGATGATACAGGTCTCCTCGCAAGGTGTTTGGGATCCGGAAAAGCCCTCCGAGCATGCGTTAACATCCCGCATGCCCTGCTTAGCCCCCGCACCCTTTGTTTTCTCCTTTTTCCCTCTTTCCTTGGCCTCTTGAACTTCAGTGACGAAACCGCCGCCCTGCTCAGAGTGGCGGTCCTGTGCGCGTTTTCCAGAACGCTCTTTTGACGCAACCCGCGTGAAATATCACGATTCACCAGCTTTCCTTGCCGACTTGAGCATGCATTTATGTTTTTGGTCCCCTGGAATAGTGTTTTTTCTTTGTTTATTGTTTAGGAGTTTAATTTGGTTTTGGTTTTTGAGTGTTGGAATTCCTATAAATGCATGGTTTGTGCACATGCAAATGGTGAAGAATTTGAGTTGGGGCTTTTGGTCACCATTTTTCCTTGTTAGAGTCTTCTGATTTTTAGTGTTTTGGTTAGCTTGCTTAGGATTGATAGCATAGTTTGTTTCATACTTGGTTAGTATTGCTCAGCTGTTGGTAAGCCACAGACCCATCTTGTGCAGGCAGTGTTGTTGTTCCATCCAATCTGGTTAGAAGCTTGCCTCTGAATTCCTCTTTGCTGTAGATTTGTTTTTACTTTGACTTAGAGTTCTTAGTTCAATTCATTATATACCCGGTTAGCTTTATTCAACTGTTGGTAAGCCACATATCCAATTTGTGCAAGCAGTGTCTTTATTTTGGAACAGAATAGCTTAGGAAGCCATTAAAGTTGCAGGTTTTTCTCTTCGTATAGGATAGTCATAGGTTCTGGTCGCTTCACATTGCATGACTCGCAGTAAAATCCCGCTAGGAATCGCATAAGCCAAGCTCTGTACTCTTGCGCTATCCCTCTCCTACTCGCATTCTCGGTCTGCATTCTGAGCTGTCCTTATCCCAAAATCTACTCCTATCGGTGCTAGCATTACACGCTTTTCTAGATCCAAGTGAACACGAAAGAACGAGAAGATCATACTGAGGGGACGAGATCATACATACACCATCGGATTCGCCACTGTTCTGCGGAATCCAGGTTTTAAATTTCAAAGTTCTAGTCAGAATCATATCAAATAGAGTAGTTAATCGCTTTATTTCAGTTAATTTTATTCTCGATATTGCCGAGGAAGCTGTGGGGATTGATAGTTTCTGAGAAACTATGATTAACTCCTCACTTCTGAGGTAGGGTCGAGAATCTTGCTTATAGATTAGTTATTTCATTGTTTAGAATAGATATACAAAATTGCACAGACAAATAACCACACTCGGTTATCTTGTTTGTTTTAAATTATTAGTTTAGTTGTCAATTCTAAATATTTTAAATAGTTGCTTTCTTAAATTCATTTAAATCATCAGAAAATACAAAAAGAAGTCATATATGCTAGAAGTATGCTTAGATTTCACTTTATTATAGTTTGTTTTATTATTGCTTTTGCATGACAATTACGGGACCTAGGGAGCCCAGGGAATACATTTTCGAGCCAATCGTGCCTCAGCCCAACCTCATAGCGGCAATAACTGATATTGACTAGAACCTTAGGATACAAGTCTTCCAAACAACAACAGATTTCCAGCAGGTCAGATCTCAGTTAGGAGGATTAAACATAGAAGACGACCAAGCACATACGTTTTGGTCAAGTCAGCCAAACTACAGATTACCCTAGAAAATATCCACATGACTGTAGAAGGGATCGAAAGAGAACAAACATTCGGGTGTGATCCTTTAGTTCCATAGCCAGACGCTGGAGACACCCTCGTAGATATAGATACCAGCTTAAGAATCCAAGTCGCAAGAACGCCTGTGAGGTATTCTGAGAAGATTACACAACTATTGGTTCTAAACGTAGAAGCTGAGAAAGCTTACGATTACTGGATACTAGGGATCAGGACTTGATTCCACGCATGACCATAGCTGGTCCACAACAACCACGAGTCTACGGTTGTGACCCACAAATCCCACAACCTAACGAATCCATAAGAAAATTAGACATAGACACTGGCCTACACACACTGGTATTCCAGTCTACTCCACTTCCACCTATTATCATTGAACAACTGTCCTTGCTGGATACAATAGCTAACGAAGCTAGGGAATTCTGGACTAGGCCAGAAAATCGTCCATAGAGTCAATTATATTCATCATCCACTATATGACCTTATCAGGAGATATACACGAAACAATCTCAGGTCATTTTCCACGTATTTCGTAACCCATAGATCGAATCACGCCAGAGCTCGATATTGATTAGAGCCTTTGAGCAGTCATCCTTGCTGATCGATCTATCACACCGGTCCAGGTTAGAAGGGCCTTCTTTGCCTTAGATTCGCAAAATCCATTAGTGCATGTTGAAGACATTAGATTGCCTAACTAGTCTGTCCGTATACTACCTATATTCCATCCCCACCAGCTGTCTCGGCACGACCTCGAGAGGTCGGGTACGCGGAAGAGTCACTTGTAGATCCTCACGCTCGCCTGTCGCTTTTCCAGCGTACAGTGCCCTTACTATTTTAATGAATCTTATTGATGGTTGAAGTCCAGAATCAGATTTTCCTGCATTTTCTCCTTTCTTCCATTCTAGTTCATGGTTAAAAGCCAGATTTGGCTCATTTGTAACAAGTTATTCATCATTCTTCTCTACCTCTCCCTTCTTTTCTTCCCTAGGATCAAAAATGGAGTTAGAATCTCCTCCCCTGCTCTGTAAAGGCATTTTTTTCCTCTTACCAGCAAAATGATGTTTTGTGCAAACTTCTGGAGCAATAAAAACATGTTTTGTGATGCATTTTTCCATCCTTGCTCGTTTTTCTTTGTTTTCTTCTTGCCTCTCTTCATTGCAGGTATTTGTACATGTTTGCATGTTCATTGTAGGTTTTGGAGTTGTGTTCATGGAGTTTTGGGACAATTTTTGTGTGAAATCCATCCTTGGTTTTGTGATGCACTTGTCCATCCTTTCCATTGCTCACCTCTTCTTATTCCATTGCAGTTTTGATAGATGTTAAACATTTTCCTTCTCTGGTGTATCGCCGTTTTAGTGTAGGCTCTATTTTTCCCTCTTTTCTCTCTCTCTGTCTCCTTGGCATAGTTATATTAGAATTATATTAGCTTGCCTGCACTGGAATAACTTGTCGCAGGTAGTTTAGGAAGAGGAACCAACCTTCTCTGGAGAGCTTTCCCCGTTTGCAAAGGTCTCACAATTTGGGAAAGATCAATGTTGTGCATTCACACCAAATGGCATTGCCTTAGAAAAGTAGATCCATAGGTCATTTTGGGGGTGTTGTGAATTTGTACTAACACATCCCAATACCTTCATAGATGTTGTAGTCTATTTATATCTCCAAGATTTGACCTTTACGCGACCTCTGAGTGATTGTTTCCACTTCTAGAATCTAAAGTTAAACCTACGAAAACCTGTGACAGTCTCCAACAATCAGCTAAGTCCTTTCCTTTTACATTCTTGAACATTTATGGTTTTTATTTCATTTATTATAATTACTTACAAATATTTCACACTATCTTAGCATAGTGTACAATGTTTCATTTCTCCTATATTAGATTAACTAGTTATTATACTTCCCATTATTTTAGTCCAATTTTAGTTAATCAGTAGTGAAGGATGGGCCCATGACGTAAAATGGTAGTATTGAGATGAAACTATATGGTATGGAATAAGGGTCGCCAAAAGTTTCATTCACTCTGAAAGTAGATAGGGAAATGGTCAGAAAGGACCATATTTGACATAGTTTTTGTCCAAAATGCACACCCCATGTAATTTTGAACAACTCATTAAAAGACTTAACCATTTTTTACTTTGGAAAATCCATGGGAAACTAATTCAGTATACCATAGAATACAAGAACTTAGTGTTCTATGGGTTCCCGTAACCCACAAAATGAGGGAATGAATAACTCAAGTACGTGGGAACAATTGATGAAATTTAGTGTTGTGCATCATCTTCTTAAACATTTCTAAACACTAAGGAAATAAGTCCCTAACAAGTGAAGTCAGATAGAATACAGAAAAATTGCATATCTGTTGGAAACTTAAGAAATGTTTAAGTTCAAAATCCATGGAACTTTACCTTAGTGTTCTGCGGGTTCACCAATTTGTAATGTTTCATAGGTTTTTATCAAACCTACATAATGAAGGAAAATATGTGTAGAAGAAAAGGCCATGGATTAAAAGACTTAGACCCTTATGGGTGGTGTGAAGTATTTCTTCTCATGAAGGTAAGAAAGGGGAAATTTACAAGGATCCGTAAAATCCAAAAGTTTGAAACTCCGTGGTAAAATCCGTAGGACATAGTGAAAGCCACCAACTGCATCAAAGTATTAGTCTCACACCCCAGAGTGAGAGATTTCATCATGAGAGAAAAAATTAGTGAAAAGAAAGCCAGATGGGTGGCCAAAATGACGGACTTTGATGTGACCATTAGAGCCATAAAGTTGGAACAAGATAAAACATTATTCGAGCAACTTTCCTTTGATACTTAGGACAATCGAGAAGGTTTTTTTATAAATGAGTAAGAACAAATAGATGAAGATTAACAAGACTTGGGTGATATTCACTAGGAATACTCGTGCAACATGGATTACCCATGAGACAAAAAAAAACTCAACCTATTTTCAGAAGTTGGATGAATGACATGGCCACATTTCTAACAATTGACAACTATCCTCCTGGTTTTAGCAAGACAAAAAGAAGTAACCTCAAGTTACAATCCATTCCTTATATTTTAATTGATGGAATTATTTTCAAAAGGAATATTGATGGTTTCTTACCAAAGTGCATAGAATAAGGAAAAATAGAAAAGCTCTTGGTGGAATTCCATGATGGATTCTCTAGCGTATATTTCTCAGCTAAGGAAAAAATTATGAAAATCCTCATAGCAGGATACTTTTGGCCCACACTATTTGTAAACACATTTCAATGGGTCAGAAAATGTAAGGAATGTGCCTTATTCACTTGTAAGAAAAGAATGACAACACTTACCCTTCATCCTTTTCAGGAATATGAACCGTTTGCTTAATGGGGACTCAATTTCATAGAAATGATCAATCCTCCATCAAGTCCAGGTCACAAATAAGTCTTGACAGTAATGAATTACTTTACCAGGTGGATCAAGACCATCCCACTCAAGGAGGCTATTGAATCAATCATCTTTGAATTCTTGGAGGATATTGTAACAAGGTTTGATGTTCCCCAAACTATAATTTCTGATAATTATAAGGAACTTTTAGGATCCAAAGTGTTTGATTGGGCTCTTAGAAATGGATTTTACTTAAAAAATTGCTCTACTTATTACCCACAAGGTAATGGTCTGGTCGAAAGAACCTAATATCTATTGTGAAGAGGAATATGCAGATTAATCAATGGAAATGGCATAAATATGTGAAGAGTGCTCTCTATGTTGATATAATAACCTCAAAGAAGGAAATTGAAAATTCCCCATTTAAACTAGTATATGGTAGATTAGATAGACTTCCTTTATCACTCGAATTACCTTTGTTAGAATTGGATCCACAATTGGAATTTGAAGGTGTAGATCAAAGTGAAATCAGAATGGTGGAGTTGGTTGAATTTGAAGAATTAAGACAGGTTGTCATGATCAATTTGGAGAAGCATAAAGATTAACCAAGTAGTAGTTTGAAAAGAAATCAACACCATAAATTTTCAAGTAATGTGATTAAGTCCTCAAGTGGGATGCATATAGGGCCAAACCTGGGCAACACTCTAAGTTTGATGCACTTTTGAGTGGGCCATATGTCATCACTAATTACAAGAGGCCAACTCTTTTAATTTGTCCAATATTGATGGAGAGGTATTGTTAATCCTATTCGATGGGATTTATCTCAAACACTCCCATTAATTTGTTTCATTCCATCTTGTAATTACTTGTGTCTTTTGTGTTGTTGGAGGTTCCCTCCTTTCCTTGTATGTTGATCACTGATTGAGGACAGTTCTCCTCAATCCTTATGGTGGTATTTTCATTTTTAATAAGTTTTTGTGCACTCTTTACATGCTTCACTTCAAGCATGTATGATATTCTCTTTTGTACATAAGTTTTAAGCCACTGTCAATCATATGTGGATCATCTCAAAGAAAATTTCATGGTGGAAATCACATAATTGGAGCAAGGCATATATATTACAACTCCAAATATAAGATTGGTATAGTATAAGTTCATAAAAAATCAAGAGACAAGGTTTTTTTAAGGATAAGATCAATTTTCTTCAAGGTTACATTTAACTCCATGCCTAATGGATGCTTCAAGGAGACTAGTCTTCATCATCTAGCAGGAAGATTTCCCTTGAAAGTTTCCAAACTATTGTCCAAAATTACACCCCATGTAATTATGAAAAAATCATCATAAGACCTAACCATTTTGTACTTCAGAAAATCCACAGGAAACTAATTCAGTATACCACAAAATGCAAGAACTTAGTGTTCCACAGGTTCTCCTAACATGTGGAATGAACAACTCAAGGACTTGGATGGAATTAATGAAAAAATTTGTTTCACAACATCTTCTTAAACATTTGTAAGAACTAATGAAATAAATATCTAGTAGGTGATGTCAGACAAAATACTGTGGAGTTGCATATTCACGATAAATTAAAGAAACAAATACGTTCAAAATCCACATAGCACTACCTTAGTGTTCCACAGGTTCACCGATTTGTAGGGGGGGTTTTATAGAACCCTCAAAACAAAGGAAAATAGCTGTAGAATAAAAATCCACAATTTAAATATTTAGACCCTCATGAAGTGGTGTAAAGTATTTCCTCTCATCAAGGTAAGCAAGGGAAATGTTGCAAGGATCTGTGGAATCTGAAAGTTTGAAATGTCGTGGTAAAAGTTGCGAGACAGTGTGAAATCCACAGAAGAAATCAAATTCATGTCATAATTTGAACCAAAGATCTAACTACCCCAACTACTAAATTTTAATGAAGTATGGTACCTTCATGTAGAGTCTTATGGCATGCGATAGACTCAATAGGTCATGATGTGGTCGCTGGCATTTATTTGGGATAGTCATGCTTGTACTATAAGTGAACTTTGTAAGCATGTATGGCACCTAGGTTCATTCAACATGTATTCATGGGACACATTCTAGCTTGAAATGGTCCTTCTATCACTTGTTTTCGTCTTTCTCCTCTCCATGAATTGTATAAATTTAAATTCTTGCATAATTTGTAAGGGTTATTATCCCTCTTTCCTTCCTCAGCATATTTTGAGCTCTTCCTTGTGAAACTTGAAACTTCAAGTTGTCAACATTTGTAACTCACAAATGGTGATTTCCTTTCCCCAGATATGTATGTAAGATATTGAATATTGATTAATGCAAGTGTTCTATAACTCTTTCCTTCTAATACATTGTGTTTGATGTGAATTATTTACCTCATGCATGTTTCATGTTTTTCATTTTTTGCATCCAAACTGAGTGAATTTTCACGGTCCCAACCTCATGGATTTGTATCTATGTCATTTGGATTTGGAAAAATTCCACCTTCTTTCTTGTTTTATCACCACCCATTTAGCTTAGGAATTACTTTCATTGCATCTTTCTCTCCCTGGTCCCTTGGAAATGTTAGAGTAGGAGTTAGCTTAGGAGTAGTTGTAGAGTTAGAGGTAGGTTATGTTGTGTGGGTTTTCCCTAATCCATAGAACAAGGAATTTGGATTTCTCTTGAGGTCTATATCAAGATACAAGTTTTACACTTGGAGACATTCTCATGTTGCCTTAAAATCCTGAATATTCTATGGTTCAGGGTTGGGTGCAATTTTAAGCTCCAACAATAACTTCAATAGGAAAATGAAAAAATGTTGTGATAAAAACATGAAATGATTGAGTTACTTGAATAATTTTTCATACCCTTGGAAAAAATTACACCAATTTTGGTAAATTATGGATCCATAATTATGGGAAACATTGGGGTCATAAAACCCAAATTTAGCATGCATGTACATTTAGGCCACCCTTTTTCCAACAATCCAATTAGTGGGTAAATGAAAAATCTTGTTAATTTTCAACTCATCCATATTGAAGTCACCACACAATACCCAATGGGAATCAATTGGAAATTCATTTTGAGAGCACTGTCTATTCAGCCATGTCATTGAAATTAAAAATTGATAGATAAATAACATAGGAAAGCTTCTCTATTAATTCATACAAATATGTTATATTTCCTTACATCAAACAAACAATACATTGGATATTATATAGCTAAGGAAATAAAAAAACAACTTCCTAATAAATATGAAGGAACAATAAAAAAATATGTCGTTACTGGATTTACTAGTATAAAAAACTAACCATCAACCTAGGTAATGCAACAAACTAGCGTCATTTACCACATGGTAAATAATCAAGAAATGTAAATTCAAAATTCCTAACATCCCCCCTTTGTTTTACATGGTAAAGAAACTTTCACACTTCTTATACAAATTTCTCACCTCTGCTTGCTCATGATCTTGAATAACAACTTAAATTAAAGGTAAAAAAGGAACACATCAACTTTTTATCAATCATACACTGTCGTGAACATATCTGATCAAAATAGTGTGGGAAAATATGCCAAAACCATCCACTTAGCAAACATTCATTGTAGGGAACTGTACGGATGAAAATCAACACTTGACCTTCAACCGCACTTGACCTCCCCAGGTCATGCCGGGATAACCGATGTGGAATGTGTGGGTTTCTAGTGATAGTGAAATGTGATACATAAACATAAATGTGGGTAACTAGGATGAACAAGTCGACAAGGAAAAATGATGTCCTCAATGCACAATATTGGGATATGCTTGTCAATGGAAAAGAAGGCCCTTCTAACTTGAATGAGACTGATGGATGGATCCAAAATAATGGCTACCCAGAGACTCCAATCAAAATCAAGCTCCACGGAAATCCTTTCTGATAGTTTTGGGATACGTGGGAAGCTGATGGGTGCCTCAAAATGATTTCTAGATAGGGTCATGAAATGAATGAGAGAGAGGCAAGGTTCCACTTGCTAATGGTTGATTAGCTGGAGCAGTCCAAAACATGAGGTCTCAGTGAGATTCTTCATTCAAAATATTCATTTGTCTAATGATGTTTGGTGGAAGTGGGGATGACCTAAAGACTAATAAGCGTAATCGTGTGTCAAGGTCTAACTGGTCTTTGGGCCCTTACAGTTGGGGAACCTGCGGATGACAACCATAAGCTCTTGACAGTTGTGGTTCTTTTATGGCGATACATGTTTGGAATCTATTGCGAGGGGCGGTCTAGTATTTGTAGGCTTTATCAGTCACGATGTTCAAAATGTTTAATTGTTGAATTTTCTTAGCGTATCATATTGGTGTTTTGAGAAAAATCATACAGAGTCCCGTATCTATGTTCGTAAGTGTAGACACCTATAATTTGGTCTACACAATCTTGTTACTAAGATTGTACTAAATATCCTTGTTACCTACAAATTGGCTACACTATGCTAGATAATTGTTTTATTTAACCCTCTGTAGTACCCTAAACCATACTAATCCCTCTCTAAATAGATTCTATAAGATTTCTTTAGGTTGATTAACCCCCTATTGACTTTATAGAAGGATTTGACTTTCTAAACAAATATCTTACCTTTCCAAAAATTCACTTAGCTTTCCAAGGTCATGTTCACACCTCCAAATGTGTTTGATTGAAAATCATCTATTTGGAACCTTTTTAGTCCCACATGCATCCAAAACACACTTTTCTCTAAATCCAAAAACTATAAATAGAGGCATACCCATCCCACATTTTCTAAGAATTCTCTCCCTCTCTCTTATTTCTGATTTATACCATTTTTAGGTTGTTTAGAGTTTCCTTCATAGTTTATTTGAGCTATTTGTTTATCATTTGCTTATTTCATTTCAAATCTTTGGGTAAATGGGAGAATCCATTAATGGTGAGCTTCTACTCTCAAGCTTTTGAATATCAACAATCAAATTTGATTGTTAGAGCTTTATTAGGTTCATTTGTTTATTGATTTCATGGAGTAGAGAACTAATATATACATGTTAGAGATTGATTGTTTGATTCAAGCTTCATATATGCATGCAAATAGGTAGCTCTTGTATATCTCCAATCTAATGGTCCATTGATTTGTTTTCTTAAAGATTTTGGGTTTTCTTAGAAATTATTACCACATTTTCATAGCTTTTGCAAACTTTTCCTTGTTCATATTCGGCACACCCGACGGGACTTACTCCATAATCCTTTTCAAGTCTTTTCTAGGCTTTACATGTTCATTTCTAACCATTTTTGTGCTTTCTAGGGTTAACAATATTACCTTTTAACAAATTTCACATCTTAAAGGGCTTAATCTTCCTTTTCCTAAAGCATTTAATGGGTTGAAGCTAGAAATAGGATTTAATGACTGATAACTAACCTGTTTGAATTTGAAGTTTTTCATTTCCATGATTTTTTAGGGTTTTACAGGGGGTACAAAAAAGTGTCTTGGAACGACATGCATCTATCTTAACAGGCACACATATGGTGAATTGGCCACACACCCATCAGTTTGTACTTTGAGCTATCAATCCTTTTGTAAAGGGACGTGCATCTGTTAAACCCTAAGCACATGCACTGACTTGCACGCGTATGCATCTATTTGGACATGTAGGTGTCTGTTGTATACTATGTTGACCTTCTATTTTACCCGACACGTGCATCCGTTTACTTGGGTGCACATTTTTTGAAACCCTAGTGCACCCGTCCTACCCATGCAGGTGTTTAAACCCCACAGTCATATCCTTCTTGCACACACATCTATTAATAAGGGCGTGCATCTGTTCGTTGGGATGCATATGCGTCAGTATGAGTGCACAGGTATATGTACTAAAAGTTTAATTTCATCATGAGCTGTAAGATCAAATTTGTTAGATTTTGCTAACTTGTTTGAAGGTTCTTAATAATTGTTTGTAGGGTCTTTTGGTTTTGTTTTAAATAACTTAGTTAAGTGTTTCATTTTTTAGTTGATATATATTTTCGAAGCGCATATGCTCTTCCCTTGCACCTTATAATCGATCTTGGGAATCAAAAACGCTTTTGAAATCTTCTTATTGCTTTCAAAACACTTGGTTTACACTTCATAACTGATTAATCTTCAAATGTTGGTTAAAACGAATTCCTTTTTGCAAGTTATTTCGTATTTTCCATTATTTATTTATAGTTGAGTTTTTCTTGTCGTGTATGCTCTTCCCTTGCACCTTTTTGGGGACCTTGGGAATAAAAAGCAATACGTAAAATCTCTTTTGATATTGTGATCCTTTGGAAAATTACTAACCTTTCACATGTAGGACCAAATTCATTTGTCAAAGAAAGGAGGTTTGAAACAAAAATCCAATAATACGTGTGCTTACAGTTTGGAAAAATAGTGTGCTACTTAAAACCAAACTAAGTTAAACAAGATAAAAAACACACCACTCTTTTCATCACAATGTATTGTAGATTTCAGAAAAGAGTATGCCCCTATCCACTCAACTAGAACATAACCCTTTGGTATAACGCCTTAAGCTACAAAAATGGGGGTGGTTTTAGGAACCCTAAATTAATCCACCACTGATTAACCTCGTGGATGAAATAGGAAGTGATCCACACACCAACTTCAGTAGTCATTCCTTGTGAGTTAAAGTTATAGTTGTTTGTATCATGACCCCAGTGACGATACAATTAAACGCACTTGTTGCTCATTGTATCAGAAGTGGGTAAAGTAAAGCCGAGATACTCCTTGGGAAACCTTGGTGAATCGAGCTTGCATTTAGACAAACTGTTGACACCTAGTTGAGTGAACCACCTAGGAAAGACATTTTGTCAAGGAGCCCACTTTACTAGTCCATTTTTCATGTCTTGTTAAACCATCACGAAGTGACAAATTGCTTGGATTCAAAACCTTGTTTTTTGAACATGCTAATGAACCCACTTAAGTTAGATCTAAGTGTCCTCATCAAAAAATTAGATGTCGTATCACTTAGCTTGGTTTATTTCTCGCCTTCAAACGACGTGAAACTCTTCCCAAGTGACACTTAGTTTATCTTTTGATCTATACCTTTGCATTCTTGATTCTTACTTGGGACAAGAGAAGGCATCTTTTGGGAGTGTTGTTATAGATAGTGTTTACCACTTTTTTGTCCATTTATGCTCATCCATGTTTGTGGATGAGTTGTTAAACATATAAAGTGTGTGGATACATTCTTATAGCTTTGATAACCATGTGATATCGATTTCAAGATCGTCTTCATAGTTAGGATTTTGTTTCATCACTATTTGCACTTTGAGTTGTTACTTTGCTTTCATTTTAGCCATATAATTGTGATACTTACATCTTATTTTCATTTTTTGAGAACTTGACATAAGTCTCCTTATTGTATCTGTAGACACCAAAAATCTACACCCCCTTAAGCCCAAACACACTCATGACCAAAGACAACTCATTTGCGACATCCTGCTATCTCACCTCCTTTTAATTAATTAATTTGTTTACGACTCATCATATCTCTAAGATCTAAAATGAATATTTAATTAAAATGAATAAATTACCTAGTTATCACCTCACACATCGCCCTCCCATCTCATCAAGTTAACTTGGACACCTCATTAACTACCCAAACCACTTCTAAACCCACTTCCTAAAAACTTATAACCTATTCCCTTACTAACTAGCCTTTTGACTAGCCAAATTATTCAAAACGTGAGTCCCCTCATCCTAACAAACTTAGCTCGTGATTTTTAACCATCCCATATCCTCATTATTTAAAAATCCATCGTTTTGAGCTAAAAATGGAAGGAAATCATTTGATTTTCTAACTAAATTGGATTTCCCTAAAATTTCTGGTGATTCACCCGATCACTGACGATCTATAAATACTTGTTTTTTAGACCTCATTTGGACACAAATTATGGAGCTTTGCAAGTGCACTATGTTTCAATCTCAGTCCATCAAGCATTCAGGCATCTCATAACGATGTCACATAACATCACACTACTCAATGAACGCCAGATTAATCTTCGGATTGATAATTTTCATCCTCCAGCTACCTTCTTCCACTCTTTCATCCACCAACACATTCTGCAAGGTGGATCATTCATTTTGGTTTATTTTAGATACTATAAACATGTATATTATTGCTTGCATATCATTGATAAAATTAACATCCTTATGTTTTTATTAAATCAGTGACTTAACTCATTAGTTTAACTCTATTTGTGAAAAATATCAGTTCTCACAGTAATCATCAATGATTACCCCAATCGCCATCAATTTGTCTGAATCGCTAGCGATTGTTGTATTTTCATGCTTTTTCATTATTTTAGCTAAAAAATTAACTAAAATGCATTTTTTTTTGTTATCTACTGATCCTCTATCTAGCATGATGAATTCAGATGGATTTAGGAGGATCTAACTTTCCCAAAGATGACTCTTTCCTATAATTCACCATACATTGTATTGGGAGCAATACAATTTGCTTCATGACCTCGGACTTTATGCGATCCAAGAAGCTCCATTTGATCACTTGAAGGCCATTTTTATTGCAACACAACGCATTTGGGAAGCCACTAATGCCTTTTGGGAGGCATATGATGAAGCACTAAGACTCTGGGAGGATCTTATTCAATACAAACACCAATACAAGACCATCCTTGAAGACATGGAGGAATACTATCAAATCGCCTAAAAATTTAATTCAAACAACCACATTAGTATCTCTAGCACCGACTCCACATTTTCCCACCCGTACAAAAATCAAGAAGCCCACATTTTTATAGCTCCAGTTATCTATTGGTTCCTTTATGCATAGACATGTTTTGACTGAGACTCTGATATATTTTAGACATTATGCTATGTTATTTATCCTCATGGACATTATGGTATTTTGGGCGCGTAGCGCCAATTGGACTAGATTAGTATATTGATATATTCCTTATGATGTTGATGACACTAACAGAGTTACATGATAGTGAGATTTATTGGTTAGATGTTGATTTCTTGTAGTCGATTTGATCAATGATATAGTTTTCTGGATTTAATAATGGTAACTCATGCTAGCATAGGTGTATGTCGTTGTAATTATATCTGTGGATGATTCATGGTGGACTATGTGTATAATTGTATGCGTTGCACTATCAATTGTATAATGATGTTAGGATATTATAGGTTTGATTAATTTTGTGATGAGTAGATGATGTTTATTGTATTGGACAGATGCGGTTAATGTGTGCAATGAGTGTGCAGGTGACAGGTTATAGGAGAACGTGGGTTTCAGGGTGGCTACGCAATTGTGCACAAGTGGCCCACGGGCTAAGTCCTAACCATGCTAAATGTTTGAGGCCTTAGAGTAGGTGTATTAATTGGGCACCATGAGTGAACCCTCAATTGTAATGTATTTATGTCTTGTAAAATTAATTATGTTTAGGGTGTGTTTTATTTAAGTAAACTAGTTTAGGGGTTTAATGATCTCATTTTAATTTAAGTGATGGTTTTGGGTAAGTGTGTGTGTGTGTTGGTAGAAGGGATTGGGGCCACATGTGAACCTTGGGTGGACCCCACACCCTCTACCCTTGTGCCCAAGTGTGCCAAACCCGAAATTGGGCTATTTTGGGCATTTTTAGTGACCCCTTTTTAGTTTGGGAGTTCACTTAGCATGAAAATGGGCCCTTGGACCCTACCTAATAGGTAGGGGGCTTATTTCCAAGGTTTGGAGGGAGTTTCCCTCCCATTTTTCCTTCCTTTGGTCACATCCATGTAAGGTGGATGGTTTGTTTGTAATTGTTAAAAGTTGCTCCACTTTGTTTTATTTTCATTTTTAGTATTTTGGGTGTTAAGGGCTAAAAGGTGAGTTTACTTTTACTTATTTGGTTTTGGGAATCTTTGACTTGAGGAAGGAGGGGGGTGACACATGTCACTTTCCTATTGGTGAGGAAACTTTTGGGTTCCTCTTGATATTCTTCCTCATGGTGAAGGAAGGGGACTTTTTCCTCATTTTTTTTTGGACTTGGAGAATTTTTGGGGAGCTTGAGGATTGCTTGGACAAAGTGGGAAAAGCTTAGAGTCTTGGAAGCTTGTAGAGGTAGGATTCTTAATCCCTCTTTCCTTGTTGTTGCTTGTATTGATAGCTATGCATTTGTCAAAAATAAAGTGTGTGAAATTTTATGTTGTTAAGCTTGTATGAAGAATGTAGTCTTGGTTGTTCTTTTTGTTGTTTTGTTTTACTCTCCACCATCATATGGCTTGATGGTTTTTGGAGAATGTAGGGGAAGAGAGAGGGATTTCCCTCTCAAACCTCATGGTTTGTTGGTCAAGCCATGAAGGTTCCTTCTCATCCCCTTATATGGTTTGAGGTGGGAGAAAGGTTCATATGGCTTGAACCTTTCCCCATTCTTGGGAGGAAACCCATTGGGTTTGAAAATCCTCCCAAGAAGGATTTCATTGACATAAAGGAGAAATAAGGAGGATGAATGTTGGGAGAAATAAGGAGGTTATAAAATATGTTTGGTGTATCCTATGGTTGGACACTCTTGTTTTTGGGCATCCTATTTCTTCTCTTCCCCCTTTTTGTGAGGGTGATCTTGTTTCTCCTCATAGTGTTGTCTCATCATGTGTATTATGTCTAAGTGTTTAAATGTTTCTATGTATTCTTGTTGTGTTTATCCCCTTTATACTTGTGCACATTGTGGAAGTTAGTTCCTCTCTCCCATGGGCTTGGGGGAGGCTAGCATGACTTCCAACCATGGAAAGGCATGTGATGATGCCTATTGGTTGGGTGGTAAACAAGCCTTTTCTCTTGATGTTGGATTCTTGGAAGAAAGTTGGAGATCATTGGTGGAAATTTGGAGTCTCTTTCAACTTGGCCTCTCCTTGGCATCTTCATTATTTTGAGGACATTATTCTCATTATATCTTTATGAATGTGACTATGTGAAGCCTTCTTGTTCTTGTAAAACACCTATTTTGTATGTGATGTTACTTGTAAACTTAAGTCATATTGCTTGAGAAATTTTCCTTCAATATTGCAAGGATCTTGTAAAAAGGTTGTCTTGAATAGCTATGTAATTTAGCATATTTTTTACAAATGTGAACCTATGCCTTGGAAAAGAAAGTTTGTGAAATTGATAAGGAAATCTCTTCATAAGAATTTTTGCAACTCTATTTTGGAATGAAAGTTGTTTATTAGAAACATTGTTTACAAAAGGAAATAAAGTGTAGTTATTAGCATTGAAAGAAAACTAGTTTTATTCCTTGTTGGATATCCTTCTTGTTTAAAAATCTGAAATATTTAGTGTGCTTACTTTTAAAATGAAAAAATAAAAATAAAAAATTTGATGGCACTACATTTGGTATCAGAGCCGTGGTTCAAACACATGGACTCTTTGGGTAATTTTTGTTTTATTTTATTTTTATTGTTTTGTTAAAAAAAAAAAAATAAAATAAAATTGCCGTTATTTGAAGTCTAGTTGTTATATTCTTGAATTTATATTTAAATTAGTGAATAGGAATTATTATTATTTTGAAACGTACCCTATTCCTTGTTCCTTTGTAAAATGTAAATATTAGTTAGATCATGGTCATTGAAACTAGTGATAAATAATTTCTACCTCTATATTCTAGAAATCTAATATTTGTCCATTTAAAGGATTTATTGGAAATGTTGTTACTTTTAAATGTTTATCCTCATAGAACTGTTATTACATTTTAATGCAAAAAAAATAAAAATTTATGAATAAAAAATAAAAAAATTTTCTAGAATATTAATTTTAAAATAAAATAAATTTAATTTTATTTTGTATCATTTTATTTTATATATTGGAATTATGTAGATTGCAGATTCATTATAGTTATAAACTATATAGTAAATATAACTATATATTATACATTTACTTAACATTATTATATGTATGTATGTATAATTAGATTTTATATATATATATATATAAATATATATAATATTATAATATAATAATATTAAAATAAAAAATAAATATTAAATATAATATATATTGTAGTTTTAAACAAACTAAAAAACAAAAAAAAATAGTGAAGGGGGGAGGGGCCGAGCCCTCCCCCATACCCTATGCACCTCCCTGAGCCGTCGCCACCTGTCCCCACCTCCCCCCCCCGCAAACAGCCCCCACCCCTCCATGCTGCTACCCCTGTCCCGCGGCCACTACCACCTCCCCTCAATCCCCTCTCCCCCATCCTTCCACGCCGACCCCCTGTCCTTCCACCACTGCCCCCCTGCCACTTCCTCACTGTCATTGTCCCAACCCCAACTACCACCCTCCTTCCCCACCCTCTACATCCACGCAACACCCCCCCTCCCCAAAACCTCTCTATCCTCCCCACTGTGGCCTCCTCCTCCCCCACCCACCACCAGGCCCTACTCCACTCTAGCCTTTCTAACCAACTCTATACACACAACACACACAAGAATGCGGCGCTCACAAACAATTATATCTGTAAATTTCTACTTTGAAGGTTCTCCATGATTTTGGATAAAGAAAATATAAAAATAAAATAATACATTTGGTTGCTTTGGTTTCCATAAACAAATTTTAGTAAGGGTTTCTTTACAATCCTTTGGATGACAACAAATCCTCCATAGCTTCTCCTAACAACCTACAAAAAAAGAAATAAAACAAAATGAAAGAGGAAAAGCAAGGAAAAGAAAACATAAGGATGATTAGGTCAAAACTTTAGGGTGGATTTGAAATCAAGGGCCAATATTGGATTTGATCCTAGGGCTCTCATTCAATCCTACTTTTCTTTAATTCATGACATTTTAATGGGATGGAAAATAAATTAAGAGAGGGGTGTGTGGTAAACTAAATTAAAGGGGGGAAAACAAATTAAATTAAAAGGGTGTGTAGGAAAATTAATTAAAAGGGGGAAGACCAATAATTTGCAAGGGGTGTAGACTTTTATTTATGACCATAGGGAGCTTAATAGAGTAAAGTAATTGAATTATTATTGGGCTGGTGTTTAATTGATTTCGGGTAAATTAATTATTAACGAAAGGGAGAAGCATTAAATTAGTTAGGAATATATATTATTAATAATAACCTTTAAAAAAACATAATAAATATATATAATATATATATAATAATAATAATAATTGAAAAAAAAATGCTTTCTGCAACTCTTAAAAAAGTTTATAAACCATTTATTTATTTATTTTACCTCTGGTTCAAGATGGCACCCAAGAGGGGACGATCGGCTAGAGGCTTAGGATGTAGTGCACCTACACGGGAGCTGTCGGCAACCTGAATTTGGGCCTCAGATATTAGAGGCCCTACAGCAGCTGATAGGTGTCGTGTAGCAGTGCCTTCCACCACCACAGGTGCCGAGAGAGGAGGACATTCAGTTGGGAGACAAGGAGTTGATTGGCGAGGATGCACATTCAGAGCCACCTGAGCACGATACCCTGAGATGAGAGAGGTCATGCAGCCCTTCCATCCTTGGCGAGAGGATGGCCTCATTCCATCGCATCCTTTCACACAGCTTCGAGGGACCATTTGGAGATAGGTGACCCCTTTCACCTGTTAAACCACATCACTAGGATCAAGACACGGACAGTGTGATTCGAGACCTTCTTCACCTTCAGCCACCTACTTATACTGGTTTGACAGATGGCTTTGGGGTAGAGTCCTAGCTCCTTAGCCTGGATAGCTGCTTTGGCTTGCACTCTCATGAGAGCAATGTCAAATCCAAGTTCACCATACACCTCCTCTGAGATGTAGCAGGTGTTTGGTGGAGGAATGAGGAGCGGAAGCTCCATTTGACTCGAGATACAGTGACCTGGGAGATGTTTGAGGAGCGGTTCAGGGCTCGACTATATGTCAGAGAATTTTGTGCAGAAGAGGATTGATGAGTTTCATGACTTACGACAGGGCTCTGGCACAGTGGCATAGTATGAGAGCAAGTTCTTAGATCTCTTGCAGTATGTAGACTACCTGCAAGATGAGAAATTGCAGGTAAACAGGTTTATTTGGGGCCTGAATGTAGATATAGTAGGAGCAGTTAGGATGTTATCTCCTCCCACGCTTGAGAAGGCCGTTGAGAAGGCCTACTTGGCTGAGGAGAATAGGACCAAGGCACAGGAACACCGAGATAGGAACAAGAGCAAGTTCCAGGACAGGATTCAGGATTTTCAGAGTCAGAGGACACGGGGTGCAGTACCACCCCCTAGAGGAGGATTCTGGTCTCCTCCAGCAGTACCGAGAGCTCCACCACACCCACCGCAATAGACACAACATCAGGGACACCAGCCTCAGAGGGGTAGATAGACTCAGAGCTTTCAGTGAGGTGGATCTAGAGGTGGTTTTGGTGGATCTAGGGACAGGAGGCCAGGTACTCATCACTCACAGCCAACCCACTCGCAGCAGTCTGCTAGGGTTGGACCAGCAGGTTCAGTTCTCCAGAGTATAGGAGGGACCCCATCTCAGAGGGGTACAGGAGGATGTTTTATTTGTGGGGCTCCAGACCATTATGTGCATATGTGTCTGCACAAGCCCACTACTACAGATATGCAGAGAGCTCCTAGATCTGAGCAGTAGATGGTGGGTGACGTGGGACACCCCATCGTGTATATGTAGTGGTTGACAACCGCCAGGCAGAGCATCAGGCCACAGTCATCAAGACGATAGGTACTATCAGGGGTATTTCTGTCTCAATACTTTTTTATTCAGGTGCTTCAGATTATTTTGTATCTCCTTCTTTAGTAGACCAGTGTGGGCTAGTGGTGGCTAGGCAACCAGATAGTTGGCAGGTTGAGTTGGCCTCTGGGGCTAACATCGTCATGGACTCATATGTGGAGAGTTGTGTACTTGATTTAGGAGTCTTCTCCACTACACTTGACCTCTGAGTTATTCCTTTAGGATCCTATCAGGTAGTTCTAGGTATGGATTGGCTCGAGGCTCATCGAGCTAAGGTGGATTGCAGAAATAAGGTCATTGAGTGTCAGGATGATCTTGGTAGTGCAGTTGTGATTTCAGGGATGCAGAGACCTATTTCCTTGCGTATGATCTCGGCTAAGCAACTCAAGTGGAGCATGTGTAAGGGTTGTCAGTTGTTTACTATCACCATCAATGATCATTCAGACAGTACTCCAGAGCATTCACCCCTTGATGATCACGTAGTTTTGAGGGAGTACGCAGATGTGTTTCCAGGTGAGCTTCCAGGTTTACCACCTAGTAGGGAGGTGGATTTCACCATCGATTTAGTGCCTGGCTCCGCACCAGTTTCTAGGGCACCCTATCGGATGATGACTTCAGAGCTTCATGAGCTCAAGATTCAGTTAGAGGAGTTGTTAGAGAAGGGTCTCATTCACCCTAGTGTATCTCCTTGGGGAGCACCAGTCATATTTGTGAAGAAGAAGGATGGTTCTCTCAGGCTTTGTGTAGACTTCAGACAGCTCAACAAAGTCACAATAAAGAACCGTTATCCACTCCCTAGGATTGATGACTTGTTTGATCAGATGTGGGGAGCTAGAGTGTTCTCCAAAATCGATCTCAAGTCAGGGTATCATCAGTTGCGCATATCAGATGTAGATATTCATAAGACAACTTTCCACACACGTTATGGGCATTATGAGTTCACTATTGTCCCCTTTGGTTTGACCAATGCCCCAGCTATCTTCATGAGCCTCATGAATGGAGTGTTCAGGACCTTTCTAGATCACTTTGTCATAGTGTTCCTCGATGATATTTTGATATATTCTCATTCTGAGGAGGAACACGAGGAGCATTTGCGATAGGTGCTTCAGGTTTTGAGAGAGCAGAAGTTGTTTGGGAACTTGGAAAAATTTAGCTTCTTTCAGATAGAGATTTAGTACTTAGGGAATATTATTTCAAGAGAGGGTATCTCTATAGATCCCTCTAAGATTCAGGCTATCATGGATTGGCCAGCACCCACATCAGTGACTGAGGTGAGGAGCTTCATGGGTTTAGCAGGGTATTACCACAGGTTTGTGCAGGACTTTTCTAGGATTGCTCACCCTATTACTTCCCTTCAGAGGAAAGGGAAGAAGTTTGATTGGTCAGAGAAGTGTGAGTAGGCCTTCCAGTTGCTTAAGGAAAGGTTAACCATGGCACCTATCTTAGCAGTTCTAGACCCGACAGAGGATTTTGTTGTTTGTACCGATGCATCACTAGAGGGTTTGGGAGTAGTTCTTATGCAGGAGCATCGAGTTATTACCTTTGAGTCACGTAAGCTCAAAGATTATGAGCTTAACTATCCTACTCATGACTTAGAGCTTGCAGCAGTTGTTCATGCACTTGTGCGTTGGCACATTTCCTTTTGGGTAGACCCTTCATTTTGAGGACAGATCATCGTAGCTTGCAGCATATCTTCTCACAGCCGAACCTCAACGCACATCAATGGCGTTGGATGGAGTTCTTATGTGAGTATAAAATGGACCTAAAATATATCAAAGGAAAGGAAAATGTCGTCGCAGACACTCTTAGTAGGCGACGACATGTTCTTGCTTCTTTGGCACTGCAGTCAGATCTGAGGGGTAGGATTCTTCAGCATCTTCCTGAGGATAGGTTTTATGAGGGTGCTAGACAGATGTTGGATTCTCAGGGTTCTTTTGAGGGTAGATATTCAGGATGCATGTTAGAGTCAGATGGTTTACTTCAGTTCCATAGGCACATTTATGTGCCTAAGGCAGGTGATCTGCGTAGTTTCATCCTTACTGAGGCTCATCGAGCCCCATACGCAACACATCCAGGAGTGAAGAAGATGCATGCCAATTTGAGAGAGTTATATTATTGGCCGGGTCTTCGTCGGGACATAGCAGATTTTGTAGCACATTTCCTTGAGTGTCAGAGGGTCAAGGTAGAGCATTCTCATCCCGTAGGACTCTTATACCCTCATGATATTCCTGAGTGGAAATGGGATGTGATCTCCATGGATTTCATAGTAGGAATCCCTATGTCCTCTTATCATCATGATGCCATTATGGTCACTGTGGATAAGTTGACCAAGGTTGTGCATTTCTCACCAACCAAGGTCACCTATAATGCACAGGCCATCACCAAAGTGTTTATGGAGGACATTGTTAGATTGCATGGGATCCCAAAGATGATCATCAATGACAGAGATACCATCTACACATCAGTTTTCTGGACTTCTTTTCAGGATGCCTTGGGTACATAGATTAATTTCAGTTCAGCATATCATCCAGAGATAGATGGCAGACAGAGAGAGTTAATTAGGTTCTTGAGGACATGTTGAGGATGTATGTGATGGACCAGACAGAAGAAGTGGGAAGATTATTTCATTTAGTTGAGTTTTCTTACAACAACAGTTATCACAGTTCCATTGGTATGGCTCCCTACCAGGCTTTCTATGGATGACCTTGCAGGACACCTTTGAATTGGGATATACTAGATGAAAGGATTATTCTGGGGCCAGGTTATCTTTAGGATTTAGAGCAGTAGGTTGTTCTTATTCGACAGTGTTTTGAGCAGGCTAGAGCACGTCATAAGGCGTATGCGGACACCAAGAGGATTGACCGTCACTTCTCAGTGGGTGACAAAGTCTTCTTGAGAGTTCATCCACATAAGAGTCCAATCCATTATGGAAAGGGTTCTAAGCTATCACCTCATTTTATGGGGCCATTTGATATTCTTGAGGTCATCGGTCCAGTTTCCTATCGTCCTAGCTTTGCCACCATGCCTTACACGGGCCCACAATGTATTTATTGTTTCTGTACTACGTATATATGTACCAGATGTTTCTCATGTTTTGGATTGGTCGGCATTATAGGTAGAGGATGGAGGATAGTGGAGACTGGAGCACCGGAGGTTGGCCCTTCGGGGTCAAGATTTGGACCAGGTTAGAGTGCAGTGGGACAGATATGATGAGACATCAGCTACCTGGGAGGATGCTACACCACTGAGGGCTAGATATCCCTATCTCTTCCAATGACTTCCAGGAGGAAGTCTAATTCTAGGAGAGGGGGATGTAGTGCCCACATTTTTATAGCTCCAGTTATCTGTTGGTTCCTTTATGCATAGACATGTTTTGACTGAGACTCTGATATATTTTAGACATTATGGTTATTTATCCTCATAGACATTATGGTATTTTGGGCACATAGCACCAATTGGACTAGATTAGTATATTGATATATTTCTTATGATGTTGATGATACTAACATAATTACATGATAGTGAGATTTATTGGTTAGATGTTGATTTCTTGTAGTCGATTTGATCAATGATATAGTTTTCTAGATTTAATAATGGTAACTCATGCTAGCATAGGTGTATGTCATTGTAATTATATTTGTGGATGATTCATGGTGAACTATGTGTATAATTGTATGCATTGCACTATCAATTGTATAATGATGTTAGGATATTATAGGTTTGATTAATTTTGTGATGAGTAGATGATGTTTATTGTATTGGACAAATGCGGTTAATGTGTGCAATGAGTGTGCAGGTGACAGGTTATAGGAGAACATGGGTTTCAGGGTGGCTACGCAATTGTGCACAAGTGGCCCATGGCTAAGTCCTAACCATGCTAAATGTTTGAGGCCTTAGAGTAGGTGTATTAATTGGGCACCATGAGTGAACCCTCAATTTGTAATGTATTTATGTCTTGTAAAATTAATTATGTTTAGGGTGTGTTTTATTTAAGTAAACTAGTTTAGGGGTTTAATGATCTCATTTTAATTTAAGTGATGGTTTTGGGTAAGTGTGTGTGTGTTGGTAGAAGGGATTGGGGCCACATGTGAACCTTGGGTGGACCCCACACCCTCTACCCTTGTGCCCAAGTGTGCCAAACCCGAAATTGGGCTATTTTGGGCATTTTTAGTGACCCCTTTTTAGTTTGGGAGTTCACTTAGCATGAAAATGGGCCCTTGGACCCTACCTAATAGGTAGGGGGGCTTATTTCCAAGGTTTGGAGGGAGTTTCCCTCCCATTTTTCCTTCCTTTGGTCACATCCATGTAAGGTGGTTGGTTTGTGTGTATTTGTTAAAAGTTGCTCCACTTTGTTTTAATTACATTTTTAGTATTTTGGGTGTTAAGGGCTAAAAGGTGAGTTTACTTTTACTTATTTGGTTTTGGGAATCTTTGACTTGAGGAAGGAGGGGGGGTGACACATGTCACTTTCCTATTGGTGAGGAAACTTTTGGGTTCCTCTTGATATTCTTCCTCATGGTGAAGGAAGGGGACTTTTTCCTCATTTTTTTTGGACTTGGAGAAAATTTTGCGGAGCTTGAGGATTGCTTGGAAAAAGTGGGAAAATCTTAGAGTCTTGGAAGCTTGTAGAGGTAGGATTCTTAATCCCTCTTTCCTTGTTGTTTCTTGTATTGATAGCTATGCATTTGTCAAAAATAAAGTGTGTGAAATTTTATGTTGTTAAGCTTGTATGAAGAATGTAGTCTTGGTTGTTCTTTTTTGTTGTTTTTTTGTTGTTTTGTTTTACTCTCCACCATCATATGGCTTGATGGTTTTTAGAGAATGTAGGGGAAGAGAGAGGGATTTCCCTCTCAAACCTCATGGTTTGTTGGTCAAGCCATGAAGGTTCCTTCTCATCCCCTCATATGGTTTGAGGTGGGAGAAAGGTTCATATGGCTTGAACCTTTCCCCATTCTTGGGAGGAAACCCATTGGGTTTGAAAATCCTCCCAAGAAGGATTTCATTGACATAAAGGAGAAATAAGGAGGATGAATGTTGGGAGAAATAAGGAGGTTATAAAATATGTATTTGGTGTATCCTATGGTTGGACACTCTTGTTTTTTTGGGCATCCTATTTCTTCTCTTCCCCCTTTTTGTGAGGGTGATCTTGTTTCTCCTCATAGTGTTGTCTCATCATGTGTATTATGTCTAAGTGTTTAAATGTTTCTATGTATTCTTGTTGTGTTTATCCCCTTTATACTTGTGCACATTGTGGAAGTTAGTTCCTCTCTCCCATGGGCTTGGGGGAGGCTAGCATGACTTCCAACCATGGAAAGGCATGTGATGATGCCTATTGGTTGGGTGGTAAACAAGCCATGTTCTCTTGATTGGATTCTTGGAAGAACTTTTGAAGTTGGAGATCATGTGGTGGAAATTTGGAGTCTCTTTCAACTTGGCCTCTCCTTGGTCATCTTCATTCTTTTGAGGACATTATTCTCATTGTATCTTTATGAATGTGACTATGTGAAGCCTTCTTGTTCTTGTAAAACACCTTTTTTTTATGTGATGTTACTTGTAAACTTAAGTCATATTTCTTGAAAAAATTTCCTTCAATATTGCAAGGATCTTGTAAAAAGGTTTTCTTGAATAGCTATGTAATTTAGCATATTTTTTTACAAATGTGAACCTATGCCTTGGAAAAGAAAGTTTGTAAAATAGATATGGAAATGTCTTCATAAGAATTTTTGCAACTCTATTTTGGAATGAAAGTTGTTTATTGGAAACATTGTTTTACAAAAGGAAATAATGTGTAGTTACTAGCATTGCAAGAAAATTGGTTTTATTCCTTGTTGGATATCCTTCTTGTTTAAAAATCTGAAATATTTAGTGTGCTTACTTTTAAATAACCACCTGCAATCCCTCTGAATTGTTAGTGATTCACCTTTATTGTTTTTCTTAACACATCATTAACAATATTTAGTGTTTCTCTCTCTATTTCCAACATTTTCTAATAAAATTGCAAGCTTTGTTTCTCTGGGAACATTACCTTCAAGATTTGCTAAAAAAAATTCATAATTGCCAAAGGAAATCAAAAATTTGAAATAAAAAAGAGGAGCACTTTGCGGTAAGTTTTAAATCCACTCTCTATATTTATGTTTTTCATTCTTGTTTATTTTTCTTCATCGAAATCAACACATCATTTTAGGACCTTAAATGTAAAAATAACATCCTCCTTGTTTCACATAGTCTAATTAAGAGGAAAATTCATTTCATTCACTTATTTACCCTTCATACACAACCAAATCAATTTAACACCAAAAACGCATTCAAAACAACTCCCACCAGGTAAAACTGATTAGAATTCCATCACCCAACAGGGAAATTGACTTGGTGTTTTGGCCGAGTATAAACACTTATTTGTCGGTATATTTTGGCTCAGCACCCGACTCCTTTATTGCAGCAGGACCGTGAAGTGAGGGGGTAGGACCCAATATACATGTCTGTACCGACAACAGTATAGAGTTATGCCTCACGTACCTTCGGGTATATCAAGGAGTCTTGTCATCACCAATCTGGCACTATGATAATTCTCCACTAGGAATTCCTCATGCTATGATTATTTACTAATGCACAACCTTTAGTTTGGTGGATGTAATCTGGAAACACAACAACAAACATAACACAAGAATACCATAGACTATGATACGAAGGAATGATGACAAATCTGAAATATAAGTGTAAATTATAATATCAACATGAAATTGTTACAATCTCACCCATGAGGTACTTCAAGTGTTATTGACTTCACTTGCCTTCCAATAATAACTATGGGATAAACTTCACAATTACACCTCTTAATGGCTTCTTTGACACACTTTCAAAATGATGGCTTCTTTTACATACTTACTCATATAATATTTCTCACTACTTTCTATATTAAATGAGGGGGGTGGCCTCCTTATTTATAGGAATTCAAGCTTATCCACCCTATCTCTAAGATAGGATAGGAAATCTCTTCCAGCCAATCATATTCCATGCCTAAACTCTTGCCTTTACATGTAGGCTTATCTTTTAAGATAAGATAAACCTTATCATCTCACATGGGTTCCACCTTTTTAGAATTTTCTACAAATAAAATACACAAAATATTTATGACATCACTCCTTGTCCTTATTACAAATATAATATTTCTAATTCCTAATCATGTAGATCCTACTTCTCTACTTACCCCAACTATGACATTTTAACATTACCGGACCACTTACGACAAATATTTACTTTTTACCACAACATTATTTTTGTACTTTGACTATTACCGTACTCCACTTTATTGGTGGCACCGTACTGACGGCGCCGTTATCTTCTATTGGACGCCACTACTAATTATACTTAACAACATCTTATTCCTAATACATACATTAATAAAATAGAAATTACGGAGGAAAATTTTAATGTCGACATTTTTCCCCTTCCTAACTTCTACTCCGTCCTCGGAGTAGACTCTTATAAACATTCTGAAGTTGGTGCCTGGAAAATCTTCAACTTGTCATGGTTGACCCATTTTGTAATGGGAGTACCATCCAATTCCTCTAGTCGATATGTACCATTTTCATGCACAGTTGCTATTTTGTAAGGCCCCATCCATTTGGAAAGAAATTTTCTCTGCCTTCTTTTTTTGTATCTGGAATCATATAATAGAACCAAGTCATTCACATGAAATGGAGACCAACGGATCTTTTGATTAAAGTATTCCTTCTGCTTCATTTTCTTCTTATAGCTTGTATCATTCATTATTTCCCTCATTTCCTCTAGCAAATGAAGATGCACCAACCTTTCTTTTATTGAATCCATCCTTTCATTTTTCATAACTCTCATAGTGGGAATATCAAACTCAATAGGAAGAACTGGATCAATGCCATAAGCCAACTGAAATGGGGAGTATCATGTTGCTGACTTTGATGTTGCCCTATATTCCCACAATGCTGCATGAATCCTTTTATTCCACTTATGTACCTGCAAGGCTGCATCTTTTGCTAGAATTTGAAATAACACAAAATTTGTTCGTTCCACCTGTCCATTTGTGCTTGGCTTGTATGTTGTTGTCTTCATGTGCTTAATAGAAAACTTGTTGACTGGGGCTTCCGCCACCTCATTAATGAAGTGGCTTCCTTCATCTATTAAAATTTCTAATGGGCAACCAAATCTGGTGACAATGCGTTCATATATGAACCTTGCCACTTCATCCATAGAAGTTGTTTTCAATGGCCTAGCTTCAACCCACTTGGTTAAATAATCTGTGGCAACTAATTTATACTTATTTTGGCGTGGGGTAGTTGGAAGTGGACCTACAATATCTATTCCCCACTTTTCAAAGGGACCAAGTGGAATAATAGGGCATAATGGAGCTGATGAAGTCTTATGGTTACCATGTGTTTGAAAAATATCACATGTCTTACAATAATTATAACAATCTCTAAAAAGAGTGGGCCAGTGATAACCTGTATCCAAGATCCTTCTTGCTGTAAGTTGTCCAGAGAAGTGTCATCCGCATGTACCATTGTGGAATTATTCTATCAGCTCCTTCCCTTGATCATGTCCAACTGCCCTCTTGTACTGTCCATCAGGTCCTAATCAAAATAATACTCCATGCAGAATAGAATATGGACGACTAGCTTGAGTAATCTTCCTCTTAGTCTTTACATTGGCACCATCAGGAAACTTGAATTCATTCAGATAATTCTAAATATCTATGTATTCACTAGGGATTGTGTCAAGGGATAACAATGTTGCATCTAAGAAATCATCATCATCACAAGATGAACATAAACCATCATAGGCTCGAGAGAGTGCATCTGCATTGACATGCTTCTTTCATGGCCTATCTATAATATCAAATTTATTTTTTTGTAGCAAAATTATCCATCTTGCTATCCTCCCTGATGGGTTAGGATTATTTACAATATACTTTAGAGCCTGATGATCTGTTACAACTATAAATTTCTGCCCTAGTAAGTAATTTCTAAACTTCTTTACAGAAAAAATGATAGCTAGAGCCTCTTTTTCAGTTACAGTATAATTTACCTCAACACTGCTCATTTGTCTGCTCCCAAAGTAAACTGGATGATCATTCTCATTTTCATCCTTTTGGCTCAGAGTACTTCCTAGTGTTGCATCTGAGGCATCAGTATACACAATGAATGGCTTGATCTAATCTGGATTCTTTAAAATAGGTGAAGACACCAGGGATTCCTTCAGTTATTCAAAAGCTTCATGCACCTTATTTCTTCTATTCATAGGAAATGGTAACTCTTTGATTTTTGAAATTTTATCAGGATCAGTACCAATACCATCTCTGGATACAACATGCCCTAACAAAATGCCTTTAGAACATCTAAAGACACACTTTGTAGGGTTTAGTGAGGCTTGTGCTTCATCTAACCTTTGAAATGTTGTCTCCATCTGGTGCAGGTGGTCCATCTTACTCCCATAGATGCAAAAATCATCCAAAAATACTCTGATGAAGTTCCCAATGTAGGGTTCAAAAACCCTATTCATCAAGCGTTAGAATGTTGCCGAAGCATTACACAACCCAAAAGGCATAACTCTATAAGCAAACATTCCCCAAGGAGTGGTGAACATGGTCTTCAGCTGATCTTTCTCTGCTATACGAACTTGGTTGTATCCGCTATATCCATCAGCAAAACTATAGCACTCCTGGCCAGCTACTTCATCCAAGATTTGATCTGAGAATGGAAAAGGGTAATGATCCTTCTTTGTTGTCTTGTTGAGCTTCCTATAATCAACACAAATGCATAGTTTCCCATTCTTTTTTATTGAGATCACAATGAAAGAAACTCATTCTGAATTCTTCACAGCAAATATGAATCCTGCATCAAGCAACTTATCTATTTCTTCTTTTACAGTCTTGGAAAAATTAGGATTCATTCTATATGGAATTTACTTTATGGGCTTAGCACCATCTACCAGCTCAATAGAATGTTCTACCCAACTTACTTGACGGAGTTCCTTATAATCAAAAGTGAATATGTGTATGTACCTTTGAAAGAGCTGGAGGTAGCATTCCTTCTCACTTTCCATCACAGCGTCACCAATCTTTATTTGTTGGAGACAATCATCAATTTCTTCTTCAGATAATTTTATGGGTTCATGAGTCGGTGTGACCAGAAGAATATCCATGACCGAAACATCAACCTCACTTTCTTCATCTTTTGTGTCCACTTCACTGGTACTAGAGTAATCAGAGGATGTCCAATCATCAGTTTCATCACTCGAATCCACAAGTTCTGTCTTATGATGCCGAGGGATCACGTTTATCTTCACCCTCTCTCTACCATGTCCAAGTGTCATGAAGTCTTCATTCCAGTAGTTTCTTGCATGAACTCTCTTTAGCCATAGTCTTCCCAACAACATTGGGTACGCAACAGTACCATTTTTCATCACCTGAAAGTCTACCACACATACAACACCTATAACAGATATTGCCACATTTGAAACTACAGCTTCTGGTTTCGTTTTTCCCTTATTTAATGACCTTAACATAAGTTTTGAGGGGTGATCAATTTTTAAACCCAACATATTTATTACAGACTCGGTCATTACATTAACTACAGCACCTCCATCAACTAAAACATCATGAATTGAAATACCATTACATAATACATCAGCTTGTGGAGCATAGGGATCCGCCTCTACCTCCAAAATAGGGACCTCAACCTCCTTCCTTCGTCGAGCATTGAGTCTACTTTACAGCTCCCGCCTCTTCTCAGAAGACATAGCCAAGAGTTGACCATATGTAATATTTGCAGGCCTTTTGGACAAATCTTCTAAGATGGAGTATGGTCCTTGTCCCTGTGAAATCAGAAAATCTTGCACACCCAACTTTATTCTCCTATGTTTCTTACTAGTTTCTCCTTTCATCTTCTTAGGATCATTTCCATCTTGGTTATCTTTTTCTTTCTTTCTTTTTGTTACAAACACATCTACTTCATTATTTATGCTCTTATCTACTACATCAAAAGAATTCACAGGTGTTTTTCCTTTATCATTATCTCTTGTACCGGATTTAGAAGCTCTATCTGGACAATTATACTTATAATGACTCTTTTTATAACAACCATAACATACAACTTCAAAAATATTTCTTTTTGGACCTTTATCTCCTCCCTGAGAACTAAATTATTTTCCTTGAAGAAAATTAATAGTTAACTGGCCTATTTTCCTGAGTAGATCTTCATACTCAGTAGATGTACTAGGAGAAAGATTTGTGCTCACCGAGAGTGGTTGTGGATTCTGGACCAAAGGTGTTGATGTAGGCTCTACCTTAGCAGCAATTTCTTTGGGCTCCTCTTCCATGCTTTCTTCTTGCCTTCTTGCAATCTCCTTTGCTTGTTCAATGGTAGCTGGGTGGTCATACTTCACTCGTTTTCTAATCTCTAGCTTCATCCCAAGAATGAAGTGCTTACAGAGGAGATTATCCACGTCATTCATCAACCCATCTGCTAATCCTTCCTTCCAGATCTGGGCATCGAGCTTCCTCCTTAGCTCTAAAACACGAGCATGATAATCCCTTATCTTCTCCTTTTCTCCTTGGGATAGCTTTGTGATATCGATCATGAGATCTGCATATTTCTGTTGTTCACCAAATTCTTCAAGAAAACTTTCAGTTAATAAATCCCATGAGTTTTTCATATTATCACCTAGTGTTTCAAACCACCTAAGGGTTGAACCATCCAAAAAGGTAGGAAAAAATTCAGTCCATTGTTCCCATCTTATGAGGCCATTACAAATGCAAGATCGTTTAAACTCTTGAATGAAAGAGGAAGCATCTTCATTAAATTGAGCTGAAAAAATAGGAATCTTCACCATTTTCAAAAATAAACACAGTGAAATACCAACCCACAAGTACAATCAACAAGACTTATGTATACAAATAATTAGAATCACTATAATAGAAAGTGACTTTACACCTTTCTACAGTAAAATAGAAATGACCACGGTAAAAATTGACTTACTGCGGTAAAAACTAACTTTACTATGGTAAACACTATTCATGGTAAAAAGTGAAGTTACTGTGGTAAATACTATTCACGGTAAAAAATAAAGTTACTGTGGTAAATACTATTCATGGTAAAAGTGACTCTACCATGGTAACTACTATGCACAGTAAAAACAAGGTTAGCCTCCAAATGATTTCTGACTAAGTGGGAATATCTCTCCAGAAAATCCACCAATGAAGAATGATCCCGGCAATGGAACCAAAATGTCATCACCAATCTGGCACTATGATAATTTTCCACTGGGAACTCCTCATGCTATGATTATTTACTAATGCACAACCTTTAGTTTGGTGGATGTAATTTGGAAACACAAGAATACCATAGACTATGATACAAATGAATGATGACAAATCTGAAATATAAGTGTAAATTATAATATCAACATGAAATTGTTACAATCTCACCCATGAGGTACTTCAAGTGTTACTGACTTCACTTGCCTTCTAACAATAACTATGGGAGAAACTTCACAATTACACCTCTTAATGGCTTCTTTGACACACCTTCAAAATGATGGCTTCTTTTACACACTTACTCATACAATATTTCTCACTACTTCCTTCTATATTAAATGAGGGGGGTGGCCTCTTTATTTATAGGAATTCAGGTTTATCCACCCTATCTCTAAAATAGGATAGGAAATCTCTTCCAACCAATCATATTCCATGCCTAAACTCTTGCATTTACATGTAGGCTTATCTTCTAAGATAAGATAAACTTTATCATCTCACATGGGTTCCACCTTTTAGACTTTTCTACAAATAAAATACACAAAATATTTATGGCATCACTCCTTGTCCTTATTACAAATATAATATTTCTAATTCCTAATCATGTAGACCCTACTTCTCTACTCACCCCAACTTTGACATTTTAACATTACCGGACCACTTACGACAAATATTTACTTTTTACCACAATATTCCTTTTGTACTTTGATTGTTACTATACTCTACTTTATTGGTGGCACCGTACTGACGGCGATGTTATCTTCTATTGGACGAATTACGAAGGAAAATTTTAATGTCGACAGTCCGCCTTTAAAAACACCTGAAACTAGCCTTAGATAACCACTTATTAGGACCTTCGTTGACCATTTTACACATTTCACCTTTCATAATTAAGTAAAATAAGAATAAAATAACACTCTACTTGCCTTTGCTTACTGATTGTTAATCAAAACATTTAGTCATTAATCATTTTGCTATCCATTTTATGTGTGTGTTTTTACTATGGTACTCAGTAGACAACAAACACGTAACCAACAATTTGAAAATATGACTACCCCACTGTCTGTATTTCAACTTCAAGCTCCACTTTGCACTACACCACTTCCAGTAACAATTTCTTCAATGGTGCAACCAAAAGAATCACTTTATCATATAAATACATCCAATCTCTTTTATGACACACAAACATGGAATGAACTAGGGTCTGGCTATAATAACGAGACAAAAAAACAATCCTTTCACCCTCTCCCACAATACCATGGAAAAAATCTTTACACACCATAGTCAGAATATTCATTCTCTCCCAATACATCTGAACTCCCATTTTCAATGGGGGTGATCCTATTTTCGAAGAAATGTTAGACTCAAATCCTACTGCTCTTAATGCATACCTGTCAGCAAGAAATGCTCAAATGGAACCATTCCCACCGCAATCTGTTACACACACTTACAACCCTTTACCCATTATCACACAACTCATTGATCAGAATCAGGAGCATGTTATCCAATAGTTGTTCCCCGATACTTCAATTAAATTTGCAACACCAAACATTGGTCAATCCTTGAACATTAATAACTCCACCAATCCATTTGATACATTAGAATAGGAACTTTTTTTAAGTCAACCCAAAACATCCAATGCCTTCCCAACATCTATCCACGATCTCCATATGATCTCATCACAAAATTTGTCCACTCAACAATTCACATATTCACCAAGTCCTTCTACAGGATCCACACCTCCCCCAAATATTACCATTGCTTCCACAATGGATTTTTCTGTCTCCTCTTGGGTACCAACATCATCATTGAGTTTTGTTCCTCTTTCTACTTCTATACCGACTACCTTTCCCATCGAAAACATTACCATGTTTATTCCTTTGATGACGCCAATGTTCCATCATGAATACACATCCCATTTCTTAATACATTCCACAACCCTCGTAACCATTGATCTCTGTGTCATAGTGCATACCTTCACGAGGCATTCGACAATACCGTATTCTACAACAAACTGTCCCACAGCAAGCACCATCCTTTTTCACTTCCTATACACCCCCAACAGACATTCACTTATTCACATTCTCTCGCACAAGCATCATCCCCATTACAATATCAGTACACCCAAACAATGCAACCTATTGCCTCACAATATAGTTTACCCTCTCAATAGAACATCCACTCACAAAACATCCCTTAACAACAACATGTCCATCAACAATATGTACCTCAACAAAATGCATTTCAGTACAATACCCCACAACAAAAATCCAACAACAAAGTCACCCTTATCAACATAATCTATCCTATCATCAAAATATCCCCCAACCAAACTCTCCCTACCAAAAAAACATTCCACAACAACATCAAACATACTTTCCCCAGTTTTCATATCAACTTATCCTATTCTCGAACAAAAAAACTTAGGAAGACCCTCTCTAGGCTCTCTTAAGCCGCATATCCAATTTAGAAGACGCCTCATCCTCATCCAAGAATATGCTCTCATATGAAAAAAATTTCAACAAACACATTCATCCTTCAGTCCCATGCAAGCCATTTCACCCACACTAGGAGATTCCTATGTTTATCAATTTCTATAACAAAGAAGACCCCCAACAACATATTCATACTTTTTTCCATGCATGCTATTTGATATCTCATGACCATGACTTAATGTTGAGTACTTTTCCCATGTCCCTTGCTAGTCCAGCTTTAGACTGGTATAATAGTATTGCACAACATTTCTTATTTTCCTTTACATAGCTTGCCAATCTCTTCCTAGACCATTTGTCCATAACTGTAGCCCGCAAAATCACTATTAATGATTTATATGCTATCAAAAAATTTGAGGACGAATCTGTCACTGATTTTTTTTCCCATTGGAGAGGTGTCACTAATCAGTTATCTTTCACATTGCTACAAACCGAATTGATCAAGATCTTCAGTCATGCATGTGCTAAACATATCTTAGAATATGTAGTTTTGAATTACTCTTTCCCAGAGGTTGTTGAGCCCAGAGGATCGTATTTGCACGGTATTCCACTAACGATCAAGATCCTAATTTTAACCCTATATTTGGAAGAGAAGCCAATGGATAATTAAACCCCACCACGCACGAGGGAAGGATAAGGATTGGTGAGGATGGTGGACCTCACAGAAGAGAGGTAAAGAGAAGAAAGGTAGCTTAAGTTCAATGAGGCATGCGAGAGGGATTTAGAGAAGTAACATGAAGTTTTGGAACAGATGGAGTTGTGGAGAGATATGGCTCATGAAGGATTAAAATCTCACATAGAATACGTCGATCAATAACATTTGGATCTCCCCAATTTGGGAAATCATGGTAGGGAAACCTCTTACAATGAATTAAGATCTATCTTGGAGAAAACTGTGGCCCCCTTCATTTGATTAAACAAGTCATCAATGCGCGGAAGGGGGTAACGATTCTTGATTGTTACTTTGTTTAGCTGGTGGTAATCAATGCACAACCACAAAGATCCATCCTTCTTCTTCACGAAGATCACCGGTGCACCCCAAGGGGATACACTAGGATAGATTAGGTATTTCTCCAAAAGGCCCCCAAGCTACAACTTTAGCTCATAGAGCTTAGGGGTAGTCATCTAATACGGTGCTCGTGAGATAGGCTCTACACCTGGAACCAAATCTATATGAAAATCTATCTCACGTGGGGAGGTAACCCCAGTAGCTCCCCTAGAAACACATTAGAAAACTCTCTCAAGATGGGATGGTCATCAAAGTATGGTCCTTTAGACTCATCCTCAGATCTTTCACTAACCGTAACAGCATAAAATACGTGGAGCAAGAACATCTGGATCTCCCCAATGTGGGAAATCCACCTAAGAATGATTCTCCATGTCTGTTTGACATGTTGAGAGAGGAAGAAGATCAAATTGGACAAATCTCACAAGTAAAAAAAAAAAACTAGTTCGTACTGTAAAAGCCTGCAAGTTGTTTTCTTAAAATTGACCCCGTAAACTTTGTCAAAATCAAAAATTAATGATCCTTGAGTAAAAAGGACTTCAAGATATTTCCATAAAGTCCTCATTTTCCCAAAACCGAGCTCTCTATCAAAAGTTATGGCCTTCTGAATTTTTCTTCACTTGGCATTAAAATTTTGGGAAACATTTCCTTGGCGGGCCTGCGGCCCGAATTTTTCCCTCAAGCACATTAAAAAAAATTAGGAAAATTTTCCAAATTTCCCCCACTACCCCGTTAGCCCGTAGCCAATCAGAGGCTTCCATGTGGCACTATGAGGGGTCAGCAGAGTGGCGGATCCCTTTTTTAACTTGGTGCTTCTAGAAATTTTTGGGAAAATTTTCCCCGCCGGCCCGCAACCAATTAGGTGATGCCACATGGCATCACGAGGCATCGGTGGAGGAGCGTGCCCCTTTTTGTCTTTTGCATCTCAAAAAAATTTAAGAAAATTTTCCAAGTTTCCCCCTTTGTCCCACTGGCCCGCAGCCAATCAGGGGCTGCCATGTGGCATTACGAGGTGTCGGTGGAGGTGCGGATCTATGTACCCTCTTAGCCATTTGGGGAGTTAAGAAAAATTACTCTACGCCATCCCGCTTTCCTCACATTGTCTTAGGTGATGCCACGTGTCCGCTATGGACTCGTCGAAGCGCGGGCCTAAAATCTGCTTTTCACGCCACGTGGGAAAATTTACAAATGGTCTCCCACTGCCCCGCTTTACCCCGTGTTGCCTTAGGGAGTGCCACGTGTCCCTTGTGGACTTGCGGACCCACGGAAGCACGGGCACAAATGTTTTATTTTCTCCCCCACATGGGAAAATTTCCATAGGTCTCCCTGTGGCCCGCCAACCTGCCCTTTGGGCAAATTTTCACCCCTAGGCCCGCAGGTCTACTATTGGGGAAAATTTCCACCCCAAGGCCCATCGGCCCATAACTTGAGAATTATGAGGAGCTAGCAGGACTTTTTTATATCAATGGAAAGGTTGAAAATTTACTGTCTAATGGAAATAATTTAGGGAATTTTTTAATGGGTTAAGTGTGAAAAAAATCAAGTTGAAACTTTAAGCCTGTCAGAGGGTGGGTATGATGAGGAATTTCCCTCTGAACCTAGTTGAACCTTCTAACCCTAAATTTTTGGACCTTATGACCTCTAAAAATTGTTAATAAAAGAAAAGTATGTTCTAGTGGATTAGAATTGTTCTGGAACTTGTTAGTGACAGTTGTTGTCTTGTGACCTGGTTGTAGACTCTTTTTATAATAAAAAATTATCCCAGAATTTTTCTCACTAATCCTAGGTTGTTCTTGGGTCTCAAGTGGGTTATTTTAACGGGCGTTACAAGAACCTTTTCTATAATGGATAGGGCTCTTATGCGGTTTGACATGAATAAAAACCTTTGTGCCCACCTCATAACTACGATCTTTCATATGCTAATCTGCATACTTCTTCATGTCCTGTGCTTCCTGTAATCTCTGTCTGATCAAAATAACCTGCTACTCCATGTCCTATAATAAGGCTAGCCCAAGAGAAACCCAGTCCTCTAACATATCCCAACTAAGAGGTTTCTATACTCTCTGTCATATAATGCGTAAAAAGGATCCATGCCTATCGAACTTTGGAAAGTATTATTGTAGGAAGACTCCACCAAGTACAGATACTCCTCCCATCTTGACTGGTGATCCATAACATACATCTTAAGCATGTCCTCCAGCATTTGATTCATCTGTTTAGTCTATCCATCTGTCTCAGGGTGATATGCCATGCTAAAATTGATCCTCTTCCCGAGAGCATGTTATAAGGTAGTCCAAAAATGGGAAGTGTACAAAGGATTGTGGTTGCAAATGATCTTCCATAGAATCCTATGTAATCTGACAATCTCATCAAGATATACCCCTGCCACTGCACTAGTTGTGTAGGTGGTCTTCACCGGAGAAAAATGAGCCACCTTCATCAATGTATCCACCGTTACCATAATGGCATCGTGGTGGTATCTCAACTTCGGTAACCCCACAATGAAGTCTAGGGAAATGGTGTCCCACTTCTACTCTGGTATGGTGTGAGGAAAGAGAAGGCTAGCTAAATGTTGATACTCAACCTTCACCCTCTGACAATCTAAATAGCATGACACATACTGAGCCACATCTCTCTAAAGTCCTCTCCAATGGTACAACTATCTCTAAATAACATCTTATTCACCCTCGAATGGGCTGAATAAGGTGCACAATGAGCCTCTATCGAAATGTCTTGTCTCAAGCCTCCATATCTAGGAACGTATATCTGACCCCTATGTATGAGAATACCATCAGCCTCTAATGAAAATCCATAAAATCTCCCCTCAAGGGGTCTCTGAGACTCGATCTCTGCTCTGGCTACAAGGTAGAAGCTATCATGAGGAAGCTACTATAAAACCCTACTCAGTAAATCTATAACTACTAAAGTAGTCATAGCCATATGTCTCCATCTACTCAAAGTGTATGTAGCCACATTCTTCTTCCCCTTCACATGCTCTATCTCCATGTCGTACTCACAAAGAAAATCCATCCAATTCCACTTACGAGCGTTGAGATTGAGATGCGTGAAGAGGTGGCGAAGACTCAAGTGATCAGTCCTCAGTGTCAATCTCCGACCAGGGAGGAAATGTCTCCATCGCACTAAGGCGTGCATAACTGCTGCAACCTCAAGATCATGAGTTGGATAATTGAGCTTATAATCCTTGAGTTTGTGAGACTCAAAAGCAACTACTCTACCCTCCTGCATCAATACACCTCCAAATCCTGCCAAAGAAGAATCTATGTAAACATAGAACTCACCCTGAGGATCTGGTACTACAAGAATAGGTTTTGTCGTAAGGCATTCCTTCAGTGTCCTGAAGGCCTACTCACATTTATCTTACCAAATGAACTTCTTCCCTTTCCGCTGAAGGGAAATGATGGGGTGTACAATCTAAGAAAATTCCTGAACAAATCTCCTATAATATCCTAGCAAACCCATGAATTTGCGCACCTCAATCACACTGGTGGGTACTGGCCAATCCATGATAGCTTGAATCTTGGAAGGATCGACTATGATACCTTCCCCAGAAATGATGTGGTCCAAATACTGCACCTCTGTCTGAAAGAACACACACTTCTCGAGGTTCCCGTAAAGATGCTACTCCCAAAGACACTGAAGAACCTGGCAAAGGTGCTCCTTGTGCTCCTCATGCGTGTGTGAGTAAATCATAATGTCATCAAGGAAGATGAGCACTAAGCGATCTAGAAAATTCCTGAATATCGCATTCATCAAGCTCATGAACACTGCAGGGGCATTCGTCAGACCAAAAGATACCACTATGAACTCGTCATGGCCATATCTTATACGAAAGGCGATCTTATGAATATCTACCTCCATAATTTCCCTACCATGATTTCCCAAATTGGGGAGATCCAAATGTTCTTGCTCCACGTATTCTATGTCGTATTCTATCTGAAGAAGGGGAAAATAATAGAAACACGGGAATGAAAGGGGGAAGATGTGCAACCCAATCAATAGATCACAGAGTTGATTGCATGCACATAGACAAAACCAATAGATATTAACACACAGAATTATAAGCAAAGGAAGCTTTCAAATCTAGATCTAGAATAATACAAAGTTTATAAGTAGATCTAAGACAAAAAGTTAGAAACAAAATGCATCGTCGACACAAAGTTCTCCGAAAATCTACTCTTTTCTATTCATTTGCTTCAAAAAGCTATCAGGGGTTTCAGCACAAAGTCTGGAACACAAAAATGTTGCTTACAAATTCTGATACTTTAACCCGTAGGTTCTTTCTCTACTTATAATATGTAGAGGGGAAATTACAAATAGGAAGCCTTTAGTTGAACTTGGACATGTGGAAGTCGGAAAGAAAAAAACTGGCAATCTCCCTCCTAGAATTCCTCTTTGCATGACATGCATGATTTATAACTGAAAATAGAATCTTCTATTTTGCATGTATGCCACTATTTCCAAGTAATTGACTTCTTCAAGTAATGGTTTTTAAACCGATCACTTAAGTTTTATAATTTAATTTATCGATCAATCACTTTGTCGAAGAAAATAAGAGAAAGAAGAAGAAAGAGGTACGTTGCAGTCTCGTTCTTTTTCCATATTTTGCATGCAGTTGATTCTTTTGCCTTTGATTCTCACCAAACTGGATCTGGAAGCAGCTGACTATGATTTTGCTTACGGTTATTGCCACTGACATGTCTTCCCTCTTATCCTTGAAGCTTTTGTAGTTCTTCTCCAGTACATGCATCAGTGCAATGTTTGTTGTAAATAACTCATCATTTTTATTTTTAATTGCATATAAGCAATTAAAAATTCTAGAAAGCACTTCGGGTGAATGTAAATTCAATGAAGGCTTCAATTGGAAGATTGGGAGCACATGCACAAGATCTTGGAAGGAATTTTCCATACACTGACTTCTACGCGGGCTGCATTAGAAACAAGAGGATGAATTTTTTGTCAAAAGCCTTTGCAATTGGATCGATTTGTGCAGATCTGACAATTAAATCAGTGATAGGTGCATGGCATGTGTTTGTATCATTGACTTTAGCAAATCTAGAAGTTATGCATGATTCCGCAGAGCCTACCCTTTCATCCTGCTTTGCCATGGCTAGAGCAATCTTTGTCTGAGCAACTCTTTTTTTTTTAATTATGCCGGAATTTATTTGCAATTGGTGCAAATTTGGCAATTTCTTCAGATTCAGAGGACATATTCAATGTACCTAACATTGATTTGCACTCTCTTTCACTTATATGAGCACCTATAATGAATACCTGCAATTAATTCAAACAAAGACGGATTCCAGAGCATGAACACTTGATTTTTATCACAAAAATCTGCATATTAAGCCCGTTGCCCTAAAATTTGAGGCTTTGCTTGCATGCATAGCAAGCATAAATATTTTTAACTTCACCTGGGCACTCATACCAACATGCAGATAATTAACAAGGCTTAAATCAAGCTCCTCCAACCCTAGGCGCCAAACTTTGAAGCTTCCCAGTAGTGGAAAATAAACTTCAATGCAAAAATCCTCCTTCCTTGGGCGCCAAAAACTGTCTGGGCTGCAATCCTTTGCAAAAAGAATTAATTACACCTTCACTTATGATCAGCCCATGCTTATATAACCCTTAGCATTCTATTTCTAATAATTATCCATGCTATTCTTGGCAATTAATTAATAAACAAACATGTTTATTCCTCTAACTTGGGCGCCTAAATTTGCATGCTCATGGTTGCCATTAAATAAATTAATTTAATTTATTTTTAGCCCTCATCTTCCAGTCTTCTTTGACTTCTCCACATGCGTTGACTCTTTCTCACCATTGAGCGCCAAAATTAGGAATAAGAACTACTAATTAATGCAATTAAAATCATTCTTTAATTCCAAAAGGGGTTGCATTTTTTAGCATGGCTGATTTCTTTGTTTTAAAGTCAATTTTTAATGGGATTATTCACCCTACACTGCAAATCCAAAAATCCCTTCATCCAGTTAAGTTGTTTGACTTCCATAATGGGAATTTTTACCCTGCAAGGCAAGTAAGAGATTCCCATCAATGCCTTAAGTGATTTTTTTTAATTTTATAATGGAAATTTTCACCCTGCAAGGCAGATACAAAATTCCACCTGCCTGTTGCAACCAAAAATCCCATTGCAACTTAAATCCATCAATTCCCAAAAATACAACCCATTCAGATGAAGCTTTTTTGTGCATGACTTCGTCTTTTTAAAGAGAACCTGAACTTTTGAGGCTGATTCCTTCCGGCATGGCGGCCATGGACGATCTCCAGATACTCCAGGAAAGAAAATAGACTGTACTGGTAAAGGAATTGACCTAGGGGAATTTCACAGAGAAAAACACGTAAAAAATAAAAAAAATGCAAAACGTTGCCAGAAGTCACAGACAAAGCCCAGGATCCATTCCTGGTGAAAACCCTACTAGTATATGTGAATATTGACGTGCAAAACTTCAACATGGTTAAACCAGAGCGCAATTTACTTCAAACGGGGCTTTAAATAATTAAATATAATTTTCCCGCAGACAAAACTTGGCGAAAGGATAAAACAAGTTTCAGCATCTGGGTATTTGTCGAAATTGGCTCATGTGATCACTGGGAATATCTTAACGCAATACATGCATCTTCTAGTAATAAAAACACAAAACGACCCGCTATTTTAAAAGAACGGAAAAATTTCAGTATGGGGTAGTCTCAAATTTCAAGGTGAAATTTGGGGACACCAAATGTGTTAGAGAATATTTTATCATGGTTGGTGGAAGAATATTATGTATTAATGACTAGACAATATTTAGAGAGAAACTCGGGTTGTTTTACTTGTAAAGTCATGGGAAGCTTCAAAGCATGCAACTACATTTAAAGCATACAATTTCCTAGGTGTAAATCAAGGAATTTTGATTGTTGGATTAGTAATCTAAAAGTGCATGGACTTCTAAATATTGTACAACAATGTATTGAAGATCACCTTATTGTATTTGGAATTCGGGTTAAGAGTATATACAATAAACAAGACTATTGTGTGGGATTTTTTTACCCGAAAGCGCTTTCCTAGAATAATCATGTGTCTATATCTTGTGTTACGTCTCTATTGTTGATCGAGTTTTCTTTGTCCCTGTCTAGATTAGTGAGCTAGATAACAAAGAAATCAAGCAACCCCAAAGATGCAATGGTTTAAGGTACCTTGAGAGAATATGGTGACAAATGGAGGGGTGCAAAGTGAATGTCCTCGATGCGAGCTGGATAGACCTGTGAAACAGAGGAAACTGAGAGAAAAATGCATTAGATGGTATAGGTGAGGGTTGCCCGACGAAGTCGGTTCCAGGAAGTGTTACCTTCCTTTCATGGATGTAAACCCTCGTTAGATAAGAGAAAACGATATAAATGAAAGATAGATAGATAACATGCAGAAATTGATAAATAACAAAACCTGTAAATGTTGATGTATCAAGGAGCTATTGATCTGATCAAAATATATGTAAAGTAAACCAAACTTGCATGAATCAACAAAAAATTGGGCTAGATGCGAGGAACTTGCAAAAAAAACCTACAAACTTTGTTGTAGACGAAAGGATACCAAAATGGGCTTGCTAAGAGAACCGCAAGGGCATGAGGATGATATGATGAAAAATGAGGAGTTATAATGTCGAAGGTTTACTATGACTTCTTACTTGTTTGAAAGAGGGGCGAAGGCCTGTATTTATAGCCTGGAGATGGGGTTAATTTAGGGGTTATTAAGTAATCCAGGTTTGAAAAAATAACCTTGATTAGGTGATTGGGGGGGCATGATTTGAGTGATTGGGTGCAATAATGGATTTTATGTGGATTATTTTGCATTATTTAATTCATGAGTGGGGTGCATGATTTGAATGATTTTGGAGTATTTAATTATTAGGTGGGTGATATGAATTAGTTTAGAATATTTAATAATCAATTGGATATTAGTATATAACGAGGTTTAGGGATTTAAAGGGGGTCAATGAACCAATTAAGATTGATTAATTGAAGATGTATTTTTGGTGGGAAAAGAGATTTATTCAAATTTAGGGGGGAAAGGGATTTGAATGGGTAAGCCTAATGAAGGAGAGCAAATGTGTGATGAAGGGGAGGAACGATACCAAAAATTGGTGTCTACATCTATATGTTGTTTAGCTTTATGGTTAAATATATTTTGTTTTTGCTAATTTATTGTTAGAAAACCTACCTTTTTCCCAACATCGGGTATCAGAGTTTTGTTCGGAGTTCCATAGTATATTTTGGGTGGGTCTAAAATATGTGTTTGGTTAAGAGATTTTGTGTACTATTGAAAGTTGTGTGTATAGAATATGTCAGGGAACACAAGAATAGAAACTGGTCAATTAAATGCTCAATACTTTGAGTCATGGAAACTCAATATGGAAAATCTCTTGATATATAGAGATGGATGGGTTATAAAGAAACAAGAACTATAGGGTCAAAACAAGAAGAATGGGATAATATTGATAGAAAAAGTAGAAGCTCTATTGTATTTTGTTTATCAGAATCAATTTTACTCAATGTGTCTAATGAAAAGACATCAACTTGTTTATGGAATAAGTTAGGAACATTATACTAGGATTAATTCATAGTTAATAAACTATTCCTACAAAGGAAGTTGTATTCATTGAGAATGGATGATGGTGACTTGGTTACATAGCCCATGAATGCCTTTAACACTTTAGTTAGTCAATTATTATCCATGGACATATAAATATGGACGATGAATATAGATGTATCACACTTATATACTCTTTGCTAGACACTTGGGATAACTTAGTGATGGCTAGATCACTATTACCTCATTTAAGCTAAATATAGATGAGATTTTTGTGGCCTTATTATCATAAGAAGTAAGGAACAAGTCTATCAAATATTTCCAAGGTGATCCATTGTTGGTGCATGTGATATCACAAGAAAAATGAAAGTGGAAATCGAGGGAGAAGCTTGTAAATTCTCGAAATAGGACCAAGACTCTATAGAAACCTTCTTTGAAGAAATGTTTTCACTATGGAAAAACATGGAATTTTATGAAGGATTGCATAATGAAGGTGGACAAGAGTAACCCACTAGACATTTGATCATTAGGTAATAAAGGGTCCATTAATGAAAATGGAGATGTGTGCTTGATAGCTTTGAGGGCGCTATGTACAATGATGCATAGTTGGTCAAATTTGGAGTATCTTATCATATGACTTCCTATAGGGATTAGTTCTATAAATATATGGAATATGATAGTGGTAACGAATTTCTGGGAGATGACATAACTCACCAAATTTTGGGTTGAGTAAGAATGAAGCTAAAATTTTGATATGAGAGGATCAAGAATCTCCTTGGTGTTTTATGAGAGGATCAAGAAGTCGAGGGGTGATTCCCGAAGACTGTGCTTGCCCCTGACCGTCCTGAGCAAGGAGCTCTTCTAGTTCAAGAAAATCAAGAAAATCTTGGTGTTTTATGCATTGCAAGGTATGCAAGAAATATGGTTCCAGGAAGTAAGATGTGTGATGTTGGAGTGCATGTGTCATTCACAAATAATGGTTACAAAATGGTGTGTAATGCAATGGTACTTTCATAAAGAGTGTGCACTGAAACCTTGTTTAGACTAGAAGCGAGTACAATTTTTGATACTTGCAACAACACTATTGTTATTAAGGCTAATGAAGTACATGAGAAAACTAGTAACTTTTACTAGATAAAACTATGCTCTAGAAAGAAAGGTCAGATCATATTGATGACAAGGCATTGCGCTCACTAAAATCCACATGAATCACGACAGGAATCCCTAATAATATCTTGGACTTTGACTTTTGTGAACATTGTATGTATGGAAATCACGAAAAAGTACCATAACTTAGTCAAGTAATACAATTAATACACACATGAAAGGGATATTGTAGGTAATAAATACATGGTAATGTGTTTGGTTCGATGAAGGTCCTATCACTTGGGAAATTCATGCACTATGTCATTCATAGATGGCTTTTATAGAAAAGCCTGGATATACTTTCTCCATAAGAAGTCTTAAGTTTTAAAGAATTTGAAGGATTTCAAAGCCCTTGTGGAGAACAAGGAAATAACTTTGTCATCATAATTATTTATACAGAGGACATGCTACTGATTAGAAATTGCAAGGAAATGATCAAACATGTAAAGTCTCATATGTCATCCTAGTTTGATAACAAATATCTCGATGTTGCAAAAAAACGTTTTTTGGTATGGAAATTAAGTGATATTATACAAACAGGAAACTTTGGTTGGACCAGATGAAATATGTTGATATGGTATTGGAAAGGTTTAACATGTAGGACAAAAAAATGTTTGACCATACATATCCCAGTTAGATAGAAAGTCTTAGTTGTGCAAAAGAGGAGTTGTAAGACATGGCTCAGGTTCTATATGCCAGTATGGTGGGAACCCTAATGCATGCAATGGTACGAAAAAGGATTGACATTGCACATGTAGTAATATTAATTAGTAGATATAGCTACAATACAAGAAGGAGAATTGGACTATAGTGCACATGATATTAAGTTATTTGCACAGAACTTCTGACCATGTTATTTGTTATCAGAGAATTCTTGGTGTAGGCAATAAAGTGAGTCAACATGGGGTTATGGTATCTGACCGATATGGAGATCTTGATATGCAAAGGTCAACGAGTGGGTACATGTTCAACTTGTTCGATGGAGTAATAAGTTGAATGAGTAAGCATCAAGCACGTATTATGATATCCACCACAAAAGATGAGTACACAACAACTAAATATAAAATAAATAAAGTGGTATGGCTTCATAAATTATGTTCCATAATTGGGTTAATACATAAGTTCCCACCTAGAGCCCTTTATTGTGGAGAAGCCTATGCTCAAGACATAGATTTTGGGGTAACATTCTAGCACTTGCAGACTAAGTGAGCTGAAAAAGAATGTGTGGATGGGTGTTATCTCAAGGATGGGATCCTCTACCAATGTGGAAACATTTTTGTACCAAGGGGAGAGAGACTTCTATCAATGAGGGAGGCGCATACCCTCAAAGTATCCATCCATTTTAGAGTTGGAAAGACTATGGCCCACTTGCAAAGGTATGCATATTGGCTCAATATGCGAGATGAAGTATCAAAATTCATAAGAGGATGTGAAGTTTTTTGAACTAATAAGCCTAAAGTCACGAAGGAGGGACCATATATTCCTCTACCACTCCTTACTAAAATTTGAGAGGATATCTCAATGGATTTTAGAGGACTAAATATGACCAAACTTGATCATGACTATTTGTATGTTGTTGTTCATAAATTCAGCAAAATGTCTATTCTTAAGGCATGTAAAAAGAATATAAAAGGTCATGAGGCACCATAATTTTTCTTTTCTCATGTATGGGTTCATTTTGGTTTCCCAAAGTCTATTGCCTCTAATAAATATTTTAGGTTCTTAGAGAACTTTTGGACTACAGTGTGAGACAAGATGGAAAAGTTACAACAGAGCACAAATTTTCGTCAACAAATAGATACCTAGACAGAGGTTGTGAATAGAACTTTAGTACAACTGATTAAAGGATACAACAGTAAGTATCCATAGACTTGGAATGAGTCCCTGGCCTACATTCATCATTCCTACAACATGACAGTACACACATCCACTAAGTAGTCACTTTTTCAAGCATGATTGGGTTACTTATCGGCCAATCCACTTGATGTTGCAATTGGAAAGTAAGAAGAAGAGGAGGTGAGGGACTAAAAGGTGACTAGGGAAATAAAATTCATTAAGAGGGTTAGCCAGATCCCTCTCAAGGTGAGAGAGAAACTTGAAAAATCTCAAGGCAAGTATAAATCGCAACATGACCAACACCGAAGGTAGCACTAGCTCAAAGTTGGAGACAAGGTTTGGTTGTACTTGAGCAAGGAGAGACTTCAAGGACAAGAAAAGAAACTCAAGGTTCTATTGTATGGACCACTCACCATCCTAGATAAAGTTAGAGAAAATGCATTCAAGCTCGACTTACCACACTTGATGTGGATGCACTCGGTAGGAAATTTTGAGAACTTACACCTATATGAGACATCCATGCTTGAACAAGATGAAGAAGAATTTCAGTTGTTACTTTCTATAGAAGATAGTGTCTTGGAATTATGAGGCGAATTGGAGGACGATCTAGTGTTGCACGAAAATATTAGAGAGACTAGAAGAGGACCACATAAGCCTTTGTATGTTGGAATCAAGAGAAGACACCAAGGTAGACCAAGTGGTACCTGAAGGAGAAAGTGAGGGAGATGTTCCCTCATCTACTCCCTCACTAAAATTTTATGGGACAGAATGCCTCCTGAGAAGGGGAGGTGTGATCCATAGGGATCTTGAAAAACACTTCATCAAATGAGCATACCAGAAGAAACAAAAAGTGAACAAATAGATAAAGGAACAAGAAGGGTAGAAAATAGTTGCAAAATCACCACCTACAATAAGAGGGAGTTTGTGCAACCTTGGCGACATTTTGCAAGTTGTGGTGGTTGTGTAAGTCAACGTTGTGTTTGCACAAGTGACCCTGGTAGTTGCACAATGACATCGGAAGTTTCGTAATGAGGTAGGAAAAGCATCCAAGGAGGTGTCAAAAGGACCATGTCTCTTCCTCTTTCTGAATCCTTGGGTTCTCCAATGCATGAGAGAACATTTGGAGTAGGTTATAAGCAAGGAGGAGTTGGAAACATCAATTACGGAGTAGAAGAGCATTTGGTTGTGTAGTTTTTGTAGAATCAAAGTATAGACGAAACACTTGCAAGAAATCTCACGAAATGGAACAACATTGTTGTACTTTTATCCAGATCTTCATTGTATTTGTATTTTCATTCTTTGGCCAATAAGAATTTGGGAAGAAAGAGCATTTTCCCTTCGTTGTTGGTTTTTCCCTCATCTTGAGAGTTTTCCAGGAATCATATCTTGTGTCATAATCTAAATTCTATTTCATATTGTTATGTGTTTAATTCAATTCATATTAGTATTTTGCAAGCAATTTAAACCTTAGTAATTGCATTCACTACGAGTAATTGACTGTCATTTCTACCATAAGTTGACCATAAGTTGAAGTAGGAAATAATTGCTATGATTTTGTGAGTTCTAAGTAGATTTTATAGATCCATACCACATGTTGGAAGTTCAAGCACCACACTTGTAAGAAACTTAGGTCATGTTGCTCATATCTTGACTAAAAACTAGATCACACCAATTTGATAGGGAAATCAGTAGATGGGAGACCCCGAAAGAAAAATGGGGTAGATTCATAGTAGCACTATATTAAGGAATGCACTGCATATGATGATATTCAAGATGGAAATTTGGATAATCTACATAAGGTTTTATCCATGCTCTCTAAAAAAGCTAGAATTTAAGCAACAACTCGTATCCCAACTCAAACTTAACTTCCGTAATTTTCTCTTTCAATGATTTTATGCTTCTTTAGCAATACTTTGTATTATTAGGGTTCCATATATTGTTTTGGTCTCGTACACTTTATTAAAAGCTCTTTACATATTTATGTACTCACATGTATCAATGGCACAAACTCTTATATTACTTCCACACAGCTGGGATAGAATATTGATCATAAATGTTTTAGTATTTATTGACTGAAAATAATTGCGTCAGTCCATTGAATTGGATAAGCCCAAGTGTTAAAAGCATCATAGCTTTCATAATGGATCCCTTGGATCAAAGCCTACGATACATGATCAAGTATTAAAATTATGTAAAATAATGCATCCAACTCGCTAGGTCAATTTGAGGGGAGAAACACCTCTCAATTGTGACAATTAACCCGAAGGTCATTCCAAATAAGAGAATTTACAAAAATTTAAAAATAGTAGTTAAACTGATTATGAGTTTGCTCTCACCATCTCTAATTAAAAACATGCCATTAAATCCTAAGGAACCGAAGTGTTTGTCAAATTTCTTAATGAAAATAGAGATGAATGGGCCTTTTATCTTTAGGTGCCCAATCTACCATGACATTTATGGCACATATCACTACATACCCAAGAATTCGAATTGCCAAAACTTGGAATGGTCCATTATGAGGGCCAATGGTGTATAGTGACCTCAATCAAAAGATGGCTATAAAAAGAAACTCTTTAGTAAAGAAACACATAATAAATCATTTAATCTTTCTTGAGAGTGGCACATAAGTGACTCTAAGAGGGTCTAGAATATCATGTTGCAGTGCATGATCCTTTGCAAGTAGACAACTCCTCGGTGCATCACCCAAGCTGAATTTGTTGCCCACCCACTACACCTTGAAGTTATCTTCAAGCTTACTTTCTACATCCACATCCTTGTATCCCTAGGGGACTTAACTTCTGGTCCTGAGAGGTATCCCTACTTAACACTTTGCTCTTCTTAGAGGATTGTTTCACCAGTCCTCACCAAACGTCGACACTATTGGTACATCTAAAACTAGGTAGATCCTTATTTCTATTGGCATCTTTATTGATAGGATTCCCCCTTTAATGTATTCCCTAAATGCCCCTCTTGTGCTCCTTCCCACTAAGGACAACATCACTAGGGCTTCTAGAGAGGATATCTACAAATAATATATTCATACCACCTAGATCTCCCCATGTGAGCCCCTCAATCCCAAGCTTGCTTTCTATGCCACTCATTTCTTACAGGGGGTGGATGATACTATTGGTCACCCTCACTATCTCCGATGCCATTAGTCTCACGGATTGAGGTTTCCCCTTGGTTAGATGAGAATTTGTTCCCTCTAGTTACAAGTTAAAACGAACCATCACATTCTCCATCAAGTCCCAATTTTTCGTCTTTGCCCCTCCAGGAGGTGGAGCTAAGGACCACTTAATTTTCAAATGTCGCATTTATTATGAGATTTGGGGAAGAAATCATTGCCTTTACAACGACTCAAACAACATTCTAGCTACTTTCTTCATATATACAAACCAGTAATGTCCGGCTCTTTATCTTCGCAACATTATCACCCTCTGATGCATGTCTCTACAGGAGGAGCCTAAAGGCTCTAGAGCTCCCGTATTGATCACCTCTTTCTTTCATCCCATTCAGATGTTTGGTAGCACTAAGCATCCTTTGGACACTGGTACATCACACATCAAAGTTGATAGATCAGTTAGGTGGTGCTTCTCTCAACACAACACTACTACTCAGATTACTCAAATCTCCAAGCCTACCATCTCTCACGATCGTGGCTTTGCTTCGCCCCATTAGCGTGGTTCTATCCCTCTCTAAAAACATGGATCTACTACTTACCAGCCTCCCCCCGATAGCATAGAGGAAAACTGATATTACAAGCTTCTTTTCTTCTACGGGAGTTACACCAACCATGAATGTTCGGAGAAAATCTAAGAGGAATTGTATTGCTTCCTTCTAGGATCCCCCAACCTAGCTTCTCTGACCATATATACTCATCGAACAACATTATTAGATCTCTCGAAGTGATCAATAATGACTCTGATGATTCCTCCACCTTAGGCACAAACAATGATATTCGATGAAATTTGCCTCCAATCTTCGTTGGCACTTGCTCTTGGGGTTTTTGTTTGCCCCTCATTACTATTTGTATTGGTTTATTTACCACTTATGTTAGCGACACACTACTCTATTTTTTCGTTGTACTTTGCTTCATTGGTTCACTTCTAGGATTCTCTCTTCCTAGAACTTTCTATTACTAATGGTTGTATCCCCCAATCCCATTGACCTACTTTTGTTCACTTGTGAACATTAATGTATTTCCTTATTTCTTTCTAAGAGGAAAATGACTTCTTGATATTCAAAAGACAAGGCTACTTAAGTAGAAGACTTTGCAACACTTAACTTTGATTAACCAAGCAACTCCCTCTTGATTAAACAAAATATGAACATGAGGGTTGTCTTCTCACCGTTAGAAGTTAGGAGTTAGGCCAACTTATTCCTCCTTAACAGATTTTACTCGAGTTGCCATTAGCTTACTATATAACAATTTACAAGACCGAGATAGTAGTCTATTGTGTATGGTTGTAGTGATCGCTTTTGTCATCAATGATCTTTACTATCAACAATTTTAAATGCAATTTCTTTTTGATGTTATTGTATTTTTGTGTTTATTGATTATTGATTCAAGTTGGGATCTTTTGGTATATTTTCTATCTTCTTCATATTTCAAATTATTTTATTGCATTTATTATACTTTCAACCTCATTTCCCCCCTTTTCGACTTCTTATTCTTCTCTACATGAACCCCATATGTTTCCTTTCCTTTGTTTTCTCTTATTTCTTTGGCTCTCTATCTCTTTCTCAATTTTTTGTTGTTTTTTGCATTTTGCCATTTCCCTAGAGTACATAACTGCTCATACCAATTGTGTACCCATTACATAATTGGTTTTTTATCTTATGGGCCCTTTTCACTCATGCTCTAGATGCCTCAAACACAACTTTCTCCCCAATGTGTGTTAGTTTACACACCAATTAGATCATAATTTGAATTACATAAGTCTATAAATACAAAAGTGATATGCTTCATTTAGCACACAAGGAACACATGACAATCAAAAGTAAATTATATTTTCATTGTAAAGAAAGAATCTTTCTATTTCTAAAACATCTTTGTACCAAAAGCATAGTTCAAGCATATCACTCTACTAGTTATTTTCAAGTGTTGAAAAGATTATATGTGGGGACACTTACACTACATAACACTACTTGTTAAATGCATTATGCTTGTATGTGATTGTCAATTTGTTCTCCAGTTCAATGACCTAAAAAATATCAAAGAAGTTCAAGTTCTCTCTAATTCGGCACATGTCACAAATACATTTACTTTCCTACATTTTGAAGACTTATAGGCCAAATTAAAAAAATTGTTGAAGGAGATAAGTATCCTAAAGACGTAACAAATCCAAGAAAACCAAGCAAGAATTCTTGTGATCAAAGGCATGTGATTGTAGTCGTGCCTTCAATTTTGCAACTTTCATAAAAAGATCATTGTTGTATCCATTTTTAAGATACCATTACAAAATGGACCACCATATAATTTCAATCTATGAATTCAAAAATTTGATTCACCACATTGATTGAACCCATTTTCTTCCACGATATTGATAATTGTCTCCATATTTACATGATCTTATATATTGTAGTTCAAACTCCAATTTCCTTAGTAAGAATAATCTTTTTTATTATTTCCATGTTGTCTAGATAACCTATATTTATGTAATTAGGTGTAAATTATTAGCTTATATCTATTTGGGAGCTAAAATGCAAGATGTCATAATTAGTATATGTTATGGTTAGTATAGTGCATTTATTATCATAAAACTACTTTCAATGTTTATATTATAATGACTTTTGAACCTTGCATGTAACCTATGGTTTCCTTCTAGGGAATCTACACTTTTATTGAATACCTAACCTAGGGTTTCTTTGTCACAACTTTTGAAGATCAAATTTTGTTTCTTTTGGGTATAGATTTGATTATCCTAGACTATGCATAAACAATGTTTGACTTTTTAAAAGTTGTAAAATTCTTTCTAAACTTCTAACTCTAGAGTTGTATCTCTTGTAGCTGTAAAGTCCCTTTTTAGGGGTTTAATGAATTTTCCAAAAATCTGGAAAATAATTGCAATAGACTGATAATTAATGGTAGTGAAGGGAATTTATGGAAATTAGTGCCAAAAGCCTTCAACAAATATCTGAGAACACTTAGCAATAATTATCAAACACTTATAAATTGAATTTGGACCAAATCGAATTGTTTTTATGCACAATCGAACTGCGTCTAACAAACAGTGAAATCTGGAAATTGCAGTCCTTAAAAAATGGTTCGATTCACCTATGAAAGTGCCTTGATTACCGTGCAAACTTAGATTTATGCTTGAAAATATGGGGCGATCTGATTTCGATGATTTATTTGGAGTTATTTGTTCACAACAATTAAATATTTAATTATTTCCAAGTCGAATTGGCAAAATACATAGTAAATTTAGATTTGGCACCAAAAGAGCTTCAATCAATATTATTCTGTAAATCTGAAATGTTTAAAGACAGAGGTGAGAGGTTTTCGTCCCTCGCTTTGGTCCTCAATTGGGATTTTCGTCCCAAATAGAAGATATGAGAATTTATATCGAAATCTGGAAATTACAAGTCAAATCGATATGCCAAAATGAATCCCAAAACCCCTATTTATAATGATTTCCCTAGCTTGGTGCCAAAACCCAAAAAGACATGACTTTACATATATCTTGGCCGACCCCTTTAATGATGATTTTGACTTATTATGACCGACCCATACTTACATAATACATATTAAATGATGAATATTAATGTTGCTCTTCTCCTTGGCTCTTCTTTCTTTCTAACCACAAAGAAGGAATGGCTAGAAAATTTGAAGTGGGTCTTCTACGTTGGGAAAAGGGACATGGACAGTAGCCCTACTTATTATTTACATCATGTTGTAAATTATGCAATTATGTGAATATTGTATATTAATAAGATGTAAATGTTGCCATATGTAATTTGATAATAGTGTGTTTTGCAATGTTTACTTTCTAATGGACATTTCTGCCTTATGTATATTTTATCTTTATTATGGAAAACTAAAATTGTATGCAATAGGACTCCATGTATTCTTTCCCTCACATAATAGGTTCCTTATAGAGCATTCTAGTCATGTATCTTGTTTTTCTCTATTGTATGATACCTACCCATGAGCTAAACCATACCATGCAAAGAAGGGTTAGAAAATGTCATGCAATAATCCCTCCTACTATTCCTCAACCTCAAAGGGGAGCCAATAAAATCTCCTCTAAGCTCCTAAGTTCAATAATAAGCAAAAAAAGATTATGATACCATAAATTGGTTGTAAAACCCTCAAGGTAACATATCTGTCGTTAAAAAATAGTGACCAGTTAACACTCATTTTCAGGAATTAATATTTTATGTTTTTTTGGGATAGAAATTCAAAAATCAAATTAGAACTAGTAATGGCACATTTAGCAAGCATTTTGATTAGTATATCATTACAAACACCTTTATATACAAGTATCCAAATTGTGGAAGCATATAAAATGCACATAAATTGTTTATCAAAAGTACAACTTACTGAAATAAAAAATAATAATTAACATAACAAAAATTTAAAAAATAGCAAATTGAACATTGACATTCCTCCCAATGTACTTTGCAACTTTGGCAATTGCTAGTAGTAGCATTGGGGGAAGTCAAGTATGCTACTGTAACTAGAACATTGCAGAAGTGGGTGTTTAGGCTTAAGGATATTACATCATCTAAATAGATTGCTCTAGGCTTCCATGGTGTTCATTATTTTTGTTGTGAGCATCTGTGATCTGTTTAAATGGAGGGGTCTAATTGATCCCTTTGATCCCATGATCTTGTAGGATAATTCAAAAGAAGTATGATGCAGAGAGCATGTATAATTTTTTGGATGAATCAGCATTTGCACGGCATTCCAATAAATTCAAGCATCATATATGCATCCAAAACATGTCAGTAATTCCTAAAGTTGATCGCTGTACTGAATGAAGGATAGGGGAGCTCTCAAGATATAGAAACAACCAAACTACCTCGATAAGAATTATGGCTTGAGGCCATAATACAATTAATGAAGGAATACTACATTGATAATTAATCCTTAATTGCAAACAAATAGTTTCCTCACTCTTAAATTTCGTAATTAATATTTATTGAAGATCTCTTCCCTGCTTTGGGCATGCTATACTCTTCACGAAGATGGGTCCATAGATGAACTAAAAAACATCAAGAATAAGAAATATGGAAGTAGTCATCCCAGAAGCTCCCAATGGAAATCATATACGTATTTAGTTTTCACAGAATTTAGTAGTACTTGAATTTGGTAAAGTACGACCTTTTACTGTGAGACAGCTACGGTTTCAGCAGATATAACTTCAGTATTTTATACACAACTATTCTAGAAAATCAAAATCCCAAAATAAGCTTTATTGTTCAGTTTCTTGACAACTGAAAATTCCCAGAGGTTTGGGACTTGCTAATAAGATCGTCTGATCTATTGATGCTCTATTAATTCAGTAACAAAGTAACAGACAATTTATGGGAAATCATAGAGCAAGAAAGCAAATTGTCACGTTATTTGTTGCAATCTCAAAACATTCTCTCTCTGTTCAGTAATGCTATAATCCCATAATTTGTTCCGGATGGCTAAGCTGGAATTTTACATGGAAGAAAGGGATTTCAAAACAAGAGAATTCTAGTTCTTCTCAATACTTTCAGGGATGCAAGCTCCACAACTTGCAATGCCTGGAACATAGTCAAATGCATATATTGACAATGATGTTGAACTTCAAGGGGCAACCGATGATTACTTGAGCACCAATTGATGGGAAAAGTACCATACACTCATTAGTGGTTTGGGTGATAAAAACAGAAAACTTCCTAATTCTTTCTGAACTGGTTCTATAACGATATAATATTTGTAACTTCAATGACTTTCCATTATATGCACTTCAATTTACTATAAGAACATATATAAACAATTATCTGGTAATCATCATTCTAACAGTTGCATCAGAGCTCCGTTACATGTTAATGAAAGCTCATTTCTTCCATTCTGCAGTTAACATGCATTAACAAGACTTCTCATACATGGATATAGATCCTAAACCAAAAATGAAATACAATTCTCTTGCAAGGTACCCACATTTATTAGTAACTACGTTACAGACAAAAAGGTAGTTGTCTCTGAAAGACTCAATTTACAAAAACAAACAACTCAGGAATATATTTTATAGGAAAATAAATTCAGTAGAAGCTATCTCTAAGAAAACCACCAAATAATTTCAATGCACATGAAAAACATAGACAAAATCAATATTAAATTACAAATTACTATAAGGTGTTGTGTTCTCTCCTTCCCCCATATCAGACCATTAAGGCATGGTCAATGCAGAAATTCCAGTAATGTCTACTCCCAACTTCAATAACCTACAAAACTCAGGCCAGCTATGCGAACACACTTTGCAAAAGGAAAATTCGTTAGAACTTGGGTAGCTAAATCTCTTTGTTAGAAAACGGCCTGATGGTAACTGTGACAAGTGTCATGCAAGATCTTGCCTCCATTTGTAAGGGGCTACAAAAGAATTTGCTTCCTAAAAATAACCTTGAAAGATGTCAAATTTTCTAATTTGTCACTCAACCCACTCAAACCACAAATCAGGTCAACCGTCAAACAACACGCAATCACTACATGGTGCATATCCACCTCCTGCCACACAGGAAATGAAGAAATAGATGCCTCAACTAAAGAAAAATGTTTTTACATGGTTGCCGAGCGAGCATCATTGAATAACACAAACACAAGGGCGAGTAGCATCCATGTTATCATCATCATCATCTGATCCATACGAGACACTGTAAACAATGAAATGAGAAGAAATGTGTCAGGAATCACTACTGAAAACTAACAGAATAAATACATGATATTGACCATGTCACAAACAGTTTAGACACAAGCAACATATGGGAAAGGAAAAAGATACCCAGTCAAACATCAACGAGATTACATAGAAATGAATCGGTTACAAGGAAAAAGAGCAAACAGAAATGAAATGACTTTCCTTTAAAACTGCAAAGGAAATAAAGAGCTACTAAGTCTGCCAAACCCAAAAAAATTAAGTATTTTCAGTCTTCTAAACAAAGACAACATTTGCACAATAGAAAATTGTTTACCGTGAGAGTGAGATTGAAACTGAGAATGCGATTGAGATTGAGAGTGAGTGAGAGTGTCTATTAGAGAGACAGAGATGGAGAGAGATTATAAGTCTGCCAAACCCAAAAAAATTAAGTAAATTTCAGTGATCACCCTTTCTTCTAAAAAAGACAACATTTGCACAATAGAAAATTTACTGTGAGAGTGAGAATGAGGGTGAGAATGAGATTGAGACTGAGAATGAGAATGAGATTGAGAGTGAGAGTGTGTAAAAGAGACAGACAGAGATGGAGAGAGATTATATTAATGTCCACAATTAATCAAAACAGATCAATGGGACACAAGAATACATCCAAGTACGATAGACAATTTTTAGGGATAAAGTACCATAACCTAGACTCACACTCTAAATCAATACCAAGGCTAGAGGGGGTGACCCAAGGCACGTATACCCAACACAAAATCAAACACCTACAAATGAAAGAGTTGTGTAGAGGTGAGAGAAGCCCAGTAGAGAAAGCGCGTGCTGAAAGAAACCCAAACAAGGAATTGGGACTATGTCTAAAAAATGCCATCATAAGTCAAACGAATAGGCGCTTTCATCAATCGGATAATGAAATGAGTTAAGGAGACCCAGTTGGGTAGAGGAAAGCATGATACCTCATTTAGCACCTCTCTGATCATCCAACATTGACGAATCACGTAAAGTAAAGAAGTTAGTAATGTGAACCTACCTTTGAATCTCATGGTGACAATCAAAACAATTAGAAGGCCCTTGACATCGAGAAGAGGTAGAAGCAAAGCACCCTATACATGAAAAAGAGGATGATGAACCCCTATAGATGCACACAGAGGAAGAGATCTCACAGATCTGTTCCCCCACAATACAGACCTACATTATCTAAATGAAACTTGACACCCTCAATATCTACAGTAGGATGAAACAGCAAGGTAATCAACTTGGTATCGCATGAACAACGCTTAAGGCCTTGCATCTTGATGCTTTCAAAGTTAGGGGTCTCAATTAAGAGATGCCTTAGACCACACAGCCCACAAATTTTCAGAGATGTGACCTCACCTAAGCAAGATCATTATGCAGCTTGAAAGAAACAATGAAAGCTTCTTCTATTAATAAGGAAAAAATTTCAGACTTGGGAAGAACATATTACACTCTTGTTACATACTCATAACGAAGAATCTACAAAAATTCCCTAAAAGGAATTTGATTCTTAGAACTTACTCCTAGCTATGCTCGTTAACTCACAAAAATTACACTTGAACCAAACTCGGCCTCTTAACAATCTAGCTTTACATCACAATCCCCTCATTTTGGCTATTCTTGCCTCACTAGTTCTCGCTCTCTTGATCTCTCTCGAAGATACTTTACATGTTCATCGCTCCCTCTATTTATAGAATCTGGTAGAGAAGTAAAGATGTCTTTGCAAACACAGATATCTTTGCAAAGATTCCTCAACTTGATCAGATCAGCATCGATTCAATCCAACTGGTTAACAAGTAATCGCTCATGGGGGCATTTTTCCTTTGATCAAAACATATCAGGTCGCTCGGTCATCTAGTTAGCGAAGAAAACAAATCACGGCGCATGTGTTCAGACTACAACTTTGTCAAGACTCAAAGTTGATAGGCGTGCAAGATCTGAGTGTGCAGTTTGCGCACGATCCTTTACGCAAAAGCTCCCAAAGAACAATTCAACTACTGCGCAAGACTTCAACACTTCATGTCTTGTCTTCTTTTATTCCAAGTAATGAAATGCACAAGATTGCACAAGGTCACACAAAGCCATGCAAAACTACACAAGCTTTTATTTTTCTAACACTTAACTCTTTTTGGTAATGCAAGATTGCAGGTGAACCTAGATGCTCCTACATCATATGATCCCCTGCTCGTGCGGACATCATGAGATCTTCAATGGATTAACCAAATTTAAGCCAACTGTAATAATCTCAATGGTATTAAGCCACAATGCATCCTCAACTTCTCTATCTTTCCATTTTACCAGATATTCTATGTAATCCTTTTTGCACGTTGTCTTTACTACACGTGTATCCAAAAAAATCCTTGCGCACTTGCTCTAGTAGTTGATGCCTCCAATCTACTTCAGGGGGGTCTGCTTCATCATTTTTCTGCACCGCAAAGTATGGGTATAAATCCACAACGTTGGAGTAGGCAAAATGTCTATCCCATCTAGCAACTCTAGCTCGTATGCGTTTTCACAGATTTTCGCAGAACTTTTCATGTTCCAATCTTCTTCCACTTCAGCTTATCATGCGTTCCCCTTGGGAACCTCTCTTTGCACAAGTGCGCAATAACCATGTCTCCCACTTCAAACTCTTGCTCTCTCCTTATCAAATCCGTGCATTGTTTGTATTGTGTGTTGCTCTTCTCCAACTACATGTGCACTTGCTGGTGCACATCATGTACTAAACAAAGCATTTTTCTTTTTTTCTCTCCCTTTTCTTTCTTGACGTCACCCCATTCCGCAACACCTCTTGGACTTAGTCCATAAACTATCTAGAAACGTGACTTCCCAATACTCCTGTTCACAAAGTTATTGTATGCAAACTCCACTTGTGGAAGGAATAATCTCATGTCCTTGCCTTCTCTCTAACCAAACATCTCAACAAATTGCCAAGGCTTCTATTGACAACTTTCAGTCTAACCATATGTCTATAGGTGATACACATAACTGAAGTGCAACTTCGTGCTCAGCTTCTTTCATAATTTGCACCAAAAAATGACCCACAAACTTGGCATCTCTATCTAACACAATACTGCATGGAAATCCGTGCAGTCTCACAACTTCCCTAAAAAACAAGTTGCTTATATGCATAGCATCGCTAGTTTTCCTACAAGCAATAAAATGAGCCATCTTAAAAAATCTAACAAAAATACTAATCATCGCCCTTTTATGTTCTTGGAAAATCCATAACAAAATCCATACTCAGTTGCTCCTATGGTTTCTCAGGTACTGGTGGTGGCTGATATACCCCGGCAATCTGACTCTTCCCCTATGCCAAATGGCAAAATTTTCATCTTTGTACATATCTACGCACATTTGTTAGCCATCTCGTGGCCATTCATCATGATGCCTGAGGTCTTGTCTATACCAAAGAAGCATCAACTAATCCTACGAATTCTCCTTCTTTGAGCTCAAGGAAGGTTGTTCCTAGTGTCTTGAATTGCCTTAATGAATCAATGGGAGTCATTTCAAGCTGATACAGAAGGTTCAAACCTTTGAATTTTAACCCTTCCTATATTGTAGTTTAATCCCGCCTAAGATGTGAAATTCAAATTTTCAAATGGTATCTAAGAATGCTCATCTTTGCCTAATCTAAAATGGGTGAAAGAGGTTCTAGATGGTTTCCTGATTAATGTGGGAGGAATCTAAACATGTTGTACATAAGTCCTAGACACTATAATAAACAATAAAACTCAGATGTTACATAATTCAATCGGGATATTTTATTCATGATTGATGAGTTACATATATAGATCAATTAACCCCTACAATGGTGGAGTCAAACATGATCTTCAATGCCTACATAATCTCAACCCCATCTCCTAATATCTCTCTAACATCCCTTTATTATCTCACACAACTTTATCTACCTGAGTTCTCACAACTCACTCTCACAAAACAATCTAACTATTACAATATTATATTATCATCTAGATAATATAATTCCACTCATAAATGACTAATGTTCACAATAACATATTGATTCCTAACATTCACCCCCTTAGTGTGAACATGGGGCAAAGTGGAACTGAAACCAAAATCGTATGGCACCGCATATTTTTAGGTCTGCATACTACTATCTAAATCTTGTTGTCTGGATCTTGCTGCACATGACTACTATTATGCAAAGAACGCATACCGCATTTATCCTATGTGAACGAAATGAGATCGTTTCATTGGTCGATCATCTTCATAAGAAGTACAACAATTAGAGGATCTCTGTAGTCAGAGGATTTATGCAGTTAGTTGCCCTTTTGTATAACTGTTTCACTATTCCGCACCTTCCACGCCATATCACATGTTCAAAAGTTTACATTAGGAAAAATCACACGTCCAAAGCGAACAAGCACAAACATCTGTTCTTATTTTGCATATCAAAGCAAACACACAACTGAAAAAGATGTCACCATAGCAGAATGCGGCCCCGTCGTTGGTGACTGACGAGAGGTGTTGATCGCCCCCTTCCTCTGTTGCTTCCATCCTCCATTTGTATGCTACTAACTCAGTTGGATTTGATCATGAAACTCAAATGGATGTCCCACCCACAATTTGGACGTCGGATTCCAAATATAATGTGTCCAGTTAAAAGTGAGGTAATTCTTTTTTATTTTTATAATATTTTAATTTGACTGTTTATGACGACACAAAATGATGACACTTGACTCTTTTACAATACAATAAAGAGGACAATGACTAAAAATATTAGAATGACACGAATCGATCTTTTACAAACACTGATTTAATAAAGACAAGACTTACACATTTTAAATCTAGAGAAAAAATAATATTATTGGATTACTTTTTATGAATAAAAATAAACTTGATTAAGTACTTATTTCTAATTTAAGATGAATGGAATTATTAAACAAAATACTCCTAAAACTAAAGAAAATATTAAATACCTAAGACACTTTAAAATATTTTAATAACTCAAACTCTAAACTTTTAAAATGACACATATAAAACTACTTTTACTTATATTTAAACTTCCTAATGTAGGGTATAATGAGGATGGACGGTGACAACTAGAATTGACCCATTTTTATTTTTAGACACTTAAAAGCAACTAGACCAAGTAATACGTGTCTATTATATAGACTTATTAAACATTAACAACTTTTATCAATTATAATAGACCAAAACAACAAAAACTTAAACAATCAAATCTTGACTTCAATTCCGGGGGCAGTATGTGTGCTAGATCGGCATGAGTTTTGGAGGATCCACCAGACTTGATGCGTGTCCAATGTAACGTTGCAGCAGTAGAAACCAACGTGTATGAAGTTCGCAGCCAATCACGCAGGGATTCAAACAGCTTATAAAATCTGTAGCAAGCTTCAAAAGAATACAAATCGAGCTAATGATGTCCACATAAGACATAGAAACATGGATCACTGTCAAATGCATGGACCAGGCCGCCAACTTCCCATATATAAATACACACGAGTCTTCGAACAGAGAGGAGATTACCGAGAGTACGGATATATGAATGAAACTCATACGGAAGGCTTCAATACTCTCATTGGAGCAAACCTGCTCTGATACCAAATATCAATTTGGTCTCTACTTTGCACAAATGTAACACTATAATAAACAATAAAACTCAGATGTTACATACTTCCATCGGAATATTTTATGCATGATTGATGAGATACATATATAGATCAATTAACCCCTACAATGGTGGAGTCAAACATGATCTTTAATCCCTACATAATCTCAACCCCATCTCCTAATATCTCTCTAACATCCCTTTATTACCTCACACAACTTTATCTACGTGAGTTGTTCTCACAACTCACTCTCACAAAATAATCTAACTATTACAATATTATATTATCATCTAGATAATATAATTCCACTCATAAATGACTAATGTTCACAATAACATATTAATTCCTAACAATTCCTTAATAGCATCGAACACCACAACTTCCCCATGCATCTTACTCAACAAGATGTATCTACACCTTTATTTGCCTCCCCACGTCTATGCTTCAAAACAAATGAGTAACTCTACAAGAATTAAACCCATTTCATGTGTCTTCGATTTAACTTACCTTGACTATTGATGAGCTGTAGTGCTTGATGGCCTGTGTACAACACAAACTCCTTGGTCAACAAGTAGTGCCTCCACTTCTTCAAAGCTTGTAACTATGGCATAAAACTCTTGATCATAAACCGAATACTTCCTTCTTGCATCACTCAACGTTTCACTAAAATAAGCAATGGGCCTACCATCTTAACTCATCACAACTCTAATGGTTGTTCTGTTTGCATCACAATCAAACTGAAATACCTTACTAAAATCAAGAAAAGCCAACATCAATTGCTCCGTGACTTTGTTCTTCGAATTCCGAAATCCATGGTCTACATTTGTGGACCACACAACCTCCTTCCTATCTCCCCGCATCACTTATGTGATCAGTGTGCAAATCCCGCTGAAATCTCATTTGAACTTCCAAAAGAAGCTTGTCAAACCATGGAAACTTTGCGCCTCGAATGTAGTCTTGGGTGATGGCCATTCCACTATAACTTGCACCTTTTTGGGATTCATCTTCAATCCTACTCGAGATATCACAAATCCCAAGTATACCAACTCCCTCTTCATGAAATTGCATTTCTTCAAGTTCACAAGCAGCTTCTCTTTGCGCAAACATTGTAACACTTTCTGCAAATGGATCAAGTGCTCTTCTTGCATTTTGCTTAACATCAAAATGTCATCTAGATACATAATGACAAACTTGTATGAAAGGCTTCAACACTTCATACACGAGTCGCATGAAAGTGCTTTGGTGCATTAATTAGCCCAAATGGCATGACTAACCATTCATACAATCCATTATGCATCTTACAAGCAGTTTTCCATTCATCACTTTTTCTTATCCTAATTAGGTGATTTCCACTCTTCATATAAATCTTTATAATGCATTGTGCTCCATTGAAACAATCCATCAAATCATCCACGCACAACAATGGAAACCTATAGTTAATGGTAATCTTTTTTATGGCTCTAGAATCAGTGCACATCCTCCACTCACCTCCTTTCTTGAGTGCTAATATTGTAGGTATTGTGCACGGGCTGAGAGACTCTAATCAATCCCTTCGCAAGCAAATCTTGAACTTGCTTCTTCACTTCCTCATTCTACATAGGTGTTAACATATATGTGCCCTTGTTTAGTAAACTAAATCACAAAATCAAGTTTGTCTGATGACTAATGTTGTGCATATGTGGCAATCCATCGGGAATCTCTTTAGACATGATATCCACAAATTTACCTATAATTCCCTCCACTCCATGCAAACGTTCTCCTTTCTGTGTTGTTGCACCTTCCTCCTCCTTCTGCACAAGCTTTAGAATGAATGCAAAATATTCATTCTCATTTTTTATCTCATTCAAGAATTGCTTTCCCAAAGTCACCAACACCTTCAAACCCCTTTCCACTTCTACACTCTATTAGAATATGTGCACAAAGAAGAAATGAAGCAAAACCAAAATGCACACATTATCATTGAGTCTATCATTTTATTATGTAAAAGATGGTTACAAAATGGTTGAAGTGGTTACAACTGTTTAATAGTTAGTACATTAATAGTTAGTACATAGCTAATATGAACTAAATACTAAATTATAAGCCTTATATTTTAATACCCCCTCCTAAGGCTTACACAGCTAAAAAGAAGATAGAACTACAATCTTCATAGGTTTTTGTTTTAAACAACAATTCTTAGACCAGGTAGAACTCCATCAACTTGCCTCCCTAACCCTCATAAATGTGTAGTTCCTGAGTTGCATTCTCGAGTTCCCGGATTCCACCTCCCTGAACTCCCGAATTACAGAATCTCCCGAATTGTTGGACAACCCTCCGTGTTGAGCTACTCCCACAGTGCTCCATCAGCTTGTCTCATGACCCTCGTAAGGATAAATTCACAAGATCCACAAACTCCGGAACTATCTGAGGGCTATCCATGCCGAGTTTCATCAACATCAAATCCCTTCTCGTGTTCAAAGTGTGGACTTCTTTAAAATGTGTATTCTTCATCAATAAAATCTTTAGTAAATTCAACCTCTGGTAGATTATCAACATTTGCTTCTTTCGGGTTATCTTTGAGTTTTCCTTTGAGAACACCATTAGCTCGAATGTGACAATTCCAAGTTGTATGACCTCTTTTCTTGCAATAATACCACTCAACTTGCTTGGTGTCTTTATCTAATTTTATGTGATTATTTCTCATGTGGGAGTATGGTGCACTTTCATGCGAAAATTTACCTTCTATAATGCCCACAGTTGCTCTCTTTTCTTCAACCAAGAAAGGTCCAAGCTTTGCGAAGGCATCTGACTGCAAGTAAAAATGGCATTGTTATACGAAGAAGGCAAATTGTTTAACATAATGGCTTTAGAATCTTCATCATCTACCGGAGCTTTAACCTTTGTTAACTATCTAATCAGAGATCTCAGATTATTTATATGACTGGACATAGTGACATCATCAGCCATCTTGAATCAAAAGACTTGAATCTTTCAAGAAAATCTAGCATTCACTGCTTTTGCCTCAAACAGCCTATTTAGGTTATCCCAAATAACTTTGGATGATTTGTCTAAATCTATGTGATACTTTGTTCCCAGAATCAGAAAGAACTTTATTTCCCGATTATAGCTTTAGCTTTATCATCGCGGCTTTCCCACTCTAACAATTTGGCAACATTGGTGGGTTGTGTTTCTTTTCCATTAGCAATACCCCATAAATTTTTGTTCATTATTTTCATTTGGAATGTAACCTTCCAAGTGTGGAAATTGAAACCAAAATATTTGTCTATTGGTAAAGAGCACTTCATTCTTTAAAAGAAGTAACTAGGCTTTGCTTGCAAAAATATTTCGGATAAATCAGAGAGTTTTATTACTTGAAATTCACGACTGTGATTTTTCTTGCTTCCTCATGTGCCCTCACTGACATTCAATTTTGTATATTTCACCGAACCAATGGCAACTGTGTTTATGCCCTTTCGAAGCAGGATTTGCGCATATGCATTTCCTTCGTGACTGGATAACCCTCGTGACCACTTCGCAAGCCCTCGTAACTCATTTCGAGCCCTCGCAACTTGATTTTATTCTTTGTTTTGTCCTTCGACCCTCATGCGACTATGTTAAAAGTTGTTATTTGCGACTGTAATCCTCACACTATAATTTGTGGCATAGATAAACTATAATCCCTTTAAAATCCTTCGAAACTCTTTGAAAATTTTGCGAATGGTATTGCAAATAAGTTTATGCCCTTTAGCAACGATTCGCAACTATTTTTAACATAGATAAATCGAGAAATCATGCCCCATGCCATTCAAGATATATGATTCATGTTTTTACCCTAGATGACCCTTGAAAATATTTTGAAAGTTCTTCCTTCAGTTTGTAAATCCCTTCAAGCACCAAGGGTTTTGATACCAATGTTCGAATATGTGCACAAAGAAGAAATGAAGAGAAACTGGAATGCACACATTATCATTGTGTGTCCATCATTTTATTATGTGAGAGATGGTTACAAAATGGTTAGTCGTTACAACCATTTATTAGTTAATACATAACTAATATTAACTAAATACTAAATTATAGGCCTTATATTTTAATACACTCGCATCCTTCAAAGGATTCAAAATGTACTACTATTTGCCCTTTACCAATTCGTATGTATTTACAAAACCATCATGTTGCACTTTTCTACCAAATTGCCAAGGTCAACCAAGTAACACATGGCATATGTCCATGGGCATTATATCACACAAGACATCTTCATATGCTAGACTACACGGAAATGCCCTAGACCCCCTCGTACCAGGCTATGTACGGGTACGCCCTGGGTACGCTGTGGGTACGTACCCACAGGCCCTGGGTATGCCACGCTACGGAAATCCGTACCCAAGATGTACCCAGGGCTTGTGGGTACATACCCACAGAGTACCCACAGTTTTTTTCATTTTTTTAAGTGCAAAAAATAAAATAAAAAGAGTACCAAGACAGTACCCACTGTTTTTTCTTTTTTTTAAGTGCAAATAAATAAATAAAACATGAGGGCTTTGATTGGAATTGAACTTTGGAAAGTTCGTGTGAGATTCAATATTGCCAAGAGGCTATGAAGGGTCGAGAGAGATGAAAAGGACTTCATTTGGTTGACTTACTATTTGGGGGCTTTCTTCTTGTTCCTCATGGATCCTTTATTCTTCAATCAATTTGGAAGGCATGGGAACAAGTGAAGCACTTGGTGGTTGGGCAATCTTATCTTCTCTTCATTTGACATTAGGTGCCAAGCCTACGAATCGATTTCGTCGAATCAAAAATATAATGACAAGATCCTTGCCTTAACAAGAGGTTGTTCTGCCCTCCTTTGGTTTGAGAAAGGAATTAAAATATTTCATGACTTCAAATGTTTTTTTAATGTCCAATGATACGTCTAACTCAAGCTTAAGGCATTAATAATGAATTATCAAATCTATAATACAGTCTATGTTATTAACTATTATGTTTCGAACATTATGAATCAATACAAACTCAAGTCTCAATTCTCAAGGTATTGGAAATTTGTTTTCATGTTCTATGAATAATTTTAAGTTGTATGAGTATTAAATTTCAATAAGTATGCAAATGTTTCTTTAAATTTATAATTTTATATGCATATATATAATATAATATATATATATAAAACATACCCAAAAGCGTATCGTACCCGAGATTTTTAAAAATTTGTCGTTTCAGCGTACCGTACTCGTACCCGTATCCGTGTAGTCTAGTTCATATGCATCAATCTTAAAACACACTTGACATTGCTCATTCACAAACAATTGATGTCCCTTCAATAACTAGGACACTTTATACGGACTTGGATGCACAATCCTCTTCAAACCAATCTTTTCAACCATCTCATTAGAAACAAGATTATCAATGCTACCACAATCAATAATGACTTTAGAACACTTAACTCTAGACTTGTAAATGGTTCTGAAGAGATTCTTCTTCTGTGTAGTTTTCTCCACTTTGGTTGGCTTCAACAACACTCTTCATCGTGAGAGTTTCTCCACACTTCAGCTCTTCTACAGTACTAGATGCAATACTCTTCGTATTTGCGAGAGAAAAATGGTTGATAGCTTCATTACTCCTCGCACAGCTATTATGCTTTGCTTGCAGACACTCAAATGCATGATGTTCACCCCCTCCACAACATAAATATGTTCTATTGAATCCTCTACCTCTTCCATGTCCTCTTCCTTAGAAAGAAGATCTACCTCCACCTATCTACGTATGAATTTGTTTATGCTAGAAACTCACTTCACTTTCTTGCATGCGATCTTGCTTATCACTATGCAATCCTCCACCTCTACGTGGGAACTTTCCTTTTTCTCACACACTGCTTTGTTGTCTATATGACAACTTTTCTTTTGCCTTCAACGCACATTGTTAGGCTTCTTCTACGGACCTTAGTCTAACCATGCCAAACTCATCTTGAATGGAAATAAGAAATCCATTACCATACCTTGAGACCTATTCTGCACCACCTTATGTGTGACCATAGGGAATTGTTAGGGGATGAAACTCCCTTGTATAATCGTTATTGCACATCTCCTTTTGTCTTAGGTTCTACAACTTCTTGAACAAGTTTGATTGATGACCCACAAGCAAGAAATTTTCCTTTAGTTTGGAAATCATAATTTTTCATGCTTTAATTTTCTCTTTTCCTTTTCTCTCTATCATTCTAAACATGATCACAGCATAAAGATGCATTGATGTAAACATGGTGAGGGTGCCTAATGATGGGCCACCTTAGACCACACAACGCTCAAAATTATGAGCGAGAAAACATACAAAAGATATAAACACAAATTTGAAATAAACAATAGAAAACACAACAAGCTTTATTCAATTACTTAAAGGAATAGCACACGCAGACCGATCACCAACAATGCAGTCATGTCATGTCAGATCATTACAACCATACTTTGCTCTCAGCCTTAAGCTCACATCATACTTCGTTTTGTTTGTATGAGCTAAACTGAGCTACACCACCCCAAAAAAAGTTGGCTCCCTAAGGCAAGTGGGCTTTGTTTATATAGGCATACAAGCCACCCAAAGCTACATTACTAAACTCCTAACATTCAAGAACATTATGAAGATAAGGCTCAAAGGACCCATCACAAGACTCGGTCAGCTTCTCTAAAACTCTTGTGGCTTCAAACAACATCCTTCAATTCTTTGTGGCTTTCAAACAAACTCGTAGAATTTTGCGGCTTCAAATAATACTTCAAGGCTTCAAAATAAACTTGTAGTGTTTAGCGGCTTTCTTCAGGTTTACGTGGTTTTAGTAGTGTTATGCGGCTTCCACGTATGCTTGTGAGGCCTCCAAAGGCTTGCAGAGTCCCAATAGACTTTCGCAGCTTGCATAAAAGCTTGCTTGGTAGACTTGCACAGTTGCACAATAAACTTGACCTTGCACAATAGACTTGTGTGGTTTGTGCAATACACCATCAACACAAAATGCAACACAAACTACTCTGACTATTTTTGGTTGATAAAGGCTAGCCTATGAACCTAGATGCTCTTGCATCATACGCCTCGAGTAATTTTGCGAACTTGAGCTCCCGCTCAAGTGAGTTAGTCTTCTAGAATTTCATGAAAAGCGATATGTGTGGCACTCAACCAAGTTGCATCCTTGATATCCTTTCCTTTCCATTTGACTAGATACTCCTTGTTGCGTGTTTGCTTGATTATAGTGTCAATTACTCTTTTTACCTCTTCACACACATTTTCTGGCATTTGCTATCTTCAATCCACCCCGCCATCTTCTGTATTTGAATCCTTGACACTTACCTGACCTATGCGATATGGATACAAATCCACCACATTGACTGTGTTTGAGATATCAATGCCTATATGCAATTCAAACTCATAAGCGTTCTTTGCAAAGTTCTTCAAAACCCTACGTGATCCTATTTTCTTCCACTTCAACTTACCTTAGGAAACCTTTCCTTTCACAAATAGGTTAAGACCAAATATCCAACCTGAAATCCAACTTCCCTTCTCTTTTCATTTGTGTGTTGCTTGTACTACATGTTCATCTTCTCCATTTGTTTGCACACTTCATGGTGCATTTCTTCCATGTATTTTGCAAAATCCTCTGCTTTTGCACTCCTTTGCATGGTAAGTCTCGCAATTCCCCAACTCCTTGAGGGTTCATCCCATACACAATCTGAAATGGTGTTCTCCTTATGCTCTGATTAACTGAATTGTTATATGTGAATTCCACTTGCATCAATGCCAAATACCAAGTCCCTAGCTTATCTCCTACCAAACATCTAAATAAATCTCCAAGACTCCTATTCAGTACCTTTGTTTGTCCATCAGTCTACGAATGATACATTAAACTAAATTGTAACTTCGTATTCAACTTCTTCCACAATGTCCACCAAAATCGCCAACAAACATTGTCTCCTTGTCAAACACAATACTGTGCGGCAATCCATGCAGCCTTACAATCTCCTTAAAGAAAAGATTTGTAATATGAGTCGCATACTAAGCAATAAAATGTGCCATCTTCAAAAATTTGTCCACCACAACATAGATGGAATCAACTCCTCTTTGCATCCTGGGTAAACCCAAAACAAAATTTGTACTTATATCCTTCCAATGCCTCTCTAACATGGGCAAAGGTTGATACAACCTTGCATTCTGAGATTTCCCCTTAATCAAATGACTTATCCTGCATTCATGTACAAACTTTCACACATCTGCAGTCATCTATGGACTAAAGTAACTCTCTGTTAGCTACGCTAATGTCTTATATAATCCAGAATACCCTACTAATCCACCACTATGCTTTTCTTTCACCAAATTCTCCTTCATTGATCCTCTCGGGATGCATAGCTATTTTCCTTATACAATAGTCCTTGCACAAAATAGTCCAACCAAGGTGTTCTATCAACACTCGTGGGTGTTGCGCACGCTTCCCATGCTCCCCTAAAGTATTAATCTTGCGCATACAACTCCTTAATGGATTCAAAACCCACAACTTCCACTCTCATCTCTATCAACAAAATATTGTGCCTACTCAACACATCAACAACCTTATTAGATTTTCCACTTCTATGCTTCAACATAAATGTGTATCCCTGCAGGTAGTCTACCCACTTCATGTCTCTAATTCAAATAAACTGCAACACTTGATGACTAGTAAATAGCAAAAACTCCTTTGGTGATGAGGCCATTAAATGCCTCACCATTTACATAAAAAGGAACACTTTTATGTTTTTCCCCTTTGAGTAAGTCTTAAGATGGATTTAGTGTGATTAAGAGGTCTTTTACCTGTTTTACGATGAAGAGAATGTATATATTGATTTATTCTTTGAACATCATTGTTATCCATACAAAACTAATGTTTCCTAGTAAATAGGTGTGTTACTTGTCAAAACAGTACGTTAAAGCATCAGACGGGGTATTGCTAAAGCATTTCAGCAGTTTTGGGATGTTTCAAGGTACACTCCAATCCTATCTTAACCTCAAGATTCAACATGCAGCAGAAATTATGAACTATTCCTGCCTACAATTTTGTATGGGAAAAACTATGAACTGTTCCAGCTCATAGTTTTTGTAAAGGTTTTTCTCTAGAACTCAACCACAGGATCTAACCATCATGCAAGCAGCTAAGGATGCGGATACAAGCAACTACATGGCAGAACAAGGAGTTGAAGCAGCACTCAGTCAAAAAGTTGCCTTTATAGCATTTAGACTCCACAAGGCCGAAGAAGCAATCAAGGCCAAACATCTAGTTTTCCACTATAAGTGTTTTTTCCTATATCTACTCGTTCTCCTATGTTTTCTCCAGCAAATCACTTTTTGGCACCGTTGTCGAGGACTCTTAGGTGTCATTAGAGAAAATTCGTAAAGCTAATATAGTGAGAATCTCCAAAGTGTCCATTCAGAATCATCTTTCCTTACTCACGCTAATAATACAAAAAGTACTTGTGGTGACAACATGTAACTTTTGAGCCTATAGCGTAAGTGGAAAAGGAGCCCCTTTGCAACCCTTGGTTTAAGGAAACATTACTTTGACAAAACTTTAGGAGTAGTATTATAGTTAAATTTTCAGTTTATGAGTAGACCTAGAGATTCAAAAGGGAAATTCATTCACCAAATCCCCCATAACCAAGACCTGCCCTCAGAACACCAAGACTTATTTTTCAGGGAGGAATAAGAGGAAAACATGTGAGCTCTGGAAAATAATGGAAATGGAGTAAAAAGAACTTTCACTTATCCTATAGTCCTGAACCCCGACAAAGAAGCCCCTATGAAGAATATATCCCCATCCATATTGCTTACTTTTAGGGGAATGGCTTCAAAAGACCTAGATCAGTTTCTTTTTGAATTCAAGGTTCTTTGTCAAACCTATGATTATATAACTGATAAACAGAAACTGAAATTGTTCCTTACTACTCTTAGAGATTCAATAATGTGTTGGTTCATGGGGCTCCCATCCAACTCTATCAACTCCTGGGAAGGAATGAAAAAAAAATCCTAGAAAAATACCAAGACTATTATAGGTTTCGAGACCGTAGGGAAGAGCTTTTCAAACTAAAACAAAAAGAAGATGAAAGCCTTGAAGATTTCCTTGACTGATTCCTTTTCCTTCAGCAAAGATATGGTGCTGAGCTGAACCCGGAGTTGGTCAAGACAGTATTTTTAAGACAACTCGATGATGAAGCGAGAGACGGTCTCAACCTTATGGGAAAGGAAATGTAAATAAACTGGCATTCAGAGATATCATGGATCTTTTTAGAAATTATTCACGAACAAGACCTAATGTTTGAAAGCACAAATAAAGGAAGGTAATGATATAAGTCAACTAATGGAAGAGTTTGCCAACTTAAAAACAGACATATTGGTACATTTAAACACCTCATTGGAAGGAGCTCAAGCCAAAGCTAGGAACTACTGAACCATTGGCCTTCTCTTACCCCAGATGCAGGGATAAACATGCACTTCATGACTGCCCTCTAGACAAAACCGATGTTTGTTCCCTTTGTGATCCAAACCATTCTATCCCAACCAATTCGTTCCAAGAGTTGAATGGGCCACTCCATCACAATGGGGACCATACATCCCTCAGGAGTGTAACGGTCAACAATGCCCTAACTAAGTCCAACAACAATGGACTCCCCAACAATTCCAGCCACAATGGGTTCCTCCACAAAACTATAACCAGCAATTCCAAAGCGAAATACATATGCAAAACCAGCAAGCAACCTTGTTACCTAGTCCTGCCAACAACAATACTCCGTGTTGGTGGGAAAATTTGTAAGTACTGCGGGAAAGCAAAACCAACAATTCAGGTGACCACAATCCCTCCTCTTTGATGGGGAGGTTCCCTTATTCTAACCAAAATTGATCCTACAATATTTACAAATTTACAACTACTGCAGATCTTGTGTGAGGACACCAGCTTCATTGTGTAAGGATGATGGGACTGAATACAGAGAAGAAGAAGTTTAGAACAAGAAGCTTGAGAGGGTATTGAGAGGAAGGAGGAGAAAACAACTTCTTCAAATAAGGAGGAAATAGAGCTTATTCTACCATTGCATGTTCATGAGATTTAAGAATGCATACATTCACATAACATGGAAACTCTTCCCCTTAAATCAGAAATGCGTTGACAAAAAGTTCTATGATTCTTGATAAAGAGTGAACACAAAGTTTCAATTCAATAATATGCAAATGATACCAAAATGAGACTAGAAAAGAGAGAGGAGAATAGAAGGAGAGAAAAGAGAGTGAAATCTTTTGTATTCAATGTATATTTACTCTTACATCAGATCCACTGGCATCCAACCCCTTACAATTACAAAATGAAGCCTTTTATAGGCACGTTTGGCCCAAACTAGTTATTTTAACTACTCTTCACTCTAACTCTCTTTTAACCTTGGTTACATAACTTGAGTTAAAAATACATCAATTTGGCATAAATATATTATTTCAGCATTACATTACAAAATCTCAAGTCCTAAACCTTCATAATCACCCTTGATTGGCAAAAATTGGAAGTTATTGCGAAAATCAACATTGTAGTCAGCCCAGACGGGTTGGCGGAGAATTGGAGGAACAAGGGAACGTTCCTTCAGTACCTTCATTCACTAATTTCACCGATTGCTTAATATTTGGCAGCTTGGGCGAAAAACCGGGGAACCAAGGGAATAAGAGAACTACTCTGCGAGTTCCTGAGTGACCCAACTTAACCGATTTCTATTGTTTCTTCCTTTGTCAGCGAATTGGGGCAAGGCAGGAACGTAGGAACTGTTCCTTTGGTTCAAGGAAAGCCCGATTTTACCAATTACTATGTTACCTGTTGGCTTGTACAGAGATCCGGGGAACTGAGGGAATGGCAGAATTGTTCCCTCAATTCCTTCTAAGCCCAATTTAATCAACCCTTCGTATCTTCCTCTGTCGGTGAATGTGGGCAGGCGAAGCACAACTAAAACTTGAGAACTATTCTTTAATTCCATGAAAAGGTTGATTAGCCAATACCTTTCACAAATGCGATAATGTCGGGCGATCGGAGCACCACTGGAATGCAAGAACTCTTCCCATTGTGTCGTCCAAAGCCGAATTTGCCGACTTCCCTTTGTAATGCGGTCTAGGTGGTGAAGCGGGGAACATGTGGAACAAAAGAACTATTCCACCTGTTCCTTAATTAACCAACTTGCCCTATTTTGCCCCAATTTTGACCCAAAAAAAAGACTAACTCTTTTCACAAGAGGCCCAGTAAGAGGAGAAAGAATGCTAGAACATGAAGGTATTCCCCATAATTCCAAAAATTTCAAGATTTCATTGATCTATGACAACACTTAGCAAAGTCAAATGGAATAGGTAAATCAACCACAATTACCTACTCAACCTATTGCTAATCCTAGGAATGATAGGCAAGGAACTCCCGCCTATAATGTGGAAACAGGAAGCCCTGTTGTCCTCAATTCAATCAGTTGTAATAATGTACAACTTCGATCAGGGAAAACACTCTTAGCTCCCCCTTCTCCAACACTTGTTGAGTTACCTGAAGAGAAGAAAGAAAGGCAAGCTTTTCCCAACAAACAACCACAACCTGAGGCCACACAAGTCAAAACACTTGATAAAGAACAATTAGTTCCCCTCCCTAAAAGACTGAAGGAAACAATTGTAATTGAATCAGAACTCGTCCAGGAACTGAAACGCATTACCATTGGGATTCCACTTTTGCAAGCCCTCAAGGATGTGCCTAAATTGAACAGAGCTATTAAAGAATTGTGCATCAAAACACAAGAAAGAAAAAACAATATCCAAAGACCATGCAGGTAGATGGCTATATCGCTGATCTCTTAGTAGGAAAACTTCTTCCTCCCAAGTATGGAGATCCAGGCAGCCCTATAATAACAGTGTCAATTGGGGACATTTGGATTCCAAATGTGTTAATTGACCTTGGAGCTGCCATTAATGTAATGATTGTTGATACGTTGACTGAGCTATCATTGACAAACATGCAACCAACTTCTACAGTCTTACAAATGGTTGATCAATCTATTACCAAGCCTGGAGGGGTCATACAAGACATTTTAGTTACTGTAAAGACCTAGGAATACCCTGTAGATTTCATGATACTCAAACCATGAACACAAAAGATTGGGTATCCTTTCATCTGGGGAAGACCTTGGCTTGTAATAGTTGTTTCCCTTATAGACTGTAGGTCAAGGGACATGACAGTTTCCAACGGGATAAATGCTAAAAGAATATCCTTGTACCCACATGCACAACCTTCTTTTACTACTCTTCATCATTTATGGGTGGATGAACCTTATGAATCTGACATAGAAGAAAGGATTTATTCCTTTGCTATTATTACAATCCAAAGACACATAAGTGAGCTAGAAGAATATTATGAGGAAGACAATGAACAACAGATAACCCATCATCACGATGACAATTGGGTAGCGGACAACCAAAAGCAATCTTTGTCATATTATTGTTGTCCTTTTTCAAACACTTTTCCCCTGGTGAAACATCCTTTCAAACCATGGTAGCTCTGCACAGGTGGCAACCTCACATATGTGCACTTAATGTATTTATGCATGAGTTTCCTGTAGTAAACTCAGTCTATCCAAGAACCAAACTACTCATAATCTTACTAGGTAAAACATTAAACATTAACGATTGTTTAACCAATGAGCAAGAAACCATGTTGTTTTCAGTCCTAATCACACATTCAAAAGCTTTTGCCAAGGAGTATAGTGATATGAAGGGAATCCATTCTTCTATTTGCACACATCACATTTACACAGAGAATGTTAGACCTGTAAGACAACCTCAACGAAGGATCAATCCTACACTAAGAGACATTGTGAAGACTGAAATTGAAAATTTATTACAGGTAGGTTTCATATACCTTATATCAAACGGTCAGTGGGTCTCTCATTTAATCATTGTACCTATGAAAAACGGGAAGTGGAGGGTTTGTATAGAGAATAGAAAACTCAACAAAGTAACCTAAAGAGATTATTTCCCCTTGCCATTTATAGACCAAGTATTGGACAACCTGGCTGTAAATAAATATTTTTCTTTCCTAGATGGTTTTAGTGGTTATAATAAAATTCAGGTAGCTCCTAAAGACTAAGATTAAATTACGTTCACCTGTCCATGGGGCACCTTTGCCTACCGAGTTATCATCCTTTTGCTCAAACAGATCTGCAAAGAGATTGTTCCTCATAATATCATCCTTGCCGAGTTTGGGGCTCGCCCTTTCAGACTAGAGGTCATCTTTGGTCTCGTCTCACTCTTGCACCGCATGTAGGGACTTTCTGACTCTTCCACTGGCAGGGATAGATACATCTGCCTTGCCTACCGTTCTTCGAAGGCCATTGCTCTTTCTGATCGTAGTGGTCGTGTTCGGTGTTGGTATTCCAGGGCCTCTCGTCTCCTTGGATCTCTTGGGATCAACATGGACCGTCTCCCCCTTTCAAGTACTCCATGGATGCTCCTGCTCACCTCCTTCCGAGCACGCAGGACCTACACAGAATCATCAGAGACGACATATACAGACAGTTCATTCAATTTACGTGGACCAACCCCCGGGATGAGCTACGCCCGAAAATGGCCTTCTACGCCAATCACTTCCTTGAAGTCAGCAATGGACTCATCATTCGGCCCACCTATATCTCCCGTCACTGGATGCATGCTCTTCACATATCTCTAGGCCTGTTCACAGTTGACTCCCACAGGCTTCGAGTCGAGAGTAATCACCAATTGCATTGGTCTGAGAGCATATGCCATCTTTTCTCCCTTTAGGAGATTGAGATAGAGGAACACTTCATTTTCCAATGCCCCATCTGTTATGAGATCAGAGGGTGGTTTCGTTGTTTCTTCCATGAACGTCCAACGTTCACGACCTTCTTCAGGTATTATGATCAGAGGTTTCTCGCTCTCTATTTTCAGGAAGCTCTTAAGCTCCATGACGGGGTCCTCTATCCTCCTTCCAGGGAGACTACTTCTTGACGGATCACATCTTTCTTTAATGCGCTCCCGAGTGAGAGGGGCACCAAACAGGGACTTGTTCCTAGTGGAGATCTTCAGACTAGATCTGTGAGGACTAGAGGAGCTTCTTCCCAGACCAGAGATATCCGAACTCAGACAAAGCCAAGGGCCCCCTCTTATAGGCGACAGACCATCAAGTTCACCCAGAGAGCCCAACATTCCACGGATCATAGGCATCTCAGACAGCTTCCAGTCCCTGACACCAGACATTAGCACATAACCAGATTCTTTCTGGCTGACCTTGGGCGATAGTTGTGAGGGTTGGTGTTGAGGCTTTTCCCTCCACCTCCTCTCTTTCCTCGTTCTCTCATTCTTCTTCTTCTGTTGTTTTCGGAGACCCTTTTGGGTTTTCCCTACTACTTCTGCTTTGCTATGTATGGTGCAGTCCCATTGACCTATTTTTGTGGTCACTTGTTGGACATTTAATATAATTATCTTATCTTATCTTATCTCCCCTTTAGAACATGCAACGCCCCCGCTGCCTTCCAATGTGCAATGTTGGCTATCTTTGTTGATCTAACAAATGAGTGTGTGGAAATATATATGAACGATTTTACCGTCCAAGAAAGTACATTTGATGAAAGCTTTAGAAAATTTAAACAGGGTGCTCACTAGGTGTGAAGCACACCGTCCCTTAACCATGAAAAGTGTTTAATAATGGTAGAGCAGGGAATAGTCTTAGGACATCATATCTCTTCGGAAGGAGTTAAGGTAGATCCCCAAAAGATTGAGGTGATTTCACAACTTCCCCCACCAAAGAAACAGACTGATGTAAGGAGTTTTCTAAGTCATGCAAGTTATTACAGAAGATCCATCGCAGACTTTAGCAAAATAGAATCACCTATCTTTTCCCTGCTTACAAAAGATAGTGAATTCCTGAGGACATGCAAGTGTCAATAAGCATTCGAACTAATCAAAGAAAAACTCATCTCATCTCCAGTGATGAGGGGACCAGACTGTAACTTACAATTTCATATCCAAATGGATACATCCAATCAAACAATTGGAGTTGTGTTAGGTCAGCAAAATGGAGTAAAAATGTATGTTATTTACTAATTAGTAAGAACTTGACATCAACTGAAAAAAACTACACCACTAGTGAGAGAAAATTCCTTGTTGTATATGCCATCAACAAGTTTCATCATTATGTCACATGTTACGAGGTAATCGTTCCTATAGACCATTCAGCGATTACGTATCTAATGAATAAACCTGTAGTTAGTGGCAGATTTGTTGGATGGTTGTTACTTTTATAGGAATTTAACATCACAATAGTTGATAAGCCTAGCAAGGATAATGTAGTTGCTGATTTCTTGTCAAGACTAACTAATCTAGGGGAAATTGAACCAATTAAAGATGAATTCCCATATGAATCTTTGTTTGCAGTTTCTACAAAGTCACCATGGTTTGCGGTCATGGCCAATTATTTGGCCACAAGGAATTTTTCACCTTCTTTTTCAGTTAAACAAAAGAAATGGTTGATAAAAGAAAGTGCAATCTTCAAATGGTTTAATGGAATGTTGTTTAAATATGGGACTGATATGGTCCTACGCAGATGTGTACGCGAGGATGAAATTTTTGACATCTTGAGAGCCTATCATGACGAGCCATCAGTCAATAGAACCATTCATAAAGTCTTGGGAGTTGGCTACCATTGCCTTCCTTACATAAGGACATGAAAAGATACATATGACAATGTGATTAATGCCAAAGAATGGGCAAGCCTACACTTTCCAATGAAATGCCCCCCCATCCTCAAGTGGTTCTTGAACCTTTTGAGAAATGGGGGTTGGATTTTATTGGCCCTATTGATCCTACATCACAAGGCAATGAGTACATCCTTATATGCACTAAGTACGTGACTAAGTGGGCTGAAGTTTGAGCTTTGCAGTTTGCTTGTGATGAGAAGGTTGCAGATTTTCTTTATGATCGGATCCTTCATCGATTTGGGACTCCCAGATCTATTGTTTCAGACCAATGACCACAATTCATGTCCAATGTCATAAAGGCATTCATTGAATTGTACCAAATCAGACACACAAAATCTTCTCCCTACCATCCACAAGCAAATGGTCAAGTAGAAGTCACTAATAGAGAGTTGGAAAACATTTTGACAAAGACCGTGGCTATCAACAGGAAGGATTAGGTACAAAAGCTACCAAAGGAAGTATGGGCATACAATACAACTTGGAAGTCGACCACTGGATTCACTCCATATGAGCTGGTTTACAGTAAAAAGCCAATTTTTCCTATTGAGTTTGAACTACAGACTATCTAAATAGTAGCTGAAGTGGGAATTGATCTAACAGAAGCACAACGGGACAAAATATTGCAATTCAATGAACTTGATGAGCACAAAATGGAAGCGCTCCACCAAACTGAACTCATCCAAGAACAAAGGAAGTATTGACATGACCGACCCAAGCTAGGAAGTTCCAAGCTGGGGATTGGGCATTATTGTTAGATTCTAAATACAAAGACTTCAAAGGGAAACTACAAACAAGGTGGCTGGGACCATATCAGATTCAAGAATTTTTGAGAACGGATCTGTCTGTCTTGTACCAACTGATAGAGAGCAGAGGACCTTGCTGGTGAATGGACATAGGCTCTACCTATACAAGAAACCAGCTACTAAAGAACACTTCACCAAACATATCTTATCATGTTCAAAATTTCAATGAGGGGAATTCTAAGTTTCAGTGAAGATTCTAAATAAAGAGCAGTTTAGACTTCTAAATATGGGCTGCTCCAAAAAAATTTAATATAGATATATATCTTAAAAAAGAAGAAGATATACACATACCAATGTGCATGAGGACTTGCACACAATTCAATCTAGAGGAGGGCCAATTTCTCTCCAAATCAATTTGTTTGTGTTTTATTCTCTATAAAAAAAACACTAACAGATTTTTTTTGACAGGAGGAAAAAGTTGCGAAATGGACACATGGCAAGAAGAGAACACTTAGGTATGTACCTTATTCTTTTTCCTATAACGGTTTGGCTTTTTTATCACATTTAAGTCCATTCTTGACGACTTTCAAAAAGGGAGCAAAAGCATTAAGATAAAGCTTTTTGATCACTTCTGCACGAATAAGAATAAGTGAAGGTGACACCCCATGATCTCACGATGCATGCAAATCTAATTCACGTAATGTGGAAGTCAAATAAGTGATTGCAGAGTTAATTTACATCTAGGGATGTGACTATTAAATCCTCTCTAACTTTGGACTATCCCTACCATTACTAGTCCTTCTATGTGGCGTTTAGCATCTTGAAATTCTACTTTTACAGTCCATAGCAATGGGGGTCAAGAAGCAATCAAAGCTTATTTCAATTCGTAAATTGCTTAAGGATGAGGCCTCGGCTAAAATCTTCAGGGATGTAAGATGGCTTAATTTCTTGGAAACTTTTGAGGGTTTTGATAAAGATAATGTGGAAGAATTTGCATGGCATTTAGAAAAGCATCATTCTACAGTTTATGGGGCAATAATCCAAGTACTCCTCTGCGGAATTTCTGGCCTCCCAAATGAAGGGGAAGAGTTTGCAAATACTAGGACCCCTTATAGTGAATTGATTGAAATTTTCCATAAGAAAGGGGAACCAAAAAGTACAACATGGCAAGATAAAACTCGAAAGATTAAAGGGATAGTACGAAATAGTTTGTCTAAACCCATGAAATTTGTAGCTGCCTGTGAAATATTTTACCTACAACGGGTAACATAATATTATGCTAGGAGCCACAATGAAAATGTTGATTCATCTTAGATATGGCGTAGAGAATGTTGAGTTTAGAGTTACCTTGCCAAAAATTTTGTTTTCCTCTTTGCAAACTACGTCCAGCAAGTTTAAACAAGATTTAGGATCCTTGAAGCACCATGGAATGATTCAGATGATATTTAAACACCATTTCCTTAAATAGAAGATGGGAGTAAAAAAATGCTCTGGATTCTTACATAACAAGTAGATAAAGGAGGCATCTACTCCTAAAACTTCCCCCATTTGAAACCATGTTCAAAAGAAAAGGGCAAGAAAAGAACTTGTGCAAGACCCAGTTCCAAAGAAAAGGGGAAGCAAAAAATCACAGAGGAAGGTAACCTCCTCAGTACAGTAGGGAGCTAGGGTAGAAGATCTTGTAACTGTCAATTCAAATTCTGAGAAAACATTAAAGGAGGTACAACAACCCCTACAAACCAGAACTCCTCTAAGGAGAAGCAAAAGAAAAAGGACGATCATCACCCCAATGAGCGATTCAGATGAAGATTTCTATATTTGCAGAAATTATACAAACAGTGAGCCATCCTATAGTTGCTCCAATAGAAGACCTTGCACCATTGTTTTGTGAAGAAACAAATGTTGAAACATTTCCAACTGAGCCAAGGATCATTGAAAAAGGGAAGGCACCCATGCAAGTGGAAGAAGGACAACCCAACAATCCTATAAATGAAGAAGAACAAACACTCCAAGTAATGGCTCTATCCAAAGTTGAATTTGCCTTGAGGTTCAAGGAACAAGAACTAGAAAATTTGAAACAATTGCTCCAGGCAAGAGAGAATGTTATTCAGACCTTACAACAAGAATTGGAGATGGAAAATTCAAAAACTCTGCAATTGGGAAACCAAGTTAGAGAGTTTGAGGAAACAGAAACATCTAAAGAGAAAGAAATTCAGATAATAGTCTTGGCAAATACTCTTAAAGAAAAGGAGAAAGCTACATCCTCAATGGCATAAAAATTAAAAATGTCATTTTCACTTTTTGTGAGGAAAATGCTAAGGCTCATGCTCAAATCGCAACATTACAAAGCCAAGTTCATCAGGTAGAACACGAGAACAAAGAAACTTGAACTAACCCTATGCAGCCTCTTGTTCAGATCAATATAGCAGGAGAAATGCTAAATTGGATGAGCGGATGCTATGATTTAAGGAAAGTTGAAGCTCAAAATGAAGAACTCAAAGAGGAAAATGAAAAACTGAAGAAAGAAAATGCAAAGTTGGATAAAACTTGATTACAACCTGTCAAATTGGAGATTTATTTTGTCATGCAGGAGACCTTCCAATTGTTATGCTCTCTTCCTTAGGAAGCAATTCCTCAGATGGTTGCTCTTCATATTGTCAAATAAGAAACCTCATGATTTTGAGGATGACAAATCATTTATGCAGGAATATGCAGTTAGTAATAACCAACTTAGGGACCTGCTTTGTGAGTTCTTTTTACACATTTATTCTTGGGCATGTCAATGATTTCATGATTGATCTTTTTACTGGAGAAACCCAAATTAGGGCCTACATTTCTGTCTTGCAAAATAAACAAATTTAGAGAGACAGAGTACAAGAATATGACAATGAACAGATGAGTGCAGGGCTGGTAATGAGATATGAATTTCTAGATCCAGAAAAGTTTGTAACAGCATGCGGGGTACAGATCAATGTTCCTGGACTTTAGGAGACCTACATTGCTTGATTACGAGAATCTGTGGGAGATCTCAATAGATATATAACAACCTCTTTTCAGGCATCATTACAAGCTTGTAGGAGAACGTAGTACTGTAAAAAGGTTAGTGGCCAAGTGTTGAATGAGGGGTTGTAAGAAGGAATCATTTGCATGCTCTTGTTGTCCAGATTCCAACCAATTCGAATTGAGCGTGAACATGGCAGAAAGGGAAGCTTGGTCCTCAAATGTGCATGAGACAGCCTCAGCCACGACATTGTCTTTACCCTTCTTGTAAGTGATCTCATAATCATAGCCCATGAGTTTGTTGACCCATTTCTAGTGTGTTGGTGATGAGACCCGTTGTTCGAGGAAATATTTCAAACTCTTGTGATCAGTTTTGATGCAAAAATGGTTCCCAATTAAGTATGGCCGCCATTTTTGTACTACCTGCAGAATTGCCATCATCTCCTTTTCATATGTAGACAAAGCCAAATTTCGGCCAGAAAAGGCTTTGCTAGTGAAGGCAATTGGACGATCCTTTTGGAGAAGAACAGAACCCAAGCCGTTGCCACAAACATCACTATCGATGGTGAAAGTTTTGGTGAAGTCCGACATAGGGCCCATATCCAACATAACAGTTCAGCAGGCAAACAACAGAGCAGTCCCAGTTGAGAATAGTTGGTAACCACGTGCTTATAGACAAGATGTTGGCATGAACAACAAATGAGCAATCAGTTTTTTTGCCATATCTTTCCTTTTATAGTTTCGTTGACTCTCATAATTTCTTGAAACACCTGAAATTCCATTCTATGCATTTCTTTCCTTGAGGGCACATATCCAAATTCCACTTTTATTAGCCAAAAATCTCAATTTTTGATTTTTAGGGTTTTTCCATAACTTCTTTAATTTTCCCCAATTGCTTCGAAATTTTCCCACAATCTTCCTCTCTGTTTTCTGCTCCTTTGTCTCTCTTGAACAAATTTCCCTGTTTTTCCATTACGGTTCCAAAATTGCCCTTACATTCGTCAATCTTTACCAAGAGGTGCCAAAAAACTAGTAAAAGTACATATACCCCTTCCGATTGAGCTCACATTAAAATTTTCCCTTACTGACTGTCTTAGAACACACTTTTCAATTTTTCAATCCCTTGCAAAATGCAAGCACAAAGATCAAGGAGGAAGAAATCGCAACATTGAAGTCCCAGGTCACTAAGTTAACCGATATGATGCGTGTACTGAACCAACAAATAGCCTTTTGCTCAACAAATTGCAGAAAGAAACTTCTTCAGAGAATAGGTTCTCTTCTCCCAACACATCATGTGGGCCCAAGCTAGACTTTCCAAGGTTCAATGGTACAAATTTTACAGGATGGATGTATCAAGCCGAGCAATTCTTCAACCTTCACAATACTTATTCTGTAAACCAAGTCCCAATTGTTTCCTTCCACTTAGAACAAGCACTTCAATGGTACCATTGGTATCTCAAAACGAAAGATGAACCAAATTGGACAACTTTGGCATCCTTACTTCTTGGCAGGTTTGGTTCCTTGGCATTCGAGGAATTTACAGGAGCTCTCACCAAACTCCGCCAGATAGGTACTATTCATGATTACTAGATTAAATTTGAGAAACTGACTAATCACACTAAAGGGTTGTCAGATGACTTCTTCAAGAGTTGTTTTGTTAGTGGCCTCAAAGAGCCACTCTACTTGGAGGTGAAAATGTTTTGGCCCAACAACATGATAGACGCCTTGAGCCTGGCTAAGTTAGCAGAGAAGATAAACTCACAGCGCAATGTTGACCTTCCACTTTCCCACCCGCAAAGAACACAACAAACCAGTGGCCAGCCACAACCACCCCAGTCAAGCACTTTACTGAGGCAGAGATGTGGGCTCGTAAGGAGAAAGGGTTAAGGGTCACAAGTGCATCACACAAAAGCTCTACTTGTTAGATGTGGAATCACCTCCAGAGCAGGACAACCAACCCGATCTCCAGAATTCTAGGATGTTCAAGAGGAACAAATCCCCTAAGAGGATTCAGTGCCTCAGAAGATTCAACCCGAGATCTTTCTACATATAGTAGTAGACGTTACCACTCCTCAAACCATGAAGCTCAAGGGGTTTTTTAAAAAGATCTCTCTCACAATCCTCATAGACTTTAGCAACACTCACAATTTCATCAATTCCCTCACTTCTAAGTAGGCAGATTGCTTCGTACACCCTTTCTAGCTTTGAAGTCATGATTGCTAATGGGGGGAAATTGCCATGTAAAGTGAAGTGTCGGAGTGTGTGTATCGCAATAGGCGATTACACTCTTCGCTCAGATATGTTTGCCCTACCCTTAGGAGGATGTGATGTGGTTTTAGGTGCACAGTGGCTCTGCACATTGGGACCTATTTTATGGGACTCCTTTGAACTTTGGATGCAATTCACAGATAGTAGCCAGAAGCACACCTTAAAAAGGTTATTGCCAGGATCTGCTAGCATCATTAGTTCTCCCATCGCATCGAAAAGCTTTTGAAGAAAGGCCCGCATGGGATCATTTCCTAGCTATACTACATCCAACTCCAGCCCCTCACTATTACTAACTACCCTACTAATTTACAAGCCCTCCTCGACAAAGCATACAACCATTTTTATAGAGTCGGTGGGTTTTCCCCCTTCACACCGTGAAGATCATCACATTCTGCTCCCTCTAGGAAGCACCCCACCCAACATCCGGCCATAACATTATCGCCATCGCAAAAGGATGAGATTGAGAAGCTAATCCGAGAACTCCTCAAGTCTAGAGTTATTCACCCCAGCACCTTGTCCACAAAAAGGATGGGTCGTGGCACCTTTGCATTGACTTCATGCCCTTGACCACCTCACTATCAAAGATAAATTCCCAATTCTAGTCATCAATGAACATCTTGATAAGCTCCATGGGACAACAAAAAATTCCAAATTGGATCTGCATTCAGGCCATCATCAAATCCAGGTGCATGTTGATGACATTCCAAAAACAGCCTTCCGCACTCATGACGATCACCATGAGTTCTTGGTCATGCCATTTGGACTTACAAAAGCCCCTTGAACATTTTAGGGACTAATGAATAAAATATTTAGGCTTTTTCTCCGTCAAATAATTTTGGTTTTCTTCAATGATATTTTGATCAACAGCAGCACATGGGCCAAGCATCTCCAACATATTGACGGGGCATTACATCTTCTAGCAAACAATCAATTATGTGTCAAGCAGTCTAAGTGTTCCTTCAGTCAAGAGGAAGTTGAATATCTAGGGCACATTGTTTCAGCAGATGGGGTCTGAGTGGATCCAGAAAAAAACAGTGTCATGTAGCATTGACCTCGGCCAACAACCCTCAAGAGCCTTCATGGTTTCCGAGGCCTTATAGGATACTATCGTAAGTTTGTCAAGGATTATGGAAAGATCGCGGATCCCTTAACTTCCTTATCGAAAAAGGATGCATTCACATGGGATGCAGCAGCTGACCAGGCATTCGTGGCACTCAAACAGGGTATGTGTAGCACACCAATTTTGGCCATGTCGGACTTCACCAAAACTTTCACCATCGAAGTGATGCTTGTGGCAACGGCTTGGGTGTTCTTCTTCTCCAAGAGGGTCGTACAATTGCCTTCACTAGCAAATCCCTTTCTGGCTGAAATTTGGTTGTCTACATATGAAAAGGAGATGATGGCAATTCTGCATGCAGTACAAAAATGGCAGCCATACTTAATTGGAAATCATTTTTGCATCAAAACCAATCACCAGAGTTTGAAATATTTCCTAGACAACGAGCCAATCACCAGCCATGGGCTATGATCATGAAATCACTTACAAAAAGAGTAAACACAATGTCGTGGTTGATGCTCTCTCACGCACATTCCAGTACCAGGCTTCCCTTTCTACCATCTTCATGCCCATTCCGAACTGGTTGGAATTTGTATAACAAGAGTATGCAAATGATCCCTTCTTACAACCCCTCATTCAACACTTGGCCACTAACCCCTCTGCAGTACTGCATTATTAATGGGATGGTGGTTCTTTGCAATACAAGGGTCGTCTGGTGCTTCCCCATAGCACAAACCTTCATCAAACTGTATTCTACGAAATCCATGCTTCTCCCTTGACAGGGCACTCAGGATTTCTCAAAACATATGAGCGGGCAAGTCGAAACTTCTTTTGGAAGGGAGTGAAAGCAGGAATTAAACAGATGGTGAGCGAATGTGATACCTGCCAACGTAATAAAAGGTGAAACAATACCTTTTCCTATTTTTCTCTAGCCTTTTCCCATTCCTACAGCGCTATACCAATGCACAGGCACACAACTAAAGATGAGCTATGGGTATCACCCACAAACAGATGGCCAGATAGACATTGTCAACAAATGCTTAGAAACATTCCTTCGTTGCTTTTCTTTGGAACAACAGCACCAGTGGGTAAAATGGCTCCCCCTGGTAGAATGTTGGTACAATACATCACACCACACTTCTACTAAAATGACTCCATATGAAGCGGTTTATGGTCAAGCGACACGAGCACTTCTCTCGTATACCCCCGAAAATTCATTGGTTCAGGGGGTCGACATTACTCTCTGAAACCGGGATGAGATTCTCAACACCATGCGGAACAATCTCCATATGGCACGGAACCAAATGAAGCAGCAGGCTCACTAGCACTACTCCAAGCGCATCTTTTAACTAGGCGATATGGTTTTTCTTCGCCTGCAACCTTACAAGCAATCATCCCTGAAACTAACAAGGCGTCCTAAGCTTGTTCCAAAGTTTTATGGCCATATAAGGTTCTCCAGAAGATTGGGTCTGTTGCTTACAATTTGGAGCTTCCACCCTCCTCCCGAGTTCACCCAGTCTTTAATGTCTCATGTTTGAAGAAAGTTCTTCGAACCAACGTCAAAGTGCAAATAGTTTTACCAGAACTTGATAATGAATGCTCCATCCTTCTCGAACCGGAAGAAATCCTGGACTGGCACACCCGGCAACTTCACTCCCGCTCAATCACGGAAGTCTTAATCCAGTGACACGAGATGCAACCAAAAGATGCAACATGGGAACCACTCTTCCAGATTCAGCAATAATTCCCACATCTAAAGCTTGAGGACAAAACTTTTTCTAAGGGAGAGGGTATGTTAAGCACCCATGTCCTACCCTTCTCTTTGCATTATTAGTGTATTAGTCGCTATGGATGCATATGCTTTGTAAGTTGTCCCTTGAGCATATTTGAATTATCCCACATACATGGGAAGTAGTAGTTGTTAGAATAGACTTAGTATATAAGTAAGTGTTGAGGCCCAATGAAGGCATCCATGAATATTATTGTATTGAGCTTGCTCAAAAGAGGTTGCCCCCTCGACGTGGCCTGCGATCTAAAGGTTATTTGAGTTATTTCCCAAAGTTCATTTTATTGTTCATTTATTTTTTGTAGTATGTATTTCTTACTTGGTTGGTTTGGTCCACTTCTCTTGCAATCTTTGCTAAGTTTTTGTCAAAGGTACCCGTGGTTCTACTAAAAGCACTGATTTGTAGGTGTATTTCTAGTTGTTGACATCGCATCAGGTCCCATGCACTCTAGGCATTTGTACAATCCATCTTTGGCCTCCCCAGATTGATCTTCTCCAAGTTGAGCTTTGTAAGGATACCTTGGATTTAAGAAATACCCAGCTGCATGTATAGGGCGATGGAGTTGATTAATCCATATGTTATCAATAATTTGCCATATAGGCCCATACTTTGATACTCTATCCGTGTATGATGCCCTTATCTGCTCCTTTGCTTGATACACAGCCTCATAAATGTAACCCATGGCCAATTTTTCCCCATCCACCAACCGCAACACCTTTATAAGGCACTCCACAATTTTTACAACCTCTACTGTTTTTTTCCAAAATGTGTTGTCAATAACTTTCTTTTTGATAGTTTTTTCCATCTTGTTTTTGGCTCCACTGAGATGCATTCCACTCATCACTTGAAAACAGCTTTTTCAGTTTTGTCCCTGAGAAATGAGAGATTGCAATGTGAGAAAGTTTGTTGCAAATCTCGTTATGGTCAGCCTAACAAGTTCCCTGCCCTCGGTGTTTTTCCTCATCAGGTTCAATACCCATGAGTGGTTATAGATGTATTTTGTAATGCTCTTGGCATGATCCACAGTGTTCTTGATCCAATCCTCTTTGCCTATATCCTCAAGCATGAGGTCTATGCAATGTGCAACACATGGCGTCCAAAATATGGTTTTGTATTTGTTCTCTAACATCTTACCAACAAGAACATAGAGGCATTATCTATGATGATTTATACAACATTTTCCACCCCCACCTCTACAACAACCTCTTCCAAAAGTTGAAACAAATTTGCATATTTTACCCTAGCAAATGCGTCAATTGATTTCAAAAACATGGTTCCTTGTGAGCAAGAGGCAAGGAAATTTATTATGGTACAATTCTTTCCATCACTCAATCCATTTGACATAATGGTGCATTTTGTTTTGGCCCATAACTATTTACAACCCTTCAAGTATTCGTTTATTAACCCAACTTCTTTCTACAAAAGAGACCCCCCTCAATTCATATACTAGGGCCTTTAAAGCCCTTACAAGCAGCAACAATGGAATCTCACATGGTTGGTAATAAGGTGAGCGGACAGCATTGAAGGGGATATTTGCATCATACCACCACCTAGCTATGTATTCAAAAGCAGAATCTTCGTATAGCTTATTCCAATGGTTATCTAAAGTAGGTTGATTCTCGCTTGGCCTAGAGGCACTGACAAGGTGGAAGAGGATGGGAAAAAGCTTCGAATGTTCTTTGATTTCCTCTTTTGAGGCGAGTTTTCATGAATGGGTGAAACATATATGTTGGTTGAAAAATTTGTTGTTGGAGAAGCAATCAACGGTTTAGGGGACGGCAGTCCCTCCTCTTTAATGGGGAGGTTTTCTTATTAAACCAAAAAACTTGAGTCTATAAAGTTATTTAAAAATATACAAACTAATTAATTTAAAATGAGGATATTGGTGAACATGAATGGCCCCCATGATTTTCAATACAGAAGACAGATAAAGAACTAAGAAAGGGGAAGAAATACAGGAGTGAGGTTATAGCAAGACAGATTAATTAGAGACACACAGTTTCAAATAATTCATCCATCAAGGATATATAGATCCTCCTTGGTTTTACAAGATTGCCATAAAGATGAATAAATAAGAAGGAGAAACAACATCACTTTCAAATAAGAAGACTACAGATCTTATCATACTCATGCATGTAAATGGAATTAAAGAATGTACATGTTTGCATAAATGAAAATTTCACAACACATAAGATGCACATTGAATCAAAGTTAACATCTTACTCCAAAAAAGCAAATACAAAACTTTAAATTCCAGATAAAGCAAATAGTGTACCAACCTGGAACAAGTAAAAAAAGATTGGAAGAACAAGAATATAGAGAAAGAGGGTTTTCTTCAATATTTCAAAATATGTGTCTTTTACATACAATGTGCACCAATATCCAACCCCTTTTACAAAGAAAGTGAAGCCTTATATGGGCTAAGGGGAGGAAGTAACTACCTCAACTAACTAGTTGTCTTAATTAAGGTGTTAAAACACTTAATTAATTGATTTACATAAAATGACTTTATATTACAATTTTGCTTTTTATACAATAAAGTCAATTACAAAATAGAACAAGTGATATTAAGAACCAGAGGAAGAAGGAACAGCTGATGCAGGCACTTTGAGTTTTAAAACAAGCATTCGGAATTTGGTCACTATAGTTGAAATCTTTGTCTTTGGGTACAATGGTGTTGGAAAGATTAGTCAACCAGCTGCCAAGGGCTAACTCCATTTCTTTTGCAGTTCCACCATATTGTGCAAGTCCCTTAGCTGCCTCTATGATAACATTATTGAGTTCTGACAATTCTTCCATTCTTTCCTTGTTGACCAATTCCTCTTTGTTGAGTGAATTGAAACCTCCCTTGATGTGATCAACTAAATTTCTTTCTGATGAATTATCTTTAAACAGTTGGCAACGAAGGGCTTGCAAGTCTGCAAAGATTTAAGCTTTTAGAGATTCTCCCTTCTAAACTACATTCTGTAATTCAGTTGATGCTTCTTCAAGGACTTTGATCCTCCATTCCAGGCTGAAAGTCCAAGTTTTGGATAGATTAATTTTAGAATCATCGAAAATCTTCTCAAAGAGAAGGATTTTCTCATCTGTGTGAACCATGATTCGGAGATCTTGGATGACATCAGCCCAAATCTTGAGTTCCTTGTCAATGCCATCGATCCCTGAATTGATTTGACCCTAGGCTGAGATGATATTATCATATATTTTGCAGGCCTCATCAACGAACTCCAAGCCAAAAACAAGAATACCATCAACCCAAGCTTCTGAAGCTTTGCCAAAAGTGGCATGTTTGTGGATCTTTGAGATTGCATTTAAATCAATTCCAGCAGTAGGTGGGAGTGTAGACAGAGGAGTTGGATCCAATACAACTTTTTCGGATGAAAGGAAAGACTTGATAAAGCTTGCAAGTACCTGCACTTGCTCCTCCAGCAGCTCTTAGGTTTGCTTCCCTTTTTTAACTCTTTCAATAACCTTACAGATAGTTTCTCTAAGATTATGTACTTACCCTCCGGAGTTGATTCTCCCAATGAGATTCTTGTTTACTCAAGATCTGATAGCGATACATCATTTTCATTCATGTCCTCCTTTGGCCTAGCAATTTCTAGGAATTGTTGTCCTATAGCATCTGAAACAAGACGAGAAGTAGACTTTGCTTTCTTTGGAGGGGAAGTATCAAAAAAGGGAGCCACTGCATCGAACTTAGGAACCTCAATTTGTAGATTAAGCCTTCCTCTTTCTACGATCTACCATGGGTTGAACCCAAGTAAATGATCTCTAGAAGATGTTGCCGGAGGAGGCAATGCAAGAGCAATTTGAAAACTTGGAGATTGGGAAACTGGAATCTCAACAGTGGAAGTTACAATGGAAGAGGAAGAAGGCCTTCTTACATCCAATTTTGGCCTAGAAACACTTGCCTTCCCTGGATTAGGTGCAGTTATTTCAACAACATCCTCCTCTTCATTACTTTCTTCACTTTCCTCTTCTTCTTCATGTTCATCCTGTTTCTTCTCAGCTACCTCTTCTTCCTCATGTTGTTGTGCTTGTTCAGGAGCTGTTCCACCACCCAGCTTCTGTGTTTTTTCTTGCTCAGCTCTTTGTCCAGATGTTTCTACTTTCTTTTCCACCTCTTTGGCCTTGTCTTTCTTAATGTAGACTTTAGTTCTTAATGTAGATTTTAGTTGTTTCTAGTGACCTTTTTGGTCCTCTGCTGTGTTCTTTTTCGCACATTTGTATTGGTGCAGTCCCATTGACCTACTTTTTGGTCATTCATTGGACATTTAATATATTTATCTTATCTTATCTTCATCATTTCCCAAGTTTACCTTTTCATATTCGGATGACTGATTCGTGCTCTGTGGCATTTTTCCCTTGGCATATCGATCGTGCTTATCAAATAGATCATCTAGGCTCACAAGGCCTTTAGGTATTTTATTACCTTTCAACTTGATACACCCATCCTAATCAAATTCAAATTCAATTCCTTCTTTAGTTGTGGACGAAACTGACTCCCAGTAACCAACTTCACTACCTTCGAAATACAACTGATTAAAATTGTCCTTTAACTCGAGAAAAGAAAACTCAAGGGTCCAAATATCATTTAAAGTATCTTGAACAACTTCAAGAATATTCAATTCAGGACCATACATTACCATATAGTTACCATGTCCAATTTCTTCATACAAAATTTGTGCTTGAGGATCATCAGTATTTTGGACTATGTACTTAGCTTGTCTTATAGGAAACAAATTTTTCATCTCTCCTTTCACATTGACAAGTGCACAAGACCTGTCCATTTGAATTTCTCCTCCGAGATCTCTACAAAATTTCTTCTTAAGAACATTTTGTAGGGGGGGGGGTATATCATCAACCAAGATAGTAGAGTTAACTCTTTTTTCATAAAAATTGCAAAGGCCACTTGAGCATCATGTATTCTTCCTATCAAAGGTACTTCTTTAGTCTATATTGAGTAGCATGAACCAAATTTTTGGGTTAGGATAAAGCCTAAGGCATGGGATGCTTTTGCGAGCATTACATTATCTGATGATCTAGAATCAATGACATAATTACTTTACTTATGTACAGCTATCAACAATGTCACATAAAATGGTTCAATCTTTTTAGATGTGGAGGGAATGGAGGCCATCAAGTTTTGAGGAGAAGGGGCTTTAGGAGTAGGCAAAATTCCCTTGGAAGAAGGGGTGAATTGAGGAGGCTTAGCATTTACAAAGTTAACAACTTGGGAAAAAGCCTCTGGATGGGTTTAATAATACTCAGCTTTGGAGATTTGAATCTTGGTTTTATTGATATGATCAATAATGTTAAAATATCTTGAAGAAGAAGAAATTTCTTGACTAAACACAATGGGAGTTTTAGGTTTATCAACTTTAGGAGTTGCATTTGGTTTAGACACATATGTTGAAGATGACGGGGAATTTGAAGGCACAATAGTACTTACTTTCTTATATGTGGAAGGGACATGAAACCCTCTTTTTGCAACAAATGGAATGACAACAAGAGATTCCTTAGCCTTCTCTTTCTTATCGGGATGAACAATATACTTCTTCTTACTAATTTTTTCTCTCGTCATGACCGTGTAAGACTCGATGTTCATTCCACCCACAATTTCTTCATAATCATCTTCTTTAGACTCATACACAACATAATTTGAGAATATTCAACTTCCTCATTATTTTCCTCAAGTTATTCCTCTAATTCTTCTGTTTTGATTTCATCCTCCACTTCTTGAACTTCACAAGTTGCAATTACTGGAACCTTCAAATGAGGACATTCGATAGCAGGCTTGGGCTAAATAGCTGGAAGATGATTCCTTGGCTGAAAATTCTTCATGGGAATATATTTGTAAGGGATATTTTGAGAGAGTTGTTTCTTTATAGCAATTAAATTGTTAGCTAATTTTTAGACTAGCTTATCAGAATTAGCAGGACCCGAAATAGAAGCCTTAGACTTAGAAGGTTCTTTCTTCAACTTACCGGACATAATCAAGTCATCTTCAACACTGATAGGAAGTTTTTGATCTTCATTCAAATTTGTTAATTGTGATCTTTTCAATGTGAAAATAAGCTCCAGAATTTGAACATTGATGAAGAAAAATTAAAATTCTCAATGGTGGGTTGAGCAATAGCCATAATTTTATGGACCAATCTATTAAATTTTACTACGAACTCCCTTATTGGTTCATAAGGTTCCTTCTTCATTTGAGAGAGTTGGGCCAAAAGTGCATGGGCATCCTCTACTGGTTTCAACCTAGCCTCAAATTTGGTTTTCATTGTATCCCACACGATGATATTGTTAACTAAAAGATGATAAAAACACTCAGTAGCATTGTCTTGTAAGATTTCAACAAAAAACATAACATATACATCCTCATGTGCAACTCTGAGGACTCCACGAGCAACATAGAATGTTGCAAGATGTTCGTCTAGGTGAAACTTATCATTTCTTCTAAATTTCAAGAAGTTCTTTTGAATTCCTTTGAGCAGGTCATGGAGAGGTTAAGGAAGCGCCAAAGGTCCAATATCCTATCCCCAAGGTAGAGGTACAACCATTCTGGGAAAAACAATTTGCAAAGGAAGGGTAACACCAACCAAAATCAAAGCTTGAGTAATAAATACTTGTGAAGATGAACCATGTATCCTTTTTGTTGGATGTGTGCTTGTAGACCTCTTTTCTTTACCCTTTCTTTTAGAAGATGAATGAAAAGAAATTTTTTGTTGAAACTAGTAGGATCTTTAATGCCCTGAGCTCTCAAAATCTGAGTGTATCTCCGTTCAGCTAGTGTGATAAAAACTCGAGATTGATTATTATTCAGTTGAAGAGAAAATATCCTATGGTTAGCATGATAAGTGGCTCACTGTGGGTGCCAAAAAATTGTTGGTTAGAAAATATGTTGTTGGGGAAAAAATCAATAGTTTAGGGGATGACAGTCCCTCCAGTCTTTAATAGGGAGGCTCCCGTATTGAGCCAAAAACTTCTAGAGTGCTCTAAAATATTTACAAATTTACAGACTAGGGCGACTATATAGTGATATTCCCCCCTCTTTGAACTATCAAATCTCTTTGTGCTATCCCTATGGACCTTGAGACCTCTTCCAAATGGTTAGAGTGCTAATATCACTATAGGGTACCGAGTCTCAAGTCTATATGGCTGGGGTCAAAGTGAAAATGAATGACCCCATGATTCTCAATACAGAAGATAAATAAAACAACAAGGTTATGACAAGATAAATTAATTAGAGACACAAAATTTCGACTAATTCATCCATCAAGGATATATAGATCCTCCTTGATTTTACAAGATTGCCATAAGAATGAATAAATGAGAGGGGGAAACAACAACACTTTCAAAGAAGAAGACTGCAGATCTTATTAAAATTTTGCATGTAAATGGAATTAAAGAACATACATGCTTAAATAAATGGAAATTTTACATCACATAAGATGAAATTGAATCACATTTCATCAAATCTTACTCCATGAAAGAGAATACAAAGCTTCAATTCCAAGATAAATCAAATTACGTATCAACTAAATAAAGAAAAGGAGATTGGAAGAATAATAATAGAAAGAAAGAGGGTTCTTCTTTTGTATTTCCAAAATATGTGTCTCTTACATATAATGTGCACCAATATCCAACCCCTTTTGCAAAGAAAATGAAGCCTTGTATAGGAAAAGGGGAGGGAGTAACTACCCCAACTAACTAGTTGTCTTAATTAAGTGTTAAAACACTTAATTAATTGATTTACATAAAATAAAATTTTATTACAATTTTACTTTTATACAATAAAGTCAATTACAAAATAGAACAACTAGTTGATCATGAACCAGAAGAAGAAGGAATAAAAGAGATGGAAGTTACAAGAACCTTGAGCTTTAAAACATGCATCCATAACTTGGTCACTACATTTGAAATCTCTATGTCTTTGGGTAGAATGGTGTTCAAAAGATTAGTCAAGCAACTGCCAAGAGAAAAATCCATTTCTTTTATTATTCCACCATATTGTGCATGTCCCTTTACTTCCTCTATGATGACATTATTGAGTTATGACGATTCTTCCATTATCTCCTTGTTGACCCATTCCTCTTTGAACAAGTTCTCTTTGATGAGTGCATTGAAATATACCTTGATATGATCAAAAGCACGAATTTCTCTCTGATGAGTTGTCTTTCAACAATTGGTAGCGAAGGGCTTGCAAGTCTGCACAAATTTCAACTTTTAGAGATTCTCATTTTGAACTACATTTTGTAATTCAATTGAGGCTTCTTCAGAACTTTTATCCTCCATTCCAAATTGAAAGTCCAAGTCCTAGATAATTTACTCTTAGATTCATTGAAAATATTCTCTGAAAGGAAGGATTTTATCATCTGTGAGAGTTATGATTCGAAGGTCTTGGATAAAATTAGCCCAAATATTGAGTTCCTTGTCAATATCATCAATCCTTTAATTGATTTGATCTTGAGATGAGATGATGTTATCATAGATCTTACATGCCTCATCAATGAATTTCAATCCCGAAAAAAGAATTCTCTCAACCCAAGATTCTGATACTTTGCCAAAAGTAGCATGTTTGTGAGTTTTTGTGATTTCTTTCAAATCAATTTCAGTAGTAGAAACAATGGGTGGGACTGTAGATAGAGGATTAAGATCCAATGGCTTTGTTTCAGATGAGAGCAAAGACTTGATAAAGCTTGTAAGTACCTGTACCTGCTCCTCTAAGTCTTGGGTTTGCTTCCCCTTTTCAACTCTTTCAATAACCTTAGAGACATTTTCTCTAAGATTATGTACTTCTTCCTATGGAGTTGATTCACCCAATGACATTGTTGTTAGCTCAAGATCTGACAATGATGCATCCTTTTCATGATTTTCCTCCTCTGGTCTAGAAAATTATAAGAATTTTTGTCCTGTAGAATTTGAAACAAGATGAGAAGTAGTATTTTATTTCTTTGGAGAAGGAGATGGAAGTACCAAGGAGGGAAACCACCGCATTGAACTTAGGAACCTTAATTCAAGATTGAGCTTTCCTCTTTCTACTATTTACCATGGTTTGAACCTAGGTAAATGAATCTCTAGAAGATGTTGCCGGATGAGGCAATGCAAGAGTAATTTGAGAACCTTGGAGGTTGGGAAACTAAAACCTCAACAATAGAAGTTATAATGGATGGAAGGAGGTCTCCTTACATCCAATTTTGGCCTGGTTCACCAATTTTCCTAGACTAGGTGCAACTACCTCAACAACATCTTCCTCTTTATCATTTCTCCACTTTCCTCTTCTTCTTCTGGGCCTCCTACTTTCTTATCACTTGCCTCTTCTTCCTGCATGTTGTTGGGTCTTGGTCAGGAGCTGTTCACTTCCACTCTCTTGCTTGTCTCTTTCTTAACTCCTTGTCTAGATGTTTCTACTTTCTTTTCCACCTCTTTGGCCTTGCTTTCTTAGTGCAAACTTTAGTTCCTAGAATCCAGAAGGAGAGGACCCAAGATTTGCTGAGTTGGGGTATTCTTTTTTGAAGAATATGCTTCTTGACAACAATATTCTGAGACTCATTGAATTCCTTAATCTTCTTTATCAAGCCAATGCCTTGTATATCAAGAGCACAGGGGTTTTCAGATCATCGAGATTATATCCTTCTCCTTCTATGACTCAATCAATGGTGGGCAGAGGAGTATACTAATGGAATTTATATATTTTGCAGTGTAAGGATCTGATGTACCATCATTCTCATGTTGATTAGGTACTGCATATATTTGAAATATTTATTTGCATCACGTGGATACTCTGCCATAGGTGTCTTTTCCTGACCTCATACTCATCAACTTTGCAGTCCTTCCAATAGTCACGTCAAAAGTTGATGTACAGTATTAAGTCAACCTGAGATTAATTACTCAATGAAATTCTTAACTATCAAAATGATTCCGATTTTGGCTAAGGATGAAAGTTGAATGGAGAATAGTTCATTCAGCATTTAGGCATCAAGAGGTGTCCTGCATTTATAATTCCCCAAAGTGATGGGAAATTGTATACCATATAAATCTTTATATCTCTGCAGGTCCTATGAAGGAGCTGCCAACTGTCTGCAGATCTCAATCAAAATCTGGGATTTTATCATTGCCGTCCTATCGAAACACCGTCCTCATGTCCTGCTGTCTTGGAGTCATTAGGTTACTATGTAGTTCAATTTTCTGAGATTGTTATGTTGCCATAGATAGAATACTCGCCAAAAACGGGTACGAGTATTAGTAAAAACTCGCCAAAAATTATGCTAAACGAGTAACCTCGCAGGAAAACTCGCCAAAAATGCAAAAAAAAAACTCTGTACCGAGTATAGTAGGAATACTCGCCAAAAACTCACCAAAAACAAGCCACAAACCGCCAGCAAACTCGCCAAAGACAACATTTCTTTCCTTTTTTGGATTTTTGGTGAAGAAAACACAAGTATAGAAAAAATTTGCCATTTTTGGAAAGGGTCCGGGAAGATGTAGCAGCAAAAACTTGCATGTGCCATAACTTTCATTCTGTGGCTCTGTTTCAGGTGCCGTTTTCTCTAAAAGTGCATATTTTCTCGAGCTCTACGCAGTGATGGCAATATTTTTCTTATTTTCATAAAATCCATTTTTGCACCTTTTTGGACCAAGCAACTTCTTGCAATCTTCTGAAAGAATCATGAGCTTTGATCGCCTGTAGACAAATTAGTAATTAAAAATATTGGATAGCTTTCCAAAACTCGGCAAGTACTTGCCAAAACTCGACGAGTACTCGCCAAAACTCGACGAGTATTCTCCCGTGCTCGGCCTAATCACACAAAGAAGCGCAACAAGTTGACTCAAAAAAGGCTCAATGACTTGGTTTTTGTGCAATAGAATCTCCAGCTTCGCACAAAAAAAGTTGAGGCCACATCAGAGGAGCTCATTGATTTGGATGAGATAGATCCATACAGTGAGTGGACTAGGCAAGAAGAAGAAAACCCTGTGTTCACAGCGGACAAGATTGCTTCTTTTGAGAGGGAGGCTATGAGGGAGAAGCACTAGCAGGACTCCGAGGAGATATTGGACTGATGACATCTTTGGAGGTGATCTCCAACATGCAGCAGAGGAGCCACCAGCACCACCATCTAGTTCCATGATCGAGCCAAATTCGCAGCCTTCTAGGAGGAGCGTGGAGACGCAGCCGAGTGTGGGGACTAGTATCAGCCAGTTGTCGTATTCGCATGATGATGCGATTTTGTATTGTATTTGTATTCAAATCTAATAGAAAACACTTCTCCAACATTTTATGGGCTCATTTGATACATTTTGTAGCTATGTGTTGCTTAAAATTTATGTTTTTTAAAGAAATTTGAGTATTTTTAAGTTGCCGAGTATTCCCGAGTATTGGCCGAATATTGGCGAGTTTTTGCCGAGTTTTTTTTTTTGGGGGTTTGGCGAGTTTTTGGATTTGGCGAGTTTTCCTACTATGGTATGAACAAGCTACCATACACCAAAATCAACTGTCAAGCCTCCTGAGATACCTATTGGCTACATTCCCCTCAAGCAATCTTACCAAAAACATTGTGAAGGCATCATTGACTCTCCTATGATGGCTTTTGTTCTCGTAGGTGAGCTCGGTATAGAAATCATATATTACTAGATATTGCCTGTTATCCTGACCTGTTAAGCCAATCCATATTCTATACCCCATTATAGTATATACATCAAGTAGGAGGTCATATAGAATGTCTAACTCTGATAAACTTGGGTGAGTTGTTGAGTTAGATTTTTACAAATGATTTCTCCCCAGTTCAGGTGTTGTGTACCTTCACAAATTATGTTAATATAAACACTCGTCCAATTCTGGAATTCCTGAATTGAGGGTACACCCATTACCCTTGCAAGCAAAGTTGTGAAATATCCCTTGTGGGATACCACTTAAAAATTTACAAAATATTGAAAATTTGCAGCCAAATAAAATACCGAATTTTGTAGATTTTTAACAGTCAGGGCAGCGAACTAAAGAAAATTAATATCTCCCAAAATACCCACTCAAATCACTCAAAAATTTAAAGGGAGCTTGCTAATATTGTAAAGAACATAAGAAAACTATTTTTGGAATTTTTCAGCTAATAAAAAGCTGCCAGAAAATTACAGCGTGCCCTAGACAGCTGGAAAACTTCTAAAATTCGTAACTCTCCAAATACAAGTGCAAAAATTATGAAACTTTGAAAATAACATTTATAAATATAGGAGATGATATTCCAACCTTCATATCCGAATTCGTACCACTGAAAACCCCTCAAATAAAGGCTGCAATATTCCAAACAAGTCGCCTAGCTTGGAAAAGGGTTGGAAATGGCTGAAAAGGCCTTCAAAGTAATGTTAAACCCTCCTCAATTGGCTGCTGTAAATCTAATCTGAAAACCCTCTGATTATCTTCACCAAATGTCTCCAAAACCCTCAAAACCCTTCCTCTGAAACCTCTAAAAATATCTCGGTAATCAGCCCTAAAAACAGCTCCAAAATGACAAGCTAGGGTAGATCTCTCACTACTGAAGAATGTCTTACTAGCTAGGGATGGATCTCTCACCACCGAAGCTAGGGTTCCTGTGGGATTTCACTCCACAAGCTGTAGATTTGCAAACAGCAGTTGCACATGAAGGAAAATAATTATGTATGCAAGAATGCCTTTCCTTTTTCCCCCCAACTCCTTATATAACTTCTTCCAAGGCAAAAGAGCCCCAAAAAGCCCAAGTCGCATTTTTCCCTAGGAAAGGCCAATAAAATAAAGTAACTTAAGTTACTTTTCCCCTTTTAAGTCGCCATGGTCTAAAAGTGACCCCCCAACGTAAAATTAGAACATTAGTACCATGTGGCCCCTTCCTAACGTCAAAATATAATATCTAGTCCCTCCAAAACACCTTTTGCTTATGTCAATGAATAATTATAACAAAATGGACTAGATATTCATACCCAATAGCTCCCAGCGTCCATAGCCCCTTGGGTATGACCAAGCCTTAGACTCAAATTGGCCCTTAGGCCTTTGGCATAAGAAAGGGGACATTACAGTCCTCCCTTCCCAAATTTTACTTGTCCTTAAGCAAATGCAAATTAGGATGTTGCAAAATCTGCTCTCCCTCCCAAGTAGCATCTTCAAGTGGCAACCCCTTCCACCACACCAAATACTCGGTGATCACTTTGCTCCTAAGCCCCCTCTGTCTCTCCTCAATAATGGATTTTGGTTCTAACACCAGCTTCGCCTCCTCATCCAGTGGCAACAACTCGGTAGATGGTACAATATGTTGTCCAAGTGCCTTCTTAAGGCTCGAAACATGGAAGACATTATGTATCTTATTGTGCTCTGGTAGCTCTAGCTCATATGCAACTGCCCCAACTCGTCGAACTGCTCGGTACGGACCATAAAACCGTGGTTTCAATTTCTCTGCACCCTTCTGCTTCAGTGAGGACTGCCTATATGGCTGCAAACGTAGGAATACTAGATCCCCAACCTCAAAAGACCTCTCTATCCTATGCCGATCTGCATATACCTTCTGTTGATTCTGTGCCTTCTGAAGGTTCTCCCTGAGAGCCCTCAGAATATCATTGTTCTCCTGTAACCAATCTCGAGCTTTGGGAGCTCGGCTATCTGGCAATATCAAATCCGCAAATGTCATAGCATCGTACCCATACAAGGCTCGGAAAAGAGTCATACCTATGCTCATCTGATAGGTGGTATTGTAGCAATACTCACCCACGTGTAACCATCTAATCCATGTCCGTTGATGCCCTCACACATAACTCCGCAAGTAGCCCTCTATCCACTTATTGACTATCTCTGTCTGTGGGTGGTAGCTAGTGCTAGGAGTCAACTCCTTACCTTCTAGTCTGAAGATCTGCTGCCAAAAGGTGCTCATGAAGATCTTGTCCCTATCATTGACAATATTTTTAGGCAACCCATGTACCCCAAAAATACCTGTATAGAAGATCCGGACCACATCCACCGCCTCATGCCCCTTGGGTAGGGAAAATAAATGAGCATACTTAGTTAATCGATCAACTACAACATAAATGCAGCTATGCCCATGCACCAAGGGAAGCCCTATGATAAAGTCCATAGATATGCTTTCCCATTTCTGTTCGGGAATGGGAAGAGACTAAAGTAATCCTACTGGAAAAGACTGCTCGGATTTGGTTTGCTGACAAACCATACACTCTCTGACATGATTAAGGACATCATCCTTCATCCCCTTCCATGCAAATCTCTCCCTGATGAACCTGTATGTTTTGAAATACCCAGGATGTCCAGCTAGTGGTGTATCATGTACTGCTCGAAGGATCTCCTTCATTTTGGATACTGGTACAAGGAAAATCCTGTCCTTGTAGAAAATGAGATCACCCACTACTCTGTATCGGTCATCCTGTATAATACCATCCATGATCTCACATGCAAACTGATTTTTGGAATACTCAAAAAGTATATGAGCCTTCCAATCCGCTGAAATCTCAGACATAGAACTAAGCATAGAAGTGAGGTAAGGCCTCCTAGATAAAGCGTCAGCAACAATATTATTCTTACCTCTAGTGTACTCTATGTCGAAGTCATCTGTTTGTACCTTGTTCACCCATCTCTGTTGGTGATCATTGAGCTCCTTCTGCCCCAAGAAGAACCTCAAACTGTTGTGATCCGTGCGAACCAAGAATTTGCTGCCCACAAGGTACTGTCTGAATTTGGCCAAAGCATGCATAATGGCCAACATCTCCTTGTCGTAGATTGAATACCCTCTCTCCACGGGTTTCAATTTCCGACTCTCATAGGCAATGGGATGCCTATCCTGCATGAGAACTGCCCCAACACCCTCTCCTGATGCATCACACTCTAGAATGAATGGGCAAGAAAAATTTGGGAATGCGAGAACGGGACACGAACTCTTCACCTCCTTGAGGTAGTAAAAAGCCTGTTGTGTTGCGTCTGACCAAGCAAAAGCCCCCTTCTTGGTCAAATCGGTCAATGGAGCAGTCAACCGAGAGAAATTCTTCACAAACCTCCGGTAGTATGTGCACAACCCCACGAATCCTCTCAATTGTGTCAATGTCCTAGGTGGCGGCCAATCCAGGATTGCCCGTATCTTCTCTCTATCCACCTTCACTGTACCCCCACCAATTACATATCCCAAGTATAGAAGTTCGGTCATGCCGAACTCACACTTAGAGGCTTTCGCATATAACGAATTAGCTTCTAATATCCCCAATATCTCACCAAGGTGCCTGATATGGTCCTCACAAGTCCTGTTGTAGACTAAAATATCATCAAAGAAAACCAATACAAACTTCCGCAAGTGGCGGTTAAACACATGATTCATGCAAGACTGGAATGTAGCTGGAGCGTTAGACAATCCAAAGGGCATCACCAAGAACTCAAAGTGACCGTGATGGCATCTGAAAGTTGTCTTATACACATCTTGCTCCCTGACATTGATCTGATTATATCCAGAACGCAAATCTATTTTTGAAAAATTGATTGCACCCTATAGCTCGTCCAGCAACTCATCAATGCGTGGTACGGGATACTTGTTCTTTATTGTCTTCTTATTCAAGGCACGGTAGTCCATACACATCCGCAGGGTCCCATCCTTCTTCTTCACCAATAACACCGAAGAAGCAAAAGGGTTGGAACTCAGTCTAATATGCCATGAGCTCCTGTATAGTCTTCTCGATCTCATCCTTAAACCGTTTGGGGTGACGGTAAGAAGAAGCAACCACCGATCTAGCATCCTCGAGCTCAATCACATGCTCAAATCCCCTATCTGGAGGTATGCCTGGAGGTATGTCACCAAACACTGCACTATGTCTGTCCAATAAGCCTTGTATATCCACATGGTACTCTTGTTGTTCATCCTCTGATTTCTTGGTCAAAACCAAACAATGTACTGCCCAATCCACCCCGTCGTGCCTATAGATCCTCTTGATCCTCTTGGCCGTAACAACTCGGGGTGCCCCTGAAGATAACCCCTCAAGATCACATTCCTCCCTTCGGATTTAAACTTCAACTCCATCGTCTGAAAGTTAGTCCGAAACTCACCAAGGGAATGGAGCCACTGTACCCCAAGCACTATGTTGGTCTCTCCAATACCAACAATATAGAAATCATTGGTAACTGTATAGTTACCCATCGTGATGCTCAATTGGGGAACCCGTCGGCTGCATCTCATAGAAACTTCATTGGCTACAACCACGTTGAAGCCCTCAAATTCCTGTCTGTAACCCTCGCCTCTCAACCAATGAGGCATCAATAAAGTTGTGGGTTGCCCCACTATCAATGAGTACCACCACTCGCTGTCCCTGCAAAACTCCCCTAACTCTGAATGCCTTGTATCTCGAGGTACTAGACAAGGTGGCAATAGTCTCCTGGGGAAAAGTCTCGCTATCCTACTCAACACCCGCACTATCCAATGCCTCATCCTCATCATCCTCTAATCCCTGTGTGTCCAACTCCTCGTCACCATCACTCTCCTCAAAGACCTCTATGAATGGGGCCCTTCCTCTACCCTCGCAATCGTGCCCTGGAACCCAAGGGGTGCGGAAATCGAAACATAGTTTCTTTCGCCTCAATTCCTCCCTATCCTCACTACATCCGAATGGTCTCCAAGCTGTATCTTTCCTAGGTGGAGGTACCTTCAACTGCGAACCCCCGGTTCTAGAAGGGAAACCCTTAGGCTACACTCGAGGTGGAAACCTCGACTTAGGAGTGGATAACTCCAAGTCACGAGCTCTCCTAATAGCCTCATACAACGAAGAAGGCTTAAATGCCCTCACAAATCCAACGAGAGCATCTGTCAAACCTGCTGTGAATAGGGAAATCAACCTCATCTCTATAACATCAGATACCATGACCGATAGTCTCTAAAAATATGTGATATACTGATCCACGGAACCGGTTTGCCTCAAATGAGTCAACTCTCTAAAATACCTGTCAGGGTCCCTCCTATCAAATCTGCTCACTAGCCTCTTTGTGAACTCTGCATAAGTCGTGATGTATATGTGTCCCTGTGTAATCAACCCATGATGCTACCAATCATGAGCGTCTCCCTCTAGATGTAAGATTGCAAACTTAATTGCATCTTCCTCACGCATAGGATTCAAGTCGAAGTATGTCTTCAACTTCTGCACCCAAGACTGTGCAGTACACTTCTTAGAATCGTCGAAATTTGGAACAGAAATCTGTTCCAACCTCCTTTGCATCTCTTGTACCTGTACCTGGTAATCTCTCCTAGGCCTGCTACCAATCTTCATTTTGCAATATTCCTGGAATGGCATGTTGTCACAAAAGCCATCACTTAAGGTCAGGTACCTTTCCCAACAAGACTCCTCATCTACAATATCTCTTGGCTGTCGTACCTGTGAAACTTCCGGATCCTTCAAGAAAGAAGGTTCGTGAAACCCCAGAGGCCTGGTAGAAGAATGGGGGGACCACTATTCTGAATGTCCATCCTCACCTCTTTGACCATGTTGTCCCCTATTGCTATTTTCTTCTCTTTCCGCATTAGTATCAACTGGCTCAAATAGAGATTGGTAGTCTCTTGCTGCTTTACCATGTTGGTGAACAATTGTTTCATCAGATCTACCCCTATATCCTCACTATCTTTGTCCCCCATATTTCAATCCCAACAGGCTAGAGTAACAACCGCTCTGATACCACTAAAATATCCCTTATGGGATACTACTAAAAAATGCACAAAATATTGAAAATTTGCAGCCAAATAAAATACTGATTTTTGCAGATTTTTATAATAAGGACAGCAGACTAAAGAAAATTAAAATCTCCTAAAATATCCACTCGAATTACTTTAAAATTTAAAGAGGGCTTGCTAATATTATGAAAGACATAATAAAACTATTTTTTGGAATTTTACACAAATTAAAATGCTCCCAGAAAAAGCACAGCGTGCCCTAGATAGCTGGAAAACTTCAGAGGTTCGTAACTCTCCAAATATAAGAGCAAAAATTAAGGGTCTTTGGAAATAACATTAACAAGTATAGGAAATGACATTTCAACCTTCAGATTTGAAGGGGACCAACTGGAAAACCCTCCAAATAAGGCTGCAAGTCGCCTCGCTTGGAAAGGGGTTGGAAACTGATGGAGGCGTCTTCAAAGTGATGCTAAGCCCAGCCCAAATGGCTGCCGTAAGTTTGATCTGGAAGCCCTTTGATTATCCTCCCCAAATGCCCCCAAAAATCCTCAAAACCCTTCCTCTTGACCCTCTGATAATATCTCGGTAACACAGCCCTGAAAGCGGCTCCAAAAATGACAGACTAGGGTAAATCTCTCACTACCGAAGAATGCCATACTAGCTAGGGACGGGTCTCTCACCACCGAAGCTAGGGTCCCTGTGGGATTTGACTCCACAAGCTGTAGATGCGCAAACAGCAGTTGCACGTGAAGGGTCAATAAAATGTATGCCAAAAAGTGCCTTTCCTTTCTCTCCCAGCTCCTTATATACTTCTCCTCGGCAAACAAGCCCCAATAACCCTAGGCGCATTTCATTCCATGGAGGGGCCAATAAAATAAAAGTAACTATAGTTACTTTTTCCTTTTTGAGTCGCCATGGTCCAAAAGTGACCCCCAAACACAAAACTTGGATATTAGAACCACGGGGCCCCTTCCCAAAAGCCCCCAGTGTCCACAACCTCTTGGGTATGACCACGGTTTGGACTCGGCTTGGCCCTTGGGCCTTTTGGTGTAGGAAAGGGGACATTACAAAGAATCCAGTCAAGAAATCCTCCCAAGATTGTAAATGAGTTGTAGCCTTGTAATGTAGATGCCAAATCCACCACAAAGCCCACAAGGAATGCCAACCAAGCTCCAAGCTCACTCTAAATCACAACTCTTCAATGCAGCTCCACCAACTCCAAATGCTCACAAATGCTCAATGAGAGAGATGTCAAACAAATAGAGGGGGGGTGGGTCTATATAACATCACTTTAGGGTTAGGGTTGAAAGAAAACACTTAAAAATAAGTGGAAAAAAATACGTTTTTTAAGGCAAATGGAAGTTGCAGGACCAGTTCGTACCGGTTTAATACGGAACCGATCAGTGGTTCAGTTTATGCAGCAATTTGTTACTTTTTTATATGAACCAGTCGAGCCGACCAGTTTCAGTTCTGATTCGACCGGTTTTTAAAACATTGCGCAAGATCATGCAAAGCCATGCAAGTGTGCACAAGCTTTTATTCTTCTAACTCTTAACCCTTTTTCGTGATGCTTGCAAGTGAACCTGAATGCTCCTGCATCACATCTAATGGTGACAATCTCGCAAAGAAATGGGGCCAGGCACCTTTGATTTGGGTATCGAAAAAGCACTGATAATGAAACCCCTAAATCTCTATATAAATAACAATACCTCTTTCATAACTCATAATAGATGGGACATTTGAATATGAAGTGTTCCGCAATCTCTACCTCTTGGAAGGAACAAAGACAACACGTCTTGTCTCCACAAGGGATACAGTGGTCTGATATTACACCTATAATATTGTGGGAACGGCAATGAAGGTAATCAGGTCAGATAATAATGCCATTGATGATTTGAAAAACGCACAAAGCATAAAAAATCATTTTGGGGCCTAGAGACCAGGGAGGAGAGATTCAAGTAATCCAAATGTATTGTTTGTAAATATCCTCCCTGGCAGATTATTGAAAAAATTATAGCTGTATATACATGCTCAATTTCACCAGTCCAGGGGACTTCCCTAAGATATTTTGTTGTTTTCGCTGATGATTCTTTTTTATCTCTCTAACTTTGAATCAGAGATACATTTAGGGACTCATAATATTTGTCCTACATTGAGTACAAGTGTAATGTTTTGTCAGGGGCAACCATGAATTACGGGTCATGTATCTACAAAAAGAAAAATTATTACCCTGTGTTTGGCATTTTTTGTGGGTATCCCATGGGACGATATTTGTTCTAGAGAAGATATTTTCCACCCACCCACACGATGGGAAACAACAATAAACAAAGTCATGAAGAGACCATCACACAGATAATGCAAACCATGAACAACATGGTAGAAGACATAAAAGAAAGGCACAGCATTGCAAATGCAGTTTTAATCTTCTACGTATGCATATTTGATAACAGTCCACTACAAGTCTGTATCTATCCAGGCATGCAACATGATATCGGCCTCATCTGCTTTTGATTCTTCTCAGTTGCTTCATAAAATATCCAGTATACTGTATGACTAAAGCTTCCATATCTTCTCTATGTACAGTAAGAAGAAGTTTGAGAAAATAGGAAATTACGCTAAATGATGGCACATTGGAGACTCAAAAGTAGCGAAAGGTCGATTTTTTTACCCATGTCAGCATCTATGTAGAGCTAAAGCTTAACACAGGTCTTTTAGACAAGGTTATTTTCAATGTTTAAGGCACTGAATAGACCTAAATGCCAGAGTGTGAAAACATAGCAGCATGACGGAGAGTCGGGTCCTCACAAACTATTGATAAAGTAAGATTTCAGGAGGTATTGAGAAAGAAAAATAAAAGATTGGGGTAGCTTTCATGCCAACATAACCAAAAATCAGACGAGGAAAAATGATAAATGGGATTCAAAGGGCAGAGAAATCAAAAAGAAAGTAGTTATGGGTCCTCAAAAAAAAAGAGGAAGTAAGAAATCTACAGAAGCTGTCAAAGGGGAGACTATTCAGCACATGACCAGTAATGGGTCCTCTAAAAGAAGGTGGAATTATGGATATTTTTGAAGAATCCCAAAAAGTTGACAATGAGATGGTTGTTCTGCACAACGCCACAAGAAAACAGAAAAGCCTACAAGGAGAATAAAGAAGCAACCGTGACTTCACAGGAAACTGAGAAGAATCAAAAGCAGATGAGGCAGATAAGAGGGAAAGAAAAAGACCTGAAAAAGATCAAGATGATTATAGTCATTTCTTGGTATCTTTGTACTGACTGTAGTGAGCTTTGTCGGTTTCAGCGTTCAATTCCTGAGACTGAAAGTATTCAATGGCTAGCAATGTTCCAGCCTTTGTATCTCTAGAACTCGTCCCGGTTGCCAGTCATAGGCCTCTTGAGGCATGTGCTAGAAAACCTCTATCTCTGGTTGCTCAGTTCTTTTTTTCCCAGCTTAAAGACAATTGTTTGTCTATCAGAAAAAAAAAAGCATGATCCAGCTGGTCATCCCAATTTTGGAGAAGGCTAAACCCATTGATCTAGCTTCTGCACAGTAGAAACTGTGTGCAAAGTAAAAATCTATGCTGAATCATGTATCAGATGACCTCCGGAAAACAACCCAGTTATAAAATGAAAACAATCTGGATTAAACTTCATATCAATTTTTGTATATATGAAGAAAGAATCCCCAGCTAATAGTAGAACTTTTGAGAAAGACGCAAAAGTAAAAGAAGAAAGATCCCAACCTATTAGCTAACAACACATGTTTTAAGAAACATAGAATTAAAGCCAAATTTTTCTTCCAGTAGTCACTTTATCTTCCAACAAATGGACTCAAACTTTCAATAATAGTTTGAACTTTGGATAGGTTGTGTGTTTTGCAAGAACTTGAAAATTGTTATTATAAGTATGCAAAGAATACAACAATTCATTATTTCAGCAAAAGTAATTCTAGAAAATAGAAAATGCAACCATTTCTTTCAATTAGCAGAGTCAAATATTTGATAAGAGAAGGGAGAACCAAGATTATGCCAAATGAAGAATTTGAGGAGATGATAATGTTTAAACCAAAGCAGAAAAATAAATTTTAAATGAAAACAAAAGATGGAAGAAAATATGAAGCCACATAATCATTTTTGCCATCTAAAAAATTATACTTGTTACAAGTTACAACCAGAACAATTTGATGTTGTGGCACATCCTAGCCTATACAAACTGAATAGGATACCGAAAAATAGCACAAAAAAAATTCAGTAAATAATCTCTCTTCATGTATGATACATATCAAGTTTTCAAGCATCTCAGCCTCTAGCATAAATGCCACTGGCACAAGTAGCCACCTCCGCCCGACCTTGCTGTCAGTGCGTGTGCCTAAACCTCCTTCGTTGGGGAGCTCCTATGTCGGTGGAGACCCTTTGAATGGGTCAAGTTCCTAAAGTTCAAACCTTAAATTCCCTAACTAATAAGGATAGCTGAAAAATGGCAAGAAGACCAAATGATGAATGAAGAGACGGTGAACATACAACACAACTCTTGAGAAACTGATCACGGGAAACAATACCTGTTTTCTATTGTTTATTGTTCTAACTTCACTTCCAATGAAATTCACATAATTTCAAAAGGTAAGAATCTGCAAAGAAAGTTAAGGGTTAAAGAATAGCAACTTAAGATTTTAAGCATACAGTTAACTCCCCGTAAATTTTGTGGTGGATGATAGCAAAATGCCAATCATTTGTTTTGGATTATAAAATCATAACTGCCAGCAAGAACTCTGAGCTAGTGGGATATGTTACATGCAAACTGCACTACACCACCAGAGCAAACCAATTTCTATGAATTACAACTAAACTAAACTGTCGATGTGATACCAAATATCCTACTTCTATGCTAAATGCCAAATGACCTAATGAAATGACCAATCATTGGAGGATGGTTGCTTGCACAAATTAGTGCTCTTGATCCAACACTATATAACATGATTGGACGATTGAAAAAAGGGGGAGAGTGAGCTAACAAGCAGCATATGAGAAACCAAACAAGCAACCTAACGTTTAGTCCAAATGCATAAAGTAAAGATTTTCAGTAAAGCTTCAAAAATATATAATTGGTGCTGATACAAGCAGAACGCAAATTTATACAAACTAATTGCTGGGAAATGGCAATGAATAGCATGTTCATTGGAAGCAGACAATCCAAACTTTCTAACTCAAATACTTGGGATGGCAGCATTTCCAATAGTTTAATTCAAGCATATTATCATTGCATTAAAATATGCAATGTATAATTATTAGAAACTGCAATCCACACTTCTGGAGAGAACCTGAAAGCCCTGTCCGAAAAAGGCAAGTAGCCCAGGGGCAGAGCAACCCACTGGCTGGGAATTAGTCCCGAGTACAAATCCTAGTGCGTCAAAAGTTTTCAACGTGATATTAGAGTCAGTGTAAGCATTTGGTCAGGACCTCAATTTGAGTGTGGCTTAAGGGCGGTGTTGACAGTTTATTCCACACTCAGAAAACCTGAAAGGCCCGTCATGAAATGGGCAAGTAGCTCTGTGGTAGCACCGGAAGTTGGTCCTAGGTTTGAATCCTAACCCGTCCAATATTTTCAACAAGAATCTCATGCAGGTTGTCAAGGAATAAGAAATAGTGCCTATTGATTATTCTGTTGCATATATTGCGAATGCTGCAAATAGCTTAGATCAATTTATTCATTAGAAAAACCGTTATGTCAATCGGAAGCAAAATAAGCTGAAAATAACTACGACCGATTTACATGCCACTTTGAAGAAACTAATTGTTGCGGGAGAAAAGAGGAATCTTAAGCAGAAGCAAATTATTGCCGATTGATTATTTTGTTGCATATATTGAGGATGCAGTAAATAGTTTATATCAGTTCATTAATCAATAATTCCACTATTCAGCCCAAGGGGTTGTGATGTAATGGCAAATGAGGAAATTGGTGAAGAGGAAGTTACGAGACTCCCCTTGGACAGCATATGATGTAAACAAAAAATCTGGATAAACTTGTGTAAGCCCATTATAGATTATGCATCGACGTCTGGATCAGACAGCAGGATGAAGATTCGTATCATTGGGAATGTAATATAGTTTATAAATATTCATTTTCAATAACTTCACCATTTTAAGCAAAAGAACTATAAAACCAGCCAAACATGCAATTTTGAGAAGACCAAATTTACAAGGAGAGAGAAAAGGATAAAGGGGTAGATACACAAATATGTTTCCTATGTATCCTACCTTGCCTCAAACTCCTTGATTTCTGTGAGATCCTTTCCATATGCATCAGTCCACTGTACTTTTCTCCTTCCATTAGTTGCATGCTCTTTTCTACCCATAACCTTCACTTTTTCTGCTGCCAAACATGACTTCTTCAGATTCCCTTTGAGAGGAGGCAATGCACCCACCATGACCACCCCATTAAATTCAGTAGAAGACGCACACACATCCCCGGAGGCTCTGGAAGGAGGAGAAGAAGGAACCATTGGAGAAGCATTGATATAAGGGCATGACAGGGCTGTTGCTTCACTCTTAGCCTTATTAGAAGCCAGCCCAATTCAGCTTTCTCTATTCTTTTCCCTTTTCTATTTAACTACCTTCACTGTGAATTTTCTACTTCCTACCCACAACTTTTGAGGATGGAGAATAAGGTACCATCGCAGAACCGCTGTTATAAGGGCATGACAGGGCTGCTGCTTCACCCTTAACCTTATCAGAAGTCAGCCCAATTCAGGTTTCTCTATTCCTTTTTTTCATTGTATAACTACTTTCACCATGAATTCTTCTAATTCGTTGGCCACAATTCTTTCGTTTTAAATCTTATTTCTTCTGCAGGCAGAGACCTCCTCATTTGTACGCTAAAAATTGGTATACAGCTAATTAAGCATCACGGTTAGTCTTGGAATCAATCAAATTCTATTGTGCTGCGAATGGTAATCTAAAGACGCTCAAAATTTTCAGTGTCTATGGCACAGCCCTTTGGAATTCTGATATACACCCGGTTGCATAAAAGACGGGCATAATTCCGAAGAATGGTCGAGGGCTTAATAAGCTGGGTTTTGTCACCCGGTTATCCATTTTTTAAAAATGGGTTTAGCTACCAAATGTGGAAAGGAAATAACTATTTCTAAGTGGGATGATTTACTAGCAATTATACGTGAAATGTACAATGGAAATGTCGAAGGGTAAGCATGAAAGAAGTGAAAATGGGGGATTGAAATAGGTTGAGATTCGATGGAGGAGGGGTAGAGGGATGAGAAGTCCAAGGAGAGGGAAACTCAAGTGCATTTCGCGGGAGACTTTAGAGATGGGGATATGCGTAATAGATCTGACATCCAAGGGTTGCGATTTTATGCACATTTATGATCAGGGAATCTCTCGACCTATAAGGGTTATAGTTAGGGTTTACCTTGTCAACATTCTAGATAGAGTTTTCCATCAATAACCATTGATATTAAATGGGATTTTCCTTTTTTACTATGATCCACATAATCGTTCACATCTCATTTGCATTTTCCATGAGAGTCTAATTTGTTCTTAAAGGAGTCAAAATTTAAAAATGGGGAAAATCCAATAGGTTTTAGGTTTGGAACCTGACCTCGTGAATACAACATACCATGTTCCTTATTCGTGGCTAGGGAAGAAATGGCGCCTATGTCCTACATGCATGGGTTGTATCTAATCTTTGATAGTAATTAAAATTAATATAATAATAAGTGTATTAGATAATATTAATTATAATAAATTTATGTTTTAATATTAGTTATAACAAATTAGTTATAACATTAATTATAGTGTTGGCTAGATTTTTTGCATAGCACAAAACCTAGGCAGTCATGAGATAAATCTCCCTCATTTAACCGGTGAAGCTCCCATGTCAGATTTGTAAATTTAAGTATGCTAATATCTAAATGGGGTTTTACTTTAACTACTCAGTTCATGAACCATAACTGAACAGTTCTGCAGCAAGTAAGCAGTTGTTTAAAGAAAGGAAAAGTTATAGAAGAAGGTAATTACATAAACACATAGCATAAATGGGGAAGATGTGCATCCCAATCAGTAGATGGCAGAGCTGATTGCATGCACATAGAATAATCCAATAGATATAAACACAATAATTATAAAACAAAGGCAACTCTAGATCCAGATCTAAAATAACACAAAGTTTATTAAGAGATCTAAGATTAAAAGCAAGAAACACAGTACACCGTGACACAAAGTTCTCCGGAAACCTGCTCCTTTGTATTCATTTGCTCCAAGTGGCTCTCAGGGGTTCAGCACAAAGTCTAGAACACAAGATTGCTGCTTACAAATTTTGATCATCAACCCGAAAGTTTTTCTTCTACTTATAGAATGTAGAGGGGCAATTACAAGTCAGAAGCTTTTAGTGAACTAGCACATGTGGAAGTCGGAAAGGAAACAACTGGCAATCTCCCTCCTGGAATTCCTTTTTGCATGACATGCATGATTTGCAACTGAAAATAGAACCTTCTATTTTACATGTTTGCCACTTATTTCCAAGTAGTTGACTTCTTCAAGTATTGGATTTTAAACCAATCACTTAAGTTTTATAATTTAATTGATCGCTCAATTACTTTGTCGGAGGAAATAAGAGAAAAAAGAAAAAAGAGAAAAGTTGCAGTCTTGTCCTTTTTCATATTCTGCATGCAGCTGATTCTTTTTCCTTTGATTCTCACCAAACTGGACCTGGGAGTAGCTGGATTTGGAAACAAGCTGGAATTGGAAACGGTTGGATCTAGAAACAACAAGCTAGATCTGGAAGCGGCTGGAATTTTGCCTTCACCTTGTCTTCTTTGTTATCCTTGAAGCTTTTACAGTTCTTCTCCCGCCAAGATCCTAGAAGAAATTTTCCACGCACTGACTTCTTCACGAGCTACATTCGAAACAACAGGATGAAACCTTTGTGCCGGAAGCTTTTGCAACTATGAGATCTAGATCTGGATCTGCATATGGATTTGCATCTGCATCTGCATCTACATCTGGATATGGATTTACGCCTGCATAACAAACTCTGGCAACTGGGCTATGGATGGAAAAGTTGTAACTCGAATAATTCCACTGCTTTTAATTTGCACGCATGAGTGAAGTCTTTCTTGCTCTGGATCTGTTTATCAATTCAGCAAGAGGTTCTGAGCCTAGATCTGTATCTCCAATATCTACAAATTTAGAAGTGATGCATGACTCTGTTGTGCTTTCTTCTTCATCTTTCTTTGCCATAGCTTTGTCTATCTTTGTCTGAACAATTCTTTTTCTTCTTATTTGACTGGAATTCTTCAAAACTAGTGCAGATCTGGATAATCCTTCAAATTCAAAGAAAATATTCAATGTATTGGACATTGATATAAGTTCCTTTTCTTTATAAAAGCACCTGTATCTAACTCTTGCAATTAATTCAGACAAAGATGGCAACCGGAGCATGCACAGTGAATTTTAATCACAAAAAATCTACATAATTCAAGCCTACTGCCCCAAAATTTGACGTTTTATTTGCATGCAAAGCAAGCATGAATTTTACCAACATCACCTGAGCACCTGTATCACTTCTACAAACAATTATGCAGACACAAATCAGCCTTCTTCAAAGCATGCGCCAAAATTGGAAGCTTTTAGCCTTGATTTCACCTTCTTTTGAGCAAAAATCCTTTTCAAATGGGGCGCACTTTTCCTTTGCGTTGCACTTCTTCACCTGTGAATTAATTAATTCACCCTTATGGCAACACATGCTTATATAACCCTGATAATTTTATAATTAATAATTGCCCTTCCTATTCCTGACAATTAATTAATTAAAAATCATGCTTTTCTCTTTAACTGATGTACTAAAATTGCATGATTGAGGACAACCATCCATTAAATTAAATTTAATCAATTTAATCATCCACTCTTCACTTCACTTAAGCTTCACAGTGTGCTTTGACCATAGCCACTGAAAATAGAATTTAATTTAATCAATTAATAGTTTATAAAGTATTATTTACTTCTCAAAAGGGGCTGCATTAAATAAATTAAATTTATTTAATTTTGGAATTATATTTTTAAATTCCTTTTGTCCACTTCCCTTTGTTGCCTTTTCCACAAGCCTGGGTGCCAAAATTGGGTGAATAAATATTAACAAATATTTATTTAATGCATTATTATTCACCCAAGGTGGGTCGCACTTTTTAACATAATAAAATTCTATTTTTAAAAACACATGGCAATGGGAATTTTTACTCTACAAGGCAGCCCCGGAAATCCCATGATCCACTTAAGTGATTTGACTTTGACAATGGGATTATTTACCCTGCATGGCAGACAATAAAATCCCATGATTTCACTTAAGTCACTTTTCTTTTATTTCACCATGGAAATTTTTACCCTGCAAGGCAGGTAATAAATTCTCGCCAGCCTGCAGCCTCTAATTTTCCCATTGCAACTTAAGTGAATTTTCTATCATGGGAAAAAGTACCCTGTTAGGCAGGTACAAAATTCCCGCCTGCCTACTGCTTCTTTTTTTTCCACTGCAACTTAAATCCTTTATTTTCCAAAAATGTGCCCAACCCCGCAGGGGCTTTTTAGTGCACAACTTCGTTTTTTCCCATTGAACCAAACCTCCGATGGTGACTTCCTCCGGGCATAACGTGCGTATATGTTCTTTAGCTACTGCAAGCCAAGAATCAGGCCAAACCGGCAAAAGAATTGATCTAGAGAAATTTCACAGAAAACGAAACAGGAAAACACAAAAACACGAAAAATTGCCAAAAGTCACAAATAAAGTCTAGAACTTATTCGTTGTTAAAATCCTTCTGGTACATGGGAATAATGATATGTTCGATCATACAAAGTTAAAACGGAACGCAAATAGCCTCATACGAGGCTCAAAATAATTAAATACAAATTTCCTGCAGATAAATCCCGACGACAGAATATAACAATTTTGGGCATCTGGGTATTTGGCGAAAAAGGCTAATATAGTTCTTTGGGAATATCCTGACACAATACAAGAAATTTCAGGGAATAAAAACACAAAACGACCCATTATTTTAAAAGTACAAAAAAAAATCGGATAGGGTGGTCGCAAATTTCAAGATGAAATCTGGGGGACACCATATAATTTTTTATAATATAAATCAATATGAAATTAAAATTATATGAGTTTATTAAAATAATACAAATTTATATCAATAATAAATTTCCACGGACATAGATGGCCATTCACAGTAATTATACATGGTCAAATAATTAGAAAATTCATCCATGTCTTTCACGCAAGTACCCACCAACGCCATGTACGCCTACCAATGCCATAAAATATTGTTGTCACAATTACCTAATTTTTGTAATCTATATAAAATGTAATCTCGCCCAACCGAGCTCATAGTATGTGTATTTATTTGGGCATGTTGCGATCATGGAAGGAGTGAAATTAAATGGATTTCTCCTACACAACAATCGCGTTCGAAAAAATGAAAGCCAAAACAAGAATTCGTGTATGGCTTTGTATTATCACTACTACATGATTTCTCCTACCAAATGCATTATCATTATTACATGATAAAGAAATTTCATAGAAACATTGCATTCGAATCCTTTTTAGCAATTCTTATACCTCAAGTGCAATGTCTACTAATATTGCATATTGACTCTATGGTGGCAACAATGTATTTAATATACAAATATAAAAATGTAATTTTTTAGTAAATGAATGTCATACAAACTATTAAGGAAACTATTTTTATCCTAGTAAAAAAATATGTCAACAACCCATCCCCTTCCTTGCGAAAGTTGATCATTATTTTAGAAAAAGAATATGTAAAAGCGACTTGGTAAAGCTTTTACTAAAAATAATGGCAGGCTGAAGTGAAATAATAGGAAAATGAGAGAGGTCAAGCAACAAACCATCGTGGCTAGCCACAAACAATGTGGCGCTACCATAACGTATACACCCATTGCAAATGACACCAAGGTTAGGTACACTACCATGTAGACAAAGTTTTATCCCCACACATGTAGATGCTATAAGTTATAAATATTTATCCATTCGGTAGTTCGTATAAATAACAATACAAACAAGGCCAATTTCGTTGACCATCTGTGACCATCGTACGTGCAAATGTCGGTTGTCATCAAATATATGTCACGCATACAGTGTATTCGTTGTTTGATCTATGTATTTTGAACGGTTGAATGGTCATTGGCAAAATTATATATTAAATTTCCTCTGAGACACTGCCTACAGGATACTTGTAGTCGCATTTTCCTCCTCCATTTAACCCTGCACATGGCAAGAAAATTGATATCAAAATAAAATGTCATATATTAATTTGGCGATGTGATCAAGTGTTTGTCATGGCAGTGGTGCCTTGTATTTAAAGCCACCCACCATCACCATATAAGTCTTTCAAGTTTAGATGCATTATATTTAATTCACCCACCATCACCATTTATGATCTCTTTTTAGTTACATTCATTAACAATGTTATGACCCCTTTCACTCTAAATAACACTTTCATTCTCTCAACTACAAATGGCATAGTTAATTTGTGGGAGTCGTTTAAAATATGAACATCTTGCATCTTTGAAGATTAAAAAATTCAATAAAATGTTTCACAATTTGAATAGAGAATTCAATTAATAAATTATTGCTTATGAATGACCAATCAAAGAACTTCATTTCTTCAATTCCTTAGAGATGGTTAAAGTAGTGGGATCCATAACATCAGACATAAAGTATCCCATGCAGTTGACTCGAGAAGATCTTTACTTATCTTTACATTGTCATGAAACTAATCTCAAAAACATAGTCGTACACTTGGCAATGAAACTTGAATCAAATAAACATTGCTCTATTACATCAAACAATTGCCAAAATAAATAGTTACTTGAGTCTTAAAACTGGGGCGAGGCGGGGTTCCTAGGATGGTAAAAAACATTCTTGATTTTGGGGGATGTTGAGACACGGCTATTAAAATAATATAAAGAATAAATACAAATAAATTTTAAAAATAACTTAAACAAAATAAAATAAGCTAAAATATATGGTAATTATTAATATCGTAATCTGAAATACTGAGATATATCAACATGCTAACTTACACTTGAGAGCTCGCACAGGCATAGATTGTACCCGCGGTGCACCAGCCCAAAAAGGAAATGGACAAGTCATGGGACTGGGCGCAGGCATGAGGCAAGTAATAGGTATGGGAGCCTTACAGAAGTACCTTCTATCGAATGACGAAGATGAGGAGGGGTCTTTGTCATCTGTTGACGCATATTCCTGCATGCCTTGATTTCAGATTTCAAAAAGGGAGCATGTCAGAGGGGTGACGATTATGAGTTTGCTCAAGGCTTATTCAAATGTTGGTTGTACCTTGTGCGTTAAAGAATGGCGGAACTATTTTTTTGCCCTAGCCTTTACTCGACTTGTCAATCAGATGTAACTAAGTAACCATAAGAACACTTTAAAAAGGAAGAAGGCAAACTGTTTCATGAAGAGTTTGGCACATCCTAATCCAATTTAAGGTAAAATTAAAAACATCCTAATCTGAATAACTCTCGACTATAAATACAGTGATGTGAAATACCCGGACGCAAATAAAGCAGTCCATTCACATTCTCGTCCAATCATGGAATCATCATTTTATAATTACATATTATTTGTGGTGGCAATCATGTTGGTTGGTTGAATTCTCTATGGAAATAGTGAAACATTTTATTGAAGTTTTTAATCTTCAAAGATGCAAGATGTTCGTATTTTAACCGAATCCCACAAGTTAACTATGTTATTTGTAGTTGAGAGACTGAAAATGTTTTTTAGAGTGAAAGGGGTCCATAACATTGTTAATGAATGTAACCAAAAAGAGAGCATAAATGGCAATGGTGGGTCACTTAAATATAATGCATCTTTTGCATGCACTGCAATATATAAACATAATTACACCCCTTGAAAATCAATAACCTTACCTTTGTCTCTAGTTTGAAGACGTTGTTTAAGGTGGTGTTGGAAAGCATGTTTGCTTTAGGCAGCCCCATTACCTGTTAACTCTAAATTAATTTCAATTAAAATAAAGCATTGGTAATTTTTTTATGATGATGGATCAAGGCTTCCCTTTTGCGTTTCTGGCGCCGCACATTGCCTAACACCCACCTTCATGTTTACTTGCTGGAGAAGGCCTCTCCTCTCGATGTGACTTCCTCAGTCCCTTGCTCCCCTATAGTCCTCATTCACAAAACTTTGTAGAACATTGGTCAATCCTCGAGCGGATGCACCATTTTCTGGGCCTTGACCTTACTATAAAAACTTTTTTCTACATCCTTTGGATGGAAAGTGTTAGTGCATGATTATTAGTGGAGCCAATATCCCACTCAATTCTTTGTATACAAAATTTTTCTTTCCTGTCATAAAGGTATTTTTGCGAAACTATTTTTTTGCCCACACTTTTCAGAAGCTTCATCTGTTGCCTTTGATTTCATCGCCACAGGCATCCAGCAGTTCGTCCCTGGGGCTTCATGCATTGAGCTGCAAAGAATTTTGTATATGCTTCCTATGATGGACGGGTTGGTCATTTGATGGCCTCTGCTTCTTCATATTTCACGAAATCCATAGTGTCATCGTTGATTACACGCAACCATGCCATACAACCAATGTATATTCCAAATAAACATATGAGGATGATTTTAATCGACACATAAGTACGAAAATCCAAGCACAACCATGGATTTCGACTCGCATGTTAGAGTCAGGAGGTTAAACTTCAAAGATAAACGCCTTCGCATAAATATGTGTCATTATAGGACTTTACTATTAGAATTGCCCTTTAAATTAATTTAAAATAAAGAGAGTTACATTAGTAAGGGTGATCGAAAAACTCACGATCCACAAAATGCCATGAAGGCAAGAACAAAATGCTAAAAAGATAACACCAAATGCCAAAAAGATAATATAAAATGCCATGTGGGCTACATCAAAATGCCCTGAGGGAAAGCAGAGAGCACAAAAGAAAAATCACACCAAAAAAATCAAACACATGTTGCAGCATTAGGAGGAGGAGGGGGTCATCTCGGGGAGGGATAAACACCCCACTATTCGGCTCAGTCGGGGGAGGATCCACCTGCCAGCCATCATGGTCCGACAACTGCATTTGTAAAGGAACCATAATCCCCCAACTAGAAGAAGGAGAACCGGCAATATTCTGGATGCTTGGTGGCGGAGAGGCCCATTATAGATAACTAGCAACGCCCTTCCACCTCGAAGATGGGCTCTAGCCAAGTCCAGACGAGGATGGAGCTGAAGGGCGGCCCCAAGGAGAGGTAGATCGATGACTACGTGAGTAGCTTCTATGACATGGTCCTGCAGGTGGTGGTCATCGAGGCAGCAATGGTCGAGGTGGCAGAGGAGTCGGTGAGACTTGACTCATAGTGTAGGGCGCACTCCCCCAATGATTAAGAAGCTCCTGTAAATGAGAAAACTCCAGGGCAACCTTCATCACTTGAGCTTGAATTTGTATTTGCACAATAGATAATATAACCACTTTGTCATTAGTGGAAAACAAAGCAACAAATTGATCATGCTAGAATAGTAAAGAATTTCAAGTTTCCCAAATATGAAATAGAATACAAGATAGAAACAATTGCCATAGAGTATAAATATAATGTGGCCAAGGACTAAAATCTCCAAATAAAGCCAGACGTCAGTGAAAGAATTTGAGATGGTAGGGCTGGAATAAGGAATGAATCCATGACTAAACAATTTAAGAACATGGACATGACCAAAATAGGTGTTTAAAAGACTCAGGGAGAGAACAAAAGGGGCATTTAGGATTAGGGATGGCAATATGACTGAGAAGTTCACGCAGAGGTAGACCTTGATAGACAAGACACCATAGGAATTGATTAACTTTGGGATCAAGAAGAGAATTTCAAGTACGAGAAAGCTGACGAAGCCAAGTGGAATGCACAGATTGTAAACCCCACCAGGCATTGAGATTGTCAATGGCAGGTGAGAGCAGGCTCAATATCTGGTAGATAGTTATAGCATTGTAGAAAACAAAAGCAATTTCAAGGTTCCATAACTAATCATGCCACCAAGCCTCCGGAGGTTTAAGCCCCAACTTGTGGAGCATACCATCGGGCATAAGTTCCTAAATTTTGTAAATTGATGGGATGTCTGAATTGGAAAGATTGAATTTCAACTTTAGCTCAGGCCAAGGCACCCAATCTTTGCGGGTAACCAAATCCTAAATGGTATGAACTACCTTGCGAGAAATCCACAGAGCTTTGATGCCCAAAGTTTCCACAAGCGGAAGATTATCATCAATGATGACGGGATACAACCCAAGATTCTGATAATTAAAAGAGAGCTCTATGTGAAAGCCATCGCCAATCCAGTACATCAATGGCTTGACCATCTCAAAGGATTTCCAGATACTTTTGGCTACAGAAGTGCCAAAGATTTTGACTAGAGCTTTACTAATTACAAGGGTGTGCAACCCAATATTATTCCGACATTTCTTTCCATATGAAGTTCCAAACACAATGCAATCTCGCAATAAGATTTTCCAGGCCTAATTGCCCGACAAACAACAAACCACCCATTTAGAACATAAAGCCACACTTTGTCGATAAACATCGATGATTCTCATACCACCTTGATCGGAGGGAGACAATAAACCTCTTAAGCCACTTTGTAAAATCCAGCTAAACAAAAACTTTTACACCAAAGAAATTCCCTCAACAACTTGACAAGTTTGGCAAATGAGGTACGAGAAGGGCACCGACACGTACAATAATACACATGGGTAGTGGCGAGAATCTTAGTACAAACTTGGAATTTTCAAGCCAGGGATAGCAGTTTTGAAGACCATGTAATATCCCTTTCCCATTCGAAGACCTTTGGCCTATTTTTTCAACCCGACGGGAAAACTATAAGGGTGACTTAAGTTATATTTAATTATTATAAAGTGCCATTAATAAAAGAAAAAAATATATAGAGCACTTGTAATAATTTATATGATTTAATAATTATTAAATCTATGATGGAAAAGGCTCAAATATAAATTGTTATCCATCCTAGGTGAAAAGGTGACTTGCCTTAGAAAGGGGAATGGGAACATAGAAAGGGGAATGGGAACATAGAAAGGATAAATGCCCATTTTACTATGTATTTCCTCTAGAAAAATGCGATTTGCATTAGAAGAGAAAAAGTTGTTGGGAAAAACATTTAATATGGAAAAATATTAAATGCTTGCATAGGGAAAATCATTGTGAACTAATTGGATATTGTAGAGGTTGTTTTGGGTCTCTTCTTCCTTTATAAGGAGAAGTCGACTTGAGGGGAAGATATTCCATACCATTTGATATTTTCTAATTTGTGTCTTAAGCTTGTAGCTTATGCATATTCTTTCATGTGCAACTGCTGTCTGCAAATATCCAGCTTGTGGAGTAAGATCCCACGGGAACCCTAGTTTCGGTGGTGAGAGATCCATCCCTAGCTAGCAGGGCATTCTTCGGTAGTGAGAGATCTACACTAGCTTGTCAATTTTGGAGCTGAATTGATGCCCTAAATGTGTTGGGCGACCTACTTTTTAGGGCAAAATTAGGGTTTCGTGTTTGTTGTGCAAAAACTATTTTTGGAATATTATTCTTCATATTTTTGTGGCCCAAGATCTAAAGTTTCAGCTCATTTGGACTTCTCTAGCAAAAGATATTAATTTTAGAAGTTTTCAGTTGTCTAGGGCACGCTGTAAATTTCTGGCAGCATTCTGTTATTCGAAAAAATTCCAAAAATAGTTCTATAATATCTGTTATTGTATTAGCAAGCTCCATTTAAAATTTCAAGAGATTTGAGCAAGTATTTTTGGAGTTATTCATTATTTTCTGTTTGCTGCCCTAGATTTAATTTTCTACAAAAATCAGTTTTCTGTTCTGTTACAATTTGTCTGTATTTTGCATATTTAAAGTTGGGATTGCCTAAAATCCGTTTAGGGGTAAAATAATGTCCATTGGGGACATTACAGACCACTAGGAAACCTTATACTCTACTATGTTGATAACATACTGCCACAACGTGGTGGAGTCACTATTAAAGGCAAAGGGAATGCCCAAAAATTTGAATTGCTCACCAAGGCCAATTCATCTCCAAGGGTAAGCTTTCAACTAGTCCAGGACATGTAAGCAACTTTGTCGGTAGCTCAAATTCTTAGCCATTTGAATGTTCGATCTAGAAGCAAGACAGAATGTATAAAGGCAGTCAAAAACCTTGACAACATTATGTTCTAACTCAACAATGATAAGGAAGGAATCATCAACAAAGTGACCATTGATGAGTTGTCTCGCATGATCAGGGAGGAAAATCTCTCATATGTGACCTTGAGTTGCATGATGCACAATAAGATACCCTAAAGCGTCAGCAACTAAAACAAACAAGGCTTGTGCAAGAGGGCACCCTTGTCTGATAGAATGGAAGAGGCTGATAGTAGTGGATTGATGGCCATCGAGGGTAAGGCAAGCCAAAGCATTAGAAAACAGAGTGTTGACTGTCGATCTGAAGAAAACACCAAAGTCAAGGGCTTTGGGCATAGCCAAAATGAATGGCCATTCAATACGATGATAAACCTTCTCGAAGTCAATTTTAAGAAATAAAGGCCTCTGTAGATACACCTTGGCCCATTCCATGCCTTCCCACAAAACTATAAGATTATCAAGAATATACCAACCTTTAAAAAAACCAGTTTGTTCGGGGTGAGAAATTTTGGATAACAGATAAGCTATACGAAGATCCAAAGCCTTGGCAAGAATTTTGTAAGAAACATTAAGCAAGGTGATGGATCGCCAATTATTCATCTACTTAGGGTCACCAACTTTAAGGACGAACATGATGTTGCCTTGATTGATGAAACTACCAAGAGAATTGCAATGGAGAACTTCATTATAGACACAAAGCAGATCAAGTCCCGCAAAATACCAAGTCGCTTTGTAAAATTCGCGAGGGAAGCCATCTAGACCCAATGATTTGTCATCATCAAGGCAGAGCAAGGCGGCATTGAGTTCCTCCAATGTGAGAGGAGCATTGCAACTAGCCCATTCTTTGGGGGAAAGCTTATTAGGCACCAAATCAATACATCTCTACAAGGCAACAACTCACTTAATCGAATCCTCTTGAGCTTGAAAAACCAGATGATAGTGCTCAACAAAAGCATTTGTGATCTAGTAGCTCCGTGAGCCACTGATGTGAATCGTAGATAGCTTTGATCTGTTGACAAACATGCTTAGGTTGGAGGGATTTGAAAAATCTTTTAGAGGTTTTGTCTCCCACCTTAAGCCAATGTAGCCTTGATCGGATCTAAGCACCACAAGCCGAATAAGACTTGATGAGCTTGAGCTTGTGTCAGGTTTCAACTACCTGAATCTGGAGAGGAATATCAAAAGGTTTGGCCTCTAATAACAGTGAGATACAACTAAATTCTTTGTGAAGAGTAGAATTGGCTTGTTTATGGACTCGAGCTACCTACTTTCTGAAATGGTGAAGCAACCAAGTGGCGTGCTGAATCATCGCTTCCCACCATGGGATACAACTGGTAGTGAATAGGGGACGTGGTGCCATGTTCCAAACCTTGGTAATGAGTGGGACCACCCTAGGGTGACTCAGTAGAGAGACACTAAGACGGAATTGATTAGTGAGAACCTTGAAAGGGGCCCCCTATCAAACAACCTTAAATGTGATCGAGTGGTGATTTGACAAAAGAAAATCAAACCACACCTTGACATAGGAGCGACCTTGTGTGTCAAAATAAAAAAAATCTACTGTGAAAGAAGTGCACGATTAAGTCTTTTTAAAATTCGATCATATCCTTCTCGAAGATTGATCCAAGTATACCAAGCTTGGGCTTTAAATTCATGTCGTCGTCTGAGAAACAAATCATAAAGTCCCCAACAACTTTTAAATAAATATCAGGCCACAAGCTCACCGAGAAACAGATCATAAAGTCCCCAACAACTTTTAAATAAATACCAGGCCACAAGCTCACCGACACATCAACGCATAGGAAGGGCGCAACATTTATCATCCAAATGCTCTATCATATTGAAGTCACCACACACCAACCAATAAGCGAGAGATAATTTATCACCTAACCATTTCCATATAGTTGTTCTTTCAAAGCCGCCATTACGGGCATAAACATTAAGAATACCAAAATTAAGATCATTAATAGCCATCATCACCCACATAGCTCGATTAGCGGGATCTTGGCCCGAGGTGGTGATTAAGGCCGGAAATTTCAGCGCAATGGAAATGCTAGCACCATCTTTACCATCAATGTGTTGCATATGAAAATGTGTGAAATTTGGGGCAATGCAAGTCAAAGTATTCTGAAGCAAAAAACTAAAAACTTTAATTTTCCATAAACAAATAATATCTAAATAGTCAATACGCTGGCAAACTAAGCGAACAGAGAATTTTTGAGAGGGCTCTGTTAGACCCCAAACATTCCATAAGATGAAATTCATGAAAAATCAAACATGTTAAACTCCCTCTACCTATCCTCAATACCATCCTCCAAGTTGAGAATGGAAAAATTATTGGCAAGTGGAATCTGGTATAATTCAGGAAGCTCAAATTAAATGGAGCGATGTTTGGCCCCATTATCCCCTCCAACATTGTGGGACACCTCCTAGGGTGGACTGCAAGAGCATCACAGAGGAAGAGAGGTTGAAGCAAGATTACCAAAATTCTTAGAACTTGAAAGAAAAACTCAGCTCTGCGAGGGTTTGGAAGGAATGGAAACCGACAGGTGAGGTGGCTTTGAACTCGACTCATCCTTGGATGGAGGAGGGGAAGGAGAGGGGGTAGATGGAACCTCTTGAGTGGGTTTTGCACCAAATCCCTTCTTATTCCCTATCGTAGTCCATCCATCAGTCGAAGGGTCAGTCTTGGGCTTAGAAACTGTGGGCTGCGTCATTGTTGGCTTGGAATGAGCTAACAATGGACAATCACGAATGCAGTGGTATGGGGCAGGATAGTGAAAACACGTGTTGGGGAGGTTAAAATAAACCACCTTTTGAGAGATGTGCATGGACTCAACTTGAATACCAGATGGTCTCACAGATATTATACAAAGTCAATTTCGACACACATGCATTTGTTAGGACGAGTGAAAAAAATGCTCTTGTTCATGGCAAATCACCCTGTCGATGGGTTTCACAATCTCTGTCAAAAAGGACCAGAAATGAACAGGAAGACCAGGAAGTTCAATCTAAATGGGACTTGTTAATGCGAAATCACAGCACCCCCAAATGAGTTGTGTATATGCTTTTCTAAGGTAGACTCATTTGGTGTGATTTGCATAACAATGGACCATCTCTCGAGCTGTGGGACTTGCAGACTTGAGATGGCCCTCCGGAGAAAGCCGACTTCTTCTTCCTATCCTAATGCTAAACTACTCCTAAGGAAGGAAATGCGACTATCTACTCCTAATCTAACAATTCCAAGGGACCAATGAGAGAGAGAGAGAGAGAGAGCATAAAGAGGGAAATCCTACGCTAATGAGGTGATAGCACCATGAAAAGGGAGTGAGATATTCTATTGAGGGAGAAAGAAACAGAAAAAATGGAGATGAGGGAGGTCAGACAGAAGTGGCACGGCCCAGATCTGTAAATCATCAAATAAACTCTATGAAACACAACATCTTACACCTACAAATGTGAAATACATGCACAACAAACCAAGACTGAAAGGGAGGGGCACGGAGCAAAAACAAAATGATGCAAAGGGTTGAAGAACACCACAAAAACATGTTTTTTATTGCTCAGAAGGTGTACAGACCATTACATTTTTGGAATAGAGGCATAAATACATTTTCCAGGCATGGGAGAAGGTTCACTGCTCAAAAATGGCGTCGAGAAACAAATTTGACAGAGTTTCTCTATGCCCAGAATGTCTCTCCTTCTCAAACGAGACATGTTACGGTATTTATAGAAAGAAAAGAGAGAGAAGAGGGAAATTTTGAATCCTGCTCCAACCACATGAGATACACATTGAATCCTGCTTTGAAATTTCAACTACTGAATATCAATGCCTTCTGCAAATCCGCCCACAATATGTCGCTTCCAGTTCCCCAGCAGATTGAATCGAATCAAATCTGGTAGTTGAAGAGATTGGATTATGCATTAATGGCCTGGAAGACTTTTCTCCATTTTCACCTACCAAGCCCACGCGGCAGCCTGGCACTCGTTTGGGCTTCCCTTTTTTATATGGGACACACAACAACCAAATTGGAACAGAAATTGAGCCTACGGGTCCACAGTTTATCTTTTTCCCTTTCTGCGAGAATCACAAAATCCAGAAAACTCGCGCGGCCCCGCTGCTCTGTTTGGACACGTTGTACCCTTTTGTTGGCCCGGGAATGCGCTTCACCTTTTGTCTCTGAATCCCTGCTTTGATTTGACTCAGGTCCAAACTTTGACTTTTTCCTTTGCCTCATTCTGGAATGCGAGCTCGTAGGTCTGAAATGTTTTCCCTTCATATTTTCTCTATGTGCAGGGTTGTCTTGACAAAATTTGTTAGGGTACAAATTTGGGATAACAATTTGGCAACTCACGGGGACATCTGCTTGCTAGATGAAGAGACCAGTGGCCTTGAAGCATCCATTGGGCATGGAGTCTGCCTGATAAACACGAAACAGATCTGAGCTTTGAAACTCTGACCTCTGAGCCACTTAGAAACCCGCTGAAACTTGGAGCTGATCTTCACCAAAAACCATTACAATGTAATGTGTAAGAGCAAAACAACAACACCAAAAACTCTGTACAAACTAAAAATCATACATGCTCCAAATGGAACATGCAGAGTGTGCAAAAGCACTTCTTTTGCTGAAAACAAACCTACCTACACTACTCTAACCAAGAGTAAAGGGAACTCAAACAAAGCCTGCAACTGATAGGGAGAAATAGCTTCCCTTCCTCGAAAATGGCAGCCATGCAACTCATTTAGCACTGAACATGGTTGGTTGTATGAGTGAAAAAATGACCATAAGCCGGTCCTCCACCCAAATCATTAAGGTATCAACATTAATGGAAAATACCTCCTCAAGCTGACCTGCATTGGACTCCTGGAGGTATTGATGGTGACCCTTGGTACTTTGATGCTCATCCTCATGCCCTGAAGCAGGCATGACTGGTTTTGGCTTCTCTTTTGGCTCCAACGAAGCCAAGTACCTGATTGGGCATGGTCTGATCCTTTAAAGACGACCTTTGTTCTGAGTTTCAACTCCAAGAATGAAGTTTTCTTGTGGACCTTCTTGGATGAATGGCATGGAAGAAGTGGTGAAACTCTTCTGCTCTTTCCCTTCCTCTTTTTGTGAAGAACATGGAATAGTCATGTCTTCCAATTTGGGTTCCAAAGGACCATTATGGAGTGCAGGATGTTGATCTTGAATGCTCTCCTCCATGGGTTCCATGTGCGTGGGATGTGAGAGATGGAGGAAAAAATGATGTGATATCCATGGGTTCCCCTCCATCAAGGCAATCCCTCAAGTTTGACAGACAGTCTACCTCCTTGTTGTCATGTTGCATGTGCTCTACCTCCTCCATGGTGCCTTCCTGATCTACAACTTGATCACCATGGCTCCCTTCACTCTCAAACATGAAGTTTGAAAGATCAAACTCTTCTTCAACATCAGAGCTTGAAGGGGATGAAGTGGGAGGAAGAATTAAAGGTTCTTTTGTGGCCTGCTCCACACTTAGGGCCTCTGAAACTGTATGGTCCTACTCCATCATGGGTACATCAATCGAATCAGACCCTTGAAATAAAAGCAAAAAATCTTCAATGATGCCTTCTTCATTGAGTGGCCTCAACATTGATTTGATCTCTCCCAGCTACTCCTCTTCAATGGGGCTTGGGACGGACTATTCCTCCTCTTGTCCTTGCTCTTCTTCTGCTACAAACTCGGCCTCAGCCACCACTAGTTCTTCAACCTTGACCTCCTCTATTGGCTTGACCATCAAGGGGACCTTTGTAAACCCAAATTTGGCAGCCCAACTCTTCAGATTGTCTATCATTTCTTTTCTATTGGGCTCCTTTTCTTAATGTTCTCCTTGATTGGATTCTTGAGTCTCTTCCCAACATGGGCTTGGGAAAGCAAGAGGAGTGGCAGGTTGGGGTTCAACTAGCTTTGCAATTGTTTTTGGTGGGGAGAGAGGTGGAACTTCTTGTTTGTTTGGAGGGGATGACTGTTTGGAAGGGAAAAGGACAGAAGAATTGAGATGAGATGGAAGACTAGGGGATAGAGAAATGGATTTTACACTTGGGGCACCATTCAATGGGAAGCTTGGAAATTGAAGCCCAAATTGAGATGGTGTTGCTTGAGGAGTAGAGAGAAAATTACCAGATAATGGTGTAGGATTTACCCATTGAAAAGGTTGTCTGACACCAAGTTTATAGGCCTCTATCTCTTCTACACATTGTGCAAGTTGGGGCAGTATTCCAATCATGAAGTCCAGCTTCTCCTGAGGGTTGTAGTGTCTTGGAAAGGCCTTCCAATGGACAAGGTGCCCTGCAACCAATTTTGAAAGCTTTTATTTGAGTTGTTGCCCTTGATTACACCATTCTAGCCTCTATCTTTTGGATCTTCTCCAGTAAACCAGCATCCTCTGCATAACTATCACCATTATATGTTTCCCGTTGTCCTTGATAAACTTCATAGTCAAACTGGTTTTGACACTTCTCATATGGGTAAGCATAATGGTTTTGGATTGATCATAATGTTGATCTAGAGGAGTTGGGAAATACATTAGAGGTGGACTGTATTGTTGTAAGTGTGAGTTCCATGAAGGGAATGAAGTCATGATTGCATAACCTCATGGAATGGGAGAAAATGAAAGAGATGGAAGAAGAAAATGGATGAAATGAGTGGAAATGGATGGAAAAGGTCTGCAACTTAAAGGATGGGTTTTTGAGTAGATGGAGTTGCTAGATGTGCCTGAAAGTGCCTCCAAAGGCTGAAATCTACACCAAGAGCACATTGAACCTGATGAAGTGAAGTGGTAAGGTGCTTTATACCTATCCCACTGGGTGTGCCAAAACTATTCATGTGAAATCACAACACCCCCAAATGAGTTGTGGATCTGCTTTTCTAAGGCAAACTCATTTGGTGTGATTTGCATAACATTAGACCATCTCTCAAGCTGTGGGACTTGCGGACTTGCGATGGCCCTCCGGAGAAAGTCAGCTTCTTCTGCCTAATCCTAATGCTAAACTACTCCTAAGGAAGGAAATACGACTATCTCCTCCTAATCTAACAATTCCAAGGGACCAAGGGGAGAGAGAGAGCATAAAGAGGGAAATCCTATGCTAACAAGGTGATAGCACCAAGAAAAGGGAACGAGATATTCTGTTGAGGGAGAAAGAAACAAAAAAAATGGGGATGAGGGAGGTCAGACAAAAGTGACATGGCCCAGATCTGCAAATCATCCATGAAACTCCATGAAACACAACATCCTACACCTACAAATGTGAAATACTTGCACAGAAAACCAAGAATGAAATGGAGAGGCACGAAGAAACAACAAAATGATGTAAAGGGTTAAAGAACACCACAAAAACACGTTTTTTATTGCTCATAAGGTGCACAAACCATTACATTTATGGAATAGAGGCACAAATACATTTTCCAAGCGTGGGAGAAGGTTCGCTGCTCAAAAATGGCATCGAGAAACAAATTTGATAGAGTTTCTCTATGCCCAGAATGTCTCTCCTTCTCAAACGAGAAGTGTTACAATATATATAGAAAGAAAAGAGAGAGAAGAGGGAAAATTTGAATCCTGCTCCAACCACCATGAGATACGCATTGAATCATGCTTTGAAAGTTCAACCACTGAATATCAATGCCTTCTGCAAATCCGCCCACAATATGTCACTCCCAGTTCCCCAACGGATTGAATCGAATAAAATCTGGTAGTTGAAGAGATTGGATTATGCATTAATGACTTGGAAGACTTTTCTCCATTTTCACCTATCAGGCCCACGTGGCAGCCTGGCGCTCGTTTGGGCTTCTCTTTTTTATATGGGACTCATGGCAACCAGATTGGAACAGAAATCGGGCCTACGGGTCCGCAGTTTATCTTTTGCCCTTTCCACGAGAATCACAAAATCTAGAAAACTCTCGTGTCCCCACTGCTCTGCTTGAACACGTGGCACCCTTTTGTGGCCCGGGAATGTGCTTCACCTTTTGTCTCCGACTCCCTGCTTTGATTTGACTCGAGTCCAAACTTTGACTTTTTCCTTTGCCTCGTTCTGGAATGCGAGCTCGTAGGTCTGAAATGTCTTCCCTTCATATTTTCTCTATGTGCAGGATTGTCTTAACCAAATTTGTCGAGGTGTGAATTTGGGATAGCAATAATTTTTAACAAAACCTGGCTAGTGGGGCTAAATTTTGGGGTCCACCAAGAAAGCGCTAGCAGGGTATTCCCTAGATACCAACAAGTCGCCTTAAGAAGGAGGGCTTGAAGCTGAAAAGGCTCACAAAAGGAGAAAAGATAAAACTCTTGGTGAGGTTACAGATACCTAATACCAAGATACCATTGGACTCCCAATGGTTTTTTATCCAGTTATGAAGGTAGGCTTCTCAGGGAATGCGGCCACATAAATAATCAATAAGGAAATTGTTTTGATACCATGTGATCACAGGGTCCAAACTTTCAGTAGAAATAACAACATCCAGGGAGGATTTAGAGTCCATACCCCGTCGTAAACTTTTGGAACAAACTTCCACACGCGCTTGGGAGCCATTTCCACCTTCGGTTGCAATAGTCATTGCAATGGAAGGAGAGGTGGCCATTTATAGACAACTTTCCGCTTTAACGGCAGAAAAATAGTCAAGTTTCACTATGATAGGACCGTCGGGATAACCCTAAGAAAGCTAAGGAGGCACAATTCACACAGTATTGTATGGCAAGCGAATGCATGAGAAAACCCTAACAGAGCCCTTACATGTATTTTTAAGTATAGATGGTGTGTTATATTGTATTATGGGATTTTGATTTGAGTGTAATGTGGATTTTAATAGAAAGGCCTAAGAAGGGATTAATAATGAGCAATCACCCGAGCAGTGCGATATAAAAGCCGATAAGGAAGAGATCAAATAATGAAAGGAAATAGGGACCAAAATTGTGTTAAAAAGAGAAGTTGTATTAATTAAAAAACATAAAGTAAGGTGAGTAGAAGGAGAAGAGGGAATAAATAACTGAAACATAGAGATGCAAAGGGGATGGTAAAAGGAGGAGTAGAGGAAGACATAATTATAAGCAATGTTGAAGGGAGTGGAAGGGAAGTGTGATGTTGTTTAAGGTGTTAGGAAGAGGTTAAGAGATTGTAACCTTGACTCCTCATTTATGCAGCATTGTAGTAGAATTGTTTTGGATATTTTGGAATAATGTTCAAAGGAGAAGTGAGGGAAAATCTGAAGATTGGATAAGGAAGGAACTTTAGAGAGAGTTGTGAAAGTAAGGCCTTGTCTCTTGGTGATGCCAATATTGATAGTGGATTTATGCAAAGTAAGACCTTGAGACTTGTGGATAGTTAAATCCCAAGAAATTTTAAATGGTACTTGTTAGTGATTCCCCTTGGAAATATGGGGATTGGAATAGGGGACGGGTTGTTGGGATCCCAGATTGAGCCAGTATATCGATCAAATTTTACAGCAACAAATAATGGTAGATCAAGTGATGCAAAGGAAGTGTCATAAACAATGTTGACAATATAACCAATTGCAGCATTGACAAGACCTGTCTCTACCCATAAATTATCTATGAGCATGAGTTTTTTATTCATATAAAGGAGACCTTTGTGTTGTAACTGATCATCATCTAGATCTTTTGATTCACTGTGCTTTGTATTTTGAGCAATGAATTGGGAAACTTAAGAGTTCGGTCCTTTAAACATTTGAAGGTTGTGTTGGTCGACTTGTTGATTCCTTACGAAAAATGGGGGGTTTCTTGGAAGGTAAGGATGTTGTGTTGAGTGAGTGCAGAGTTGGAGTGTGACATGAGAAGTTCCCATTCCTAAAACAATGGAATAACATTACAGATGTTGAGGAGCAGTTCTCGAAAGGAAACTTGTGAAAGAGATGTACCTTGTTGGTGGAAGATGCAATTCATGGAGATGGAAGTGCAATATGATTTCTAGAGGTCGGTGCTAAATGAATTGATAGCATGCACAAGAATATCCATGAAAGGTGGAAGCTTCCGAAGGTCTTCGACGAGGATGATATATTTGTTGTCGAACTCAGACGTCTAGGAATCGGGAAATGTTTCACGAAGGCAGTAATCAATTCTGGTGAGTAGTTTTGGCTCGATGAAACTCATTTCATCAAAGAGAATATATTCAAAATGTTTAAGGGAGTCTTGAAAAGATGTCAATGTTTGACCTTCTAATGGTATGAGTTCCTATATGGGAATGCAGAGGATGACACATATTAGAGATAGAAATGTTGAAAGTTGTAACCCCAATAGGTGCAAGTAAAAGGAAGGGTGAAGACCAGGAGGTGATGAAGAAGTGAATACAAACTTGATCGAATTGACAAGGTATGATTTTCCCATCCCTGCAGTGCCTTGAATTATCATTGTTAATGGAGGAAGCCAATTCTTCCAAGATAAGTGTTATAACATAATGTTGAAAGCCAATTGTATATATGGTTTGAAATTTTTCCTAATATCTATCTTATTGAATAGGAAGATATTACATCTATAGAAACAACTAAGCAATACTTTGATAAGTACACGTCTACCTGGAACCCATGATCTTCCTCCAATCAAATATCGAAATCATTCACCGCTCCATTCAAGATGATCCCTTCTTACTAGAAACAAGGCAAGTAGTTTCTTCCTCCCCGCTTATAGACCTGGAAGAGCTTATTAATCATGTTTAACAACACACAAAATGTTTTGAGCACACATTTTTGGGCAAAAAACATTCTTTCATTCGATGTTGGTACAATGCATGTTGGGAGACTCATTCCCATTCAACATTGTTTGTTTCATTGAATGTCAGGAGGAAGGTATTGCGAAAAATCTCTATATCTGGCTCTCTCACACATGAAACAAACATTTTTTTATGCATATAAGGCTCGGCTTTCAGATATGGATTTGTTTTCTCTTATCCAAGTTGCCTGAGACTGTAGTTACAATAAATACCACAATGTGAATAAATGGAAGCTTTGTTCCTTTCTAGCAATTGTTTATGCATATCCAAGATTTTTTCACGTTCCAACACGTGACTTGGCAACTTTTGAACTTTTTTGTTGCTCTGAGCTCCTTCTATACAATCCTTTTCACAAGATTTCTTCCAATATCGGGTCTACCCCTGAGGAAATCATTTCTAAATGGAACCTGTTCAAAAATAGTTACCTTCCTTAGCATGTCACCCAATCCATACTAGATCCTGAGTAAACTTTAGAAAGTGAATGTGGCTATGATAATGAAAACATTCATGCTCGTGAAGAATTGAATGAATAGTATCTTGTGAATCAACTTCATCTTGGCAACACAAGAGGTCTTGATATCTTAGATATGTTGTGTCACCAAGAGTTTGATACAAAGAACAATTGGAGTCTTCATGATGTTCCCCTTCCTTTAAAGGTTTTTTGTCCATCTTTCATCTAGGTTAATAAGGTCAACAATATTGTCACCAACATGCAATCATGCTACACATCTTACATATCCTTTTACATTGGAACAACAATTGGCTTTCAAAACTATTTTCCACCACCTCTTGCAAAGAAGCCATCTATCTCCATTAAAATTGATTATTCAAATCACCGCAGGGATAGGGAAGTCATATATCATAAATATTATCAAATCTTCTAACATATCTACATCTCCACAACTCTTTCACCACTCCATCTACTTGCCCAAGTTAGAGTGAGATGCATGGTTGAAATGGTTCATCGAAGATCACATAAGGTAATATTCCCTTTCTTTTAAAATAAAATCAATACTTTTTCCTATATTGACGAATTTCGGTTTAATAAACATATTCAATATGATTGGAGAAAGAAATATCAGTTGTGAGTTCATAACATTGCCGCCTATCCCCTCCCTCATTGTTTTATGCCACCTGATTGTAATATATTTCCTCTTTGGAAGAGAAACGACTAATTCTGAACGTTTTCCCCAAGAACTTGTACTATAGTGTGTTGAAGAGGATTGGGGATATTTTTCCTCGTCTTTTTAACGCTACTAAGAATTATTTGTATTTTGTTGAGGATGTGGAGGCAACTCTTGGGGTAGGTAGAAGGGTAGTTAGAAGAAAAAGTTATAATTTTGAACGTTATTTGAGCCATTGTCTGTTATTTGTGAGTGAAACGCGAGTGTTTAACTTTTTTATGATAGCTAGATGAAGGCCTCGGTTTGGTATTTTGGTAAGAAAGACAAGGTTGTGTGTTCCACATAATAGTGAAACTTTAGTTGTTGGATGTGTAGTTAATTTCTTTTGAGACACAAGTTGTCTCTATAACCATACCAGACCCTGTAATAAGTCTCTATACAATTTGAGAGGCTTTTGGTTAGGAGGAAAATATCATGTTCAAGTTCAAATTGAGTTTTCTCTAGATTAAATTAATTAGTCTTTTCACAAATCGAGCATATAAGGGCACATGTCTAGTATAGGCCTCTTATGGGAAGAACAAATCTTTGACGTTCAAAATAATATTTTGACAATATAACATTGATTTGGAAAAATACACGACGTATTCTTATTAGAATTTATTTCTATGTGATACATTTTAGCAATAATTGGTGTCTTTACACTTAGCAAAGATATCTCAAGTCTTTAGTTGTTTGTATGAATAAATGGCAAGTAAAGTGGGCACCTTGCTGGAGACATTGTTAGTCATTTGGTTAGAGAACCCATCTCCACAAGTATGAAGTTAGGGATTCCATATATAGAAGTGATTATTTTTGTTTGTAGATTAAAGATAATTCACCGAAGGCATCCACCTTTAAAGGTGCCCTTGCTGGAATGTGTCAAATTCCAACGAGTCTCTTCAAGGTGATATTTCTGACACCTTTGCTTCCCAAAAAACAATTACAGATTTCAAATCAACTCACTTGCAACTACATGATTATCGGCTTCTTTAAATTGTTGCTCTTAGCAATACTCTCTGATTCCTTAGCAGTTATGGAGGAGACACCCTTCAGTTGGGGGCCTCTCTGGTCGGTAATCAGATGTGGACGGTTACGCGAGCTCAATGCGACGTGTACAATGTGTGCGGCGCTTATGGAGCATACAATAACAACAACATTTTGGGTTTGTAGTTGTCTGCAGGGATTCATCCCCAAACAAGATGATGACTGAGATTGGGATTCCCAACAGTGGCAGCCCTCAAGCGGTTGTGTTCGGAGAAGCTCATTGCAATGCTCTGCTATCAATGGAAGCACCACCACCGATGCTTTCCTGCAGGTGAACGAAAAATCCTTGGTACTTGAACACGTTGTCTCTCTTACGGAACAACAATGTCGGTTTGCCTGTCTAAACTATTGCTCCTACTCTGCCTTTTCTCTCGCTGATTCTACTCCTCCCCTTTGTCAATTATGGTTGGGAGATATACTAAACGCTCGTGATTCTTCCGACGGCCAATCCATTTTCATCAAATTGGTTGCTTCAGAATTGCGACAGATACTGCGAAGGCGCGGCAGAAGCAGAGTCCCTCCTCGTTGTGTTTTGCTTCCATCCATCGCTGCTCTCACTGTCATTGTCGCTCTCTTGATTGTAAGATTTATTTGGTGGAGACATTGTCTGCCTGCTTAACAAGGACAAACCGAATCACGAGCCGAGGTTTCTACGAACATTCACTTACAGAGAGCTGCAAATTGCTACCGAGAATTTCAAACATAAGTTAGGGAAGGGAGCATTTAGCACCGTGTTCAAAGGATCTTCACCAAATAATACACATGTAGCCGTTAAGCAATTAAAGGGTTGACACAAGGATACAAGCAATTCCGCGTGGAAATAAGCACAATTGGAAACATTCAGCATGTGAATTTGGTCAAGCTTTGAGGATTCTGCGCAGAGACGTCTTGAAGGTTACTGGTGGATAAGAACTATACAGAACCAGTCAAAAACCCCAACACTCTCCCAAAATCACCACATAATCACAAGGAGGATGTTGATTTACAAAAAATTCTTCTGTGGGATGAATAACGAAGTTATTGTTTATGTTGCGTGAGACTGGTGCTTAATACAGCTGCAAAAAAATGATAAGTTTTGAGATGCCATCTGCAAGGTAATGTTTTTCATTTTTTATGTGGTGTTTGCAAATTTCTTTCTCTGTAAATCTTAAACCGATTGGTAACAATCTCACCCATGTCTAAGGAGGGGGATTTGAATTTCAGAAGTAGGATTACAAACTGCCAAACTTGTATTTTTTTTTTTTCCGTAGAACTATACAGACAACAAATGCTTATTAGGGATTCTGCGTTTTTAGTTTTGCTAGATTTTTAAGTTAATAGTAATTATTGTTAAAAGGTATTTATTGTTGTCTAAGGGTTTGTGGCGTAATATTAATGGGGTATTTGTAACTTAAGCTCACAAATCTTAAGCATACCTTACATTGAATTAAAGGTCTCATCTCATAAAAATAAAATAAAAAAATAAAAAAAATGATTGCAACATGTGTCCACGATGTTCATTGTTATCGAGAATTCAATGATTTTTCCTTGTACGGTTGATCAAATCCCACACGTCAGCATCGGTGTCATGTTCTCCTTTCAGTGGCATTTGATACTTTCTAACCTGGTGTTGCTTCTGTGAATGGTTCTCTTTTTTTATTGCATCATATATTTGACAGTAGTTTAGATTTTTTTTGTGATTTTAGTCATAAAATATTTTATGACTCGATGTCTTAGTCTACGCTACTTTATCTCTAGGCGGTGGCAAGATAAGAGTTTTGGAGCAGGGCATGGACATCCCAGTAAAATGGGAGGTAGTTTTTGTTGAATGTTAACATTGTTATCCTCTCCGGCGTAGTTTGCAACTCATGTGCAATTGCTAATTACAATTCACCTTTCCCAGCAAACTCCGACCTTGCACCATAATAAGAGCTTTGAAACAATTCCACCGAATGCAACAAACAGGTGTCCAATCTGATCGATTTGCCTAAGCACATAGCTCTTCTCTTTTTGGATAGCTTCAATGAAACCTTGCACTCTTATTCCATTAAGTTCGATTCATTACCGGAAGAAATGCATATTGACAAAGAGATCTGCACTATAGGAGCTTGTGAAAGTCCTCACCAAGTGGAAATACATGAGCCGGGCCAACACATTTAATGATCTAATGCCTCTAAATAGATTAGTATGATCTTGACCATGTTCTTTAGTGAGGCATATTGGAGAAGGGACATTAGTCAGATGTTATAGCTGCAAATGCCTTGTCATATATGTATGCAAAAACATGCAAGCATTTGAATTGTTTGACAAGATTCCTGAAAGGTATGTAGATAAATATAGATATCTATTTTGGTGGTAATCTATGTAAGCCATTGCCATAGAGAAAGGAAAGTTATCAATTTTTATTGAGCAAGACAGACTTGCTCTTTTTTATTAACATTGTTCTTTCTAAAAGAATGTGAACGGTAACTCAAACAATTTTGGCTACGTGTTGTGCGAACATACATGACTGATAGGGTCTTCCACTGCGCACTGTTCAAGTGATTGATGTCATCACAGCCCACAGAGATAGCTCTTGAAGATGTGTATTTGTCATGGGTATTAGATGAGAAAAGAATGCAACTGCGTATTATTATCCCGCCCTTTCACCTCACTCAGACCCAGGAATTAACGTTACCCAGGAGTAAACGTTACATCGACTCCTACTAAACTCCTCTTTGCACTAAACTTTCTTCTCCTATTTCCTCGCTCCTTGAAGAGAAATATGTAATAAAAGGACGCATAGTTTCTATTTAGCAAAAGAGAGTATATAAAGGGGGCTTAAAACTGTTGGGGCAAAGCATTGTAAAAGAATAAGGAACAACTAGTATAAGCAGAATACATGGCGTTTAAATTGCTAAATAGAGATTTTGCATGATATAGGGGCTTGCATGAGAAACAAGCAGCGGTTGAATTAAATCAGAGACTGAGGCACTGTCAATTTCATTCAAGATTATATCATGCAAGCAGATACAGATCCAAATCTGTCAGTTCCAATTTGCTGTCAAATATATAGAGTAACCCGAGATTTGACAAAATCTAACTCAGAAGAATTGAAACAAAACCCACAGATCTGTACACGGTGCTGGAGTGATGGATCCACGATAGAATGCTCATATGAGTAGTCCCAATAATGCTTTCTTGGAATGGAGTCGCTGGAGTAGGAGGTTCAATACAGTTTTTCTAAAACAAACACAGATAATTGTGTGGAGATCGCTAACATTGAATGCACAAAATTTGCCACTGAATTTTCTGAACTACGTACAAACCTCAGCTCCACACAGAGTGATCACGTATCCCTTTAACTTCTTCCCAATCGACGGCTTCAAGCAGGCCGTGCTTCGACGTCCATCTGCAGTGCTCTTACCACCTTCGATTTCTCTGAGGTTGTCAACAGGGGGGTCTTTCCCATTGTATACACGTCTTTCCACGTAATAAACAATTTCAAAGTCAAGATTATAATTTCTTATGAAAAAATTATCTTGGTCAAAGTATTTTTTTAAAGAGGTATTCTTGTGACCAAGCTTATATATTACTTAAAAATATATAAAACATGAAGATTGATGGGTGGCCTTAGGCTAAAGAGGTGAACAGTTGCACAAACAAAAGAACATATGGATGAAGGAGAATCATAAATGGATGAATATGCAGCAGTTTAGATGAGTGCCCAAATATTAACAAAGACATAAAAAATTATGTGAATGAAAATTTTAGAACGGTGATGTAGAGGAAGAAAATAAATAGGAAGTGTAGACACTATATTACAAAGTTCAACCCGACATATGAACGTTGCGAAAAACTTATATATGAACTGAAATTAAATGGAGGGAAAAGATTGTCATTGCTCAACTAAGGACTAGCTTTGAGAGGCTTATATGTGAGACAGTAAGATGCACAACACCTAAGGAACCATGAGAAGAGAGGACTTGTGTTCTATGTAATACAGGGGTAGTCGAAATGGAGGATCATTTCATCCTTGAATGTCTAAAGTACACGTTCACATTAGAGCCAAGTATGAGGAAATTTAAAAGTTAATTCTATGATAGAGTTATTAGAGGAAATTAAAATAAAAAGGTTTGGGGGAGATGTCAACTCAATTCAACAAGAGGAGTAGCCTTCTATAAGATACAACTAAGCCCGCAAATTTTTATACAGTTCGAGTTTTCAGTGGTCCCGTAGAATTTTGATCTCATAGATGTAATTAAAACCTTTTCATTTCCTTTCATTCATTGTAGCCAAGATAGAGAAAAAAGAGTGGAAAAGAAAAGGAAAGTAAATTAACTATGTTGGTTTATGGGATTGTAGATTGTATCTATTGTCTTAAATTTGTGGGTCAGTTTGTATATTTAACAAGGTTACCTTTTGAATTTAATGGATGAAAAGAATGAAAGATTCTAATAATGTACACGAGACCAATTATTTTACGGGATCAAGTGTTGTAATATAGTTGCTTTGTAATGACACTTCTACTCTACACAATGACTGCCTTTTAGTCTTGCAAAATGTCATATCTCCTTTTGATGTTGGATCTTCTATTGTGGATCTTGGTCATAAAATGTGTTTTGTCCAGAGCTTCCTCCTCAAACAAGTTAGAAAGAGGGGATTTAAGTACTGATTCCATGATGGGGGCTACAACGCCTATTTTCGCAAGAAATTTTAGAATATTTTCTTAAAGATATGGAACCAATAAAATTTTAAGTAGAAAGTTGTAATGTCCCTCTTTCTCGAATAGTTTGATCGAAGACCTTTTGCCCTTTTGTCTACCTGATAGCCAAAGGGGTGAGCTCAAGGGTGACTTAGGTTTATTAATTTTATTATATCATGCTTAAAATAAAATAAATTATCATTAAAAGCACATATAATGAATTAATAGACTTAGTAAGTGACTTCGACTTAGGAAAGTACATGGGAATAAATTAATAAATTATTTAACGTGTTTTCCTAGGTAAAAAGTGCGACTTGCTTTGGGGATGCGAAAAAATTATTAAAAAATAATTATATTCCTTGGGAAAAGTGTGACTTGCATTTTGGAGGGGTTTTTGGCTTATAAGGGAAAAGTGTGACTTGTGCCAGGGGGATTCCAAATTATTATTATTTTTCTTCCCGGCAGTTGGCAGAAGCTTTGTAGATAAAATCCAACGACGCAAACCCTCTAGATTATTCCTCTTATGGACAGAAACCACAAGAGAAGTGAGAGGATTTTATATTTACGGAATCTTAATTGTATTCACGGGTTATTTATCATTCCAACAATATCAGAAAGAGAAATAAATTGCAGTAGTGAGCATTCAGGAAACTTCTAGAGTGGGGCGACTTATTCTATAGTTATTTTATGCAGTAATTGAGGTATTTTCCATGCTAGTTTATTATTGTATCTTTCAGCCAAAAATATATATCAAATCGATTTGGTTTGAATAAATTACAACATGATTTTGGGAAATATTTTGTTATCAAACCATTTGCAGACTTCTGGTTATTTTGTCATAATTTGCCATTATAAATCAATATTAAATTCACGGCTGAATTATTTGTGAAGAAATCTACCTGTTTAAACCCTAGGCACATTTTTTGCATTTATCTGGCTTGTAGGGTTTGTTTGATTTAATTTGTCGGTGTAGTATGAGAATGGTGTTCTATGGTTTCCTTTAACATTATCAATATAGTTCTAAGCCTGAAGAATCTATATAAAAAAATTCATGAAAAGGGGTTTGGGATCTTTTAGTGGTATCAAAGCAGTGTATCCTCCCAGCCTGTGTGGGAAGGAAGTCAGAGAGTAATTAAACAAAAAAAAAAAGCTTTGAATGCAGTATAGAGAGGTCATTTCACACAGATACTACACCCACAGGTGGGCATGACTCGAAGCTGGTATTGTAGGAGGTGACAAAATGGATTTTATGGGTGATAGACAGGAGAGTCCTCCTCAGGATGAGCATGCAGAACCTAGATAGAGACTTCAATAGGGTTATGGAAGCCACTCAGAGGCAGCTGTTACAGACTATGGAGTGCATGGGCTCTACCTTGGATAGGTTGGAATTGGATAGGCTACAGGACAAAAATGGCAGAAGGGATAGATCCGTATCAGTTGCCAATGGTTACAAGGATGACAACAGATCACCTTCGGAAATTGGAAGTGTTAGGGGATTACCACACCGCATGAGAGTAGTAAAACCCATACAGATGAGAGAAGGACTACATGGACTGCATATAGGCCTATACAGCCTAACTTCCTGCCTAGAAATGACCCACTAGAGATTGAGGTGTGGTCAGAAGAAGTAGATTTTCCAGATACTATTATGGCAGTCAGTGATGAGTGGAGGAGTTTTCCACAATATGTGAGGGATGTCTTTCCCCTCCCATAGTATTTTTCTCAGTGGAGAGATAACATGAGGGATGGATAGGACAGGAGGCCTAGAGTGCAACAGAACATGGAATTACAGCAGGTTACTAATAAGGTAACCCTATCCACTTTTGATGGTAGCAGAAAGATTAGTGCCAGGGCTTGGATTCACAAGCTCAACACAAATATTACCCTCAAACCAATGAGGGAACATGATGCTATACAGTTGGCTACTTTGCACCTTGAGGGGGTGGCTTATGATTGGTGGCACCATGGGTTAGTTACATAGATTCACGATCTTTTGCAGTCATACAGGTACTTCAGTGAGAGATTGATTGTGATATTTGATCACAAGGATGTGGAGCTTTATTACAGGGACTTGGCACAGTTCTAACAGAGTGGACACGTTGATTCCTACATCAACGAGTTTCAATGTATAGCAGGTTATGGTTCTAGAGATGCCTGAGAAGAGGGTAGTGATGTTATTCATAGAGGGCCTTCATGATAGGATGAGAGGATTGGTCAAGTATCTTAAGCCTAGGACAGCTACATGATGTCTATCCAGATGACATTGGACTTGGACACATCCCCCACTTCTTATCAGCCAAATAACAAGTTTCCCTCGAGCTCCAGGCCATTTCAACGCTCTACTATTCAACAAAAGAGTGTACCACCTCCTAAGGTGGATCAAGAAAATTGTAATGAGTTGAGGAGAAAGAATATTTTATTTCATTGCAAATATCATTGGGAGCCTAGAAAATCATTGCCTTGGTAAAGGAAAGGTGCATCTCATTGAGGTTATTTCAGATGAGGATGATGACCACTCACCAGATATAGATGCAGAGGGTGAGGAAAATGGCAATGATGCATAGGGGAAGCATACCCCAAGTAGATATTGGAGAGAGTGAGACATTATATTCATCCAATGTCATTATTGGTACACTCTCAGGAGTTCCTAGGTACCATCCCTTTTTGGATGAAGGGAGTGTTTAAGGGACAAAAAATTGTTTGTTTGGTTGAATAGTGGAGCTACACACAAATTCATTGATGAGGGGTTGGTTGCGAAGCGAGGATTACAGGTTGAAGATTTTGAGGGGTTCAGTGTACGAGTAGTAGATGGGTTTGCTATTAGTTGCACAAAGAGGATTTCGCGGCTTAGTATTTAGATGCGGGACTACACATTGACTGATGACTTCTATGTTATTGGACTTGGTGAGATTGATACAATCTTGTTATTAATGGTTGCTTTCCCTTGGTATGTGCAGGACTTCCGAGAATGGAGTTGAAGTCTATGGTGGATAGGAAGAAGATTGTGCCTCAGGCTCTTTCTGACGGTGGGCCTAGAGTTGTTTCAGCATGTAGGATGGAATCTATAGTCAAACATGGAGAGGTTTCATAGGCAACCCAATGTTTCATTTCATCCAAACCTTCTTCAGATAGTGAGTAGCTCTTTCATATAGAAATCCAGTCCATACTGGATAAGCATGGCCCAGTGTTTGGTGACATTCCTCCAGGTAGACCACCATATAGAGGGTTTGAGCATGTTATAGAGCTTGAGGACGGTACTAAACCTATGATTGTGCTTCAGGCTCTTTCTAGTCCCTTTACTGCTTTAGTTAATTTTGGTGAAGAAGAAGGATGGGACCATGAGGATGTGCATTGACTATCGTGCACTAAAAAAGAAAACCATAAAGAACATATATCATATTCCTCGCATAGATGATATTTTAGACGAGTTGCATGGAGCTATCTATTTTTCAAAGATTGATCTTTGATCAGGATACCATCAGAGTCACATTCGGGATGAGGACATTCACAAGACAACCTTCTGGTGTCAACGGGCACTATGAGTTCTTGGTGATGCCATTTGGACTCACTAATGCACCTGCCATATTTCAGTCATGTATGAACCATATTTTCAACAGGAAGTTGTGGAAGTTTACGTTGGTCTTCTTTGATGATATTTTGATATATAGCATGACATGGGATGAACATTTGAGGCATCTTGATGAGGTACTTAGCATAATGGAGACTCAATCTTTATTTGCTAAGATGTCCAAGTGAGAATTTGGAATTACGGAGATATTGTATCTTGGGCACATCATTGGGGCCAATGGGGTCAAGGTTCATCAGGAGAAGATACATGCAATGCAGGATTGGCCACCACCCAGGAATATCTCTGATTTGTGTGGATTCTTGGGGTTATGTGGTTATTATAGGAGGTTCATGAAGGGCTATTCTCATCTGGTAGATCTATTGATAGATCTTACATGGAAGGGGGCATTCAGATGGATAGATGAGGCACATGTAATATTTGAGAGGCTCAAGGTAACTATGAGTACATGTCCAGCTTTTGGCTCTTCCAGATTTCTCACAACCCTTCATTTTGGAATGTGATGCTTCAGGATTCGGGATTGGTGTAGTTCTTATGCAGGATCGCCATCCTATAACGCTTGCGAGAGTAGGAAGCTGAGAGATAATGAGAGGTTATACTCCACCTATGATAAGGAGATGCTTTCCACCATGCATGCTTTGGCAAATTTAAGAAAAGTACTTAGTAGGTGGGAAATTTGTGGTGAGGACTAACCACAACAACCTGAAATTTTTCCTAGAATAGAAGGAGCTCAATGGGAGGCAATAGAAATGGGTCTGTAGAATTTAGGAATATGATTTTGAAAATGAGTATGTCAAGGGCACAAAGAATATAGCTGGCTGATGCACTTTCTAGGAAACCCTATCTCGTTGCCCTATGTTCTTTGAGCAAGAATTCAACAGATTGGAAATCTCAACTGTTAGTTGAGTATTCCAAAAATATGTGGGCATGTGACATTATTGATGGAAAAATTCAGGATGAACGATATAAGGTAATATCTGATTTGATTTTGTATAAGGGCAAGAATTTACCTAGTTCCTGAATCTGAAGCTTAAGGAGAAGATTATGCATGCCTTCCATGATGTACCACTTGTAGAACATCCAGGGTACTTTAAAACATACAGGCATAGATTAGAGAGAGATTCTCTTGGAAGGGTCTCAAGGATGATTTCTTGTGCCATGTCCACGAGTGTATGACTTATTAGCATAACAAGTCAGAGCATACTTTCCTAGCAGGATTCTTACAGCCATTGCCGATTCCAGAGAAAAAGTGGGAGAATATTTTGATGGATTTCATTACAAGTCTCCCCATAGTGCAAGGGAATGATCACATTTATGTGGTAGTTAAATGGTTGAAAAAATATGCACACTTTTTTCCCATCCCTACCAGCTTTAAGGAATCACGTGTGGCTGATTTGTTCTTCTGTCAGGTATTCAAGTTGCATGGACTTCTGAAGAACATTCGTTAGTGATCGGGATAGTAGGTTTTTGAGCATAATTTGGAAGGAACTTTTCCGTTTTGTTCACACTGAGTTGAATCCGAGTACGAGTTATCACCCCCGAACTGATGGGCAGACGAAGATTGTGAATAAGTGGATAGAGGGTTATCTGCGTAACTATGTTGCAGGGCAGCAGAAGGCATGGGTAAAGTGGCTATATTTATGTGAGTATTGCTATAACACCACTTACCATATGTCTATTGCTATGACACCATTTTGAGCATTGTATGGATATGATGCAAGATCTTTTGGTGATTTGGATTTTGGGGACAGTAGAGCTCCCAAGGATTAGGAGAGTTTACAGGACAGTCAAGACATCCTTAAGGTACTTAAGGATAATATTCAGCGGGCCCAGAATCAGTAGAAGATGTATGCAAATAGGCATAAGGTAGAGAGGATATTTGAGGTAGGAGACATGGTATTTCTTTGTCTTCAGCCATACAGACAAAGCACTCTCAAGAAGATTGGAGCTGAAAAGCTCAAGCCTCGATTATATGGACCATACAAGGTGCTAAGGAGAGTTGGTGAGGTAGCATATGAGCTTGAATTACCTTCTGAGAGTAAGATACATAATGTCTTTCATGTATCTTGCTTGAAAAAGGCTTTGGGGCAGCACATTATTTCTTCTACAGAGTTACCACCTTTGGATGAGGAAGGGAGGTCAGATTTAGTGCCAGAGAAGATCTTGGATAGCCGAGAGAGGAGATTGAGGAATAGAGTTATTCAAAATTTCCTGGTGAGGTGGAAATATTTGCCAATAGAGGATGTTACATGAGAAGGTGAGTCTATATTTCAACATCCAGCCTTGCGGTTGCTTGGGGACAAGCAATCTCGAGAAGGGAGGATTGTAATGTCCCTCTTTCTCGAATAGTTTGATCGAAGACCTTTGGCCCTTTTGTTTACCCGATGGCCAAAGGGGTGAGCTCAAGGGTGACTTAGGTTTATTAATTTTATTATATCGTGCTTAAAATAAAATAAATTATCATTAAAAGCACATATAATGAATTAATAGACTTAATAAGTGACTTCGACTTAGGAAAGTACATGGGAATAAATTAATAAATTATTTAATGTGCTTTCCTAGGCAAAAATTGTGACTTGCTTTGGGGATGGAAAAAATTAATTAAAAATTAATTATATTCCTTGGGAAAAGTCCAACTTGCATTTTGGAAGGGTTTTTGGCTTATAAGGGAAAAGTACAACTTGTGTCAAGGGGATTCCAGATTATTATTATTTTTCTTCCCAACAGTTAGTAGAAGCTTTACAAATAAAATCCAAGGATGCAACCACTCTGGATTATTCCTCTTGTGGACGGAAACCCCAGGAGAAGTGAGAGGAGTTTCTATTGAGGGAACTTTATTGTATTCACAGGTTATTTATCATTCCAGCAGTGTCAGAAAGAGAAATAAATTGCAGTAGTGAGCATTTAGGAAACTTCGAGAGTGGGGCGACTTATTCTACAATTGTTTTATACAGTAACTGAGGTATTTTCCATGTTAGTTTATTATTGTATCTTCCAGCCACAAATATATATCAAATCGATTTGGTTTGAATAAATTATGGTGTGGTTTTGGGCAATATTTTGTTATCAATCCATTTGCAAACTTCTGGTAGTTTTGCCGTAAATATTTGCCATTATAAATCAATATTAAATTCACAGCTGAATTATTTGTGAAGAAATCTACTTGTTTAAACCCTAGGCACATTTTCTGTATTTATCCGACTTGCAGGGTTTGTTTTATTTAATTTGTTGGTGCAGTATGCGAATGGTGTTCTATGGTTTCCTTTGACATTATTAATATAGCTCCAAGCCTGAACAATCTATAAAAAAAACAAGCAAAGGGGTTTGGGATCTTTCAAAAGTTTGAAGAGGTGACAAAAAGGAAGGGATCAAGTTTCTCGTGCATATCCCTATTTTATAAGAAGATATTGTACTAAATGTTAATTTCTAAATGAACAAATTCTATTTGAACTTTTTTTTGTAAATAATAATATGATTTTTTCAAATGTATCTCTTATAAAAGTGTAATACATCCTCATTTTATAAATTTAATGGGACCATTTTTAGTTCATGTCGAAGGCATATAAACTATAACAATCACTTTATGTTATTTAGTTATTATTACTTCATGTTTTTAACTAACCAATAGCATGTATTATTCTTGTATGTCGAATTTTCTATGTCTTAAAGTTTGGACTTGCATATTTTTAATCCAAAAATGCTAAAAAATGCATTTATGTAGTTACTAATTGATTAACATATTTTTTCCTTTTTATGTCCTTCACATAAATCAAGATAACACAATGTCAATTTAGTTTTTCATATGTCATGTCCAATATATTTTTATTTCTAGATTACAATTTTTATATATTGAAGATGTTTAATCAAAGCAATACAAAAAAACTAAAGAAAAACAATACAATCACATGTAGATTCTCATAGGAAGAAAGTCCACATGTATAATAAATACGTGAGGAACCTTACAAACCTATACTATAAAGCACTTTCATTTTCTTGTTCAAATCTACATTGTTTTCAATAATCTGAGAAAATTGGAGTTAAGTTTCGCATCATTGCTTGATTAAACTTTCATTCCATATAAGAGTGTCATGCATCCCCTAATTCAAAATAAAACATTGAAGGAGGAATTCAGACTAAAGTATTTGAATAACAATTCCTTTAGAAATAATTTTGTTGAAGAAGGAAGCATAACAACTATTTCTCTAAAGTTGTTCAAGAATAATGTGTTTGCAAGTTTCATATATCACATTATAAGAGAGACCAAATCTAAGAACAACACTTTTATAAGTGGGATTTTTATTAAAATTGTTGTCATATATAATTGTATCTAATCCCAAATATTTTTTATAGATTTGCAAGTCCAAAAGGAATGTTTAATGGTTTCAACATTCTTACAGAAGGGGCAAGGTGTCTTTGTATTGTGCATAAACTTAATCCTATCAGCAGTAGGTGATTTTCAATTAATCACCCTCCACACAGGGAGTTGCGCATTAGAATCAACTTTCAACTTCCAAATATTAGATATCAATTGGAGCCAAACATGTTCAAAAAAATTACATTTCCATTTCTGATTTAACCTTTTATAAATTAGCACTTTAAAAACCATTTTGAGGAAAGTTGTATTAAGAGAAAATTGGTTCAATCTTGCACTATTCAACCATCTCCAATCCTTGATAAAATTTCAAGGAATATGAGAAGGCATTTTAAGCATCAAATTTTCATAAGCTAATGATATTATGAAGTTGATGATGTGTTTATAACTTTTCAGAAGATGAGAGGGTGTTTCAATCGTGGACCAAAAAGACCATTCCATAATAAAAAAATTCCAAAGGTCCTTAAAGTTACATATTCCTTTATTGTAAATTTTGAATTCACACAAGGAATTTTCAAAGGCAGGCGAGGTTATTGAGCATGATTAATCGATTTCACCAAATTGAGGAGCTAGAAAAACTCACTACATGGTTAAGTGAATGGTCTTTCCAAGCTAGTAACTAATAGGTTTCTTGCCAAGTTTTTTGCAAGTTGGCCATGGGTGCAATATTTTGATTTTAAAGAGTCTAACATTCAATATTTTTTCATAAATATTAACATCATCCCATTTACCTTGAGCTGAAGAAAGTTAAACTTTGTGTCTTAGGAATATTTTCCAAGGTTCATTATTGTGCAAGGTTGTGACAATCCATTTAGATGTAAGACATATTTCTTGGGTCCAAGGATCAATGATGCTAGATTTACCTTTGTTTTTGGGTTGATTTTATAGAGATCGAGATATAGTTGTGATACTGTGCTTACCATCCCTTTTAGCCCAAGAATTTGTCTCACCTTTTGAATCAAATTGAGATAGTAGGATTTGGAAGGCAATCAACAAGAGGGAGATAGTAGAATTTTGAAGGCAATCAAAAAGAGGAATAATATTCATGAATGGAAAGGAAAATGTTGTTGAGTACTTAAACACATCATGCTAAATATGACAACTTTACTTCCAACTATGCATCTTTTTGTTAAAGTTTTGAATGAACCAATCCCACATTTGAGACAAAGAAACACCAATGTCAAAGGGAACCCAAATATATCATTATCTCACCATGTTTTAATTGCTTCCACTCTTTAGGTATTTGTTCAAAAGGTTTATCTTCTCCCATAATAATAAATTCAATTATATCATTAAAAATTTGGATCCTGAGGCCATACAATAAATATCAAGGACTTTCATAACATTATTTACCTCAAATTATTCATTTTAAGGAACAACATGTTGTCATCAACAAAATGAGAGCCAAGATAAAAAAATATGTTGAGGTAAAGCAATGCCTTTGGTTTTCCCCAATCAATGTACTTTCCCAAACATGTAACCCATCACATCCACAACTAAGAAAAAGATGAAGGGGGTAAAAGGAAAAGCTTGTCTAGTGGATCTATGAAGAGAGAAAGAGCCATGTCAGATCAATTAACAACTATTTAGGCAGAGGCATCAGTAAAGAGTAGTCTGACATGGTTAATTAGTCTATTTCCAAATCCCATCCATTTCACCATTTTAAGAATGAAGGACCCTTTGATTCAATCATAAGCCTTGTCAAAATCAAGTTCTTTATAAGGGCATTTTTTCCTGAGTGTGTGACCTAATTAGCCACTTCACAAGCTAAACCTAGGTTATCGAGTATAAATTGGCCTCCAAGAAATCCCGTTTGTTCAGGTTTCACAATTTCTTTAACCACTGGTTTTATTTTGTTAGCTCAAATTTGACTATGATCTTATAGGTGGTGTTAAGGAAGGCAATACGATGCCAACTAGTGATAAAGTCCCTATTAGTCCCTTTAGGAATCAATTTGGTGAGACTACAATTATTTCTTGACCCAAGGAACCGATCATTTCAAATTCACGGTGGACTTAATATAAGTCATTTTGAAAAAGGGGCCATAAGGCATATAAAAATTCAGTAGGTAGACCATCAATACTAGGGATTTTATTTTTGGACATTAAAAAAGCATTTTCAAGTTCTTCTCTAACGAGAAGGTGGTCTAATATTATACTTGTATCATCGATTTTTTTTAAAGGTATGTAACTTCATATTGTATTATCTAAAGATATTGAGTGTCCTAAAACAATGTTTAAAAGTGAGTGAACAACACATTTTTGACACCCTCAATAATAGATTCAAATCTACCTTCAACATCTTGAAGAGCGAAAACGCTTTATTTTCTATTCTTATGCTTAAAATATTGGAAGAAAAAGTTAGAATTCATATTTCCATATTTTATTCAACATAGGCATGATATGAAATTAGCCCCTTTATCGTTATAAATTTCCAGTTTTAAGAGCTTTGTTTTTACAGCAGAAACATTTTTTTACAGGTAGATATTTTCAAGCTTAGACATCAAGGAAATCCTTTCAAAAATTTGTTTTCCAATACATTGTTCCTTTCTTTTTTTGTGTTTAGATTTTAATATGTTGTATTGTATAAGAAATGCATTACATTTGGAAAGCATGAGGTACTACCATTCAAGGATAATTTTAGTGTCAATTTTTCGTTAATTCACGAATATTCAAGTCTCAAAATTTTACATTTGATTATTTAGAGGACTAGCACATAACATTGGATCACCTAAATTATTGGGTTATAAGTTACTTTTCTGGGTTGGCTCACCAATGGTTTATAATAATTCCACACTTTTGCATTTATATCACAATTACCTCAAAAGTCAAACTAGTATAATTCACCTATTTATCTATCTACTTGTGTGTGTGTGTGTGTGTGTGTGTGTGTGTGTGTGTGTGTGTGTGTGTGTGTGTGTGTGTGTGTGTGTGTGTGTGTAATATGATTATAATGGTAGTCATCCTATTCCATTTGACTGGAGGGTTGGATCTCATAGAAACACATGTTAAAGAGACTCTCATTTCTTTGTTAGCGAGCCACTATATATTGCAATTGTCTGACTCCATTCCATAATTATCTTAATGTATTTTTCCGCTAATCATTTGCCACTGTTCGCAAGATTTTTATAACCATTTTCCTGGTGGTCTATAACTACTCACAATAATTTCTTTAATACATCAACTATAAGATTACCTCTAGTGATATTGGTGAGAGGATAGGAAAGTTTTTTTTAAAAAGAGCATATAATCTTATTTTAGCCAGCCAAAAAGAGTACCCACACAACTGACATCCACTCAGAATATAGGTACCAAATGACTAATATAATATTTTTATTTATTTTCAATAAGTTTGATATCGAGTTTCAAGGATAATAACAAAACCCGTTTGCATTTAGAACCCCCTGAAGATATTATTGATGATGACATGCCACCACTTGAGAACATTCTTGAGGACATGCCTCTACTAGAGGACATTACTAATGATGAGATGCAAATTCCACAAGATATTTCTAGTTCTCATCAAACATCAACTTTAATTGAAAATTCTTCTAAAAAAACTATGCAAAGGAAGATAAGAAAATGGACAATTATAAGGTATTTTAAGTTTGACTAGGCAAAAGCATATCCATTCATTGAACTAGTAGAGCTAATAAATGGTCACGATACTCCAACAAAATGTAGATGTATAATATGTAGTTAAAGATAAGAAAATACCACATAATGTAGCTTAAGTTGGACATTATTGAGAAACATTATGGAAAAATATATGTGTCAGTAAAGCAAGAGGATGGACAAACAAAGAAAATACATAGATGAAAAATTCTAAAGAATGTATGCATCTAAGATATGCAACTAAGTATGAAAATGATCACAAATGTTTACAACATCTTCTTGAGAAAGGGGATATATTTCAATTCAATTTGGAAAAGTTATGAACTCCAATTTATAAGCCAAAAATATATAGTTCTTTATTATATACCACGTTCTAAAATAAGGTAGACCTATTTCGTATTTTTTATATTATAAGATTTTGTTTCAACATAATGGGTTTCATAACATTTCACAATCACATTGGTCAGATAAAAATGCTTGGGAAATGATGAAATTCCTGGTAATGATTTAGAAGGAGGATTTGAAAGAAAAAATAAAACATGTATGGTTTATCTCATTGTTCATTGATAAGGTCATAGCAATTGACAACACATCATAGGTTTGCATGCATGTTTACACTTATGAGAACCATTCAAGGCAACCTCGTCTATTGGTTGTGCATAAAATGGTTGAAAATTGTAATGTTAAAAACCTTTATAAATTGGTTATTTTTAATTTGAGGGATATAACTTGGATGGATGATTAGGAAATAGTTACCTAGTTGGTGTATGTTGGTGCTAATGTTGCATCAGTAATGCAGGGGCATAGAAATGGTCTTTGTATTTTGACTACAAACATCAGGTTCCCCATTTATGATTCCAATTCATTGCATGGCTCATAGGATGAATCTTGTATACAAAATTGTTACCACATTTGAAAATGTGGCAAACTGTAAGATTTTATCAGTGACTTACATGCTTATATGTCAAGTAGTAAAAAAAGATAATTAGTTTTAAAATTTTACAATTGGAGTGATAGATGGTAAAAAATTGCTAAAAGATGTTGAAAGAAGATTGATTTTCATGCATCATCATGTCTACAAATTTTTTGAAAAATATCCATCGTTAGTATGTTTTGTGTTTAAATATCGTAGTGCATTTGACAAGGTAGAAGATTTGTTGTATTGTTTAACCAATTTGGAAACATTGTTGACATTATGTGGTACTCTCCCCATGTGGAAGGAAATCAATTGTTTAATGAAACATTTTTGAGAGAGATCCATGTACATTGTGGACTTTATACGGTTGAGAAAATGGGTATGTCAATCAATATATATGTTATACATGTCACAAGAAAGTTTTAAGGGATTTGTATTTGTTGGCGTGAGGTATTATTTTTGGCATTTTATTTATTTATAGGGCATTTTCCACCTCACACATGGTGAGTCATCTCACTTAGGTGAGTCATAGGTATTTTAGGGAGTTATATGACATATGACAGATTCCGTCATAGAATGTGTCATATTTGTCATATGGGAGTTACATGTTATTCCTGGCATTGTAACTCCTCACTCTATCATGGGAGTATGACAAGTCTAGGCATGGGATTTACACAACACTCCCTTATGTACTCTTTTTTTATTCTATGAGAATGATTAGACCTTTTTTTTATGCATTCAATTTTTCTTTGGGTTCATGGTTTTTCTTGTTAATTACTTGGATAAAATTTTGATTTCATTCGAGTGCAACTATCGTTGATATGCACACTATTCCTATGTGAGATCTTCAAGTCCTCACATGGTATCAGATCTTGTTTTATGTAATTGTGTCACTTGCATAGTTAGTTGTTGAATTCTCTTCATTCTGTGTTTTTTTTCTCTCCTTGTGCAAGTTTTGGACATTTATTGGTTTGTGCTAAATTTACATTTTTGGTTGGCATTTGTGTTTGGATGGTTTTGCACTTGGTTGCTTGTGTGTTTTTGGTCACATTTAGCTAGGTTTTGAAGCTACGTTTTTGGTATCTTTTCAGAAGGTTCTTAGAATTAAAGGAGGTATTCTAGTTTTTACGTGCAGATTTATAACTCGTCAGTTTGGAAGTGGTGGACAGTATTGGCTTTGGCCTCAAATCTGACCCCATATTGCAAAGATGGACACCAACCTGGCCGCTACCTTCACCTATCGAGTTACCCTAGTTGCCATTGACTCATCTTGCACCAGTAATCTAGTGTCTAGATCTTATGATCACGTGACCATGCCAACTATTCAGGCTCCATTCTCCTCTCTTGGGAACCCTTTTGGCCCCTATGGAGCTCCTTTTTACATTTCCCTGTGTACCTAACCTCCTCGTCAAGTACCTCGGTCACTCCTCATTGGGTTCCCTACCGCATGTCATGGACTTGGCTGAGTCTCACCTTTCCTGATGTCTCTCTCCGCATCTAATTCTGAACTTGGCATCACCCTGTAATCTTCCTCAATGGGTTTAATATTCACAATGGCCTAGCTCGACTCTTTTTGGTCCTCGTGGCAAGTCTTTGTATTGATCTCAAGCTCCTTTACAACTCTTTGGCTCTTCATCTAAGTGGCTCCTTTGCTTTACCAACTCGGACACAAGCCCGCACTAACCTTGCATGTTTGCGTGCCTATTTACATGTTAGAGTGTGGCTTACACCTTAGATATGTCCTCTTGTTGCTCACTCGGGTATTTTTACGGCGGTCCCACTCGCCGTGTGAGCGGGTCACCCTTGGGGGCGAAGCCCACCCTCAAAAAAACTTTCATGGGTGGTTTATTAATCCATGGGTAATGGAACTCCAACTGTTATGGGCTGTTTTTAGGCCCACAACGTTCTTTTCGGTATATCCCAAGTTTTGATACCAGGAGCAGTGTTTTTTGAGCCCATGGTTTTAATCCAACTCCCTGCATTTTTCCTCCCATTTCTAATTTTGATACCCACGGGTTTGTATCAAACTGCTTAAGCCCGCATTTCTATTTATATGGCCTTATGCATATGAACATTTACAAGCAAATGCATTGCAGATGTGCTTTGAATTTGGGTGTGAATTCTTAGAGCTTGTTATAACATAGCTTATAACTTAATTAATCTTGTTATTTAGAGTTAGGAGTATGTTAATTTAAAATCTGAGCAAGTGATTCTTGGTCATTAACGTAGCCCATACAATTGGGCTGAACCACGTTTTTATACTTAACCCTCTATGTTGTGTTCATTTATCCTGATAATTAAATTAATTTAAGATCTGTAATATTTTCTACATATTAGTTATTGGATGTTACTAACCGTGTGCTTGTGAAGGGATTGTTCCGCATATTTTCTCTTAGGCCTTTCCTATCATTTCCAGCCTTCTCATCCACTTTCCATCTCCGCTAAATGAGTTTTTCAAAGCTTTAATCCAACTCTTATTACTTACTTGCATGCTTGTGAGTGCATCACTAACTCACAAACCTTGTGGCAAGGGAGTCAACCACCCTCAACTCACCTTCTTTCTCACATATCATTCAGTTTTTTTCCCTTCTCAGGTACTTTCATATGAAGCTTGTTTTCTGCTTATTATAGTGTCTTTCCCTGTGCAACGACCTTGAAACTCATATTGTAGTCTCTAACACTTGGACATTTTTATGCCAATTGCAAGGTGATTCACCAACTATTTCACATCGCAAAAACACATCAGATTGTAATTCAACTCACTAAACTATAAAGTACCGGCAAACTGCTCCTTGGAGTCACCAAAATATTGTTCATTTGGAGTGTGTGTTTCCTTTCTTTCAACATTCTTGTTTCTCTCTCCTCATAATGATGCTAGATCGCCCAATGATTCCGTTTGCTCATTCCATTTAAATTTTCATCTATGAGTTCGAAGATGATAATCAAGAGCTATGGGGTAAAGGGTTAAACCACATCACTATCGGAGTGGAAAAAGTAACCAACTCCCTCTGCTTATCTAAGTGGTTTAACCGCCATGTGACAAGCCTTAGAGTATTTTTTGTGACGTCTAATTTCTCCTCACATTGCTCTTCCACATTGAGTCTTCCCAAACACTTGATTTCAGCCTTGAAAATTTTAATGTGCTTGTTCCAGTGAAAACAAGATGACATGGAAATCCCATGAAACTTTTATGGAGAAACAAACTTACTAGTTTTTACTCCTAAATCTTTGATAACCTAGTAAGCCTTATTCTCAAATTTGCATGAACTAGTATATGATTTGTAATCAATGTGGAGTTGAGCTATAAAGGATGCCAAAACTAATGGTAAAATCGATTATTTCTAAGGTTGGTGTGCATACCTTTATCTCTGCATTCTACCTTTCATCTCATCCTCAAGAAGTCTTTAGGATGCTTGTGATGCTCCTCATTTGAAACTGTTTCATTAACTCATTTGAGAATGGAGATATAAGTTGATTCAAATGGGAACATTAAGTCCAAGTAACATGCCCTTCTGTATCAAGTATTGGAAAGGGAATAGAACTAATAGAAAGAAACCTGATAAATCTACCAACCTAAGAAATGAAGCCAAGTACCCAATCTCAAACTAACTTGAACTCTTCTACTTCTGAGTCTTCCAAACTTGAAGAAGGAAAAGTGTAAGTGTTCATGTTTGGAAGAAGTCAAGATGACATGAAGAGCATCAATGTTTTGAGAAAGTAAATGTAATGGACCTGATCAGGACTGTAACTTCTAATAACTAGGTGTAACCTATAGGTATTCTTCAAGAAAAATTATTTCCACCACTAATTATTGTTGAAAGAATGTAGACCAAATTGAGAAAAAAAATTCCCAAAATCCCTTGTCAAAAGTTGCTTTCTCAGCTAAAAATTCCATCGAATTCCACTTTTACACATGCATAGGTTTATGGAATTTTTTCACCATGAAAGAAGATCTAGGAATTACTTGTGAAGACTACCACTCATTTGACAAATTCTCATCCCAACTCATGCTCAAGAACAAGATGAGTTGAATTCATATGTGGAGCAATCAAATCCAATTCACATAAGGGTTCAGGTTGGTAGACCATAGCTCCTATAAAGGAAAAGAAACATTGAAAAGAAGATGCGAGAAAAAAAAGAAACCTATGAAATGAATCCAAAACCATGTGGTAAATTTGTCTACAATGGTGAGTTGTGGAGTTTAACATGAACACTTCTACTTCGTAAGGTAATTTTAGAATACCCATAAGTTTCTACATAGCTCCAAAAGTGTGGGTATTCATATTAAGGCAAAAAGAATCGACATTGGATTAAAATCCTGAAGAGACTATCAATGCATGATAAAAACAAATAGATCACCTAACTCATTTACTTGAGAAAACAATATAGGTGTTGTTGATTTATCAAGAAAAATTATTCTAAAATGTGAGTCTTCCAAAGCAAAGTATCTCTAAATCTGAGAAGAATAAAGGAAAAGCCTTTATAGCAAGATTTTTTCCTTCATTGACATGGGTCATAGATTTTATTGCCTTTTCCTACACCACAAATGGGTTCTTCACATGTTGAATTTTTCCAACATTGGAATCGTGTGGTATGTTCTAAATCACTATGGGTGATGACACTTCGTGTGTCAATTGTTGGTAGTGGATCAGTAGTGGTAGATGGTGGAACCTTTAACAATGTTTTAAGTGTTCCAAATATCTCTACCAATCTCCTATCAATTTACCAAAACACTCATATTGGTGAAGGAATGTGAGTGGAATTTAATCCTAAATTAGTGATCATTTGTAATATTCACAGTGAGACTACAATGGTTGAGGGAAAGGTGGATCATTTGTCTCAGTTGTACACCTTCTCCCACTTTACTTTTGATTCTTTACCCACTTTCGTTGCTCACTCATGTAGATGAGGTTAGTAAGCTATGGCATAAGTGTTTTGGTCATTTAAACTATCATTACCTTGAACAATTGAGCCAACATGATATGGTCAATGGGTTACCTCAAGTCAAATTTTCTAAGGGTCTTTATGAGGGTTGTGCCCTCAGGAAGCACCCTGAAGAAAGTTTTGGCAAGGGAAAATCCTGGAGATATTTTTATCTCCTGTATCTTGTTCATAGTGACATTTTTGGCCCCTTTCCATCTCCTTCGTTCACTAGAGACTCTTTGTATACTTACCTTCATTGATGCCTTTTCACATTATACATGGGTTTACTTTCTTCAAACAGAAATATGAAGTTTTCAATCACTTTTGAGACTTCAAGGCCATCTGCTGAGAAATGAGCTGAAAGGTCTATCAAGGTTATTCAAATTGGCAATGGAGGTGAGTATGTGTTGCAAATAGGTTTGATGATTTATGTACCTTTGAAGGGATTGATTTGTAACGTACAATTTCTTACAACCCTTCACAAAATGGAGTTGCAGAAAGAATAAATGAACACTTAAGGAGAGTGACCACTTGCACGGTTCATTCTAAATCCCTTCCTCTGTAGTATTGGGCTGAAGTCGTGAATAATGTTTGTTACATTCAGAACCATTCCACATAAAAATTAGTAAAATGGATGACACCATTTGAGGCTTGGTATGGAATTAAACCTGATGTCTAGACACTTTCACATCTTCTAGATCAACTATTATGGCTCAAATTCCCAAAAAGAGACACAAGGCCTTGGAACCAAAATCCAGACCTTGTATCTTTGTAGGGTATCCCGATGGCGTGAAGGACTATAGATTATTGAACCACTACCACTCATCAACTTTATATTAAGAGAAGTTTGAAATTTGATGAGTCATCTTCTACTTCCACTTCTCCACCCAGTGAGGTCCTTTTCCCCCTCTTTGATTCTAATTTTGACCCTTCTGATGATGATATTGTTGAGCCTCCTCACTCCTAATCATCCTGTTCCTCCTAGCTCCTCATGCTTCATAATATTCCAATTCTGAATAGTAGTGATGATGAAAAATATGTCCCCTCTCACTTGAGTGAAGAATATAAAAGCTTATGAGCTTGAATCTCTCCTCCTGGTCCTTGTTGGGATAGGAAGACCTTACATAGAGTGTTGGAGATTAGATAAGGGATCCTTTGGATGAGAGACAAACTCATTCAGAGTTTTCTGGACCCCATGCCTTCTTTTACCTCTGATTTCAAACCTTAATATTTTTGGGAGGATTTTGGGATTCCTGAGTGGGATTCTGTACCATGGATGAGGAGTATTCCTCACTTATGAAAAATGATACTTGGGATCTCACCCCTCTTCCAAAAGGAAGAAAATAATTTTTGTGTAAGTGGGTGTACCGAAAAAATATGGTGCCAATGGGAACGTCAAAAAGTATAAATTACAACTCATAGCTAAGGGCTTCTCCTAGGTTGTTGGGTTTGATTATTCAGATGCCTTTTCTCCCATTTCAAAGATGACCTCTATTCGATTGACCCTCACCATTGCTGCCGTTAATAGATGGGAAGTCCATCAAATGGATGTTAAGAGTGCATTCCTTCATGGGGACCTAGAGGAAAAAATCTATATGGAACAACCTTCAGGTTATGTCCAATTCCTCCCTCATTTTAAGAATTAAAGAAGTCTCTCTATGGCCTTTAAACAAGTCCCTCGGATATTAGTATGCCAAGATGGACTCCTTTCTTCTTGAGTTAGGGCTGACTAGGTGTTACTCTGACCCAAACGTTTACATTTTTTGGAAATATGAGCCCATGTTTATCCTAATTTTGTATGTCGATGACTTATTTATTACATGTAGCTCTTCCTTGATCATTAATTTTGTGAATACTACCTTAGCCAAAAAGTTCTCCATGACCGACTTGGGTTTTCTTCACTACTTCCTTGGGATACAAATTGCACAATCTAACTCAGGAATCGTGATTGCTCAACCTAAGTATGCCCTTTATTTTCTAGTCAGGTTTCACATGTCTGATTGTAATCCATCTCCTATTCCCTTCCTTTTTGGGGTTAAGTTAGTTGTTGATTTCTCCACTCCTTATTTGATGGTACCCTTTATTGCCAGTTGGTGGGGAGCTTGATCTAACTAACTCACACTCAGTCAGATATTTCATTCTTGTTGGCATCATGTCCATATTTATACAAGGATCCTCATGAGCTACATTGGAAAGTAGCTAAGTAGATCCCTCACTATGTTCATGGAACTCATATTGATGACATTCACTACTTAGGAGGGACAAATATTGATTTAGCTGGATTCATATTATTATTGGGCTGGTGATCTCGATCATCAGAATTCTACCTTAGGTTACAAATTTTATCTTGGTTTAGGTCCTATCATTTGGTCGAGAAATAAATAGAATGTTATTGCTATATATTCTATAGAGGTAGAATATAGTGGAGAAGTCAATGTTGCCACAGAAGCTATTTGGTTATAGGGGATTCTGAATCAGAGTTTTGTATTCACTTTTGAAAAGGCTACTATCATCTATTGTGACAACATGAGCACTATCTCAATTTTTGAAATCTCGGTTTAGCATCAGTGGACAAAACACTTTGAGATTCATGTGCACTTCATATGAGGAGTTGATCCATGGAGACATCATCGAAGTTGCAGTATTGTCAAACTTCATATCAGGTTGTAGACATATTTACCAAGCCCTTCATTGAAGCCAAGTTTCTTCACTTGCACTCTCTTCTTTAAGTGAGGCCCTGAGATCCTCTATAGCAGTTCGTTCATCTTCTTCGGGATATTTCTAGTCCTCTTCTACTCTTCTTCTTTTCTAGAAATATTTCAGTTTGTACATGGGTACCTCATTAGGCCTTTAGTTTTCGGGACCCATATGACACATATTTCTTAGTTTTCTAGGGGAGTCCTCTTTCTCTTTCTGGATTTCTATGCCTCTACCTAAGCTTTGATAGAAGGGGGGGGTGTTTGTGTGAGGTATTATTTTTTCCTTCATTACTTATGGGGCATTTTCCACCTCACACATGGTGAGTCATGTCTCTTAGCTAATTCATAGGTCTTAGGTGCCATTGGGAGTTATATGACATATGACATTATTTCATCAGATAATTTGTCATATGTGTCAGTATGTCTTCATTGTCATATGGGAGTTACATGTCCATGTTCCTAGAATTGTAACTCCTCACTCCATCATTGGAGTATGACATGTCCAAACATGGGAGTTACACAACATTCATACTTGTACTCTTTTTTTATCTATGAAAATGCTAGATTGATTTTCCCTTATGCACGAAAATTTGGCTTATGGTTAATTTCTTGTTGTTTACTTGGAGCACATTTTCATTTCCATTAGAGTGCAATGATCTTGATGTTCACGGGCTCTGTTAGATCTGTGTGGTTCACTCTCACAATATTTAGTAGTTCGATAACTTGAATAAAGATTAATCATACTTAAATAGTGTTGGATTACAAAAATATTTCCTATAGGTGTAGGAATTTTTATAACACTGGTCATCTATAGGAATCCTACCCATAAGCTCATACACAATCTAATATGAAAAAGTACCCTCCTCCAAAGAACAATAGTTGACAGCCTTATGCAAGTAGTAAGTATATGAACAAAATCTAGAAGATCATTCAAATTCACAAGATGAGAAAGATAAAAATGAAAGAAAATAAGAATGGATGACTATGAAGATTACAATAAAATAAATCATTATGGACTCGACTAGAAATGTAGTGTCTAAGGGAGGTTTCAAAAGAACAAATTAATCAAAAAAAATTGACTCGGATAAGGATCCACTTCAACCCACAATCCCCAAATCATAAAATCACGACTTTCAGCTAGATCTTGTGAATTGAATGGGATGAATGGAAGTTAAGAAAATAAAACAAAAAAGGAAGGGTTGAGAATATCGTTCTTCACTAATTAAGGTACTCTTGATGTGTTGTTGTTTACTGCCTAACCATTATTGGTAAGTTTCCTTATTACTAAAAACTAAAATAGGGTTGATTATTGGTGGCTTGTTTTTTATTTATTATTATTGACGGGTTTATGGTGGTTTTATATTTAGTTGTTATCTTGTTTTAGTTTTGGTTTTCGATGACTATATTTGTTTTATATTGTAAAAGATTATGGGATCCTTTTAAAACCCTCACCCTTACCTAATAAAAAAATGTTAGAACTAGGGATGAAGAGATTATTTAAATGCTAAGGCTGGGTTGCAAGTTTCAAGGACCACAGATCTATTGGTCGAGTTTTGTTCATGTTGGAAAATCATGCACATCTAATACACATAATTACTTTATGAAAAGGTTAGGTAAAGTGATGGACTGAAATATTTATAGTCTCAACTCTAAATTGATATGTACTTGTATATTTTCTTACTTGAGCGGATCAGGAATATGTGAAAATTTCCCTACCATGCGTAAAAATACTTGGTTGTCAAGTTTCGTCCAAAGGGTGCAAGGGGCTATCCAACAGTTACACTAGCAAGATCAAGAGTTGTGTAGTTTGTTGTACCTTATTTGGGATTTGTGCAGAAATGCTTAAGCTTGTGTTAGATCTGTTTGGATGCTTATATGAGAGCATATTCAAAATGTAGTGCCTGTTGGTTTTAGTTCAAAGAATTAAAAAGTTGTTGCAAAATTATGTGCATTTTATGTCGAAGAGATTGATTTTTCTTAAAATAAAAGAAAGGTGTTTGTTTACAAATGGTTTGTTGCAAAATGTGTATATTAGTTTATACAATAGGACATTAATTTTGGTTGATGTTTTAACATTTAAAAATGTAAATCTAAATTTAAATTATTGTTGGAAATTGATTTAATAAAACAGAGTTTCATATTTATGCTTACAAGTGGTAAAACTATGGACTAAACACTACCAAACCAATATGCAATTTTTTTTTTTGGATTTAAACATATTTTTATATAAATGCAAAGAAACAAATATTCTACTAGTTTCCTAAAAATGAAGACAATAGTTTTTATATTTGAAGACGTAAGATATTTTGAATACCGCATTTGCTAAATGGATGTAAACTATCAATATATCTAATGTTTTCAAAATGCAAAATGAAAAAATGAACTTTTCCTTTAGAAATGGACTATAATAGTGTCATTGTAACTTTATCTAATATTTTCCTTTTTAAATGGTTTTAGTAGAATAATTTATTACTACCTATAATGCAAGTATAACAAAGAATAGAAATATGAGATCTATTCTCATGTATGAGACTGCAGTCACAAAATCATGCACTTTAGACATTTATTTATCCCGGTCTCATACTACTATTTAGAAGGTTCTTGAGAGAAAAAAGTACTAATTAACCCCCATCCTTTAGCCATTTTATTTTATTTTATTTCTTCATTATGAACCTCTTGCACCCTTATGCCCAGTCAAATTTTGTCATCCCTCATTATTTTAGCCTCGTCTAGGGCGCCTCGGTCCCACCAGGGGCACCCCGATCCTTCTTGAGTTTTCCCACCACTCTTTGGGCTCTTTCTATCTGTTTTACATCGTATCTTTCTTGTGGTCGGTCTTTTCAGGGTTAAATACGAAATTAGACCAAGAGAACCCTATAAATATAAAGTTATGAGACCATAATGAAGGACCTAGCATCACTTACTACTATCACTCATCTAGAGTTGCATCCATCTATTGCATTTGCATCCACATAGCTCCATCATCAAGGCACAAGCTACGACATCTACATCACACTTCATAGGGGAGGGATTCTATTCTATTCCATGCACACATTCTATTACATTTTCAACATTTAGCTATTGCTCACTATTTCACAAAATGCGACAGACACAAGATCACCCAAGGCACGACATGCACACACTCACTAGAAATACATCCAGGTCTCAAATGCAGTGCATCGCTAAGCTAGTAAGCCCACTATTGTGGCAGCTGAGGTCAGTCTGACCCATTCATTTGCATCTTTCTTTTTTTAGGGTTTTGATACTTCCTTTTCGTCTTTTACAGGTTATTCTTCCACTTGAAATGTTTGGAGCATTCAACGTAGTACATGAAAACTAATGCGACAGACAACGAATGTTATCAATCATGTCCAAGACCTATAAAGATCAGTTATAGGCCTTTTTCCTGAACTAGGGCACTTGTTCTACTTACCAGAGCATCCGCAGGTGCCCCAATCCTCTCCTTGGTGCTCCATTCTAGCCATATCACTTAGATATACCCTCTGCAAGACCCCGACACAGTCGTTCCTACTTCTGATTTATCTAGTTACTTCTACGACACTGTCCGACAAGCATCTATTATCAGCTGAAGTCTTTCCTTTTCTTTCTTTCACATTAGGGTTTAATATTTCATTTTACATATTTGTTTAGATCATTAGCATATTTTTTGCTACTTTTTTACTTCATTTATAATTGTTCATAGCTTAGATTAACTATGTATATACTACTTAGTCAATTTTATTTAATCATTTTGGTGAACCTGACATGAATTGAACATACAAACTTCTGATACAGGTGTCTTACACGTGACATGTATGCTCGCCTTCTACCCTTCCTAAACTAGTCATTAGGAGCATCCACATTCGTCTCTCCTAGGTGTTATTATTTCATTTTGTACTTAGCACTTTACATTACTTGCTTATACATACTTTTGACATAGTAGTTATCTTTCTAAGATGTTAACAAGTGCTTCATGTGTAGCATTTATTATGCAGGGATATTTTGTTCCGTACTTGTTTGTTATGTTGTATGCCATTGTTTGCCATTGTTTGTGGGCCTTGCCCTATGTTTGGTGTGCACACTTTTTTGTTTGCGACCATGATGGCCTTACGACATCATGAGTGGTGTCCCATATTTGAAGCCTGTTTTGTGTGGCTTACTTGTCTTCTTACGTGTTTACATTACTTTGCTTGGTAGCTTACACATTGTTTACCTAGCTTATAAATTGTTTTCAACATGCATGCGTGTTTACACTTGTTTTTGGCTAGCCTTCTTGTTTTTGTGTGCCTTGGTTTCTACCAAGAACTTTTCAGCATTACAGCGTACATGCGGTTGGCCATCTTTTAGGGTCGCATTCTCCTATCCGTGACATCACATGTGCCCCTAAAGAGGGGGGGCATCATTTGGGGTTTACATAGTAACACAATTTATTTACATTGGTTTAGTTCAGTGCACTTTCCGCCCTTTGCATTGTGGGTTACATACAACGAGTGGGTTCATACCAATCTACGGACCCCATACACAGCGGATTTTACAGGACATGGTGTCCTTAGCATTCTAGGAAGTAGCTACAAGTTTAGAGGTTGCAGTGGGTGTGCCTCTCTATACTACTTCGGCCAGTGGCATCAGATTACCCAAAAAACTAGGACGTACAGAGATCTCTACACACATTCAAGGAAGAAATGATGTAGGAGCATCCTCCATGGTGCTTGGAAAACAAGAACAAGTGTGAATAAGCATTCTTGAAGGCATCCCTAACATACACTAGGCGTTTATATAATATTCCCTCCATTTATTTGAAGTTTGAGTTCTTGAAATGTAATGTAACCACTCTTCATCATGAGAGTAAAAGTCAAAATTCAGTTCCTTAGGTTGTTCTCATACTTAGGCTTCGTAGAAGGATAAGTGTAATGGTCTTAGATATTTTGTTAACAATATCTAGTTGTCCAAGGTCATAGTTGACCAACAAACTCCACAAATTATGCATGTGTAGTTGAGAATCTTACCTAAATTTGGAGTTTTAGATCTTGATAAGGAGCACTATAGTTAAGTCAAGCTATTCAAGGGAGCATGAGGTCGAATGGGAGTGAGAAAAATACTAAGAGATGGAATGTTAGCTTGAAGAAAGTAGAGAAGAGTGGAAGAATGAAGAATTACTATGAATATGTATGGAGAAACTTGTAATTTCATATCATAATAAAGATATATGTGAGTATTATGAATGAATGATGGTTTTTAGACTCTCTATATTGCTTGGATGAATGATTTACATGCTTGAATGGTATATACATATTGAAAAGATGAGCTAAAATGATAAATTGTGTGTGATCTTATTGACTGTGCACTATGATTCTTGAGCAGGCAGCGAATTTGAAACCCTTAATCCACTAAATCTTAACTTTTAATCTTGATTATTAAGATAATATGTTTTCCCAAGTGATAAGGAGTCCAAATATTTTTTTTTGGATTCTTGAAGATTCATATCAAGGAATTTATAGCTAAATCTTTGCTCTCATATCATATTTAGGGATTCATGTCTCTTTTGACTCTGCTGTTGAAAACACCTCAAATTTTGTGAAAATTTATGTGTTAGGGAGAAGAATAAGACCTCCAAATTTCATAGATAATGTGTTCGTGCATCTAAATATGTTAATGATAGTATCTAGACTGACAAAGAAGGTGTTACAGTGTACAAAATTCTATAGGACAGAGAGAAAAATTGATTAAAATCTCAATCATTATTCTTTTAGACTTTTCTTGTAGGTCTCTTAAAGTGCATTCAAGGTATTAAAATAGTAAAGAGGAGAATTATTGGAAATTTCAAGAAGATCTAGTTGATTGTTATAGAAGGACAAAGTTTATATAGTGAAGAATGCCCATGTAAAGAAGGCGAAATATATGAATTGTGCAAAAACATTGAAGAATTGGATCTTGGGGTTTTTTGAGCATCTAAACCATGATAATGGGGCTTCAAAAAAATTTATCTTCAAGCTAGATGAATTACCTATCAATAATTATACCTAAAAGTCTCCTTAGACTGTGAATGTGTACCTAAGACAGGGCATAGAAGACCATAAAGGACCAAATAAAAAAATGCAAAGAGAGATGGTGTTTTTAGAGATGGAATATGATGAATACATCTTCTCAATCCAGGTGTGAACCATGTTATCTTCCCTAAGTCATATTTTTAATGCATTCACTAAGGAAGCAATAGAGATAAAAGCCTCTTGTTAGAACTTGTTGGTCTAGAGGACTGAGCATGTAAAGTAAATAGGAATGATATGAATTAAAGGGAAGTGAGCATCTTGAAGGTTATCAATCATAAGGTCATTACTTCAAGACCTTTTTTTGCATTATGATACCTGATTTGTGCTTGAGAGGGCTACAAAGTAACCTAGGGCAAAGAATGAAGAAACGCATGAAGACTGAGGCATGATCAAACTGTAGGTGAATTAAAAAATTTCAAGTGATTTCCTATCATGTCTAAACAAGTATGATCATCAAACAACCCCTTTATCAATATACTTGTGGTCAATGCAAGGTACAAAGGCTAAGACAAGATATAATTTATGACAAGTGTGGTTCTAAAGGTTACAGATCTAAACAAGTCCTTGTTTAGCGTGAATAATGAGTACATTGGTTTAGGATGTTTTTGCATCATGTCAATTGAAGGAAACAAGGTTTGAATAGAAATATTACTGTCCTAATGGTAAATCCTCCTGATAGCACTACAGATAAATCATATTTGGATGTCAAACAAACAAGAATAAGAGTGTAGATAGGTTTCTATCTTGAGTATCATGGTTATGTGAAGCATATAGCTCTTCCCTTGAGAACTACTGATGGATAAAACATGAATATGTTGTATTGTCGAGGGTTGATGATATAGCTCAAGTGTAAAACAATGATTGCTTGTCAATATAGTTCATGGATGAACAAAGCATACAAGGTATTAATGTTCTAAGGAGTGATTCTAAAGACCGATACATCATGTCTAAGAAGATTTATTTATGTTCTTATACCCTAGGAGAAATTATATATACCTATAACTCTAACCTTGCTTGATGGTAGTTGAAGGATCAAGCTTGTTAGTGGAGTCTTGAACATGCATGGCGTGTCTTGTGGGCATAGTATATGAAATATTGTATGATGATATGTTGAAGAAAGAAAGTTGAGTTGAGGTGGCACTATTATCTCTCAAAGTGCACCCTGATTAAGGGATGACAACATGGGTTCTAAGCTTGTTTTTCCCTCACTTCTATAGATACAATAAAAACACCTCAGGGTTGTGGGTATCCCTATGTTGAGGTGAGTATCTGAGATTACAAGGTCGGTTCCTTATTAATGTATCCTAAACTATTTTTTAGGGTTTAACGGTGAAAGATGGATGTAACTTAAATTTAAAATGGGGTAATACACCAAAATTATTGAGGGCTTTGACTAAGTACATACACAATTTACTGAGAGGAGATTAAAGGAGCATAAACCAATGGGTTTTCAACTAAATTTTAATGCAAAACACTTTTGTGTTGAGGGACTAATCATAACAACACAACAACTAATATACACACTAAGACTATGCAGAAAACACCAAATTTGCAGCAAGGTAAGATAATTAATTTAGGTAATTAAAATTCACAAGAGATAATAGAAAGATACACACCACTGTAAATAATTGGAAAGGCAATAACAGGTTCTAATTCAAGGGCAAAACTGGCAAAAAAATTCTTCAACACTCCTACATCAAAAAATTCCTCCTTGTTTCTTGTTAATGCACATAATATATAGCAAAAATAATTCACCCAATCCCTCCTAAAAATAGGTTACAATATGTACTCACCCATGCATGTTAATTTTAGCCTTTATCGTGAATAAATAAAGGAATAAAAATAACCATGCTTTTACAATGAGGCAAAAATAGCCTTAGTTTCAAAATTACACTTTAGTCAAAGTGCAGTTGACTGCTCTATTTTTAATACAATGAATAAAATTGGGTGAATAATTTTAGCTAGCAATAGCTCTTGCTTGGTGTGAAACTCTTCTCCAATGTGCATGCAACTTGGTCTTCGTGTTGTTGATTAAATAATCATACTTAATCACTAATGTGACGCTTGCACATGTACCCACTTTCAAGGGTAATTTTGTCTTCTTCTCAGTTTTGTCCTTTTGTGAAGGCATGCAAAAATACTCATGTGCAACGATAATGTCTTTGATTTTTCCTACTTAGCAAAATACTCCACCTTTACCTGTGGGGACCACCTGCACACATGGATAATTTTTGTCTTTTCCTTGATGTGATACCTATTACATGCAATATGCTTTTCTTGTGCACATGTTAATATATCCATTAGGAGAGTACAAGGCTTTTAACAAATATTAAGGTATCTTGCAATTTTTAAGGTAATGATTTACCTTTCTTTTGTCTTGAGCTTATAATATGTTTTGAAACAATAATCATGCTTGATTATTAGGCCCCTTTGATTACCTTGGCACGTAATACTATCATCAACCTCCTTCAAACACCATGCATAAACTATGGTTTTGATAATAATTATTGTTTGATTAGGACATGGCAAATAAGATAAAGGGCCCCTCCAATTGATTTATCATTGCATATATAATGTTTTGGGCTCCTTTTGAAATTCTGAGGCACATTCTATAATGTTGTCAGCCCTTTTGAAAATCTTATGGCATCATGACATTTAGACCTTAGAAGGTCAAAGCAATAATTTTTTAATTATGGGGTTGGACCCCTTCCCACGATGATTCGACTCTTTCTTTGATTTGTCAGTGGATTTGATGTAACTCTGAGTTTGCATTAAAAATGGTGATCTGATCATGACCATTGATCACTTTACCTCTTCATCTCCATCATTGATCGGTCTGTGATGACATTTAATTGTTGATTGAATCTGAGCCTTTGATCTTTACACCCGCAAATATGGCTCGTTGATTTCTAACTTAGGTGAGCTAGGGTTACTGTGGTAAACTTGTGGTTGCATTGATTTTAGTGTTTTGATTGGGACCTTTGATCTTGACATGATTTTATCTTCATCATTGATCTTTTATCTTGTGGTGATTATGGTGGTTGGCTGGGAGTTTAACTTTTAGCCATTTGATCTTGTACCGACATGATCTTTGTCGTAGATTTTTAACTCACCCCTAACTCTGAAGGAGTTAGGTTTCATAAAAATCTCGTCGAGCTTATCACTTGGTCATTTTGTTTGCTCTCCCGAGTGGTGAAGCCATGTCAAATTTTCTTCAGGCCTCCATTTTGTTGTTTCTGAAGCTTGAAATCGTGCATTTCTGGTCGCTGTGATGCTCTGTGAGTTCGAATATTTACATATTTTCTGCAATTTTTTCTCTTTTTGAGCTTATGAGCAAGATTTTAGAGGTGGCCACCATTATTTATGAGATTCTGTGAGCTTTTGAAAGTTTCTATATTCAAGAATCTTTTGTTTTCTTGCTCTATTTGAGCTCTTTTTGTGGAAAAAATTGATATGGCCACCGTTTCAATTTTGAGATCGATGTTTATATATTTTCTACAAATGTCAACCATTACTGAGGAAGATGAGCCCACTGTGGAAACTTCTTGTGATTTCTTAATTGCCACTTGCTTCAAAATAGTGAGTTTTGGTTCCTCCAATTGTAGATTATCGTTTAAGACGTATGGCTTCCTAGGCTCTAACTATTCGAAATCTTTTTTCTTTCTTTGTATTCCATGTGATCTTATGACACTTGCGAGCTTGGATTTGGTTTTGGGTATTATCATTTTCCACTACAGTTGATCATTTTGGGGTTTTGATTGACAATTTGCAAGCTTGCATTCTTCATCTTTCGTATTTCTCGAGCTTTTGTTACTTTCTAAGAAAACGGCCATCCTTAGTTTTTACGGCCTCTACCACTGTAATCTATTTTTTTTCCTTTATGGTTGTACCTGCAACTTTTATGTTATCACCCAAAATAATATGTCTTTGCTTTATCTCCAGTGAGTATTCACAATTTTGCTTTTATTCTAAAAGATCCATGCTCTGTATTTTGCCACTATTGGTATTTGCACCAGTTTGAAGCGTTATTCTAAAAACTCGAGCCCTACTTGTTGAAATATGTGGTGATTCTATGATTTTTTGGTCTTGGCCACCATGTATTTCTGAAACTCAGTACAAAGACCATGGATTTTTCTATTTACTCTTTCGCTATTGGATATCCTAGAGTGTTGTTTGTTTTGCATTTTGAGCTCCATTTGTATTATGAAGAAACTGAAATTGTTGGAGCTTGATTCTCTTTCTAAAAGGATGCCTATCCTATTTTGCATATTGTTGTATCGTGTTTCAATGCAAGTTAAGACTCCTATCATAGAACTTGGTGTTGCATCCTCTTTATATTTTTAGATTATTGTTGTATCATTGCAAAAATTGGTTGCAAAATCTGGAAAATTTGCATATGGTTATAACTTGTATCATTGCAAAACTTGGTTGCATAACCACTTGTAGATTGCCTTCTACACTTGTCTGCTACCTACAACATTTGCTTCTAAATTTTGATAACTACTCTCTAAAATTTTGTTTCAAAAGTACTTGTTACTTCATTCTTTGTACTTGCAATCTATCATTCGATGATCTTTTGAAATTTGATTTCTCATCAATATTTGATCAATGCTTAGTCATAAGCTATTTCTTGCTTTTAGAGACTTAAACTGAATACTTGAAAACTAGATACACTTATTTTCTGTATTTCATGCTTAAATTGTTGAATACCTCTCTAGTTTTATGTTTTTCTATCATTTTCTTGCACTTAAATTTTTCTGTGAAGTAATCTGGAGCTTCCTGATGTCTGAATTCAGGATGTTGATTATGTTCATAAGTTGTGCTTTGTTTACTTTTACTAAAATCATGACTTAAACATGAATATCATGTATTTTCTTTTTGTACCCTTTGATATTCATGAGTTGTACATGTAGTATGCCTTTTGTAATGAATTATTCTTTTGCTTCTAAAGTTCATAAGCACTTAGTTTTCTTACATTCTCTTAAGTTGACTTGTTTCTTTGTAATACTCGAACTTCCTTTCACTGAACTCATCTCCCTTTTGCAATGATAAGCTGAAGTTAGTAAGTTCTTAATTTTATAGCGTAATTTTATGACATAATGGACCTCTAATATTTGTCTTTTGACTTTGTATCCAATGCAATTGATCATTTATGGTAGTGGAAATGGAATGACTCCATCTTAAATATTTGCAATTCAAATTCTTGCTCTGCCTTACTTTGATCTCATCTTCATCCTTTCAGTACCTCCATTCTTAACGAAAACTTTGTCTCAAGCTGATATGTGCTTGGTAGTTGATATTGAACTTGTTAAAAAATGTGTTGAATACATCCTTAATTACATTCTCTTGAAGTTTTGTACCTAAATCTTATCCAAAGCACTTGAATGAAAGGAAATTAATAAACTTTGTATTTATGATTTTGTATGATGGTGTCTTGTACTGGATGATTTACATGTTGTTCAACAAAAATTACCTTCATTGAACTTTGTACCTTAATTATTTTGAAAGACATGAATGCACTTTCCTTTGTAGTCTAAAATTCTATTTTATAATTTGAATGCAAAGTAGATTTATTAGTACAAAATTTAAATCATGAATTGTTTTCTTTTATGCTGCAACCTATACCTACACACCTAAACAAAATAGTTAGAAAAAAATAGTATTTTTTTCCTCTCTTGTGTTCCATAGTAACTTTCTTTCTCTTTATTTTGTGTTCTATTTGTCAGGATTCTAAGAATCACATGTACTTTTGCAATATAATACCTCTTCAATTTTGTATATGTTACTTGATGTACCTTATTCTTTTTTATCTTAGATGATTCATTTGCCTAAAGCTAGATAGCACATGAGTTCAAATTAAACCTTGAGCTCCAAAACTGATGTTTTCCCATTTTTCTGTCCTTTTTCAGGTACATTGGTGGGCTAGATAATGCAGAAGATAAAGATGGAGCTGATACTGAAACAATGAAGACCAAGAGAAATCCCAAGGCAATGATGGGTTTCTTCTATACTCTTTTGCTTTTTTTCATGTACATGTATCTTTTATTTCAATAATCATAAGTTACATCCCATGGCTTGTGTGGGAAACATTGAATTTTCTCATTAATAAATGATATCATTTTTGTAATTGAGTTGTGTACTTCCTTTTACTTTCATCTCTTATGATATTTAATTATTGTACAATGAATTAAACAACTCAATAACATACTTAATAACACTCAATCATAGGAAATGATCAAATTGAAAATACACGTAACTTAATAATTAACATCTGCAACCTACAATCAACAACTTTGTTTGTTGCTATGGAGTTTAACATCCCACTTAAGCTGCGATTCTCACCTCCATCAAGGAAATGCATTGGTCCTTCAGGGCTTCTTTGTTTCCTTGGTTAAGATGAACATAAAATGGTAACATACGTGAGGTGTTACATTCTATAACATCACATATAGTTGTAGATTACATGTTATCAATCAATTAATGCAACTGAAAACACAATGAAAATTGTATGACCTCTCCTTAGTTAGGTCCATTTTATCAATGCCCTCCATCTGAAACAAAATTTGGAGTTGTCATTTTCGCATGAGTGCAAAAAATGTCAACAGGCACACCAAGCAGTTAGAGCTTGGAGGATATGGAGCATTTCCTCCCTATACTTCTTCGGCCTATGGCATGAGATCATCCAAAAAAATCGTAGTACAAGATATCCTTCTACACTTTCTCTCTCGACATGGATCAGGTGCACATGTTCCATTTACATTTACATTTGCATATTTTACATTTACATACACATTCATCTTTTACATAGCATTTTTACACTTACATACATACATATTTGACTAATTGATCATTTTCTCCTTGTAGGTCTGGCCATATGAGAAACAAGCAGTCAAATGGGGGCAACAACAAGCAACAACAACATTCCGCAACAACACACCTATTTTACTAACCATGCAGGTACACTACACACTGCAATAACTACACACGCATTCTGCCCTATGTTCACTCTCATGACTTTTTCTTTACACATTTCTCATCTTTAGTTTCCATGCTCCTCCATATTTTTATCAGTCCACGCTTTGTCTAGTCCTTCAACACACCTTCTTCATCATTCTACATCGACATCAAGTACGCATCTCTATCTATTTTATATTACCAAGATTTTCGCTCACCAACATAAAGTGGGGGGAAAATGTAGTTACAAAATCATGCACTTCAGACATTTATTTATTCCGGTGTCATACTACTATTTAGAAGGTTCTTGAGAGAAAAAATTACTAATTAACCCTCATCCTTTGGCCACTTTATTTTATTTTATTTTGTCATTATGAACCTCTTGCATCCTTATGACCAATCATATTCTTTCATCCCGTGTTATTTTAGCCTCGTCTGGAGTGGCCAGATTAGTATTGGGCGCTCATGAGCACCCCAGTCCTACCAGGAGCACCCCGATCCTTCTAGATCTTTCCTGCCACTCTTTAGGCTCTTTCTAGCCATTTTACATCTTTATCTTTCTTGTGGTCAGCCTTTTTAGGGTTAATTACGAAATTAAACCAAGATAACCTTATAAATATAAAGTTATGAGACAATAATGAGGGACCTAGCATCACTTGCTACTATCACTCATCTAGAGTTGCATCCACTTATTGCATTTGCATCCACGTAGCTCAATCGTTAAGGCACAAGCTAGGACATCTGCATCACACTTCATGGGGGGAGGGATTCTATTCTATTCCATGCACACATTCTATTAAATTTTCTACATTTATCTATTTCTCGCTATTTCACAAAGTGCAACTAGCACAAGAGCACCGAGGGCACGACATGCACACACTCACTAGAAATAAACCCAGGTCTGAAATGTAGTGCAACGCTCAGCTAGTAAGCCCATTGTTGTGGCAACTGAGGTGAGTCTGACCAATTCATTTGCATCTTTATTTTTTTAAGGTTTTAATACTTCATTTTGGTCTTTTTTAGGTTATTCTTCCTCTTCAAATATTTGGAGCATTCAACACAATACAAGTAAACTAATGCGATAGATAACGAACGTTAGCGGTCATCTTTAGGACCTGTGAAGACTAGTTCTAAACCTTTTTCCTAAACGAGGGCACCTGTTATGCTTACCAGAGCACCCGTGGGCACCCCAGTCCTCTCCTAGGCACTCCAATCTAGCCATATCACCCAAATCTCCCCTCTATGGGACCCCGACACAGTCACTCCTTTTTCTGATTTATCTCATTACTTATGCGACATTGTTTGACAAACATCTGTTATCAATTAAGTTCTTTCCTTTTCTTTCTTACACATTAGGGTTTAATATTTCATTTTACATATTTTCTTAGATCATTAGCATACTATTTGTTGCATTTTTTACTTCATTTAATATACTACTTAGTCAATTTTAGTTAATCAGAGACTAGATTTAAAGCAAAGAAACCTGCCATAAAAAACCTATTCTAAATCCTTAATCTACTTCCTTTTTGGGGATACTTTTCTATTTTTTTAAATGAAAACATATATATCTAATGTAAAAAATAAATTACAATAATAAAATAGAAATTCCGAACCTTTTTATGGTGTAAGAGAGGTTGGAAATGACTTTAAAATGACCCTCAATTTGTTACCTCTTTGTTGTGTGCTCAATTGGCCCAGGAGACAATTACAACAGTGAAGGTGATGGAAACATAACTAGATGAAGCAAAAGGAAATTTGTAACAAGATATAACTAAGATCTAAATTAGGTGAGAGTGTTGGATTTCTCTCCTTCAATCCTTCCTTTTGTCATAGAAAATGAAAGCTAAGTTTGGTTAAATGTTTAGATGGTAATAAGCACCAAATATCGATGATGCCTATTTAAAATTTCACTAAAAAGAAAAGAAAAAAAAATGGATCTAGACTAAAATATGTAAGGAAGCTCTAACATTAGAGAAGTCTCCAAATTCTAATCTCTCCAATATGAATTTGCCAACCCAAAAAATGATCACACATTCTCTTTTTCAAAGAGCAACGATTTGTAATGTATAGTTCATATAATATAAGAGGTAGATGTAAAAATTAATTAAAATTCATGATTAAATACAAGGGAGTAAAGTGGACCTAGTGTGGAGTGTCTTGGAAGTAAAATGGGCTATTTAGAATGCAAGGGAAAGTGATAATCATCCAAAATGAGTAAAAAAAAAGTGTTCTCGAGACAAATTTAAAATGCACATGCAAAGGTCATGCAACCATCAATAACCAATGGTGATAGTTGTGTAACCACTATAATGGCTATTGAGTTTGTCATTTTTAAAGCATGAACATTGTAATGGATTGTGAAGGTTTTATGGACAATTGCATGAGTTCCATGGAAAATTTGTAAACCACTAAGTAATTGCACAATTGTTGTAGTGGTTTGCATGCCTCAAAGTAGAAGGATATTTTGAAAGAGAAAATAATGAAATGAAATATCTAGTCTTAATAGTTGGGGCAATCTCTAAAGATAAATTTAAATGGTGAAAATGGTTTTGAGATATTTTTAATGTTTTGAGGTCATAACATCATCATTTGATATACAAAATTTAGTACATTGCAAAATTTAGGTGCATACATATTGCCTCCTTAGGGAAGCACCATTCCATGAATTGGATAGGGTGTGTGCTTGAGAAGTACACATGATAAGAAATGAGGAAGATCTAGAATACCCACTTCGCTTACATTGATGCAAAAGGAAACCGACCAAGATGTTCCACCACCTTCATGATGAAAACAAAATCAAGTCCAACATGCTTAAAATGAAGCAACATTCTATGTAATCAAAACATAGATAAAACGACTTACCATTTCTGTGAGGGTAAGGCATACTATTTGGCCTGTCCCGTTGAGAATGAGTGGACGTCGATGTTGGATGGTGATTTAACACATGCAAAAAGACATGAAGAAATAAAAAGAGCTAGGCAATATAAAATATTTTTAATGTTAACAGGGAAAATTCTATTAGTTTTAAAATGATGACCCGCCACTTGTAAGCCTGAAAAAATCAAGATTAGCCAAAATATAGTAAAAAATCACATGTAAGCCACTCCATGATTTAAAAGGCAAAATTTTGAATTTAGTATTATTATAATAAGCTCATACATATGAAATTTTACCCGATTTGGAAATCATTTACATACTTTCCTAAATTTTGATTTTTAAGCTTTGACCTGCTATTGACAATTGATTAGTAGTTGTCCATAGGATCTCTCATTAGGACATGTTAAATTTGTGGTTTAAGGATTTTACAAGATTAATTCTTGTATATACCTTTAAACAATGCACAATAAGGATAAATCTCAACTATTATCACATCTTGAGAGTTGTGGACTCAGCTAGAAAATGAGAAAACTTAGAAATGTAAAAACATAAGGTAGAGAGAAGTATTAAAGAATGACAACTTAAGATTTAATGTTAACTTCTAGTACAATTTAAAGCCAACCTTCTGTGTACAATTTTCACATGATTTATACAATTTTGAGGTGAATGTTGGCCTTCCAATCCCTTCATCTTCCTTTACTCAAGGAGATTTACATATTCATATTTTTGTTTGGTATATTACATACATGTGTATTACATATTGCGCTAAGAGATTACGATAGATAAAATACCCCAAGTTTAGATTTTAGGCCTTAATAACCCTCCAACACTTTCTCAAACTTACACATTTGTCTTATCCAAAACAAAAACATCTAGGTATGATACATTTTATTCTATATTTTCCAACCTTATGATGTTTTTCTTTTCTCTACACATTCTAATATTATATTTGTAGTATGTGTAGGAAACATTATTTACCAGATTTTATCCCCTGTGCACAACTTAACTACCATTTTGGGGTTTCAATTAAGTAGTATTAACAAACCACCCTTTAAGGTTTTCAATCTATAAAAATACTGCATATATTACCCTTTTAGTTTTTTCAACCTATGTGGTTTTACTTACATATGACATGAATATGTTGTGTAGTTTTCCTAAAAAAATCTTGTTAAAATTTGATCCTTGTAGACATACTTTCTCTTCCAGCTGCAGAGGTGAAGGTTGTGGAGCTTATAGCACCGTAGGTGCTTGAATCCTAGTAGTATTTCCTACAGAATTAGATATTTTAGTAAATCTTTCATGTTCTTTATTATTAGAGAAAGTAACTCTCAGTATTCCTTGTAACTATCACAATTTGTAATTGCTTCATCAATCTGCCTGAAGAACTCTTGGAACTACACTATAATCTGCATCACCTTAAGGAGGGCACCATACCTTGAAGTTTTAATTACTTTCCCATGCAAGGTTATTGGATTTAATACTTCATCAATTAGTCCTTTTATTCACTCCCTCATCCTTTGTGTTTGTATGTGTAATATCCCTTTTAAGGGATACAACTAAAAATAAGGAAATTAACACCAATCCTAATTAATTCAAATCTGATTTCTAAAATCAGCAGACTGGAAATAAACTCAAATTTAAGACAACAAATGGATTTTTGGAACAGTACTATGTAAAGCTCACAAATTCACCAAAATATCATTCAACAATGCATCCACACTTTTTATGAACCTATTTGAGATATTTTAGAATTGATGTCAACCCCAAAAATGTACTAATGCTCAACTAAAAATTTAAATAAGACCAACAGAAGTACAACTCCCAAATAATTATGAAAAGAGGGTTTAGAAACCCCAAAATTAACAACAAAAAGTATATTTTGGCTTTAGAAATTACGAGGAAGACAAATATGAACTCAAATTTGATTGTCGTGCCCTAGATGGCACCAAACCCATCACTAATGCAAGTTGCACCACAAGGGAGAGACTCAACAACACCTCTACAAATATGATAATGTCTTCTTTCCACTAAAACAGGTCTTCAAGCCAATAGAAGGAGGGTCTCTATCCCCCAACCAACCACTAGAAGGATTTTCATCCTTTTAGGAAGATTCCACACACTTGGATTGTCGCCCAAGAGTGGAAGAACAATGAGCTACCAACCCACAAGTTTAAATAGAGAAAATGCACCAATGTATGATGTTGCAAATGAGCTCACCAACCTTCCTTTATATCCTCTCTTTGGCGCGAAAGCCCCAAAAGGACGGGTCCAACCCACACAATGTTCTTTTTTAATATTTATTTGGCTTCATTAAATCCCCAAAGCCAACCAAACTACTTAATGGAAAATCACACTAAAAATAAACATTAAATATTATAAAAACAAATGTAAAGGAAGCTCGATTCCTTTCCCCAACTCTTCTAATTCTTTGCCATGGAAAAGGGGATGGTAAGATCTCCCAATTCAAGTCCTTAAGTGGGAAAAAGGGATATTACAGTCCTCCTTTCCCAAAATTGTTTGTCCTCAATCAATTGTAATGTAATTGAATCTATTTTTTCATGCTCTTCATTCTCCCCACTATGAAGTTCCACGTCCTCTAATGAAGTAGGAGGTGACACCCTTGATAAATAATCTGCAGCCACATTATGCTTTCCCTTAACATAATCAATGTCAAAATCACTTACTTAGAGCTTACTCACCCTTTTTTTTTTGTCGGTCATTCAAATCCATTTGATGAAGAAACAATATCAAGCTATTGTGGTCGATTTTGACCACAAGTCTTCTACAAATTAAGTATTTTCAGAACTTACTTAATGCATGCATGATGGCTAACATTTCTTTTTCATAAATGGAGAACCCTTTTTCATAATCCTTCAATTTTCAACTTTCATAAGCGATGGGGTGTTGGTTTTGCATTAAAACAACTCCTAAACCTTCACCAGAAGCATCACTTTCAAGTAAAACTGACAAATAAAAATATGGAACAACGAGAAAAAGACAAGAACACATCACCTTTTTTAACTCTTCACAAGCTATATGGGTTATTTTTAACCAGCTAAAATCTCCTTTCTTCATTCGTGAAGTCAATTGGGTTACAATTTGGGAGAATCCCTTCACAAAATTCCAATTAAATGAACACAAACACAAGAATCCTCTCAAATGAGTAATGTTGGTTGGAGTTGGCCAATCCAAGATGGTTTGGATCTTGTTTTGATCCACATGAACCCCATGTGCATTGATAACATGCCCCAAGTACAAAATATCATCCATACCAAACTCACATTTAGATTTCATTGCATATAATGAATATTGTTCTAAAATTTCTAGCACCTTATCCAAGTTTTGGAGGTGCTCCTCCCATGATCTATTATAATTCAAGATGTCATCAAATAAAACCAACACAAATGTCCTTAAATACTTACCAAAAATATGATTCGTGCATGATTAGAGGGGGGTCAGGGCATTGGTTAACCCAAATGGCATGGTAAGGAACTTCAAATATCCAAAGTGACATCTAAATGTGGTTTTGTGAACATCTTTCTCTCTTATTATTATTTGATGATATCTAGATCTCAAATAAATTTTGGAGAAGTAGACCACTCCATGTAACTCATCTATTAGCTCACCAATCCTTGGTATCGGATACTTGTTCTTGATTGTCTTCTTATTGAGTATTTGGTAGTCCACACACATTATTAGAGTGACATCCTTCTTCTTAACCAGCACTGTGGAAGAATTATAGGGGCTAGAAATAGGCCTAATCAGCCCTATTTCTAACAATTCCTGGATGGTTCTTTCAATCTCTTCCTTGTATATCCATGGATGACGATAGGGAGTGGTTATTACCGATTTAGTACCTAATTCCAACTCAATAACATGTTGGAATCCCTTATTTGGTGACAGCCCATGAGGTAATTCACTGACAACTTTGGCATGCTTGTCAAGTATGGGTTGAATATCATCATGAAAAATAGATTGAATAGAAATAGAAGAGTTTTCTCTTACTAAACAATGGGCAACCCAAGCAACCTGACCCTTTTTGAAGGTTATTTCCATGCTCTTAGTGGTCATAACTTGAGGAATTCCACCTTTCATTCCATGCAACACCACTTCCTTGCCTTCCACTTTAAATTTCAACTCCATGTTTCGATAAATCTCACCTAAATAATGTAACCATTGTACTCCCAACACCAAATCAGATTCACCAATACTAATAACATAGAAATAATCTCTTACTATATGTTATTGTAAGGTGACTATGAGTTGAGGTGTCCTTTTGGTGCATGGAAGTATGAAGCCATCCGCTACTGTGACATTGAAACCCTTGAAATTTTCAGCCTTCATCTTCAATTTCTTTATCAAGCTTTCATCCACAAAATTATGGGTGGCTCCACTATCAATTAAGATGGTGACCTTTTTTCCTTGAAGATCACCCTTTACCTAGAATGGGTGATATCTAGGTGCTCTAGACAATGTAGCGAGAGTGACATCTAATTCCTTTAAATCATATTTTTCCATAACATTATCATGCTTAGCTTCATCATCATTGCAATCATACAATACTTCAATATAATGTACTTTACCTTTTCCTAAACAGTGATGCCATGGAGTCCATGGATCTTTGCATGAGAATAAAAAATTCTTCCTTCGAAGCTTGTTTCTAGATTCTTTCTCACTACTAGTTTTGGGTAGATCCATGTGAGTACTTAGAAACTTTTGGGTTGGCCTCCTTACCTGGTCCAAAGGAGGGTTTCTAGGTTACCTAGTGGGTTATCCTCCACTCAAATTTCCCTTGGGAATACTGGTGTTTGCTATTTTTTTTAGAGAAACACCTTCAAGGTCTAAAGCCTTCTTGATTACCTCTTGAAGAGACAAGGTATCATAGACTTGAACCAAACCCTTGAGGGGATCAATCAAACCCTTAATGAAAAGCACCACAAGCCTTCTTTAAGAAACATCCATGATCATGATGGAAATCCTCTGAAACTCAGTTATATATTCCTCCACCATGCCTTGTTGTTTCAAATGAATAAATTCATGAAAGTGAACTTCTGGGTCAACTCTATTAAATTGATCAATGATTCTTTGACAAAAACCATCATAGGAATGAATCTCATTATACCCTTATATCATTAATCCATGAAACCACCATTCATGATAAATTCCTTCAAGATGTAAGCTAGCAAACTTGATAACATCTTCTTCTATCACGGGATTCAATTAAAAGGAATGATAAATAGATCATACCAAGCCACAAATAACTCATATGATAATTAAACACCACGCTCAATAAGATGAAAGTAATTCACCAGAATAACTTTACAAAAACCTTTGCAAACAAATGAGCAACAATATCATATATTATTATGGAACTCTATGAAATACAATGAGAATGGGCCTTGCTTATATAGGCAAGGAAGATCAATCTAAGAACTAGTCAAGGTCATAGATCAAGCCATAAATCAAGGAAAGAACTAGTCAAGACCATAGATTTAGGAAAGAACTAGTCATCAAATAACTAATCATCAAAGAACTAGTCAAGACCATAGATTTAGGAACGAACTACTCATAACAACTATATAATATCTTCCTAATATCTAAATAAGATAAAATAAATATCCACACACATAAGTTGGGTGAGGATAAAATACATGAGGTAAATAAATTACTTAGGTGAACATGAGCTAAGGTAAATACCTACTCTAACACCACCCCTCAAGTGAAGCTAGGACCCAAAATAAAAGTGGCATATCCATAGTATGAGTCCCGACAACTAGGGCTGATCAGGTACTCATGTACAATATATCCATGAAGAAATATCAAACCAAAAGTAGGAAAGAATCCTACTAGAAGGAAAGAGAAAGAAGAAGAATAAGGAATATGTTCTCATGAACACCCCCAAGAACAACTTTTGAAACCCCAAGCATGCCACATAACTCAAGGTAGCAGGTGATACAAAAGGATTCATAAAGATGTCTGTAACCTGATTGCTGAGTTGGAATGTACTCCAAGCAAAGAAAATCCATCCTGAATGTGTTGACAAATGAAGTGTATGTGTATCTCAATATGCTTGGTCCATTGGTGCTCAACAGGGTTGCGAGAAATGTTAATTTCACTTGGTTGTCACACCAAAGTATATCTGGTGAATCCTATGGGAATCCAAACTCTATCAATAAATGTCAAAGCCAAAGAATCTGTTGACTCGTTGTAATTGCTGCCCTGTACTCTGCCTCTGAAGATGAAAGTGCAATAGCATGTTGCTTTTTGCACACCCAAGCAACTAGAGAAGAACCAAGACAAAAAAGATAGCCAAAAGTGGAATGTTTGTCATCAATAGAACCTACCCAATCTGAATCTGTATATCCAACCAATTGAGTAAAAACCCTAGTGTAGTGTAGTCCAAAGTGGGAAGTGCCCTGCAAATAGCGCAAAATCCTTTTAGCAGCCTCCAAGTGACTACTATGAGGAGAATGTGCAAACTGAGATACAAGCCCTACTGCAAATGAAATATCAGGGTGAGTATGGGTCAAGTACATGAGACTTCCAACCAACTACCTATACAATGTAGGATCACAAAGTGGAGTGGTACATGTGGAAGTAAGAGTAACCCCAAACTGAAAAGGAGATGGACTTGGCTTGCAATCAGCCATATCAAAGTGTTGAAGAAGATCATGGGTGTACTTTTGCTAACTCAAATGAATCCCTGAATCTGTTTGAGAAATCTGCAATCCAAGGAAATAATGCAATAACCCAAGATATGTCATGTCAAACTACGTAGAAAGAGCCCTTTGAATACTCTGAATGTGGGAAGAAGAGTTGTCAGTAAGTAACATATCATCAACATACAAGAAAGTATCACAATATCCTCACCAACATGCTGGAGATATACTATATGATCAGAGTGACAACAAACAAAACCAGTAGATAGAAGAAAAGAATCCATCTTCTCATACCAAGCCCAAGGGGCTTGTTTGAGACCGTAGAGAGACCTTCAGAGTCTACAAATAAGAGAAGAATCCTGAACAAATCCAGTTGGTTACTCCATGTATATTTCCTCTTGTAAATATCCATGTAAGAATGCACTCTTCACATCCATCTGGTATACAGGCCACCCCTGTGATGTAACAATAACAAGTACAAGGTGTACAAAATCCATCTTGGCAAGAGGTGCAAAAGTCTCAGAGTAATCAATACCTTCAACTTGTGAAAAAAACTTTTGCAATAAGATGAGCCTTATACTTGTCAATGGACCCATTAGTTGCATATTTGGTTTGGTATACCCACTTACACCTAACCATATTTCTTCCTTTAGGAAGAGATACCAAATCCCAAGTATTATTCTTCATCAAAGAAGAATACTCAGTTGTCATTGCATCATCCCACTCTTGTATCCCATGAGCCTGTGAAAAAGACTGTGGATCCTCAGAAACTACCTGACACAAAAGTCCAGAACCTGTAGAATGTGTGTGATGATGCCTAGTGGGTGGAAGATCCTATATGAAAGGTGTTGCCTCAGAAACTGTAGTATGATCCCACTTAGGCATAGTGACAACATCAGTGGGAATAAGATCCTCATCGGCATCTATAACCTCCGCGTCAACCTCCTCAAAGAAAGGATCATAACAATGAGATAAAGAAGAAGTGGGCATGGAAGAAAATGAAGAATCACGAGGTGTGAAGCACTCATCAAATTGAACATGTGTTCAAAAAAGAACCTCATGAGTATCAAGATCTAAAATGTTGATAAGCTCTCATGTCCTCACAATACCCTACAAAGATCAAGGGTTTTCTCTTCTTATCCAAGGCTTTCCTTTTCTTCTTAGGCACAAAGGCCCAAGCATGGCTCCCAAAGACTCGAAAAAATGAGACATCTAGCTTAGTGTTGGACCAAGCTTCCTCTGGAGTCAAATGCTCAAGTGTTCTAGTGTGGTGTGTGATTCTGAATGTAGTTAACATAATTAATTGCTTCTTCCCAATATATAGGAGGTAAATCTCTAGAATGCATCATGCAGTTAGCCATTTCCTTCAAAATTTTATTCTTACTGTTCTGCTAAGCCATTCTGTTGTGGAGTATGAGGAACAAAATGTTGGTGAATAATGCCATGAGTTGCCAAAAATTCAAAAAACTCATTGCTGAAGTACTCCCCCCATTATCAGTGCGAAGGTTCTTTATGCAACTAGAATATTGTTTCTCGACCAAAGCCTTGAAGAATTTGAAGTGTGAAAAAAATCACTTTTGTACTTGAGAAAATAAACCCAAGTACGCCTTGAGAAATTATCAATAAAGGTAAGTGCATACTTAGCTCCATTGAAAGAGGGGGTAGGAAAAACCATCAAGTCATTATGCACAAGCTCAAGTGGTGAAGAAGATCTCTTGGACAAATTATTAGGAAATGGATCTTGGTGTTGTTTCCCTAATGCACAGCCAGGAAAAACTCCCTCAAGACAAGAAACTCTAGGAAGACCATCAACCATACCATGAGTGCTCAACTCCTTCAAATATCTATAATTGAGATGTCCAAATCTCTCATGCCAAAGCTTACTCTCTGAATCTGCATGAGAAACCAATCATGTCCCTATAGAGGAAGTGTCATCAAAACCCTCAAAGTGATATAATATAGAACTATGATCAACAATACCTTGAGCAAAAAGTGAATGAGGCTCCAAAAAAGTTTCATACTTCTGCCCCATGTGGTGTAAAAGTCATTGTTTTTCCTTAACCCGAATGACAAATTTGATATACATAAAGCAAATTTGTAGTGATGTTAGGAACATATAGTGCATCTTGGATACTGCCACCATCAAGGTGTATGTCACCTTTTCCTTTAACAAAAAGAAAGGAAGAATCTCCAACCTCAATTTTGGAAGTAGAACTCAAACCTAGAGATACAAAAGACTCCTTGGAAGAAGTCATGTGATGAGAAGCACCAAAATCTATAACCCAACTATCTGCAAGTGGTGACTAAGATCTCCCAACAACATTAAGTGCTTTTTCATGCTGATTAGAAGGAGTTGGAGTGGAGATAGAAATTTTGTGTTTCTTGACTGCATCCTTTAAGACTTGCATTTGATTATAACACCTATGTTCTTCATGACCAATACCCCCACAAAAAGAGCATGAAAGGCTAGACTTATTCTTGGATTTAGAAGACTCCTTGGGTTTAGAGCTGATTTCTTTGGGTTTAGGAGCACTTTGAGATGGAGAAGGGGTGGATTTGGTTTTACTTTTTGGTTTTCCATTGCCCTTAGGATTAGATGCAACTAATTCCTTTTGAGAGGTGGAAGACTCAAGGTTAGACAATTTGGATTCTTCCCTAGTAAGTCTTTCACAAAATGTTTCTAAGTTAGGCATTTGGAATGTGTCACCTAAGGCATCCATGCTAGAGAAAAAGGTAGAAGAAAAGATTTGGAATGGTCCTCTCAACTTGGATAGAATTAAGTAAACACACTCTTCATCTTTCTTATCTCTTCCACTCCCCTTCAATTGTGTCAAAAAATGCTTGAACTTGGTAAGATAGTCTATAATTGATGGAAAATCTTCAGGATTAAGAGAGGTGATCTCAATTTCAAGTTGCATGGCTCTCATGTGATCCACCTTACCAAATAAACCCTCTAATTTCTCCCATATTTTGAAAGGAGAGTCACATTTTTTCAAATGAAACAAAATACTATCACTTACATAAGTTCTTATCAAATTAAACCATACACTCATCAAATTTTCACTGGTACTAGAATTTCTTATATTCTCTAGTGAACACTGTTTGTTCTGAAGAAGTTAAAGCCCATAATCCTTTCCATTGAATTATTTTTTCCATGTGTGGTAATTATGTGTTGTTAATCGGCTGACGCATGATCTATGCAAAAGTAGATAAAGATTCTCAAAAATCACCAAAAAATGCAAGACCCAAGCAATGCAACAAAACCCCTAGATTTTGACACTTTCTAATTGAGTGCATGTTACAATATGACACTTTATAATTATAGTGTGTTTCTAAAAATAAATAGTTTGAATGGAACAAGCACTTTTACAAAAAACAACACTTAAATCTGAGTTACAAATCAAAAGATACAAGCTTTTCAATTTTATGCTCTACTATTTATTTTAGTTGCCACTAAAACAAAATAAAATGCTCTTTCCTTCACCACACAAATAAAATCAAAGGGGGATGGAGTTAAACACCTACTTGTAGGAATCACAAGATTAAGCCCTCATATGACCAGGGGCTAAGGATTTATAAAACTCAAAAAAATGACAAAATATGAACAAATGTTGAATATATGAATATACAAAAAAACCTTATTTGCAAAATAAAACTTACAAACAGATGTGAACAACAATCTCCTACTCTGCTACCGTAAAATGAACTATAAACAGATCATACCAAGCCATAAAGAACTTAGATGCTAATTAAACACCACGCTCACTAAGATGAAAGTCATTTTCCAGAATAACTTTACAAAAACCTTTGCAAACAAATGAACAACAATATCATATATCATTATAGAACTCTATGAAATACAATGAGAATGGGCCTTGCTTATATAGGCAAGGAGGATGAATCTAAGAACCAATGAAGGTCGTAGATCAAACCATAAATCAAGGAAAAAACTAGTCAAGACCATAGATTTAGGAAAGAACGAGTCAAGACCATAGATTTAGGAAAGAACAAGTCATAACAACTAGATAATATCTTCCTAATATCTAAATAAGAAAAAATAAATATCCACACACATAAGTGGGTGAGGATAAAATACATGAGGTAAATAAAGTACCTAGGTGAACATGAGCTAAGGTAAATACCTACTCTAACATCAATAACAAATAGGTATATAGCTTTTGAATCAAAGCCCTAACTATCCCTTTGGTTGATCCATCAAATGTGGAAAAGGTCATTTTCCCCAATATGTTTTGTACCTCCTTTTGTGGCATGTGATGTTTAGTCTTGGGCCTAGGTCTTCCTCTATTCACTCCAATAAATTTATCGAGTGAAATAGTTTCCCAAATCTCCCTTAGAAGAGTTATATACTCTTCATAACTTGTGGGAATGTCATGTTTGGTAGTGGGCCTTGTTTCAACATCTAGAATAGCTTCTTCCCTTGAAAGAAAAGTGGGCCTTGTGGCTGATTTGTGGGATGATCCCTTAATTCGCTGAGCATTGTTAGCTCTAGATGAGCTACCATCACCATTTTGAACCCTAGGTTCAATTATCCTTTAAAGGGATAAGGCAAGAATGCCCATTGTGTCCACAAACCTCCATTGACCTCCAATCAATTTATCAAATTTAGCTTCTTTTGGATCTTGATTAGCCATATTTTCTTCTCCCTTTGGTTGATCTTACTTTCTTCTTTGGAAATATAACAAACCCTTGTTGCTTTATTCCATTGAAACCCTATGCATTTGAGAATCTGCACTCTGATACCACTGTAATATCCCTTTCAAAGGTTAACATTGAAAATAAGGAAATTAACACCAATCCAAATAATTCAAATCTAATTTCTAAAATCAGCAAATTGGAAATAAACTCAGATTTGAGACAACGAACAGATTTTTAGAACAACAGTATGAAAAGCTTACAAATTCACCAAAATACCATTCAACAATGCATCTACACTTTTTATAAACCTTTTTTAGATATTTTATAAATGATTTTAACCCCAAAAAATATGCTAATTCTCAACTAAAAGATTAAATAAACCCATCAGAAGTACAACTCCAAAATAATTATGAAAAGATGGTTTAGAAACCCCAAACTCAACAATAAAAAGTAGATTTTGAATTTAGAAATTATGAGGAAGACAAATATGAAAACAAATCTGATTGTTGTGCCCAAGATGGCACCAAACACTTCACTAATGCAAGTCACTCCACAAGGGAGAGACTCGACAATGCCTCTAAAAATATGATAATGCCTTCTTTCCACAAAAATAAGTCTTCAAACCAATGGAAGGAGGGTTTTTGTCCCACAACCAACAACTATAAGGGTTTTCGTCCTTCTAAGAAGATGCCACATAATTGGATTGCCACCCAAGAGTGAAAGAACAATGAGCTACTAGCCCACAAGTTCAAACAAAGAAAATGCACCAATGTATGATGTTGTAAATGAGCTCTCCAACCTTCCTTTATATCCTCTATTTGGTGTCAAAGCCCCAAAAGGACAAGGCCGACCCACATTGTATTGTTTTTAATCTTTATTTGGCTTCATTAAATCCCCAAAACCATTTGACTTGCTTAAAGCAAAAACACACTAAAAAATAAACATTAAAATTTATAAACAAATGTAAAGGAAGGTTAATTCCTTTCCCCAACCCTTCTACTTCTTTTCAATGGAAAATTGGATGGCAAGAAGTCCAAATTTAGGTCTTTAAGTGGGAAAAACGGACATTACATTATGCTTGCAAAGGTGTTGTGTAGCATATTTCTCTCTTACTATTGCATACGGTCCACTACATTGTCTCTAGATTATAGAGACATGTTAAATGTTGTCTTTACTTTTCATCATGCGTGGTGACCTTATGTGCATGAGTGGTTTGTATTTTTTGTGTCTCCACTTAGAAACCCTTCATGACCTCTCGTAGCTTCATGTTTCAATTCAATAACATGAAGGTGATCTTATTATCATTCTCCATTACCTCTTATAGTATCTTGATATACTCACACAATATCATAATCACTTCTATAGGATCCCACTTCTCTTAGGCCACGTGTTCCCCCTTTTTATCTATGATATATTATTAACATCAATTATCAGCATGCGTGATAACAAAGGTAGTTAGATGCACCTACTCACTCATTAATTATTCACTAATAGCTTCCATCACTAACGATGGACACTTATCTTTAATCTTGTTAGTCATTTCCCACCATTATTGTTTGAGGGTGGTATTTCATTGTGTTAGTTATAGATTAGTCACACTTTTGTTTTCTCAATAAATGTTTGTGCCTTCTATTTATGTCTAAACAAGTAGTTAATTTATGTCAATTGTGACTACATTGGTGATAGCTTGCATCGGTGGTACCTCTGTTGAAGTTTACGCAGATTGATGTACCATCATATGCATGTGAGAGGAAAGCAAAAGTTTCCTTTGTCAATTTTTTATAATTGTCTACCTAGACCATTACAATGCATGTGTGGTCTCCTCCTTGATCTTATTTAGTGGATTGTACTATGGAAGGCTCCTGAGTAGAACTTAATACCTCTTGCATAGAGTCCTTAGATTTGTATCCTTCTTGCACAACTTGTATTAGTACCTCAGGAGGTGCGTTCATGGGTTGTTTTTCTATTACTTCTTACTCTCAGGTTACCTTTCCTTACCACTCTGCTTATTTCTTAGTAGATGTATGCTCTTGTATGATGCAAGCTTGTTCTTATTCTTGCACCTTTTATGTTGTTTTCCTTTCCTCATTGGCCTTTTCTTGCTTGTTTTTTTCTTTCTTCTTATATATCCTTCTCCCTCTCTCTTTTTTAGCATCATCCCCCTTCTCCCTTATTTTTTTTGCTCTTTCTCAACCTTAGCCATTTCTACCTTCACAACTTCAACATTTATTACTTCTTCTTGTGTATCAATGTGCTTTGTGAGTTCCTCATATTTAATTTTATGTATTTTTTGATCCTCTTATTCTTGTTTACAATCATTCTTAGTCTTTTGCACACATTTAATTCTTCTTCTTTGTACTTTCACTCTTCTATGTTCTACATAAGTTTTTTCTAATCTTCCTTGCACTCACATTCTTGTGCCAACTTTTTACAGATGTTCTTATTCTTCAATTTTTCCTTGGCTTCTTGGCTTGTTTGTGCTCTGATTTCTTATTCTCTTCTTATTTTTCCTTGTTTTTGTGTGTCTCTTCTTCCTCCTCCTACTTCTACTTTTGTGCTCATGTGACTTGTTTTTCTTGATCCTAAAGAGCTTATGTTTTTTATTATGGTGGAAGTTTCCCATCAACCTTTGGGGAACCTACTTGTGTAGGTCTCAACTACGGAGGAGATGGCATACCTGTAGCCCTCAAATATTTATTCTTTGATACTATATCCTTCAAACCTCTTTTTATATTTATCTTTCTTTTATTTCTTGTGTGTTCTTCTCTCCGACACCATTTTTTGCTCAACATGACTTTTTAACTTCTTCCCATTTTTCTTCCTTTGAGCTTTGTGAGATGGATGAGTGCTTCCTTGCTTGTACTCCCCAACTTGTATGGATAAAAGTGTCTCTTCTATTCCTATTTGTATGCACACTGACATGAAAGGATTTTGCTAGCCTTTTTTTTCTTTACCCTTTGTAATGTTTTTCTCTTAAATGAAGTGACTAGGATCTCTTCAGTTTCTTCCTCCATGTTAATGTGATGCAAATGTGGTTGTATTTAGGACCATATGGGAGATTATTGTAGAGCCTTGAAAATCATTTATGCAAGCCCCTCTTATGTTATGTCTTCCCTTTTATACCTACACTAACAAGGAATGAGGAAGGAGAAGTGGTTTTACCATTTTGTTTATTATCACCTTAGCTCTCACTTGTGTTGTTTGAATGGCCCTCCAGGTGAACCATTTTATTTTATTATACATGTATGCATGGGATCCCATTTCTTCCAATGCCACATCACACACTTTAACCCTCTAAATATTTATTTGTGAAAATTCTAGTTGGGTGAACCAACTAGGGAGTCAATGATCCTTTTTAACTTTGATTTATTATTATGTTGCTTATGTAATGCCTTTTCTTTTCCATTTTGGGTTTTTTGTGTGGTGATTTAGAATTGGTTCTAAACCCTTACTCTTTGTGTGCTTACATAACTTGTGAAGCTCATGGTCTTCCACTAATTGATTATGGTGGGGTGTTCCTTCTCAATGGAGGGACATTTAGGGGAATTATCCCATGCCACATACTCAATTTAAACTTGAGAAATGTACATGGTGTTGAAGAATGACATATTAATTGGGTGGTTTACCTTGTATCCCTCTGAGAAAATTATCGTTACATTATACATTATTGTAATTTCCCCCCACAGCGCCACATACATGCAACCTCCTTTAGAATACTTGGATTCACACTCATCTTCTCTATTATCTACATCACATAGATTCCTAGATTCTATTATTTTTCAAATGTGGTGTATGGATTAGATGACATAAAATGTAAAAATGCTCATGCGGGTACTACCCATCCTATACCTCAATCACTCCCTCTAGTTCTCTCCATTATGTGAAGAAAAATAAAATAATAAGCCATTAATACATGAATGTTGTGCATATTACTTGCACATTCTTCTGAGTGTTGGTATTGAGTTTTTTTTTTAGGAACTAGGTCCAATTGTATTCATCACCTTCATTCCACGTGCATAGTGTTATGTCTAAAGCTCCTAATGGGGCCTATTTTATTCCTCAATGTGCTTGCTAGAAGCATTTTGATATCAACTCTACTAACATATACATTGACCTATCGTGTATCACACATATGGGGATGTCTCTCATCACCTTTACATTGCATTTGCAATTTTTATCTCTACTTATATTAGAGGGATTGTATACATATAGTCTATCACAAATGTTCCTCTATTTGGTAGGTTGATTACTTTGATGATGGTAGTTGCATTTATGGGTATTGCATCTTACACACTAAACTATATCACATCCTGGTAATACCAACTCACAAGATTCTGCATTTATTGGTGTGTGTGATTTTCCTCATCATCACTCAGCGTCTTGTCCACCTCACATAGCGAGGAATATTGCTTAACAAGATCATAGGTCATTAGGTGTAATCAGGGTTCTATGTGTCATGCATGAGAGTTACATAACACTCTTATATATGCACCCTTTCTGTTTGATTTATGAGAATGATAGACCTATTCTTTTATGCATGATTTTCCTTTGTGTTCGATTTCTTGTTACTTACCTGGAGTGTTCACGGAGTGCAATCACCATTGAGGAGTATTGCTTAACAAGATCTTAGGTCATTTAGGTGTAATCAGAGGTTCTGTATTGTCATCCATGTAGAGTTACAATCTCACATGGTATACATGCACCCTTTCTGTTTGATTTACTCGGTAGAATGATAGACACTTCGTATTCTTTTAGTGCAGTTGATTTTACTTTCGGTGTTCGATTATCTTGTTACTTACCTCGTGTAAGTGTTCACGTCAGCCATTTTTAGAATCTTGTTGCATACATAGCTTAATAGTATTTTTTTTGTGAGTTTGAGTTGGTTCTGTATTGATCCTTGTAGAACAATCTCACATGGGTAGGTATCAAAAGTTGTGCATGTGCAAGTCGGTCAGTACTTTCTCCTCTAGATCTATGTAGCTACAACTAACTTTAGTCCAGTTGATAATACAATTTTTGAAGGTAGGTTCCTTATTTGGTGCTTCTCAGATGTAAGTTTTTCGAGCTAAATTTCTAGAATCTAGTGTTGAGTTGTTGATATAGCTTAATAGTATTTTTTTTGGAGTTTGTGTTGGTTTTTTGGTTGTGCATGTGCAAGTTTCAGTACTTTCTCCTACTATTTCTATCTAGCTACAACTAACTTTGGAGGGAAAGCAATTTTTGAAGGTAGGTTCCTTTTTTGGTTTTACCAGATTTAATTTTTTCACTAAATTTCTATTTTTATGGAAAAATATTTTTGGTTTGAACCTCATCCCTACTATTTTTTACACACCTACTTGTTACCTCCTTCTAAATTGGTAGAACTCCTACAAGCTTGACAAGCTTTGTTCCTAGCTCCACCTAGCGAGTTGGGTTTGTGTCTTGCTTTGCATTGCAAAGAGTTGTTTTTACCACTGCGAGTCGAGTTTGTATGTGTGTGAGTCAAGTTGGGATTTGTTACACAGCTCGATTCATGGGCTCCTCCTTTAACTTACGGGTTGGGTCTATTTTTCTCTGAGCTCGGCATGTTAAGTTTTCTTTGTGAGTTGTTGGGATGGTTTGTTATCCCTGTCGGGTCATTTTTTGTTTCCTTGGGATTGTTTCCACCCTTTCCCTACCTGGCTTAGACCTCTGCCCTACGTATTGAGTGTTATTTGGTGAGCTCCCTATTTACTTTACATCGTGTCATGTCATACAATTTCATGTCGTGAAACCCCTGCTCGAGCTCTTTTCTTTGCCCCGTCCTAAGTATGGCTCATCTAGTTTGCTTGTTGCACCATTCAAAGCCCTCACTTCCTCAGTCATTTGGCCCCAACCCATTTCTTGCTTCGCCTCACTGATTTGTATACTAGTCAAATATTTTCCTTTCCTTGACCAACAGATCCTTTTAGGAAACTTATTGTAAGTCTGATTTTACCCTGAAATAAATCAACTTAAAAAAATGCAATGCAAAAAAATAACTGACACTGTACAAGAGTTGATAACAAAGTTTAACAAATGCCTATGTCTCCAGGTTCACTAATAGTTGAATTGATGCATTATAATGTTCCAAGCATAAGTACAAATAAACTTACAATTCTATAATGAATGTGTTAGCACAACCCGAACTCTGGTGTCAATTGGTCCTGCAGAACCCAGACTAGTCTTGGAAATTTTCTCAGTGTCCCGACATTATTTTCTAATTTTGCACCTCATGTTGACTTCTCCTCTGTTGCAAGGTCACCATTCTCTACATAGAGCTAATTTTTAATGTGCCTAGTTTCGATAAGTGTCACCCTCATGTTGACTTCTCCTCCGTTGCACAACCTCCAACCTCTACAAAGAGCTAAGTCATATTTGGTGTCATCAACGAGCTCAACAATACAACTCTCCTCCATGACCTCCAAGTAATGAACTTGGTTATACGCCCAATGTATGAAGAACCAGAGCTCCATAGTGTGATTCTATAAAGTTATATCACATCCCTATGGCTCTATGATCAGACTTTGGGCTCGCACAAGAAGATTAAGGCATCAAATGGCCTTTACATCTCTTGGTGAGTTAAAAATAATTAACTCCCAATTTTACAATAATGTCTATAATAATAGGTCTTAATTCTTCATGCCTATCAAAAAATAGGTCTTAATTCTTCACACCTATTAAAAAATAGGTCTTAACTCTTTTAAATATTGCCTTAATAATTGCCTAAGGCTTCCTCTATTCTCCCCTACTCTTCTTCGATCTTGGCTTTGGATAATTGCTTGTGGTTTTGAGTGAGAAGGGGGGGGGGGTTTATGTACCCCTCATAGCCCCAAGTTTCATGCATATAGCCCTTATCCTCCAACTCACCATCAACTTGGTGGGTTGGGTGGGTTGGTTGGGCACCCGCGCTAGGAGTAGGAGGTCAGCAGGTCGATCCCTACCCCATATTCTTTGACGTTCATTTATTCTCATTGTCTTGCCACATCTCACTGATGCAACACGCTCACATCCACTGCATTGATTTATCCATGCACTCACCTCGCTAAGTTTTCCACATCGATTCGTTGTTGCCACGTGTCCTTTACACCAAACTGGTCAGAGTCACTCGCCACATCACCTCACTCATCTGTCGTTCGAGTCACCCAGTGAGTCCACTGCATGAATTGTTTGTTAGCGGTTCATGGGGTTTTAGCCCACATTGATCAAGATAGAGTTGTAGGGAGTATTTAATAAGCCTTATCCTCACTGTGCATCCCATGGCTTGGGCCACATTGAATGTTTTTATTGTCAAGTATATGAGGATAGTTGGTAACTTGGCCCGAGCTCGGTTGGCTCGACCAACTCGTCATGAGATCAACCACCTAATGTAACTCGATCTATAGCTAAATCACTTACTCGTTAAGATTCTCTATCAAGAGCTTGGTTGTTGGCTCGATGAGCTACCTAGAGTACTATGACGGTCAGGTCCCCCTTCGAAAAAAGAGTGGACCCCACTATTGCAAACCTTTTGTTATGCCTGTCGAAGACCAAAGGTTCACAAATACCTTTTTTTTTACTCTGCATCACATCTGACATTGTGATGACATGTGTCTATCTTCCGTAACGTTCCCAGCCTCTGCATCATTGTGCCTTGTTTTGTCCTGCAAATACCCTTATTCCTATGTAGACTATATATGGAGCATATGATATTTGTTTTACGTGTTCCAATAGGCACCGAAAATATTTTGAAGCCATCTACCATATTGTAATGATACTGGAAGATTTAAGGAAACTCTTCCCACTGATTTGATCTCTGGATCACTCACCTTGTAGATCCATTATCCCCGGTCATTGCATGTCATTGTCCTACGCTTGGGAATTCTCATTGGCTTTCTCCTCGCGTTGGCTTATCCCCTCTGGGTCTACTACCTTCCCTACCTCGAGCCCTTCAACGACCCGCTCCTTGTGCAACCACGTGGCCTTCTTTCCCACCGAGCCCTGACCGAGCCATCCTTGACTCATTCCACCGAGTCACATTGTTGACCGAGTCCTCCCTTATAAAAAAGTTTAACCCTCCTTTGTTTTTTAAACCTAGTTTAATATCTTGCAGTGGCATTTGTTTAATAAGGAGGTAGTGTTTAATTAAGGGATGATAAATAATATTGTTAGGTTCCCTTTTATAAGGGTCTAGTATTTTTAGTTTAAAGGGGGGTAATTTAATTAAAAGGTAAGTCAATCTAGATTAATTTAGGGAGTTTATTTAATTTAATTAGCTCTTTAATTTTAATTAGTAGTTTTAATCATTTTTAACGTTATTATCACATTTTAAAATCTTTTTAATTAGATTAATTGGGGAAATTATTAGTCCATTTTATAACATTATTAGACATTTTTTGCTACTAATTCTTTGTGGAGTGTGTAGCGACCTTCCAAGCACTTTTCCACCTTTCGGGAGCCTTTTTTGTATTATATCACCCTTGGTATTGGTTGTGGACTAGTAAGTGTGTCTGCCATAGTCTTGCATCAAGGGGTTTTTGTTGCGACACGAGATGTTATTTCTCACATAGGACTGTGTTTTTCTCTCTTCTTGTGTTATAGCCTCCTTTTATGCTTTCTTACGGTAACGAAGAGTCGCAATCGCTGGAACTTGATTGTGGTATCCAATATTGTGTATTATTATGCTAATTGTAAGGTGAGTGACTGAATATTTCACGACGCACATTCGCACCTAATTGTAATTAACACACTCAACTCTAAAGTGTTGAAATCAGGGGGTGATAATATTATTTTGGGGTGGTTGTATTTCTTGTTTCTTTCCTCATTCATTCTTTCTCTATCTTTACAATGGATGTTATTTCAATTCCTTTGCTTATGTCGTTCAATTTTTTCAAATGGAGATCGAAAATGGTAATGTAAATAAGGGGTAAGGGGTTATTTTACATCACCGTGGGAGTTGAGATTGAACTTGTTAATGAGCCCGAAAAATCTAAGTGGCTGAACCGATGTGACAAAGTCTTAGATATTCTTTGTATGTTCATTTCTCCTAACTTTCTCTTGCAAATTGAGTTTTCTGAAACACATGATGAAGTCCTATAAAACTTATAAACAATATGTTCAGAAAACAAGATGACATGAGAGTGCGTGAGTTGGAAAACAAACTACTAGGATTGAAGTCCTAGTGACTTTGAAAACCTACAGGCCTTTCTTCTCAAAAATTTATCCACACCAGATTGCTTTTAAAGGAATGTAAAAGTGGAGAAAAAATATTCCTCATTAGATATTTTCATATTATTTCTAAGTTAGGTCCTAAATAATCTATATTCATTTTGACTTTCCATGCCATGAAAGCGTCAATCTGGGCAGTACTTGGAAAATTCCCTCATTTGACAATTTTTTTCGTCCCAACTCATTCGAGAATAGGACAAACTCATTCAAATGGGGACTCTCAAAATCCAAGTCACATGCCCTTGTAGTAAGCATTGGTAAGGGAAAGAAAACCTAAAAATGAGAAAGAGAAAAAGTACCAACCAAAGAAGGAAAGACAATATCAACCAATCCGAAACCAAACCTAACACAGAAAACTTCTAATTTTGAGCCCAAAGCGAAGAAGGACAAGTGTAAGTGTTCCTATTGCAATAATATTGGCCATGAAGAGCATCAATGTATGAGAAATAAAATAAATCTCCTAACTCATTTACTTGAGAAGAATAACATAGGTGTTCACTGAGTCTATCAAATAAAATGCTCTCAAAAGCCAAGTCTTCCACAACAAAGGAGTCTAAATCTGAGAAGAAGAAAGCAAAGGCCCTTGATAGACTATAATTTCTCCTTCATCAACATGGATTATCGATTCCGGTGCCTTGCACCACATGGATTATTTCATGTTTATTTTTTCCAACATAGATCCATGTGGCATGTCCCAAATCACGTTGGGTAATGTCACTACATGTGTTGATTTCCAGTAGTGGATCACTAGAGATGGACAAGTGGACCATTTAACAAAGTGTTGAGTGTTCCCAATCTCTCTACTAATATCATATTGATTTAAAAAATCACTCAACTTAGTGAAAGAATGCGAGTGAAATTTTTTCCATAAAATCAGTTACTTGGGTACATGAGCTTCTAGGTCCTAACTCCACAGTAGCATTGACATGATTCCCAAGGTAAGAAAACTAGTCATTGATACGGTATATATGGCCTCTTTCCTGTCATTCTTACTTTCTATTTGATCTTACACACCCTAACTTCCAGTTAGTACTTTACTTCTTTATGCTTTTACTGAGGTTCAGACACCAGCACCCAAATGGCATGAGTCCCCTCTGGAAACCTCTTACCTCTGTCTACATTACCTTGAACAATTTGAGCCAAAATGATCTTATGGTCAACTTAGTTTTCCTACGTGTCAAATCCTTACAAGTTGTCAATTATGAGGGTTGTGCAACTCAGAAAGCACCCCAAAGAAATTACATGGTAAAGTGATCAAAATATTGGAGAGCTAAACTCTAAGTCATTTCTGGATCTTATTCACCTAAGCTTGAAATTTCTAAAGCCCTTTCTCAAACTCACTTCATTTACTAGAATCCATCTATATATCCTTATAAGGGATTAATGGACTAAATTTTCCGTAGTACACTGCATAGGATTTGGAAGTTCATTACTCCATCCAGATATTCTATTTACACTGCTACATCTAGATGGGATCTCGATCTCAAGTGTAACTTGAACTAGGGCATTCCTTGAGCACATTGATCACAAACACTCTAAAGAACTACCTAGAGTCTGAGTTCTAGTGCTACACTATTCCTAATGCTAAAATTCACTCATTAGGATGACCATCGAGGTGAGATGCAACTATTCCCCATATTACATCTAACCTTTTTTTGGATTTTAAAGTGGACTAGTGGGTTTTGTAGATAGACACATAAAATTTGCAAATTCCATTAATATCTAAGGATCAAGGTGTGATATACAAACCAAGACTATCAAGGGGACTTGTGTGAGACCATTCTAAAAAATGAGTCTGAAAATGGGCGTAGTCGATAGGTAGCCCAGTGTGAGAGTCTCTGGCACCTAGGCAAAATTCGTTCTAGTCCAAGTGCCCTGAAACAAGCCTTATTTGACATTTCCATATTTTATAGTACGCAGTTACAAAAAGTTTTCCATCTCTGTCAAAGAGATAGAAACAGTGCACATATCAGTACCAAGAAAATGTACACATAAGGCTTAATTCCTTCTCTAATACAAATCTTAGCTAGTGAAAGGAAAGCCACAAATTTTACTACCTTATTTCTATGTGTCATTTATACTTAACAGATGCACAATCATGTTGCAATATCAGGCACAAGGAAATAATTAGGGTTTGAAAAATGCCCAAATTTGAGGCTTGGTAACATCAAAAAAGTAATCCTGGAACTCAATGATTGATTCACGAGTTCTTTTACATTCTAGACACTGTCTGTCCCTCAAAATGAGGCAAAGTTTACAATCACTATAGATGAAGATCCTCGAATACTTGCCTCCCCAACTTTACAAATTCTCATTAAATGCCCATTGCCTATGTGAAACTCATACAGATAAGGTTGGTAAGCTTCGACATGAGTGTATGGGCCAGTCATGGGTGCCATTCCTCATTAAACAATGGTGGTTGAAAACGAAATGGTCAACTGGATTACCCCGTGTCAAATTTTCTAAGGTTTGCTTCTGCATGCAGGGTTATGTAGGCATGAAATTTTAGCTCTCCATACAGATAGCATTATTGGATTTGGAAGTGTCGGATGGGAGCATACTCGTTTTCTTTATCTTGTTCAACTAGTGAGCATTTCTAGACCTTTCCCATCTGCTTACCCTCTTACTCGAGAACTCTAGATTGCATAAATGCATCCGATGAATGGTAGCATGTTTCACATGCTAAATTGGTGCCTTCACTTCATCATGGACTATGAACGCTTCCTTTTCTGCTAAACAAAGTGAAATGTAGCTATCAAGGCTCTTCAACATCGTTCTATGGATGCAAGTATGCGATCTATAGGTTCAAATATGTTACAAGTACCCCTGAAGGGATTGCTTTACCAGCGTCGACTTGCTTACAACCACATCAAAAAATAGTCGTTGCGGACCGATAAAATTGAATGCTCAAGGACCATTTCCACTGTGTAGAAACACTTAACATGTGGCCATCCTACTCTTAGCTATCAGGACGATAGCAGTCTATTGATGCTAACTAGATGCTAAATCGGTGGGTATCCACACAAGGCCGCAATCTAGCGACAACTCACCAAGCTTGACAGCTTAGCTCGGCCCTTCACCTTATGATGAGAATTTTCACATCTTTAGCCAACCCATGTTGCTCCCCTAGATTCCAAATTACAAACACATGTCTTAATGGAACTACCTATTCCCAGACCTTGTATTTTCTTAGGGTATCCATTTTGGCATAAAGGGGGTGCAAAAAATGGATGAACCCTACTTCTCATCATCTTCATATCGAAAGAAGTGTGAAATTGATGAGTCATCTGCAACTTCTACTTCTCCACCCTCTAAGGTCCTTCTGCTCTCTATGTTTCTGATTTTGACTCTGAATCTTAACGATGACTAATATTGTTGAGCATGCTCCCTCCTCTACTTGATCCTCCTACTCCTCTCGACCCTCATAATTGGGATTCTTTAGATTTTGATAGTAGTGATGATGAGGAATTTTTCCCTTCTTACTCGAGTGAATAATCTATAGATTCTGAGCCTGAATTACCTCCTGGTCCTTACGTAGGTCTAGGAAGACTTTGTAGAGTGCTGGAGAGTGGATTTAGGATCCTTCCAGATGAGAGGACAAAATCATTCTTGGAGTTCATTAAACCTCACTCCTTCTTTGCCTTTTCTTTTAACCCTTAGTCTTTTCAAGAGGCTTATGGGATTCCTAAGTGGGATTATGACATGCATGATGATTATTCCTCACTCATGAAGAATGATACTTGGGATTGTCACCCATCTTTCTAAAAGGAAGAAAAATCATTTTGTGTAAGTGCGCACATCTGAACAAGAGTATGGCATTGATGGAGAAGTTGAAAATTTTAAAGCATGACTTATAGCTAAGGGTTTCTCCTATATATATGGGGTTGCTTACTCAAAAACCTTTGCTCCAGTTGTCAAAGATGACTTCCATTCAACTGACCCTCACCATCACTTACATTAACATATGGGAGTTTTTACCAGATGGATGTTAAGAGTGTCCTTCCTTCATGAGGACCTAGAGGAAGAGATCTACATGGAACAACGCTTTGGGTTATGTCCATGATCCCTCCCTCATTTGACAAGTTAAATAAGTCTCTCTATGGCCTTAAACAATCCCCTTGGGGCTGGGTATGCCAAGATGGACTCCTTTCTACTTACATCAGGGTTCACTTGGTGTCACTCTGACCCTAATGTTTACATTCTGTAGAACAATAACTCCATGCTCATCCTCGTTATGTATGTTGATGAAATGTTGATCACGAGAATCTCTTCCTCGATCATTGATTATATGAAGATTGCCTTAGCTAACAAGTTCTCTATATCTAACTTGGGATTGCTTTATTACTTTCTTTGGATTTAGATTTCACAATCTAACTTGGGAATTGTAATTTCATAGCTTAAGTACTCTATTGATTTTCTAGCTCGGTTTAATATGTCAGATTGCAAACATTCTCCCACTCCTTTGTTTTCTAGGTTTAAGTTGGTTTATGATTTATCTACTCCTATGGTTGATGATAACATTTATCAACATTTCAAATTAACTGAAGAGAGGAGATCGTTCCATATTGAAGTCTGACCCGAGCCACCAAACAAAGGCACACCGAGGTATTTGACCGGAAGGGAGCCTTTTTTGAAACTGAAGATGCCAAGAATTCTAGATTCCAGAGAAGAGGGGACGTTAAAAAAGAAGATGAAGGATTTGACAAGGCTGACCTCTTGTCTAGCAGTGACCACATAAGCATCGAGCAACCCCTTCAGTTCTCTGGCCTCCTGAATGTTGGCTTTTCCAAATAAGAAAGTGTCATCCGTGAATTTCTGGTGAGAAATAGGATCCACCCACTCCGTAATTATTAATCCCTACAATTTGCCTTCCCAAACTTTATTGTTGATGTCCCTACTCAATGAGTTAACCACTAAAATGTAGAGAGAAGGAGAGAGGGTCACCTTGTCTTAGACGTCGATTACCTTTAAAGAAACCTTCAGCATTACCATTAATTAACACGGAGAAAGAAGGCCCAACAATGCAGCTGAACACCCAATTACAAAACTAAACCGAAAAACCAAAATTTCTAAGGATTATGATTAGAAAATGTTAGTTGATCTTGTCAAAGACCTTGCTGATATCTAGTTTTAGTAACACACCTGGGAATTTATTATAAGAGAGAGGATGAATGAGTTCATGAGAGAGAAATATACCATCAAAAATTGACCTCCCCAATAAGAAACTAGATTGCTCCTAAGAGACCATATGTTCCAGCAGCCCTTTGAGTTTAGAAGCAATGGCTTTCGAGATAATTTTGTAGGAAGTATTGCACAGAGAAACCGGCCTAAAGTCCACGAATGAAGAGGGTTGAGGTATCTTCGGGAAGAGACTTATAAAGGTACAATTTAGTGATTTAAGCATTGAATGAGATTTGTGAGATTCTTCCACAGCCGCCCAAACATCATAGCCAATGATGTTCCAATTTTTTTGAAATAAATCATCCTAAAAACCATCCGGACCTAGAGCTTTGTTCTTGGCCATAGAGAAAACAACTTTCTCCACTTCACTCATAGTGAAGGGCTTAAGAAGGGCCACATTTTGAGCATCAGTGATCATCATCGGGATATTGTCAAAGAAAGAGGATTGCTCTGAATCAAAGGATGTGATGTCACATTGAAGGAGGTAAGTAAAGAACTGGACCCCTTCATCATAAAAATGTTTTTGATCAGAGAGGACAATACCATCATGACTCTTTATTTCCGAGATGAAAGACAAGCTCCACCTTGATTTTATGGATGAATGAAAAAACTTTATGTTCATGTCCCCATCCTTGAGCCATAATTCCCATGATTTTTGTTTCCAGAAGACCTCCTCACGTAGAAGCAATTCGCCAAGTTCGGATAGTAAATACTTCTCCAGAAGAAACTCCGCCTCCCCCATGCCAGAGACAAAAATTGACTCATTCAAAGCTTTCAGCTTGGCTTCCACTCTAGCCTTTTCTTGGAAGATATTCTTAAAACAAGATTTGTTCCAAGACCTAAGATCCCTTTTGAGACATTTTAGTTTTTGTGCAAGCACCAACATCTTTGAACCTTCAACCTGATAGGATTGCCACCATTGCAAAATGTTGTTTTCCAGAGAGGCATCCCTCAACCACATAAGCTCAAACTTGAAAGGAAATTTGTGAGGAGCCAAGTCGATATTGATTGACAGGGAAACTGAGAAGTGATCAGAGTCAGGCCAGGGCAGAATTGAGCATTCTAAGACAACATTATTTAGAGACCACTTAGGGCCAACTAAGAACCTGTCAAGCCTTTCAGCAATATTACTAAATCCCTTCTTACGATTGCTCCAGATGAACTAGCCTTGCTTAGGCTCGATATCTAAAAGAGAGTTGTCAGAGATAAAGGAACAAAAATCAGCCAAGGATTGCCGATTTCTAGAAATACAACCTTTTTTATCTTTCTTAGAGGTGATAGCATTGAAATCACCACCAAGAAGAAACAATTGATCTTCGAGGGGGAGAAAGGACCTGGAGATGTCTTGTCAAACCTCTCTTTTTTCCAATTATGTTATTCAGACCATATACATTAAGGAGGTAGAAGATAGAATGAGAACGTTTCGGGCAAACCCGACCCAACTACCAACTATGATTCTGGTGGATAAGATCAACCTAAACTTGAATTTCCTTCCACAAGAATCCCAAGCCCCCTGAGGCCTCAGTAACATCGAAGAAGAAGAAATTTCAGCCCTTAACTGAATTTTTCCAGAGCGCAGGTGCTTCCACAATGGTCAACTTTTTTTCTTGAATCAACACCACACTCGCCTCCGAGGAGAAGAGATAATTCTTAAACAAGCGTTGTTTATCAGGGGTGTTGAGACCCCTGATATTTCAAGAAAGTATTATCATTTAGGAGAGGGACGGAAATTCACCTTCCCGGACATAGCTTTGGCAAAGTTCAAGACACTTGTTTGTCAACATCCACTTCTAATAGTGCCAGTTCTTGTTTGGATTTTCTACCTTTTTTGCTGGCTGAGCCGCATAAAGGCCTCCTTCAGCCCTGCTTGAACCGAAGCCAATTTTGAGGAAGCTAAAGCCGAGTACCAGTAGATCCATCTCAAATTCTCCTTCCTCCAAGATGTCATCACCTAAAAGGGACTGAAGCTTATTTGTCTCGACTTTATCCAGGAGCCAAGATTGTAGCGAGTTTAGGGAAGCCGCTTGCCCTTGATCGAAACCTTCCTTAATAAGGGAAATTAATTCCCTGGATTTTTTATGCACTTCTTTAGTTTCTTTTAAAAGAGAAAGAGGTGAAATATCACCCACCAAGGGTGATGCCATTTCGCTCTCCTCCATCCCTTTCATCATAGAGCCAACTTTCTGAGAATACAACTCCTTGGAAGCCTTGTGATCTGAAAACCAAATTTAACTAGCAATTGTGCACACACCTTTTTCTTGCTTTGTATTGATTTTCGATGTAAAATTTGAGCATTATATCCTTTTGTATTTTTAATAAAAAAATTAAAACTGCAGGTACTGTGTAAATATTTAAATAAATGAAAAGAATTCACCAGCAATTTGACACAAGAATTGATAACGGAGTTTAGCGCTTGAGGCCTACGTCTCCGGGTCCGGTTGAATGGGACCGATCTATCAAAATCTTGAAAATAATTCTTTACAAAGAATTCTACAAAATTATGACCTTCTCATAGTCTTCCTCTATCAAAAATAGTAGGGGTTGCTTTTTACATCTCCTCAAAAGTCCATTCCTAGCTCAAGTTATGACCATTTCAATATTTTTGCACAGACCCGGATGCTATTCAAATAAAATAACACTCCTTTTATAATGTTTCCAAGCAGCTGGCTCAATGGTTAGGCACCTAAAATTTTTCATGGGAGGTTAGCGGTTCAAATCCCCTCCACTTCCCTCTCCTTCTCCCTAGGTGGATTTGTAGAGATTTATCCCACATTGTGGGTGCGTGAAAGAAGAAAGGCATTTAATAATGCAAAAGGGGGGCACTTTTGTATTGGCTTTAGAGCCACCTTAGCTTCTTAGGATGTGGGCGCCTTGGTGGATGGATAAGTTTTGTGCATGGATATGCATTGACATAGTTTTAGGTGCCTTTTTTAATAATGATTGAGGAGGTTTAAATTAAATGCGTGGAATATGGAATTGGTCTTCGGTTTAATATGCTCTTATCAATTAGTCCCACATGCATAGCAAAAATTCAATTAGAGGCATATATATACACAAGTTGGTATAATGATAATATGAGAAGGAGGCTAAGACACCCCTCCATAATCAAGTGTGTCAAACTTGGCTGAGGGCCCCCAGCCAATAAATAGCGGGGTCCATTTGTCCACAAACGAGTGTCCAAGACCGGTGTTCCAAAAACACCACTTTTAACTTCTGTCACACCAATTTTCCACATGTCACAATATGATTGAAACACTTGACATAGTGATGCACCTGTTGTATTCTCAACCTGCACAAAACTCTCAAATTTTACCAATTGCCTGAAAATTTCAGCGGCTATAACTTTTACAAACAAGCTTCGTTTCCTGCAAAATAGCTATCGACGGAATCGTATAATTTATTCTCCACGCTTTAAAAATGACTGAGACTTATTCTGAGAATGTCTTAGATTGGCATTTCTCATATGAGGATCCTCTGGATCATTCCTCCCCACTAAGAAACTTTTGGACCCCAAAAGTCAACTTAATTGTGAATAGGTGAGGGTATTTCTCCCTCACCTTTCCATCAGTTTCCATCCATTTAGCCTTGTTCGGATGCATGCCTTTGAACCCATCACAAAGATACTCAATATCACCCCTTCGCGAAGTTCTTACTTTCCTGTCGAAAATGATGTCTTCCTGAACTCATCAAGATACTCAGGAGAAAAATCATCAATGGACCAGGCATTATGTTTAGTACATTATGATCAACAATCATAGACACATACAATCTTAAATTCTCAACATTTACAACTGAGTAGATTTGCATCCGTATGGAGGTAAATCCAACCGGAAAGCATTGTTACCAATTTTTTCCAATATTTGGAACAGGACCATACCGTATAGGTTTTAATTTTTTACCTTTCTTTCTTTGCTGATGTGAAGCCAAACTAAATCACCAACTTTGAACTTGTTTATCAGCTCTATGTTTATCATGCCTAGCTTTGTACTTAGCCTGACTTTTCTCCAATTTTTCATGGACATACTGATGAACCTGTTGTATTCTCTGCACAAATCTTTTAGCCTTGTCAGAATCACTTGCACCATTAACAACAGTTTCATGTCCATAATATATATCTAATGGAGAATTAGGTAGATATCCATAACAAGTCTCAAATGGAGATTTCAAAGTAGAATAATGTAAGGCATGATTATAAGCATGTTACACATAATAAATATGTTCATCCCACAATTTAGGATGTTTGCTACTATAGCCCCTAAGTAATTGTACCACTGTGATGGTTTACAACCTCTGTTTGACTGGGATCAGTCATGTGGATGAAAGTCTGTGGAGTAGTGCTCTTTTTCAATTTTGTGTCCATTAACCCCCACAATGTTGACCAAAATTCCCTAAGAAATCTAGAATCCCGATCAGATATAATTGAAGTATTGAATCAGTTGATGGTTAGTATGTATAATTGTTTCTTTTCCCATTAAATAATGCTTCCACTTTTTAACACTTTGAACCAAAGCATACAACTCTTTATCATAAGTTGGATAGTTTCTTACCGCACTTGTAAAGGTTTCTGAATGGTAACACACTGGTCGTTTGTTCTGCATCAAAACTGCCCCCATTGTGTAGTCACTAGCATCTGTCTCAATCTCAAATGAATGTTGTAAATCTAGAAGTGCCAAGATTGGAGTGGTACTTATCTTCTCTTTCAGTGTATCAAAGGCTTTCTATTGTTTTCCTCCCCACTGAAAGACCTGTTTAATACTTGTCAAAGCATGCAAAGGAGATGCAATATATGAGAAATTAGCAATAAATTTTCTCTAGTACTAAACTGCACCTAGAAAACTCCTAACTTCCATCACATTAGTGGGTCTAGGCCATTTCATAATAACATCTATTTTTGCAGGATCAATTCTCAATTCTCCATTTCCTACAATATAACCTAAGTAAATTATAGATGTTTTTCCAAATTCACATTTTGACATCTTCAAATACAATTTCTCTTTCCTTAGTGCATCTAAGACTTTCTGGATGTGTTTAACATGTTCATCCCATGACTTACTGAAAATAAGAATATCATCTAAGTAGACAATAACGAAATTATCAATGAATGGTCTAAAGATTTCATTCATAACTCTCATGAATGTTGTTGGTGCATTGCACAAACCAAAAGGCATCACTAACCATTCAAACAATCCCTGTTTCATTTTAAAAGAAGTTTTCCACACATCACCTTCTGCAATTCTTACTTGGTGATAACCACTTCTTAAGTCTAACTTAGTGAAATAAATTGCATTCCTTAATCAATCCAGTAAATCATCTATTCTAGGAAGAGGGTAACGATTCTTTATAGTTATCTTGTTTAAAGCATGAAAATCAAAACACAATCGCCAAGTGCCATCCTTCTTAGGAACCAATATAATTGTGAACCACATGGGTATGTACTTGGACGAATTATACCTTGAGCCAAAAGTTCCATTACCTGTCTCTTGATTTCCTCATTCTCTACTACTGACAACCTGTACATTCCGATATTGGGAAGAGGTGCATCCTGAAGAAACTGGATCTCATGTTAAACCCCACTTTTGGGAGGTACACCTTGTGGATCCTAAAAAACATCATCAAAATGAGAAATAATTTTTACCAATTCATCCTTATGTTTCAGATCGAAAGTCTCAAAAGCCATCTCATGTTATTTTTCTTTAGCTTTGACCACCATGAGCACAAAACTTTTTCTTTAGTTTACAAGCCTTTTCATTTGACCTTTAGTTACTAAGGATAGATTATTCTTTTCATGGTGAGCTCTAACAATAAACTCAATTCCATCCTTTACAAACAAATATTTATTTTCTTCCCTATAGAAGATTGCTTTACGATCATACAAATAAGGACTTCCCAAAACCACCCCACAAATATCCAAAGGAACTACATCTAATTCAACCTCATCAATAAACTTGTCTATAATGGAAAATCTGAAAGTAAAAGTTTTAGTTACCTGCAGTTTTGCATCATCACAAACCCAGCCTAAAGGATAAGGCTTAGGATGTGGTTTAGTTTTGAGTCCTAGTTTCATAACAACCTCCTCGGAAATTATATTAGCTTGAGATCCACTATCAAAAAGAGTATCAATTTTTGTATGCTTTGAAATTACTCTAATGTGGAAAAGCTCATTCCTTTTCTTATCATCAAGTATAGTTTGTTTACTAGAAGAAGATGCAACATTTGTAGTGCTATTGTTGGAAATTGAAAGAGTTGATTTACCTTGAAAACTCATAGCTGTGATTTTGGTTACATCACCTGAATCAGAACCAAGATCATGCACTACAGTGTTTGTTTTCTTTTCTTTTCCTTTCTTAACCATCCATTTAGGCTTCTTTTTAGGATGTAATTTCCAACATTTAGACTCATCATGGTTTTTTTTACAATGATTACAAAATGGTTTTTCATCTTCCTTATTAATAGTAGAGTTTGTTTTATGCTTACCCTTTCCTTTTCCTTGTTCTTTCGATCCTTTTCCTTCAGATTGCTTGTTCTTTTGATTAAAAGAAGAGAAAGAGGACTCCTTTGTCATTTTCCCTCATGCTTCCAAATGGGTTGCTTTAACACATACTGCATCAAGATTAGTAGGACCTTAAACAAGTATCATATGCCTTAGATAACTATGCAATCCACCAATATATTTGAGCAGTGTTTTTTCTGTGTTTAGGGAAATTCCCAGAATTAGAGCCCTTTTCCTAAATTCTTGTGTGTATTCTTAAACACTTTTTCCCTTGGCTTGTCTTAATGTTTTCCAATCCATCATAGCTTGTTGCTTATAACCAAGAGGATAAAATTTTTGCCTAAGATTTGAAACAAATTCAGACCAAGAAGTGATTTCTATACCTTTGGTTTCTTCCACTTCCTGAAGCTTACTCTCCCACCAAATGAGTGTTGTGCCACCCATCCGAAGAGTTGCCAGATGAATCTTTGCTTCATCATCAACAATTCTCTGAACCCTGCAATATACTTCTATCTGCTTGACCCAGTTATCCAACTTCTCTGCATTTAGCTCTCCAGTATACATAGGCAATTCAAACTTGATATCTAACTTTAATGAAGGAAAATCAGTTTTTAAAGAGTCTCTTTTTGGAATATCAGAACTAGAGCTTTCTTCTTTCTTACCTTCTCTAGTTCCCTTTTCCCTTTGTCTATCTTGGTACATTTATTCCACCATTTCCTTCATCTGTAGAAATGATTGACGAAATTTTTGTTCCACTTCCTCTCGATCCGCCATTGTAGGACTTTGAGATCGTCTGGTACCAATTTTGGGATCTCCTTCAACTAACTCTCCTTCACCCTTCTTAGATCGAGACCTTGTTAACATCCAACACACAACTTACAATCCAAAACACGTTAATCTGAACCAAAAATCAGTAAAAACCAGCTCTGATACCAATGATCTGAAAACCAAATTTAACTAGCAATTGTGCACACACATTTTTCTTGCTTTGTATTGATTTTCGATGTAAAATTTGAGCATTATATCCTTTTGTATTTTTAATAAAAGAATAAAAACTGCAAGTACTATGCAAATATTGAAAGAAATGAAGAGGATTCACCAGCAATTTGAAGCAAGAATTGATAACGGAGTTCGGCGCTTGAGGCCTACGTCTCCGGGTCCGGTTGAATGGGACCGATCTATTAAAATCTTGAAAATAATTCTTTACAAAGAATTCTACAAAATTATGACCTTCTCACAGTCTTCCTCTTTCAAAAATAACAGGGGTTGCTTTTTACATCTCCTCCAAATTCCACTCCTAGCTCAAGTTAAGAGCATTACAATAATTTCACACATTCCCGAATGCTCTACAAATATAATATACCTCCTTTTATATTGTTTCCAAACAGCTGGCGCAATGGTTAGGCGCCTATACTTTTGCTTAAGAGGTCAGCTGTTCCAATCCCCTCCACTTCTCCTTCTCCTCCTTAGGCGCATTTTAAGTGTTTTATCCCACATTGTGGGGGCATTAAAAAAGGTAAGCATTTATTAATGCATGGAGGGCAGTTTGAATTGGCTTAAGAGCCACCCATATGCTTATGTAGAGGCCGCATTTCTTGGGATAACGCATGGTTCTGATTTTTAGGTGCTAAAACTCAGCCAAGGATAATGTGTGGTTAGTTGGATAAGGAGAATGCATGGATAGTGGTATAATGTATATGCAATGCGTGGAAATTAATAAAAAATGCATGGAAATGGTAGTTAATAACAAATATGTGTGGGAAATTTGCATAATTTAAATAATGCATGCCTAAATGTCCCACACGTATGGTGCAAGGCAATTATAAGAGTTTATATACACAAGTTGGTTTAATGATTAAATGAGAAGGAGGCCAAGGCACCCCTCCATAATCGAGTGTGTCAAACCTGGCTAAGGGCCCCCAGCCAGTAAATAGCGGGGTCCATTTGTCCGAGAACGAGTGTCCAAGACCGGCGTTCCAAAACCCATTTTTTTAGTATGACACACAATTCGTCCATGTGTCGCAATATAATCGAAACACTTGACAAGTGTGCACACGTCCAACCTGCACAAAACTCCAAATTTTGTCAGTTGCCCAAAAATTTCAGCGGGCTATAACTTTTGCAAACGAGCTTCGTTTCCTGCAAACAAGATGTCGTCGGAATCGTATAATTTTTCTCCACGCTTTAAAAATGACTGCAACTTATTCTGAGAAGATCTTAGATCGGTGTTTCTCTATGAGGATCCTTCGGATCACCTTGGTCAGTTTCAAAGAGCAGGCCTTACTCAGATGACCCAAATGCCCACAATAAAAACACTTTGCATTTAGAACCTCATATTCAATGGTAAAGCACTTGGGGCCAGAATTTGTTTGGAGAGTCAAAGATGATGGTAGAGGGGTAGTTAGGTCCAACGCCACACAGAGATGCATGGAGATTTTGCACCACAAATTCAGGGCAGGATTACGGATGGGCACGAGGGTCACTAGGGAGTTCGCAATTGGCTTCAGAATAAACCATTTGCATATATCCAAAGGTAGATCATGAATGCTTAACCAAAATGGGGCCTTGGAAATTTTTTCTTTCCAGGGGTCGAAATTTGGTGACTAAGGATGAAAGTATAGGCTGGAAGAGTTCATGAGCCAAGGTCCTTCTTTAAGTACCAAATTCAGCAAATCAGGGGAGGGGGAAACATACCTGGAAAAAATTTGTTGGCAAGGAAAATGACTTTTGGTTTAGCATTTGAGCCCCAGAAGTGTGCAACCCAGCTTGAAATCCTCCTCCGAGAGAAACAGGTGCCTACAAACTTGTAGAAAATCACCCTTTTCACTGCGAATAAGAAAAATCATCTTTGGGAGGAGGAGGCACCGAGAGATGTACACTTTCTACAATGATTTTGAAATTGATTCCGCCAACCTTGAAGTCTTCCAAGCTCTTCAGCCTATTAGACCCAACTAGGGGTTGGATTGAAAGGGACCTCCTATATCACCTTAATTGGTCGGCTCAGCCTGCACTAGACTTTTTTCTGCCACCATGTTTTCCAGTACCGACTCCCCGAATAAAGAAACTAGGGTTTTGACAACCAAGCAAGCGCTGAATTGTCCTATCAATTCAAGCACAACCTTTTCTACTTCAAATTCATGGGCAGATCCATGAGTATTGCCTCTCTGTCCCATTTCCCACTGGGATCTTGTTTGCACCAGTGAGGACCCCGACACTAGGAACAGGAAACCCATCTCTCGCCATGGTCTTTTTTATTTTTGAAAAAACAAGCTTTTTTCCTTTTTCGCATATTTCGCTATTTTCGCGAATTTCACATAATTCACAGTTTTTGCTAATGCGACACTCCATCGCTCCCACACCCAAACGAAAAAGGTTTATTGGTCAGTGCCGCCTCCTACAAGCTTAGGGATGGCACTTGTAATTCGACTGAACTATAAGCTCTGAGAAAAGGTCTAGATTTAGCAGCCTCCTTAAACATAGAAATTCTAGAAATCGAAGGGGATTTGCTAGTAATTGTGAATGCCGTAATTAAAAAGAAAGCTCTGTCTTGGAAACAACACCTAGGAGTTAAAAGAGGTCCTTTGGCAACTCGAGAATTTCAGTGCCTGGAGCATTAAGCACGTGTTTCGGGAAAGTAATGATTGCGCGGACATGCTGACGAATGTGAGGATCGAGTTAGCACAATAAGAGATAGTGGCATTCAATTCCAAAGTGTGGGAAGGATTGGGGATATTGGTCTCAGGTGAGGCAAATTTCAGAGCACACATCATCTAATGATATACTTGTGTGATGTGAATGGTCTATATAATGCTTTGGACAAGGGCTTCTCCTTATATTTATTCTCCCTCCTTTTGCTATCTATGATTGTCCCTCGTCTGCCGTGAATTACCTTGAGATGTGATCTGTATGAAATGGTGTTTCGTTCCAAGATAATAGATAACCGGCTGAAAAGAATTTTTTGTCTCTCTTGCGTCGAAGAGATAGATGCCATCAAAGGTATCCTGGGAAAAGACTATCTATCTGTTATTGGTTGACCATGCATCAATAGTGGCATTGCCTTTGTATTTGTTGAGAATGTGCTGATAATCCATCCCTCTAAAGTGGATGCTATGAATTTGGCTCCGCACTAGCTTCGATCAACATACTGTGGTAACCTAGCCTCTGAAGTGGTGAATTGTTGTTTGGCGTTTTGGGCTATGCATGAGTCTTTGCCGAGAACGTCGGGGGTGGCTGTGGGTGTCTTCAGCAAACTTGAAAAATGGTTTGGCACTCTCCTAACCTTCATTGAGTAGCTGGTGGTGTATGCTCAAGACCGGGTTGCCAACCGTGCCCGCCTAGTGCTTCCTAATCTGAAGACCCTCTACGCTCTGTTGGACCCTATCCCGCCTGGGTGGTCAGAGCTGTGGCTAACTGCAGTGGGGGCCTATGACTTTCTTTGGCTGAACTGGGTGACTTCTGAAGTGAAATTTGAAATGGAAGATGATACCAGCCTTGGTCGGGTGTCTCAAACTGCTAGTGTTGATGTCACCTTAGGGACTGGAGAGTAATCCCTCTCTTTCCTAGTACTATAGTTATAGTATATCTAGGATAATGCTGGCCTATGTTCGTGTATATCTAGCTCTTTTTTTTCTCTTATGAGTTCGTTGTTTTGCTTTGAAATCTTGAGGCCAGGCCTCTGTTTATGTAAATAGGAAACGGGTCCCTTCAACCTGCTTTATTTATAAAAAAAACATTTATTGACATTTGGTGGGGAGCTTGATTTACCTGACTCACACTCATCTATATCTTTCGTATGCTATTGGGATCATGTCCATATTTATGAAGTAGCCTCATAAGTTACATTAGAGAGCAACAAAGAGGATCCTTCACTATGTTCGTGATATTTATACAGATGACATTCACTATTTAGGAGGGAAAAGGATTGATTTAGTTAGTTTTACTGACTTTGATTGGGCCAGTGATTTGGATCATCAAAAATCTACCTCAGGCTATAGTTTCTCTCTTGGTCCAGGTCTTGTTAGTTGTTCTAGCAAGAAGTAGAATGCAATTGCTATATCATCTACAGAGGAAAAGTATAGAGGAGTTGTTAACGTTTCCACGAAAGTTGTTTGGTTACAGGGAATATTGAAAATTTTTGGTATTCACTTTCGAAGGCCTACTATTATCTATTATGACAATATGAGCACCAACTCAATTTCCCAAAATCTTGTTCAGAATCAGCGGAAGAAGCACATCAAGATCCATATGCACTTCATTCAGGAGTTGATTCACGATGACATCATCAACTTGCAATATTGTCATACTTTTGATCAGGTGGCAAATATTTTCACCAAGCCCTTTAATGAGGTCAAGGTTTTTCGCTCACGGCCTTTTCTTAGGGTGAGGTCATTTGTAATTTCCCATCTTCTTTGAGATTTCTAGTCCTCTTCTTATTTTCCGGAGAGATATTGTTTGTACATGGGTACCTTATCAGGCCTTCAGTTGTCGGGCTCCATTAACACGGTCTTTCTTAGTTGTCTAGGGGAGTTCTCTTTTGGTTTTTACTTTCCATGACCTCTACCTTAACTTAGATGAAGGGGGGTGTTGGTGTGTGTGACTTACCTCGTCATCACTCATTATTTTGTCCACCTTACATGGTGAGTCATCTCGCTTAGTGAGATCATAGGTCATTAGGTGTAATTAGGGTTCCATGTGTCATGCCTGAGAGTTACGCAAAACTCCTATATATGTACTCTTTCTATTTTAGCTATGAGAATGCGTAGACCTATTCTTTCATGCATGATTTTCCTTTGTGTTCAATTTATTGTTGATTACTTGGAGTCTTCATGTCACTGTTGGAGTGTAACCTCTTTGATGTGTACAAGGTTCTGTATTGATCCTTATAGAACAATTTCACAACTACCGAATGATAGGAGTCATCCCAATCATTCCATATCAATTCCCCTTAACTCATCCTTCTTGACCAATGCATCCCCAATGGCTTGTGTAACCTTTCTTGGCCTTATACTCTTTTAGGTTTTCTCTACCTTTTCCAATAGCTTTTGGTGTGGGGGATTAATTCACTTTGTTTGTCTTAGTATTACATTAATCCCCTTGCCCTCTTTCTCATCCGAGGTGATCTTGAGGAAAGTTGTTCATTACACCTCAATGATGTATTGAAATGTAACATGAATGGGTTGGGTGAATGGATATGTCATGGTTGCTACATAGTTTCACTATATCTTGCACTATTTCTCGCTTTTAAAAAATTTGTTTTACTAATTATCCCTTAATCACTCTTTCACGTTTCCTACAAAAAATTTTGCATAGATGTTGTTTTCATATCCCCCTCAATCCTTCTTACAACCCATCTCCTTGATGTGATTTCACAACCTTCATACTTTTTTGGTCGTTTGAGATCTATTTCAATTTCTTAAATGCTTTTAGTTGTTATATCCACTTAATTTTCAAAATTCTCAACTGTATAATCCCTTAACATATTGTTAAACCCACCATATCGAATATTTTTGACTTTTGGAGCCTTTAATTTGTGTGAAATCACCTTTTTGAGCTCTTTCTTTTTGCGTGAATTATATATTCTTCTATTATGCTCCATTCTAAGACTTATTTGTTTTGAAAAGGCATTTCATATCCCTCTAACATATTTGATCCAACTTATAACTTCGATTGTAGATCCAATTACCTTTTGGTTTAGTTATTTATACTTCATACTCCTAATAAATACTTGAAACACATAAATATCAACTCTATAAAAACAAATTACTTTTATTTACCGGTATCTCTTTGCACTATGATTTTGAAGGGAAAATCCTACTTTAACTTGTGTGCTCTAGAGCACTTATTTCTGCATTTTGTTTGCACAATTAGGTAGGGTAGGATTTTAAAAATCTCGCATTTATCTTACATGATTGTGTGTTTCCCTGTAAATCCTACATCAACACTATTTTTTGTGAAGTGATGTGATGAATTATATAGGTTCCTTTCCATCTTATGTACAACCTTCTTGGGTGCAGTTTGAAGCTACTTTCATAAACCAATACCATTTTTTAAAAATTCTTTAGTTTAAAATTTCCTATCACACCATGATTGTGTGTTTCATGGTTCTAACTTGTTGGTATGTAATTTTCCTCCATCCTTGTCCACTCTATTAACCTCTTCTTAATGGACTCCTCATCTCCTAGCCTTGTTGCAATGCACAAGCTCAAGACTATATACTCCATAGACCTAACTTATTCCATGCCATATACCAATTGAAATGGGGCCTTCCCTATATCGTGCTTGTAATTAATCATAAATGCCCATAGTACTCAAAATATTCTACCTTCGAAATCACTTATTTCCACGTCACATATTTTAGTGAGCATTCTTTCTAACACTTTATATGTTTCCTATATTTGCCCATTTTTCTATAGGTGGTAAGCCATAATTTTCTGGTGCATGGTCATAAATTCCTCTATGAGCACCTTGATCATATTATTTATAAAAGTGATCTCCTAGGTCATTGATGGGATTCTATGGGTATCCATATCATGTAATAATGTTCTCATAGACAAACTTAACTATATCCCTAGTTCCGTAGTTTGGTGTGGCTACGACCTCTACCCATTTAGTAAAGTATTTTGTTGTTATGATGATGCATCAAGCCTCAAATTGCTTAGAAGGTGGATGAATAGGCCAAACAAAATCAATTCCCTATTACTTAAATGGTTGTGAAACTAAGATTATCCTATCCTTTGACATACATCACAATGCTTCACTATTTGTTATGCATATTGAAACATTGCATGACACCAAATTCAACTTTGTGGTATATTTTTCATGGTTAATTCCCCTATGAAATTACCTCCCACAACCCCTTCACACACTTCTCTTAAATTGGATGCGCATTCATGATCTAATGCCACTTTGCACAATATCTCATCTTCTCCTAGTTTGTATAGTAAGTCATTGATCACCGTGAATGGTAATGCTCTCAAAAGTAGTTGTTTATTTTTTATCTCAGTGTAGTTATTCAAGAGTGTCTCATTATGTTGATTTAATGAAATCTTAAATATTTATTTGAGGACTGAGATCAAATGAATATACCAGTAATAAGCAAAATCTATCATGCAATAAACAAACAAGTATAAGCAATAGGGAAATGGGAGTGAAACTACTTGTATTCAAAGATATGGACTGATTATGGGCTAGAAGATAGGATAAGAAGGATGGATCTGAACTATGTATGCTCTGTCTAAGAAACAGGGATCTGGAACCTCTTCGAAAAAGACTGCCCAGGTTTTGGTGTTTAAAATGGGCACCGATGTCTTGGCAACAACTCTGCTTTTGATATTCTCAAGGTTTGAACTTATCTTATTTCTTTTACTCTTTGTCACATCCAATTCACTGTAGGGTTCATGTGTCACACCTGAACATGGAAAACAAACCCTAGCTACCTACATAAGGCTCAAGAAAACATTAGATGGAATAAATAATGCATATGCTTGATTCAGACTAACCTCAGAGGTCACCCCAATGTGATCATCACCAAGTGTTGCACTACATTTTCATACTCTATGTAGATCTAGTGGGTGTGTGTGATTGAATTGTGTCTTTTAAAGCTAGTTTTCCCTTATGTTAGTTGCACCAAGATAACGGGATATGACTAATTTTCCCCCAAGATGAATGCGTGAAATGAAATTCAGAAATAACCCATCCTGTGCAGTGAATAATTTAGCCCAAATGCAGTCCTTGAATGTTGTTCTTTTCCCAAGTTGTAGATAGTAAGTAATAGCCCAAAGTTGTCATGCCCCTGCTAATAGTGAGTAAGTTGTATATATATATATATGACTTCTTTGTTTGCATTTCAACACTTAGTGACACTAATGATTGACCCAAATAATTAGAAAAAAACCAAAATTAAGTATTAAACAACAATTTAGAAAATCAAAGAGAATGGACAAAGTGCCCATAAGGGACACTAGGGCCCAGGCGCTAGTGTCCTTGATGGGTGGTATTGCCCCAAATCCAAGCAACAAAAATAAGAATCCCAGTGACTTGACCAAAAGATATAAATCCAAGAAGTATAAAACAATGTCACAATCAAAATCAATCAAAGGTAATATGAGGACTATGAAAAGGTGTCACTAATGTCTAATCTTCATACTTATAAATCGTGTGTATAACAACATACTAGAGGCGTGATGTAATAGTGATAAGTGAATAATTTTGTGTCTACATATGTAAAAACTGCATAATTTCCCCTAATTGTTATAGCACCATTGTGATTATAAATAAGTGTGTATCAAGAAAATCCTCATTCAGCTCCTTTAACTCTTCCTTTGTGTATATCTAACTTTAGTGGTCAAAGCCCACATGTTCTTTTCCAAATTTTAAATTTAAATTGAATTTGTACCCCTAAAATACCATTAATCATCTTGAAATCTATCAACTTGGAACCACTTGTATCAGATGCGCTAATATCTCAAGAGTTAAATGATTGTATGTTAAAATACAAAAGGAGTCCCCAGTACTATCACTAGGTAAACTGCATGAAGAGTAAAGACACCAGTCAATGACCATGCCTCTTCGATTGCACTCCTAACTATTCTCAAATAAAACACTGCCATAAATCCGGCCATGTTTTAAGAAAAAAATCAATGTGATGATCTCATTTTCATTCCAAATTCACTGTGAAAGTATTGATCCTATTGTAGACCATTGGGATACATCCACATAAGGATTCCATACGGTCACTCCAATTTCGCATGATTTCAATATACAGACAATGATAAAAGTTATGACCTTAAGCCACATGAATGTGTTTCGGGAAGCTTATTTTGGGTTTGTCAGACATTTTATGTCATTTGACGGGACTGAGAATTCCATATGTTACATAGATGCTGGAGTATCCTTGATGAATTTCTAATTATATCTCGTGTTCCCTATAAACGATCATACTTCTCATTAAAATTGTAGATGATGTTTAGAGGACTAATCACCACTATCATTTCTTGGTCAATGAGAAGTCCATCTTTGCATGACCACATTGGAGCTCAGAGTCAAAAGTTTATAAGGCGCAAAAAAGAAGCTTCAGGGGTCAAATTCACTACACTTTGTAATGCAATACTTCACTCTCACATCAGCTACATTTCGGCAAAATTGGGCTCGCGTGTCCCCAGCAAAAATAATTGCCTACTCATGGACACTTTACATCCAAGAAGTCACCTGATTTGGGATTCCTTGTCCCCGTGCCACACATATCATTGAAAACACTAGCTCGTGAGGGATGTTTCAATTCCGCATTCGCTGCAACGTATGGTTTACTTAAATGTACCCCCATTCCATTGCGAATTTAGACGTCCCGCGCTTAATTTTGTCATCGACTATCTTGGAGACATTTGGTCCGCACCATCCGTAATATATTGACTTGCAAAAAGGATTGATTTTTCACCGCCCTGCATGTATGCTTCGAGTATTTCATTAGGTAATGGAGTTGGAAATGGTTCATTCTGTAGACACAAAATCATGAACTTGGGTACATTTATAGGTCCTAAAAGCATACTTACATTCATATGATTCCTAAGCGATAAAACTAGTAATTCACAATGATCTTTCACCTTTTTGCTTTGTTTTGTGTCTTCTTTCTGGTCTTTCACACCCTACATCCCAGTCAGTACTTTACTACTGTATATTTTATGACTCAAGACACCAGCACCCTGACGCCCTCATCCCCTCCGGGCCCCTACAACCGCTTTCTATCTTACTCACCTCTTTTGGGCCTCTTATATCTTTTGGGCATCTTATTTTCTTATGGGTCGGCCTTCCAGTAGTCAATTATGAAATTCAACTAAGGGAATCATATAAATCCAAAGCCATGTGACTAAAATAAAGGACCAAGCTCTAAGCATCTATTATCATCACCTAAACTTGCATCTAAAGCCACATCTAAGAGAACTAAAGGAATCCATCTAACATTCTTTTAAGGGACAAGGGATTACATTTTCAGTATACAATTCATAGGAAGGGGAAGTTTATTTTTCCATCCACACATCTATTTACATTGGTACATCTAACTATCTTCCCATATCAAGTGCACTTGCACAAGGGCTTCCCAGGGCACAATTCTTTCACACGCGCACAAGAACTACACGAAGTTTGAGATGTAGTGCAATGCTTGGTCGTAAGTTCACTCAATCAAGTGATCATCGGGGTCAGCCTGACTCCCCATATTGCATCTTTTATTTTTGGGATTCAATGTAGTTTATGGGTTTTACAGGTCAACATTTCTTTACAGGTTACAAGTGAATTTGACTTTCATCTAGCAACACACAAGTGAACAACAATGACTATTGATGACCATCTTACGATACCAAAAAACTAGGTTTTGAGCTCCTGCACAATCATAGGCACCCAATAGAGGTCTCTGACACCCTTGCCCCAGTCCAGGTGCCCTAGTCTAAGCTTATCCAACAATTCTAGAATTTACTGTGCTCAGTTGTGGCAGTTTTCCCTTCTTGTTCATCAGTTTTCCAGTCCATATCAGTTCCAGGCATAACATGAATTAGGTAAGTCATTTTTCTCCATCCCTTGCACTTAGGATTTTATATTTATCTAACTTATTGCTTATGTCAAATTTGTACTTTAGCATTTGTTTATCATACGTAACTCTGTAATATCTAAGGTTTAACATTAAGCATAAAATTCTATATATGTGTTAAATCATTTAGTGAACCCCCATTCAAACACTCTTGGATCCTCTTTTCTCCTTAGCATCCCTATCTTAGGATCCTCTCATTATAGATGTCTCCATTAATGATTTCTTTCTAACTAATCCTGATTGTAAGGCTAAAATCATTTCTTTCTTGGATAATACTCGTATTCCTTCTAATACTCATCCAAACCTTGTATATCAGTTATTTGTAGTTGCATTTTTAGAACAACTTACTTTTCCATCTAATACAGTTGTCACTCTTTTTGTTTATGACAATTACCCTCCCCTATATATATTGGCTCACATCTATAACATGGGTATTAAGTGGACAATAATCGATAATGGATATGAACTCTAACTTTGTACGTTATCACTCCTTCAAAACCTCAGCCTTTCTTTAGCTAATGTTAGCTCATCATCCATTTCTCTTCATGCATATGATTCCTCTACACACCCGTGCATAGGCACCATCACTTTACCTCTTACAGTCAGGCCAAAAACTATTCCTACGATGTTCTTTGTTATCAATACCGAAGTGCAATACAATTTCTTACTTGGTAGACCATGGCTTCACGCTATGTAAGCAGTCCCTTCTATAGTTCATTAGTGCATTAAACTCCTCCATGATGACTATGAACATACTATTGTTGTTGACCGTGACCCATTCAATTATTGTCGTCTAGACCCAATCACTACATTTCCTACTCCACTTCCTATCACCCCTATACAACCCATTGATGATGATCAATTCATGGAACATCCCACCTCCACCGCCACCTTGCCTCCTTTCGAGGGTACTATTTATGCATTAGCCACTGAACCATCCACTTCATATTCCCATGTGCACCCTACATCAACACTTCCTCATTTCACATGAACTCTTTTCATAAATAATTCATGTTGGCCTCACATCCCATTCGATCCCACTCACTTAGACACTATTTGCAAACATGATGGCTTGGTTCAGCTAAGATTTATAATTGATCACCTCCTTCCTCCATCTCATTATCCCCACCTCTATCATGGATATGTCCACATTACTGCTGCTTATGGCCTTCACGTATTCCATTTACAAGTTTCCCTCGCATGCACTTCTCTTCTTACACTTGGGCAATCTTGGCTTGACTACATTGGTGACCTTAGATCCTAATCATATTGATATCACATTTCCCATGGCCTTCAGCCATGTTTCTTTTTGCCACGATTCATTTCTCAGCTATACACAAAATCTTACTCATTGGCGTGCACATGGTTTTCCACTACCACCTTTCACTGACAAAGAATATGTTATGGGCATGTACAATTTACATCGAAACGGATCTTTACATGATCAACCTCATACTATTGCTTACCAGGTCTATGACGCTTCTTCGTTTGGATTCAATTATGACACTGATGATCTCCTAGATGATGTTACTTGATTATTATCTACATCATACACTTGGGGGGGGGGGGAATCACACTTATTCTCCCGCTTCCTAGCATTTTTCAGGTGTTTACCATTTCTACTCCTACACACTATGCTTCATACTTCCAATTTATACGTGATCTCACACAACTGGTATCATCATTACCCTATGACGCACTCTAGTTCCATGGTTCATACTCGACTGCCGAGGGTCTAAATATGAAATGAAACTCACCCCATTAACTATTCACGCTCTATGCTTCATGATACATCATTCTAGCACATACTTTTAAGCCATTTCTTGACGACGCACTCTTGTTCTATGGTTCATTCTTGGCTATCGAGGGGTATTTTATAAATGAACCTCATCTCATACTCATTCACATATGCTCGCGGGGCATAATGCTCCTATCACATTCACGTTGCATACAATTTCATCTCACTCATTCACAACATATTCCATATCTTGGTTGCATTTACTCTTGCTTACTTATACTTACATGTACACTTTGTTTCCCATGCTAGACAGATACTTAGTATGTCATTATAATTTCTATATACACATGCACATTCACTTGTTCTCTAGTTGTGAATGCAGACTTCGTACAAATATTTACACGAAGTAATGATGTTTGGCACAGTACCTTTTACCAGTCCCACCGAGGCTCTTGGGGGCATCTACTTTCTCACACATCACAGGTGATATTGTTCTATTATATACTACTTCCTATTCTTACTAGCACATCACTTTACATTGATACATACATGTCTTGACATACTTTTTATCTTTCTAACATGCTAACGGGTGCTTTATGTGCAACATTTGTGTTGCAAACTATTTTGCACCACGATGAAGTTGCACTCCAAAGGAAACGTAATAGCTCTAGTGTAATCACAAGGAGGAATCAATCAATCAATGGAAGAACTTGCATAACAGAACAAAGCTTGCACATAGAGAAAGACAACAGAGTGTCTTGGCATACTCATAAATGTCAAATGAAGGGATACATATAGGGTGCTGAGTAACCCTAGTGCATGACACACAAGCAAACCCTAAACCTAACCCATGTGAGATGACCCTCCATATGTGTGTGGAGGACATATAGGATCCCACACACCAACACCCCCCTTCATCGAAGCTGGGGTAGTGGCTATGATGAGTCAGACAGAACAAGAAGACACTCCTAAACAACTAAGAAAGATGTGTCAATGGGGCTCGACAACTAAAGGCCTGATAAGGTGCCCATATACAAACAACATCTTCCTAGAAGAAGAAGAAGAGAAGGACTATATAGCCCGAAGAAGATGAGCAAGCTGCATAAGACCTCACCCCAAGAAGAGACCGCAAGTGAAGAAACTTCACTTCAGTGAAGGGCTTGGTGAGTATATCTGTAATCTGATCAGCTGTTTGAATATACTGAATGTCGATGATACCATCATGAATAAGCTCTTGTATGAAGTACATATGGATCTCAATGTGCTTCGTCCACTAATGTTGAACTAGATTTATGCAAATTGAGATAGTGCTCGTGTTATCACAATAGATAATGGTGGGCTACCAAAAGTGGATGCCAAACTCTGTCAGAATACCCTGTAGCCAAACAACCTCTGTGGTAGCGTTAACTGCTCCTCTGTATTCTACCTCTGTAGAAGATATCGCAATTGCATTTTGCTTCTTGCTAGACCAACTAATAGGACCCAAACCAAGAGAGAAATTGTAGCCAGAGGTAGATTTCTGATGATCTAAGTCACCGGCCCAATCAGAATCTGTGAACCCAATCAAGTCAATATCCACCCCTCCAAAATAGTGAATGCCATCAGTATAGGTGCCACGAACATAATGAAGGATCCACTTAGCTACTTTCCAATGCAACTCATGTGGCTCCTGCATGAATCTGGACATGATCCCAACAACATAAGATAAATCTGGTCGAGTGTGAGTCAAGTAAATCAAGCTCCCCACCAACTATCGATAAAGGGTACCATCAACCAAGGGAGTAGAGAAATCAGAAACCAACTTAACCCCAAAAAGAAAAGGAGTAGGAGAAGACTTGCAATCAGACATCTGAAAATGAGCAAGCAAGTCAAGAGCATACTTAGGTTGTGAAATAAAAATTCCTGAGTCAGATTGTGAAATCTGGATCCCAAGAAAGTAATGAAGCAGACCTAAGTCAGTCATGGAAAACCTGTTGGCCAAGGTGATCTTCACAGAATCAATGATAGAGGAAGAGCTACCTGTGATCAACAAGTCATCAACATAGAGAACAAGAATGAGTATGGAGTCATCTTGCCGTAGAATATAAACATTTGGATCAGAGTGACACCTAGTAAACCCTTGATGTAAGTAAAAAGGAGTCCATCTTGGCATACCAAGCCCGAGGGGCTTGTTTAAGGCCATAAAGAGACTTCTTTAACTTACAAACGAGGGAGGGATCATGGACATAACCCGAAGGTTGTTCCATGTAGATATCTTCCTCTAGGTCACCATGAAGGAAGGCACTCTTAACATCCATTTGATGGAATTTCCATCTGTTTGTTGTGGCAATGGCAAGGGTCAGTCGAATAGAAGTCATCTTCGCAACCGGAGAAAAGGTTTTAGTATAATCAACCCCAGCTATCTGGGAGAAACCCTTAGCTACTAATCGTGCTTTAAACTTTTTGACATCTCCATCTACTCCATACTTTGTTCGGAACACCCACTTACACCGAACGATTTTTCTTCCTTTCGGAAGAGGGGTGAGATCCCAAGTATCGTTCTTCATGAGAGAGGAATACTCCTCATCCATGGCAGAATCCCACTCAGGAATACCAGAAGCCTCCTAGAAAGACTGTGGATCAGAGGCAGAGGTGAAAGAAAGAGTGGGGTCCAATGAAATATGAGTGAGTACGTCTCATATCTGAAGTATCTCCAACTAAATCTCCAGCACTTTGCAAAGTTTTCCTAGCCCAAAGAGGACCAGGAGGATCAGGCTCTGAGTCAGAAGATTCATCACTCGAGTGAGAAGGGACATAGTCCTCATCATCACTACTGTCAGAATCAGAAGACTCAAGGCTCTGATGGTTGGGAGGATCAGGAAGAGGAGCACACTCAACAACATCATCATCTTATGAGTCAGAATCTGAATCAGCAAGCTGAAGAACCTCAATAGGTAGAGAAGTAGAAGTCGAAGAAGACTCATCGAACTTAACACTTCTCTCAATATAAAGCTCATGAGAAGTAGGATTCAACAATCGATATCCCTTCACACCATCAGGATACCCTACAAAGATACAAGGTTTGGATTGTGGTTCCAATGCCTTGCATTTCTTCTTGGGAATTCGAGCCATAGCCTTGGATCTGAAGACTCGAAAGTGCTCAACATCAGGCTTGCATCCAAACCAAGCTTCAAAGGGTGTCATCCCTCTTACTGCCTTGTGTGGAACATGGTTCTGAATGTAATTAGCACAATTCACTGCTTCAACCCAATACTACGGAGGAAGAGACTTCGAATGAATCATACAAGTGGCCATCTCCTTAAGAGTACGGTTCTTTCTTTCTGCTACTCCATTTTGCGAAGGGCTATAAGCAACTGTATGCTGCAAGGAGATCCCTTCAGAAGTACAGAAATCCATGAACCTATTGTTTACATATTCACCTCCATTGTTAGTTCGAAGAACCTTAATAGACCGTTCCGCCTGTTTCTCAGCAAGAGCCTTAAAGTCCTGAAAATGTTCAAAGACTTCAGACTTAAGCTTAAGAAAATATACCCAAGTATATCGTGAATAGTCATCAATGAAGGTCAGCACATAAAGAGCTCTAGTAAATGAAGGAGATGGAAATGGACCAGAAATATCGCTGTGAACAAGATCCAAAGGACGAGTAGCTCTCCAGGATTTTCCTTTGTCAAAGTTCTTTTCAGGATGCTTTCCAAGGGTACAACCCTCACAAAGACCCTTAAAAAACTTGACGCGAGGGTAACCCGTTGACCATTTCATTTTGGCTCAATTGTTCAAGGTAGCGATAATTTAGATGTCCAAAATGCTCATGTAATAGCTTACTAACCTCATTTGCATGAGTGAGAAAGGAAGTGGGCGTAGAATCAGAAGTAAAGTGGGAAAAGGTATACAACCGTGAACAGTGATCCGCCTTTCCCTCAGCCACTGTAGTGTCATCGTTAAGCTCACGAATAATCACCGAGTTAGGACCAAATTCCACTCACATTCCTTCACCAAGGTGAGTAATTTGGTAAACCGATAGGAGATTGGTAGAGAGATCAGGAACACTCAACACTTGGTTGAATGTTCCCCCATCCATCTCTACCGATCCACTACCAGAAACCAACACTGTCGTGTCATTACCCATCGTGATTTGGGACATACCACAAGGCTCGATGTTGGAGAACTCAACATGTGAAGAAGCCATGTGGTGCGAGGCACCAGAATCTATAATCCACGTCGATGAAGGAGAAACTTTGGCTACAAGGGCCTTTCCTTTCTTCTTATCAGATTTAGAACCTTTTGCAGTAGAAGACTCGGCCTTCGGAGCATTTTGTTTGATAGACTCAGGAACACCTATTTGATTTTTCTCAAGTAAATGAGTAAGGTGATCAATTTGTTTTCTCATACACATATGCTCTTTATGACCAGGATTCTTGCAATAGGAACACAAATACTTGTCTTTCTGTGCTCTAGGCTCAGAAGTCGAAGTGTTTGTGTTAAATTTAGTTTTGGTCTTGGTTTCCTTCTTAGGTTGATCCTTTCTTTCTTTCTTCTTTTCAGTCTTCTTTTCCTTACTAGTACTTGCTACAAGGGCATGTGATTTGGACTTGAGAGACCCCATTTGAATGAGTTTGTCCTGTTCTCGAATGAGTTGGGACAAAAAAAGTCAAAGGAGGGCATATTCCAATCCTTGCCCAAGGTAACTTTTGTAGCGTAAAAAGTTGACACAAAGACAAAATATTCAGGACCTAACTTAGAGAGAATCAACAAGATCAGTTGAGAATCTTTCTTCTCTACTTGACATTCCTTTAACAACAATCTAGTGTGGACAAACTTAGAGAAGAATGCTTGTAGGTTTTCAAAATCACTAGGATTTAACCCTAGTAGTTCGTTTTCCAACTCATGCGCTCTCATGTCATCTTGTTGTCCAAACATTCCATCTAACGTTTTCCACGTAGAATTAGGTGTTTCAGATGACTCAATGTGGAAGAGCAAGTCAGGAGAAACAAACATGCAAAGAAGACCTAAAGCTTCATCACTACGGTTTAACCACTTAGATTTTTTAGGGTCATTGTCTGGTTCAGTCTCAGTTCCCATGGTGATGCGGGAATAACCCTTTACCCCTTAGTTTCATAATTATTTTCGATCTCCATTCAAAGAAGTTGAACGGTGTAAGCAAAGGAATTGAAAGTGCATCCATAGTGAAGAGAGAGAAAGAATGCAGAAAAGAAACACAAGAATCACAACCACCCAGGACAATATAATAACCCCCCTGCTTTCGGCACTTTATAGTTTAGTGTGTTGAATACAATCGGGTCCGAGTGTGCATCTTGAAACACTTGGTAACTCACCTTGCAATCAGCGTAATAACGTGCAAGAGAGGAGACCACAATCATGTTTCGTGGAGCACAACAAAGTGACACCGTACACAAGCACAATTGCAAAAAACTAGGAAGGAGGTGAAATCAAATCCTGGTTGTGAGAAAAAGTGTCTCACGTCACAAAGGATACCCCCTTGCTGCAAACTATGGCGGATGTGCTCACTAGTCGCAAGCAATAATAAGGGTAAAATACAATGTTTTAAACGAACTCAAGATGAGTCCGAGAGATCTTCAGAATGCCGAAAAAGCACGCAGAAGACAAATAGGAGCTCGGAGTGTTACTGCACACTTGAGCACACGATTAGTAAAAAAATCAACAATAACGCTTAAAAAATTATTGTTTAGAAACGTCCAGTTTAGCTAATTTTAGAGCTTTTGGAGTTTTTTAAAAAATGATTAAAAGAACGTTAATTGAAAAGATGATTTTAAAATTATTTAAATCGTAAAATGAGGTCAGATTTGAAATTAATAAAACTAGATTTAATATAATTAAATCTAATTAATTTCAAATAATAAAAAAAACTAATTAAGATCTAATTAATTAAATCCTAATTAAATATTTAAATACTTTCCTTTTTTAAAGAAATTCAAATTTAAATAAAAAGATCCACTAAATTTAAAAATTTAAATTACTTTTATATAAGAAATTTCCAAAAAGCTTGCCTTATAAAAATTTAAAAATGCCCACTTCTTAAAAGAGACCCACCATTTTTAAAAACTTACAAAAAAACTTACCATACCATAAATAAACTTACCAAAAGAATGTAACATCCGATTTGAATAGAAAAAGGAAACTTACCGGGTAAAATCACAAGTTGGAGGAATTTACGTGGGAGTTGTGGAGGGAGTTTACCAAAAAACAGAACGTTTGCTTTTTGCCATGGAACAGACTTTGGAGGGAGGAGTCTCGAGGTGGCTATGCAGAGGGAGCACGTCAGAAGGGTTGAGACCAAAAGGAGCACATGACATAGGAGGAGCTCACAGCTCGGAGCAAGGTCACAACCCAAAAAATGTGAAACTCACGGCTCATAGGGTTGTGGGGTCGACAACAAAGTGCATGGGAAAGCTCACGGTCAGAGAAGACACATGGCAAACGACTTTGTAGGGAGAAATGGACAGGCCAACAAAAACCGACAGTCTGAGGCTACAGACCAAGCAAACACGGGAAAGAGCACACAAAACTGCAGACTCAACCAGGAGGAACTCAGGCCAGAAACAAAGAAAGCATGACTCGAAGTTTGCTAAGTTTGCAGAAGCTCGTGTTTGGAGTTGTAGACCAAGCAAGGAAAAAATGCACAAGGACTAATGCAACCACCAATTTTAAACCTGGATCTTGCAAAAAAAACACCATGCAAATACCAAAAAAATGATCTAAAAAAGGTAGACTAGTTTTAAAAATCAAAAATAAAAAAGCAGAATAAAGAACCTCAAGCTGATGTGCTCTTGAATTTAGTTGCAGGAGCTAAATGTGGCTACAAAACCCCTGAAAACTCAAGGAGATCTGCACATGCACGAAGAACACAGCAAAATGGAAAACTTTCCAAGAACAACTTGTTAATTAATGTTAGCAATAAATTTCCAAAATCTAATGATTAAAAAACTTGCAATAAAAAATTAAAAAAACCAGAAAATAACTCAAATTTTAAATGATGCTACCAGATTTAGCCACAATCTAGCTAAATGTAGCTGTAAAACCCCTGAAACTCAAGGAATAGCTCTGATACATGCATTAAGAACACCAGCAATCCAAAACAACTTTCCAAGAACAATTACCTCCTGGGAACATTAGCAAGTCATTCCTAATCTAATGATCTGATTGGGTAAACCCGGCATCGTGCAGGAGGGTGTTGGCAAAATGTAACAAGATGAGATCCCAACTCAGATGACGAATGCACGTTTACCTGATCATGCAACTCTGATACCATGAAAGAGTTGGCGAGAATCATATCAAAAACTGTGCACCACGATGAAGTTGCACTCTAAAGGAAACATAATAGCTCCAGCGTAATCACAAGGAGGAATCGATCAATCAATGGAAGAACTTGCATAACAGAACAAAGCTTGCACATAGAGAAAGACAACAGAGTGTCTTGGCATACTCATAAATGTCAAATGAAGGGATACATATAGGGTGTTGAGTAACCCTAGTGCATGACACACAAGAAAACCCTAAACCTAACCCATGTGAGATGACCCTCCATATGTGTGTGGAGGACAGGCATACATTGGATGAACCAGTTGCCCATACAACAACTCATAGCCACAATTTAGATATGTACAATACAAGATCAACACATGTTACAGTTTCAGAAATGACCCAAAATATGACTTGGGTTCTTAGTTCACCATAGACACCAACACCCAGATACAAACACTAGCACCTAGGTGCTCCTGACCTTTCTTAGGCACCTACAACCATGGGGCAGTTATAGTTATTTTATCAGTTCAACATGGTTCATAGATGTTTTCAGAGTAGTTTTCACGATACAGGAACAATCCCAGTAATGAGAATGCATTCTATCTCCAATTGGAATAATTTATTAACCTCGATACAATACAGAACTAAACACGAAATAAAACAAGATCACACCGTTTGTAGTGGTGTATAATTGGTAAGCAGTCATAGAAGGAGAGTAACACTAAACCTCTCTCCCTAACACTCTTCTGTCATGGCGTGAGATCGCCCAAAAAACTCACACTTGGCTTGAGATCACCCAAAATAATCACTCTTCTACAACATTTTAGGACATTTTCTATCCATTTCACTCTTCACGGATCAAGTGCATACTTTCTTTTTTACATGCTTTTACATAGATTTGCAAGAGTTTTCATAATACACGACTTTGACTTCTGTTTCACTCTTCTTTTGTAGGTTCATCCTTCATACGAAACAATAAACAACCCTTCATCAAGCAAAACAATAGGTATAACACAACACAACACAACACAATATGCTTCACCCCTAGGGTCACTTTCCCTTTCTTAGCTTCCACACTTCATTTTTATCACTTCACACTTTCACATGTCCACTCGGCCTGCTTTCGCCATCAATCTACAAGGAACAAAAGGTACACATATTTTAACTACTTTATGTTATCGAATATTCACTCAACAACATAAAAGTTGGGGAAAATGTAGACACAAAATCACACGCTTGGGTACATTTCTAGGTCCTAAAAGCATACTTGCATCCATATGATTCTTAAGCAAAAAAACTACTAATTGAGAACAATCTTTGGCCTCTTTGCTTTCTTTCTTGTCTTCTTTCTGGTCTTTCACACCCTACAAACCAAGTGGTACTTTAGTGCTTTATCTTTTATGACTCCAAACACTAGCACCTAGCCAGGATGCTAGCGCCTAGGTACCCTCATCCCCTATGGGCGCCCTCAATCTCTTTATATCTTACTCACCTCTTTTGGGCCTTTTATTTTCTTATGGGTTGGCCTTCCAATTGTCAATTACAAAATTCAACTAAGGGAATCATATAAATACAAAGCTATGTTACCAAAATAAAAGACCAAGCTCTAAGCATCTATTATCATCACCTAAGCTTGCATCCAAAGGCATCCATTCAAGGGACAAGAGACTGCATTTTTTGTATACACTTCATAGGAAGGGGAAGTTCATTTTTCCATCCACACGTGTATTTACATTGGTACATCTAGCTATCGCTTGCTAACAAGTGCACTTGTACAAGGGCTTCCTAGGGCACGATCCTTTCACACGCGCTCAAGAACTACATGGAGTCTGAGATGTAGTGCAACACTCGGTCATAAGTTCACTAGTTGGGTGACCACCAGGGTCAGTTTGAGTCCTCATATTTCATCTTTTCTCCTTGGGATTTGATGTGGTTTGAGGGTTTTACAAGTCAACATTTATTTGCAGGTTACAGGCAAATTCAACGATCATCCAATGACACGCAGGCGACCAACATCGACTATTGGTGACCATCTTGCGATACTAGAAAAACCAGGGTCTGAGCTCCTGCATAGTCGTAGGCACCCAACAGAGATCTTTAGTGCCCTCACCCCAGTCCAGGCGCCCTAGTCTAGGCTTATCCAACAGTTCCAAAATTTACTATGCTTAGTTGTGACAGTCTGCCCTTCCTGTTCATTAGTTTTCCAGTTCGAATTAGTTCCAAGGATAGTGCGAATCAACTAAGTCATTCTTCTCGCTCTCTTGCACTTAGGGTTTTATATCTATCTAGCTTATTGCTTATGTCAAATATGTACTTTAGGATTTATTTATCATACATGACTTTACAATATCTAGGGTTTAACATTAAGCATAAAATTCTATATATTTTTTAAATCACATTCATGCACGCATCATCCAATTCCCCGTAGTCCCTGTTTATGCATATTTTCCATGTCTTCTTTGGTTGTGTCACTACCAAACTTACCCAATCATATTTCTTCATAGGCTAGTTTGAACTAGCTCTTATCATTTGATCTAATTAATGTTTCACCTTTGATTTCATATTTGGGTTTAGATTGTAAGGATGTTTCTTCATCACTCGTAAACCTTCCTTTGGTTGATTGTATATTTCTCCCAAGGATGGATCAACTCCCTTTATTTCACTAGAATTTGTAGGGAATACATCTTAATAATCTCATAATAATTGCACTATTTTGGATATCTCTTCGTGTGTTTAATAATCTCCTATACTTGTCATTTTAATTGTTCCCAGAGGTCTAATGTATTATATTATTTTTTTACACTTGCTCACTATACCTTGCCCTTCCCTTTATCCTAGGCATCATACAACTTCCTCGAGCCTTATTTTTCTTCAACTTTGAGGTTACACATGCACACATCTTTTCCCTTTTGAGAATCTACGTTATTTGGGAGAGGTTTTATGTGCTCTACTTCAAACATACCTCTTAGCTCCATATCTTCCTTACAGTCTCAACTTGCTTCTTCTCCCTTGTCATCTCCTACCCAATAATAAGAAGATATCATGTATTGATTACTTCCACATGATTCTCTCGAGTCCTTGCTCATTGTTACATACCTTGCAGATTCTATTTTAACTAGGTCCTTAAATTCTACTCCACCCTCTGTATCTATAGTTCCAGAAAAGAGAAAGGTTCTTATCTTTTACAAAGTTGTATGTATCATCGCATTATCATCTTCAAAAGTGAAAGTTTGTATGGAGTCCAGTTGGACATGTACCCAATTGTATATTTCTCTTCTTCATTCTTAGTGCATGTATGTGGATTTAGGTAGCAAGGTGAGCATTTATAAGAAGATGTGAACCCACCATTTTGGTTCAATTTGTGGTTCCTTCTAATTATCAATGTAAACCTATATGTGTAGTTCTAGGCACTGACTCGTGTAAAACCATGGCCATGATGTTATCAACCTTGAAGGTAATGTAAACCTTGATTGTAACATGCCACTTTCTTCTCTCCATCCCTTATGCTTATTTCTTTGTGTGGCCAACCATGTCGCTGCAACCCTTTCTGGTGTACATTTCATTGTGCCTTACTCTCATTTTCTTTTAAGGTACATGCTCCTAAACTTTAATAATAAATATATCCAAGTTATTGGTACCAAGGTATTATGGGATTTACATTTCTCGCATGTGTACCATCTGCATGAGTCTAACTTCATGTTGCTTACGCATCCAATAATTTGTCCGAGTTTGAATATCCACTTATTGATGACACTGACCCCTATGGAATATGACTCTCTTTGTTGGATTTATTATAGTCTTGGTGGGTTTGTGTAAACTCATATAATCTCCCAATATCAAACATTTTAGGTGACCATAGACCCTCATTAATGAATGGATTTTTGGTTTGTGCTTTTCAAGGAATCTCTAAGGGCTTGCACAGGGATTGCACAACCCCACTTCTTTCCATATCTATCTGTGTTTCTCTAGTTCTTGGAAAACATTCTTTGTGCTGATGATCCACCTTGAAGCAACTTTTTGCATCGTGTGTATATGATGACAATGGTTCTTTAAGATTAATGGTGTATGGTATTTTTCTTGTTCTTATTCACGGGGATGACAACAATGGATTCATTTATGTCTGCTTCCATTTGATTTGTGTCTGCATTAATTGTCATGTTCACATGCCCATTTTGTGGTATACTATAATGTTTACTTGATGAATAACCCTAACAATAATACCATATAAAATATGATATCAAATCTATTAATTAATTTGTTGCTGCATTATATTTATTTTTTACTTGTCACAATTAAATTTAGATGAGAAAAAGTTAAAGCGAAAATTCATTTAAATAACTAAAGAGACTAGGTGTGTCGAAGGCGGTGATACATGGGTGGTGGGACAATGCGGTCCAATATTGATCAAAATTGTAATCTTATCTGAACAAGGTTTATAAGTTTCTGTCGGTGGTTGGATAAGGGGGCAATGAAAATCATATTCAAATTTAAACCCACAAAATCATTACTGAGCTACTTCTACACCAACTTATCGACACAAACAACATAATCATCATTCATAAAGGAGTCGGGATACCTATCATCGATTTTGCATACAAAATGGTGTCACGGAAGAGGACATGAAAACAACACATGGACCAAACAAAGCTATTGCTTTAAACAAGTTTCCCACAAATACCACTTTTCGAAGCCACATATTCCCCAAAACAAAATACAATTATCACAAGCAATTGATGGTCATCAAGCGGATCCCCACCCCTATGAACAAAATATCAAATCGAATAAGTCAACACTTAAATACTCATAGAGGCCACCCTCCACACCTACTCTCCTATACTCTTTTTTATATATATATATATATATATATATAATGAACCCAATATATATACACATAATGAACCCACTCGAACTTGTACCCCATATACCCGTAAAAAACAAGCGCTAAATAAAAACAATCATCTCACCCTTATTCTCTTGCAGCACGCATAAATATTTTCTTTTCCTTCGACCAAATTCTGCCTTCAACATAACGAAGGACAAAAAAAATCAGGCAGGCAACTTTCCTCGAAACCCTAATGTTGTCCTCCTAATTCAAATTTTTTTCGCTCCGAGCAAGAAAAATTGTTACAATCTTGGCTGTGGTAATCTTTTTCACATCCACGACCGATCAAATCGAGTCGGACTTTGATTGCGATCGCTATGGCAGTCGATGGAACGGATTCCGGTATTTTCTTGATTCAAATCGAAAATTTCCCGGCTTTTCTTTTCATCAATATCTGATAACCCTTTGAAGATGTAAGAAGAAAAGCTCCGTTGTACATGTGCTCTGTTCTTAAAAAAGCAATTATGCATATTTTTCATCAAAAATCAATAAACATTGTAAAGATTTCGAAAGGAAAATCATGTATATATGTTTTTTATCAAGAAGTTTTCTTTTTTTTGGTTCTTCATTAAAAATTGAGGAACTTATTAAATGTTTTCATAAGATCTTCATTATACAGAATTTTTTTTAAGTTTCTGCATTTTCATGAGAAATTTGAGTGTCCGTTGAAAGATTTTAAGTAAAGTTTAATTACCAAAAAAAAAATAGAAAGATCTTTCTGCTCTTTTTTCTTAAAAAAATAGGACTTTTTAAATGATTTCCAGAAACTCTCCATTGCACGCGTTTTTTAATAAAAATAGTCTTTTCCTGCATATTACATGTCATAAGTCGACCCTTTTAATGATTTGAGCGAAGGCTCCACTGTACGTTTGTATTTAAAAAAGGCATATTTTTGGAATATTCTGACACGGATTTATATTTAGTTTTTTATTCAAAATAAATTCATCTAATTTTCACGTATCTTCATGGTGACGGTTTGGGTGTCCTCAGGTTGTGAGATTACTGAAATGTTTTGGGTAGTTTGGATCCAGTCTTTAAATTGGGTTATTTGGTAGCTTTGGATTACAATGAACACTGAATGACATTGATATGCTTATTTGTTTTTGATTGGAATGAAATTGATATCATGCCCATACAATCAAAACTAAGTTACAGGGAAACAAAACAGATCTGGATCCGAAATGTGAAAGTTGCCAATTTTCCACGAGTCCTCAAACACGAAAACATTTGTACAATAAATTATTTGAAAAAAGATATATTTATAGAAAAATAAAACACAAAAAAATTATGGTATTTTTATTTTTATTTTCCATGTTTTAAAAAGTTTATTTTAAAAAAAAAAAGGGTGCTGGAAATGACCCAGAAATAGCCGTTGGATGTTTTCAGTACTTCTGGTACATTTCCCTAGCTTCTGATTCCCTGGAAGCATTTCTAGGAGGAAATGCCATGTGCAGGGGGTGTTTCCGGCAACTTAGAACCATATGCATAGTAGTGTTTGGGACCACAAAGATCAGGTTACATGTATATGTGTACAAAAGTGTTGGCCTATCTAGATACAAAGGTGATAATTCAGGTTTGAAGTGTTCATGTTTCCTTACGAAGGTTTTTTGCTATTAGTTTAGATTAGATTTCTCTTGTTTTTCCCGCTTGTCTTCTGACAAAGGGAAATAATAGAATCAACTCTCACAATTTCTGAATATCTAGCTCGGATGTCATTATAAAGAGCAAGCGTAGAGTCAACCCTCATGATGTGTGAGATATATTGCTCGGATGTCACTATAACTTGAGCATTTGATGATGGATTGCTGCTCTATCTTCACTACCCCAGGCATACAGAATAAGCAAATCCTCCCCAGGTGACGTGCATCTACCTGTCTCATGCCCGAGTTGGTGCACAATGTGAACTGTTCTGTTCTAGTGATTGTTCATATTCTTTTTCTGTGTCTAACTTTGGATTTGTTTAAAGTTTAAATTTTTATGTATTTATTTTCCCTGATCCAGAATGCATTGTGTAGCAGTGTTTTGTTTTTATACGTACTTCATCATTGGTTTTGTTTGATTAGTGCTCTCCACGCTCTTCAAAAATTGAAGATTCTGTAGTGAATTTGGCTGTGCAATTTTTGCTATGCTCTTTCCTTTGATTAATCGGCATGCTCCTAGATGTTGATTTGTAGTCTTACCAATTCTTATGATTGAGAATTGAAGGTTACAATTAGTTGCTTATAATTGGTAAAAATCCACGGCACTCATATTTCCTTTAACTACCATGTTAGTCTTTTTTGGCTTGGTAAATCTTGGACAAGGTTACGGGTTGCCTTTTGGTTAATAATATTTGACCACATTTTAAAGATTTCCAAATGCGGGTCATGGATGAATGTACCATATAGTTGTTACACTGCAACCTTGCCATACGTCTGCTGGTGTTATGGGCTGCCTTATTGCAGTGGGGGATTTGCGCTTGGGTCATGCACATAGCAGTGCTTGTCTTTACCATTACACCTTAAGCTCCTGGAAATTTGTGGTGTTTTGAATGCTTTGTATTTTGTTAGATTTTATTTTATCTTTCCTATTTGAGTTTTCTTTATATTTGTGAATGTATGCATGGCCAAGATGTTCAACATATTTTCTATCAGGCTGTGGTGTAGTAGTGATATGGGGTCCAGTGGGTGGGCCCCTCATGTTCAGTTTTCTCTTGGTTAATGCGAATTGGTGGGTGTGTGGGGGAGGAGTTGGCTTTCAGTCCTTGATCTGAAGGCTCCAAGGCAGTATGATGAGGTGGCTGGTGTAATATTTTAAAGTGTAATGAGAGGTTAACCTGCTGCTAGATAATGGAAGGACAGCATGTTGAGGCAGTTGGCTCTCAGCTAAAGTGAGCCTCACACTTCCAGATAATGAGAGGGTGGTAGGACGAGGTGGCTTGCTTCTCCACTATATTGAAATACTATCTTATGAATAACTTTTAAGTGTAATCTTAAGTATGATGGGATGGTGTCCTGCTTCCAGTTAATTAGCTTGCCCAGTTACCTATCAATAAAATATTTTGAACATATTATTGTTAAAATTGGGCAATGGGGTTATCACACTGTATACAAATATTCACAGATAGTATTGGGCATCAACCTTTGGTGCTGCAGCTTTCTGTTTCTCATACTGCTATGCCCTCATGTCCTTTGCAGAGGGAACTTTGGATCCCCTTGTTTGTTGAAAGTTGCTTGTTAGGGTATTCCATCTGGTATGGAAGAACATCTGAAATGTCTTGACTTTGTAAGAAGCTAAAGGGAGAAACCAGATGAAAAATGCATCCCTTTGTCTGGTACAGTGATGAGGGGATTTTTTTTTCGTTCTTAACATCTGCCAATTACCTGGCCCGTAAATCAATTTTTATGTGTTTGGATCATATTTTAGCGGGCAATTTCACCAGCGCTACTTGGATAGTGAAGAACTTGTCAGTATTGGTAAAAGACTTTATTGTTGCCCTTTTCTGAATTGCACACATGACTCATCAATCACATAACTTGGTGAAGTTGAAGAGTGAGTGTACTTATTTCAAAAAAAGCTAAAGACATTTCTTATTCCATGTCAAAGTTGACTCCATGGGCATCAATATAAACATAACACTTGTATTACAATGTTCGTCATCAGAATAGAAGTATTTTCCTATTTAATATATACCATCATGTTTATTTTTAATGTTTGTAATGCGCAACGACACAATCCAGACTTGGAACCTCCTAGTGAGTTGAAGAGTAAGAGTTGGCTTGGCGTTTGTTGGAATCTTGACAACAACCCAGTAAAGTGTTGGTTATGTTTGTTTGTTGAACTCGGGAAGAGTACTGTGACAATGCTATGTAAATGCTCTTCCGAGAAAAAGAATATTAAGGTTGAATCTTCAATAACAGTCAAATTTTGTGGCACCAATGGTTTATATTCGAATCAGTGGTGCATGGATCATGATCCTTCTGAAGAAACACCAACCTTTGTTCCAGTTTGGGTGCACTTGACCTACCTATCCTCTCCCCCAATTGTTTTTGGGTTAAAAGAAATATCTAATTGATGACAAGATTGGCAAAACTATTTGCTAGCTAATACAAGAGACATAGACTTCTGTGCGGGGACTTTTATTGAAGTTGATTTTGTAAGATTAGAGGCATTTACCTTTTCAGCGCAATTCATCCCATGAGTATTGCTACATTAGAAGGGACTGCAAATAATCTGAAGCAATCACTATGGAGAACTTTGTTCTGACTTGCAAGAGAAGATGTTTTAAACCTCTAAAGAAATGGATGCCTTGAAAAGAAAATATCATCAAAGCATTAGAACCATTAGTAGAAGAAGACAAATATGAATCAAATATGAATCCATCCAGAAGTTAAACAAAGGGAGAAGATAAGGAAGATGAGGAATAGGTGGATGTTCATACACCTAAGGAACTCTTCAAAGTAAAGTAGGAAGATAAAAAAACATTCTCTGCCTCTTGGAGATGTTCTCTCGAGTCAGAACCAGACAATAAAAATGCTCCTCTCTTCTACAATAGGGAAGCATTAAAATAGAGGTCAAAGAAAGTTTTCTAATAAACTCAGCAATAATAGGGTTTGGAATCCTAGTTTCACAGTTTTTGTGAACTGAAGGTCCCTTGATTTCCGTCAAACAAAAGCTTTTTTCCTCCCACATTGTGTTATCATGTCCAAGGCTCATGGCATGATTCAGGAAGCTTTTAGGGTGCACAACAAACTTAAAGAAGTGAAGCTTCATGCAAGAGGTATTTTAAAGTTTTATTTTGCTTTCCCTTGTATCAATGTTATATTCTTTATGCCCTCTCAAGTATCTCATCTGTTTTATTGTCCTTATGGATTAAATTTCTTCACAGAGGAAGCAATTACAATTTTACATTGCTTGTTTTGTAAGATAAGTTTCTATTAGATGAACCAAAGGGTGGTACAGGCATAAGAAAACCAAACTCAACAAAATGATGGGTTCGACAATTCTTTGGAAGCTGACTCTGATCCTTATCTTGAGGAAACAGGTCTTAGTTGCTAAATATTGTGTCAATGTTCAAAGTAGATCTCAAAACGCTTTTCAGCTCCAGGGAAGAGGCAGTGCTCCTTGGAAGAACATTAAAAATGCTTCACAATTTACAAACAATCATCTTTTTTGGAATCCCACTAAAATGGAAGGGCATCTTGGTTTGGGATAGCACAGTAATTTTTACTTTTGTTGAAAACAAGATCTTTTCAGAATTAGAAAGTGGCTATGAGAAGCAGATATCCAAATCAGTTCATATCTTTTTAAATTGGAGGTGGACACTCTATCTCAGTATCTAGGAACCATACATTCACTCCAATGGAAAATGCTTAGGGATTTAATTATTTCAAATGTTCTTTAACAGGACTTATGATTACTTTCTAAATTGACGTGTAGGTTCACACCAATTGCTATATGTGATCACATTTGTATACACAAGAACATTTCAATAATGGGTTCTTCAAAAGGCACTGGAAAATTTTAAAAAATAAAGCTAAATAAAACTTTTGGAACCTCAGCAATCTCCGAAAATTCCGTGCATCTCTTGAATAAAACCTTGCTCCCATATTTAGTCAAAATATTGCCATTACTCTTAGTTCAAGGGAAAATATTACTAGCCGACAACCTGAGGTAGAATATTCATAGGTCCTCAAAGTCTAATTCTATGTCATTCAGAAGAGACTTTTGAATATATGCTTTTTTGCTGCAGAAACATTAAGGAATATTGGCCTTCCGTTTTCACGAATTACAACAGCTTTAACAGTGAATGTAGAGATGAATAGAGGTATTTCATAAATTTCCAAAAGAATATTTTTATCTTTCAAAGCGGAGTATTTTCTTATCAATTTTTTTAAAATTCCTTTATTTAGATTTGTGGAGAATCTGTAACGGGAGGATTTTTTTTTTCCCCGAGACAGAAAGACTGATTTCCACATAAAATTTCCAATGCCAGATATCTCATCAATGAATCTTTAGAATTTACCGGTAGCCATGCACCTGCGGCTACTATCTTCAAAATGAGCTTTTTCTTTGGCTCGATAAATGGACCTTGCTAGATTGGGTTACTAAGAGTCACTAAAATGGGGAGGATAATGATAAATCAAGTACAGACCTTACAGTTGCAATATTATTCTTTATTGAGGGAGAGCAATGCAGGTGGTCTCATCAAAGGACCAAAGAAAATCAACCAGAGAGGTTTCAATGCAGACACAAATGGCATGAAGAACCAAGTGAGAGACTCAAATACTAAGTCAATATCACTCCATTATGAACTATTATGTTAAAGTGGTTATGAGCCAGATTGAGCTTGAAATATAGATTTATGAAAATAATCCGTCATTTTGGATTCTTGCAATTGCTACCTAGACAATTTTCTTTCCCCACTTTTGGGAATGGGGAGCTCTTGGTAGCAAGAGCTAAAGTTTGGTAAAATGAGATTTGTGGTTCAACACTGTTCTTATCAGTTTAGCCTTTCATGCAGTCACTGAATTGTCATTTCCATTATCTGTGGTGTCTTTTCAAAATAGAGTTATGGAGTGGGTTTTCGAAGTCTATGGCTGCCGTTTCTTTGGCATGATTAATATTGTTGGTTATGGTATGACAATTTATGTGGTTAACTTCCCATTACAAAACATATTATTCTCTGGTAAGTGTATTTGATGGTACCAGAGCCATTTCCTCAAGTATCTGCATTTAATTATCCATGGACAATCCTGCAATTATTGTAATAAGGATGTCTGAAGGAAATCTATAAATGCCAACATCAGAATTAATTCACAGCTCCCCCTCCTGTAATTGAATTCCTTGTGTTTTAAGGCTGTGTTTCCCATGGAGGGGGGGCTTCTTAATTATCTCAGCGGGTGCTGCCATGAAAATTTAGGGGTGTTTAAGCAGTGGTATGGCCCCATGTTATTTTTAAAAACTCACTCAACACTACAGGCTGAGATAATTTAGGAGGGTTACATAACACTGAAGAGTTGCAAGTAAATAAAGAAAAAAATCCTCCAATTTCACCAAAAAATGATGGCGGGAATGTAAAGTCATGCAAAGAGGAAAAAATAATGCCTAAATTGTAAAGAGAAACTTCCAGCCCCTCCTCTCCAGCTCCCTCTTAAGTTTAGCAGAAAAAAGTGGAGCTCCTATTTTGGAGGACAAGATTCTTTCTTTTCCTGTAGCCGGCTTCAAAAATTTTTATGGGGCCTTCCGCTGCAACAAAAAAGGAGCCTAAGCCCTGCCCATGGGGACACAGCCTTAGAGTATAACCATAGTTGGGGCTGTGGACTTATAATTTTGTTATTTGTTAAGAAAAGAGATTTAACATTTTTAGTTTCTTTCACCTTTTCCATAATTGAGCACTTTTGACTTATATCTTATTTCTGAAAATTATTCTATCTTAACTGCAGGAAGCGCAAAGAGGAGAGATGATGAGGTTGTCATCTCAGGAGCTTCTCGAGGCGGGAACATGGCTGTAGATCCATTGGCACAAGTTAAAGCAGACGGTATAAATTTCTCCTAACTATTTCAAAGTATGTTTTCATCTCTTAGAAGTTGGTTATGTATAAAGTTAGAATATTGTTTTGAACTACTGTATTATATTTGGAACATATAATGACTGGCCAGTTTATGCGGATCTGTTATTTTGGTGAGAATAATTGGATGCAAATCTCTTAAATGCATGCATGGTTACAGTTTTAAAATTATCTATGATAATAGATATGAGTCAATAACAAATTGTTGCAAAGCTTATTATTAAGGAGTTTAAAATGGCAAAACAGTGATTTCTTAGAATCAGAATTTTGGACAAGCTTTCTCTTCATGATCATGAAAAAAGAAGTTTATATTAAGGTTCACAAATATAAAAAACAATTAATATCACTTTGAAATGAGTGGTGTACAATTACTGCTTTTTATTTGGATTTTTCTTGTCTTTTTCTTTTATATAAGTGGTTGTGGGGCAATGGACGAAGAAACGATTAAGAAATGCTATATTTTAAAGAGAGAGATCAATTTCTTGCCCATTTTTCATCCTTGGAAACCTGTTTCCCAAGAAATAGGAATATGTTCTTCTAATGGAATCATTTGTCTTGTGGATTATTTTTCTGTATTTTATATGTTTTGGGGTTCTTCCCAGAACTATAACCATCATATAGCAATTTTAGCAACATGGATGTAAACTGTTATATTAGAAAAGCTGCATGAGATTTGGAAATGTTTGTTGTAGACAGAGGTTGACTTCAGGGTTCCTTCTCTTATAACTAGTTGGTATGCTATGTTGGTTCCAGTTATATATTTGGAGTGCATTTTCACGGCTTGGAACTTCACAATGCCTGAGTGCCATTATTTTGTTTATAAAGCAGTCAGCAAGTTGAAAAGCATTTATGAACTATTCACATTGTCTAGAAATAGGGAAGCGAGGCAAAGGGATACCTAGCCTTATTTAATGTATGTTATCTTAGACACAAATAGGGACTCCAAAAGTTTTACGGTCTGCAGTGTGTACCCCAAGTAGAGAGCCTTTTCTTGTGCATAACACCCCACTGCACAGGCAGTAAATGTATGTATACTGTTGAGCAACTAAACTTGAAACCTGATTGGAGAGTTTCTGATGTAGAAGCTTTGCATTTTTAATGCCAGTGATTGTTTCTTCTCAAAATTCTGGACTACAGTTTATTGGGTATTTTAGAGGATAGGGTTTCCTTTATCCTTTGTGGTACTAGTCATATTTGATAACATATTGTTCTATGGCCCTCAGCTGAATCTAAATGTTGTTGCATTACAAGTATAATCACAATTAACCTCACGTAACGAGTCTTTTCTATTGCATAACACCCACTGCACACAGTAAATTTATGTATACTGTAAAGAACATAAATCAAAATCTGATTGTAAAGTTTCTGATGTTCAGGCATTGCAATTTTACTGCCAGTGATTGTTTCCTACTAAAAATTATCTACTATAGTTTATGGGGTATTTTAGAGATAATGGATTTCCAATATACTTTGTGGTACTATTCATGTTTGATACTGTGTTGATATATGGCCATCAACTGATGTATACCGTTGAACGACATAAAAGTTAAAATCTGATTGGACAGTTTCTGATGTAGATGTTTTGCAGTTTTAGTGCCAGTGATTGTTTCCTATCAAAATTATAGAATATGGTTTTCCTATATACTTTGTGGTTCTATTCATGTTTGGTGCCGTGTTGATTTATGGTCATCAGCTGAAGTTAAATGTTGTTGCATTTCAAGTATAATCGCAATTTGAGTGTCAAAAGAGCCTTTTCTATTGTATAATATGATAATATCCCATTGCACAGATGGTAAATGAATGTATACTATGAATAACATAACTTATAATCTGAATGGAGAGTTTCTGATGTACAGGCTCTGCTGTTTTACTTCAAGTGATTGTCTCTTATCAAAATTATGTTCTTCAGTTTATTGGGTATATTAGAGATTGTTTCTATTGCAGAATATCGCATCACATATATAGTAAATGAATGTATACCATAAATAACTTAACTTAAAATATGAATGGAGAGTTTCTGATGTACAACCTCTGCTGTTTTACTGCTAGTAATTGTCTTTTATCAAAATTATGTTCTTCAGTTTATTGGGTATATTAGAGATTGTTTCTATTGCATAACATCCCACTGCACAGTAAATGTATTTATACCGTGAATAACGTAACTTAAAATATGAGCGGAGAGTTTCTGATATACAGGCTCTGCAGTTTTACTGCTAGTGATTGTTTCTTATCAAAGCTATTTACTGCAGTTTATTGGGTATATTAGAGATTATAGTTTTCCTATATCTTTTGTGGCACTAGTCATGTTTGATACCGTGTTGTTATATGGCCAGCAGCTGAAGTTAAATGTTGCGCTTCAAGTATAATATTAGTCTATGCTATAAATCAAATCCGGAGAGTACTATTTTGTGATTGTAAAATTAAGCTCATATTTCTGTATGCATGTTGACAGCAAGGAAGGCGCGGATAAATGCTGTCTGGGAGCAATTGAATTCTAATGGATCTACTAAGATGTCTACTAGTGTTCCTAAAAAATTCAATGCAGGAGAGAACAAGCCCAAACACCAAAAATCCACACCAGTAAGTTTATGAGTTGAGCAGTTTCTCAGTCTGGATTTGCCTGGCTGGTTATTAAATGAGCATACTTGTATAAGAATGATATTTTCTAAAATTGTTGTTAATTGTCATCTTGGGACTTTGGAGCAGTTTATGAAACAATGCGTGTTTCTTTTTGTTAAACGGTATTTCTCCACACTTTATGCTACACTATGATCTTTTGAAACTTTGGGAGTTTTTGCAAATTGTAATCTGTGTTTTGTCCCTTGAACCATGTTATTAACATCCCTATTCAAAGTTTTGCTGCCCAAGTCCAATTTCAAGGTTCCATGTAGATTAGTGTTTTGCAACTGACTGATAGAGTCCCTTGTAAGAGTGAGGTTGATGCATACATTTAGTTATTGGTTAAATCAATGCTACTCAACCATCTTTTATCCAAGCTTGTTATACAAAAGTAAAACAAACATTAACAAGGCATTGGTCCTTATAGTATAATCCAAGTGGATCCTCCATGAGCCAATAACACTGCCAAATCCATGTTTATAGCTTATGGTAATGAGTCATGACAATTAATGTTCAATGATATGTGATACTCCAAAACCACATACACTGGTTCGCATCACCTCCAAGGTCATGAATCCATCTCCACTAGATGCTGCAGACACTTATACGGTGGAAGAACACAATCTGTGCAGATTGGACATGGTGCAACACAATTTGGGTGAATGCCAGGCCTAATGCGATCTTGATCAGTGGCTTCCTTAGGCTCCCAAAGACTTACATTCCACACCGCGAAGGTTAACTCGCACCGCGTGTTATTGCCAGGTGCCTACATCATTGCTGTCAGTTTCACTTGGGATGGAGCCTCACTACGAGTCAAGGGTTTTCCCTTGCAAGGCCAAGGGGTAGTGTTCCACATAAATTTTCTGACTGTCAACTTTGGATGCTGTTTCAGCTCAACCATTACAATGTAAAGAGTCACACATGGGAGGTCAACTTTTTGGACTTCCATAGTAGGTATTTATGCCTTCACAGCTTTGTAATCTATTTATACATATATGTAGCATTAGATAACAATCAGACAGTATAAGGTAAGCAGCCATAAATCTGTCTCAAGAGTATGCCATGTATAGAATGGATGTATTAATATAATTTTCTGTTTATCTTTTATGAATCCTGATCAATATTTACTTCCACATACACATATAACACACATAAATTCTTACTTAAAGTGTTCTCCTTCGGACCTCCTGGGATCTGGATCATAGTACATGCTCTGTATTAAAATTGAACAAAACAAAATACAAATACATCTTTCCAAAAATTTATGGTCAACAAAGGTATTCTGTTGGGTAAAGATTGGATTACTAACAGTGTGAGCGAAAGTGCTTTGGCTCTCAATTTTCTTTTGCCAAATCTATTATAAACGTCCTTAAATTATAAGCAGAAGAGTTATTATCAAGACTAATTTAAAAAGGTTGTAGTTTAGGTCATGGTGAGGCCAGATGCCAATATGGCATATGAAACCCTCTTGTGGAAGTCCGTGGTACCTTGGTTCTTACTATTTTCATATCTTTATAATATTTTTATTTGGCAAAACTTATCTGAATCCAGCTTATGCAGTCCTTGTGAGAGCCAAATTCCGACAAGGAAGAATAAATTGCCAAATATTTTAATAAAATGCCTTGAAGATACATCCATCTTGATATAATACCAGGGCAGTTGTGAGTATTAATTGTATGTAGAATCTCTTGTGGTACGAGTGACCTATAATTAGTAGTCATCATCTTATTGACCTTTATTTTCAATTAGTAGTCTTTACCTTAATCTCCTTTCACTTATGTATAATCACAAGACAAGGGGACCCATAAAGCACACATGCACCATTAAGCATTTGTTTGTTGGGGGGATGAATGGAGAATATAATCCACTGCTTTGGGCTTTTCACCCTCTAGCTTCTTTCCCTGTTGGCAAAACTTTTGTGTGAGGGTGTGCCTTACATTTGTTCCTTGCCTCACAATTCTTGTCAATGTGGGATTATCACAACCCAATCTATGTTAGCTGTAAGTAATGTGGGATTTTGTAGTGTAGTATTACTGAGATATTCAAATTTTGTTGGATTAGTCATCACCATGATGTCTATTTTCCATAAGTAGTCGTTACCCAATTGACCTTTCACTGATGTGTATTGCTGATTATCAGAAGACAAGGGGATCCACAAATACTATTTAATAAAGTGACATTAAGGGTAAAGTCTTGTATTGTGATTAGGTGACACAAGATAGAAGCCTTAAGAAAATATTTGGTACCGTGATTGCCTTATTGTGGCCAAGTCCTTGGCTTCCAAGAAGAAATTTATTTTGAGAAGCTGGAGTAACAACAACAAAAAGAGTAGCACTCTGAAAACCTTCCAATTACTGTTTGGTCTGCTGCAAAGTTGTATATTCAGTTACCGAAAGGAACTCATAGCTAAACTTTCCACCATTGCTTCAACAGTTAAAATTTTCAGACGATTTGATTTGTGTGGTTGCCACAAACTCTTTTGACCATGACTGGATAAGATGGATATTTGAGGATGGTTAAACCTTTCTAAAAAAAAAATCAGTATGAGGATTTACAAGGGCTGTCTCATCAAATAACTATGGTCAGTTATCAGAAATGGAGCTCCCATAAACTGATTCAAAAAGTTTTATTTTTCATGAAACCAATCTTCATAAACGACAAAGAGACAAACTTCTCAGAAAATTAATTTAAACTTTTTGTTTATGACACCACGAGAATTGGCCTTGGTGGAAGACCAAGTATACAAGGGATTTCTGCTGAATAAAATTGTTGGAATGCTCTGTTCCATATGCTGAAAAAGTTACATTTTCCAGACTTTCCGGAAGATGACCTAATATCATTAAATTAACCACCAAAAATCAGTTGCAAAGCAAGAGGAGCTGAAGCCATCTATTAATATGATCCCAGTTTGCTAGTTTGAGGCATAAAAGAGGAAGCTAAACTCAGGCTATTTACAAAAGCTTATGGAATCCATTCGAGGGTTAATATTCCATGTCTGAGAATAACAATCCACCAAAGTAAATTTAGTAGGATGTGAAAGGATGGCAACTCCTCCCGAACATCCTGCTGATTCACTACCAATACTATAATCTGATAACCACTTCCAATTGATAGAACACAAGTGTTCCAAGCTCTCTACACTCCAAGAAATAATTTCAGTTGTTATTGTGAATTGATTGAAGGCTTGTTTCAACGAAGGAGTCATTTCCCATTTCTTCAGAAGTTCGTATCTTAAGATGTAACCTATCTATTTATGGCATTGTCATTTGCAAGGCATTAGTATCAGTGGGTGGTGACATGTTTTTCTCTCTGTTTTGCTCATCTGGATGAGAAGTTGTCTCCGACAATCTTATAAGGTGCATATTAGAGTGAGGCCTTTGTTCTTGGCAGGTATTACCAGGCCCCAAGTCTTCCACAATTGTTAACGAAAAAGCTGCAGAATTATCCAGTTGAAGAGATTCTTGTGATAAAATTATAAATCAAGAAAATCCACTTTCAAATCATTAGGAAGAGCAGTGTTAGACACTAAATAAAAACTGGAGGTGGGCAGAGTGTTGTGGCCACATAGTTTTTAAACAGCCTTTTGCTACTGACTTTTAAGGCATAGGATGACCATGGTGAAAACTCAAATGAGTGGGATCTGCCAAAGTGGTGGATGGTGAAACTTTATTTGACTAGAGCTCATTCTTGAAGCCGTCCATATTTGATTTTCAACATCATCAGTGTAAATTTCCACTTTAGGAATAGGTTCAGCCTTCTTGGAACACCTATTAGATAAACTGAATAACGTTGTAGGCTTAAGGCAGTCGAAAACACGTGCTCTGCAGAAAATGCAGAAGTTTATTTCTAATAGCTGCCAAATTTCAGCAGCAACAGCTGAACATTATGAGTTTGGAGCCATATGGGAGGAAGCGACACCCTACACTTTGAGACATCACGAGTTAAAATACAATCTTGAGAGCAGGAAATAAAGAGAAGAATTCAAGAGAGAACTTATTAATGCAGTGAAAGTAAAATTTGACTTGTGGTGTCACATTTTCAGACTTCTTCACGCGTAAAACTGTAATAAATTAATTCTGGATACCCGAAGCCTATTCTTATTATTTTCTGGAGTCTAAGGGGAAATTAAAGAGGGAAATAAATTAATTGAAGTGGTCCAAGGGTATTTTTATATTTTAATTGAAAAACTGAAACTTAAATTATATTTTTAATCCAAAAAGCAGAAATAGAATAAAGTAATAATATAATGCTTTATTCAATTATTATTCTATCTTTAGTGCCCCAACTTTTTATAATGGAATTGATAATTTATTTTTTTATATAAAACGAACCATAATGCGTAAAAATCAGTCTTTTATTTATTGAATACGAATCATCTACAATTAAAATACCAGTGTCTGAATACAATTGTTTGGAGCTGAATTGGCGGAACACTTGCACCCTAAATGACCACTGCAACCACCCTTGAATGGAATTGCCAAGCTTAGATATGAGGGTTTTCGTCCTCAATCCTGAATGCAAATGAGGGATTTCGTCCTCTATTGCTATTGCAGTTGAAGCCACTTGCAGACAAAGAAAATATTTGATGAATTTCCAAGATGTATCCACAATGAACCCTAAATTTGTTTTTATAACTTCCAAACATTCTCCAAAGTGGGCGACCCCCTTTTAGACTTACATGCATAATCTTTGAACAATTAAAAATAATAAATCTCTCCTCCATGTTGGCACCCCATCCTAAGAATAAGATTAAACACGTTAAAAAATACTTTAACCACCTCCTATCCTAAAATTAGGATTTTGGTATTCATGCGACTCTCTTTATTTATTTATTAATTAATTCTAACTCAGGGGTCCAATAATAGAAGTCAACCTTCGAGTAATACTTTTTGGATTAAAATATAAATTAAGTGTCCTTTTCCAATTAAAATAAAAAAATATCCTTGGACTTACATTAATTTATTTTCCTCTTTTAATTTCCCCTTAGCCTACGGAAAATAATAAAAATAGTGTTCAGGTATTTAGAATTGATTAATTCTGAAAAGGGGACATTACAGTCCGCCCTTCCTAGAATTGCTTGCCCTCAAGCAATTTCAAGCTGGGATGCTTAAGAATTTCAGCACCCTCCCAAGTAGCATCTTCTGCAGTTAAATCCTTCCAACGTACCAAATACTCAGTGATAACCTTGTTCGTTAATTACTTTTCCCTGAAATCCAAAATTACTTTAGGAATCAAAAGCAACTTATGGATCTTGTTGCCTTAATCCTTCCTCTGGATGTTTTAAAGCTTTCTTTTTCTCCCGTTGCTGGGACCTGACTTCTCTGTCACTACCCATCATGAAGTTCAAAGCTGCATTTTTTAATTCCCTTTCATAGGCTGGGAGGAAATTCGCTTTGATGCCACTATAATATCCCTGAAAATATTATCAAATAGATTTGGATATTTTGTTAAACCCTAGGGCAGCAGTATTAAAAATCTAACTTTTTATACCAGCAACAATAATCTGATTTTTTTTTTGTGTATTGTCCCTGAAAAATAGTTTAAATAAATCTGGATATTTTTGTCAAAACCCTAGAACATTCATATAAAAAATTGCCTTTTATGACAGCAACGACAATCTGTTTTTAAAATTAAAAAACAATGAGCCTCAAGGTGCCAAAATAGACTTTTATTTATTGATTTCAATCACCTACAATAAAAGAAATACCACTGTCTGAAGACAATTATTTCCTCACAATCGATGGTCTAAATGGAAAGATAGATTTAAGAGAAGAGCATGCAGACTGATTTGATTGAAATTTGCCCCCAGATACTGAAGCCCTAGCTGTACTTGCTGTTTTGGATGTAGAATTAAGCCTGAAAAGTGTGCCTAGCTACACTGGATGAACACTTGTACCTTGAATGACCATTGCAACTCCAGGATGGAATCACCAAACTTAGATGTGAGGGATTCTGTCCTCAAATCTGTATGCAAATGAGGGATTTCATCCTCTATTTGCAGTCAAAGAAGTAGTTGATAAATTTCTAAGATCTTGTAATAATAAACCCTAAATCTGCCTATGTAACTTCTAAGGCCTTCTCTAAAGTTGTGTCCCCCTCCTAAAAATATGAATAAACAATATAAAATTATTTTATCCTCTCTCCCATCTTGGTGCCCCATCCTAAAAATAGGAATAAACAATATAAAATTGTTTATCTTCTCTCCATCCTAAAAATATGATTTTGATGCTCATGCAACCCATTCTATCTTTGGCGGCCCATAATAAAATTCTTTATTCAATTATTATTCTATTTTTAGTGCCCCATAATAAAAGTTCATCATTCTATTATTATTTTATTCTATTTCTGCTTTTTGGATTCAAGATATAATTTTAGTGTGTTTTTTCCAATTAAAATATAAAAATACCCTTGGACCACTTAAATTAATTTATTTCCCTCTTTAATTTACCCTTAGCCTACGGGAAATAATAAGAATAGGCTTTGGGCATCCAAAAGTAATTGATTCTGAAAAGGGGACATTACAAAAACTCACATTGTTGTTGAATCTTGTCTTGAACTCAATATCATTTTGATTTTTTTTCCAATAGACTTTCACTGGAAACATACTACCCTTAATTTATTTTATCTCCGTCTTCTCATGTTTTCTGTTTTGTGTTTTGTTGCTCAGGGATGGATGGTGAGTCTAGGCATGGCACCTAAGAAGCCACCATTGATCGATTTGAATAGCAATAATACACTATTGTCGGGAGAAGGATTGGAGCTAAAGATGCAACAAGAAGCACGGTCCAAAGAAAATGACGAGGCAAGTGAAGAGTCGAGAAAAATTGCAGCGGCAGCTTTGGCAGCGGTGAAGCAAACTTCTGCAGCAGGCAAGGGAGGAAAGATTGAGGTATAATTTAATTATGCGAAAAATGATTATTCCATTTTTACTTAATGGGTAGGCTGCCAGTAATTTCTGTAACTTATCTAGTCTATGCCTGATTTTGCTAAACTCTGATGTTTTTGTGATTTAAGCTGATTTAGTATACTATCTGTTGCTTTCTGAAACTTCCATTATGACATGTACTTAGCTAGTCTATGCCTGATTTCGTGATTTTGATAAACCCTGATGTTTTTGTGATTTAAGCTGATTTAGTATTCTATATGTTGCTTTCTGAAACTTCCATTTTGACGTGTACTTGAATCTCAACAGATATCTGGTTTAGCTTTTCTAGAATCAATTGTATTTTTTTGTATTTACTGGCATCAAATAGGTAATAGGTGCTGCAAAGATTTGTCTTGTGTACTTTGTTTTTCTGGTATACAATCTTCTTTAACGTTATTTATTAATCCTCTTGAATGTACCTGGATGGAAACAATGTTTGTTGACAGAAGTCTCTTTAAATTTAGCAGTTAAAAGATATCTTTGATTTTGTTCATTGTAGGTCAGTGAAGTTCGTGAATTTGCTGGAGAGGAAGTGAAGCTAAGAAAGTTCGTAGATCCCAATTCTAAAGAAGCTCAGATGGCTCAGGAAAAAGCCAAAATGCAAGCATCATCATCTTCTGGATTGGATGCATTACTTGAAAAACTAAGTAAAAAAAGAAAACTTAACATACTTGACAAATCAAGAAAAGACTGGGGAGAATTTAAGGAAGAGAAGGGCTTGGAAGAGGAGCTCGATGCATACAACAAAAGTGGTGACAAGTACCTTGATAAAATGTCATTTCTCCAGAAAGCAGACCTACGAGAGTTTGAAAGAGAGAGAGAACTTCGCTTGGCTCAACAGGCCAGGAGGCGGGCTGACTCTCAAAGAGATTAGGCCTTTAGAAGACGGCTTGGTTCTTGCCAATTTTAGCGCACAACTAGAGGAAACCTGCATGATTTCAGAAAATGACAAAAGAGAAGCAAGCGCCTTTTCTTCTCTACGATGGCTTATGGTTGAACTTTAAATGAGCCTCTTTGGGTCCAAGAAAAAGCGTTTTGCTTGCTTTCTGCATCTGATTATACCATTGTTTCTGCAGGACCTTGCCTTGATGTTTGAACTATTATTATGAAGAATCAATGATTCATGGGTCGGGGATTTTTGCTTTGGCAGACATACCTTTTTTGTGTCTCTTGAATAAATTAAGTGTATATTATCCAAATTTGTCTAAGTAATTATATCATTGATGTTTTCCAAATTTCTATTATTATCTATGTATATTGACTGGGGAAAATGTAAGCCTTTTGTTATCATATTCGATTACGTTGACCTTTTCTGGTGCAACAATTTTGTACGAACTGTTCTTAAAATATTCATCACAAGCATGATCACCATTGCTGCGGCTCTTTGTAGAATCATAGGTATTGATTGCAACATGATGTATGAATCGTAACCTCAATTGGCTTCTGGTAGCCTATACTATCCTATATGCTTGACGATAAAGAGCTTTATGGTGTACACTTAATATGAGATACTTGAGCAGACTTTCAGGTTTGCACATATTTGCTTATTATTGTTGTAGTTGAAAGCTCACTATGGATGTTCATCTTCTTCTTCTCAACTACGTACAAATAGAACGACTTACAGTTGACATGAATCTTATTAATGTAAACGACTTCTCATTGGGCTTTTATACTATATGTTAGGTTTAGGTGGTTGGCAAGACCCTGCATTGAGGAGTAGTTGCTACTTGGGGCCCAGTACAGTATATGAAGTATATGACACTAGTTTTAACTCCCTGCTGTTACCAATCTATTGCGGGCCTGTCAAAGATTTGATATCTTTGTAGTTTTCTGTAATGACTCTTCTCTGCTAAAAGAAATTCATGTCTTCTTTTCTAAAAACCAAATCAGAATTTATTAAACTTTATAACCTACTTAAGGCGGCACATGGAATTGAAGGCAGACAGCGTGGGAGTCGAGGTCTTGGCATGAGATGGCATGACAGAGTGGAGATGAGTTTTTTTAGTTGGTATAATCACAAGGCACCAATACAGCTACCCTTGATATTTTTTAATTCACACAACCACCTGTATTTTAACACAAAAAACTGCAAGAATAGGAGGAGAAGCCTGAGGAAGCTCTTAGATGAACACCCAACTAATCTAGTCAATGTTGTTAGGTGCAAATCCTTTAGGCAAAGTTTGGTCATAGGTTTTTTTTTTACCAAGGATGTTTATTTGGAAGGGGTGGTTGCCTTATCAACAAATTGCAGTTTCAGTGTGCAAATTTAGTTTGATTTGCTTCTCACAGGTCAAAATCTTTTAAAATGCATTCCTAAAGTCTATAAAGCATCATTGATGGCATTATTTTCGTTGTTTATTGGCATTCTATGTTATTTTTCAGGGTTTTTAGAGGCCTCATCCTTTATGGTATTGATCTTTTGTACCATCAAAAATTCTTCTTAGGTGTGTTTTTTGTGAGTCAAACAACTTCACCAATGGATCAATTATTACTTAACAATTTATACAAAATTTAAAAAATAGAAAGACAATTTAAGGACATATTTTTGTCAAATTACATGGCAAAAAATACTATTGCTATGATCCAAAATAACAATGGAAATCAGAACTGCAAATATTTGTAGAAATGTTGATAATCAAAAAATAAATGCCGGGAGCACCTACTTCCCAAGGATGGATTGGACTTGCAAATCCAATTTTAACAAAAGAGCTCTCACACAATGGCAGCTATCTCTTGCATTAAAATGATATGGTAAAAAAGAAGATACAATCTTGAGGATATTCTCTTCATTTGTATTCAATTCCTTGAAACCCTAATTTACGAAATAGTAACTCATAAGCAAACACAACACTATCTTTAAGTTACCTGAAAAATATAATATAATAAAAATAATATTAATTAAGCACACATAAATATACAAGTTGTGTTTAGGTACACAACATGCTTTCCCCCTTATTGAGCTTTGACCTCAAAACTAGTCAAACTTCTAAAAAAGTAAAACATTAGATTGTGGGAATGAAACTCTAAACCTCTTACCTACTAATTGAAAGCTTTGACCAACTTACCACAGCCTATGACTTGACTTATGACATGAATCAAAACAAGTTTTTTTTCCTCAACTTTTTGGACACATTTTCCAATGTGTTCTTGATTTCCATGTTTTCCTTAGGTTCACCATTGTTTACTGCGTCTGAGTTTTTCTTTCTTCCCTTTCCTTGTCCCCACTTCGCTGCTACATGGGAGTTTTTTTTTTCTCGCACCTTTAGTATTAATGCTTAGCTACAAACTCCTTAGTTTCTGAAGTTGCATCATCCATAGATAACCCCTTCCATTTCACCTTTAACATGCAAACTACCCTATTCCAAAGCTTTCGGATCTCCTCTCCAACAATGCATTCCGACTCCAGCACAAGCTTGCCTTTTTCAACTGTCATTGGTAACTCTGTCTCAACCATCACATGCAGATCGATCTTCTTCTTCAGACATGACACATGGAAAACATTATGTAATCTTCCCTTGTTTGGCATGTCCAACACATAGGCAACTTCCCCCACCTTCACATGCACTCAATATGGCCTAAAAAACTTAGGTTATAACATCTACTTCCATAATTGCTTCAATGTCTTTTGCTTGTATGGTTGCAATCGTACAAACACCATGTTCACAATCTCGAAGCTCCATTCTGTCATGTGTTGATCAACTTGTTGCTTCATCCTATTTGTGTTCATGGCCAAGTTGTCTCGCAACACTTGCACAATATTTTGCATCTCTTCCACAAGTTCCTTTGCTGCTTGAACCTTTCCCCTCTAAATTACTCAATCAAGTGGTGATAGTGCATTGCACCCATACAAAGCCTTGAAATGTGATATTTTTGTAGCAGTGTGGTATGTGGCATTGTACCGATACTCAGCCAAATATGACCATTCAACTCACTTGTTTTTCTCTTGCATACATTCTCTGACATCCTTTTAGGCTTTTGTTCACTACCTCGGTTAGCCCATTTGTTTGGGGGTGGTACGCAGTGCTCATATTAAATGTAACCCCATCATTCTTAAACAACTCTTCCGATCACTTGATCTTCTTTGAATTTGAAAATTTTGATTCCGATCACTTGATCTTCTTTGGGATCCTATGTAGTTTAAACATATGTTGGAAATATAATTTCCCAACCTTTGGCCCATTGCTCACTACCTTCCTTGTTGGGATGAAGTGGGCATACTTGGTCAATCTATCAACCACCGCAAAAAGTTTATCTTTCCCTTAGAGTTGGGAAGACCCGATGACACATGGAAGAAACTAATATGCAGAAATTATTACAGATCTCAAATAAAATTGCAGAATAAAATAACACAACACAAAGAGACAGTATTTAACGTGGTTCACCCAATTTGGGCTACGTCCACCAAGAATCACTTGCTCAAATTTTATTACAAACCACTGCTCTCTCAATACAATACCCAGATCCGTTTGGAGCTATGCTCAACAAACTCTACAGAATTCACAGCCGAATTCAAAACACATCTGCAATACATTTGCTTGTACATCTATCATATGCATAAGACCATATAAATAGACAACTGCTTAAGCAGTTTCATACAAAACCGTGGGTATCAAAACCAAGGGCCACAAAAATACCCGAGTGTAACACATAGAAGGTGTACCACACTCTAACATGAAAATAGGCTCCACAAACATAACAATCTCCCACTTGGAGACTGATTTCCACTGAGCAAGCTTCTCAACCCTTCACTGTCATCCGCGAAGGCCAACCAAAGCTGAACATAGCTTTAGTTTATCCCTTGTGACCACCTTGGTCATCATGTCTGCAGGATTCTGACTGGTATGAATCTTCTCCAACTTCAACTTATCTTCCTCCAAAGTTGTCCTGATGAAGTGATATCTCAACTGTATATGCTTCGTCCTGGAGTGGAAAGCAGAGTTCTTAGCTAGGTGTATAGCACTCTGACTATCACTATGCAGCTTACATTCCTCCTTCTTATGTCCCAACTCCTCAAGCAATTGTTGTAACCAAATCATCTCTTTGCTTGCCTCTGTGGCAGCAACATACTCAGCCTCCGTGGTTGACAAAGCCACTAGCTTCTGTAGTCGTGAAATCCAGCTCACTGTTGTCCCACCTATAGTGTAAATAGAACATGTCGTGCTCCTCCTGCTGTCTACATCTCCAGCCATGTCTGAATCTACATAACCACGTAAAGTGGTGTCTGATCCACTGTAGCACAAAATTGTCCCCATGGTCCCTCTCAAATACCCAAGGATCCACTTTACTGCTTGCCAATGCTCTTTACCTGGATCACTCGTAAATCTACTCACAGCTCCCACTGCATGGGCAATATCAGGCCTAGTGCACACCATAGCATACATCAAACTGCCAACCGCTGATGAGTAAGGTACCTTGGACATTTGGTTTCTTTCCTGCTCTGTCATGGGACACTGCTCCTTTGATAACTTGAAATGGCCTGCCAAAGGAGTCCCAACCGGTTTAGCATCCTGCATGTTAAACCTATCCAATACCTTCTTAATGTACTCTTCTTGAGATAAAGTCAACTTCCGTTCCTTCCTATCCCGAGTTATCCTCATACCAAGGATTTGTCTGGCTGCCCCCAAATCCTTCAAATCAAAGGATTCACTTAGCTGTTTCTTGAGTACTTTTATTTCCTGCATGTTTTTACCTGCAACCAACATGTCATCAACATACAAACACAGGATAATATAACTTCCATCCTCAAATTTCTTTGTATACACGCAATGGTCAGAATGACATCTAATATAACCTTGCTCCATCATGAAGCTATCAAATTTCTTATACCATTGACGTGGAGCTTGTTTCAGGCCATACAAGCTCTTATTCAGTTTGCACACCATCTCCTCTTTACCTTTGACTTCATATCCTTCTGGCTGCTGCATATATAGCTCCTCCAAATCACCATGGAGAAATGCAGTCTTTACATCTAACTGTTCTAAGTGCAAGTCTTCTGCTGCCACTATTCCAAGAACAGTTCTAATAGAAGTTATTTTTACTACAGGAGAAAATATCTCATCAAAATCTATACCTTGTTTCTGTGCAAACCCCTTGACCACCAACCGGGCCTTATATCTTTCTTTCCTCCTTCGTCTTTAACTCTGTACACCCACTTGTTCTGCAATACTCTTTTGCCTTCCGGTAGGTTCACCAAATCCCAAGTTTGGTTCTCCATGAGAGACTTATGCTCCTCATCCATGGCTTGCTCCCACTTCTTACTGACATCTACATGCATTGCTTCATCAAAGCTCTCTGGTTCTCCACTATCAGTGAGTAATAAATAATAAAGAGAAGGAGAAAAACGTTCAGGTTCTCTTCTTACCCTAGAAGACCTCCTCAATATAGGAGTTTGGGGTTCCTGTTGAGGGGGTTCCTGAACTGATTCATGTGTCACTTTCCCTTCCGGAAGATCCTCTACCGCTGCATATTCTTTCTTGGATTCTTCCATGTTTTCCTGCAACTGTTGCTTATACATGACTTTCTTATTAAAGACCACATCCCTAGATCGAATGATTTTCTTGTCTTTAATACTCCAATATTTAAATCCAAAGTCATCACCACCATAACCAATAAAAGTGCATTTTTCTGATTTAGCCTCTAGCTTGGTCCTATCATCTTTGTCAATATGAACAAACACATCACATCCAAAGACTCTAAGAAATGAGTAATCAACTTTCTTACCGTACCAAGCCTCCTCAGGTATGCCTCCATTTAAGGCACTTGAGGGTCCTCTGTTCATCAAGTACACAGATGTGCTCACCGCTTCTGCCGAAAAAGAAAGAGGCAGTCCTGCATGTAACCTCATGCTCCTAGCACGTTCCATTATTGTTCTGTTCATCCTTTTTGATACCCCATTCTCCTGCGGAGTTCCTGGAACCGTCTTTTGCCTACGGATTCCATTCTTAGAACAGTAATCATTAAATTCATTGCTGCAATACTCCCCTCCATTATCTGACTTGAGACATTTTAGCTTAAGACCTGTTTCATTCTCTACCAGGGCTTTCCATTTAACAAAAGTGTCAAATACATCAGATTTATTTCTAATACAATAAACCCAAACTTTCCTTGTTGCATCATCAATAAAAGTAACATAATAACTTGAACCCCCAAGAGATGATACCTGAGCTGGCCCCCACACATCAGAATGCACCAACTCTAACTTACTCTCTTTCTTTGTAGGTCCAACCTTGAGAAACCTTACTCGCTTTTGTTTCTCATATATGTAGTTGTCACAGAAATCCAAACATGTTTCTGTATATCCAGGCAAATTCTTTTTTATGATGTCCATGCCCTTATGGCTCATATGGCCAAGCCTATAGTGCCATAATGTTGTATCTGCATTTGAAGCCACATGATTACAATCATTAGTACTATCAGTGGTTAAATACAAGGTTTCAACCTTCTTACCTCTTGCCACCACAAGAGCACCCTTGGTAACCTTCCAAGAGTTAGCTGTAAATATCACAGTACAACCATCACTTCCCAATTGCCCTGTCGATATCAAATTTCTCCTTAATGTAGGCACATGTCTGACATCCTTCAATAGCCATGTATTCCCATTCTGCATCTTAACCTGAACAGAACCTTTTCCAACTATACTGCAAGGCTCATCATTACCAAGAAAAACATGCCCAAAATCCCCTTGAACATAATCAACAAAATAATGCCTATGTGGAGTAGCATGAAAAGAAGCCCCTGAATCTAAAACCCAAGATTCAGTAATATTATGCAAAGAAAGAATCAAAGCATCCTGACATACATTACCCGATGCCATATTTGCTTTCTTTTTTTTCTTCCTGTTGTTTCTTCTTATCCCGAAGCTCCCAACAATCCTTCTTTGCATGCCCAGGCTTTCCACAATTCCAGCATACAATCTTGTTCTTGGATTTTGACCTTACTCGATCTTTTGATTTTCCACGGTTTCCTCTATTCTTTTGTCTCCCTCTAGTTTCCACTGTCAAAGCATTCCCTGAAGTAGAAGATTCCCCAGAGCTTTTTCTTCGCATTTCCTCGCTTAGAATCACCCCTACAACATCCTCAAACTTCAACTTCGAGTTAGCTGGAACCGAGTTGCTTACTGCCATTACGAGGCTATTCCAACTCTCAGGTAAAGAGCACAAAATTAATAAAGCCCTAACTTCTTCATCAAATTCTATTGTAACTGAAGCTAGCATATTCACAACCGTATTGAAATCATTTAAATGATCTGCTACTGAACTATTATCAGACATCTTCATATTAAACAACTTTTTCATTAAAAATATCTTGTTAGAGGTAGAGGGTTTTTCATACAACTTCCCTAATGCATCCATTAGATCTTTTGTAGTCTTTTCCTTCGAAACATTAAATAATACCGAAGATGCAAGACACAGCTGGATCGTTCCAAGTGCCTTCCGATCCAACAAATCCCATTCCGCATCTGTCATACTCGAGGGTTTGTTCACCTTCTCAGACAACGGAGTATAAAAATCCTTCTGATAAAGGTAATCTTCCATCTGCATCTTCCAAAGACTGAAATTTTGCCCGTTGAATTTATCAACCCTAGATCTTCCTTCATCTGCCATAGCTCCCACTCAAGCTAAAAACTTTCCCTGCGATTCAACACTTCAGCAAACCAAACCAGGCTCTGATACCAATTGTTAGGAAATAAGAGATAAAATATGCGGAATAATCCCTCACAGAATTGCAACAGAAGAAACTAATATGCAGAAATTATTACAGATCTCAAATAAAATTGCAAAATAAAATAACACAACACAAAGAGACAGTATTTAACGTGGTTCACCCAATTTGGGCTACGTCCACCAAGAATCACTTGCTCAAATTTTATTACAAGCCACTGCTCTCTCAATACAATACACAGATCCGTTTGGAGCTATGCTCAACACACTCTACATAATTCACAGCCGAATTCAAAACACATCTGTAATACATGTGCTTGTACATCTATCATATGCATAAGATCATATAAATAGACAACTGCTTAAGCAGTTTGATACAAAACCGTGGGTATCAAAACCAAGGGCAAAAAACCGTGGGTATCAAAACAATGGGCAAAAGACCAAAAAAACCATGGGCCCAAAAACAACCCATAATGGTTACCCGAGTGTAACACATAGAAGGTGTACCACACTCTAACATGAAAATAGGCTCCACAAACATAACAATAAAGTCCACAGACATAGTTTCCCACATTTGCTGTGGAACCACATTTGGTTGTAGAAGGCTTGATGAAGGAACAATCTCCCCCTTATTCTATTCACATATGTCACACTCACTCACAAATTGTAGAATGTTTTCCTTCATCCCCTTCCAAAAAAAAACTTCATTTGATGTTTCTATATGTCTTCTAAAACCCATCATGGCTTGCAAATGGAGATGAATGGCCATTCACTAATGCCTTCTGAACAAATGTAGAGTCACCCTTCAAGTAAATGCGCCCTTAGAAAAAAATTATGCCATTACGAACTGACCAAGCACTCCCCTATTCTCCATGTTTAATTTCTTGCATGAGTTTACTTGAGGTAGGGCAAGTTAAGTGCTCATGTGCAAGGTCATGTGGCCAATCAGGTTGGTTGACGGATATGGCTTAAAATGTGAGCATTTCATCCTGGCGAGACAATGCATCGACCACTACATTCTCCTTCCTTTTCTTGTAAAGGATTTGAAAGTCATAGGCTTGAAGGCGATAAATTCATTTCTGCTGCTCCTTTGTTAATGTACCTTGAGTTAGTAAGTGCTTAAGGCTGAGGTGGTTAGTCTTAACAAAGAACTTGTTCCCCAATAAAAATTGGTCCCATCTCAAAATTGCATGTAGGATGACAAACATCTCCTTATTATATGTAGACATCCTTCGCTCTTGGTCATTGAATTTCTTGCTTTCAAATGCAATTGGGTGGTCATCTTGAGATAGGAATGCTCCCAGTTCAGATCCAGAGGCGTTGCATTCAATGACAAAAGGCTTTGAGAAATCAGGGGTTGCTAGAACAAGAGTATAAACCACAATTCTTTTGAGATCCTTAAATGATTTTTGTGCCTCAAGGGACCACCTAAAGGAATCCCGAGTGAGGTCAGTCAAGGGACATACTATTGTTGAGAAGTTCCTCACAAATATTCTATAAAATCTTGCCAACCCTAAGAACCCACGAAGTTTCTTAAGAGTTTTGGGTACATGTCCATCACATATGACCTTGATCTTTGTAGGATTAGTGCGAACCCCTTCAAAAGAAATTATGTGATCTAGGTATTCCAAGGATACCTTTGCAAATTCACACTTATAGGCTTTAACATATAACTTACCTTGGACATTTTGGCAACGACTGCAAAGGAAAAAAAATCGACAGAGCTATGATAATACTTGTTATGCTCCAAAATAACAATAAAAATCAAAACTACAAATATATGTAGAAATGTTGATAAACAAAATAAATGAAGGGAGCACTTGCTTCCCAAGGATGGATCACACATGCAAATCCAACTGTAACAAAATAGCTCTCACACAATGGCGGTTATCTCTTGCATTAAAATGATATGGTAAAAAAAAGATACAAGCTTTAGGGTTTTCTCCTTGTTTGTATTCAATCCCTAGAAGCCCTAATTTACTCATAAGTAACTGATCACCTAACCCAACACTAACTCTAAGTTACCTGAAAAATGTTAGGAATTATGTGGTTAGTGTTCACATATTATATTTTATGGTTCAAGTATTTTGATCTATTTGTACTTGTGATGTTATTCTATAAAACAACCCATGATATGAGTGGCATATTGTTAGGATCCTATAATCTAGGGATTGGAGTGGTTATAGGAGGTTTCCTATTTTATAGGAAACAACCTCCCTATATATTTGTATACCCCGTACATTGTTATCAATAGAATATTATCAGTGTGATTTGCTGTTTAATTTGCTTGTTCCTCACAAAAAATATAATATAATGAAAAATAATATTAACTACACACACATAAATTTGTAATTCGTGTTTAGGTACACAACTACAATATGACTGTTAGAAAAGTCAATAATCTTTGAATTTGTTAAAACTCTTAAACTTCAGGGTATTCATGATTTATATAATGGGGGATTTTCAAAGAAACTCTTTTCCTATGTACTTGTAATGTTAGAAGATTGTTGATTATCTATTGAAGCTATGCTTTTGAGATGAATATATTTCTACCATTTTGCAAGTTCATGTGTAAATTTCGTTTAAGTCAAATTTATATGTATATACCAAGCGTTGAGTATGAATGTGAAGTTATGGTTTAATTAAATTAAATCAAATTCTTATGTTTGGTTAAATTAGAGCTTTTGAAATAATTATTATATTGTAAATTAGAGCTTTGCAACAAAATTTCTTTATGTGATTTCTCAAGAATTCCTTTGGTTGTATAAATTTGGATTTATCACTTTCATATAGCAAGCAATAAGTGTTAGATTTAAGAAATTTATTGGATAGTACCATATACTAGAGGGTAAAGTCCCTATCATTATAAGGACCATGAATACTTATAAAAGTGAAATATGATCTAATTCAATGTTTGAATTGAAAATTTAAGAAATTAATATGCTTTTTAAATTACATAGTAATTTTTTTGTATGATGTAATTCATTGTTCTGTCCCCCATATAGCATCCATCACATATATCTATATGGATAGTATAGTACAGATGGTTGCTTCTCCTATCTCTATCTGGAAGAGACTGGTGAATGGAATTCAGGATTTAGCCCGAAAAGAACTAAGAAATTAATATGTTTTCTAATTTCATAATTGATTAGAGAAGTCTATTGTTTTCATGCAGCCTTTAGCCTTACCTTTGTTGTAATCGAGCTCTGATCACACTTTCAAACTTGAACCTAAAGTATTGGAATTGATTTTCTACAAATTAATGCAAATGAGTTCTGACCCCAGATAAAAAATTGGAAAAATAATTACCCAAATGTATAAAAAAAATCTATGTACATTTGTTGGCACCTTAGGCTAATATCTAATTAAACAAAGACTGAAAAATAAAAATGCGAAACAAAATCCTAACACATTTAAATGTCTTCTTTAAAGACAACCACATCTTCAAAATGAATAATGTTGAAGGTTACCATATAGTGAATTAGTTTTAAGGGAGGAAGCAGTGCAAATCCATCCAAGTAAAGAAATATGGATGCAAGTAAAATGAAAGGATAAAACATATACACTTCTTCTTTAAAGGGAACCTATTCAAGGTTATAGTAGAATATAAATATCACAGGCTTCACTTTCACAATAAGTTCATCTGGGAACCACTTAAAAGTTAACAAAAGTTAGGAGAATTTGAAAGTGCTATACATGTTGCATAACAAGTATATAAACATTGAGCTTTAGGATCTCAAGAAAACCAAGAATGTTATTCATGTTGCTTGTCTTTCCAATGATACTTTATGGATGTAAGGTGTAGTGTAACAATACATTAAACTTTATAAGATGGTGATAGATAGAGAGAATTCAAAACCACTTAACCACGAGCAACCTCAAAATCAAAAACTCAATTCTTTATGAGATAATATTCGCTGAGAGAAGCACTTTTTTCGGAGGCAACAACTATAAATTGAATATTAAGCTATCTACAGAAAACATAAAGGAAGGATAGTGACAAGTGGTTGACGATGGTGGTTGGAGAAGAGTTAAGTAGGAGGAAGAGAATTTGGATGAAACATTGAGATGATGAACAAATGGGATATTAGTCTTTGTGAATGTCCAAACTTTAAACTTGAGAACAAATTAGGCTTAACCCGTGGACAAAGAAACTAAGTCGAAAGATAATACTAAATTAATAAATTCAACCTTAAATATGAGCACTATCAACAAATCTACATAGGGTATAAATAAATCAAAAAAATAAAATGTTGATAACTCAATTGAAAACTAGCTCTCATTATCATAACTATGAGATAGGTAGACATACAATGTCAAAAGAAGAATGTGAAAGCAAGAGTACACATATTTTATAACTCCAAGGTAGTAGAGACAAAATGACACTACATTATGGAATGTTTGGTTTATAAAGACAATAATCAATTGCACAGACTTGGTGAGGGTTCATTCATTGACTTCCCTCTTCGAGGAGGATAACTTTTCTCCAAAACCAACTGTAAGAAGTTCAATCTTATATGAAAGAAACAATTTTTTATAATATTAGAGTTTGGTATTCAACTAACAAATGGAAGGGTGTAAGGATTATATAGTGTTCATTTCGTTTTTATAGGGGTAGGACTATATAGTATTTACTTCCTTTTTCTTACTACATGATAGTTTCATAGATTTTTGGACTTGAATGACATAAAATGAATAGTTTATCTAGGTTAAATTGTATTGTATCATTTTGTTTTGATGTTTTAAATTTGACGTCTATAGATAATTAAGTTTGATAAGATTCAATAAAATTAATTTTTACTAATACATATAAATAGGAATCAATGACATAATTTAAAATTTGAACTAAATCCCAAACATAATTAAATTAATTGGTCTTGCTATCTTCTAATTATCATTTAAAAAAATTAATTAACAATTTTTAATATATATGTTTTGGGAATTAATATGAATCTTTTCTTTACGGGAAATTAATGATTTTCTACAGATATCGACATCTCTGGATCATGATGAATGAAGGTAATGTATAGTCGATTACACTTACTGAGTAAATACATATCTATACCAAAGTCTTCCTTTGGCTAAGTAGTGATGACTAGGGGACATCCAATTCGTCAGTCATCTAAGGAACAATCCTCACCCTATCTGTTTGACTATTTGTGTTGGGTATATAGAGGGATTTATGCCTTGATAGATGGCTTAAGAAACTAACATATATTCACCTTGGACTCACCTTGGACTACCGTTTTGAGCAAAGCGCTAGTTGTGTAATTGTCCAAATTTGTAGAGCGAAAATTTTGAATTTGTTGGTCTACACAAACTAGTGGTTCTGCCCATTATGACCACACAAATCTAACAACAATAGAACACCGATGTCTCTTTAGTTTCAAGGCGGTTGGGTTCCTTTTCTACATGACAGGAATCCCCCATCATGTTAAATAACATGCATAAATGTAAAAAAATAACCAGTAATTAAAATTGATGTTCAGTTGGTGGTAGGAGAGGATTATTTTTTCGTGCATTAGATTTTTGCATCATAAATTCAAATTTCAAACTTGCCACTAGTGTTAGAAAGAACAACTTTTTTTAATGGGATTTACTTCCAGAATCTTTTAAAAATTTAAAAAAATTGTCAAATAAATTAAATAGAACATACAAATTTTAAATCATTTTATTAACGTAGAGTGTGAATTAGTTAATTATAAATTACATATAAAATATACTTTAATTAATTGATTTTGTTTGTAATTTTAAAAATTATAATAAATGCATTCGAGATTATTTAATTGTAAACAAGAAACACTATTGACAACTAACACATTATAAAATAAATAAGAGAAACTAAAATACTTATTTAGGGCACTTAAACAAATTTGAAACTTGTATTTACAATGAACATTAAATAACACTATATTATATGTGAAATATCTAGCAACTACCATTATTAAAAACAAATGTAAACAATAAATTATTAAAATAAAATAGTTTATACACTATTTAAAAGGAATATATCTCTCCTATGAAAAAAAATGACTAATATTTTCACTAGTCCTCATCATCCTCATCATTGCTATTATCCTTTTGCGAATATTTTGTTGCCTACAAAACAATTTTATTTATAGAGGATGTCTTATATATGATTGTATTTACAAATAAATTGGACGAGATTATTCTTGGAGAAGATATTACATTTGAAATTAAACATGTTTAATTGCATTTAATGGATGGTATACTAATTGTTTTAAAAATGTAAATTATGTAATAGGGAATGTAGTTTTTTTATACATATAAAGTGTTTTTATATAAGAAGGATACATTTTTTGAATATAATAGCAATTTTGCTAAGAATGCAAAGTAGACAATATGGGATGATTTTTTAAAACATGAAATATATATTTTTATATATAAATACATATTTTTGAATATAAAGTATTATATAACAGAGAAGTGTTGACCACCATTATGATTTTTATTGATTGTTCATTGCTAATTTTTTTTTTTGACACAAATTAGTTTTATTACTTCATAAATTTGTGATTACAGATTAGGATGGTAAACTTATCAGACACAAACATATGGGAATTAACTTTTGTCAATCCATGAGATTCTTCCCTTAGCAAAAATATCTCAACGATTGTTTGGAAGCATCTTTAGAAAATAAATATGGTCAAATATTTCATTTAGTCCATAAACACTTAATATTTGTTTGCGATTAGTTCATTATTATGGTTTTAGTATATTTGTCTGTTTATTAAATTATCGGCATGAGATTAGTTGATTATTATAATATACATGTATTTGTGTGTTTATTATTCTTGTCAAAGGAAAGTTATATTGCATTTGTTTAAGTCAACTTTATCAATTAGTTTTAGTCAATTGACTAATAAAAGACAATTTCTTTTTCCTCAATAATTGAGACTCTTAAGTTTCAAATATTTATTTTCTATTTTAGGAAATATTAAATTCAAGTGAAGTAGTTAATTTTTATCTTTCATTGGTTAACGATACTTGACAATACTAATTCAGGGTCTTAGTCCAGTACTACTTTTTGTGTTTTAATAAATATAATTTTTCTTGCCCTTACACTTGTCATACTTTTTATCAAATTTAAATGAAGGACAACATCGTCAATTTATTATTAGATGAATTTGAAACATGCATTAATTGTCTCTGTACGGTGTAAGTAAATTAAGTCTCATTGTTAATAAATTATTTTTTTATAGAGCAATGCATCACTTAATTGACATTACAACCTTGCAAACAAAATTATCAAATGAAACTTACATATTGAAAATATGAAGAAAAAAATATAAACAAACAATTTATTTAAAAAAACTTGGAATTAAACATGCTTAGTTACAACTGATGTTAGGTTAGGAATTAAATTGCAAGAGAGATTGACAAAATGACATGGATGAGAAATTAGATAAGAAGAAAATATTCAATAAAGCTTTGTATTCAATAAAGCTCTTGGTGATGTACATATGAATACAAGTATAAATAGCTACAAACAGAGACTCTTCATTTCATCTTCTAGATGGTCGTTAGACTTCCCTTGTGTATGTATTATTTACATTAAATTTCTACGACTAATGTTAAAGTGATGAATATTAGACTTAGTAAAAGGATATTATTTCTAACAAACCCATGTAAGACTAAGTCTAATGTGTTATTTTTCCTCTGTAATTTCAAGATGTAAATGATGCTCAAAATAATCCATATGCTAATGAGAGTGAAAACTGGAGAACCTAGGTTGATTGTTCCTATGAGTAGTCCAAGTGTGTTGCAACTACAATGTATTGCAAGAAAACCGGATAACCCATATCGATTAAGCCTATGAGTAACCTTAAAGTGTGTTTAAGCATGAATTGAATGACCCAATTTTTTGTCAATATGAGTATGTGAACTAATATTTTCTACAAATACATCAAAACGAAGGCACACATTGACACATCCAAAAATTGCTCATAAGGCAGAAAAATTGCATCAAAATCAGATGAACTAACTGCCTGCATAATCACCTGAATGAAGTGTAATCTTTGATGTATCAGATGTAGGTATGATCATCACTCACTGTAGTGCACAAGCTATGGTGTGTGATATGCGACAATATGTTAGAATATGTAATATGTTGTAGTGAAAATAATAAAAGGCAATGTGTGAAGTATTTGCTAAAAGAACTGAAATTGTGCACAAACTATGGTGCACGATATGTGAAAATATGCTATAATGTAAAATATGCTACAATATACGAAGTATATGCTTGAAGAAATGGAAATTTGACTCCTGATGTTTTGTATCTACTTGAAGAAATATAAATTTGACTCCTAATTTCCCCTATAAGACGAGAGTGGAGAGATGCTACATAGGCCCTCTAGAATGAGAACACCACATATCATACTACAATGAAAATGCAAAACTCAATGATGCCCTCTTGGGTTTTCATCACACGTCTTCATTAAGTCACCCTTTCATGTCTTCAACATAATGGGAAGAGTTTGTAAGCCACCCTTTCAAGTTTTTAACTTACAACTCAATTGTAAAAATATGATCAACATGTAATTTGTATTGAATTACATATCATATAATCTCAGTGTGATCATCATCAATACCCTAATGAGAATGGAAAATCACAACAAAAATATGTCCATGCTTAATTATTGGTTTTCATCAATAGTCACGAGGCTAAAGCCCCTCCTTTTTGGGTATGGGGAGGCTCCCATTATTGAATGTAAACTAAACTAAAACTATGGGGTGGCCATTAGGCTGGGGATATCACACAGGAATACTCTACTAAATCTGTGGAAAACTGCTTGTATAATGTACAAGGGAGGAATTAGCTTTGAGAGAGGTAAAGGGGAGTATGAGAAATACAGAGAGAGGGTTAATGTTGTGAGTAGGAACTAGCACTATTCTCACCAATAATAACAAGATTATGTCCACATTCAATAGAAGAAAACAACCATGCGATCAAGAGTAAGACTAACAAATTGGAAACACAAAGTTCTATGAATTCATTAATCAAAAACATAAAGTTTTTTCTTGGTTATACAAGATTACAATGCTTGCAAAGTTGGAAAGTAGAGAGTATGGAAGAACATAGGAAAGGAAAGGAGATAGAAGAAAGTAGCTTATTACTTGTAAGTAGAAGTGAAATTCAACAACTAACAACAATCAACAATTGTTAACCCTTTGGAATAGAGAATCCATCCAATTTATAACTTACAAAACTATTTGTTCCTCTCCCCCATGTGATCTTTCATCTCACTACCACTTATGACTTTTCACATTCGCTAGGAATGAAGTTAATTCCTCTTATTTTTGAAAAGTGACTTTTACAATAAAAATTAAGTCACTTAAGTGAATAAGATGAAAGAGTGAAACAATATATTTCCAATGAAGAAATAGAATGTTAAAGAGAGAGGAGGGGGAGAGAAAATAAGAGAGAAGAGAGAGAAGTGAAAATTGGAGATGGGGAAGCTTTTGTTGATGAATAACCTGCTTCCAATGGATCTTGAGTGAAGGATCCATGAATGAAGCTCCATTCCTTTGACCTCCTATTGAGTTGGAACACTGTGATTCAAAATTCCTGCTCCTTGAGATGTGGACACACTCCAAGGCATTGAATGAGAGTTTAGAAACTTTACTATGATACTTGCACTTGATATGTAAACATGATGATCCTTTTTGAACACAAGGTTGGAGTTAGAACATGGAGATCATCACCTTTCTCTTCTTGGCTTCAAAATTCACCTTTGTGACAAAAATGTTTCCTTTTTGAATGGAATCAACCCCATGATTCTCATACACCTTCTTGCTCATCTGTTACTCATTGGAAAAGGTCTTCTCCTCCAAATAGAAGAATTTCTCCTTCATTCAACTGAAAGTACATAATGTGAAATCATGAATTTTTCAAGTCACTATGATGTTTTGCATTGTTTCAAACTTATCCACGTGCTCTTTCTTCAGACATGAGAGGCTCATCATCCTTGTTTCTTGACCAATATCCTGACACTTACTATTTTAAGTAGACCTTATTTTGAGAAGTCCATTTTAGTTACCAATTTCTTAATTTGGAACTTTTGAGTTTCTATGATGTGCAAGGGGCAATGACAACTCAGAGAATGAACTCTTTGCAATACTTACTATTTATAGATAGTGAGGCTTAGGAAGGATTGCTATTTTTAGAAGTGGGTCTTCCTAGTGTTGGAATGGAATGAAAGTGGTCTCAAAAGTTTTGTTATTTCATGAGGATGCTTTGCTCCAATTTTTGGAGGATTTCAATTGCTAGAACTCCGTAGATCTGAAAAATGATTTTTTTTATTTAGGGAAAATTTGTTTGACCATTAATAATAATATATAACACCATTGGATGCAAGGTTGGGATCATTTGAAAGGCAATTTTGAGAAGGAGATGCTGTTACTAAAATATCATGGGGATCGGAAAGGGGTTTGGGAGATATGAGAAACTTTCCATTTTGGAGCATATGAGGCCTCTGACATATTTTTTAGTAGCATAATAGCAAGGAGAGTGATATTTTGGAGGGAAAATGAAGCTTTAAAACTTAAAAAATGGTGAAGTGTTTGAATATGAAACTTTTAATTCTCACTTGCACACCTTAACTCCATTTGACTCAAGTAGCTTAACCAAAGTTGGATGAGGGTTGATGTGGAGTTACACCCTAAAAAAAGGGTGAAAAAGGGTACAAAGGGGACACTCAAGTGCTTTACATCAAATCATGCCAAGTGTCAGATTTTGGTTTCAAATGGATGAGGTAGGGGGTTGGACATTAGCACTCATGAAGGGACATTCCTAGGTTTTGCAAAAGTGTGACTTGGGGCTAGTTGAGAGAGAGAGGGGAGCAACTTTGTGTCCCCTTCATGTCCTTTACACCTTGGGGACAATGTGAGGGACAACATGGGTGAAAAAAATGTTCCATGGGTCTTCATCTCATGAGGGGGGCCAAGTAGTCAAGGAAATTGAAAGTTGCTGACTTTCTAGGTGCAAAGGTGATGATGTTAAGTTGAAGAAAGGCTTGAAAATGGGGAACAACTTTTGTGTCCCCCATGTCCCTTTTGTGTTGGAAAAATCCAAGGGGACTCAACATTCTAAAATATGTGTCAAGGGGTCTTCATCATGAGAAAGTGGTCTATTTTTACATTGTGCTCACCTAACCACTTGTAAGTCACAAGTTGATTCTTTAAGTGATGAAAAACATAACATCCATAGGGGAGTGCACTTTTGTGTCTCCCCATGTCCCTTTTCACCTTGGGGAAAATCCAAGGGGACACCAATCCTTGAAAAGTGTGCCCAAGCCTTTAAGTTTGAAACATCATCATCCCAACAAGAAATTAGAACATTTAGGAGTGCCTTTTCTACCCCGGGAGCATGAAAGTTGGAGTTTAGAGGTGAAAAATTATATGATTTTGAATCTAAATGACATCTTGAGATCATTAACAACTATTTTAAGACTTGATTCATCCTAAAATTTGAGTTTTTGCACCATTCACCCTTTTGGCACGAAGGAGCAACAACAATGACTTAGGCTATCACATGTGATCTTCAAGACTTAGGGAAAAATTTATGTTTCCATCATGTGGATAATTCTAAGAGATTTCCATTGAGTATTTTATGAGCTTCCAAATCCTCTCAAAATCTCCCATAATCTTCTAAACAAGTTGAATTTCTCTGTTAGAGCCTTCATTCCTTGTGTCCAAAATGACCCAAATTTTCTTAACTTGTTCCCGACATCAATTATCTCCAAATTTTTTCCCTAAAATGCCTTGGCTCATCATTTCATTTATCTCCCACATAAACTTAATGGCTTGAGTCTTCCCTGTCAGCTTCTCAAGGATATCCATATGCTGCAATATGGATAAAAATAGCCAATTTAGTGCTTTAGAGAACATTATTCCATCTTGGAGCTTAGTCTTATCATGAAATCAACCTAGATTCATTCCCCTGCACATGAAACACACTTGAAAACCATGTTAGAACTTTCCTCTTATCTAAGATGAGGATGACACATACCTAGAGGGGCTACATGAGCTGATAGGATTCCTAGAGGAAGGATTCGCAATGACCGAGAGATAGGTTTTCAAATGGTGGGCTTAGTTGTCATGGTTAAAATTTTCAATTTTGCATGCTAGAAATTTTACATGAAAATAACTGGATCTAGCTTGGAGACATTAGACCATAAGAGGAAATGAAGAACATCAGGTATCTCATGGAGTAGTAGACTAGTGCCTTATCTATTGGGCCATAGAGTCACCAATGTTCACTGAAAAACTAGCAAAGCTACAAACACAACCAAGAAACAAATGGGCCAAACACAAAATGGAAAGGGAAACACACAACAGAAAGGAAAACACATGATGCAAAACATGACCTACATCACCTATGGTACATGTGGGAGAAAACCCAATTTCATTGTAACACCGATTCTTTACTGAATGTTTACCCGTGCACAGTATCACCAAATGCCTTTATTCCGCAAATCCATTGAATGGTGCCATGAAATATGACATCTTTCTTAATTTATTTAGAAATTTTGCATGATTGTTCTGTGATGTGAGGGTCCACTTAGATGGCTCATTCTATTTTTTACCCTGACATTCTTTTTCCATTGCTTATCCATTTGTATATTCATTCCAATTTTTAATTTTCTATTGATGTTACCAGAATGAGTCTTGATCACACCAAGCTTACCATTTTCACACCAAGGCTTATGGTCTTTGATGGTAATTTGTCCTTTATTTTTTATTCACTTCATGACCATTGTCTCCATGAGCTGGTTCTTGGTAGACATTTTGAGATTTTGAATACCTTCACAAGCCTCTTGATGCTCCCTATTTTTCAATTTCTCCAAAAAAAATTTCTTCACACAAATTTTCTCACCTTTGATCCACTTCTCTCTATGGTGTGGTGTTCACATTGCTTCATTTTCTTAGAAGTAGAATGAACACAAGTTCGGGCATGCAATATGGAAATTATCTTCTTCCCTATCTTGACCATCTTGAGCTTTGAAATTCATCTCCGTGATGGATACATCCTTTCCTTGAGTAGAGTCAACTTTGAAAGATTCAAGCATCTTCTTATTTATATATTCCTTATTGAGAATACCATCTTGAATGGAATCATCCTTGGGAGAATCAAGCACCATTCCATCTATCTTTTCTTCACTAAGAAGGTCTTCATCTTCTCCCAATGGGAAAAATAAGGTCTCAAATTCACAATAATTTTCATACTCAATGAACAATCCTTCATGTTGGACCTCAAGAAGATGATTGGAAATATGGGATTCACCTAATAAGAAGTCATTTTATATCACTTATTATTTATGATATGCATTACTCATCACCTCGAGATTGGTTTTTTGTGATTCAAGATTTCCATGACCTTCATCACTACCAAGTAAAGGACATGTATTCATATCGAACGGGAAATAAATACTATCAAATTCCAGCTTCATCAAAATTTCCTAATGTACTTTCTTACTTGCTCTGAAACATTAGGATACTCCTTCATCAACATGGAAACTCAATATCTTCCTATAAATCTATGAAAAAGTTTCCATACCTTGAATCTTGAAATAGTATGTTTGCCCTTGGGTCATCTAGTTTTTGAACCATGTATTTCATTTTCCTTATAGGAAGGAGCTTCTTCATTTTACCATTGATGGGTATGGTGGCATATGACCAATCCATCTATATATCTCCACCAACATCCCAAACAGAAAATTTAGCTCAACAACATACCATATGAAGTTGGCATGTCTACCACCAATATTTTCATCGTGATCTTCTTGTTAGGAAAATATGTAAATGAAAACTTGATACAGCATCCTTCACTTGGCCAATGAGAGGTACTTCTTTGGTTTACATGGATTAACAATGGCCAGTAGGGGAGTGATAGTAGATACCAAGAGCTTTAGTAACTTTTACGGCATGACATTGTCAGAGGCACCAGATTCAATAATGCAATTATTCAGTTTATATCCATTGACTATCAAAGTGAGATAAAAGGATCTACCTTCCCAGAAGCGGAGGATGTCGAAGCGTAAGAAGGTTATGAGAAGGAGTGGTACTAAGGAGTGGAGTGGTAGATTTTGTAAGTGAGTGTTTTTGGAACATGGATTTGAACTACTTCCTTTAATAAACTGTAAAATCCTATCAAATTGTTTAGGGATGAGTTCTCAAGTACTCAAACTTATAAAATTGAATTTTGGATTTCTTAACATGGTCAATGATGTCAAAAGGTGAAGAAGTGGTAGGCACATCGGGAATTATGGAAGCCTTGGCAAGAGTAGGATTTGAATTCTTAGGATCAATAGAAGAATTAAAAGTGATTTTTAAGAGGAGATGAAAGAGACTTACTCAAAGAGGCATGTGGAGTATTAAATGAAGTAGTATCAAGATTCTTCTTAGCTGACCCCGTGGAAGTGGACAACGATGATCCTCCTTTTGTTGTTATTTTTCATAGAGTCGCTATTTGAGGATTCAAATGATTTTCTTGGGTGGTGGAAGAAGAGGATTATTTTCTTCATTTGTGAGCGAGTGAACACTGCACAAGAGTAACTATCCATGGATTTTTCAAAATATTTGTCATGTGATTATTCAAAATATTCAGCACAACCATCTTTTATATCCATCTTCTTCAATTCTCTTTCAACTTCTGAATTTCTTCTCCTTCATCTTCACAAGTTCCACATATTGCATTAACTGGTGGAGCTTCCAAGGAAAGCCTTTGGGGTGCTCCAACAATTTGATTCTTGTTTCGGCTTTGGTTTGAGGCATGTTGAGTAATTTCCTTCTTTAATGTAGTCAAATTATTGGCCACTTTTTTAAACAATGAATCAATACTTTCATATTTGAAATTCTATACCTTATTCCTTGTTGAATAGTTTTTGATTTTCCATGACATGATAAGGTCATTGTTAGTGCAAAATCACAACACCCCCAAATGAGCTGTCAGGTCTGCTTTTCTAAGGCAGGGTCATTTCTGTGTTTCCTAACATTGAAATTTCACACCCCACGTGTGGGACCTGACAAAAGGGAAAGCTCTTCAGAGAAGGTTGGTTTATCTTCCTAAACTGACTCTGCTCCACGAGATACTCCAGCGCAAGAAAACTAAATCTAGGACCTAATCTAACCATTCCTAGGCAACCTCAAGGAGAGAGAAAGAGGGAAAAAATGAGCCCCGACACTAAAGCTTTGATATCTTACTTCAGCAAAGGAAGCTCTTTTTAAGGGAGATATTTTATCATTGGAGCATGAGGAAGGTCAGACAGAAGTAACATGACCTTTTAGATCTTCCAATTCACCAAAATTTGAAACACAACATCTGGCACCATACAAATGTAAAGATATGTGACAATAATAAAATCTGGACCAAGGCACTAAGAAACATCTATTACGATGCAACTAAGGTTGAAGAACATCACAAAAACAATTCTTGTTGCATCTAAAAGGTGCACAAACCATCTACATTTCTGGAATCAGAGGTACAAGGGACTAAATTTGCTAGGCATAGGACGCATCAAAAATGAGCGTTGAGAAACAAATTCTGACAGAGTTTAACTATCCCACAATGTATCTACATCTTCTACATCTGAGAAGTATTACTCATATATAGAAAGCATAAGAGCACAGAGAGCTTCCTAGGGGAAAATCACAATCCTGCTCCAACCATATGCAAATATGCATCGAATACCACTGGAAAGTTCAACCACTTAATATAGTGCCTTTTGCAAATCCACCCATAAGTGTCACTTTTGATTCCCCAGCGGAGACCGAATCGGATCTGGTAGTTGAACATTAAGGACAAGTCCGACTCCCCATTTACATCTTTATTTTTCACCTAGGATTTGACGTGTTTTTTATCCAAATTTTGTATGATATCCTTTGTTTTGCAGGCTACATGGGAATTTTGCCCCTGATCAACCATATGCGACACACCAAGTCCTTATCTCGACCAACAACAAAGGTTAGCAACCATCTTTATGACACAAAAAAAAAATCATTTTTTTGCCCCTTGGTATTTTGCAGTCACGGGCGCCGATAAAAAATGACTCTCAACACCTAGGCCCTTTCCCCCAACCTCTTCTATAGGCACCCTACTCTAAGTTTGTTCAATCCAATTCCAGGATGTTTTTGTGTGTTGTTACAAGAAAAATTTTCACCTTTTCCTCGACGCCTTGCTTTATTTGTTTTCCCAGTCTCATAAATCTTTGATATCTATTGCAAAATTATCTAAGTCGTTTATCCTAGAATCTTTTGAAGGCTAGGCACTTTCATTTTGAATCTAGGACTTATTACTTGTGTCGATTTTGTACTCCTTATCATTTATTTATCATATATTACTTCTACAATATCTAGGGTTTTACAAAAATTCTATTGTTGCTAAGATCAGTAATCAAATCATTGACCAATGTTTGCAGCAACATATCAACACTTTCATTCTGGAGTCCATTAAAACTCTGGGAATTAAACTTATTTCTTGTTGAATAGAAGTTCTTATATTTTCCCTTACAAATATGATGAGGTCATCTTCTCACATCAATGGTAAGTTATTGAGTGTTATCCAAAGTATTTAGATGAGCTCTCACATAGTATGAAATGACCAACTTCAGTAGCAAATTAAGCATTTATAAAGAAACTTTTTTGTTTATCTACAGTAGGATGAGAACTGATAGGAACTTTGTTAACCAACTTGTCAAATTTTGCCACAAATTCTCTCATGGGATCTGTACGGTTCTTTCTTCATCTAACCTAATTGAGAAAGGAGGGCATGAACATCTTTTACAGTCTTGAATCTTTCTTTAAACCTAGTTTTCATGTCATCCCAGTTGTAATTGAATGAGGTGGCAAGTAGTAAAACCATTCCACAACGAACATCTTACAATTAATCCACAAATAACTGCATGGAAACATCTTCATGTTCCACTCCAAGAACACCACATCCTGTGATAAAAATTGTAATATAATCATTTGGATGTTGCTTTCCGTCTCCATAGAACTTGGGAAAGTTATTCTTGGATCTTTTTAGTAATTCACGTAGTAGAGGTAGCCAAAGCTAGCAGACTAGTGTTCCATCCCCAAAGGTACATGTGCAACCATTTATTCTTCCTCGTATTCTTCTAAAGTGAGAGGATATCTAAGTGGTTCTACAATTTATTCTTCAATGTGATCTTCAAGGGGAAAGTTAGGGTCAAACTTAGGAAGGAACTCTGTCCTGGAACTTGTCTTTCTACCTGGATAATGGAAAGTAAAAATCATCTTGTTGTTATGGCTCAAACATAGGATTATGCAAGATCAACAATGCCACTTGCATGATTTTAGCTCACTGTATATATATTTTTGCCAATTTTTTCTCAAAGTGTTAGATAAGGAATGTAACTAGAAAAAATTTGATTTTTCAATGGGATTACAATAGGGCTTTAAGCACATTCAGATAGTATTCTTGGTATTTTTCATTTTTCTAATATTAATGGGTTTAGAATTATATATATATTATATTTTTAGAATATGGTATTTTTCATTTTTCTAATATATTTTTATATATATATATTTTCCATATATATTTTAGGGATGTGCAAAGGGCAAATCTTCCCCAAGTGGAGTTGAAAAAAATTGTTGGTGAAATAATTTGTTGCAGACACATTATTGGTTTTCACAAATGGTCACGGGGCTAGGCCCCTCCTTCTTGGGTATGATGAGGCTCCCATTTATTGAATGTAAACTAAGTAGAACTGTGGGGTGGTTTTTAAATCAAGGATCACATAGGAATACTCTACCAAACCTGTGGAAAAGTTCCCATACACTACCCAAGGGAGGAATTAGTTTGGAGAGAGGTAAAGGGGAGTAGGAGAAATAGAGAGAGGGGGGGTTAATGTCGTGAGTAGGCACTTACAAATTCTCACCAACAATATTTAGAGTAGGTCCACATTAAATAGAATAAAACAAAAATGTAAGCAATATCAAGACTAATAAATTAGAGACATAAATTTCAATGAGTTCATTAATCAAATACACAAAGTTATTTCTTGGTTATACAAGATCACAGTTTCTTGCATAGTTGGAAAGTAGAGAGTATGGAAGAACATAGTAAAGGAAAGGAGGTAGAAGAATGTAGCCTATTGCTTGTAGTATAAGTGAAATTCAATAACTAGTAATAATCAACAAATGCTAACCTTTTGGAATGGAGAACCCATTCCAATTTATAGCTTACAAAAATCTCTCTTCCTCTTCCCTATGTGACCATTCATCTCACCATAAATGATTATGCTAAAATGTAAATAATAATAGCCTAATTTAGTGCAAGTTTATAGTAAATAAATGAATAATAAAATACTAAAATAATACCCAAACAAACTAAGCAATGAAATGTAGAAATCCTAATGTACAAAGAGGGTTAGAAGAACCTTAGCAGCTTTGCAGAGGTCATGGGATTGTGTCGAAGTGGAGATCGGCTGAACAAGAATGAGAGACCGTCGTGTCGGAGCCTGAAAAAATGTAGATCTGAGTGATTTAGCTGGACTAGGGTGCCTGGAGAAGGATTGGGGTGCTTGGGACGCTCTGGTCTAAATTTGGGTGCCCTGGTCTGTGAAAATGGTTGGAACCTGGTTCTGACATGGTTGGTAGAGCTTTGCACTTGTTCACTTTTTGTCGTGTACATGCTGCTAAACTTTTCCCGATGTCGCTGTAAATGCGAGATAGAAGAATCACCTGTAAAACCCCAAACAAAGCATCAAATCCTAAAAAAATAAAGATGCAAATTAAGGGGTCAGACTATCCTCAGCCACCACAATGGTGTACTTACAACTGAGCATTGCACTACATCTCAGACCCAATGTAGTTCTGTGTGTGTGTGGAATTGTGCCCTAGGTTTCTCTTGTGCGTGTTGCACTTTGAAATATCCCTGATAGGATACCACTTAAAAATGCACAAAATATTGAAAACTTGTAGCCACATAAAATATTGATTTTACCAGATTGTTACAGTTGGGACAACGAACTTAAGAAACTTAATATTTGCCAAAATTTCCACCTGAAATACTTGAAAATTTAAATAGAGCTTGATGTTATTATAAAGGACATAAGGAAACTGTTTCGGGACTTTTACATAAATTAAAATGTTGCCAGAAAAAGCACAACATTCCCTAGATAGCTGGAGACTTCAGAGGCTTGTAACTCTCCAAAAACAAGAGTAAAAATAAGGGTCTTTGGAAATAACAGTAATGGAAACAACTGACTAGAAAAAACCCAAGTAAAGGCTGTAGGTCGCCACGCTTGGTGAAGGGGTCAGAAACAGATGGATGCACCTTCAGTGTGCTGCCACGCGCAGCCTAAAAGGCTGATGTGAATCCGATCAGGGCCCCTCTCCTTGTCTTCCCCAAATGCCCCTAATACTCATGAAATAGGTTCACAAGATGCCTCCAACGAACTGTCTCGCTCTACCCAAATGGCTATCGTGGATCTGAGCTGCTACCAGGATTCGGATCTGGAGCCCACTGATTATCCTCTCCCAATGACGCCAAATTTCTGCAAAATCCTTTCTATGAGACATCTGATATTGTCTCTGCCACACAGCCCTGAAATGGATATGGAATGACAAACTAGGGTAGATCTCTCACTACCGAAGAATGCCCTGCTAGCTAGGGATGGGTCTCTCACCACTGAAGCTAGGGTCCCTGAGGGATTTGATTCCATAAGTTGTAGATGCGTGACAACGGCAGCTGCACGTGAAGGGGTCAATAAAATGTATGCAAAAAGTCTCTTTCCTTACTCTCCCTGCTCCTTATATACTTCCCATGGCAAAAGAGCCCCAATAGACCCTAGACGCATTGCTTTCCATGGAGGGGTCAATAAAATAAAAGTCACTCTTTACCATTTAAGTCGCCAAGGTCCAAAGTGACCCTCAAACACCAAACACGACTATTAGTACCATGCGGCCCCTTCTCAGTAGCCCCCAACGTCCCCCGCCTTTTGGATATGACCATGACTTGGACTCGCTTGACCCTTAGGCCTTTGGCACAGGAAAAGGGGACATTAAAGTCCTCCCTTCTTGAGAAATACTTGAGCCCAAGCATTAACTTGTCCTGCTGCAGTAGCTGGAAATCGTGCCAAAAGTTTCTCCACCTCACCCTGTCATCCACCAAGGATCCATGTAATCCGAGGTAACCACAGAATTGTTAAAAAAAATGATACTCGAACCATCTCTCCACTGATGCTCGCACTAAAATTTCCAATCAGTCTAATCCCTGCCAATGCAAGGATGTCATCACGGGATCACTCACAACCTCTCCAACCAACTCCTAGGTATGAAAGTCTACTCTGAATCCTAGAGAATCCCTCGTATCAACCTCTGAAACAACCTGTTTACGCATAAATGGTGCTAACTCTCCTACCTGACCTGCACTCATGTGAGAGCCATGATCTTCATACTATATCTCGATGTGTCCCATGGTGGAAAAGTCCCAAGACTCCAGCAGACAGTCAACCGGCAATATTGGCTCCATATAGTCCATCTCCTGCGCTGAATGTGAACGTACTAAATAACCATGGGTCACTTTCATCTCTCCACTAATTAACACATGGGTGAGGTGCTTACCAGGCATAGAAGTAGCAAAAAGCATAGGAGTGTTGTCCCATTTAGATTTAAAAAAAACATGGTCCCGTAAGCTCAGACTTGTCATAGTGACAAGCCGTATATGCCTATATAAAGTTGAGGAGATCCTCCCTCAACCTTTGCCATATGAACCTCTTAGACATGAGCTTGTAGGTCTCATCAAAGCTCAAGCGCCCAGCCAGGGAAGAACAATGCACATGTCGCAATATCTCCATCCTCCACCATGAATCTAACACAAGGCTCCATCTTCCCCAAGAGAAGATCATCTCATCCTCCAATCTGCAGCTGTCATCCTGTATGTGGCCATCCAGAATCTCACAAGAGTGTCGGTTCTTGGAGTACTCAACAAGAAAATGAGATCTCCAGTCTACTGAAACTTCAAATGACCAAGATACTGATAAACTTGGACAGTATGAACCTATAATCCCAATCTCTATAACATTCTCATGTGCAACATTATTGGTTACACCCACATCAATGACTCCACTCACTCCATCTAGAGTCAAAGTATCCATCCTATCCAACTCACTCCACAATTCAACATCATCCGACTCACTCTCCACATAAGTCATTATGGTGTGCTTTGTGCCTGCAGTAAACAATCCGTCAGAATAGGAGTCATCCAACATCCTACTTGTCTCATTCCTTGTGATGTCACCATGATCCACAAGACGCTGAGTTCCATCACAATTCAACCGCTGCAACGACATGCTTCTTTCTTCACCAATCACATCTTTTGCAATCTGCCCTTGCATACCATGAAATCTGATTTCTTTGCTTTCCTTGAAATTTTTTGGTTTATCCACATGAGGGATGAATGCAAATTTCCCAAAAGATGGAACCCTGGAAGCCTATATGTCCAATGAATGATTCCCACTTGAAATAGCCCAAATGTGCAAACACATTCAAGTACTTCACATCTCTTAATGACACTAAACAAATGAGTTACCTTCTTAGTGCAAGGCATGTCTTTCCATGGACATAATTCATCAATCCCTTCTATGTTGGGAATACACATGGTTTCTCTCTTATCATACTTTATCCTTTCTCCCCATATTTTCATTTCATCGTAAATGTAAGGGAAAGGGAAGTCAACATTAGAACTCATGCATCCATAAACTTTATCATAAGGAACTTCATACCTCTTGTTGTACCCATTGATTCTCGTCATGAGAGAAGACAACACATCTGACATACCATAATTGGGGCTGCTCATCATACCTCTGCAACTCAGAATTTCTGATATAGGATCAGCATCTTCATTCTCCTTTGGTTTTTCAACACATGCATCATCGTCTTCCTTAACAACATGCAACCATTACATCCCAAAAATAGTCTTACCTCTAGCAAATTCAACCATAATAAATATACCACATACCTCATGTCCTTTCACTATCATGGGCTCCTGCATTGTTTTCTTTGCCAACATATGCTTATTAGCTGAATCAAGAGCAATGTGAATGGAGGATGTGTTTACCCCATCTAGCATTCCATGAGACGTGATTTATGAAATAGTCTTCCCCAATCATCCAAGCATATAAATGTTGTCCCAAATAATAGATACATGGCAAAAACGTAGGAGAACTCAACAAGCTAGGAAAATGGTAACCATTCTCATACCTTAGGGTGCTACAGTCATGAATGCACCTTGAATTCAACTCTTCTTTTTTAACAGTAAATTGCACCTTGATTATTTGAGCACTTTAAGGACCAAATGCCCCCACTAACCCTTCCAAGGGTTCCACCATGTAGCTGGTATAAAAATTATTCATGGGCTCTATTAATAAAGCATTTTCTCCTCTCTTAACATCAGGTACCATGACTGGTAATCTCTGAAAATCTGCGATGTACTGATCCAGGGGACTGGTTTGTCTCAAATGAGTCCACTCCCTGAAATACCTATCAGGGTCCCTCCTATCAACTCTGCTCACTAGCCTCTACGCGAACTTTGCATGAGTCGTAATGTGTATGTGTCCATGTGTAATCAGCTCATGATGCCACCCATCATGAGCGTCTCCCTCAAGATGCGACCTTGCAAACTTAATTGCACCTTCCTTACGACATAGGATTCAAGTCAGAGTATGTCTTCAGCTTTTGGACCCAAGACGGTGTAATAAAATTCTTAGAACCATCGAAGTGTGGAATGGAGTTCTATCCCAATATCCTTTGTAACTCTAGTAACATGTTTCTAATGATCTCTCTTGGGTCGACTGCCAATCTTCATTATGTAATATTCTTGGAATGGCATGTCGTTACGAAAGTCCTCACTCCATATCTGGTTTCCTCTCCCAAAAAGACTCCTCACCCAAAATATCTACAGGTTGTTGTTCCTGTGAAACTTCCAGATCCTTCAAGAAAGAAGGTTCGTGAAGCCCCAAAGCCCCTGGCAGAAGAATGGGGAGGCCGCTGCCTTGAATGTCCACTCTCACCTCTTTGACCATGTTGTCCCATATTGCTATTTTCTCTTCTCTTTATGACTGATTGTTATACATAGTCCAACAGGATGAAGATGGTTAAAAAATATTCTCTTACCCCTTTTAGCAATCATAGAACCAACGCTAGTACCTTCAGAGGCACTCTCCTTCCTTGCACCGAAGTCCCCAATGAAGAAAACGTGCTTGCCAACACAAGACACGTTTGAATTCTTTCTTTGGCTTATGCAATCAGTCACAAAGTTTTCAACATAAGAATTGTTAGTTTTGGATAACTGCCACATATTACCAGGATCCCATAGCTTATAATGCCCCTAAGCCCTTGTATATGTTAAGTGAGCTAAAACTTGTCACCATATATCATCCACCAGATGCTCATATACACATAGTTGGAGCAATGGTCCAACAAGCCCCATGATGAAGACTTCATCATCTACCTTACCATGCATCTCATGATGGAAATAAATGGGAATAGGCCACCATAAATAAGAGACATTAGTGTGCTTCTCCGTACCTTTGAAGGCCATCAATATCCTCCATGTGTTCAAGTATAGACATATGTTGAGCTGCCCCCAACATTATTGTTTGAGTGCCTGTTGAAAGTATCTAAAAGTTGTTCAACAGTTGTTGGTTTGGAAATTACAACAGGCTGCAATTTTACACAAGTGTCCATGTGAGGCTCCTCCTTATGTGTTAGTTGCTTCATAGAGTCTTCTTTCGTGGGTGTAGACTTCCTTGCATCAATTGCCCCCATATGTTTCCTTGAACTCTTGTATGTGTTGTCTTGCTTGAGTTGCTATCAACCTAACAACTCTAGCTCTGATATTCCCTTCCTCACACTCTTTAAGAGTTTCCATTACATCCTCCTTGCTTGCATAAAGAAGTTTCTTGTGCTGAGATGGAATAATTTCTCTAACAAGCAAAGTTTCACTAATGTAATTATTTTGCTCAATGGAAATCATACCCTTTGGTTTAGAAGCTTCTTCTACAAACGAATTCTTTTGTGATTTAGGTACCGACATATGATGACTTCGTTTGGGCTTGCTACCAATCTTCATCATGCAATAATCTGGACATGCCATATTATCTCTGAAACCCCTACTCAAAGATTGATACTTCCTCCAACAAGAATCCTCATCAATCACCTCTATTGGCCGCCCTCTATCACTATTCTCACCATGTTCCTTATCGTCCCTAGATATGCTTTGATTCAACTTCTGAGTGAGCTGACTCAAATAATGGTTAGTGGCTTCCTGTTGTTTCACCATGTTAGTGAACATTTCCTTCATAAAAACCCCCTTTGAGATCTTTCTGAACTGCCATATTTAACTAACACAGGTTGGAGGAACAACAACTCTGATACCACTGAAATATCCCTGATAGGATACCACTTAAAAATGAACAAAACATTGAAAACTTGCAGCCACATAAAATACTGATTTTACCAGATTTTTACAGTTGGGACAACGAACTAAAGAAACTTAATATTTGTTAAATTGTCCACCCGAAATACTTGAAAATTTAAATAGAGCTTGATGTTATTATAAAGGACACAAGGAAACTGTTTCGAGACTTTATATAAATTAAAATGTTGCCAAAAAAAGCACAGCGTGTGCTAGACAGCTGGAGACTTCAGAGGCTCGTAACTCTCCAAAAACAAGAGCAAAAATAAGGGTCTTTGGAAATAACAGTAATAGATACAGGCCAATAACATTTCCACCTTCGGATCTGAAACGACCGATTAGAAAAACTGCAAGTAAAGGCTTGCAGGTCATCACACTTGGTGAAGGGGTCGGAAAATGATGGACGCGCCTTTAGCATGCTACCAACGCCCAACCCAAAAGGTTGATCGTGAATCTGATCGGGCCCCCTCTGCTTGTCTTCCCCAAACGCCCCCAATACCCATGAAATCCTTCATGAGATGACTCCAACGAACTGTCCTGCTTTACCCAAATGGCTACTGTGGATCTGATCTGATACCAGAGATTTAGATCTGGAGCCCACTGATTATCCTCTCCCAATGCCGCCAAATTTATATGAAATCCTTTCTCTGAGACGTCTGATATTGTCTCTAGCACACAACCTTTGAAACAGATCCAGAATGACAGACTAGGGTAGATATCTCACTATCAAAGAATGCCCTGCTAGCTAGGGATGGGTCTCTCACAACCAAAACTAGGGTCCCTGTGGGATTTGACTCCACAAGCTGTAGATGCACGACAGCGGGAGCTACATGTGAAGGGGTCAATAAAATGTATGCAAAAAGTGTCTTTCCTTATCCTCCCCACTCCTTGTATACTTCCCACGGCAAAAGAGCCCCAATAGACCCTAGACGCATTGCTTTCTATGGAGGGGTCAATAAAATAAAAGTCACTAAAGTCACTTTTTCCCGTTTAAGTTGCCAAGGTCCAAAGTGACCCCCAAACGCCAAACACGACTATTAGTACCATGTGGCCCCTTCTCAGAAGCCCCCAACATCCCCCGCCCTTTGGATATGACCACAGTTTGGACTCGCTTGACCCTTAGGCCTTAGCACAGGAAAAAGGGGACATTACACACTTGAAGTAGCGAGCAAGTAGCTAGATGTAGAATGTAAATAATGTGTGCATGGAATAGAATAAACTCCCCTCCTATGAGGTTTGATGTAGAATAACCAACCTTTGTCCTCTGTGATGGAGCTAGATGGATGTAAATGGAGCAATAGAAGCCTTGATGGATGTAACCTTAGGTTGTGATAGCTAGTGCTTAGTGCTTGGTCCCTTATTATGATCACATAACTTTATATTTATATGATTCCTTCACTTGAATTTCATAATTAACCCCAAAAAGGTTGACAACCAAAAAGATAAGATTCTCAAACGACTAGAAAGGACCCAAAAATTGAGAGTAAAGTGTAAAGAGGACATGGATGCCCAGAAGGGACGAGGGCACTTGGTGCTGAAGTCCTGGTTGGATGCTCCAGTCCATAAAAGGTAAAACTAAAGTATGAAAAGATAAACTGGGCCAATAAAGGTGTAAGACCAAAAGTAACAATAGAAAGCAACGAAAGATAGACAAAGACACGGGTTAATCAATATTTTTCTTGTTTAGGAACCATATGAATAGTAGTATGTAATCGAGACTAGATAATCACCCAGAGTGTGTGATTTTGTGTCTACACTTGTGAATTTTCAAATTCCCAAAGAATGAAGTTAAGTCCTTTTCTTATTTTTGAAAGGGACTTTTATAATACAAAATTAAGTCACTTAAATTAATAATATGAAAGAGTGAAAATTTACATTCTCAATGAAGAAATATAATGTTAGAGAGAGAGGGACAGGGAGAAAGAAGAAGAGTGAGAAGTGAAAATCTGGAGGTGGGGAAGCTTCTGTTGATGAAGAACCTACTTCTGATAGATCTTGAGTGAATGCTTCATGAATGAAGTTTCCTACCTTTGACCTCCTATTGAATTGGAACAATGTGATTGAAAATTCCTCCTCATGTGAGATGTAGACAAACTCTAAGGCATTGAATGAGTTTTTAGAAACATTGTTGTGATACTTGCACTGATAAGGAAACATGTATATCCTTTTTGACCATAAGGTTAGCGTTAGAGCATGGAGATCATTACCTTGCTCTTCTTGGATTCAAAATTCACCTTCTTGACACAAATGTTTCCTTTTTGAATGGAATCAACTGCAAGATTCTCAAACGTCTTCTTTCTCATCTGTTACTCATTGGAAAATGTCTTATCCTCCAAAAAAAATAATTGCTCCTTTATTCAACTGAAATTACATAATGTGCAATCATGAATATGTCAAGTCACTATGATGTTCTGCACCATTTCAAACATATCCAAGTGCTCTTTCTTCAGCATGAGAGTCTCAACATCCTTGTTTCTTGACCAATATCCTGACACTTACTATTTTTAGTAAGCTTTATTTTGAGAAGTCCATTTTAGTTACCAGTTGCTTAATTTGGCACTTTTGAGTTTCCCTGATGTGCAAGGGGTAATGAAAGCTCAAAGAGTAAACTATTTGTAACAATTACTATTTATAGACAATGAGGCTTGGGATGACTTACTATTTTTATAAGCGATTCTTCCCAACGTTGGAATGGAATGAAAGTGGTATCAAAAGTTTTTTTATTTCATGAGGATGCTTTGTTCCATTTTTTGGAGGATTTCAATTTACAGAATTTTGTAGATTTGAAAATGAGTTTTTATTTAGGGAAACTTTGTTTGGCTATTAAAAATAATATATAACACCATTAGATGCAAGGTTGGGATCATTTGAAAGGCGTTTTTGAGAAGGATGTATTTTTAAAATCTCATGGGGATTGGACAAGGGGTTTGGGAGATATGGTCAACTTTCCATTTTATCATATGAGGCCTCTAACATATTTTTAGCAACATAACACCAAGGAGACTGATATTTTGGAGTAAAATTGAAACTTTAAAACATAAAAATGGCTAAGTGTTTGAATATAAAGGTTTTTGTTCTCACTTACACACCTTAACTCAAGTTTGACTCAAGCATGCTTAACCAAAGTTGAATGAGGGTTGATGTGGAGTTGCACCATAAAATATATGGGAAAAGGGGACACTCGATACTACAAAATGCATGATGGGTCATCAATTCATGAGGAGGGGGAAAGTGGTCAAGTGAAAATACAAATTTGTAACTTTTTAGGTGCAAAAGAGGTGTTGGGCAAGCTGTCGAGAGAGAAGGCTCATAGGGGAGTGCACTTTTATGTCCCTCATGTCCCTTTACACCTTGGGGAAAATCTAAGGGGAAATCATGGGTGAAAAAATGTGCCATAGGATCTTGGGAACATGAAGAAGGGGGCAAGGAACTTGAAACACTACATGCCCCTTCTAACATTTGCAACACTTGAAATTGATGATTTTAAGTGACTAAGGCTTGAAAATGGAAGGGGGTGAAAATTTGTGTCCCCCATGTCCCTTTGTACTTTGGAGACAATCAAAGGGTACAAAACATGCTAAAAAATGTGCCAATGGTGTTTTCATCATGAGAAAGTGGTCTATTTTTGTAAGTCAAAAGTTTTAAGTGACGAAAATATAACATCCATAGGGGAACACACGTTTGTGTCCACCATATCCATTTACACCTTAGGGAAAAGTTCAAGGGGAGACATATCCTTGAAAAGTACTTTGAAGCCTTTAAGTGATGCTGATATCATCATACACCTTACCTTTTGTGCCCCCGGGGTGAGATTGAAGTTAAGAGGTGAAATCTTATATTATTTTGACTCTCAAAGGACCTACATAAAATCCATTTGCTTCCATTTTTCAAGACTTGATTCAGCTTGTACATTTTCTTTTCAATGCAACTATTCCACTATTTTTCCGTCCATGTGTGCAACAATAATGACTTGAGTTATCACACTGGAGTTCTTAGAATGAGTATGAACCAATTTAAGTTCATGTTTCCATGATGTAGGAGTCTAATTATAATCTACTTTTTCCTTTGGTTATTTGATCCTAACTCTTCCCTAGGTTTTTGTAGTCCTCTTCGAGAAAGTTATGCCTTGTAAAGAGACCCTAATGCGCAATATTGGTGGGCAGAGTATTCCACATAATCTATACTCCTATAATTATTCACTTAATTATTATCACTATTGAAGTAATAAATCTATTATATTTTCAATTTACATAAGATATGAGATCTTAAAAATTCATGAGTGATCCTGAAATCCTTTCAAACAAGGTGACTAGTACCTTTGAAAAATGCATCTTCAATCCCTCACATGTCTCTGCCATGAAAAGACTCAGATTTTTCCCCTGAATAGCTTCCCAACCTCACCTTTACTAGCTCAGAAAATTCCTAAACTATCTACGTGAGTCATTCTCATTTCTCTCCCACACATACTAATACTTTAACTATTATGACTATATTCCATTAATATGAGCCTCTAGAGGATGTTCACCAGTGACAAAATATTACCAATTTATTAATAATGTCTCAATATATTTGTAAGCCTTCACTGGGAGCTATTGTTATTTCATAGGTCTTAGAAGCTTCCAATATACACTCAAGCAAGGTACACATCTCTTCAACATTAAACACACTTTTTCTGCAATCATGTTAGCACGTTCCTATCAACTCATAGTGAGGGATGGTTGGAGTAAAGGCGTGTACACTTGACCAGGACTAGCTGGATTTCATGTGTGGGTTTGGTTGTCATGACCAAAATTATGTAAATTTTAAATGCATCCCGAAATTTACTCCATGACAACAACACACTCAGAATAGCCATTGGCGGATCATCTCCATAAAGAAGGAATACCTTCAGATGGACCGCCACATCAATGAAAGTTTAGTAGACATTTTTACATTATAATGCAGAAATATTAAAGGAGGAATATTCAGGTCAAATGGAAACAAATTAGGAGATGTATGATTTGGAAGAGTTTTTGAAGATGAAAGGCAGTTGAAGAAAAAGTTAAGGGATCTATCCATTTCTATATATCTAAAATGCCTTACAATTTATCTAGCAATACCTGGAGTTCATAATGTATGAGTATTACAATTAATTTAGAGACATTGATTCTACAATGTATCCATTTACATCTAATAGGTTATCATATAAGAATTTACTCACTAAATGATTGTTGCACCTGATTGTGAGATACTAATTCTTATTTTCACATAGTGGAATATAAATACAACTGACTAAAATGCCACAACTTCATTGTATGTCCCCATAAAACTTGCGGCTAGCGAGAGGTCATTGATTGACAACTCCTATCTTAACAAAGTTGCACATCCTTCCATGCACAAGATGCTGAAAATAAAAATATTGTATACTTATTTAGGCTCTAACACCGTGTCAACATTTATCATTCCCATATGGACATTGGTTACCTCATAAGAATAAGCATCAACTAGCTTAAGAGCAGTGAAATTTAATCAATTCCTAAACATTTACAAGTGATACAATTTTGATATTTTTTGACACTGAATGTCATCACATTAAATAGGACTTTCTCCACTTATATACAATTTAAAATAAACTTGGACTCCACTAATCAGGCTAAATAACAAATCAAGACCCCACTATTTGAGATTGTTGACGAGACCCCTCTCCCCATGAGGCTTCGTACTCTTAAACATAAGTACCATAAAATCGCAACAATATAAAAAATAGTTATAACAAATAACTAAAGGAATATATCATTAATGTTAGATTCAGTAAACATATTAGATCATATTAGTAATTTAAAACTAGAATTTTAAACTTGTTTATTAAAGTCATCTCATTATCACCTTAACAATCAACTACGCCTATAGAAATAAATGGATTGATTCCTAGACCGCAAACCTATATGAAGGATTTTATAGTTTGAACAGTGAATGTCTTCACATAAAAAGAATATCTCCATTTCTATAAATTTGAAATAACTTCAATTTTCCAGACATTACTGGATTTACATTAAGTTGACTAAATAAACAGTATAAATTATATTACTTACATTGTTCTAGGAGATTTATTCATGTGCCAAGTCAAGACATCTCAAGACTATACTTGGAATGAGTTTTCAGTAATGTAATAACACTTTGCTTGGGACTGCACAAAAATACATGTTAGTCATTTCCTCATAGTTAGAGAGTACAAAGGACCCATCTTAGCACACAAGGGTCGTGGGCATATTCACCAATTAGGGATTCTCACTACTATAGCTTCTTTCCCCATAGTGAAAACTTATTTATTTGAGTCCTGTAGAAATCTATAGTTCACTTCTTGCTCTATTCGTCTAGTTGATACCAATGATGGGAAATTGACCCTGATTAGTGAATACTCCACATTCATGTGAATTACTATCCCAATTTCCAGGAATAATGCTGTAAAATGCTAGAATCCTTTTCACTAGTGTAGTCATCCCATAGATGATCGTCCATGTGGGTATTCATTGAAATGTCAATGACATCTTTCCTAAAACGTTCGTTTTTAGGTAAAAACCTAATTAAAGGCACCAACCTATCACATAAACATCATAAAATATAAATTATGTCAGGTTATTTACACGGTGAATATAATCCACCACTTTGAAGTTCTCAACAACTCTAGCCTTTTCCCCAAGACTGACAATAGATTCTAGAGCATGTGGTGCCTTATAAATCATCCGATGCACCAATAAAAGGATTCCATAACTTGCTCTAATATTTTAAATGATAATTGTTTGTCTAGATCCTTACAAATTAATCATAAACTCATATATGTTTATAACAGGGGGATGAGTTCCTTATCTCTGAGCTCTCATTATCATATCGCTCTTACTGGATTGGTACACACCATTGAGAATATTATTTGTAGAGGGAGGGTTGATCTCCTACAAAGGTGGATTCAACCCGTTGATATTCCATCCCTCATATCATATATGGTTATTGTTTCACTATTTAGACCATTTACATCTACTTGATATCTCATAGAGGAATTTATACATAATACATTACAGGCAACAAAACGTAGCTACATAAGAGTTGTATCTCATAACTCACCCAGGTTAATTCTCTTACTTGTCAAGTTTTAAAACCTTCACGATAAGCTACAAATATTGTGATCTATGAAAATTATTTTTAATGAACCTATTACAATAGTTACATGGATGAATACCTAACTGGACTTCAATATGAGGAATTAAAAGAAAAACATACTGAACAATGGTTGAGGCTTTCTTTGTAAGGAAAATGGGATATCAATGTGCTCGAAAGTGGGAGAGTTTTGCTTAAGCTATGATGCCCGACATCAATGTATGGTCCAAACCATGGAACCCGCCATCTCCATCGGCATGACACTAGACTTCGATTTCTATGTTCTTTCTACTAACTAATCCATGTGGAATTGTGGAAGTCTTCACTTCTAGCTCTCACCGATGATCTTCAAACGCTGCAATTTATTTTAAAAATCAAACTTTTTAGTCCTTATGGAAATGCATGAGACAGATGAAAATCCATCTCCCTAGCTCAGTCTTAGGGTGAAATCAACTTGGTTATCCATTGCACTGGATCAATTTTTTTCTTCATTTGAAGAAGCTTAGGGGGATAACATATGTCCTCTTAGCCAAAAGATTACACTAGCAAACCTTGGAGGGGCTGTCTTGAAGCTGATCAAATTGTACGGATGTTAGGATTCACAATGACTAGGACATAGGTTTTCAAAGGGTAGGCTAACCTCTCACTTAGTAAAATTTTTCAATTTGTTCATGCTATATCATTTTCCATCCAACAGCATCACCGTTAATGTCCTCATTTTAGATATTGGTGAGCTCTCCTTTTATGCAAGAATTTACAGCCTAAATAGAACCAATTTCATCACTATTAAGGATGTTATTTTTCTAGTGATACTATCAATAAATGAATACACATGCCTAATGCAATGTAGTATGACACAATTTCTATTCAAGATAACATTGATAGAATAGTTAAATATCCGATAGTGTTGTTCTACAACAAGACTTCATCATAGGGAGAACAATCAATTATTATGACGGATTATGTCAATTGGTCTAAGCATGGGAGAACATCTTGTCACGTTTTGAAGATCCTCGTAATGGCATCATTGTTCTATTTTTGCATATTACGGTGGTCCTACCAGGGGTCACATCCTATGTTTACCTACTAGACTAAATGTATATATAACATTGGTTTCACTGATTAGTGGCTATTATGTATCACATATAATTACTTCAGTCGTGCAAACATTAATACTCTAGACATGTGCTTGTTTAACAATTTTGATATAGAGACATAGTTGAACGAATGGAACATTAGTTGTACACTCATTTTATTCACTATTATCGACTTTGGTTCATTTGGACTAACCTCAAAATTACATTTGTTGAATTAAACATTTAAGTAGATTTTGGAGTGATAACTTTGGAAATGACATAAGAAGAATTTGATCAGAACTAACATAAATATTTAGGTATGGAATTGGCATAGTTAATTGGTACACATAAATGAAAAGGGACCCTCTAAACTACCCTAAAAATCTATACATGCCAAATTTCTCATAAGAATATTTTGATGTGATTACCGTACTTGCTACAGTCACAAGGTTATAAAAAACCAAGGAATTTCATAAAATGGATTCGATGCATATTTCACTACTATATTTTGCAATTTAATAGGACAAGATATATGTTGATTGGGATGAATTATTAAGTGAAAATGTATCCCAACAACTCACTCAACTGAGTTCTACATGAATTCATATTTGATGTATCCAATTGTTGCTTTTAAATCACATATTAGCCTCTCTGGAGTAGGTACATTTGATTCTTCGAAGCCTATTTATGAATACCTCACCCAACTTACATATGATAATAGAAAAAGGCTTTTTTGGAGATTAAATGATGCTTTCTAGTTGCAAGTTGAAATTACGTACCTTGTGAGAATGGGATACAGTACTCGAAATCCCTGGTACCATGTTAGGAATGGTAAAATTGTTTCTGAACTTTTTTTTAGCTAATGTTTATTCATTTTCATAAGTTTACCTACCTCGGGGTAGGGGATTTTGATGACATAACTTACAATATCCCAAAGTTTTGTAGTGTTAAACTTGTTCTCATTGAGTTACATCAAGAATCAACATTTAGTGCATGATAATTTATAGAGTTGACAAGAGTTACATAGAATAAACTTCTTGACTTCAGACAGTATTTGTGTAGTTTAGGATTAGTTGCCCATCATGTATAAATAATTATCTATCTGTGCAAACTATTTAAACTTATTACAACAATGATATAGATTTCATGATTGAGCCATTTTATTAGGCAATCGTCATCTCAGGTAATACCTATATTTAGTTATTTTCCATGTGCACCTTGTTGAATACCCCTGATTCAAAGGATTGTGATAATGAATTTGAATTCAAAAGAAACAATTTTTTGAGAATGTCTCTTGATCATATTCAATCTTTTGAACTTGAATAAGTACTTGATGTCATGGATGATAATGGAAATGATAAGTATGATCTTGAGTTTGAAACAACCATTCAACACGCTCCTTTGCCAAACTTTTATTGGCCTAACAAAGAAAAGGATAATCTTGACAATTTGATAACACTTGTAATCCCAAGGATCAAGACATGGTTTCATAATAAATAATCCAAGTTTGTTGCTATAAATAAGTCCCATCCTCAAACACAACACGACACACCTTCTTCTTCAGGATATAAACAATCCATCACCAAAGTATATTCTAAAGCTCTAAAGATAGATATTATATCAGGAGGAGGGGATCATGATAGGCAAAAGAATGTCCTATAGGGATAATTATTAGAGGAGGTAACATGAGACAAAAGTTTTCAATCAAGATGCCTTCTCCTTCTCCTCGAGAACTAAATGAGATATCTCCTCTTGTTGAGACTTGTCTTGTAGAGACCTTAGTTCCCTAATCTCTATTCACACTTAAAGTTCCGACATTAACTCTCCCTCTTGCTCAAACTGATATGGCTATCAATGATTCTTCCTTCACTTGGGTTCAACCCCTCATTAAAAATAAAAACAATACTTTTCCTAAAGTCATTCCCCTTGAACATGATGTTCCAACTAACTTACTTCAAAGTACTCTTGATCCTAAAAAGGTCAAGACCACTTCCCACTTAGTTATGGATTTTCTTGGCTTTCAATTTGTGAAGATTACTAAGCCTACATAAAAAAGAAGGAAGGATAAATGATCTTGGATGATTATGAGCTAATAAGAGTTTCATTAGGAGAGGTCATTGTTAGTGTAGGATACTATTTTTATTTTAAATTAGTTTATTAGGATTGTTCATACACATATGGATTATTCCTACTCTTATGGGTAAGCTTGCTCATGTGACATGTGTCATACGTAGGTGTCATATATCATAGGATTTACTTAACTGTCATTATTAGGTTAGTGTATCATAAGAGTTACACTTGACCGATTAACTGACTCTTCCAGGAATATAACTCACATTCCTATTCTTGGTTTGTTGTCCACTATTCCAGGAGAAGTTACACATTCACTCTCCTTTATGTACACCTCCATTGTGAGTTATTTGTGTGGTTATTAGAGTTATTGGAATATATTCATATTACATAAAGGTTTCTAACTTATAATATCTCTCAGTATAATCGCTTGACTCTTGCCCAAACTATGCATTTGTTGATATAGTGATCCTCTGAATCTTTGACCTCACTCTGGTACAGTATCAGAGCTCGTCTGGTATATGTTTTTCTTGTCATTTTGTTGTAAGATTTATTTAAAATCCCATTTTTATTAAATGTAACAAGTGTTATATACAAAGTTGGATTTCCATTATTGGGATCTCGTGTTTTGTGGAGTATCTTGGTTAGGTGCCTTTTCACAAGTTTGATTTAGATCATGGATCTGTTCTACATCATCCTGGCTCACTATGCATTAGTGAATAACTATGTGCTACTTGGCTTACAACTCAACTTTGCATTGAGCTTCTCAACCTCCCACGCTTAGCTCAATTAGTTTGTGTATTAAGTACACTGTGGAATCTCTTTTAGTTTCTCACCTACCGTGTGGTCATGTGGACCCACTGATCTTGTTGGGTTAATAAATATTTTTAGACACCACAATGATGACAAATTTAACTCCACCATTTTTTCTTGTAAAGTAAAATTATGCACCACAGTGTCTGTAAATGGAATGTTTATTCATTGGTGAGGTCATATATCCATTTTTTATATGGACAAGTTCCTGCCCCTTCATACCTAGTTTAACTCAACGAGTGGCTCAACTCGTGTGACATGGTCCATGCTCACTTGTTAATGTATGTTTCCATGCCTCTCCTCCATCATTTGAAGCACACATAGTATCCTTACAGTGTTTAGAGCATTCTGCGCAATCTATTTGGAGACCCTTCATATGATACCATAACTTCCACTCCTTTGACCTTATGCGATAAACTATCCTGTCCAACATTGTTCTTCTTGTTATTTAGGAAACCCTACGGGACAATTTTCTGCTTGATGTAAGATGTTTTTTGTAGAGTCACCCCTATGGGATGAGTTTCCACTTGACATAAGATATCTTTTTGCAGATTCCTTGTATGTTATTGTATAGGGTGATGCTCTTCAAGAGCCATCACACATTTTTATTTTGGAGGATTTTATCTCTATTGATAGAAGTTCCCCTATATCATTATGTGGCACTTCTACATTTTTAAATATCATCAACAATCCACCTCTTCATGTTGATCCTTGTTCTTCAGTTTCAAGGGTTATTGAGTCGATGAATCCACTTCATATGGGTATTCTTTAAGTGAATGGTCTATATCATTCTTCTGTCAGGTCTACTTCAGTGGAATTACCATAAGTTATTGTGCACAAACTTGTCAGACCTATGCCACACTTTAGCTTTAAATGAATTACAAAGATATTCATATTGCTACCTTTGTCTTCTTTTGTGGGGTGTATATTTTAAGTGTACTTCTTACATCCTTCCTCTTACAAAGGGCATAAACATTGTTTGATGTCAATGGACCTTCTTTCGTCTTCAGCCAGAGGCCCACGTCATCAACACTCTTTAGCTTCATGCTTCTTTGGATTTGAGATCCTTTGGGAGTTCACAAGGCTTCATCTTTTGGGGGGATGACTAATACTCTTTACTTATTTATCTCTCTATTTTGGGGGCTTATCTATGTTCTTTTAGGGAACTTTCTACTGTGGGATATATTTTTATGCACTTCTCTTTTCTTTCTTTTGAATTGGAGTTCTTCCTACTATTTTTTTCCTTTTCTCCACTTTATGGGATTTTCTTTGTACTTGGGTACTGTACGCACCCAAAATTGTATGTGCTACATTGTCGGGAAAACGGTTACAAAAGTTCCCAATGATGATTCAAAACCCTTTCAAGAAGGTGTTCGAGCTCCAAAACCCATTTGCAGTGTATATTTGTAGCCTAGACATCCTTACTTAGCCTTTCCATGCTTTCTTCCAGCTTCCCTCTCATTTCTGAGCATTTTTTGGCTTTAGTGATAGGACCGCCTCCCAGGCTTGGGCGGTGGTCCTAGGACCGCCTCCTAGGCTTGGGCGGCGGTCCTAGGACCGCCTCCCTATGCAAGGAAACGATCCTGAACGCTTTTTCCAAAACTCTTCATGCGTGTTTTTGACACACGACGCTTCACTTAACTCGACTTTTAGGGTGCGTTTGTGAACCAAATTGCCTAAAAATAGTCTTGTTTTCATGGTATTCCTTCCCTCTTCTATTTTTAAATAGATATAATTGGTTGGAACTCCTCCTTCTTGCCTTGTGCATGAAGTAAGCTCTGAGCCTCAATTCCTATATATTCCATGCTTGTATTCAAGCAAAGGGCCTAAGAATTTGTGTATCTTGCATTGTTGTGCTGCCATAATCTTGCTTGGAATTGCATAACCACGCTCATATATCTTGTGTTATCTCTCTTCTACTTGCATTGCGTCCAGATTGCTTCCAAGCTACCATTGCTCAAGCGTCATCCTCTTGTTGTTGTTCTTTGCATTCCCAATTCTTTGGACTCACATGAACACTCAAAGAAAGAAAGGAAAGAACTGGGGGGATAGATACTGATACTATTGGATTTGCCAAGATTCTTGCTCTTCCAGGTTGGAGTTGTGTATTTGTTTGCTTTGTTTATCAAATTGTCAATTATGAATTTTTAATTTCAATTGCATATCAAATAGAGTAGAAACCAATTTCTTTTCATTTGAAAGTAATTAGTTAATTTCCAAGAGGGTTTGAATCTTTCATAGCAAACCCCGGTGACAGATCCTCTTCTTCCCATCCCTGTGGATCTGAAGAAGAGAATATTTGTAGGAGGTTGTCTACATATCATAGATCATTTGGAAAAGCTCTTGTTTTAAGTTAGTTTAGTTTCCATACACTCAGCACAGGTGAATAACCACACCGAGTTATCTCGCTTGTTTAGTTTTAGTGTAGAAGTAGATTTGATTATTTAGAATAGAAGTGAATTATTGTTTGTGATTGTAATATTTTACTTTTGTGATTTATTTAGATTAGTTTCCTTTCATCAGTAGCATAGATTGCTAATTTCATTCAGTTTACATGAACACTTCAAACTAGATCAACACGTAGATCCAAGTTAGGCAAATAAACCATAGGGAATTTACACTACCCGTTCATAGCCTCTAAATATCCCCTTTGTCAACTCGGCTACCAGGAGATCACACTACCAGATCTTAGTCATCGATCCTCCTATAGCTAGCCACACACATTCAAACATCAGCTGCTCTGGCACGACCTCGGAGGGTCGAGTGCGGTTGAAGGTCATGTGTTCATTTTCATTCGTATATGTACCTCATCAAGCTTCATTGTCAGGACCCATTTCTCCTACCCACCTAAGCTATGCTTAAGGGGGGTATTAGTGCAGGATATTATTTTCCTTTTATTATTTTATTGGAATTATTCCTAAATGTATGGAGTATTACTACTCCCATGGGTAAGCTTGCTTATGTGGCATGTGTCTCTTATAGGTATCATGTATCATATGAGTTACTTAACTATCGTTACTAGGTTAGTGTGTCATAGGAGTTATGCTTGATCGGTTAACCAACTATTCTGGGAATGTAACTCCCATTCCTATTCTTGGTTTGTTTTCCACTGTTCTAGGAGAAGTTACACATTCACTCTCCTAAATGTACACCTATATTGTGAGCTATTCATGTGGTCAACAGAGTTATTGAAATACATTCATATTGAATCAATATTTTGTTTTGGTTTCTCAATTAGAACATATCTTAGTGCATTTACTTGACTCTTTCTTGAACTATGCATTTGTTGATCCAATGATCCTCCTAATCTTGGACCTCATTATGAGATTTAGCCATGAAGGGATGTCAACAAGTTCAAGGAATTCACATCAAGGCTTGTGGAGAGATTTGAAAAAGGGAAACAAACCTAAGAGAAAATTGAAGAACAAGTTCATATTCTCACCTTATATGTCAAGTATTTCATGTCCCATGAATCTTCCCCGTTGGCATATATTCCTTCTTCAACTATAGTAAAAAAAATTGACCCCAAATTTATTTTTGAAATACACAAGTACAACAATTGTGGCAAGGTCATTGAGACATGGGTAGAAAAATCTTGTTTAATGGTCTCAATTTCATTGCTGAAAGCCAAAAGGCATATGGAAAATTGGTTGAGACACACTATAATTTGTTGACTCGAATTAAAACTATAGAGAACGAGGTTTCCCTATGGGGAAGTTTGACCTAAGAATTGAGAGCAACGACAGTCATTGATGAGAAGATTATCATCTCTAAGAAAATTTTCAACAATTCTCGAGATAACCTCTCCTGAACATGGTCAATAAGTGTTAAATGGAGATTAAAAGTACTTAAAGAGACCAAAGACCATCTCCAAACATGTATTTAGAAGGGAGAAATCCTTAAGGTAGAAATATATATGGATATGAAAGCTCTTCATTATTATCTTTTCAAATAAAATTCTTCTGAGCTAAAGATAGTGGCATATATAAAGGAGTAATTCAAAAAATTAGTAAAGGAAGAGTTGTTTTGCATAGAAGGATTCAATAAAGAAAATTTGGATGAGCTTTATGAGATGCACAATGTGATTATTAAGGCATCCAAAGGCTTGAAAAGTTTTAATCGTGGAATTTCTAATATTATTGATGATATATGCACTTGGTTGATCAATCTATCCAACACTACAATCCCAAGTAAAAGAGAGATTGTGGTTACAATCATAAGATTCAAAGTTCAAGTGTTGAAGCATAAACCTTATTCTTGTCTAACATCTTGATGTTGTGTCTTCTTCATTCCTTCTACTTGTCTTTATGCAGTCTTTATTTTTTCTCGTTACACTTTTGTAATATTATTTTCCCCCAATTTAAAATTATGAAGGGCTTAAGTTACTAATGAAGTGGAAAAGTGAAGTTGTAAAAATATAGAAAAGTTACTTGGGAGGTAGTTATGAAGTAGTTAGGCTCCAAACCCTATTTAAAGAGGGGGATTTCTCATTGTAAGGGTTGTTTTTTTTTTAAATTGTAATATTCTGAGATTCAAATTTTTCTTTGCTCTTGTTTGTAGCTAATTGCGTAAAGTAATATGAAATTTTGTGTCTAGAAATACAAAGAAGGACTATTGAACTTCGTGTTTTGATCATATTTGACATTTTTCTTAGTGTTTTAGTTTTTTTATATAGTGTGTTAGTGTATTACTTATTTTCAATTAAATCACGGCATGCATGTATATAATAACATGAGGTTTTACTGATTTGAAAGTTTAGTCCTCTCTTCCTCTTTCAATCTTATACCATTTCAATCTACCCATCTTCCTATTACCTGTCACCTTCTTCTCATTCTCATATTTTGCAACATGGGCGTAAAAGCCCAAACCCCAAAAGTTCAAATAGTGTAAATATTATATTATTTTATTTTGTTTTCAATAAAGGGAACCTCCCTTATCAACAAAGGAGGGACTTTGTCCCCTAAATTGTTGTGGAACCCATATTTTGACAAGTGCAAAATATTCTGCCAACAAAAGTAGATGCAAATATATTAAATGAACCTTTCAATTTTGATAAAATCAAGAAAATGGCCTCTTTATCATGTTTATCTTTTCCATAGGATTTCATTTTGTAATCGAATAAACTTGAATTTGGCAAATAATTGTTCAATTATGGGAAATTTAGAGAGCAAGTGAGTAGACAATTCTACATCAACTTGTAACTTTTTAAACTCATTTATTTTTCTAAACAATTTCTCAAATGTATAGCGAACTTCTTCTGGAGATTTGGCATCCATAATATAGAAAAACAAATTATTCAACACATTTAAGCCAATCACACCCAAAGATTTATCCTATTTACAAGTACACACATACTTGTCTTTTTCTAAAGCAAAAAACAAGGACCAACTCCTAGAACACGCACCAGAAACCTCTAGATTGTAACAATTGTTGCACTTTGGGTCTTTGAATATGGTAAATGGAGGTCTTTAGGAGTTAATCAAACAAGTTCTTGCCATTTTGGAGGAGGAAGAAGAGGAGGATGAGAAATGTTATAAGTAGAGCATAAGGCAAACAATAACTTCCCCAAAAGTGCTTATTTGAATTTTTTGCTCCCCCTTTTAAAGTATGTGACTATACAAACACATGCCAATTTTGATCTACTAAATCATAACTAATGAAAAACTTCCCTTATTTTAAAAGAAAATTTCCTTGCTTTTTAGGAAAAAGTGCTTCCTTTTAACGATAAGGGTACTTCCCTATTTTATTAAAGATAATAGCCATCCCAACATATATTCCTTGCTTTTTAGGAAAAAAACTTCTCTTACACAACATATATTTTACACTTGGAAAAAGGAAGCGAGCATCAAACTGTAGATATTTATGAGCTTGCGAGTCTTAGCTAAAAGATAATACCCATCCCACCACACTAATCATCTAAAATTGTGTATGACACAAACTATTCAACTTAAAAGAATTGATCTTTTGGTGTTAGAGCATTTTGAGGAGACCCTTGTGTGAAGGGATGTCGTTAGGCGATCAGAGAGAGAGGAGAGGACTGGTGGTGGATGTTTATACGACAATCAAGCATATATAACAACATATACTTCCAACAATTAAACCAATACAATGCCATCACTCATTCCAAACTCCAATGTTGAAGATGAGGCTTGTGCTTGAGTGGAGGAGGAAACATAACATGTGTAGAGATTTGATTGCCTGCAACTGTATTTAAAAAATGATGCCCATTTCCACTATTTCAATTTTAATCATTCAACACAAATGCTTCAATTATACTAGACTATTTATGTAGATAGGAGATGGGAACTACTTGTGTGCAACTGGTGCCCATCCATCTAAAAAGTGGAGAGACTAGAGTCAGAGAGCTGAAGATTATTAATAAGGCATAGGTTGGTGACAGTAAAAATTTCTAGTGAGAGTGCTTTATAACGCACAAAGCGATGCCAAACAATAACACTATTAGGCCCATAATCTTAGGTCATATATTGGGATATGTATAGACGACATATGACTAATATAACCTCTTAATATGTCATATCACATTTATTTATGCTTTCATATGCTTACTACACCATCCTAGGTGGTTTACATAATATAAATAAGACATATATAGGAGGTAGTAACTAGTAGTTGTTCATCATTTTGAGCATTTGAGTCTTATTGCAAGGTGTGGAGGTTGCCCCCTCAACTTGGCTAAGCCACTTCTACTTGCATATTCTGATTTTATATCTATATTTTGGTGTTATTTTGTGCTCTATTGTTTTTATTATTCCGATATATCTAAGTAATTTCCTTGCAAATACCAATTGTCATACCTAATGCCAACATCTTCCAATACTAGTGCCAATTCTTTGTAGAGATCTAACAGAGAAAAATGGAAGTCACTACATGTATGGCGAGTGAATAGATCAATCTATAGAAAACCACAGAGAGAAAGCAAATGATGGTCTTCATATAACACTAGTGAGAGAGTGATATGTGCATGCATGTTGGATAACTAATACCAGCACAAAAAATTCGTGGAAGCACTTATATGCAGATCCAATGTTGTATGCAATTGTTCATTCTCTTAAACACATCGTCTGATGATTCAAATATAATCATACACTAATGCTTATCAGGGAAACATGCAGTGTTGATGATATTGTCCGAGCTATGACATGCATGTAAGAGAAGGGCAGATTTCAATGCTAACAAATAATGACTACCTAGGAGATACTAACAAGGATTAAATGTTGGAACAAACAACAAAACCAATGCTCCAAGACGAACCATCACATGAAAAATTTAGTATTAAACAACCTTCACTGGTTGGAAAGAAGAAATCTCAAAAAATTTAGTTGACGTGGGCAAAAGCTTCAGGGATTATTGGCTATCAAAAAACTCATTTGCTCTAATACTATGAAAGACTGAGGATGAGGTTTAATAGATCCACATGATCAACCTAGAGACTAAGCCACAAAAAAGATCTTATGCCAATATGCATACATATCAAAGAAAAACAATTACAAGCTACATCATGCTCTACGGGGGTTCCTAATTTATAGATATGTATGTATGTTCGACTACACCAAATGATTTGCTGTAGAAAATAAACATTAGTTAGGAGTGTCAAATTTAGGAACTTAAAAAATGATTCATGGACATCACTCAAACCGACTAATCTCCTTAAAATGGAGCTTAAAGTTATTTAGTGTGAACAAACACAAAACTAGACTAGTTAACTAAATATCTAATGTAATGTGAATTCTCTAAAAAATTGTGAATGGTGACCCCTAAGGAAGAATTGATGAGAGGACATGTTTTATGCATTGCACAATCAATTGAAATGAAGAAGCATTTCATCCTTGATTTCCCAACCTACAAGGATGTTTAACTCAAGTACGCATAATCATTTAAGGTTGACTCCATGGTGGGGTTATTTGAAGAAACTAGTATCAAAATGCTAGGGCACTTGATAACCCAAATCAACAAGAGAAAGAACAACCTTCTTAAAGAAACAACTCAACACACAATATCATCTTCTTTGGGTTGTTGAGACAACTATACCAATAGGTGATCCAATAGACTCTTAGGTCACGTGGAAGAAAATAAAAACCATTTCATTCATTCATGGGAGCAAAGGATATGTTTGTCATGCACCATAGGAGAAATAGAGACAAAAAACACTTCATCCTAAAATCCCACCCAATAAAAATATTTAAATCATGTATATAGAAATATTCATAATTGACACCATATAAAAACTATTTAAAAAACGAAAATAAAAAAATGAGCCAAACTACTAAGTGAAATGCAAAGAATATTTTTTAATGTCCATGAGGCTAAAAATAGCCAGTGAGACAGTAAAACCAGTTTCTTTTAGTTTCATCAATTCTGATTTTCTTTTGTTAATCTTGATGATGAAGTCCCCCATTTTAGCTATCAACTCCTCATTGAACATAACCTGTAATGACAATGTCGCGAAATTGATTGCATATCTCGAACGGATGTCATTATAAGCATTGCATTCTGTAATAGAGTGTTTTTCTGACTCCACTACCCCATCTGAACAAAAGACACAGAGTCTCTCTTCCCATTTTTCTTTAGGCCTTTTCCAGCTACTTGTTTCGCATCTAAGCCGATGAGAGTTAGTCCTTAGTTGAGCTATGAGAATATTAGCTCTCTAAGGGATGAGGGCCCCTATGTAGGCCTTTTGTTGATAATCACAAGTGTAGTTAAATTCTTCAAGGTAATATCTCTTTTTCTTCCTCTTTTATCCCACATGGTTTTATGGACCTTATCTATTACAAATGCTTTTATTTCTTTATAGTCTTTGGGTCATGCATTCCATTCAATATTCCATCTTTTCATCCACTTGATGTTTTGATTCACCCATGCCCTTTTTCTCCTGCATAATGACTCTTTGAAGACTATGTTGGGCCACCTGCTTGTTGTCATTTGTTCAATTTTGTTGAGGTATCTTCGAAGTCGAGTCATAACAATGACTTTGATTGGAACTGCACTTGTTTTAGCTAAAAGAATCTCATAAGGGACAAAAACTTTCAACTCACATTTGCTTGTGATCATATGTTTTTGAATTCTCTCAATTTGTTTCCATTTCAATAATGGTATGTTGTTGGCTCATATTTCACACCCATAAAGTACAACAGGAGTAACTAATAATTCAGAAAGGGTCTGAGTAGTTTTCCAATCCCATAATTCTGCTTCTCTACATTTGTTTTGTAAAGCATTAAGGGATTTCCACCCTCGTGTTGTTTTCTTTTTCCTGCAAGTCTCCCTAGTAAATTAAATCACTAAGAGAAAAAACAACAAACTAGAGACACTTTAACAAATTGTAGCCCCATAAGCCATTAGGGTAGAGAACATGAAAATAAAATAAACTTGTGTAAAAAAAATAAAAATAAAAAGAAAGCCATTGAATTGAAAGATTTTAATTACGTCCACGAGACCAACAGGTCTATGGGACCAAAGAATTGCACCAAACCGTCTTAGACCATAGCGGACTTCTTGAAGTCTTTTAAGAGGTTGCGCCTCTTCCGATTGATCTGCGACAGCATTTCCCCCAAGCCCTTTATTCTGTTTTCCTCAAATAGGTCTACCATGGACCCACTGTTTAGGATTTCTTCATATATGGATTGAATATCTGTGAACTTAGGACATTGGAGAATAGAGTGTGCTTTCGTTTCAATTGCCCTTGTATTGCACAATACACAAGTTCTCTCTTCCCAATGCTCCTTGGGTATTGCCCACCTCCTTGTTTCACATCTAAGTTTGTGAGAGCTAGTCCTTAGTTGAGCAATGAGGATCTTCTCTCTCCATTTTATTTCGGCCCCTGTATAGGCTTTTTCATCGTGGTTATATGTTGGATTGAACTCAATAATGTAATGTTGACGCTTCCTGCTTGTTTTCGTCTGCCACATCATCATTATGAACTTTTCATTTACATAGTTTTTGATGTCTTTGTTAAGGTTTGGGGATTTGCTTAAATTGACATCCCATTTTTTCATCCATTTATAGTTCCTCTTTATCCACGCGTTCTTTCATCTATGTAACTCTTCGTCCATTGCAACCCTAGGCCATATGTCTGTCTTCATGTTTCTAACTTATTTTAGGTAACATATGAGCCTGGTCATAGCAGTTGCCTCTAGGGGGAAAGAACCTATTCAACCATGATGATTTCATAGGGAGCCATAGCCTTAATTTTGAAATGGTGCATTATAAGCCTTTTTTGAATTCTTTCTAGTTGTCTCCATTTTGAATTTGCTATTCCACTAGCCCATACCTCGCAGCCATACAACACCACTAGAATGACGAGCAACCCAAATAAGACCTTAGTGGTCTTCCAATCCCATAGCTCAATGTTTCTGCACCTGTTTTGGAGTGCAAAGAGAGCTCTCCAACCTCCTTGTATTCGCTTCATCCTACACGTGTCCCACTTGAGCTTGCTGTGAAAATCGAGGCCTAGATATTTGTACTCTGACACTACTTCTAGAGGTTCACCTTCAAACTGAAATTTGGGCTATTAACTTTTCTTCTTCACGGAGAAAATTATAATTTTAGTTTTGCCAATGTTTACTTGCATCCCTACTTCTTTGGAGAAAAGCTCTAAAGAAAGCATGTGGTTAAGTCTTGGATTGTTTGTGCCATTAGAATTAGATTAGAATTAAGTCTTGGATTGAACTCCTTACACCGGCTTTATTCTTTTTTTTAGGACAACAAATTTAAGATTACGAGGAAATGGCGCTGAATTTTTAAACCACCTCTCCGTTTCAATTATCGACAGTAGCAGCAAGTTCAAACAAATCAAAGAAAAACACAATGTTGATCCAGCATTTACCAGTACTTTCTTCAAAACGAATTATACTGGCATCTGGATCTCCACGGAGAGCGGAGCTTCTGAGAGGCCTGGTAAGTTCAAAAAACCCTAATAATATTCTTACTCGGACTTGCCCCCCTTTTCAAAGAAAATGTTCGAATTTAAAAGCTAGATAGGGCAAACCCGCGGCTTTAATGGCTCGTTTGGAGGTAAGCTATTACTCAGTTTTATTACTCCTCCGTATAATTTTTCTCAATCTTGGTCACCAGGTTAAAACTAATCCAATCAAACATTATTTATTTATTTGATAAAACTATTTATTTCTATAGAGTACTGCTAATTTTTCTCAGCGGTGTGTATTGCACAAAGCTCAAAGAATAATGGAACTGCTGATATCCAAAAGACTCCTAAAATATTTGAGCGGAACCTGCAAAAAAAACATTAACAGTGCCCCTTCCACGGCACCATGAGTTAAATGGATGCAAATCGGAACAATATTTATGTAAGATAATTGAAAACCTTCTTTGTGTTAGGTGCCTTGGGTCACGCCCCACAATGCAGGGGCTGGACACCATAAGGGACAAGGCCAAATTCAAAACCCAGGTGAATTTGGTAGAATGGATACCCCTCAGTCATCTAAATGGGATACTTATTTTTTACTAGGGAAAAAATTCTTGTTTCGATATGAGCGTCTAATGTAATTAGGTGTTGGTGCTTCTTACACTGTTTATTCTAGAGCTTGGTCACAATGTCCAAACTTAAGGGATACAAAATTTGTAAGGTAAAGGGATCCCTTACCTATGGATGTTGATCCACCATTAGGAAGGCATGGTTGGGAGACGAAGTAAGTGTTTTCTTGCTGATCTGGCTGTCTCTGTTGCATGATATTTTGTGTTATGTTTGATTTCATTATGTATTTATGATTGTATATTGGGGACCTGAACTTTTTGCTGTTGTTTTTTAAAGTTTATGCGACTTTTGATGACCATGTCTCCCTTCTTTCTTTCTCAGGAGAAGTGAATTGTCTCGGGCTTTCCGCTTGGTTGAGTACGTGTACAACAAACATACATTAACAAACAATTAATTAATTAATGTTTACTTAACATATATAATAGTTAGTTGTAATGCATTATTTGTGTAAAACTACTTCCCACATCTACAAGAAGTGAAATGCCTTGAACATTCAAAAATAATTTAAAGACGAAAAAGAATTCATATCCAGCATCATTTTCCTAAATTAATAGTACAAAGCAGAGAAGCAAATAAAAAAAGACAAGCAGCAGATTTTTATTGACTTCTAACAATTCACAACTCAGAGCTCAACTTGTTAGAGTTAGCATTTATGATTTGCAGCCCTCATTCTTCTACTTGCATTCAATATGTATACTTTTCTGCAAATGGAATATTAGACTTTGATGGTGTCAGATGCTAAATTGTTCTCTGCTTTATTTTGTAAATTAAACACTTATTTGATGGATTTTTAGATTTTTTGATGAATCTATTCCCATACTCCTATGAGGCACTTCTTCTAAAATATAGCACTTTATATAGCATGTAAAACAGTTATGTAATTGTTCGGTTGGTAATTGTTCAACCAATTTGTAACCACCTCTTGACATATAAATAAACCTCTGCCTGAGTCATTTGAACAGTGCAGTTTGCCTTTTGTATTTATTCTTCTCTTTGCATATGTTAATATTGGTATCAGAGCATCCAAGGTTGCAATTCGAGGAAGCCTCTAAGAGGTACGAACTAAAAATTCGAGGAAGCCCTAACAAGGCACAAATTTGATAAAATGTGGGGTATTTGGAGAAAAATACCAGACATTGGGGCAAAGAAGAAATAAATTCATCCACTCGAAGCTAAGAAAACGTGGTACAAGGGCCTAAAGTCGTGAAAGAAAAACGTGAAGCAACAATCATTTTTTGCACAAATCGTGACGTAGTTCATGGTTGTAAGTGTCTGAAATCGTGGCGCAGAAAAGAGATGCAAAGTCACAAATAATCAAGTTGCAAATCCATAGTCGTGAGGGCAGAAATCGTGGACGAAACCCCAAGGAAAGTCAGGGGGCGAAGATTTTCATATTTTCGTTGCAGTCGTGAAGGGTTCAGCAGCCACCATTGAAATCGTTTAAAGCCAGCAGAAACACATTCGTGTGTAAGAATAACACAGTTACCAAGAGGAAAAAATGTGAGAGTAGAGAGAGACAATGAATGCCAAAGTCATGGTTCGAAGGTGAAGGCATAAACAAAGTCGTCAAGGATTAATATTAGTTTCAGGGTTCAGCAACAAAGGTATTCATTCGATTTGTTGGGAGTAATTAATTTTTAGTATTATTTGCACGAATAAGTAATATTGTTTTATTAAGTGGGCACACTTTTTAACCTTAAGTGGGCAAATACTTTATTTTCATATTTGTTGGAATAAAGTTATATTGTTTTTATTGGTGAGGAGCCAAAAATATATTTGCTGGAAAAGAATAGTTTTATTGTGGGGCAAAATTTTATTTTATTATTTCCGTTATTTTGGAATAATAAAATGGCAACTATTTCACACTTGACTTTGGCGGAAACACAAAAATTAACTGGCACTAATTTCAATGTTTGGAGTCATAAGATTTTAACGGTCGCAGAGTTTCGTGATTGTGATAAAATAATCAAGGGTGATGAAAGTCGACCAGCGACGAACTTCAAGGATTATGACAAACGTCATAAGGAAGCGTTATTGCTTCTCAAGTTGTCGGTGTCGGATGATATGATACCGGAAGTGCGGAATGCCATTGTGGCAAGCACGTTGTGGGGCTAATCTGAAGGGATAAATATCAGACGTCAAAAAAGAGTCAGGGTTTATACCTGAAGAATATGCTCTTTTTCGTGAAGTTACAAGAAGGTGGATCGATGTCTGAGCACCTACTTCGAATGAAAAACCTTTGAGACCAGTTATCTTCCATCAACAAAAAGGTGGACGACAATGATATGGTGGCTCTAGTTTTGAACAACTTACCTTCTTTGTATGAGTCATTTGTGGAGGCACTCCATTTAATCGCTGAAAGTTAAACACTCACGTTTGACAAGGTGAGTTCCTACCTGTTGCAAAAGGAGCAGAGACAACTTCAGGCATAATCTAATTGTGACCATTCAAAGAGTGCTCTTGTCACTCAGTCAAAGGTAAAGTGGAAACGTCAATCTGGTAAGTCTTCCACTCGGTATCAGATCACATGCTATTAGTGTCACAAGGTTGGGCACCTCAAGAAGGATTGTCGAAAGCAGAAGTATGATCTTTCACATCAGAACAAAAAGCCATATGATGAGGAACATGTGGTAGCAGTTGCAGAAGAACGGGATTCGGATGACGAGCATGCTCTTTATTGTCTTACGACATCATGCTCGAATGGACAGTGGGTACCAATTGTTGGATCGTTGACTCTGGTGCGTCTGCACACTTTTCATGTCGTAGGGACTGATATGTTTCATTTACTGCAGATATTTGTTTTGAATCAATAGTACTAGTTGATGGAGAATCACTTGCGGTAGAAGGGATAGGAGATATATGCATTGTATTGAATAATGCTCATAAATTGTTGGTACGTAATGATAGATATGTACCTTCTTTACAAAAGAATCTTCTATCTATTCGTCAATTGACTAAAAATCCCAATATTTATGTGGATTTGTGGAAAGAAGTGTGTTGTCTCTAATGTGAAACAGAGACGGATAATTGCCCTTGGTATTGGGGAAGGTGGTCAGTATCAGCTTGTTGATCCGGTTGTGATCAACATGAATGCACGTGTGAAGGACAACTCCACCATTCAAGATGTGCAAGAGGCTGCAGTGCCTTGGGAGTAAGTCATTCCTCACAAATCTATTGACTTGGATACAGTCAACCTACATGCACCTATTGTGGAGGGAGTATCCACTATACCAGGTGTACGGGAGGCAGACATGCCTTGGGAGGATGGATTTTTCTCATTCTGAAGAACAGTTTGTTGTGGACGGAGACTCCACTATTCCAAATGCACTAACAGTGCATGGTGAGATGGCATGCCCAGCCACTCACTCAGAGGTCCTTGCTCGAAGGACAGTAGAGCATGAACAGTTTGCTCATTGTGTTGTGAAGGGTCTTTCCCAACAGAGGGGGATAGATGAGCAAATAGATGAGTTGGTTCTCACTCCTACCACTGCTGAGACGTTTGTTTCTCCTAACTCCTATTGCGAAGATGATCTCTCCCACTTCTGAGTCGGAGATGGTTATTTCTCCTACTATTGTGAGTTGGTTCTAACTCCTACTGCACAGATGGTCACATTTTCTCTTCTTGAAAAAGTTGGATGAGCACTACATGGTGGTGCAAGGACGTGATCGAGGTGACTTCAATTGCAGGATAATTGAGTCTTTGTACAGACTCCAGCAAGCTACACAAGCCTAGAACAGAGTTTTCAATCCACTTCTCTGAGGTTCTGATTTCAGCACTCTGGAGATGGGGCTGACACTCTCAGCCATTGGTGATTCATCACTGGTCAATGAATCACGTAACAAAGAACCAATGGACCACTTGCCATATCCTTTGTTCATGGGACCAAATTTTTGTTTTGTGGTTCTTCTTCATTCGACAACCGCAACACAGTCATGGACTGCTGATTTTAAAGTACAACTTATGGCACAGTCTGTAGATGTAATGACTAAACATATGGGCTTTAGGAAATTTGTAAAATTTCGGGACAAACTTTGTCTTGTTTCCAGTTTAGTCATTAAGAGGGGGTGTTAAAATATAGCACTTTATATAGCATGTAAAACAATTATGTAGTTGTTCGGTTGGTAACTGTTCAACCAATCTGTAACCACCTCTTCACATATAAATAAACCTCTGCCTGTGTCATTTGAATAGTGTAGTTTGCCTTCTGTAGTCTTTCTTCTCTTTGCATATGCTAACAATTTGAACTCTTGCACTTGCAATAATTGGAGGCAAGGTGATACCAACTTATGTAGCTCATCCCATATAATTGAAAGGGTAGATTGGCTATAACAATAGCGGAAGTGTCATGAATTGGATGTGCCACTTGGTCTTGTGGAGACTGTCCCCTCTGCTATCCAAGTCCTAGTTCGTTTTGCATACTAATTGAGCTCATTCCAGTTCCCGTGTGGCAGAAGAAAATCAAGGAAGTGATCTGTCATACAAAAACTTTGCAATTATTTTAAGTGAACATTCTGAAGTGCTTCTTTCATTGTTTTCTTAAACAATGAGTCAAGTTGGCTGGGTTAAACTACATTGTGAAAGCTACATGTGTGAGCAAAAAAATGTTGCTAGACAATCCTTATGCAGGTTACTTGCTTATGGTTGGATGCTTGACAGATTGGTTTTGGCGCACACAAAGGGGTATGGAAAGAGAGTTCACTTGGCATAACCAGATTCCTGGCATCATACTCCAGTGTATGCACATGTGTACTTCCGATAAGGTTTTGTTTGTTTGCTCAATTACTTATTGTGGACTAAGGATTGCTCTTGAAAAGGATTTCTTTGGTGTGGCTAGCAAGGAGGACGAGATTCCTTAATCCCATGAACGATAACTCTTCAATTGAGTTGTTTCCAAGTGCTTCAACCTCACGATGTAGCAGATTTTCAGTCAGGTTTTGATGGATGCATGATCCTTTGCCTAGGGTTGAGCTCATGCAACTATTAGGATCTCTCCTAGGAAAGGTCTTGATTGCAGGAGATACTTCCCACACATAGCTACTTGCAACAATACTAAAAGCCAATCAATCTACCTTCTAGCAGTGATTTTTACTTCCAGAATGAGGAACGGGTTTGAATCTCCTTCTATACATCACAATACCTTGGACCCTTTATGGTGTATTAGAACTCCACCCATACAAAGTCCATGAGCTTCTACAAAATAGCTCCATGCTGTTAAGTTTAGGGTTCAAATGTTTTCATTTCATGCTCAAACCATGTTGTGAGGTCCAACATCTTGTCTTATAATGGCATCTATTTAGCAATTGTTGCTACATGTTCACCTAAAAAGCATTATGTAGCCCTCTTCACTGCTAACTGTATCATTGATCAAAGTGACTTTATGTATGCCTAAGTGTCTTTTAAGTGTTCTCAAGGTCAATGGGGCCCAAATTTGTAACTCCTATTGAGACTTAAGGACTCTCACTATAAGATATAGTGTTTGACAGTTGAGGTAAACCTAATAGCACTTGTGTAGAACCAGCCTAATGATGCAACCGTCTGCCACTCAGGAGATCTGACATTACTTGCACTTCAATGGGAAGCTAGTGAGGGGGTTACATGTCTGTCAATAATTCCCTTAGTAATCATTGTAGACAAATTAGTAAAGCATAATGTAGAGGTATTTCGCAAGACCTGCTACTATTGCTATCTTATCCTGTGGGCAATCTTCAGAATACAAAACAAGGGATATGTAGCTTGGACTTATACAACTTTCTAGTCAACCTCTCGAATTGCAATTGGATATCTTTTCTTCCTTGTAGACTTACCAATTCCTATGCTAAGCAGACTTGTTTGGCTGCCAGTTGCTCAACGCTTGAGATTTTCTATAGAACGCTGACAAGTGTTGTGAATATCTTCTCACAGTCTCTGAGTACATGGAAGTTCGTATGCACCTGCTTTTTCACGTCTTCACTAAGGACTCTTGGCATCACATGCCTTAAGGGGCATGTACTTAGTTCTTATGGAGTGGTGGCATAGCCACTCATTAGATTAGAGAGTCATGTTGGCATTTTTACTATTTAATTTTATCTACCCTGGTTTAGTTTAGCTGGTTCCTTACTAATTCTAGTACAACCCTATTAAGGGAATGCCTCTCCAATCCTTATTGGCCTACTTTCAGCCACCTGAGGACACCTTTAAATCCCTTCTTTTGACAGGTTGGAGAATGTTCTACTCTAGTCAGTCCTCTTAACTCCCATTTTTTCACGGACTTATGTCGGATTTTTGTCTAAGCGATGTCTGATCTAGCTAGTTGCCGAAGCCTATTAACTATGGTACATTCACAAGACCAAGATATTGAACATGACTTCAATATCATTTTGGCACCCCTCTCCTAAGGTGCATCCACTTGTTGTTATTTCAGATCTAAGAAATTCACGTCACATAGTTGCCTTCCTACACTCACAAATGCTGCCCTTAGAATGTCTCAAGATGGATATTACATTTCCTAGTACTAATCATTATAAGGCTTGGACCTATCACTTTTCAAGCATTGGGTTACTTAAGAGCCATCCTATTCCAAGAATTCATTACATTAGCAAGGTTCAAGGATTATAGAGTCCCCAACTTCTGAAAACTGACTTGGGTTTTCTAATCCCTCTTGTGATTACACACTATAGCAGAATACTCATAATGCAAGGATTTAATCCTGGGACAAATGTTCCGAAGATATGTGGCCACAAACCCCAAGGATAGATCATGAAAATACTTGCCTTTTGAGCTCAATGGTATTGAGTTCAATCAAATCTGTGTTTGACATGGCCCCTATTAGAGTAAGATAAGTAGCAGAAAACTTGTCTATGGAGTTACTCATACTATTTGCCCTTACCTATGTCTGCCACTGCAAACTCATCCTTAGTTGGATAACACTAGCACTAAATGCTTAATTTCTTTACTCTTACAACATCTGATCCTGAGATGAAAACCCCATGCAATCCTAAACAGTAGATGAAGTTAGAACCCAATTTGATAGAGTCACAAAGTGTCATTAAATTCCCCTAGGCTCAGTAGAAGTCGCCACAAACCAAGGTATTCTATGATTGGCTTGTGTGAATGACCCTATCCAAACAACTTCTGAAATTATAGATTCTGGCCTTATAAATTTGTTGAATCAAAGAGATCCAAACTAATCATCTTTTTGATCAATTCGTTAGCCCACTATAAAAAGCTACTAACATGCAAGCATAAGAATCATTCATCTTCCGGCTTACAAACATCTAGTCGCTCCAACTAGTAAATGGGTTCGGTCAAAAGAGCTGCAAACCCTTGAGATGTGACATTCAGAGTGCGATTTTTCTAGACCATCAAATCTGACACTGAAGTATCACCTCTCAAACTAGATATCAACTTTGATGTGCAATGACCACCCCTGTAAGGGAAATGGTGGAGTTTGAAGATATTATTGGAGACGGGTAATCACACATGAAAGATTTTGCGTCCTTCTTGGAGAACAGCAAGCAGTCAGGACTTGGAAGTTTTCTTCCTGCAGTGAAAGAAAATTGAGCATTTGCATGCTAAAGGTAAATTAGATAAAGACACCCCAATTCATGGATGTCTCCCCAAAGTGATACCACAGTACATGCAGAATATTGGGGATTTTGCAACTATTGTAACATGGTCGTCTTTGGCGCCAAAGCTATTCTAACAAGTTATCTTTTCCAAGGCTGACCTCAACAAGATGTCTTTATGCAAGCGATTCTTGTATCAAGCTCGTTCTCTGTTTTACTTGGTTCAAAACATGCACTAACTAGTCTAGGCTTTATAAATTGTTTATTCTATAACATTGTGTGTTTACATGAAGTTCACTACACAAATTCCGCTCACTCCAACTGGTCACCATATGCCATCGATCTAAGAAAGGGCCAACAAATGCCCAAATGATAACAAAAATCAATCCTCTAAACATAATGGAAAATAGGGACTTTTCACAATCCACAAAACTAACCTCCCAACTATGTTTGTCATCTGTTATTTAATGTTTCACAAAATAATGCAATTGGTCATATGCCCAAGCTATATGACATCAAGATTGCTATCACTGCTTTTTAAAATTGTTGTCATAATGCTACTGTATATAAACTAAGGCAAATACAAATGCCTATTTTTTTGTGTGGAAAGCTTGTAATGTCCCCTTTTCCAATCGAAGACTTTTGGCCCATCTTGTCAACCCGACGGCGCAAAAGAAAAATATAAGGGTGACTTAAGTTATAATAAATTATTATAAAGTGCTATAAAAAAATAAAATAAAATTATTAAAGCACTTATATTAATTTATTTAGCTTAATATAAATAAATTATAATCCCTATGGTCAAATACGATTTGCCTTAAGGGGCAAATAGTCATTGTAAAGGGATTTATTATATTTTATTCCTCCTAGAAAGGAATAATGGCGACTTGGGCCAAAAGTGAGAGTAATGACAGTCTAGGGAAGGATAAAAACATATTATTAATTTATGTATTTCCTCCCTAGAGAAATGCAACTTGCACTAGGAGGGAAATATTGATATGTGTGAAAAACATTTAATATGGGAAAATATTAAATATGGTGCATAGGAAAAATCATGTGAGCTCATTGGCTGATTTGGAGGTTGGTTGTTGGCTCTTTTCCTTTAAAAGGAAAATCGACTTGCCTCTTCTATCATTCCAGAAATATTTATATGATATTTCTCTTGCATTTGAGCTTTGAGCTTTTGCAAATTGTATTCTAAGGATGAAAAACCTTAGTTTATACCTCTTGTGGACGAAAACCTCAAGAGTTCTCTTGTGGACGAAAACCCCAAGGGATTGAGAGGGGTTTTCACTCAGAAATTCCCATTGATTGTAATCAGATTTTCAGTCATTTCCAGCAGTGTATTTTGAAGGCATTTGAGGAATAAAATTGTAGCAATTCATCTTCTATTGATCGACCCAGTTGGGGCAGATTTGGCTTTGTTTTTGGAGGTATTTAGATCTGATTTTAATTGCTAAATCATCTACATATTTTTGGGAAATAAGCCAATTAGTTTCATAATTTTTTCAAAGGGGTTTAGAGGGTTTTTTACCAGTTTTATAATCAGATTTCAGATTTGATTTCAGAGTTGATTTGGCATCCAAAAATTCTGATTCTTATATGAATGAGTTCCTAAAAATATAGGCAAGCATTTGGGATAGAGAAAATAATTTTTGGAGCTCATTTGATGCCCTAAATGTGTGGGCCGAAATAGTAGGAGGGCCAGATCTGCATGTTTGGTAGTTGCTGTTATAATTTGGTTTACACCATCTTGTTCCTTGTATTTTTCCAAGTTCAGGCATATGTCATTTGCTTAGATCAGAGTTGTGTAGAGAAAATTATGCTATCTTGAAGATTGCAGCAGTTAGGGTTTCAGATTTAAATTATTTTCCAGCTGTTGTAAAATCTGATTTTCTCCATAGATTCTCCAGGATTGTTCCAAGGGTTTGGGAGCAAAAATAATTATTGTATGCTGATTTTGGGTGTGTTTGCATATAAAACCCTAGTTGCTTTTTGCATAAATTAATCCCGGTTGCCCTAGTTTGTTTCCCATAGCTGCCAAAAGTATATTTTATTATTTTATAAAGTGGGAAAATCTTTTATTTGGGCAAAAGATCTATTGGGGATCTTTCAAAAGGATTTGTTTATCAATGAACTTTGTTAAATTGGGCAGAGCATCTTGTAATCTTGGAAGAACTTATGTATGGCTAATCTACAAACTATATTAAGTGGTTTAGGGGTTTGAAACTACATGACAAAACCTCTTATGATATATTTATAAAGTTTGTGTGAAGATTCAAATTCAGTTTGCCAAATGGATCAATTGGTAACAAGATCGGTTTTTAGATCACGGATTTGGTGGAAGAAGCTGTCCAAAAGAATCTAAGTGGTTGCAGTCACACAAACCAGTAGACCATTCATGATAGGCAGATGTCTGCTATGCCGACCGATTGAGGTTGACAGGCATGCGAGACTCTCAAAAAGGAGTGTATAGTAAATCCACTGAGTTAAAGTGAGCTGCTCAAATAAGAAGAGATAAGGCATGATTTAGTTGGATAGAGAAAAATGTCTCTACCTGGATAGATATGTTCACTTAGTTGTGGCTGTCATGATGATGGCGTAAGGAAGACCTAGAATTCTAGGAAGCTGTAAAGACATGCTAGACCACTTCACCAAGGACGGTGAAGGACATAGTACAAGCACCTGTTATTTACCTTTTTATGTGGAAGCTAGTTTTGGAATATCCCCTTATGATTGCTAGGTTAATGCCAGCCACACACAGCTGGATGTATTGAAGTATGTCTACAGAACGGTGTCAACCAAAATAACCAGTTAGTGAAACTAAAAATAATAGTTCACATACTGATCTAGTGGGGGAGTTACTTTCAAAATTTGCAAAAGTAGAATATGTTCTCATGAAAAACTTTGGAGCAGTTCAAATGCCTGATTTGAACACAATTCTAAACAATATACTTATGGAAATTTGGCTCATCAAGTCAATATCCTAGGTAATGACAAGGACAAAATGTGCTGAATTATATAGAGGGTTTTCTGAATAGTGTATTTTGTTCAAATTGATGTTGACAAACTGAGATGTATTAATGAAGTATGGTGGTGGGCTGGTGGCTTCCATGTATGTGCAGCAAGGAATTGGCAATATTTGATGTCCAGTTGTTGGATGAGGCTTGGAAGTAAGTGTTGTACATTGAATCCTGGGTCAAGACGTTAATGGAATTTGGAGTATTCTTCAATTCATTTGGGTATAACGATGAACAAAGAATTTTGCAGTGAAGAGTTGAGGAAAGAGGACTGCAAATACAATGCAAAAAAAATGACAGCAAGGATGGAAAAAATAATTGCGAGCATTGCCCCAAGAATGGTCACACCAAGGACCAATGTTAGAAATTGCATTCAGAGTTAGTTCTTGCAAACACAGTTGACAAAATTTTTCTTATATCACAAAATGTGGCAAATGTACTGATGAAGGTAGCAAAAACTACAATTCCAAATTAGGTGACTAAATCAATAGTGCCAAAGGCAGACATGAAGTTGGAGGTGCCAACTGCCAAGAACAAGTTCTGAACATCCTAAGGGGACCGTGACTACCGAGGTAAAGGAAAAGCCGTTTAATGTGAATATTTGGATAAAACATTCAACACTTTTTCATTGGGATGGATAAAATAAGGAGATGGAACTGCAAGTGACTCAACAATGCCAATTTAAGCCTCCCCCTTGTTCCACATACTCCTTCACACTTCTTGGTGACCTTGTGTAAAAGGTAATTATCATGTTCCTGAGGTGCTTATAGTCTTATAATATGATAAATTGTTTATATTCAGCTTGTAGCTAGTTAGGTCAATAGGGGTATTAGCCTCTTACAGGAGGAGTTCATTTGGTTTTAATTGATAAAGTATCTCACATGGAGTATTTTCTCTGGCCTTAAACCATTGGTAGTAATTATTTTAGAAATATTTTAAATCTTTGGGTGTGTGTTAGCTGTCTGCGTTTCTTTGTAGCATTCTTGGTCTCCGAGGGAAATATTTTGTAGCCACAATATGGGAAGTAATTTTCCCTTCTTGCCATTGTTTTTTAACCTCAAGCATATGACTTTTATCCTTTATCTTATTCAATGTATCAATTTGAGAATTCTCAGTGCATTTTTATGCTATATCTACTTTTAGTAACTTTATTTTACTTCACACCTTTTAAATTAGGGGTTGAAATTGTGTAAACCATACAAGTTGAATGTGTTCGTTTTCATGAATGTGCAGGGTCTCAAAATAGAAATTGTTCCTTCAACATTTGCAGAGAACCTTGAAAAATCAGCTTATAGTAATCCTGGTGGTACTTTCCGGTCCCTTCCAACTTTTTGAAAATAAAATTGGCATCTTTAACAAATGTTTATGAACTGCAAGAATATTTTGACAATTTACAATTCACAAATTTGAATAAAATCACTCAATAATACAAACCTATTAGATTTCTAAAATATATATGCCCGTCTTGCTGAAATGAATCCTTTATTGTTTGCAATCAAGGATTCATTTTTCACTTGCGCAATTTTTGATCCTAAACATGATTAAATAATATCTTTAGGCACTAACATAAGTCTGCAGTATAATGTAACCTTGCATTGAATGACATCTCAAACACTAAAGAAAGTCCTTATCCTGTCAGCATTTAAATTTTTTTGTTTGAAAAATCGCAAAATTACCATGTAACAACTTCAGTCATCAACAATTTATTTTCATGATGTGGAATGCGGATTGCCTCTTGTGCAAGTGGGACGTGATTTTGTGCAATTTGTAATTTTTAGAAATCATCCAGAAGTAGAATTTACACTTCTTCTGAATTGACTGCTGATCCAGTTTTTTTCTTAATGCAGAATATGCTGCAGAAACTGCTATGTGCAAGGCTATTGATGTTACAAGAAACATACTTCAGGTACACTAACCTTTATCACTGAATTATTTTACCCGGTCTGTTATTTTAATGGAGAAATATTTCTTTATTTGGTAGCAGGATGTTGATTTTGTTTAAAGAAAGCCTTTTTTGCCCTACTGTAATGCAATGTAAAAAGTACATTCTATTCGGGCTTCCTTGTAGCTTTTCTTTTTGGAGTGTCACATTTTTCCCTATAGTGAAAGTCAAATTGGAGAACATACTAATGAATATGGAGTTCAAGTGATAATACGGACACGTTTACGGAATTCGGAAGCTAATGTAGCTATTGAAGTGACTCTGATTTGTAATTGTGAACTGGATAGCCAATACGTGGGTACGGTGCAGGTACGGGTACGGGGATCCGGTACGCTGATATGGCAATTTTTTTGGGGGCCCGGGTACGGCACTTGGGTACGGCAGTACAATATACATATAAAATATTGAAAATATTTTGAAAAGTAACAAGATAAGCAAAATTCCAGCCTTACACATGCATAGATTAAACAAATTTGAAATATACATAAGTGAAATAGCGACAAAAGTTAAAACATATTGATAATTCATTGTTCGAACTTATAAGCAGTACATTGTTCAAATCAAAATGTTACAATGTATTATGTAACATTGTAAACACAAAAATGAAGATACATCAACATTCTAATCAGTAACAGTCTAATGGCTCTGCATCTTCTCCAATGTCTTCAATGAGAGCATCACTACCATCACGTGGTTCATTAGAACCACAAACATCAGGAGTACAACCAAAACTATCAGCAATGCCGCTCCCGCTAGCCCCACTTTGCAGCTCATGCAAAGTACTATCTAGGTCCGGGTCTAGCAATGAAAGTTGGGCAATGGGAACATAAGTTTGGAGTCTTTGGGTCTATATCCCAACACTTTGGTGGCCCTTTCCTATACTCATCCTTCTTATGTGATAGAAGGCGTAGGTTAGAATGCACAAAGACCAAATCCTCTGCCTTTTTTTCTCCAAACTTGTTGTAGTGAATTGGGTGGAAAAATGAGTGTGTACCCCAATTCCACTTAGTTGATGAAGAACTCACAATCTATTGAGGCAAGTTGTAAAGTCAATCCACATTGTAAAATAAAAAAAAAAACAAAAAGTTGAAACAAAATCTCAAAAAGTTAAGAGAGTTAAAAATAAAATTAAAATATTACTTGTGACTAGAACTTTTCATTGCAAGTGGCATGGAGGTGGGTGTATGCTTGCCCATGTAGGTACCGCCACGAATAAGCTGTTCATCTTGTATTTGTCAAGAAGAGCGCTAATATACTGATCCTTGGAGGTTCTGAAATCCACAAACTCACTTTCTAACAACATGTCATGTACTTTTGGATCTGGGAAGAGTCTAGTCAAATGCCAACTTGTATTGCTCACCAACTGCCGCATCGCTATATGTTGCGACCCTCCTAGTGCAAAGAAAGGATCCTCGCATATCGTAGCATTTTGGAGTCATGACAACGGAAAAAAGATGCAATGGGGTTGTCATTTTGTTCCACCTATCATATGAGATGTGAGTGCACTTCCTTGAAGAAGCTCTCTATAGGATTTTGCTCTTTGTCATATATGATGGTCTTAATTGACTCAATCATTGACTCAATATCATAAATCTCACCAATGCATGGATGATCCATGGTGCAACAAATCTCAACATACTCACGATGGGCTGAGTAAAATTGAAGCAAGTACTCTACATGATCCTACCACCCATCATTGAGGATCAACAATTTCACCTTTGTGGCCGTCTTAGTGTTTTTCTTGCCGCCATCTATACACCCTAATTGAAGTCAAGACGAGTGATAACCATGCCACTCATTGCCCCTCGCACCCTCATAATTCATCTCAAAATGAACATATGTGATGCAAATCAAGTCTCAACAACCTAATAAAAAATTAAAACAAATGAAATTAAAAATAAATAAAACATTGAAAAATTCAAAATTCCACAAATTACAAACTTACAAAATTAATTTAATGATTTATAAAAATTTAAAAAACAATAAAAAAGATAAATACCTTTAAAAGATGTAACTCTGAGAAGCCACTTACCTTCATGATGGCTTGGGACATGTGGTGGTTGTTGATGAACATTTGGATCTCACTCACCGCCTTATAGACTTGTTTGATCCTAGCAATTTTTGTGCCCATTTTTTGTAGCATTAGGTTGAAAGAATGAACGGTACAAGGTGTCCAAAATATTTGTTCGTTCCTTTCATCAACCAACATCCCTATCACCTTAGTGGACTCTATAAGGATGCTGACAATGAATAGGGCATCCTTCACTTATCCTTCACAATCAAAAGCCGTAGAAAACATTGTCCTTTTACGGCACACTGCCATGACATTGATCAATGGCTTGTTTGCAGTATCTTTCAATCCATTCGAAAAGATAGACACCCTTGTTTTGACTCATGAATCCTTGATGGGCTGCCATGAATCTTCAAGATGTTCACTTTTTTTGTCAATAAGGTGGTGCTCACCTTTTCATACCTTGGGTTAGTGTACCCTTTAGAGGCATCATTGATCACTTTCAGTGCATCTGCTAGTATGGTGATTAAACAACATAAAAGGGTATGCCACATTAATAAATAAAACACCCAATTCACTTTGTTGGCTGTCCTTATTTTCATTCTAGAGTGTCCTTTTCAATAAGCCTACACCTTTTGTTCTCTTTTGATTAAAAGGTGAATCATCTATCTCTGTGACTTTGGGGGATGACAAAATCGAGTGTGATGGATTCTTGACATTGATAGATCAAGAAATAGGCAGCTTGCTACCTTTAGATCCCTTCGTTGTTAAAGGATGCTTTGATTTTAGGGTAGCCACCGCATCCACATGTTCTTGCTTTTGATGTATGTGAGGGTCTTTGCATGCGGAAATCCTTTTCCATCCATGTCTTCACGTATTGACTCCTTAGCTAGCAACTCCACATAAATGAAATTTCACTTGACTGTATGAGCTCTTAAATTACAATTTACACTTTGAGCAAACACAAACATAGTCTCCTCCACTTGGCAGTTAGCGTTGTGACATACTTCCAAAGGGGGGAGCATGGATTGTATTTGAAGGTTATCTTGTAGCCCACAAAACTAGAACTTGCAGACATTCTAGAAAATACTTTAGCTATTTGGTTAACAATTTTTAAAAAAATATTTTAACAATTTTTTTTGGAAAAAGTGATAAAATACAAACTAAAAGAACTAAAAACACCACAAACATCTTACCTTAAATCACGAAGCCTCTTTGTTGCAAGCTCCTTAAACCCCACAACACTTGTTGCAAGTTCTCTAAACTACTTGGCACTTGTATGTGGCGTGGAATCTGCCCTAAGCAATTGGAAATTTGAAGGTGAGAGAGAAAATGTGCAATGTGAGGTAAATGTGTTGTTTTAAAAGAGTTTGTGAGTGTATTTTAGGGTTTAGGTTGTCTTTTAATGTTTTTTTGAATTCGTAGAGACTTTTTTGGGACCAAAAACTAATTTAAAATTACCAATAATTTATTGTTTAAAAAGTCGGTTTGACTTTTTTTTGACCAAAAAACAATTACCAAAAAAATTCTACCCTATGTACCCAAATAGGTTGTTTTGTACCTACAATTGGTAGATTTATACCTGTGTATAACTTAGAATCAAGGTAATTATCTTTATCTTGATAGATTAGATTAATAGGTTAGAATCTCTTTGTTCTAGGCTTGTTTTATTAGATCTCTCTCTCTCGTATTCTCTTGTACATTTCCCCCCCTTTGTGTCCTATTTATTACATAGGTGCTCATCATTTCACGTGAGGGTTATGCGGTTTATTTTGTAATAATGGGATAGTCATGTTATTTTGTCAATCGTCTTTGTTATTTTGTAATAATGGGATAGGAAAGGGTGACTCTAGGTGAATCTAATGAGCTAATGTCAGAATTCAACACCACCTCAATTATTTGGGGAGGCTTCTTTTATTCTTTAATTACAAAAAGATAAACCAAAATATAGGTAAGAAATAACTACAATATTTAAATTTTACACTACAGTAATGGTATTCATGTGTGATTAAACTCACTTCACTAAAACCTATATTGGAAAGATTTCCATTGAAATCAATAGAGACATTAAACCCATATCTAAAGTAAATGGAAGAGTGATATTGTAATGTCTTCTAAATTAAAAAATAATAATATTATTTTAAGTTGGGCTCCGACCAATTCTTCATTTTGGAACAACTTAAAAATATTATTATTAAAATAAAAGGTATTTTTAAATACTAAGTAAAAAAAAGACCCTTATCCTATTTTCATTATTTTTAGTCGGCTAAAAGGGAGAGGTCATCCCTCTTTAAGAGGAAAAAACAAATGTTAAAAAAGAAATAAACATGCCTACATGGAGTGCTCCACAAAGAAAGGCAAGAAAAGGCTATAAAAGCAAATGTTGGGGCTCATTGTAATAATCATCTTGTGAATTATATACTTGTCTTTTGGAAATTGGAGCATTGAGCTCTCATTTTCACATATGTTGCTAGGAAACAAGCATGGGTATGGGTACGGGTCCTAAATGCGGAAACGCCGATTTTCAAAAAAATCCTAACCTTTGAAGATGATTTAGAAGATTTTTTCAGGTGTTGGAAGTTTTCTAAACCTCCCTAAACCGTTACCACATTGTAGAGCTTTCCGACGATGCCAAGAACGTGAAAATTTAGGAAGATATGAAAATTTGAAGTTTCAGCTGTTTCAAAGCAATAATTATATATCAAAAATGGGTATGGGGTCCTAAATGCGGGGAAACGACAATTTTCTTGGGTACAAAACGTTACGAAAACGTCTGTACAATATATATGGTATATATATATATATATATATATATATATATATATGCATAATACTCATTTTCAAAATTTTAGTCCATGGACCATAAGAGAAAAAACACTCAAAATATTTTGTATTCATTGAAGTTCTAAAGTTTCATCATTCAACATGGTTACAATTTCAATGTTTGCATATATACATGATTATAGTCTAGATTCTAGAATATATCATGTAGATTTTCTTCATAATCATTTGTCATGCATCCATGTTTCAAAAATTATTGTTGTAACCTGCTTCATTGTAAGCATTTGCTTGAGGATTCCAATGGAAAATTTCATTCTAAGGAGTAGTAACATACTAAGTCAAGACCTGCTTTCTAGCTTGACATTTATTGTGCCTTGTAGATTCTGTCCCCTTTTTTAAAAATAAAATAATTAATAATATTTTAAGTTGGGCCCGGTCAATTCTCCATTTTAGTGGCAACTTAATATTATGACCCAAACTATCTTTAGGCTTGTTTAATGTGCCTCCTTAGTATAGTTTTAATGTTATAAGACTTTACAGCTGAGCAACTGTACTTATTCCTGGGTTTGGAAAATTCTCTGAGCAGAAATATAGGATATATTTGAAAAGATTAAGTGGAGTAACACAACAAATTGAAATAAACTCTTATAATATATAATCCACGAAATGTCCCGAAAACGCCGGAAAATTCCTGGAAACATTGGGGATGTTTCCGAAAACGTCCCCGGTGTTTCCGAGACGTTTCATACCCGTTTCCATACCGGAAACGTTTTAGGGTGGATACGGGTAGGGTGGGGGCATTTCCGGGCAATATAGATTTTCACTCGTTGAGGACGAAAACCCTCATTGGATCCTATTGGGGATGAAAACCCTTAATAGTTACAACACTTGGGGACGAAAACCCTCATTTGTTGCATTGACGACTTCATTCGGGAGTCACATTGAAGCTTCAAAATTCATAATTATAGAATGACAATGGTTTCTATCAGTGACAGGGCACAAATGCTAGGGCACACTTTTTTGGGGCTGCCACATTCATTTCCAGCTTGATATACCCATTTGGAGATTTTGGGATCACTTTTCCGTGGTTTCTTATGCTTAGAAAATAATTATTCTAATTTTCTTTGATAGCTGCCATTTTTATTGTCATTTTGAGCTATCATTTACATTTTTTCTCCAAGTATTTATGAAGTTACGGAATTTTGAAGTTTCAGTTGTTTTTTAGCATTCATTAATTCCAGTGTGCAATTTATGGTTGAAGCAACTATTTTGCATGATTTCATCAAGGGTTTCGTGTTGTTGATGTATTTCTAAAAAAATGTGTGTGGAGAAGGCAAAAATCTGAATTTACCCTAGGTCGCATAGGGTTTGCTGGACCTAATATAGGTCGCTGCCCTAGTTCTTGCATAAAATTCAGTTTACTATCAATTGGGGTTTGTGCTATTCCCTTGTTTTTCAGTTTCAGCCTGGAAAGGGACTACATAATTTTCGTCATTTATTAATAGAAGAAGATTTTATTGTTTCTTACAAGTTGCATATGGTGTTCTTTGCATATGCAAGGTCATTTCTGAAAATCTGTGAACTGCATGGTCTAAGGCATCTCTTCATTAAGACCCCTAACCATGATTTTATTTATATATATAAAACTAAAAAGTAGAAATTAAATCTAACAGATTAATAACATTAACCCATAAAGATTATAAATTGATTATTTGCATTATTTATAAAACTCAAAAATAACAATGAGCACTGGACATAAAAATCAGAATTCAAATTATAAATGACTATTACCCATAAATCTCATTAGTGTGCATGCCTCTTTTTATTGTTCAATATCTGGTATGAGTTCTGCTGCACTCACCAAGCATTTCATTTGTGAATTATTGCTGTAGTTGTGTGTTCCATTGGTTGTTATTAAAACTAGGGAATTTGTCTGATATATTTCTTCTTTAAAGCTATGTGAGTAAATTATTATAGTTTTGCTAAAGTGTATATTTTTTTCTCTGTACATGTATTCTATCTAATTTACTTTGCATGTGGCTTCAGATCATGAAAATCCAGGGAATGAGCTGTAGGTGCATTTATTTTTTGAAGTTCAAGGGTTTGGCATAATTTGCAAGAATAGCCATTACTGTGGATTTATGACATATTATGTGTCATTGCTCTTTGTTTCAGCCCTTGAATATGTTTATTTTTATTGCAGAATGTATGACTTATTTAATGCATTTTTCAGTTATATGGTGGGAAGAGGCCAGACCTTGTTATTGGGGCTGATACGGTAGTCGAGCTAAATGTGCGTTCTCTATTTGTACCTATGTTAATTAAGTGTGTTTTATCTTTGAAGTACCAATCAGCACTATTTTAGGCTTACGGCAGTTATATGCATGTGTACTTTGCAGGGAAAAATCTTAGAAAAACCTCAAGATGAAAAGGATGCATTCAACATGCTTTCAAGCTTAAGTGGTATTATTATTTTGTTGCGTCATGTATATAATCTCTTGTGAATTAAAATCAAGTCCTTGTTCCTTGTTCTAGGATTTCCTTTTGGTATTTTTTAATCTAGCATTGTAATAGGATTGATTTCTTTATTGATCTTTCAAATTTAATGGGATAGGATGTCAGCACAAGGTGTATACTGGTGTCTCACTTGTGCTTTCTCCCTTCATCCCAGGTAAACATTCTTTATTTGTTGTTTAATGTATTCCTTCTTTAATGGAATGGATTGTACTTTTGAGTTTCATTGACTAACTTTGGTTGTTTGTGGACATCAATATAAGCTCTTTCTTTCTCACTTCCTGTCAATTGTCTTGTTTACTCTATTTTTTAAAATTTAGCTACATTTGTGACTATCGGTTGCATGATTAATACTTTTTGATTCTGATTGTATATTAAGATCCAAAAGTTGGGGATCCGCCAGTTGTGCGAACATTCTGGGAGGAAACAAAGGTTTTTTCTTTATTTAGTGATTGAATTGTAATCATCCATAACTGCTGTTTTTCTGAAGCATATTCTGAGGATATTTTGTAATCTTTGATAGGATTACATCATTCAAATTAAGAGCTAAAATCTTTGAACTTTTCCAGGTAGAGTTTGCAAATATAGAGGATGCAGCAATCAATGCATATGTCAACTCAGGGGAGCCCATGGATAAGGCTGGTGCCTATGGCATTCAGGTTGAGTATTTAATATAAGATTATCTCACAGCAACAGTCATTGATCATGCTACATGAAACTAAATGATAGAAATTCAAAGTCAATGTGTAGAGAGCTGCAAGTCTCTAAAATTTAGCCTAGATTTTTTTTCGTTTGAAAAGATGCCTCCTATATTAACAGAAAAATATTTACAAAAAAACTGTAGAAAAGAATAGAAAACTGTACGACAATATACACAGAAAATTACAATTGCTTTCTTAGTGAAATAAGGACAGCGATGACGTCAGAATAGTCCCCAAGTTCGAACTTTTTGGCCTCCTTGATCAATAGAAAATCATTAGCTAACAGTCGCATGTGAACTTCTTCTCTTGAATTGTGACAAAACTCAACTACAGTACTTCTCTTATTTCTGTAAACATACCTGCATCTAAGTTTCGAGAGGATAAATAGGGCAGAAACTTGTACACAATTCCAAACACTTCTATAGGGACTCTTGATATTGGAGTTGGGATTGCCAAAGAGAACCACTCACCAATGAAGACTCCACTGTATAATGGCTGCCAGCTTGGAATGAATAAACTTCCAACAGGATCTTGCAAAAGAGTAGTCCCAAAGGAGGTGCTTAACGTTTCCAGTTTGCAACAAAAGGGACATAAGCCATCAGAAAGGCCTCTTTTGAACAGTCGAACTTTGGAGGGAAGCCCCTGATAGATCACTAGTCAATAGAAAACTCGAAGCTTGTAGGAAACCTTCAATTACCATGCTCCATGACGTCTACAAACCCACAAAGCTTGCACATCAGAGGCAATCCATCTAGCATTAAGGACGGGTGCGAGCGCATCTCTTATTCAAAGTATAGTATAGATGCCGGGTATCATATTGGGATAAAGGGTGACCATACCTCCATCTCTAATCTTGCCAAATGGGGCCATTATTATCTAACTTCAACTTAAACAAATCCTCTTGAGGAATAAGGTTTTGAATCTCCCTTCTAGAAGGCCGATCAACAAAAGATAAGGCAAACTAAATTTAGCCTAGAATTATTGCTGCAAAACTCATAATTTATTGAGGATTCTCTAGATTCAACTTTGTAAAGAAGTTAATGACCGATGTTTTGGATCTCACTATGGATCCATCTTCAGGGAAGTGGTGAAATCAATCTTCAGTTATTGGCTTCATTTCTTCACTTCCATGAAGATGGATTTAGTGGTGGGATCTGAAACGTTGGACATTAACTTCTTTACGCAGTTGAATGCAAAATATCCTCACTTACTTTTACACTGCAAACAAGCTAATCTTAAATCCTAATATATTTTTACATGAAATCTAAATTATTAGTTCAACCTGAACATTTTGGAGTTTGGAATATTTGTGTAGATTCGTAATTTTCAAACAAAGATAAAGAATGCCAAATAATCCATAAATAGCTAGTTTTAATATGTTCTTTTAAAAGATGGTGTGATGAATTTGTGAAGTATGTATGAAATCGAAAGAAAAAAATACTGGTTATTAAGATTTCATACATTTATTGGGTTTAACCACTTTGGGTTTACCTTGCAATCTGTCTTTAGTTAATTTTCCTATCCTAGGGTCTTTCTACCCTGGCGCTTCTCTGTTACCGAATGTGCTTTGAGTCTCAATGACCTATTTTGGTCATTTGTGGACATTAATATAATTTTGTTCTTCTTTTTTTCTTTAGAGTCAGACGTTAGTGTTTATTAAATATATGATTGAAAATAATGTAGATCAAAGCTAAATAAATAATCAAGCTCCTTTTAAGGCCAGTCTTTCAAGATTCAAACGTATTAAAAGGTTATCGATGGAGTCAAATGCCTCCTATACACATGGTCATGTAGGGCATGGGTCTGTTCTTAATCATTTGTTGTATTAATTATATTTTGTGATTTGTATATTTCATATTTTAGAAAACCTTGATTGAATATAAAGTAAAACATAACTTTATATAGCTTACAACAACAAATCGCATTTATTTTTTTTGCTAAATTTACTTGGGGAGAGGGCCCTAGCCCAACAAAAAAACATCAAAGTGCAGGTGGCTAGTAGCTCAAAGGCTCACCAGTCCACAAGAAGAAGGGCATCTTATCATGCCAAGAGAGGAAGAGTGAGAGGAACAAACATAGATGGAAACCAACGAGGGGTTAGCCAGCCATTCCATTAATAGACTTAATACTTTTCCGACTTTAACTATCATATCTCCAGCATCTATTCTTGAAGTTATACGTACTGCTATCTCAGAATAATCAGTTGTCAAACCTTGCTGAACTTTGGCAAGCTGCCTCATGAATGCTAAAACTGGAGGTGGACCAGTCTTTATTAAATTAAACTGTACACTCATCATGCCCTAATTTAGACTGAGAATTGAAAGAGTGCCTACAAAACCCTAGGACTGGAGGGATCAGCTTGGAGAATGACTAGACCACAATAATTGCCGCTCTGTCTATTTGTGAAGGGCTGCCTATGATTGAAATCCTTCATGTTTGCAAAAAGAAAAATAAAATTATATATATATATATATATATATATATATATATATATATATATAGAGTTCAGACACGGTATCTTGAGAGTATGAGAAGACCCAAAAAACAAGTTTGGCAGTCAGTTGAAATTACACAGGCTCTTTCTGGCTATATATATATATATAATTTTTTCTTCTACTTTCCATTTTTGCTTCTTTTTTTGTTTTCTCTTCACCATTAAACAAGAACAACGTAGGCACAAACTTGTCAAAGATAATGACATCTTCCTCCTCTGAAGAGGTGTCCACGTTGTAGTGTAGTGGGGGAATTTGGGCTCTTGTCAAGAGCTTTACCCCAAACGCCTCTGCTATCTCTCTTTGGCCCTGCAGAATTTCATCAATGCTCTGTGTGATTGCATTGAAATGTAAATTGTTTTTCCCTTGATTTTCCTTTCCAGCATATCCTCTTGGTGGAGAAGGACGCTATTAGCTGCACTAGCCATCATGTTCATTGTGTTGAGACTCTATACCATGCTGAAGAGGTTCCGATGCCCATTGGTGTGTTCTGGGTCCTTTTGCAGGTTCCACATCAGCCCCATTAGATCCTTATCCTCTGCCTCATCCATTTCTTTCACCACTTTCCAGCTATGTTGCCAGGATACGGGTACGAGTACTGGTTCGGGTACGGGTTCGATATGTGGATACGTCAATTTTAAAAAATTCTCTTCTTGCTGTCTTCTCGATTGCGTTGCTTTGGATGTGACGGCCATTTCGTGTACATATCCCTATTAAAAAATCTAAAATATACATACATACATGGACACACACACACACACACATTTTGATTAAATATATAAAAACTAAAGATCAAATTGCACATTTCAAAAGCAGATGATTATATAGCATTTTTTATAAAATGGCTATTATATTTAATATTAATTATATCATTTTGTAATACATAATACATAATACACATAAATAATTTTAGATATTATATTAAATTTTAATATATGATAATTTTTATCAAATTTCATATGTATGTAAATACATTCAATTTATTATTATAAACCTAACTTTGAAATATTAAAATAGTGAACGTGAAAACTTGAAATACTAAAACTTTAAACATAAGTAAACTTTAAAACTTTAAAACTTTGAAATATTTAATAGGTAAAACTTTAAACTTTTATGTTTTATGTTTTAATATTAAATTATTAATATAAAACTTTAATCTTTTTAAAACCTAAATATTATAACGTTTAATAAAGTTATAATAGTAAGAGGCAGTGGCAACAAAGGATTGGAGATGAGTGGAGACTCGACTATGAGCAGCGACAACTTCAGATACACGTTAAGCAAGATCCCGAAAATACATGCTGAGCAGCTTCAAGCCTCCCTAAAACACATGCTGAGCAGCAAACGATGAGGACACAGAACAATCGCGATTCACAGGCGTAATCTGCTTCACACTCATGCAAATCAAACAAAAATTCGCAGCCCCAGGAGGATCTTATACACAAACAACGACGATTTAGGAAGAAACCCTAAAATGCCAAAAAGCAAAAACCCTAATACGAATTTATTCCTTCTGATTCGGCGAATCCGGTTATTTAGGTCCCGGGTATGTCCAAATGTACCCGTGGCGTACCCTAGACGAACTCCCACGTACCCTGTACATATCCGAACCCGTACCGTGATTTATCCATACTGGATATGTATCAGGCAGGGTTCGGGGGGGTCTGGAACGAACCCTAGCATCATAGCTTTCTAGACCTTTGCAACCGACAATATCATTACTGGTTTTTTGATTCCACAATCTAGGATGTTAGAGAATGTTTCTTTCACAATAGAAGCAAAAATTTTCGGCTTTGTTTGCCTTCTTGAGGGCTCCACCTTGGTTGGAGGGGCCATTTTTGGGAAGGACACACGTGGAGGAATGAATGAGGTCACGGGGAATTTCCTGCCCTATGTAAGACATTTCATATGCTTTCGAGTGAAAGTCTATGTCACACAACTGTTGCGAAATCTTCGACAATTATTGCTTGCTATGAATTTTAGTGAGGGTGGTGACTTGCTATATGTGCCAAATGTATAAGATCACCAATCTTACCAATTTGGCCCCCTTATGATTATTACCTGACATATCCTAGAGGCTGCATGGGGATTCAAAATTTGGCATGCCTGTCCAAAAATGGGCTTTTTTGCTATGTTTATTCAGAGAAGATGCCCATTGTGTCCTTAGACATTAGATGTCTTAGGTCCACAAGGAGGTCGTAAGTCTAGGGGTGAATAGGAGAACCAGAGTGAGATACAAGTTGGACTCCCTGGTTTTCTGCAGTCAGCAACTTGATTACCCTGTTGATGAATGTGTGTGAACTTTACCTCCTTAAGTTGGGCTATTATCAACATTGCTTCGTCCCGGATAACTTCCAGAGACTGTGAGTTGATTTTTCCATCTTTTCTCGCATTGATCCAAATTTGTAAATCACCTTCTACGATGAGTTGTTTCCAATCTTGCCCGGCAGCTTCTTCCAACCCCCTGAGAAGGGCAAGCTCTTCAGCACGATTATTAGACCCAAATCCCATGCCAATTGTGATTGTTAGAATTGGTTGTGCTGCTGAGTCCCAGAATACACAAACCCCATCCAATCGGTTATGGGTTATCTTTTGCCACACCATCAAAGTTCAGCTTAAAAGATCCTTTGGGTGGAGGGATCCTGAAGATTATTTGAGCATTCAAACCACAAGCCCAATTATTGGGGGGAGGGCCCAAGTATTCCATGGGATGAGAGGGTAGGAACTACATTTTTTTACATTTGCACCTATCTCAGCCTTCCCTTTGAGACTTGCCTAGGCAAGTTCGGATATGACCGTCTTATATTTGCCCAAATTTGAGAAGATGATGGGCACTTGTGTTCTAGCCAAATATTCCAGATTATGATTACTGGACCCATTTGCCAGATGTTTTTTAGGGTACTGCTGTCTATTTTGAGGTGCAATTGCTCTAGGAGAGCTCTGAGCAAGGATAGGGTCACAAGCTCATCCTCCCATTTCTGAAGCCATTTCCCCCAATTTTTTTGCTCGAAAGTGTAATGCAAAAAGGTGTGGTTGCTTATTTCTTCCTTCTCCTTGCATAACAAACAAATTGAAGACCCATTGAAGCCTTTTTTGACGAGTTTATCAAATGTTAAGGCTTTCCCCATGGAGGCCAACCAAATAAAGATGTTAGCTTTTGACATCCCACCCCCAAACCCAGATTTGTTTTGCTGGAAAAGAAGGCATCACCAATATGTCTGACTCAATTATGTCAGCATAGGCTTCTTTTACAAAAACCTGTCCTGATACTACTCCGTCCCATATTAGTCTATCCTCATGTTCCTTGTTGTTCAATGGGTAGCAGGTCAAGAGGAGAGAGAGGTGCTTGATTTGATCAAGGAGACGGTTGTTTGGGAAAACTAGTTTGTAATGTCCCCTTTTCTAATTTAAAAATATTTTAAGTCGGGCTTAACCAATTCTTGATTTTGGGACAACTTAATAATACTATTATCAAAATAAAAGGTATTTTTAAATACTAAAGTAGAAAAAAGATCCTTAGCCTATTTTCATTATTTTTAGTCGGCTAAAAGGGAGAGGTGGTTCCTCTTCAAGAGGAAAAAATAAATTTTAAAAATGAAATAAAGAGGCCTACATGGTGTGCTCCACAAAGAAAGGAAAGAAAAGGCTATAAAAGCAAATGTTGGGGCTCATTGTAATCATCATCTTGTGAACTATGTACTTCTCTTTTTGAAATTGAGGCATTGAGCTTTCATTTTCACCCTTTGAGGACGAAAACCCTCTTTGGATCCTATTGGGGACAAAAACCTTCAATAATCGCAATACTTGGGGATGGAAATCTTCATTTGTTGCATTGGTGACTTCATTTGGTAGTCACATTGGAGCTTCAAAATTCAAAATTTTAGAACAACAAGGGTTTCTATCAGTGCTAAGGCACACACTCTAGCTAGGGGATGCATTTTTGGGGTTGCCACATTCATTTCCAGCTTGATCTACCTATTTGGAGATTTCAAGATTACTTTTCAGCGGGTTTTCGCGGTTGGAAAAAACCAATTCTAATTTTATTGGATAGCTGATAATTTTGTGCTCAATTTGAGCTATTATTTGCATTTTATCTCCAAGTATTTATGAAGATATGAAAATTTGAAGTTTCAGCTATTTTTAAGCAATAATTAATTCCAGCAGTCTCTAATTGCTGAAGCATTTATTTTGCATGAATTCATCAAGTGTTTCATGTTGTTGATGCATTTTTGAAGATTTGTGTGTGGGAAAGGCTAAAATTTGAATTCTACCTAGGTTGCTTAGGGTTTTGTGGACCTAAAATAGGTCACTGCTCCTAGTTTTTGCATAAAATTCAGTTTATACTATCAATTGGGGTTTGTGCTATTTCCTTGTTTTTCAGTTTTAGCCTGGAAATGGACATTACATTTGCATGTCAAGTGCAGGATCATTTGATCCAGAGATTGACCTCATCGTAAGCCTAAGAAGGGTGACAGTGGCTAGTGAAGAAGGAATCCCAACCCCTTCATCCAAGGATTTGGGGGTTGGGGGCTCTTATGTAGATCCAAGTATCATTATGGGGATTAAAAGGGTTTTCTTGTGGTGGCTCTAATTCTAGCATGTCAAGACATTCAGGTGTTAGTGCCTTTCCTTCTAGTGGTTCAGGTTCTATTGTAGGATGTGCAAGTGATTTTGCCTCTAGTAGGCCCGGTTTGTTGAATTCTTCTAGTGGGCTCAAGTATTAGCTTCAAACCAATAACTCTTCTTTGGAGTTGGCCCTCTTCGGGTTAGTCGATGCTCAGGTGATGGTACAATTGATTTAGGGACCAATGGTATGGAGATTGAGTCTTAAGGGTAGGTTAAGAGGAATAAACTTCAAGTGTTTTCCTCACCTTCTCACGTGGATAGAGATGAGTGAGATCTTATCCCCAAGATGTGAATGAAGTCTTACAAGGATGGTATGATTCGCTCTTAAGCTGAGATGGATAACGTTCATCGGGTGCTTCAATCTTCTGATCATGGATAACTAGTTTAGTCCTTGGACTTCTTCCTCCTTTGGAATGAATCTCTCGTTTTTGTCTTGGAATGTGCGTAGGATGACGATTCCCAGTCGTAAGTAGTTTGTGTGTGGTGTTTTGCAATGATTTAGATCGGACGTGGCTTTCCTTCAGGAATTCAACTCAGTTTGAGCTCAAAAATAGGACGAACTACTTATAGAATGGCCCCATTTGGCCCTCTCAACATTGTCAAGGGATCAAGGCGGTGGTGATCGCCCTCTCCTCTTATTTGTAGGATTATGTTATTGCCTTTGGTTTGAATCCCGTTGCTCTTTGTGTTTGGATCAATCTTTTGGTTTAGGATCATGTGATTGGATTGTGTGCTATCTATGTTCCTAATCTCAGCTCAGAGTGGTGTAGGCTATGGGATTTATTAGAATATAAGGCTAAGTCAATATTAGTTAACTATTAAAATAATAAACAGTTCTAACCACTTCAACCATTTTGTAACCATCTATTACATAAGAAAATGATGGATGCTTTGTTCACATCTTCTAACATTGGTATTAAAGCCATCTTGGTGCTCAAAGGGATATGCAAAGTTTTAGAAGAAATTCCAGTAGGAGAAGGATATCCAATTCAAGCAAACACACAAATGAGAGTTTTAAATGCCATAGAAGGCATAGTCGATGCCGGTGAAGACAACTTAAATGCCATTGAAGGCATAACCTTGAAGTTGTCATTTCCACCATTAATAACAATCGCAAGGATACATACACTCTCATTGGCAAGTTTCTGATAGGGCACAGCGATACGAGTTTTAGACTATTTTAATACAATTGCAAAAGGGTTTATTTTATTCCAAAGGTTTTATATACAATCACAAAAGGGTTTGTAGACTGCTTCAAAGAATTAACGTTACATGAAAGGGCACAAAACCAGTTGGCAAAGTTGTTTTTTAAAGAATTTGGAAGCACTTTCATACCAGTTAGATTTGAGGACATTCAAAGTGGCCTAGGGCATGTTTGGGTATTTATACTTATCTGCATTCAACTTTTTCTAGGTTTCAAATAAAAAAATTAGAATGGAAATTCCACTGGACAGAATACCTTGGTCATAGTTTTCACACTTGGAAAGAAAAGACAACTGCAACTACATGAATGTGCAAATCGTGGGGAATAGTAAAGGGGAAAGAGATATTAGTGATGGATCCAACCAAATTACTAGATGGCAAAGCAATGATGATTGAGCCAAAGCCATTATTGGCCTTGCTATTTTCGATTCGGAGTTACATCATGTAGATCTAGAAAAAGCCTCCAACAAGGAAATTTGGGATACTCTAAATACATTGGAGCAAAAGCAGTCGATGTGAAATTTTCTCTAAAACTGAAGCTATTTAGATTCAAGATGGATGGTGGCATGCTACTATGTCAAGCCACATAAGTAATCTAAGGTCTCTCTATCAAATAACTAGCAGAATTCAAGGCTCCGGTAGATGACAAGGATGCCAAAGCTATTTTATTTAATAGCCTACCTTCTAAATACAACAATGCCATTTTTACTCTTAGTCAAATACATTCTCAATCTCTAAAAGATATGATTTCAGCTCTTGTAGTTGAAGAAAAGAGAACAGAAGATACAAAATGTAATCCGAAGGATTATGAAAGTGCACTGTATTCAAGAAACTTTTGTAAAAGACTAGATAAAGATATACGAGAGATTGAATGTTATTATTGCAAGAAAAGAGGTCACATAGCGAACAGTAACATTTGAAATGATGTTCTCAAAGGAAGCTTTGAAAGCATACCAAATGAAGTTAATGGAACCATTGTTGAAGATCCACAAGATGCTAAAAATTGTGAAAAATCTACTGACGGAGATTATGTATTTTAAAGAAGCCACACACTTTGAAAACAGGAAGGGATCTAATGTAGATGAAGTTCAACATGGATTATTGTCTAGTTAGTTTGGGAGTCTGCGGATCTTGACAATTATACCCTTACAAGGGTCATGAGACAACTTGATGGACTTCTGTGGATGTAGCTGAATATAGATGATTGTCCAATAATGCGGGAGATTTGTGATTTGGGAGTTTGGGGAGGTGGAATCCAGGATCTTGGGAATTAGCTCAGGAACTACACCTTTATGAAGGTTGCGAGGTAGCTTGATGAAGCTTTACCTCGTCAAAGAACTATATTCAAATGGAAAAGCTTATGAAGAATGGGTGGTCCTGTTTAGTTCTATTACTTTAATCATCTATCAATATGTTTATGTTTTCTTTCTATAGTGTAAGCCTTAAGGAGTATTGGAATATAAGGCTTATAATTTAGCATTAAGTCAATATTAGTTAAGTATTAACTAATAAATGGTTGTAACCACCAAAATCATTTTGTAACCATCTCTTACATAATAAATGACAAACGCACAATGAATAATGTGTGCATTATGATTCCTCCCCGTTCTTTCTCTTCACATCTTCTATCACATAACAGTTTTTGATAAAATTCCAAATAGCTGATCCCTTGGGCAGGTCTTCTTGAGATAAAAGCCTATCACTCTCTTGGGAATCAAGATATTTGGCCTACATCACCCTGCTCCAAAGCCGAGTGCTTTCCTCATATACTTGCCAAAGGAACTTACAACCGAGGGCCAAGTTCATTGTGGGGTTGTCTCTTAGTCCTAGACCTCCCACCAATTTGGGCAGGCAAACTTTTTTCCATTCTGCTAAATTGGCTCTTTTTGGATCATCATTCCCACTCTAGAGAAAGCTTCTCTGAATTGAGTTGATAGCATTGGCTACTGAGCTAGGATTTTCGAATAGTGACATGATTTACGTTGGAATTTCTTGTAATTATGATTTGATGAGTTGAGCTCTTCCTGCCAAAGAGAGCCACTTCCCCATTCAGGTAGACAGTTTTTCCTGTATTCTATCTATTACTGGCTTCCAAGTTTCCTGCCTTGCTATCCCTGCTATCAGCAGCATGCCAAGGTAGGATCCTGGCATTTGATCAAGTCAAACTCCATAATTCTTTGTATGTTTAGCGGAAGACCAGGATTGACATTTAGAAAATATATTTTGGACTTCCTGATGTTTACCTTTTTTCAGACATCAAGAGCATATTTGTTGAGAAGATCCTTAATTCTTCGGGTGTCTTCCATGGAAGGTTCTTCTAGCTAAAAAGTGTCATCTACAAATAGCTAATTGGAGACAGGATTTAAGGTTTGAGGATATTTCCAACCCTTTCAGTTGACCATTGTTGACCGCTATGGAAGGGGTCCTGCTCTTGGCTTCTTTCAAAATTATGAAAAGTGAGTGGGATAATGGATCTATATCTAAGTCCTTTGGAGGCCTTAAAGGAACCTGTTGGGGCTTCGGTGATGAGGACTGAATATGAGGCTGTGCAGATGCAACTTGTATCAACTTTGCCCAATCCTTTGAAAACCCAAATTTCCTCATATTTTTGACTAGGTAGCCGGTACATGGTATGGTATGGGTATGGCTACGGGGATCCGGTATGTTGGTACGGCAATATTTTTTGGGGTCCACAGGGTACGACACTTGGGTACGGCTGTACAATATATATAAAATATTAAAAATATTTAAAATAACACTTATCTACCATAATAATAGTATCTAACCTACCCTGATTGGTATCTGAGAGAGCAAGATAAACTTGACATGAAATAATAATCAATGAAATTAGTTAAAAAAAATTATTATGAAAAAAGAGTATGAGCTATCAATAGAGGAAAACGTATTGCTATCAACTCACCAAATATATTGTTGGGTTTTCAAACAACTAGTACTTCAAGACTGCAGAATAAGCATTGTTTAAAACCGTAGCTCATATGATTTTATCAAAGGACTCTTTTGCAAAAGCTGCCCAACAACCTGTTATGGAAAAGCACCTTGCAAACCTGAATTTATTACCTATTTACTATTTTAAGAATGCAAAGAATTTGAAAAGTATACTTATTTCATATTTTAATTTCGGTTTGACTTTTTTTTGACTAAAAAAAACTCCCATTTTTTGCAGTGGGTATGCCTGGGTATGTCCAGGGTACTTCTTGCAATGCCCAAGTACGTCCCAGGGCGTAGTCGGCCATACCCGGGCATTGCAGAAGGTAGCTTGGATGTAACCCCTGCGTACTGTACCCGTATCATGTACCAGGTACAGTACATACCGGTACCCATACCTTGCAGGGTATGTACCGGCTACGTAGATTTTTGATCAAGAAATTCCAATCAACTCTGTCAAAGGCTTGTTCATATCTAATTTGATGCACATGGCCCCTTTCTTCCAATGATTGATAGAGTGGATGGCTTTGTGGGATATGATGATACCATCAAGATTTGCTTTACCTATGACAAATCCTCTTTGCTTCTCTGAGATGATGCCCTGAAGAATGTGTTTCATTCTTCTTGCTAAGACCTTTGTGAGGATCTTATAGACAGTGTTACGAAGAGATATTGGCATGTAGGATTCAAAATACTCTTCATTTCCAATTTTAGGAATAAGGGTCAGGAATGTAGAGTTCCATTCCTTTGAAACTGCTTTTTTTCTCCTACACTCCTCCAATGTTGCCTAGACATCATTGCCAACAATGTGCTAGAATTGCTGAAAAAACCCTGCCTGAAAGCCATATGGTCTTGGGGCTTTGTTGCTCCCCATATCCCATACTGTTTGATGTACTTCTTCCGTGATAGGTTTCATTAGATCCTCATTATCTTCCTCTGAAATGATTTCTGGGATATTTTCGAGTTTTGACTGTGCTTCATCCGAATCAGTTTCTACTGCTGACAGAAGGTTCTGGTAGAATTCAGCTCCCATTTCCTTGATTTCCATTTTTTTCAGACTATTCTGCTAGAGGGTAAATCAACTACTCCAAACAATTGATATTTCTTCTTACTCATGTAGATAGGTGGAAGAATTTAGTGTTTTTATTGCCTTCTTTCAGCCAGTTTATTCTAGATTTTTGCTTCCAAAATGTTTCTTCCATATGCTAGATTTGCTGAAATTGGTTCTTTTCCTGCACCATACTGTCAGGCATCATACTTGAATCCATAATGGATTTCTGCACATCTCTGAGATTAACAACAAATGCTTCCTTTTTTTTGGAACATATCACTGATTTTTTCCTTACTCCATTTATCGAACCTCAAATTTGACATTCTTAAGTTTTTGTGTCATCATAAACCTTTTATTCCCTCTTTCCTTGGCGGTCCACCATTTTTGGAGACTAGGTTCAAAGTTTAGGTCTTGAAACCACTTGAAATCCATTTTGAAGGGATTCCTTCCTGCTTTGTATACGAGTTGAGTTCCAGGGAGATGGGACAATGGTTGAAATCTGAGAGTTGGAGGATGTTTAAGCTAAACCTGAAATGTTCAAACCCCCATTCTGGACTAAGAAGAAATCTATCCAATCTTTCCACGATGGTCTGATCTCCCTATTTACAATTGGTCCAAGTATACCGTCTAGATCTGGGCTCCACATCCAATAGATGCAAACTAATACAAAATTTGTTGAAGTCCAGGTTACGAGGAGGCAGAATGATAAAATTTTCTGCGGCCTTCAGAATTGCATTGAAATCTCCACCACAATCCATTTTAAGGAGTGAGATTGATTACATCTTTCCAAATTCCTACAACATTCTTTCTTGAGCTCATTGTCAGTAGGACAATATACATTGGAGAGCATAAAATCCAAATCTTCATGGTGTGATTCAAACAACCATTTAAACCATAGGGTGATTGAGATATGAGTGACCTTTTATTGTTTTTGGATTGCATGCCACCGCTAGACCTCCCACACCACCTTTGGTGTCCTCACTTAACCATTCACAGTTTTTCCAGCAAGCTTTACTTATGAGAGAGAAGGCTTTGTTGTCAACTTTAGATTCTTGAAGGAGGATATTTGTCTATTCATCCTTTAGGAGTCGCTTTAACAAGCAAATTTTGTCAAGGGAATTTAATCCCCTGACATTCCAGCTCATGAGTCTCATAATGGCTGGGTGGAGGGACAACCCCTTCCACCTACATAGGTCTCTAAGGTTCGTTGATTTCCTTTTTCCACTGCAGCTTGTGATTCAGATTGAATTTTGTGGGAGAGAGGCTTCTTTTCTCTAGGAGAGGGAAGCCCTGTATCAGGTTGAGATCTAGAGGTATATGAGGTAAGAGTTTTGCCAGCCACCCGGGGTTTTTCCTGATTGCGATGGGCATATCTTCCTTGAGGGCGAGGAGGGCAACTTGGGCAGGCGCCTTCTCTTCCCTGGAACAACTCTTGGAGGTCTTTGATTTATTGGGGTTGTGGAGCTGATTGTCCATAGAGTGGTTAGGATCTTGCTCAATTTTTCTTTGTCATCAAGTTTCTCTTTCCATTCTTTGGAAACTTGAGTCCAGATGGAGCTTCTCCCTAGGGTCCCTTCTCCATCATCTGATTCTACTTGGGGGGTGATGGTGGAACCTTGCTTAACCTTGCTTTCTCCTCCTCTGCAAGACTGAGCTTCGTGGCTTCCTAAAGTAGGGATTGAATATTTTCTTTGGACAAATCTAGTGGGGCCTCCTCAGATAATGGAGCCTCATCCTGGTTTTGGGAGTGTGAGCTCTGGGTGCTATGTTCAATTCTCTTCGGTTATTGTGGAAAAGCTTTCCATGATTTCTCCATGTGAAGTAATTCTTGGCTGGTGATGTTTCCTTTGGGCGCCAGATTTTCACTGATTGCTTTTGAGTCTTGACTTCTTTCTTGTTTGGGGGTTGCTTCCTAGGGCAAGAGCTAATCTTTGGCCTATCTTTCTACACTTAAAGAACATGAAGGGAAAACATTCATAATCAAGATCTTGTTTCAAGTGCTTCAGAGTGAACAAAGATGACTTGTATGCAATATGGGGTTGGCGAGGTTAACATTGATACAAAATTTGGTATATGTCGATAGTTCTTGCCTCTTGGTAACTTGCCCTATACAGATAGGTTTTCCAATAGCTTCAACAATTTTCCTCGTTGTGCTTTCACTCGTGGGAGTTTGTATAATCGAATACAAAGGGCCACATTGCCAATCGATTCCTCAACAAGGTTCAAGAGATGGTACAAATACCTCGCATACAGTCCTGCATTCTATAAAAAATTAGGCCCCTAGTAAAAATCCTTTCCTAATCTGTTGATGATTGAAAGGTGAGCTGGAAATAGACCTTCGAGAGCCACTGGATTCTTGGTTTAGGGCAATCATGCTTGTGTTGCTCAATCTAGAGTCACAGACCATCCTTGGATGGCCAGGCTCCAATGAGTTCACAGATTAGTGCTCTTTCCTCCATCGTGGTGTTGATGGGTTCCAATTCTGAATCTAAAATAGTAACGTTTGAACTTTGGGATGCAACCTGTGATGGTGATGCGAATTTCTCGGATATGCATCAATAATTCTATCCCAAGTGAATCTTGAGTCCTTGCCTGCCCGTACGATCCTGCCATTTTGATGTCTACTGAGGGGGTGATGGTGGTTTGCCATCAATAGAAGATTGGGGGAGATTCGTTGTTGGTTCTCCTCCCTGTTTGGAGGCATATATTCGCTGCTCTAGTTCGCAACTTAGTATATGGATCCGGATGCCCTTTTGGTCATTGGTTGCGTTGCGAATCTCCATTCTCCAAGATACTTTGTTTATTCCATACACTCCGACATATTACTTATTTTAGTAAGTACTTTTTATAGCCTATTTAAGACAAAAAGAGAACACTAGCCTCTTAATTTAATTTTCTATCAGACAACAGAGAAATAAACTGAAAGTGATAAGGGAAAGTAAAGTGTGCTAGGTTTGATGTCCTTAGCCCCAGGGATTTAGGTTGAGATCAGACGCTTTGGATTCGATTTTTCCTTCTAGTTTGTGAGTTTTTCTGTTTGCAAATATACAAATAGATACAATACACTATTATACATTCTCAGAACCATTGTAAATAGAGATTTTTCACTTGAAAAGAAATGGCAGTGCCCTACACAATACAATATGAAATTGTTGAAAGATTAACAAACTTGTTTTCAAGACTTTCTTAGTGCATTTTTCCAATGGATTATTTCTATCTATTTTGAAAGCTTTTATCATCTGATAAAAGGGATTGTCTTTCCGAACTCATTCAAAATACAAATTCCTTTCTTGTGTGCCAAAACTTCGTAAGAAAAATTGGAAGAGAAACTTTGAGCTTGGAATTTTGTAATGTCCCTTTCTAGGGCTGAAACTTTTAATAAGGGTTTGGCCTTAAACTCAAAGTAGAGAAGTCAGATTTTTAGAACAACTATCAAACCCTAACAGTGAATTGGAAATCACATCTTTAGGGCATCAAACTCCTTTCAAAACCAGCTAGAAATGAGTGAATAAACCCCTCTCTGGAAGCGAACTATAACAACACTTAATGGCATCAATTCCTATGCAATAACAAGCTGAAAATGACAAAGAATGCTTCCAACTATTTTATCCAACCATGAAAATATTTATCCAGCCAATATACTTCAAAAATAAATAAGAAACAAGTGATAAACCACAACTGTAATTAATTAAATAATCAGCATAAGTACAACTCACATTAATAGCCAGAAGATGATTTCAAAACCCCAAAAGTACCAATGAAGTGAGAAAACAGCCTTATATATTATGAGTAATATGAATGTCAACTCCAAATGCTAAGATGTGCCCTAGAAGGCACTCAAACCCTCCTCCACACAAGTTGCCACCCTAGGAGAGGGTGCAAAATTGATGTAGAGGATTTTGACAACTCTTTCTCCTTCAAACCATAGCTGCAAACCAGCAAGATCACCTTCTCTGAAGCCCTTAGGAACCACCAATTGGAGAGTTTTTGTTCTCCAACTTTAGCAAGGAAGTGTTTCGTCCTCCTTGTGTGGCACACCAAAGTATTTTCGCCCTCTAGTGGAATGGAATAGAGCAATCAGCCCCAAAACCAAGTAAGTGTGATATTATATTAAGATGCATGTCCAAAATGAGTCCAAACGACCCTTTATATAGCTTCTTGGTGGCGCCAAAGGTCAATTAGGGAGTTTTTCCCAAGACCAACCTCTTAAGGATGATTGCTTTAATCTTTAACTTGTCTTTTCACCTCTCCAACCCATCCGACCTGCCTCATAAGAGAAGCCACGAAAGAAAAAAGGTAAATGCTCACAGAAAAGACTAAAAACATCAACAAGCAAATCCTTTGTTCACCTTCATCTTGCCCACGGGAAGTGGAATGGGCTAGAAGTCTTCAAAATGAATTAGTTCGAAAAAAGGGGACATTACAAATTCTTAACTACAATTAACAATTATAAAGTGAAACATTTTATACACATTTAAAAATATGTGAAGATTCTATATTTTAGAAAATAAAAGGGAAGAAGATAATTAGTAGAGTTCTTTTAGAATCAATTGCAGAAAATTGTTTTTGTTAAAACAACTATTAGCATAAACTGTCATAAAAGGGAAGAAGATAATTATTAGTCATTCACATTATTTCAAGTTCACATTCAAAGATCGGCATGATTATTCTTTTTGTGGCAATCCTGTCATTCTACCTCTGATATACTGATGCAGAGGACCTCTGAACTTAGCTCTACCTCCTTTTATATCTGACATTCTACAATCCTGCCCCTAAAATCTTGTAGTTGTGGCCTACCATTTATACCATAATTTGTGCTCTGCATAAAAAAACAGAAAAAAGAAGAAAAGAGTTGCCTTATGTCACGAGAACATGATCCAAGAAATGTCTATCTTGTATGGTTAGACAATATATTTAAATCTAATGATCCATACTGCCTTTGAGCTGATACCCTAGTGGATGGGCGCAACCCTCTTGCTTGGTGCACAAAGGTGGGAATATTGGGATTTTACGACTTTAGTTGAGATGGTGATTCCCCTTACGATTAAGTGTAATACTGATCCGCAAACTTCCTCTTCAACAATAAACAGACCCTATCTTTAGTGATAATGAATGAACAACTTAACCAAAGTTCTTTTTATCATGTTATGAAAGAAACATTCACACAGTACTAAAATTGAGAGATGAAAGACAAGGAGACAAATTTTATCTTGGAGAAACCCAAAGTGGGAAAACTCCAGCTGTGTAAGCAATTGCTTCTCTTCACTATGTAAATCTCCAATACAATACAAGTTCATTGTCAAAAGATGACCTTTTAGAAGGATTATAACTCCTTCCACTTGCATTAATTGCTTATAATCCTCAACAAGAAAGAACTCAACTGTCTATGAACAAAAACAGAACAATTCCACCTTCCCTCTTTGCTCACACTTGAATTCACTCCAAATCACTTGCTTTAATGAGTAAACATGCTTGTATTTATAGTTGCTCTGCCCTAGGATGGAAGGAAAGGTGAAACGAACCGAATTGGAAAGCCCAAACATTTGCAATTGTTGAGTTACCACTTTTTGGAGTCGTCGGGATAGAATGGCCGCTATCTGCAGGTGGTGGTTGTGCAACCGTTGGTGCTTATAGGCAACGGTCCCACTGTAGACACCTAAATTCCGGTTTTGCAATCTTATTTCCAAAAGCACACAAATCACTCTCATTCTTACCATTTCCGTTATAATTAGTGATTTTTGCTAATTAACTTACGTTTATTACCATTTTGGTTAATTAACAACGCTTTTTTGATTACCTAACCTCTTTCGCATTCAGGATGCCACTTTACGACGAATTGTAAGTCAAAATCCTCTTCCAAACAAACAATTAGCAATTATTAGCTAATTAAGTCTATTTTGCCCCTGTTTTGGTCAATTTACCCTATTATTGGCTCAAACCCCTCTTCCAACCATTCAAAATCACCCCACTTCCCTCCACAACATCTCAACAAGCTTATCCTAGCCTCCTAATTGACCCTAAGTGGTTGATTAAGGCTCCTCACATTTTAATCACTTGTTAATTCACTAATTGTGATTAACAAAACCTTAATCATGATTAACAATTCTTAATCTAATTTTTACTTTTAGTCCCACATGCACCAAGATGCTAGTTTTCCTCAAAGGAAAAACTATAAAAAGGACTAAGTATCTACCCTTAAACTTGACACCATGTTTTCATTTGCATATCATATAAGAAATTTGATTAATAGCCAAGCACAATCCTTGCCTAAAGTCTTCATTGAGGTTAGTAGATGGGTATCCAATATGATCTTGTAGTCATTTGTTGGAGAGACCATCTCACCTTCCTTGGAGTAGCAACAATTCCAATTTGATTGCTCTCTTAGATCTAATTAGGTCTATGTTAGTTAGCAATTCATACATAGTAAGGATGCTTTGTAGATTAATGTTTAATTCCTTTTAGTTTACATTCATAGCATGCTTTTAAGCTTTGATCATTGATGTCACATTTTTAAACTTAAAGCTTGGTTATAGGTTACATGGTGTTAGCCTGTAATGTCCCCTTTTTGAAGACCCTTAGCCTATCCTTCCCCGTGGGCTTTTAGGATGTTGCAAGGGGAAAACTATGTTAGTAATTGAATGATATTGCCGGTAGAGTGATTTTTATCATTTGACATTATAAAACAATATTCATTTAATTAATTAGCTCTCATTTAATTATGGATGCCAAGTGGTTTTTTCCACCACCTTGTAGTATTGCTCACAAAAGAATATCTATGGAGCAATTAATGTAATTTATTATTTAATTTAATTCCCAAAAATACAAAATAAAATGGGAATTAATTTATAAAGTGGATTTTAATGTCAAAAAGACCCTTAGAAAGGGGACGCCACACATAGAGGGGGAAAATAAAATAAAAAGGGAAATTATAAGGCATCCCTTATAATTTCAAATTATGGTTTTCCCTCCAAAAGGGAGTCGCTCCACCTTGGGAGAAAACTATAAATATATGTTTTGTGATTGAGGGAAGGTTATGTTGATGAATCTATTGATTTCACTCCATGCTTGGAGAAATGGGATGTATGCCCATGGGATGTACGCCCTAGCTCTCTCTCTCTCTCATTGTAAGCTTCGTTGGAAGCCATTGTTGAAGGTATTGAAGACTCTCTTGTTTTATTCATTGAGCTCTTTAGTGTTGATGTGTGTGTTATGCGTTATTACTCCATTAGAAGATTGGTGCATTTATTTAGAGTGAAACATGCATGTTGTTGATGAATGTTGAAGAGTTTTAGAGTGTTGTATGATCTGATTTTTAAAGCTGCAATTGTTCCAGTCATAGCGACTTGCTTGGGTGCTTGATTCGGGCACATTGGGCGTCTTTTGAAGTAATTAATAAATCTGGTCTGTATATGAAATTAATTCCAGCTATGGCGACTTGTGTTGGGTCATGTTTTGGCATGTTTTGAGGGTGAACAAGTTAAATATATAATTTGATCTGTGTTGGCATAATTTTCCAAGTATAAGACTGATATTTGGAGGGTTTTTGAAGCAAAGAAAGAGCTAATAATAATTTATGCCATTTACTCTAACCCTAGAGACTATTTTTTTGGATTTTGGGGGCTGTTTTGAAGGGGTTTCGACAATCAAAATATTCAGTTTGATAGTTCATTGGAAAACTTTTTATTTCTATTTTATTATGCACTTTATTTCATGGTAAAAGACGAAGGAAGTATTGAGCAAGTTATGAATTTTTCAAGCTTCAGCTGTCTGTGAGCAATATTTAATTATTATGTGCTAGGGTTTCATCTACAGAGTTTCAGATTTCGTGGGTTGATTTGCATGCCTTCTACTTATCAAAAAACTATGTTCTATAGCTTGTTGGAAAGCTAAAAATATGGAGAATCTTTTGGCATTGGTTTGATAAAAAAATATTGAGTGGTGAAGAAGTTATTAGTTTTTGAAGTTCAGTTGTTCTGGGGGCATTTTTAATTTATTTATTAACTACTGCAATAAATTTCAGATTTGGAGAGATTAATTTCTTAATTGGTTCTCCTATTTAATCCACCACTTTGGCTCACTCCAACCCCATTTGGGTTGTATTGAAGCTAACATTGGATTATTTGAGGTCGAACTTAGAGGGTTTAGTCCTAGCATCGATTGGTTAAGTTGAATTTGCAGATTTGGATAATATCCCAAAAGGGGATATTACATAGCCTTTTCTAATTAGTCATACTATTTGCTTTATAAAGTTTGGGGTGTTATCACCCACGACCGCTACTTTGTGAAGAGCGGCGATTTGGTAACTATCACAATGGTTCCATGACCGCCATACATTTATCACACGGAACACAACAACAATGGCCTTTTTCCATCATTCGAAGGTGTCTGGATCACTGTCATCTTGACTTGATCATTTCCAAAACAATGAACATGCTGAACATATACTGCAAGTTGCAATAAGGAGAATACTGCAAGTTTCAATTGGGTATTTTATGATCCATTTTTGGATCAAACCTCCCCAATTTGAGGCTTTTAAGTCCCTAAAAGCTTCGAGGATTGATGACGTGAGGAAATTTCTTCTGCACTTCTGCTTTGGAATGCCACTTGTCCTTGGTAGGCAATTGACCTTTCAACCCAATCAACCACCTGTCTTGCACTCCTCACCGTGTTGTCCTCTCTTTCCACTGCAATACCACATCTTCCTCCAATTCCAATTGACTATATGGAGCAAGATCTTTAATAAATGGTAGCAACAATCCCTCTTCTTCTTGATCCAACATGGAGGGCTCAAAGAGACGTAAATTCTCAACATTCACAACTGAATATATTCTCATATAAGGAGGCAAATTCAAGCGAAATGCATTCTTACCCACTTGTTCTAGCATTTCAAATGGGCCATATCGAAGAGGCTTGAGTTTCTTAGCTTTACCTTGTACCCTTTTTCTGATCAAATACAACGATACTTTGTCGCCAACAAGGAAAGAATGCTCAGTTCTGTGTTGATCATGCTTTTCTTAGTACTTGATCTGTGACTCTTTCAACCTCCCTTGTACCTGGAGGTGTATCTGCTGAATTTTCTCAATGAATGTTGAAGCTTTGTGGACTTTCAGATCCACTTTCTCATTGTCTCTGCATGGTAATCTCAAAACAACATCAAATGCACTCTTAGGCAAATAACTAAAACATGTTTCAAAAGGAGTCTTCATTGGTAGAAGCATGAACTACCCTATTATAAGAATGCTGGATATACACCAAATTCTCATCCCAGCCTCTCAAGAGTTGAACTAAGGTATGATTTACCACTTCCGTTTGTCCATTCGTTTATGGATAAAAAGCAGTAGACCTTTTAAGCTTAGTATCCATCTTCTCCCACAAAGCAGGCCAAAACTTTCCTATGAACCGCGAGTCTTTCTGACACAATAGAATTAGGCAAACCAAAATGAACCCGCACATTAGCAAAAAATAACTTAGCTACATCACTAGCTTTAATGGTCTTCTTGCAAGGAATGATAATACACATTTTATTGAACCGGTCCACTACCACAAAAATATAATCATACCCTTTCTTGGAGGTTGGAAAACCACCCACAAAATCCATGGAGATGCTTTCTCATGGCCGGGAAATAATTGGTAGTGGCATATATAAACCCAACTTTCTGTTATTAGGCTTGCTTGTACCACATAAAACACAACCCTGATAAATTTGGCAACTTCTATTTGCATATTTGGCCAATATACATACCTCTATAAGTGTGCAATAGTATTTGTCACACCAAAGTGACCAACTACCTTAGAAGTGTGTGCTTCCCTCATCAACTGAACTCTTTCCTCCCTAGGCACACAAAGTTTCTCGTTTTGGTAGAGCAGCCCGTCCTAGAATTAGTACTCTCCCCTAAGTGTAAAGCCATCACTTGAAGGTTTCTGCTGAAAGATTTCTCTAAAATCCGGAGCCTGCTCATAACCTTCCTAATATGCTTCACATACAAAAGGTTCAAGAAGAGTTAAAGTTCCCATAGCCAAAAGTAAAGGAGGTCTAGATAATATATCAACTAACTGGTTAGTCACACCTTTCTTATATTTTATAATCAAATGAAACTGTTGCAAGAAACCCATTTATTTATAGTGTTTAGCCGATTGAAGTTTATTTCGAGCCTGCAAATATTGAAGAGGTTGGTGATCCGTGTGTATGACAATTTCTTTACCCATCAGATAATGTTTTTATTTCTTGACCGCTTGCACAATAACATACAATTCTTTATCATATGTACAATAATTCAAAATGGCCCCCTGAAACAATTCATAATGATAACATACGGGCCTACCTTCTTGAAGTAGGACAACTCCCATAATATAATCACTAGCATCGCTTTCTACTTCAAAAGGATGCTACAAGTTAGATAATACCAAAACTGGAGCATGACTAATCTTGTATTTAAATGACTCAAAAATATCATGCTGTTTCGTATCCTAATAAAAAACCTTACCACCTGCTGTCATAAAATGTAGCGGCGTTGCTATGGAAGAAAAGTTCTTGATAAACTTTCTCAAATACTGAACTGCACCAATAAACCTCCTGGTCTTGGTCAAACTAAATGGTGTAGGCCAATTCCGAATGGCCTTTATCTTAGCCAGATCAATCCTCAACTCTCCATCTCCAACCACATGCCCCAAAAAAATAAGTGATTGTTGAGAAAACTCACACTTCTTCTCATTCAACACTAGACAGTAAAACTTGCAAAACTTGACGCAAATGGTTAATATGCTCCCCAAAAGTTATACTAAACACCACAATGTCATCCAAATACACAATGACAAAGGAATCAATAAAGGGTCTCATTACCTCATTCATTAACCTCATGAATGTAGCTGGTGCATTGCATAGCCCGAACTGTAATACCAACCATTCATACAACTCTTGCCTATTCTTGAACGTTGTTTTTCAGATGTCCTCTTCCTTAATCTGAACTTGGTGATACCCAAATTTCAAATCAAGCTTAGTAAAATATTTAGCATGTTGTAATTGATCCAACAAATCATCAATTCGAGGAAGAGGGTACATGTTTTTGATAGTTATTTTATTTAATGCTCTATAATCAACACACATCCTACATGAACCATCTTTCTTAGGTACTAAAACAATAGGAGAACCACATGGAGAAGTGCCAGGACGGATTATACCTTGCTTAATCAAAGACCGTAACTGCTATTTTATCTCGTTAGCATCCTTCAAGGACTACCTGCATAATCTCAAGTTTGGAAGCAAACTATTGGGTAACAAATGTATCCAATGCTCAATTGGCCTGATCGGGGGCAGCCCCGTAGGTTCTTGGAAAACTTCCCTAAACAGCTGAACCAACTCTTTCATCTGCTTTTGCTCTTTGTTAGTAAACATGCTACAATTGGTCTTAGATGCAACAAATTTCTCTTTTTGCATAGCTTTCAAAAGAAGTAATGCAAATTTTCCACTAACATTAATAAGCTTATTAGCTTCAGAGGCACTTAGTAAAGAGATCTTGGAGTCTCCTGTAAAGGCTGAAATGAGTTAGTTCTTACCATCCTTCACCAAGCGGTATTGGTTGGCTCTTCTTATAAGGATGGCATCCGTGATATACAAGTACGGGCTGCCAAACACTACACCACACACATCAAGAGGAACAATATCCAAAGTAGTTTCATCAATGAACTTCTTATCAATACCAAATGTAATTTTGCATTGCTTGGTAACCTTGATGTCTATGCCCTTCTTCACCCATCCCAACGAAAACAGATTCAAATGATTGTAAGTCTCTAACTTCAGCTTATCAACTAACTCCTTATCAAATTAGCTTGAGAACAAGTATCAAACTGAACATCCACTTTGGTTTTCTTCACTTGGATTTTTATATGAAAAAGGTTTGTAAGTTTATTTTCTTGAACAACATTATTGCTACCAAAACATACCTCTCTACTGATAGAGGTACAAACATTGACTCATCCACCTCTTCGCTGCAAAATATCTCCTCCCCTTGGAGGGCAGCCATGGCCTTCTTTTTATTCTTCTTATTCTTGAAGGGATGTAATTCCTAGTGAAGCTTCCAACATTTTTTCTTAGAATGAGTGTCATCATCACAAGGACCACAATGAACTTCAATATCCTTCTTAGAAATGGAAGTATCATTCTTCTTACCTTTCCCTTTTCCTTTCTCCTTTTGCTTGGTGTCACCTTGTTTGTTTGAAGCATGTTTAGAGGTAGATGAATTCTTCTTCTTGTCCATCTCTGGATACTGTGCTTCAGAACAAGCCTTTACTACATTCATCGACTTGGCTTAGAGAATTGGTCTCCTCAAGTGGCTATGGAGTTCACCGATGTACTTCATTAAAATGTCTCGATCTGCTACATCTTTTCCCATTTGGACAACTTTCTTCCGGAGCTCATTGGCGAACTTTTGCACATTTTGGCCTTTGCCTGAGATATTGCCAATACATGGACCTCTCTTTCTCATAACAAATAGCCAACATTTTGTTTTACCAATCTCTTTAACAACTGATGTGCAGCTGGTGAATCAACCTGCTCCTTCCTCCAAATAGCCAACAAGTTAGCAAACAAGAGCTTAGAGATATCATCATTCTCATCCATAATTAGAGACATAATAGTTTGCATGGAAGTTATGACATTCTCTGTATGAGCCTCATCAACAACGGTCCAAAATATGTTAAACATTTCAAAAATAATCTCGTCACAACCAATATCTAACATGATGTTACAAAATCTAAGTTTTGTAGTTACCATCGGTGCTTCATTTACCATAGCATGTAACACTATCTCTTGGTTTGCTGATTAGAATTTCAGCTCCATTGTTTAATAATTTTATGTAAATTCTCCAAGAGAGTGCAACCATTGCACACCCAAAACCAAATCAGTTTCTCCAATACCAACCACATAAAAATCATCTACCACCGTATGCTTACCAATAGTGATTTTCAGCTGTGCTATCTTCTTGGTACAAAAGATGGTGAAGACATCCACTATCGTAACATTGAAACCTTTGAAATCTTCTAATGGTAGCCCCAATCTTTTAACCAAATCAGCATCTATGAAATTATGAGTTGCACGACTATCAATTAAAACAATAGCTCTCTTACCTTTTAATTCTCCTCTTACACGGAAGGGGTGGTACCTTGGAGCTCGGGATAGTGTGGCAAGAGTACTATCCAAGTGGTCAACTTCTTCTTCTTGCTCTTGGTGTCCATCTTCAGGAGACTTCCTCCTTTTCTTCTACTTCTTCCTCCCCCTCTGAGATTACTTCTATGTAGTGCACTTGTCCTTTGCCCAAGCAACGATGGCTGGGGGTCCAAAGATCTTTACATGTAAAACAAAGATTTTTTCTTCTTAATTCGTTCCTTGTATTATCAGCTTCTTTGTTGTTCCTTGGAGGCTCTCTTTGTGGTGTCATACCCTGCTGAAATGGCTTCCTTGCTTGGCTAATAGGAGCTGTCCTTGGCTGCCGTTGAAATGAGGGTCTAGGTTGTTCCAATGAAGTCCCTCTTGGCTGTCCAAAGAGCATATTTCTACTCTTAACAGCTATAGATTCCAAATTCAACAATCTCTTGATGGCACCTTGAAGAGGAGGCTCAAAATCCTTCACCAAGCCCCTAAGAGGTTCCGTCAAGCCTTCTATGAACAAAACAACCAACCTTCTTTCACTAACATCTGGAATCATGACTGCAAATTTCTGTAAATCAGCAACATACTTATATATTGAAGACTCTTGTTTGAGTTGTGCCAACTCTCTAAAATGCACTTCCGGATCCTTTCTATCAAACCTTTCTATTAACCTTTGACTGAACTCGTCAAGAGTGGCAATAGAACCATGTTTTTGTGTAATTATGCCATGCTACCACCATTTGTGAGTCACACCCTCTAAATGCAAAGTAACAAATTTGAGGGCCTCTTTGGTGCAGGGGTTATATTGAAATACTCTATATACTTCTTGACTTAACACTCACCTCCTAGATACCTGTCCTCCTGAAAGAAAGTTCTAAGCTTGCTTGAACTATTTCATACCTCCCCTGCATTGAGGATCTCCTTTAGAGGTTCCATTATCCTCTATCCCATATCATATGCTCAAACCAACTTGAAATATATTGCTCATTCCAAGTACACACTCATGTTAGTACTAACGTTCATATGAAACAATCATGAAGTAAATATACCTTGTTGTTGTTGATCACACCTCCCTTAGCCACTTGAACCTCCATTTTATCCACATCAGCTGCCTGCACTCTATCTCGATAGTGCCATTCCCCATCCTGAATCATTCATTAACACCCTACAAGTATGGTTCTTGAGATTAAATCAATGCTCCTAAGTAGGCTTTCAAGGTCTAAGTACACCAAATGATATCTAGGCTCTGGGACCACTCTAAATGCCCTTAGAACACTTACTCCAACTCTTTAACAAGAGTTTTGACCCTTCATACAACCTTATTTTTCCAATGCATGTTATTTCTCTTGTTAAGGCCTAATAGCCTTCTAGCCCTCTCACCAAACAAACACTATTGTATCTCACTTTTTCTTGAAACAACCCCACAACCTAATTAATGATTCTGAGACCCTTTATCAAGCTCTCACTCATGCCTAAATTCCAGGTATTGTTGCTTTGTACCAAATTGTACTTCCTTTGTAATTTCCTAGGCAAATTAGGTCTATCTTGGTCCTAGGCTATAACAGCAGACACCTCTAGTCATGAACTCACCTAAATGCTAATGGATCCACCTCTGAAATGTCATTAAGATACTTTCTACCAAATTTGGTAGCTTAACTCCTTCATTAGCCTTTCCATGCACCTCATTCTCTCTCTTCCCTGTACACTGTTACAGTTTGATCTGCAAATCAAGGTATATCTCCTTCACACGTGCGAATTGGAGGTTGAAATTTTGCATGCTTCTACCAAGTTACCAGACATAGGCTTCCTCAAAATCTCATATGGTTTGACCGGTTAGAATGAAAGCTATGCAAAGCCCTAGTTTGGGGCCAAGAGCTAAGAATTTAAGCTACAGAACAATTTAGCCAGTTTCAAAGCCTGCAAAAATTTCTGGTTAAGTATCTTACCTTCCTCTAACTCCTCGTACCATCACAGTCTCGAAGGCATGCACTCTAGCATGACTGTGACCCTTTGAGGTTTTGGCTATAACAGGGACATAATACACAGTTTACAATTTGCAAGTATATATCATACAAAAACACATTCTATTCACCTGTAAATTCACATATTTGTCTTCATTATTCATTATTGATCCCTCTTACATCTTGATCCTTCATATCTCTTATCTACACATGTGAAAATCCTTCCTATATGAAGAATGCTACTAGACTTTGTCATACAACAACTTCCTATAAACATGGAATAGAGTCCTAACTTGGACCTGATTGGAAACCAACACTCCTAAACAAGTCTAAAGTAGTTCCCAACTTCCCACAACTTGCTCCACACTCAATCAAATCTCTTTGACTTGTTTAGATGCCATATTTGGCATGCAACATCAAATATCCTTACTTTACTCATATGCACACTATCCCTAAATTTGACTTCCTCAAGAGAATTACATATTCAAGATTTTTATATGCCACCTAATGAATGTGACCATGTTTAAACAACCACCTATTGATGCTAGAACACCTTGGCTTTCATCTTTCTTGTTTGTACATGGATGCTCTTGCATCACTCTTCTTCATACATGGGGTTTAGTGATAAATAAGTGTCCGATTTTTGCAACCGAGATCTAGCTAAACATTTATCAATAACATCATATGTAGGAAGAGCAATCTTACCCAATCTATTTTGGATATCTCTCCTTGTTTATTGATGACCTTGATGACTCACTTTATTTTTCCTTGGTCCTTCACTTCTCCTTAGTTGACAAAAATCTCTGAAAGAAAGCAAGTCTCTTGTGTTGTTTCTCAAAGATGCATATTGTTCCCTGTATAGATCTCATTCTTCAGCAACTCCAAGTGCTTGTGGTTGTTCTCACTCCACTTATGGCTCTTCTCTTCTAAGGAAATTGGCACGAAAGAGGGGGTCTTGCTTGAAACCCTTTCTCCATGATTGGTAGAAGAGCTTCGTTCACCATGATTACTTTGAGGGTTTGGTTTGGTAGTGTTTAACCTCTGTATAAATTGACTCAAATCAGCAATAACTCCTTCAAAGGAGTCTCTTAGATCCCTTGGAGCATCCAATAAACAAGCTTGCAATTCTCTGTTACCTATGGTGAACATCTCATTCAAATAGCTCATCTCATCTGTTGGTGGAGGTCTTTCTCTATCACCCATACCTTCTTTTCCTAGAGTTCTTCTTGAGTAGTGATATCTAAAACTCTCTTCACCTGCGTCCATGCAAAACTGATTTTTTCCTTTAGAGGTTGGGAGAATCACAACTTTGATACCACTGTAATGTCCCCGTAGGGCATAAAATAAAGAAATATGGATTTCCTAGAGAGTCCTTATAAAAATATGATAATAGTTTTATTTTTATTTAAAACCCTTACCAAAAAACGCAGACTTCTAAAATTTCTATTTATTGATCAAAATATCCATAATCTAGAATACTCAGACGGCTTAAAACATCTAGGAGAACTCTAGTAACATCAACATGGAAGATTTTTTTTTCTAACAAAGATATGAATTTATTTTAATTTATTTCAGACGTGGAAATAGCTGAAACTTCAAAATTTCATATCTCCTGGAATACTGGGAGTGATAATGCAAAGGATAGTTCAAAATGATCACAAAAATAACAGCTATCAATTAAAGCAGACCTTAAAATTTTCCACCCACGGGTTGACCCCCAAAAATGATTCCGAATTCTCCAATTGTGTAGATCAAGCTGGAAAAGGATGTGAAAGCCATGAAAATGGTTGCCACATACAACCCAAAACTGTCACAAGTGAATCTCAACTGATTGTTGGCTGACCCAACACAAATAAACCCTAAAAATTAGACCTGCAGATAATGCCCTAGCTGTAATAAATTTGAAATCTGATCCAAAATGTGCCCTGGTTGATAATTATGATTTGATCTTGCAAATTTGTTGATTGTAAGCCCGTTTGCAGCTCTTGATTGGAACTACCGCAGAAGATTAGTGGGTTTTCGTCCATGAATTTGAATACTAATGAGGGTTTTTGTCCTCAATAGTTTGCCAATGAGGGATTTCATCCTCAACAGCTGAAGGTAAAAGCATAATTTTCTCTCTAAAATAGAAGATAATAAAATGGAAAAAAGGTGCCTTTCTCACCCCAGGTGACCTCCTTTTATGCTTTTCGGTGGCACACAATTTGATGCAAAGGTCGCAAATGGGACATCCCACTTTGGCATGTTAAAACAATTAGAAATAAAGCAATTTCTTACTTTATTCCAATCAAGCGGTGATTTTATTATTTCTCTTTTTTGTTTTTCCTTAATAAAGTCACTTTTAATTAATAATAAAACATAAGTGCATATGATTATAATTATTTTAGCACTTAAGTTAAATTATTAATTTATTTTCCCCTTATTTTCCATCCCATTAGCCCACGGGAAAATACAAATATATTAAGGGTCTTCTCCATGATTAATTTTTAAAAGGGGACTTTACAATAGAATTGTTTTTTTATTCGCTTCTTAAATTCATCCCACTTAGAAATAAGAGGAAGCTTCTTAACAACCAACGTATGAACATAGCTTTCAAACCAAGTTAAAACATGATTGGTTAATTTTAACCTTATACATGAAATTTGTTGACTCTTATTGATTTGATGCAAACTGAAATATACCTCAAGTTGAGCTAGCCAATGGTCTAGCTTCTCGACATTCACGTCCCCATCATAAGGTTGAATCTCCATCTTCACCTTTGCTTTGAATGGAGGAGTAAGGTTGGCACGGGGCTTCTCTTCCTCATACTCATGAGTGTTTTCTTTATGGTCTCTTAGCGCCTCTTTTGGAACACCAAGCTTCTCCATGAGCAATCCCATGATAGACTCCAACTTTTCTATAGACAAGGAAATACTGCCCACATCTTTGGATAGACTTGGCGCATCTACCTCCAACTTGTAGAAATGTTCTTCTTCAGTCTCACATGCATCTCCACTATGAGCTATGCTTCGGATTCCTTGCTTCCTCTTCTTGGTGGAAATCTCTGCTTCAAAAGGAATGAGGATACCTTCACTGCTTTCACTACCCTTCTGGGTGAGGGGCATCTAACTGAAAATGTCAACACAAGTTAAAGCACACAAAAACAATTTGATCTTAACTGTTCTGATACCAATCTGATTTGTAAACTTCCTCTTCAACTATAAACAGATACTATCTTAGTGATAATGAATGAACTTAACCAAAGTTCTTTTTATCAAGTATGTTATGAAAGAATTCACATAGTACTAAAATTGAGAGATGAAAGATAAGGAGACAAATTTTATCTTGGAGGAAACCCAAAGTTGGAAAACTCTAACTGGGTACGCAATTGTTTCCCTTCACTATGTAAATCTCCTATACAATTCAAGTTCACTGTCAAAAGATGACCTTCTATAAGGATTCTATCTGCTTCCACTTGCATTACTTGCTTACAATCCTCGACAAGAAAGAACTCAGCTGTCTGAACAAAACCAAAAACAATTCCAACTTCCCTCTTTGCTCACAATTGAATTCACTCCAAATCACTTACTTGAATGAGCAAACGTGCTTGCATTTATAGTTGCTCTACCCAAGGATGGAAGGAAAGGTGAAACGAACCGAATTGGGAAGTCCAAACATTTGCAATTTTCGAGTTTCCACTTTTTGGAGTCGTCGGGGCGGAATCAACGTTTGTTTGTAGGGGTGGTTGCGTAACCGCCGATGCCTACAGGCGGTGGTCCCGCAACCGCTAGTTTGCGAAGAGCGGCGTTTCCGCAACTGTCGCAGTAGTTCTGTGACCACCATACAATTATCACACAGAACAGAACAACAATGGATTTTTTTTGTCATTCGAAGGTGTCTGGATCACCCTTAACTTGACTTGACCATTTCTAGAACAATGAACATGCTGAGGATATGTACTGCAAGTTTTAATAAGGAGAATACATAGAATTGGGTATTTCATGATCCATTTTTGGATTAAATACCTACGTCACCAGGACAATTTCGCAAGTGTAATCGATATGTAACCCCCGTTGCTGAGCTTTGAACTCAGTGACAGTCATGTCCCCTTTTCTAGATTAAAATAATAGTTAAGTTGCGTCTAGTCATTTATAATCTTTTAGGCAACTTAATAATATTATTATTATTAAAATGAAAAGTCTTTTTAAATACTTCAAAGTAAATTAATAATTTGACTAAGCCAAAAAAGTAATTTTATGTTATATTAAAGGCAACTTATGTTTTATTATTATTTAATTGAAAAAGTGTTTTTTAATGTAAAATAAAGTTAACGCTAAAATAGAAATATAGGCGTTATGTTATTAAAAATAAAGAAAAGGCCCAAAGTGGAGCCCCCAACTTGGGAAAGGCAAATGGAAAATTATAAAAGGAAGCTTGGGGGTTTCTTTTGGGGATAATTATTACAACATTTTCTATTTTGGAGAGTTGGAGGCTGTGCTTTCACCTTCAGCTATTGAGGACGAAATCACTCATTGGCAAGTTGTTTTGGACGAAAACTCTCATTAGCTTTCAGATCTTGGGGATGAAAACCCTCAAGTTCTCATTGGCGATCTCATCCAGAGATCATACTCGAGCTAACAATCAGTTTTATGGAACTAGGGCACAAATTCAAGGTTGTTTCTAGGGGTTTAACAACTAGGGCACACGCCAAAGAGCAAATTTTCAGTCTTATTCCAGATAGGGCATCCATTTACTAGTGTGAGTAGCCTTGGGAAGTGTAACATCAACATTATTGGGCTGGTTGACCCTCTTAAGGAATTTGGCGACCCCTTGTGGGGACTATTAAGGGTATTTTAGGCCAAGCATTCAATGTTAGAGCTTGCCAAAGGTTTTAATTTGTCCTAGGACAGCCTTTCAGCCTTTCTTCCTTAAGTTCTAGCAACATACAGTCAATTGTTTTACCGTTGTATTTCCAGTTGCAAAAATAAAAAAAACTAAATTCAGACTTTGGTGGGAAAAATTATTTGTTTTCATATTCATGTTCCTAAAGTATTTCTAGATGCTTTGTCCCTTGTTGGTATTCCCCGTTTGATGATATTTGAGGAATAATTGAAGATTTCAATTTGCTGTTTTTTTAAGGGTTTTAAAATAAAAAATCATATTGCTGTTATATGTTTGTGCAAGGGTTTCCTAAGGGGATATTACAGTGACCTGATAGGTTTGGCATAGTTTTTGAGTGCCATGCCTCAGCAGCCCAAAATTAGTTAAAGATCTATAGTGTCTACCTCACTTTTATCTCAGATTTGTCTTGTGGAATTTTACATCTTTCAAGATTTTTATGGGATTTGTGTGAGCTTGTCCTCAATTTCAAGGAATACTTGCTTTGAAGTACACTTGTACTAATTGAAGTTTATTTTGTATAATTGTTCCTTTCTCTTGATCTCTCTCCTGGATGTGGAATTTAGAACACTCCCTTAATTAACGTATTTTGCACTGCCATAATCTTGTAGGTGAACAATCTTAATTTTTTTTAGATAGATAAACGCTTTGGACCGAAGTTATGAACCGGAGTACAATCAACCAAGATATAACATTTAAGCTTAACAATTAGCGAACTAGAACCACCACACATGAACACATTTCTAGCGCAGACACTTTCGAACTAGAATCCACCTCTGTTAAATCTGCTAGCCAGCCGCTGCCACCTCAGACATTACCACCCCTAATGGGGATCGTGCCCTAAGTGGGATTTGAACCTGGGTGGAGCCGGATACAACCATCCGTCTTAACCACTCCACCAAGACCCCATCGGCCGGTGAGCAATCTTAATTACTGTAAATCTTGTTATCCATAAATTTTTCTGCCCTTTCCCCCTTTTCCCCCATTTTTTAGCTCTCATTTAAAGATTCTCCATGGGGTTTCTTGGCAATCAATTATGATTCCTTATACTCTCTATCTGCTTGCACCTAATATGCCACTTCCTTGCCTTTGACCTTAGTCAACACATCCTGATTTTAGGCACACTGAGAGGATGAACTCATCAGCTGGAAATCAAAGGAAATGTGCTCTATGTTCTTTTAATGAACACAGTTTCGTATAAAGTAAATTTTTTTGTAGTTTTTATTGCATGTTTTTCCTAGTCAAGGCTAATGCTTGTATCTGCTGACCATGCTTGGAGGGTTAATTGTTCTTTTTCTGATTAGCCAGAGTCTTGGTGCACACTATTCTGAACAAATACTGGTTCTTTGTGATTGCATATTGATTCTTAGTACTTTTGGATATGTCTTTAGAAATTTCTGGAAATTGATAACCTGTAAAATACATGAGAAAACTAAGATCCGTTTTTTCACGGCATTTCACAGGGAATTGGAGGAACATTTGTAAAGTCTATCTTTGGTTGTTTTTTCAATGTGATGGGATTTCCCATTCATAGGTAAGTACTCTGCCTGACTTTTTTACACGATACATATATAAGACATATGGTTGCAATCAAAAACCATTTAACTAAATAGAACTTTGACGTTATATAGTTTGATAGAGAATGTAGGAAACCTCTAGAACTTCTCTGAAATGCTTATATATGTCTTTGGAGGAGCTTAGAACATAAGAACATATTATTTAAGTTTGAACCTTAATGAGGAACATATATATTGAATGCAAAAGCTTGTTCTGTGATATACCACTTTCAGTATCATCTATCATAAATTGTTACAAGTGTTTGCCATGTAACTCATGCTAAACATATTGTTTTTCTTCTCTTTTCTGCTTTGGCAACAGGTTTGCAGTTGAAATTGATCAACTAGTCAAAGCTGGGGCTTTTGCAGAGTAGCAAGCTTTGTGTGCCCCTTGGTCCGTGAGGCAGGTAAAGTTGCATTGTTTTGTTCAGAGTTAATATATTTCAAACTTTGTAGCAGGAACATGGATTCATGATTGTAGAACATTCTTTCTTTCTTCTAATAATAGGTTTGCAGTTGAAGTTGATCAGCTGAAAAAGCTGGGACTTTTGCAGCGTAGTGCAGAGTAGCACACTTTGGTTCCATAGTTGATAAACCAGATAAAGCTGCATCATCTTGTGTTGAGTTGCGTTTCAAGCATTGTGGTGGGCACACAGAATCATGATTGTAAAGCATTCTTTCCTATAGTAAAACAAACAATTCTACTAGTCTGGATTCAATTTGCCGTATATGTGTGTGTAAAGTTTTTTTTACTTGCATGTAAAATATCTTTCTTTGTAAGGGATTAGGCCTTTATAATTTGACCTTCAAATCCATTTTTCAAGTATTACATTCATTCAAAACCATAAACACGCCTATGCAAAATGATGTAAACAATCTTAATTTATATTAATTTACCTTTTTATTCTAAAAGAAAACGTATATTTCAAAGAGCCATTTGAGAGTAACTATGCACAAAGCTAAGCCTGTGTGAGTTACATTATGGCTAAATTGTTATTTGCATTATTATTTTTGATATGCAAAATATAAAAATTCTATTAAATATGAAAAAAAGATTTACTAAATAAAAAATTATGGAGGTTTTGCTATCACTAGGCTAACATTGCATCATTGTTAGAGAGTGTTGGAATACTGCAATCAAAATACATTCAGATGCTTTTGGGTTCTCATTACATTATATGAATTTTGAAGTGGCGGACTACAGTATTCAAGCCTTTATCTAAATAAAGTTTTGACTTAAATAAGTAGCTTGAGGTTTCATCGGTTTGCCCAAACCGAACATGTTTGAATGTTATCGATGCCATTGTAGAGAACTTCTATAATGACCAATGCTAGGTCCAGACTATAGTATTTAAAGAGAGCATGGGAAGACAATACACATTGTAATTTTGGCCGAAATAAAGAAAATGGCCCATTCACATTAAAACGATGTACTGAGAAAATTACTAATATCATATCCAATTAGTTTGTGGCCAATTTACTAAAATAAACCCCATATCTAACAATTTGAAACAAACTAGTTCCCAAAGACTAGGCATTTTTGAAAGAGGAGGTTCAAAGATGTAAGTGTTGAAGCAAAATTTTACAAAATCTATTTTTGGAAAGATTGCACTTTAGATGAGTTCGTTTGAGGGAATGGACCAATATCAGCTTAACAATAAGTTGTTGTTCGGCATTGGATGTGCTGGTAGACCACCTTCCTTAATTTGTTGTGTATGGTTGTAGTGTCCTTTTAAGTAGGTTTTATAGTGAGGATATGAAACATCCTCAAAGAGTGAGTGGGGCGGAAGATTTACGGCCACGATGTTCCTTTGTTTTGGTTTGCCTTTGAGTCCTTCAATTTCATCATGAAGCTTCATGTGGCCCCCTTTTAGTGTTTTAATATCTTTATGGAGCCTTACGAATTCTTGATAGATTTGAAGGCATTCATCATGGTGTTGCATATTGCGTCATTGGAGTTATTTCTCTATGTTGTTGACACACGCTACTTGGAACCTCATAAAAATTGATTATACATGATTTTGTTTTTAGAATCGAAAATATTCTTGTTATTACCTACTTTATTGTAGTTGTTACTCTATCTTGTTGGTCACAAGCTATGTCAGGTCATTTATGATCCAAATGTTTAAGTTGATAGGTTAGTTAAATAAAGTCTTGTAATGAGGCACACCTCTTCACGAGACATCCCCTTCATGTTTTACATTGTATTAGATTATGTAGCAATTAATGGATAACATTAGCTACTACTAGTGTATTTAATTAACCATAAACTATTGTATATGATTAAGAAACATGCATAATATAAATCACAATTTAATATGTGGATAATTCACCCATTGGTGAACATTTATCCATATCTATCAATAGAGAAGAGTATCAACTAAGTTAGTGATTTGATTGACTTCTACTATTAATAGATTAAAACAAATTTAATTTGGAAGCAACTACTTTTCAACTTAAATAATAGTCTCTACTTGCTTTTATAAAAGTATATAGAGCTAGTGTTTGTGGTCAATATTATGGAAGAAAGTTCATCTTATTCTGATAAATTTAAGTCAAAGCATCTTAATAAAATTGTGGTAGTTATGCCACCATTGATAAATGTATGTTATTTCTTTACTTTGAGAATTCATTGTTGTCAAGGCTTCTTAATAAAATTGCGTTAGTCATGCTACCCTTGAGAAATCAGTGTTATGTTGTTACTTTTAAGTTATCATTGATTTAATATGTATTCATGCTTGTGGATAGTTGTTTTATGGTTGTTTACAATGATTATAGAGAATATAATGTACTTTAATATGGTATCAAAGCAAAAAAGAAAATCACCTCTGTGTTGCATATATGTTTATAGATTGAATATGCAATTTTTTTAGTTTTTTATTTTGCAAGTATTCATATCAACTTTGTAGCTAACAAATTTTCCTATAGGTATTCGTATTTATTGCATTTTTTCAATTCTCTACAATTACTATTTAGATTGAGTGGCCTACTATAACTAACCAATCTTATGCTCCCACTTTGCCCTTTGTGAAATTTGGGTTGATCAAAAATTGGTAGAAGTAGTGGGTTACTTAGGGTTTATATGTGGGTAATTTTTTTAGATCTTCTCTAGGTAGAATCATGTTCCAACTGTTCAAAACTTTAGGAGATGTCGTTTCGGGAAAAATGGTTATTAGTTCTACTTGAGTTGTGGTGTGAAGAGTAATGTCTCAATAGTCAAACTATTAGAGATCATTGTGTACGAATTTTAGCTTCTACATACATTAAGGTATGCAAGAAGCACGCATGGATTTTAGCTTCTACATGTCTTAAGGTATGTAAGAAGCACGTATGATTTTTTTTTTCCAGGAGGAAGCTTTGTGGTGGTTTGTTTTTTGTGGTGCACAAGTAAGCTGTTAGCTTCAGGAAGTTACTTTTGTGTACCTTGGAGACGCGATAGTGCGGCTATAGGAATGTTGGAATCTTCCGTAGATAGTGTCCTAAAACATTGGTTTGGTGCACCATTTACAAATAGGATAAATATACCAGAGAGCATATGTAACAAACACACCTTGACCTCCCGTGGGTTTATCTAGAAGTTCAATACAATGTTGTTCAGATCTTGTATATCAACCAGAACTTTAGTTTATTTTTTTTGACATGTTCAATACAAAACCCTAATCAAACACAATATAGATTCTTTTTTTTTCAGTTTTAGCTTAGATCCTTTATTCAGTTACAATATAGATTTTGTTACAATTTGATCTAAAATTTGTTTAAGGTAGATCTCTATTTTTTAGAGAATTCTAGTTCCAGGGGTAGTTGTAAAACATTGTTTTTGATAGTCATAGAGTAGTGTATAGGGAATGCACAGGGTGTGTTTGGTGGATAAGAAAAATAGACATTTTTTGAATTAGGTGGAATTTTGTGATTATGACGGCTAGTTTTTCTGCGAAAATTTTCAAAAATCATTTTCCCATAAGAAAAGTGCACCATTGTGATTTTCAAATCGAGGTGATCAATTTAAGTATTATTTCTTAAAACACATTTTCGAAAACAAGATTTGGTTATTTTTTGATTAACAACAAATTTTAGTACACACTATGGATGTTGACAGGGTAATTCTCAATGGTTCTAATCAATTTAGTTGAAGGTGATATATTATTGATGTGCTTCTTAAGAAAGATCTTTGCTGCATTGCAATGAGTGAAGAATTTGCACCTCTTGACTTTGTCCAACGTCAAAAATGGCAAAATCGTGTGAATGAAATTGTGGTATTATAGTTCAATAAGTTTCTCTTGAACTCAATTTTCACTTTTAGGGTGATGTGGATTCTTATACAGTTTGGACTAAATTTGAAAACATATTTGGAAAACATAATAAGATGTAGACATGCTAATTGGAAAATGAGTTTTTTGCTCTTAGTCTAGACAACTTTCATCGGATTGAGGATTTCATCACTGAGATCAAACACTTAAATTTTCTCCTTGTTGAAGCTGGGGTCAATGGGAAGAGTAGCCCTCTTTCCATTGAATTTGGTTGGGTGGTGAGCGTTGCTCCCCTCTCATTTTTGGTTAAAATAAGGGTTGGACCTATGAAAGATCTACGTGTGAAAGACTTGCTAATTGTGGAAGGTATTGTGTATTGTCGTCCCTTATTGAAAAATAAGAGTCCTATCGCTACGCTCATTGTGAATCGTTGTATTGTTTTATTTCTACTTAAATGTTGAATTGAAAGCTACAAGCAAAGTTAAAGCGGAATGTGCAAATTGTTTATTTGATATGAAAAGAAAGTATAATTGGATAAATTGATGTTTGTGTAGAAATGAAAATTTGATTTCAAGGAAATGAAGAAAGTGAATATTTATTGTAGACAGTTGCATTGTTTCATTCATACTTGAATGGTAATAAAGAATTGTAAAGAGTTGTTTGGAAATGTTGTATGGTCATCTCTCTTTTACTCTCTGGAAAGAGTTATTTGCACAAATGAATGTCATTGTAGCGCATGTAAATGAAATAGCTAAAAAAGTTCAACATTGAATTGCATCTTTATAAGTTGTGTCAACTTAATACGTGATAATCTAGCTACGGGTTCTTAATGAGAAATCTAACAAAGAGTTTGTAAGTCACAAAATGTTATAATTATATCGGTTTAGAGAATATTTAGTGTATGTGTGTGTGTGTGTGTGTGTGTGTGTGTGTATGTGAAATATAATGTATATTTTTTATAAATAAATAAGCGTAAATATAATCCTGTTTTATAATTAAATGGGATATATAATTTTAAAAATATATAATAGTTATTATAGTTTATGTTATATACACCATATATAATAATTATTTATATATATTATAATACACATCACACACACACACACACACACACACACACACATATATGTATTACACACACACACACACACACACACACACACACACACACACATATATGTATTATAGTATATATAAATAATTATTATATATGGTGTATATAACATAAACTATAATAACTATTATATATTTTAAAATTATATATATGTATGTATGTATGTATGTATGTATGTATGTATGTAGGTATATATATATATATGTATGTATGTATGTAATGTATGTATATATATTATATATGTATGTATGTATATACATACATTACATACATACATATATATATATATTATATATATATATATATAGATATATAATATATAGATATACATACATACATACATACATACATACATACATACATACATACATACATACATATATATATATATATATATATGTGTATATGTATTAGAAAGTTTGGGGCCATCATTCATATATATATATATATATATATATATATATATATAATTTTAAAAATATATAATAGTCATTATAGTTTATGTTATATACACCATATATAATACACATCATATATATATTATAATACACATCATATTATATATATATGTGCATATAAAACAAAATAATAATAAAACAAATTAGTAATAAAGACAATAGAAATATAAACATTTTTTTAAATAAAGCTCACGTAGTAAAATATTAGGTAAAAAAACAAAACAAAATAAAATTAGAAAGTTTGGGGCCACGACCACACAAGCCATGACACCTCCACATTGCATTATTATAGCCTTTGGCCACGTCATCCCCACTCCTATACATACATAAGTGGGTTTTAAAATGTTTTTATTCTTTTCAACCTCTGCTCAGGCGTATGGCTGCCCCTTTTAGATTTGTTGCAGGTTAATACACACACACACAATTTCCTTGAAGCTTTGTTGTCCCTCTTCCATAGCACAAACTTGCAACTTGCAAAGAAGATAGAGGAGTAGAAAATGAGAGACTGAGGAAGAAAATAAGAAGAAAAGTAGAGAAAATGAAGTCATAAGGATAAATTTTAGGATTTGTAGTTGATCTAGGATCCAATGGTGCAGATTAGTTTGATCCAAGGGACTAGAATCAACCCTACATTTACCTTTGACTTATCTTCACCTTGACTTAGTTGTATTAGTTAAATTACTTTTGATTAATCTGATGAGATTCTTGTAGTGCTAAATATATGCCTTTTATTAAGTTGAGTGAGGATGTATAAAACTGAAAAGGGGGATAATATTTATAAGTTAAGTATCGTTAATTTTCCCCATTAAAATTGTTATGGCTAAATCTTTTAATGAATTATGCGTGACTTAAAAATGGGGATTTAACTATTAGTTATAATCAAATAACACAAATTTAGTACTCTTATAATTGAAGCCCTTTAATATTGGAAGCACAATGGACTGAGAGGGAAGGGGTGAATCAGTTCATAAATCTTTTAATTCATTTACTATCACATACATTCATTATTTCATTCATCCATTTACCATCCATAACCATATATGCACATTAGGTGTGTATTAAGCATTTGCAACATTATGAAACAAATAAAAAGACACATGAACACCATATATAAGTGAGAAACCCTTAAGAGGAAGAAAACCCACTGAAACTCTACTTATATTACACAAAGCAAAGAGATTTAGTGAAACACCATCTTCAAAAGGAGCACCAACCCCTAGTTTAGTAGAGAACCAACCCTACAAGGAGCACCAACCCCTAATTTAGTGAAGCACCCATTCCACAAGGAGGCTACAACTCCCTAAGATGATTAAGCACCAACTCAGCCACATGATGATGATGATCTCTGACTTTTGTTGCTGCCATAATTGATGGAGATCTCTAATTCAACTCACAACTTCACCTTCAAAGCCTCATTCACATAACTCGCTGTATCTTCTTCTTCTTGGACTTGCATGGGCTCTAAACCCTTGCACACATGATCTCAATCAGTCTTCAACTTGTAACACACTTCCTCAGCCTTCAAATCATTCCCTCATACTTGTAATATACTTCTACTTGGGTCGCATTTTTCCCCCTTGCAAGACTAGTTCACAAATGAACTCAAAAAAGCACCTAAATATGCTTTCCTTCTTTCAAACTCAAGGAAGGCTATTTTCCCTCCTTTGTTTTGACCAATATATCTTTAAAACATTTCAAAACAATCATAAAAATGTTCACATATGACCCATATAGGTTGGTCATGCGAAAGACCACTCAACTTGCACAAAATAAGCTCAAAACCCCATCACTCATGATTAGTCAAGCTCCCAAATTTATCACACATGTGTAATACGACATATAGTAATCATCCACAGTCGCACATTTTCTTGTACTAATCAAATAGTTCATAACACAAGCCAAAATGCTCATATCCTTCACTAAACAGTTGTTTCCAACACCTTGTCTTTACCTTTGGGAATCAATGCCACTCAATATTGAATCAACTATAGCATGTAGCCAATCTATGGAATTATCAGGACTTGTAGAACACATCCATACAAGTTAGAGCACATGAAACATCCACATGTTCAAACCACAACTACTTTCCTCTTCTCCAAATCAAGATGCCTAGAAAGTAGTTTCACAAATCCAATTGGTTTGCTCCCTTGATGTTACTTTCAATACCTATAAAGGCCTTCAATAGGAAAAAAATTCATCCATATTCACTCTCTAGGTGATAGCAAGCATCAACCAATCCATTTTATGCCTCAACTAACTCAATCTTTTAGACTGGGAAATCCTATTTTGAAAATCAACATACATTTTTCTTCACAAACTGGTCTGAAAGACACATCAAATCAACACACTAAGACACAATCCATATATCATTGTACATATCTTTGAATCTTCTTTCTATAACATATTATAAATCCTTCCAAATCCAAGTGGAAGGCCTTCAACCAATCCCATCTTTGAAAACTACTTCTTAAGCCTTCTAAGACTCAAGAATTGACTTTAAGCTCAACTTGCTCCATTGCACCAAAACACACTTCCACACTCAACCAAAACATGGAACACCCTAAGACATGATGTCTAAGCACCCAAAATCCTTCAAAAAGCATGAAAAACTCAAAATCATTACTTTATCTCTTGAAGTTACTCCATATCCTATTGGATCAAGCATCCTCTAGATTTAACCCTCAAAGATCAGGTCATAACTTCTTCATACCATATTAAAAAAACAAGTTTGATATATCAATGGAAATATTTCTGAACCAGGATCACAAAAAAACTTGAATGGAGTCCTAACTCCTCTTGTAACTCATGCAATTCAACTTTTACTGAAAGATTCTCCAAACTGCCCCAAAAACCACTCTTCATAAATAGGGCACACTTTGAAAATTTTCACATCAACCATGACTTGAAACCTTCATGAACATCTAGAAAAACTCCAGGGATAAAAACCATGCTAATTTATTTGTCACCTTCTTTGGACAACTTTGCCTTAAACTGGACTTCTTTAGAAACAAAAATTTTCAAGTGGGACCCAGATACATTCACATGCTCTAATATAATTTTTTGGAAATTTGGAAGATTCCTCTAAAATATAAAATCATCACTTTGGAAAAAACAATCAAGACAGACTCATAATACTTGCTTTCCTCCTAGTCACTTCTAGCTAGGGTTTAGCCAGGGTTTCAAAGCAACTTACCCTCTTAACAATCGTTCATAAAAACTAAATGATCAAACCACTTCATTATTTTTGTTAAACCTTAATAATTGACCTAAGAATCTATGCCAAATATTTAGGTCCCAATGCAAGGCACACAACTCACAATGAGCATCAAGAAGGTCCACTTTTGCTTTAAAAACACACTATAAATTACCCAGTTTTTCCAAAACTTGCATATCTTTAAAAATATTCTTCACGTTGACCTAAAATTTTTCATGAAGCATCATGACATGATATAAATTTCCATACTTACCTCATAGCTCAAATATATTTGAAAATCTCTATCCAATCTTAATTACCCATGCTTACTTGTATGTTTCTCATTGTTTGCTTCCCAAAGTCCTCATAAATGCACTGTATCATTGAATATTGACATGAAACTCACTATGCACCTTAGGTACAATGCGATCATGCTACTACCATGCTCCACCATGACTGATTGGGTCCAAATATCATACCTCCATCTCATTATGCTTGCTCTAGGGCTTGGAGTAGGCCTGTAATGACCTGCCTCAACCATGAAACCTCATGACCTGACCATGCTGACTTCATGAAAACCCATATAAATATGTAACGCACCTCTATGAATATGTGTGACTGCATGAAAACATCCAACTAACTCAAAAGAGCTCATACCATGACTCAACCTAGCTAACCAAGATTTAGGATCTCATAAGAGTTTACCAAACATGACACTACCAATCAACCTTCATGTTTGACTATTGACTAACAACACATGGAGACTCATTTAACATCATAAAACCCTTTGCCATCAATGGAATTGCCATAAATGACAACACTAACACACAATGACCAACAATCTCCCCCTTTGTTATTGAGGACAACCACCTTCAGAAAAATTGATGGCAACCAACAAGACCAACACACCTATATGACCTCATTTCCATATTTCTGATTTTTCTCCCCCTCTTTGACATCTATGAAAAATGATATATTGACTACTAGACATGGAAAAATGACAACAATGTACAAAACCAACTTACTTGCATAAGTAGCTCCCTTAGGGACTGAAATCTCTCTTCTTTGACTCCAACACTAGAAAATGAAGATCCCATGGACCTAATATGAATCTCAAACTAGTTCCCCCTAAACTGATACTCTCCATCTTAGCCTTCATTCATGCTTGACATCACCAACAAGACTTGGTCCAACTCAAAACTCAAGATTTGATTTCATACCCAACATGCCAACTTTTAGGGCCACTTGTCTCTGAACCACTTTTTCAGTGAAAAAATAACCAACTCCCTCTAGCTCTAAGAGCACAAACATAAAAAGAATAATCTCCTTATAGCTCCCCTTGGGCTTATACAACCTCATTTTAACTGAAAGACACAAAAATTAGGCTTCTTACCTTACTTAGACTTCCTTTCTAGCCTTTTTTTCACTTTCTCACTTGACTGTGGAGCGAATTGGGCTCCCCCTTCCTTTACAAATCTTAATTAGACCTGCACACTATAGTAATACACTTTTCTCTTTCATGGTCATCATGAGATCTGATACTTTGCTTTTTAATACCTTCATTACTTATATCAAACTTAATAGACTCCATGTGTCTTGTGTATGGGTTTAACAAATTGATTACCAACCATTTGACATCCTTTAAACCATAGGCAGTCATCAACATGCCTGTTTGAGACTCAAAAGTAACTTACCCTGCTTCAACCTGACCATATAGACTTGTGGCTTGCTATTTCTGGTTTCATTCTTCAAGATGAAAAGACACTTAGACTCCCCTACTTCTGTAGAGCACTTATAGACCTAAATGGCCTAATACAAAACTTTCAAGCTTCATATATATGTAGGCACAAAATAGAACCATGAGCACATATACACAATATCATTCCAATAACTTTAGATCATATATGCATACCTTCAGGTCACTCTACATCACTATTTCCTAACAAGCCTCAGAGACACCTTCATGCTTCCTTGTATAGTGAAATAAAAAATGAGGACTCATGACAGTAGACCTTTATCTGACACTATTTCAGGTCAATAACATTTCAACCTTCAATGCATTGGAATAACAAACTCAGAGCACCTGAGATTTAAACTTACTTGTTCTGTATTCTACCTTCTTTGACAAAATTAGGATACATTCATAATAATTTCTTCACCTGAGCAAACCTTGAGAGAAAAATTCACACCTGTTACATGCCTTGTGAGAAATTCAAACCATTAATACCCTTTAAAGACCTTGTAGAGTTCCTTGAAGAACATACAGACTCCTGGAGGACACCATAGTGGAGAAGATACAACATACAGTGGTATATGGACACAAAACATCTCTTGATACCTTGTTCTTAAGTTATCTAAGAAATTATACACTTGACAAAAATTTCATATTCTAAAAGATCCATCATATGTATGATACAATGCTTGAGAACCTGATAACATACTATTTTGACCTCCTCTTTAATTGTAACCCTGATTATGATGCTTGTCATTCACAATTTCATAGCCTTACTAGCTTTCACCATCTTCAGACAATATTTTATAAGACACAAGAGATCTTATAAATCATCATTTCTTGACCTTGAAGAAGTGGAGACAATATACCACACTTCCTTCAAGTGTGTATATCATCCTCTTTTCCCACATGTCATTTTAACACCCTTATGTAGACTTAACTTTATATTAGACTCCTGATCTTATGAGCAAGTCTTAGTTCACTGAACTATTATTACCTTGACATTCCATAGGCCTCTGTTCTAACAAGCATTTGATGACCTTACTGTCATTCAAAACTATGTACCTTGAATTTTCTCAGGGGAAATACACACTCTGAAAGAATTCAATCCTATGAGACATTCTATTAGATGCTCCCATTAGCTCCCTCTGTCTCAGTGATTCACTACAACCTTATAGACATGCTATGTGATCTTCCATACATTCCTATATCCATACAGAATACAATTTTCATGCTATCTTATCTATTCAAACCACATGATCAACATCATACCACTGATTAGAAGGCATATTGCATTATAATAGTATGTAACTGAGCACTCATTTAGGTCTTGAACCTGCATAGGATTGTGAGTCATTGTCAAGAAATAACTCTCCATTTGAGTCATGAATAGCCTATCACATATTCTTGTCACCCTTCACTTTGTGTTTTAAACTCTATCACAAAGTAAGAACATTATGCATAGTATCTAGATCAACTAACCTTATTATTGATTCTAACCTCTTTACTTGATAGATCAAGAAGAAGCATATCCTTGCTCGATGCATCTCAAAACAACAATATCAAAGCATTTCAATATTTCATACATGTTGTATACTCATACTGTCAAGGATCACCCCTTTCTTCTTAGGACTAAGTAAATAGTTCAGTTAACATTCTAATCTCAGATTATAGACATGAAAATCATAAGCCACATGTGTCTTCTAACTTCTATTAATGTGTTATCAAATCAAACATAGCTCCTTATGCTCTGCCACCTTGCATGTTTGCAAATATTTTGATGTCATGCTCAACCTTGTTTCTTAGTAAATACCTCAATTAGTAATTTAAGGAACATTAACGATTGTCAAATATTCTTCACCTTAGACTTGAGCTTGACAATTATTCCTTATTTGCTTACCATTTGGGATGAAATGAGAGCATGATTAACTTGAAAATGACTTGAATGGATACATGAACATGTTGAGTACTTGTTTCAGACTTGGGGAAACCTTTACTAACCATGTAAGCTACTTGAAAGAACAATTTTGAAGCCACAATATCATCATGAAAACTTTTATACAATTGATTCTATAACCATCATACTATATAACCCCAAAGATCATACCTTAGACATATGATGCATATGCACACCCTTTGCAATCCTTCATATTTATTCATTAGATATCCTGACACACCAAGACTCTGATAATCATACTTTGAGACATTTCTTCACATCTGTCACACTTGTCTTGTGAAACACCTACACAAACTTCTTTAAGGGTACAATAATTATGATTTCCATTGTAACAATGCATATTAATCCTTGGAAAACTTAATAAACATCATATACACATATGGATCTCACCTACTTTGTTAACAACATCCCATACACTATATTGACCCCTTGGGACCATACACCTAACAATTGTGACTTAGATCCCGACTCGACACATACTATGGAATCATGTTTCAAGTAACCTTGCCAAGCCTCCAAAAACTTTATACTTTGACCAAATCACTCACAAGTTTCCTTATTGACTTCATGACAAGAATCCAATGATGTCTTAACACACTTGAAACTCAAACCATCTTACAACAATGATGAAGACCCTCACACATCCTTGAATCAACCTAACTGAGCATGAAGCTTTGACATCAAGACATACACCCTTTACTTGATACCACAACATGACCATTACTTCAAGACAAATTTTTGACACTTCTACAAGATCTTATACTCATACTAAGACACTTAACAAATCACAATCATGCCTTGAAGGATAAAAAACAAGACCTAATATACACCATCAATAACAACACATGACTACACACCTTTGGGAAGACCCTTTGACTGTATACTCACATAGTTATTGTTTGAAAAATCAACATAGGATTGCAAGACACACATTTTCCTTCTTAATGACACACTCTAACAAATAACACACCTTTTTTTTGTAATGACATACTAAGCTTAGACTAAGACATTAAGACATGCCAGCTCTAAAAATAGAGATGAATGATGCACCCTTACAAACTCAGACACCTTATAATGACAAGAATTCAAAGACATGTGGATATGTCACTTCACATACCTTATAGCTATTGAATTTTCCCACACACCTAGCTCCTTCAACTTTTCATGTGCTGAAGCAGTGAGACACATGTGATATTCTTCAACTAGAGTAAACATGCTTCCTTGACCTGACTTGGGCTTGTTGACCTATTTTTCCTTCTTGATTGCATTAGAACCCTCTTTGAAAATATTTACTTGATCATTATTCATACTGAAAACCTATGAATTTGTATCATATTTATTAGTTTAACCTCCATCATCAGGTTCTTTGACTACTCCTTTAAAATTAGATCTTTCAATGAGCCTATTCTTGCTTTGGCATAGTCTTGCTATAAGACCTGATTTTTGACAATTGAAACAAACATCATTCTTTACTCTTGGCCCATATACACTAAGATTCCAGCCACAATCTTTACACATATGACCATACTCACACCATGAAGAACATTCACTTTTAAAGAAAGCCTCACAATTCCTAGAAGACATTCTTTTGCAATCTCTAGCTCTATGAATAAAATCATGACAAACATAGGAATATCCATTGAAATAAGTACCATAAATCATGGCATTATGTTGTCTAACTGAGTTAGAATTTCTAAAACCAGTCTTATTTGTCTCCTTTTTTCTTGCTTGTGAGTTAGGACCAGCTTCACCTTCATTCTCCTTTTACTTTTCCTTGAAACCTAGGCATGTTTTATCAATTACATATCTTTGTCTCTTTAAAATCTGATCAGTAGCTTCAATACTCTTCTCTAACTTATCATACATCCTCAACCTACTAGATGCACTCTCCAAATCAGATTCTAGAGTTTTCAATTTCTCTTCATACTTGGAACAAGCTTCTTCTTTGAATTTTAGGGCTTTAGCCACACTCTCTACTTGAGATTCAAACCCTTGATGGCTTGATCACGATCTTTCTCCATATCACTAATTTTCTCTCACAATCCAAATACAAAAGACTTAACAATCTCATACTGTCTCCTCCAAAGATCACCTGACTTATCCATTTGTGCTTATAGGATCTCCTTCAAGCTGTTAGACTTATTTCATAAGGACTTTCTCTGATACCAATTGTTGGAAGCACAATGGACTGAGGGGGGGTGAATCAATCCATAAATATTTCAATTCATTTACTATCACATAAATTCATGATTTCATTCATCCATTTACCATCCATAATCATATATGCACATTAGGTGTGTATTAAGCATTCAAAACAACATGAAACAAAGAAGAAGATAAATGAACACCATATGTAAGTGGGAAATCCTCAAGGGGAAGAAAACCCATTGAAACTCTTCTTATATTACACAAAGCAAAGAGATTTAGTGAAACACCAACTTCACAAGGAGCACCAACCCCTAGTTTAGTAGAGCACCAACCTCTAATTTAGTGAAGCTCCCACTCCACAAGGAGGCTACAACCACCTAATATGACTAAGAACCAACTAAGACACATGATGATGATGGAGGTCTCTAATTGAACTTACAAATTTACCTTCAAACCCTCATTCACATAACTTGTTCTATCTTATTCTTCTTGGACTTTCCTTGGCTCTAAACCCTTGCAAACATGCTCTCAATCAGTAATCAACCTATAACACACTTCCTTAGCCTTCAAATCAAATCAACTCACCTCACAAACTAATATTTAAGGCACATCAAATCAACTCACCAAGACACAAACCATATATCAATGGAAATCCATCTGATTACTCTTTCTGTAACATATCATAAATCCTTCCAACTCTAAGTGTAAGGCCTTTAACCAATCCAATCTTTGCAAATTACTTCTTAAGCCTTCTAGGAATATAGAACTGACCTTAAGCTCAACTTGTTCCATCACACAAAAACACACTTCCACACTAAAACAAAGAATATTAAATCCTTATACATTATTTCTAATCACTCAACAACCTTCAACAAGCATGAACAACTCAAAGTCATCACTTTACCACTTGAAACTACTCCATACCCTGTTGGATCAAGCATCGTAAAGATTTGACCCTCAAATATCAGGTCATAAATTTTTCATACAATATAAAAAACATAATTTCAATATATCAATGGAAATATCTCTAAACCAGGATCACAATAAAACTTGAATGGATTCCCAACTCCTCCTGCAGCTCCTGCGATTCAAATTTTACTGAAAGCTTCTCCAAACTACCCCAAAAATCTGTCTTCATAAATAGGGAAAACTCTGAACTTTTTCACCTCAACCATGACCTAAAAACTTCATGAAAAAATATAAAAAACTCCAGGGATAAAAACATATTAATTTATTCATCATATTCTTTAGACAAATTTTTCTTAAACTGGACTTCTTTAGAAACAAACATTTTCAGTTGGGGCCCACATACAATCTCATGCTCTAATATACATTTATGAAAATATTGAAGAGGAATCGACAAAATTCAATCATCACTTTTTCAAAATCAATCAAGATAGGCTCATTATACTCACTTTCCTCCAAGTCACTTCTAGCTAGGGTTTCAAAACAGCTTACCTTATTAACAATCGTTCATAAAAACCAAAAAAAATCCACCTCATTATTATTTTTAAACCTTAATAAATGACCTAATAAAATATTCAAAATATCTCAGGTCCCCATGCAAGGGAAAAAACTCACAATGAGCATAAAAAGGTCCACTTTTCCTTAAAAACACATTTTAGATTACCCAGTTTTTCCAAAACTTGCATATCTTCAAAAATATTCTTCACTTTGACCTAAAACTTGTCATAAAGAATCATGACAACATGATCTAACTTTTCATACTCACTTCATATATCAAATATCTTTGAAACTCTCTATCCAATCTCATTTACCCATGCGTACTTGCATGTTTCTCATTATTTTCTTCCCAAGGACCTCATAAATGCATTTTGACTTGAAACTCACCATACACCTCAGGTACACTGCCATCATGCTTCTCCCATGATCCAAAATGAATTATTAGGTACAAATATTATACCTCCATCTCATTCTGCTTGTTCTAGTGCTAGGAATAGGCTTGGAATGACCTGACTCAACCATGAAACCTCATGACCTGACCATGATAACGTCATGCAGACCCATAAAAAACTGTAACACAACTCTATGACTATGTGTGACCACATGAGAACATACAACCAACTCAAAAGAGCTCATACCATGACTCAACCTATAAAACCAAGCTCCATGACCTCATAAGACTTCGCCAAACTTGACACTACCAATCAACCTTCATGTTTGACCATTGAATAACACCACATGGAGAATCATACAATACCATGCCACCCTTTTCCATTAATCGAATTCACATAAATGATAACACTAACACACAATGGCCAACATGTAATATAAAAACCTAAAACACTAGGTCGACCCAATAACCTTTACCCCATTTAATAAGTATTGTTTACATTATAAATAATCATATAAGATTAATGATGGTTTAAATTTCTTAATATAAGTTGCCATGTTTGAAAAAAATATAATAATAGGTAAGATAATCATAAATAAAATTTCCCCTTATCCATTTGGAAGTGCTTTTAGAATGAATGGAGTTGAGAAACAACATAAATGAAAACACTTAATGGGACATGCAGATGAAGACCTAACTATGTGTCTAAAATAAGTTGAAGTAAATTAAACATTTAAATAGATAACAAGAACCTTACCTAATGATATTGGGCATTGCCGATGCTATCGCCCTCTTTCCACGAATAACAAATTTTCCACGAGAGATCAATAAACGTATATTTTAAACCCGTGATCTTTTAAAACTTGTTAACCACTTATAATTCAATTGTTAATGAGGTTATTGGATTTTCCAATTTAATTGATGTTTGTATCGCTCCAACGCGTAGTGTGAACAAACCGCAAGGTGAAAACACCAATGGTGTTGCACGATGGTGCACATACTAATTTTAATAAGGTAAAATTTAAAAATAGTTTTCATTAATTCTTTCTAAAACTAACAAAGAAAAAAATTATTCCATAATTTTCTACCTCTAGACTTAGTTGTGTTGTGAGTTTAATTCTGGGGCATTACACTTGGTATCAAAACAAAGGTTGGAGTATTGGGGATCAAAATTTGGATCTTTGTTAAAGATGAGAAATACCTTTCTATATGCTGACCTATTAGAAATGATCAATTTTGTAAGATCAAATAAAAATGAAATTGACCATCTTGGATATGTGCTATGCTTAGTGTGTGACTCGTTGAGAGAAATTTTTTACTTCTTTTCTAAAACGACGAAGAACTTGAAATATTGAAATAAGAACAAATTGGTCTCTTGTATACTATGAATTAGAAACTGATTCTTTGTTTCATATTACTAAGATATAATAAGCTATCTAATTACTATAAATAGTTTCATCAAATGAATGAAAGAATTTCTTCCACAAAGAGAAAAAAAAATGAGATCCATATCTTTCATGAAGCAAAAAAGGTCTTTGGTAATGTAAGAAAAGAAAAAAAGAGGAAGGAGAAAAAAAGAAGGAAATATTCATCCTTACAGTCTATGTTTCGTTTACTAAATTACCCCAAAAGAGTAGTGTGATAAAGCATAAGAACCATCCTAATCATTTTCATTTTAATAATAAATGAAATAAAAGATCCATTGCAGAGGGTAGACTTGAATAGACATTTGAAAGCTTTCTTATTCACTCGTAGTCATCGTCTCATGGTGGCCCACCTATCTCGGAAAGATTGTAATATGTTTGCATGTAGGGAAGGAAGTTCCTTTGATACTTTCATGTGGTTCTCTAACTATTTGCATGGTTCACAGTGAAGATGTGTGCACTTTTGGGGTCCTTTCTACATATTGAGGGGTTGGATATTGTGATTTGAGGAAGAACTCTATTTATTTGGTCTAGTATGATGTTCTCTTGCTTGGCAGTATTGCGTAAACCAAGGGTATGTGCTAATGGTTGTTTTCTTAGCTCATTCCTAATCTCCTAAAGCATCTGTAAAATTTTCAGACCAATAGCGTCGAGGTTTGGTACTGGAAGTGGTGATGGGGGTGCTGGTGCATCTGCTATCTCTTTTGTGACCTTCTGCCCACGACGTTTGTGTGTCCTGTACGGACCAGAGAAAATTTTTTAGCATAGGGTAGAGGGTTATAACTAGCTCGTGTAACATGAAGTTAAGAAAATAATTTACCTCTTAATATTTTAGCAAGATTCCAAGTGTTTTAAATCATGCTCTGATACCAAGTGTCATGCCCCAAAATTTAATACCTTCTTTATGTTGATACGTCGTTTTATTTTTATTTTTATTTTGATACCTTCTACATCCACCTCTTAAGCCAATTTAATAGTTTATTATTATTATTTTTATTTCAACCCTCGCCTTTAGTTGTAGAGAAATATATTCCGCAAGAATATTACGTTCTCTATAAGGTTTTTGCACTTATTATATAGAGATGAGATTTTTTCGGTTCACATAATCTAGTATATTTTGTAAAATCATAATTTGTACTGTCTCTTAATTTTTCAATTTCTTTATCTTTTTTATCTTTATCTTTTTGTTTTTAGATGAACAAGTTGATAAATATGATATATATGTTCACCCAAATCAAATAAATATTTTTCATTGTTAGAGGTGACAAGGACTGAGAGGGGGGTGAATCAGTGCACGGTAAAACCTTTCACACTAGTGCTTTAAACCCTAACCACACATGCCCGTGTACACCACACAAAAGTAGATATTTTTCACAATGAAATTAACACAATTCAAGGATCAAAAGATTGAGTCAAACAAACTTATATTGATGCTTAAAATCATATCAACACACTTCAATTTGATATTCAAATCAGATTACAAGAGTAGTGTCTTCAACAAAGATCTACAAGATACAACCATTAACTCTTGAGACAATCAACTATGTCTCATGAATACATATGAAGTCATAAAACTATGAAAATTTCTTCAACTCGATACCAGATCTGAAATCACATTAGAAACTTGAAAATTACATCAATATGCTATGAAGATAGCATCCAAACTCAAACAGCAAAGTTTTCCCTCCTCTAACTCGCTCACAAAGAAACTTCTCCACCTTTGCATCACTCAAATTATCCTCATAAAAACTCTACCATCTTCTGTCCTAGAATATAGTTCAAATGTTTTTTGGCTAGGCCCAATGGGTTTTTCTTTGCAGCAAAATGGTTCTTCAAAAGAAGATAAAAAAGTTAGCAACAATATGCCCATAACTTCACTTTTATAGCCTCTCCAAGGCTCAATTCAAACTCAAAAAAATTCTCTCCTTTGGCTTGACCCATGCATCATAGAAAAATTATAAATTAAAATCATAACAGCCACAAGTGACCCAAGTAGGTCGGCCTAGCCTAAAACATCATTTCATGTGCCAAAAATGGCTCAAAATGCCATGGACACAAAGATAAAAATGCCCTTACTTCAAAAAAATCCTTAGCCATGACCTATAAATAACCAAAATGTTTAAATTAACATTTAAACATCATTCATGGTCACAATTAATATCAACCAATCAAATTATTTTGTTTAATGGGGCCAATGCTCTTTGTATTTCTCAAAAATGCTATTTCCTGCACCCTTCAACACCCTGTAAAATTCATAAGGCCACCAAATCACTTATGCTAAAAAAATCCATGCCATATGAAAACTCAATGGAAATGGAAGAACTATAGAAAACTTATAATTAACTTAGAATTCATGAAATATCCATCTCTTCAAACTACAACTACATTTGCCTTCACCAGATCAACCTGCCAAAAACTCTATTTCCAAAGGTTAGCTCAAAAAATCATTTATACAACTAGTAAAGACCTAAAAATTGATTCATTGGATGTATAATTCATCCCTATTCACTTTTCATGTGATAGTAAGCATCACCCAATCCATCTCATGCTTAAAATATTATCAAAATGCCATCAAAACATATGTTGTCTTAACCTGCCAGAAATCTCGTCCAAAGAATTCCATGGAAATCCTGTCAAATGAAATTATCATGAGAAAAAAAAAAATCAATGGAAATAAATTTTATAAATCTTCCCAATTCAACTTGAATAACCTTCAAAATCCACATGTAGCTCAAGTTATAGCCATTTTATTGAAGGCTGCTATTTGAGATCCCAAAAATGCCCTTTGACCAGTCAACCTATTTGGACCTCAAAACACCATATACCTATATGAAATTACTCTAAAAATTCATGGAAATAAATATCAACTTCCATTAATCATGCACCATCAATTTTTCATGATACTCCTTTGGAAAACCTTGTCCTAAAACCTTCTTTCCCAGAAACTACTATTTTTAGGTGGGCCCCACTCATCACCATGACCTCAACCATAAATTTATGGAAATATAACAGAGTCCTCTACAACATAAAATCATCAATTTTTATGAATCAATCAAAATTTGGTCACAATACTTCACTTTCTGCCAACTGCTCCTAGTTAGGGTTTAATTAGGGTTTTAGACCACTGTACCTTCTTAACATTCGTTCATAAAATCATGAGAACCAAATAACCTCATTATTTTTTTGAAACTTTATAAAATCACCATATAATCTTCCCTGAAAGGAAAAATTTTCCATGCAAATCGCATTGTTCACAACGAGCATTTGAAGTTCAACGCCGAGTTGGAAATACACTAGATTTTGACCATGTCGTGCATAAATAGTCATATCTTGAAAAATACACATCATGGGTACCTAATTTTTTTCTCAAAGCACTATGATTCATCCCTATAATATCTCCAATCATCATAATGTGAATTTCATACCTTAATCTCTCTAGTCACTAAGACTTACCTATGCTTGCATGTTAGATCCTCACTGTAGAAGCTAGGGTCAACTGAAATAATCCAATAACTGATCATAAATCCTCTACGAATGAACCAAACATACATGATACATCATGATATACCTAAATTCAATATTCCATGGGATGATATAGCTTCAAACCACTCTATCACACCTTATAGCTACTATACCTTCTTCCAAATAACACCTATAACCAAGTGAAACACCTGTGCCACTGCTATGAGTGCCAAAACACCCTCAAATCATGCTAGAAATCATGTCAACATGCTTCCCAATAATCTAGAAATATCATATTGTCATGTTGCATCTCATAGGAACTTGTATAGGCTTGCAAGAGAAAACACACCTCACTAAATTTCACTATACCAGTTGGTAAACATCTGAAACATAATGTTAGCACCATGAACAATATCATAAGATCACCATGAAAAATTTAATTTGTCATTAATATGATTTTTCATCAATGACAACACCTAATAGGACCACATGCCAACAATCTCCCCCTTTTTCATTGATGAAAAACACCCTGAACTTCTCCCCCTTTTTACATTAATGACAAAGACATACCTGTAGTTCACATTATTCACCTACCTCAGCTTCATACCATCATGCTTTGGATAGAATCATCAACCAAAGGTCTTAAATTACCTCAAATTATTATTTTTACACAAAATATGATTTTTGGCCTCATTTCAAGCATGCAAACACCATACTCCCCCTAGGCTAAGCATATACAACATCTGAACATCATCCAAAAACATGAGAGAAGCATAATCATACCTTGTTAGAAGCAAAGACACCATTTTCACCTCCTAGGCATCCAAAAAAATTCAATTTTCTCCTCAACCCTATTTTGACCTTCAAGAAAACACTACATCAGACCTGTACCTATACCATATTCTTCATGATCATTCCAACAATGTCATCTATAAGCTTATCAAGCCATCAACACATCTTTCTTGTCCATACATTATCATGTCTAGGCCTAAAAACAAGTTTCTTCCATACTCATTTTTTCTCTTCATATCATACTTAGGACTAAGAGCCATGAAGTAGCTTTTCAGTAGTTTTAGAACCAACTTTGAAGCTCTCCCAAACTTCGCTCAACACATGATCTAACAAACTAGCACTCCCCCTAGAAAGATACACTCTTTCTCTAACAGAAACAAAAAGATTTAGCCTTTTACCTTGTTTGCATGGTTTGAAGATGACAAAATCCTCTTAAGAAAGTCCTTGAACTGTATTCTTAGTGATTTCAACTTCTTTTCAACTTTTTAGACTTGTTTGAACCAAAAACTAGCTTATCATTGGAATCTACTAGCCCCAAGTTAACAATTCTTACCAAAGTAGGTTATCTTACCATATATCTCACTTGATTTGAGCTCAAAGAGAACTCCCCATGCCTCAAGATCCTCTATTAGGCATTTGTATTAGTCTCATGATGTAATGAGAAACTCATAGTACTTTTGAGCTGATAATACCTCAGAGATTATGAGGAGAGACATACTCAACATCCACAATCTTTCACAAACCTATAGGTCTTCTTCACATACAAACACAGTTTTGAAAGTGACATTATACACCTTTGACCCTCAAGACATTAATACCTCATTTGATGACACTTCAAGTAAATCTAAGTGACTTAACAAATTTATAACAACCTTATTATGCATGATACACATCTTGTCATGTTCACATAAATTGAGACTCATGTTAGTTGGCAACTTCACCAAAACTACTTTGTGTTCTGTGACTTCACTTTGATTCCTATACCTACAGGATTCTATAAACCGCCTGAATTCACTGAACATATCAACTTTCTTCATGCCATTGTATTCACTTTCTTGACCATGAGCATACACTATAGTACCTTCAAGATTATTGACCTCTTAACAACAACTCAACTTACTTTGGTATGTCAATCCTTCCAAATACTGTAGGAGTTCACAAGTCTTTGAAGATTACTTTATCTTCAAAGATCCATATAAATGGTGCTTAAGACTTATAACTCAAGTTCTTGATTCAAATGACCTTGACAAGTACTTAAATACTTCATTCTTGACCAACTCACTCAGACCCTTCTGATTGAGATAACTCTGCACCTTTCCTCAAAAGGATAAACACTTTTAGTACATACTCCTTTGATCACATCATTTTCAAATTTGGAAGATAGACTCCATTCATTTTGCATTCATAGCCTAAGCATACACACCAAGATCCTATAGCAAAGAATTATTTTCACTATAGGTGCAAATTCAAAACCCGTTGTAATACTATGTCCTTATCCATATCAAGAAAACTTATCAAGGTTAAGCATCTAAGCATAGGAGCACTTCATGAAGTATCTTGACAACTTAGACACACCTCATTTATGATGATACCACTCATACTTCTTCCCTTTATGATTGTTGTAGCCTATATGTGGACATTTTTCACAAAGTGTAATAGGAAAACTCCCACAAACTCACCAACTTCTGAGATCATATTTAAGTTTTATTTCTAACTATAGTGATGCCTTTACCAATGCTCAAACAGGTATCTAAATTCCATAATCACCACCAAAATGATGTGAAAAACAACACTCATACCTAAAAATTAGCATGCTTTGTCTCTATACATGTAGTTAATCATCTTTGTTCATGCCACATGCTCTGCCTCTTGAGAATACTGTAGGATTTACAATTTTGACCTAGGTTGACCTTATGATCTTTGTTACTCACTATAGCTCTTGTAATTGCACATTCACAATCCCTTAAAGTCTTTACACTTCCTCTGAGCTTGATTGCCTTCAATATTATTTGAAGTGGCTAGTAAGAAAACATACAATCTCCTTCTCTATGAAATTTTTTGTATCTTCTTAGAATAGTTTTCCTGCAAGCTTACACTTGTACATACACGTTTTTCAAGACATCATAAATCACTAAGTATAGGGTATTCTTCACATAAATTCATATGACAAGTAATATTTATACTAATGCATCTTTAGGGTTTCAAAATTATAACCCTTGCATCTTGTAAGTCAATATTCAAACACTAAGAAACCTTACCAACAATGAAGTGAGCTTTGGACACTTCCCTGTGACATCATACTAACTATGACATGAGACATCAGACTAGTTTTGGAACCATGACCATAACAAGACTATTAAAACTACTTACACCATCGTATCTCATTATATTTGTATCTTATGATCCTTCCAATGCTTGAATTCACACTTACTAACCTGTAGCACATCACTTTGAGCTTATAGACCTTGCATACATAACTCTTTAACCATCAGAAGAATAATACAAACCTCAGATCCATGTAGATCATGCTTAAAGACTGAGATAACAATTTGAAGCTCACTTTGATAACATGAAGAACATAATCTCTTTCCCAAACTTGAATGAGCACATACTTTGTAACCTCAAAGAAGGTACACACACAATCCAAGACAATACTTTCAACTCAGACTTATGGTCAGACTTCTTGAAATAATGATAAAATACCTCTTTTGAAGAATGAATGCTCTTGAACTCAAGATGGTCTTTACTTACTTAAATGAAACTTTCATAGATTCATACACCTTATGGACTATTGAACACACAGGGTGCATGCTCTAGAAGCACATGACTAACTCATCATACTTCTTTTGACTTAGAATTGAATTTCTTGAGACATCATATACCTTTAGACACAAGACAACAGTGAAAGACACCAAAGAAGACATTTTCATGATTATCAAGAAACAAAAACCTTTCATATGATACCAACATGACTCATATATCCTCAGATTCATCCCACCATGACAGTTTAACATGAAAAAACAAACTTGGTTAGTGGAAACATATATTTTTTCACTTTGGAGGATTATAAGACTTGAACCTCAGAAAACAAAACATAACCAACCATATGAAAATGATAGAAACATATTATAGGACTTGAAGTGGTATACCTCAACATAATTGAGAAGACACACACTTGAATAAGACAAATCCCCCTCACTCCAATGCTTCATTTGCACCTATATACCTCTAATAAGCCTAATAGAGGCATATATCACCATGAAGGAGCTTGATGAGAGACCTAACATGGTATTAAACCCTATTTTTGCACCTTGAATGAGTCCTCCTTGTCTGAATCAAATTTGTTTTACAATAGATCCTTCTTTTTGCTCAGTCACATACTTGGAATTCACTTTAGCACTTTGACTAGTCTCATCTTTATTTTTGTATGCTTGAGCTTGTGGCTTAGGTTCTTGAGAATATTTCTTCAACTGACATGCATTACAAAACCTTGCAATGTGCCCTATCTTTTGGCACATAAAACATTCCACTTTTCTCCCTTTGTAATCAAAATCCCAATGTCCATATCCATTGCAAGCATAAAAATACCCATTGCAGTTGCTTACATACCTTCTTGTGTTTGATGGCACATTTTTCCAATATTTTGCAAGATGTCCTCTCTCATGATAATGATAACATTCAGATCCATATCTTTGACCTACATTTTTCTCCTTCTTGTCTTGACATTCTTCTTACTTCTTTTCTTCACAATGTTCCTTTCCTTTGCCATCATCCTTCTTTTCAACCTTAGGACTAAAAAAACTAGCCCTACGTTTATAAGCACCACATCTGTAACAATTTCTGTGAAAGACACCATACCTATATGCATTTGGTTTCCTAATAGGTGATCTTTTAGGATGTGGAATCCTTGAGCTCTCTTACTTGCTTGGATTCTTGATTTCATTTGATCCTTGAATTGATTCTTCTTCATTCTTCTTGGATGAATCCTAATTGAAGCCTAGGCTTGTCCTATCACCATATGCCTTTTGTCTTTCCAACATCCTACTTAGACTATAATGTCCCCTCTTTCCTACACCAAATGGCCCAAGGGCTAAGTCGGATCGAAAACGTGGTCAGACCCAGGGGGGATGTGGATGCTGGAAGCTGTGGGAATGGGCCACATGGTTTTAATATCCTAGTTTGGCGTTTGGGGGTCACTTTTGGACATAACGCGTCGGTGACTTAAAAAGGAAAAAAAGTAACTATAGTTACTTTTTATGTTAGTGGCCCCTCCATGGAATGAAATGTGCTAGTGTTGTGGGGGCTCGTTTGCAAAGGGAGAATATTTAAGGAGACAGGGAAGGAAGAAAAAGCACTTTTTGTCACATACTCTTAGCCTCTTCTTGTGCAGCTGCTCATGTTGTGTTTCTATAGCTTGTGGAGTCAAATCCCATAGGGATCCTAGCTTCGGTGGTGAGAGACCCATCTCTAGCTAGCAGGGAATTCATTTGTAGTGAGAGATCTACCCTAGTCTTTCATTTTGGATCCACTTTTTGGGCCGTGCTATAGAGATATTTCCAAAGGGTTAGAGGAAGGGTTTCAAGTATTTTTGGGGGCTTTCGAGGAAGACAATCATAGGGGCCCTAGTTTCGACTCATAGCAGCCACCTAGGCTGGGCGTGGCAACACGTGGAAGGCACCTCCCTCATTTCTCGACTCCATTCCTAGCGAGGTGACTTCCAACCTCTATTTGGGGGTTTTTCCTAGACGGCCATCTCAGATATGTAGGTGGCAGCATTATTTCCTATATCTGCCATTGTTATTTCCAAAGATCCTTATTTTGCTCTTGTATTTAGAGGGTCACGGACTTCTGAAGTTGTCTAGTCGCCTAGGGCTTTTCTGTACCTTTTCTGGCAGCAATATATTATTCCATAAATGTCTTCATAGTGTTTATTATTACTGTTGCTAGCGTCCCTCAAATTTTCATGCACTGTGGGAAAATATTTTATGTGATATCAATTTAATACAATTCATTGTCCTAACTGGACATTTTCATTAAAAATCAGTATTTTACTTTGCTATGAATTTACTATATTCTGTGTATTTTTAAGTGGTATCCTACAAGGGATATTTCAGTGGTATTAGAGTGGTTGTTTCTCCAGCATGTTGGGATTGAAAGATGGGGGACAAAGACAGTGAGTATATAGGGGTGGAGTTGATGAAACAATTTTTCACCAACATGGTTAAGAAGCAGGAGACTACCAATCTCTATTTGAGCTAGCTCACTGGGAGATTAACACAGGACATGTCTAATACTCATGTGGAAAGAGGATAAAACAACAACAAGGGACAATATGGTCAAAGAGGTGAGGGTGGACATTCAGGACATAGTGGTCCCCCCATTCTTCTACTCAGCCTTTGGGGTCCCACGAACCTTCTTTCTTAAAGGATCCAGAAGTTTCATAGGTATGGAAGCCAAGGGATGTTGTAGTTGAGGAATATTGTTGGGAAAGATACCAAACTTTAAGTGATGGCTTTCATTACAACATGCCATTCCAGGTATATTACAAAATGAAGATTGGCAGTAGGCCTAGGAGAGATTACAAAGCACAAGTACCAAAGATGCAAAGGAGGTTAGGACAGATTTCTGTTCCACATTTCGACAGTTCTAAGAAGTGTATTACATAGTCTTGGGTGCAGAAGTTGAAGACATACTTCGAATTGAATCCTATGTGTGAGGAAAATGTAATTAAGTTTGCAATCTTACATCTAGAGGGAGACGCTCTTGATCGGTGGTATCATGGGTTGATTACACAAGGACACCTATACATCACAACTTATGTAGAGTTCACAGAGAGGCTAGTGAGAAGATTTGATATGGACACTTGTGTGTGTACTAGTGAATCATATTAGGTGAATAACCAAGGAATGAGTCATTGCAAATGAAAACGTGACCAAATGGCATAAGAAATGATATATCAGTGTAGCAAGGTCTAATGTGCCCCTTATGTAAGCAATCCAAAATTTTCCTGGTGTAAGTCGAGAAGAGGGAGGCACTTGCGCAAGGTATACAGTGACATGGAAAACACATAGACCATAAGCAAGAGTGATAGTGATAAACCCATGATAGAGATGGGGGTCATGAGTTGGAGGATAAAGATCCTCAAAATCAAATTTGAGTCGAATCAAACCATCATGAACATATAGTGACATCGCAAGTAGGATCAAATAGAATGTGGTCCCAATAAGAATCATTCATGAAAATTGTGCATTTGAAATGAGGTCGTATTGATGAAGGTGGTACATGAGAAGGTGGAGTAGCTAGAGTGACGTCCGTTATATGGATAAGACCCTGATAAAAAAATCATAGCAGTGGTAGAAGCAGGGGGAGGAATAGATGTAGTTGGAAAAGAATCTATCATGCAAATAACACCTTTAAGTGGTGGTAAATGTGGTAGCTCTTCTATACATTGCGGGTCATCAGTAGTTTCATCTCATGGAATAAGAAGTGTAGTATTTGGATCATTATCGTAATATTTTTATGCATGACGGTCACAACGAATAGTATACTCGATACCCTCATGTAGAAATTTGACACAATGATGCATTGTAGAGGCAATAACTTGCATGGCATGGAGCCACATCCTGCCAAGTAAACAATTATATGAAATTATAAATTCAATGACAAAGAAGATTGTGTTGAGATTTATTGGCCCCACAATGATAGGTAAAACAATGTGACCTACTCATGGATGAATAGAGCCATCATATGCACGAAGAGAGAGACATGATGGACTAACAGTAGCAGAAAAACCAATATTTTCGAGGAAGGACATAGGAAAAAGATTAAGTTCAGATCCATTGGAAATTAGAGTGCGCTTAATGCCCACATTATAGATGTGAATCATGATATGCAAGGGTGGATCATTGTCAAAAATAGAAATATTGGCATGAGGATTAGATGGGAAAGCTATATGTTGAGAAAATGCATCAACAAAAGAGTTATATATAGAATCTAGATGCATATCAATGAGAATGCGAGTAGTAGCAAGGAGAGGTTGTACTCTATGTCTTAATTCAAGAATAAAGAGAAAAAAATCATTGATTGAGATACTCATGATGACTAGATCCTAGAATGATATGAAAATAATGAGGATCCTAAGAGCGTGAAGATCGATTTTAGGTTCACCAAAATGTGAAATAATAGTATAATCTAGATGTTATAGTAGTAATAACTAAATGAATAATGTAATACAGAAATATACCCAAGCAACTAAGTAATGAAAATGTGAAACCTTGATGTGAAAAGAGGGTTATAAGAGCCTTATCTGACTCACATGGATTGTTGGATTGTGTCGCAGTGGAGACCAGTTGAACAAAGATGGAGGACTGTCACACAGAAGCCTAGAAAAATGTAGATTTGGTAGATTTGACTGGACTGGGGCGCTTGGAGAAGGATAGGTGCGCCTGTGGGCACCCTGGTTTGGATTTTGGGTGCCCTAGTCTACATAGGTTCTCAAATAACCTCCTTTGATGGGTCGCAAGAGGTTTGCACTTGTTCTCCTTTTGTCTCATGTGTGTTGTTAAATTATGCCGAATGTCTCTATAAATCCGGAATGAATGAATCACCAACAAAACCCTAAACAAAGCATCAAAACCCTAAAAAGAGAAAGATGTAAATGAAGGGGTTGGACTGTCCTCAGTTGTAAAAATGATGGAATTATCAATAAGCATTGCACTACATATCAGACCCAATGTAGTTCTCTCTGTGTGTGTGTGTGTGTGTGGAATTGTGCCCTAGGTTGATCTTGTCCCAGTCACACTTTCTGAGTAGCAAGCAAGTAACTAGATGTAGAATGTAAATAATGTGTGCATGGAAACAATAGATTCCCTTCCTATGAAGTGTGATGCAGATGAGCCAATATTTGTCCCTTGTGATGGAGCTATAGATTCCTTTGATGAATGCAACCTTAGGTGGAGATAGTATATGCTTAGTGCTTGGTTCCTTATTATGATCACATAACTTTATTATTATATGATTCACTTGATTGAATTTTGTAATTAATCTCGAAAAGTTTGACTACCGAAAAGATAAGGTGTTCAATTGGATAGAAAGGACCCAAAAAGTGTGACCAAATTACAAAGAGGACAAGGGTGCCCAGAGGGGATAGGGGCACCTGGAGCTGGCGTCCTAGTTGGGTGCTGGTGTTGACAAATTTTGAAAGGTGAAAAGAAATACTGGGAAACTAAGAGTGCAAGACTGAAAATAAAAGCATAAAGCAAAGAAAAGTGGCCAAAGATATGGGTTGATTAGTACGTTTATTACTTAGGAATCATGCAAATAGTAGCATGTGATCATTACTAGATAATTACCCAAAGTGCGTGATTTTGTGTCTACATTTTTTTACATGGGGGCATTGTGATTAATTAACTTCTAACATTAATTATGTATTATTAGAACAATAAATTACTTGCAAATAGTGATAACAATATGTTATAAGATCAAAAACACAAGAGAAGAGATGAGATTAGTTGAAAAAAGTGAAACATGAGATATTTTCATACACAAACTAGATAAACTGGGAGTACTGGACCTGAAGGTGCTTCATTTATGAGACTATACCTGGAAAACATCCTAATGCTGAACCATAAATTTTTTCTAGGTATGTCTATGTGGTCTTAAACCTTTTGTATTGTTTTGGACCTGATCAAAGTGTGGCTTTGTAACATCATGTGCCCTTCACTTGTCTATAAATGTATATCATTCTCAAACCCTAAACATCACATAGTTGTGAAACCCTCTAAATAATTTGAATCAAACTCAAACTGTAACCATGGGTGGAATACCCTACAAGAAAGGTAGAGTTTAGGTTGAAGTGCAATTTATGCACTACCTTCATCAACACTACTCCAAAGAGGCCTCAAACCACATATTGTTCTTCACCTAGCATGTGATATATATATGGATGCAAGTAGTTTGGCAATTTGAACCACTTTGACAATGTTTGGGATGATTTTTCTCTGGTTAAGATATTGGATTAGGATATTTGGATGCTTAGAAATGAGATAAGTTGGACTCTTTGACCAGGTTGAGTGCTTCAAAACTGTAGTAGTGACTATCATAATGCATGTGCATCAACTTTGGTGAGATTTAAGGAGCCTTGAGATAGAATTTGCAATGAAGGATCATAAGAGAGTCAGGTAAGTAAATGAAGTAATATTTACTTGTTTATATAGGGTTTTGAATGTAATTTGGTATGAAAAAGCTGATCCAGGAGGATGAAATGATCCAAAAAAGATAATATAATTGAAATCAAAGTTGGAAGATGTGTTGGTTTAAAACCGTACAGGTTGGCAAGGATGATATTCCACATCTTGACCAAATCGTATAGTTTTGGACAAGGTAATGGTGCATGTAGTCTGAAAGATGTATTATGATGAGCAAAGATGAAATATTGATTTAATGTATTTATATTCTGAATGTGATAACACATCAACGTGTAGAACTAAGAAAGTTTAGAGAGAGAGAGTAAGATGCACTAAGTGGGGATAGAATGTACCTATTTGTCTTAGCAAAGGATCATTGTCATAACCAACAGTGGCAAAGGATAAATTGCCAAATTTGAGTGTCTACATGAGGCCAAATGTGGAGTTTGAGATTTCAAGCAAGATAAGTACATGTTAATGATATAATGTCTTTTTTATTTGTGATTGACTTTTGATTTGTATTTTGCCTTTTTTATTTCATTTTGATTGATTTTTCTTTTGGTATCATGGATTTTTTGAATTTTTTGTCTTTCTCTTTTCTTCCTCCATATATATCGGGTAGGTTAGTCACACAGTAATGAAATATGACTAACATTAGAGAGCTTACACCTAGTCGTTATAAAGGAGAACCTACAAACCAAGATGCTTAGAGACTCCTAGACTTGCACCTTAGAAAACAATATTTTGAAATTATTCTTGGTGTGTTTAATAAGGGGTGTATGCTAAAGGTAGATAGATACAATCAAAGTTCATAAATTAGTGATACAATGAAAAAATAGATAGATGAGACTTTTTATGAGAGGGTAAATCATGTAGATATATTATATAAGTCCAGCTACAAGAATCACAATTGACTCTAGAAGACAATATGACACTCTTGACAATTGTTATCCATTTCTAACAAAACACCTAGCTATGGTTGGGAGCTTAAGGTGAAAAATTATTAATAATGGATGTTGTGCATTTGTGAGGAAGGCCCATTGATCTCCCTGTTATGAATAATTAATTCATCATTTTTTATAAATTAAATTTGTGTTGTTAACTTTACTCTCTATTGTTGACAGTTTATGATTAATATGTAATTATTAGTTGTGTAGTTGCACTTCCTAATTCATAGGGTGTGTTACATGTAATATAGGTACTAAATAAACTCTGTGTAATAATTTTGTTAAGTTGAATACAAATGTTATTTTGATTCACATTTCCATTTGGTATCAATAAAGCATTTAAACCTATTAGGGAGGTGCTAGAAAAATTCTAGAAGGTTTTAAAAGGTCTAGCGAGAGTTTTTGTAGAAGAGAGACAAGAGGAGTAGTTCATAGAAGCACCCTCTTCCTCCTACTTCCTCTCATCCCCAACTCCTTGTCTACATCCCCTAATTTGTTGCAAAAATTTGCAGATTTTGGGAGGGAAAGAATTGAATATTTGTAGAGGTGTGGTTCAAAAATTGAGCAAAGAGAGAAGTCCCCATGCAATGTCTCTTTCTTCAGATCTGCATTTCATTGTGTGTGTTTAAACAAATATTTTTCTATCCTATTTTAAAAACATTGCATGTTTTCTGAAGTCTCTTCAAAAGAATAAAATAAAATTACACTATTTAAAGGTTTTGGTCTCTACATCAGGTGAACCCTCACTAACTTTGGTGGATCCCCACAGTTGGAGGTACCACTACATTATTGAAGAATGAATTTTGTTTGGGAAGATTCCTTCTATTTATAGCATTAATCTCAACAACCCCTAGTGTATGTTGGTCCACAAGTAGTCGACCCAAGTCATCAACTAGCAGTCTAAACTACATTTCAAACTCAGACACTTTCCCTCATTGAAGTGGCTCTATAACACCTATTAAGTTAAGTCTCCATCATGGCAGGGGTGTATCAAGGCTATAAATCCCAAGAAAAAATACATTGATGGCATCCGTAGATTGGAAAAGGCTCAAATCTACAAAGACAAATCTAGTTTATGCTAGCAATTAGGTGCAATCTTCTCTGAGCTTAAGCAGAAGACCAATAATTAAATTAGAATAAATAAGTGGCGTTAAAATAAAAAGATCTTAAGCTTCGATGGGACATAGCATAGAGGCTTCACCAAATACATATAGGGGTATTCCTAAAACACTTAGGATTCATTTTCTATAAAAAAAACATTTGAAATATTTTGATGGTATAAAATAACATGTCCTCTTATAACTTCCATGGCTAGCAAGCATGAAAGCCTTGGATATTTGGGGTGCGGGGTTTAATTCTAGAGCCAACCAAGTATTCCTCTAAAAGGAAATTCCCAACTCATAAAAGCTAAAAATAAACTTGGTTGCTTATATTAACCTGAGGTTACTTAGTCCATCTAGCCACTAATGCTTTAGTAGACACAAAGGGAAGTGGAGGTCCAATGGTCCACCCCTTCAAAGACAATTTTTTTACATTTTTATGTTTTTATTTTTTTGAGATATTTAGACAAAATAAAAAAGAGGGAAAACTTATCCAAAAAATATGAAAGGTATAGTTAGTTAGAACTAACTAAAATTAGAGGAGAAGCCTGAATTGGTATCAAACATCAAAACTTTTTATTTTGCAAATTTTCCAAAAATCTCAAGGTCCGGCCCTTCAAAAGACATTTTTTCTAGATATTTATAAAAAACAATAAAAGAGGGCAAAATCATCAAAAAATATAAAAGACGTAGTGTTTTCGCCCTCAAAATTCCCCTCTTTTTGAAGTCAAGTTTTGAAAATTTTGAGTCGGTACCTTGGAGTAATGGATCGCGTCGAGCCTGGTATTGTCTGCAATTTTCCATTCCATGGAGAACAATTTGAAATTCAGGCGTAAAGGTGGAGTTTTTCCCTTTCTTTTTATTCTTCCACAGTCGGAATGATGGGCATATCTTCCTTGTCAAAATTTTCCCCAACATCCACGGGGAGTATGTGGACATCTTAGATTGGATGCGTGCATGACCATGTTTCAAGTGATAGCGGAAGCCTCCACATGTCCAAATGGCACAAATCCAAGGGTAGGTCCCAAGGGACAGTCCTCAAACAAGCGCAAGGATTTCCACGTGTCCCAAGTCCAAAATGAAGATAGAAAAAACCTGAATCAGCTAAGTATGGAAGGTTCAGTGGACGGCACCATGTGCCTCATCGATGCAACTTCAAGGGTCGAAGCCAAAGGCGGTTCCCCAAACTTGCGCCAGCTCACCACGTGTCCCAGGTCTGAAAAGGGGACAAATTCCAGTTGTTTAATCGACTAAGAACAAAGAGGGTAAGCGGAAGCCTCCACGTGCCTCAATGGCACAACTTCAGAAGTGAGACCAAAGGGCCAGTCTTCAAATGAGCGCCAGATCACCACGTGGTCAGAGTTAAAGGAGATTCTAGGACTGGCGGAAGGATCCACGCGTCAATTCGGCGCCCTTTTAGGGGGAAAATCCAAAGCAGAAACTCAAATGAGTGCTAGCTCTCCACATGTCTAGGGTTTAATAAGAGTCCAAGTGGGCGGTAGGCTCGAATCGGCTAAGTACGAAGAACCGACAGAATCCTCCACATGTCTCTTCAGCGTAATTTCAAAGGAAGAACTGGCGAAAGCCTCCACGTGTCTCTTCGGCACAACTTCAAGGGAAGAATCAAGAGTGGGTCTCCAAATGTGCATGAGCTCGCCACATGGTCAAAGTCAAAGAAGGGGTAGAGCCTTTCATTGAATCAACTAAGTAAATAAGAGTTTGCGGAAGCCTCCACATGTTAGCTCGACGCAACTTCAATAGGAAAAATGTGGAGTAGGTCCCAAACTTGCACCATCCCTCCACGTGTCCAGGGTCATATATATGGCCTTGTCAAATGAAAGGGACTTAGTCAAAAACACAAAATTATTGAGCTAACCTGTATAGGGTCACGTGGTCACGTTTCAAGTCAAGGCGGGGGGGGGGGCCCTTTTTTTGTTTTGATGCCGTTGAAAAGTCAAAGCGGGAAAGGGAGGTGGGAATTTTGCTTCATTTCCAAAAGGGATAAAGTCAAAGAACCCGTAATTTGAGTTTTTTAGCCTGCGTTGAAAGGAGGTAAAAGTATAAAAGTGACCCGCAGCTCTGTCACCACTCAAGTAAAGCTACGTGTCAAGCCCATATCAAAAGCGGATGGGCGGGCCAAAATGTTCCAAAGTGCCATTTCTCTAAGAGGCACAAAATGCAAAAGGCATCCTCAGGCTCGTTTCTGTTTAAATCTCTCCCATATGGGTAGCTCAAATTCAAAGTTTGCAAAGGCATATTGAAAGACTACGATTCAATGTGTCTGGTTTTTCCGCTAGGCATGGAAACGGTTGAGGTGTTGGATAGACTCAGACATCGGTTTCTTGAATCATTTTTCATCATTTTTTGTAACCGAATGTAATTGTTCTTGGAAACTATTTAATGGCTTTTCCACGCCGTTGTTAGGGTTGGATCCTGGTACTCTGTAGATGTAATAGATTCGAAGTAATCAATACAAAATTTTTCCATTTTCTTCCTCTATTTCTCCTTCTTTCCTTGTCTGAAAATTTACGAAATCATCCATCTTTGCATGCTAAGAAACTTTGTGTTCTTGTTTCTATGATTTCTGGAACTTTGTGTCCGTGAAATTATATCTAGTTTAAAAGTGAATGATTCTATTTTTCATCTCCCTGGCTCAATACTTAGAAGGTTATACTCTGCTATCTATATTTCCTGAAGGTATTGTTATGTTCTTCCTTCCCCATCTCCTTAATTCTTCAATTCTTTCGTATTGATGATCTTTGGGCATAAATGTTTCAAAGTATCAGGAATCCATGCTTTGAAAGTTGTATATGTTTACATAAGTTTAGTTGCTTGCTTCCAATAAGGGAACCTCTCCCATTAAAGAGGAGGGACTTGTTGTCCCCTGACTGTGGTTTGTTAAAGTCCTATTTAAAAACCCAACAGTTTTTTGTGAATCCGATTTCATCAAATAGAACCCTGGGGATTTCGTTTCAAACGGAGCAAAAAAAAATCCCTTTCTAAAAGAATTGTGCAATTTCAAGATCATTATATCCTTTTGTTTTTTAATAAAAGGTCTTGAGAAATGAAGAGAATTCACCAGAAATCTATAACGGTATACACGTGGGAAGAAATCTCTCGAGGGGGTTGACATCTCCTCAAAATTCCACTCCTAGCTCAAGATTCCCATTTTACAACTTCTGGATGTCGGCTGGGCGCTTACCCTTTTAACGGCCCACCCGGGTTCCATTCTCCTCCCAAAACTTATCTCTTCCAGCAAGAAGAGGTTTTAAAAGGTAGGTGGGCGCATAGAGACTTAGCCGTGGAAAGAGGCACATTCTACAATGTGTTATTTTTAGGCACACCTCTTGGGAAATTAAAAATGCGTGGAATAAATAATAGTGATTTGAATGTAAAGCCAAATGATAGTTTAAAATGGCATTCCCCACATGCATAGGAACATCAGGCATATAGTCAAGTTGGTATCTCCATAATCGAGTGTGTCTTTGATACTTGCTGTCCAAGACCGGCGTTCCCAAAAACCACTTTTAGTACGTCACACAATTTGTCCACATGTCGCAATATAATTACTTGTTCCAACCTGCACAAAAAAACTTCAGTCAATTTTTAACCAAATGATGGCAGCCCCTTTTAAAAATGACCTTGGAAGACAATCAGGTTGGGCCTCTTGCTCTTCCTCAAGCTATTGCAAGAGTTACCTAGGGGTAACAGGAATTTTTTCTTCCAAATTCTGGGGTGATGGGAAAGGTTCATCTAGATGAACACATTGCATCCTTCATTGTTGCATGTGGGATTCTTGGGATTGAACATGAAGATGTCTCTGTCAGGATTTTTTTGGAGACATTGTAGGACAATGTTGCTGATTGATTTTATCATCTTCCTATTGGGTTGATCACTAATTGGAATACCATGACAACTCAGTTTGAGAAATTTTTTAAAGCTGCTAAATATGTGCATGCTCTATTAGCTCAAATTTCTCATATCAATAAGAAACCATTTGAGCCCATGAGGGAGTTTGTGGCTAAATTCAAAAAGCTAATTAATAAGATTCCACAAAACACTCGTCTAGTGGATCAAATCCAAAAATGCTTCTTCCTCAATGCTTAGTTACCTGAAGTGAGTTATGTACTAAGGAGAGCTAACCTTGCAACTAGCCATCAATGTTGAGGATGACTTAATCATGTCTGGTAAACTAAAAAGAGAGTCCTCCAAATCTAAAGCTTATTCTTCTTCCTCTTCCCCTAGAGCCAATTATGAGCAGTTAGTGCAGAAGCTTGCAAATGATCTCATTGCTCTCAAGAAACAATTGGCTCATCATACTCCTTACCAAGATGTTCCAAGAAAAAAATTTCAGCCCAGGAACCATCTGCCTGCTTCCCAGACCAGATTAGCTATTGAAGGCCCACCCATCAAGGTTCCAGTCAATGCAACTTGTGAAGTTGAAGAACCTGATGATGAGGAGTGTAATGAACTCTATGAAGAACCAGAAGAAGAGGTTGATGAAGAATTGGAAGAGCTTGGTGGGTCTCAAGTTCATTTCCTCACCACTGAAGGTATGGATGATGAAAATGAATATGATGAAAGAGTGACAAATATGAATAGTGATTCATATGTTGTCATGACTCGAGAGCAAACAAACATAAAAGAAAAAGTGGTGCAGCCTGATAAGAAGTCCAAGGAGTTTCCTACAACTATTCCAGTGATTGCAAGAAGAGGAGCTCCTATTCCCATTGCCTCCACACAAAAGGTGAGTAAAGATAATTCCCCTTCTTTTGCTTCTGTTTTCAAAGCTCCTTTTCCTTCAAATCCTAAAACTAATAGATCAAAAGTATCTCAAATTCCTAGCAATGATGCCCCATCTACCTCTGGATCTTTTGATATTATTGATCACCTCAAAAATACTAAAATTCAAATTTCAGAGGAAGAGTTTCACTAAACACATTCAAAATATTTTGCTAAAGTGGTAAACTCTGTCAATTCAAAATCCAAAGCCTCATCCAATACTTCTAAAGGTATTTTGCCTACTCCTTATTCCTCACCTCAATCAAGCCTTATGGCTATAGTCACTTCCCCTAATGAGAAAATTGAACCATTCTATGTGACTCTTCTCATAGTTGGCCATAAACTCAGTAATTGTGTTATAGACTCCGGAGCATCAGACAATGTAATGCCTGCAAAAGTAACTCATGCTTTGGGCCTGACTCTAACACGTGCCTTTGGTTCCTGCTATTCCATGGAGAGTTAAAAAGTGCCTTTGGTTGGGAGAATTAAGGATGCACAAGTAGCTTTTGTTGCTTTTCCAGAGAAAAGGGTCTTAGCCACCATTTTGGTAGCTGATATTCCTCCCTCATATGGGATGTTGCTGAGTAGAAATTTCTGTAAGGAGGTAGGAGGTGAGATTCAAATGGACTGGTCACATGCTTTGATCCTGGTCGATGGGAAAATGAAGAAGTTGTTACTTGAGAGACAAACTAAATACATTGTGTAAAAGACTGATGATCCAAAAGTACAGATACTCTATGAAGATACAGGGCATGGTAACTACATGATCATGTCACAAGATGTGGTGGAACTTCCTAAGGGAGTGATTCATGACCCCAATGGCCTTTGGACTCTGGAGTTTGATGGAAGCTGCTCTTCAACTGGTTCTGGAGCTAGAGTGGTGTTGACCTCTCCAAAAGGAACATTCATCCTTTTTCTTTCAAGCTCTATTTTGAAAATACAAACAATACAACTGAATATGAGGCACTCATACTTGGATTGAACATGGAAAAAGAAATGGGAGTGAAGAATCTTTGTGCTCGTGGTGATGCAGAGTTGATTGTGAAACAAGTCAGGGATCCTTTCTAGTCAAGAATAGAAGATTGAAACATTATAGAAATCTTATCTGGGATTCAATTGAGTGTCTTAATGCTTTCTCCATTGAAGTTGTGCCAAGAGAAAGGAACACTAGAGCTGATTCTCTAGTTGTCTCAGGGTCTTTGCTAATTCCCCACCCAAATTTCTCTCAGGAGAAATTTACTATTGAAATGATTCATAGGTCCAATGTACCTGATAACGCAAATAACTGGTACGTTTTCAATGATGATCAACACTTGCTCTCATTCTTGGAGCTTGAGGATAATTTTGACCAGTTTTATTTTGAAGGAAGTGAGACTTTTCCTAGAGAGTGTGTATCCTATAATGAAGGAGATATCAAGGAAGAGACAGATCAAGATGGTTGCATCAAATTGAAAGGTAAAAAGATCCCTAAAGGACTGGTGAGTTTGGAGGATTTTTTTGATAAGAATGATAGGTACATTAAGTCTAAAGCTTCCCAAGGAGCTCGGCAGTCTGCTGAATGTGAAAATATTAATATTGGGAGTCTTGATGAACCCAAGATGGTGAACATTGGAAAATGTTGTACTCAAGAGGAGAAGAAAAAGGCAGTAAATCTACTAAAAAGGTATGTTGATGTTCTTGCCTATTTGTATGATGATCTCAAGGATTTCCAACCAAATGAGATGTAACACTTTATCCCTCTAAAACCTGGGATAAAACTATTCAAGAAAAAAAAAGGCAATACAATCCCAAGGTTGTTGACACTATTTTTCAGGAGATCAAGAAGTTACTAAAGGAAAGGATCATCTTCCTATACATCATTCAACATGGATTGCCAACATTGTTCCTATCAGGAAGAAGAATGGTGAGATTCACATCTGTGTGGATTTCAGGAATTTGAATCAGGCCTCTCTGAAGGAAAACTATCCTCTTCCCATGATGGATCAATTTTTTCAAGCCGTCACAGGCTCTGAGATGTTGTCTATGCTGGATGGATTCTCTGGATACAATCAAGTGGAAGTTAGTACCCCAAATCAACACAAAACTTCTTTCACTACTCCTTGGGGCACCTTTGCTTACAAGAGAATGCCTTTTGGTCTTATCAATGTGTAGTTCCACCTTTCAGAGGGCAATGGAATTGGATTTTGGAATTTTGAAGGGAAAGCGTGTGGTTATGTACCTTGATGATTTGATTGTTTTCTCCAAAACAAGGGCAGATCATTTTCAACATCTTGAAACAACCCTCTAGAAATGCAGAGAACATGGAGTTTCTCTCAATCCAAAGAAGTCTATCTTTTTTATCATTGAAGGCAAGTTGTTGGGGCATATTTTCTCCAAAGAGGGAATCAAGATAGATCCATAAAGAGTTCAAGCAATCCAGTAGATTCCTCTTCCCACAAGTAAAAAGGGGGTTCACTTTTTCTTTGGTAAGATAAACTTCCTGAGGAGATTCATTCCTAATTTTGTAGAACTGACTATGAGCATTGCTCACATGATGAAAGGAAATAAAAAATTTGGTTGGACTTATGAGGGTAAGGAATCATTTGAAGGTATCAAGAAATCCATTGCTAAAACTCCCATCTTAGCATGTCCTGCTTTCAGCAAGGATTTTATCATCTATTGCTATGCTACAGAGAGTACCTTAGCTGTTGTGCTAACTCAGAAGGATTCTGAGGATCATGAGCTTCCAATTGCTTTCATGAGCTACGTTCTGAAAGCTCATGAGTTGAAATATACTATGATGGAGAAACATGCTTTTTCAGTGGTCAAAGCTGTCAAACAGTTTCATTTTAATATTCGTAATTCTCACTCTGTTGTGCTTGTTCCTGATACAACCATCAAGTCCATTCTTACACACCAGGAGTTTGGGACTAAGAGGGGCAATTGGGTAGCAAAAGTTCAAGAATATGATCTTGATATCAAGCCAACTAAGCTAGTATGGGGTAAAGGCTTGTGTGAACTTATTACTGAAGGAGCTGATGGAACATTCTCTAAAGAATCAGTTGATGTTCTTGTTGTTCTCTTCCTCAGTTCAACAGATGAATGGTATGATGATATTACACATTTTCTTACTTATGGTGAGTTTCCATCCCACTTGAGTGCCAAGGAGAAGATGACTATTAAGCTAAGGTCTACACAATATGTATTTTGGGAGAATGCTTTGTTCAAACGAGGCATAGATGGAAGATTATTGAAGTTGAGTGTGGACAAAGAGCAACAAAAGAAGTTGTTCTCAGTTTTTCATGATCACGATTGTGGAGGCCATTTCTCTTCTGCTATCACTACCCATAAAATCCTTCGTGCTGGGTACTATTGGCCTACATTGTTCAGAGATGCATCAAAATGGGTAGGTAAGTGTGAAGCTTGTCATACTTTTGTTGGGAGACCTAAGTTGGATGCTTTGCCACTAAAGCTAGTAGTGATCGATGAGCCTTTTCAGCAGTGGGGATTGGATTTCATTGGGACTCTTAACCGACCTTCCAGTGTTGGGCATACTCACGTGCTAACTGCTACATACAACTTCAAATAGTGGGTAGATGTCATTCCAGTCAAAAGCACTACTTCTGAGGTGGTGCGTAATTTCATTAAGGAGAACATATTGATCAGGCTTGGGGTACCAAACAAGATTTTGACTAATAATGCTTTGAATTTTTCTTCTTCTGAGATGATGGATTTCTGCTATGGTTATGGAATTTCTCTTGCTCATTCTTCATACTACTAGCCCCAAGGGAATGGACAAACAAAATCAACAAATAAGAATCTGGTAACCATCGTTTGGAAGCTTGTCAATGACTCTCAGAGGAATTGGCACAAGAAAATTTATGATGCTCTCTGGGTAGATAGAATGTCTCCATACCCAAAAGAGCAATTAGAATGTCTCCATTTCAATTTGTGTATGGTGTTGAAGCTCAGTTGCCAGTAACAATGGAATTACCAGCCTTGCACTTTGTTATCAGCCAATTTTGACTGCGTAAAATTGTCAAAAAAAATTAAATAATTAAAAATTAGAAAATTTTGAAAAGTATTACTTTGCGTGGTTCATTGGACTCCTTGCGATCGTCTTATTTTTGTGATCGTTTCGGTCTTCGTTTCATGATTTTCGGGAAAGAACTCTTCCGGCCAGGCTATAAAACGCATTAAAATACATTAAAATAATTAATTAATATTTAATTAATTAATTGCTCCTTGTTTGATTAAATTAATTTTTAAAAAATCACTTAAGGAGTATTTAATTAAATAAATATAAATTAAAGTTCATTCGACAAGTTTTAGTGCCGGGGAAGTAAGCTTTTGTTTCCAACTGCCGGGTTGGCTTCCTGAACCCGGATTTCCACTTTCCTGGCAATTTCCTTCAAATTTCCCGCACGTGGGTTTTCCTCTGCCAATTGCCAAATCATGGATTGGCAAACGGGCATAAAATTCCCCAATTTCCCACATGGGGAAATTGGACGGGGATTGCCAACCCATTTTGCCATTCCCGTTGGCAATTGCCCGTTACTTTTCCCATTTCCCCCGGCACTTAAGCCACTACCCGGGATGAGAGGAAGTCGAATTAATCCTTGTAACTTCCTCCATCAAACCCGGTGGAAAAAGTCAGAAGCTTATTTTTCTTCAGAAAGACATAATATTTTGTTAACATTATGCAAGAGAAACCCACGCCATTGTGAGCAAAAAGAAATTAATCACAGAAAAAGACTAAAGGCAAATACATGCGGATTAATCACAGCAAAAAGACTAAAGGAGAAATACATGCGCATTGGTTGAAGGAAAAGACAGGAAGAGATAAAGAACAGTTTTAAAAGGCCACGCCTGGCAATGAGAAAGGAACAGTTTTTAAAACACAGAAAATAAATACAGTCCAAACGTTTTTGAGGGGGCGCCTGATATATGTGGACAGTTTTTAATAAAAAGGAGCTTTGTTTTCAGCCACCCAGCATTGGAGAAATCCACACATTTGTTTTAACCTATGTTCCAGCCAGCAAACAAAAACATACGCTTGCCATACATCTGTTGTAGCATTTGATGGAGCGTAGACAAGCATTCATGATTTTGGGTGAAGTTTAGGAAGCATACGGAACAGTGCGCGGTGAAGTTTAGGAAGCATACAGAACAGTGCGCGGCGAAGTTCAGGAAGCATACGGAACACTGCGCGACCCATACTCTGGAGAACATCATCGATTGATCCTGCATTACTGTCAATATTGTTTGCATTGCCTGTAGCTTTTAAAAAAAATAAATAAATAAAAAGAAGCGACCCGACCGATGGCGATGGGCAAGTATGTTTGAAAAACTAAATTGTTTTTGTGACTTGTTATATTCTGCATTTTCATCGGCCTTCAGGAAGAATGTGTGATGCATACGGATCAATCTGAGAAAACATACAGATTAATTGCTAAAGCTGCAACAAATGAAGGTCACAAATAGCAAACGTCATGCAGCTGTAGGCTCTTCTTTATTCTGAACTCTGATACATAGCAAGCTGCGTATTGGGTGAAGGAAAAAAAAGATACAGTCCAAAAGAAGACAAAAGAAAGAATTCATTTCCACGCGTGAAGAAAGAGGACTGCTAAAAAGAATAGCATCCCATGCTGGTCCAAAGTTTTAGTTCCACACAGCTAGAGGTAAAATACATCAAGCCAAAGCCCACACAAGACAAGAAAACCACGCATTCTTTTTGGAGGAGACGCCCAGCCAAGGAAGACAGCAATAGACAACAAGAGAATAAATTTGTTTTATTTGCCTAAAGCCAGAAGAAACGCCGAAGAAAGGAAACTCCATTCACGTAAATATTAAGATCGGGAGATTTTAATTGTTATTGTCAGAGTTAGAATTCGAGCTTGGTCTCGATTTGTTTTTATTAACATACTAAAAGTTGTAATTCGAGACAATTATTATTATCATTTTTAAAATAATAATAATAATAATATATAACGGGAATATTTTTCTTACATCAACGGGGTGTTGGAGACTGAGACCCAGCCCCATTTGCGTTGTTTGGCGTGCCTGAGTCACCTTTTGATTAAATTCATAATGGCCAAAAGATCCAAATTTGCAGGGAGATCGAGGAAGCCAGTGGAAAAATCTAATAAATCTGCCCTGAAATATGAATTCCAAGGAATTATTCCTCCCAGCTCCATTAAGTCGGCGTATGACAACATCACCGATACAAATCTGGGTCACATCAACGTGCAACAGTTTTGCGAGCGAGTGAAAACTGAAGGCAAAACCATTTTCTCTTATAGGCTTTACCACAGTGGCCTACCTCAAGCAGCAGCATTCCCTGTCTCGGTGCAGTGTCCAGAATTGGTGATTGCTTGTGCAGAGCATTACGATCCTGAGAGACGAGGAATTTATAAAGACAACCGCGAGCCTTTCCTCTTAATCACACCTGAACACATTGAGGAGTTGCTCGGGATACCTGACTTTCCTGAGAATGCAGATATCACTCGCCAGTCTGCGCAAGATTTCTGGGATGAAGAACCCCTAAGATGGAGCAAAATGGTTAACAACAATTGGCTGGTAACCAAGAGACCTCGGATTGACAGGCTCCCCAAAGAACTGTACCGCGTTGAGTTCGTGGAAGAGATTGGAGACATGATCACTCTCCTAAGTCGAGTTTTTGGTTTACCTTCTGCAAGGGTCTTCCACCCATGGATGTACCAGTTTATCTGTATCATCCTAGCCAAGAAGGAGTTTGTGGACTGGGCCACCATCATCAGCAACACCATTCACAAGCAATTGATAGAAGTCAAAATGACTGGATGCTTCTACATGACCTCATATCTGACCTATGCAGTAGCACGAAGAAAGCTATTTTCGGGACTTGAAACGAGAGGAGTCCTGGGGTCATCAAACAACGTTTTTCACTATTACCCTCAGCTCAGCTTCAAAAATAGTTCTCACCATTTTAGAAGAGTCAACGATGCATTCACCTTCCGCGTGATCCGGAACTTGAATCGAAATACCGAGGAAAGGTTTTCCAAAGAAGCCATGAGTGTCATTTCCCAATGGGGAACCTGGTTTATACAATTTTCATCTTTTTCCTACATTCGCGTGAGTGGCTTTGCTGGGACCCCATGGAAACTTCCCAAGTACGTCAGTGATAAGTGGGCGTTAATGGAGCTGGCGCGACAATTGTTCCAAGTTCACTGCTTACTTAGTGACAAGCACCGTTCAGGAATTCATTTCCCGATCCAAATCGGGGAATACCAATGCCCAAATTTATTCAGTGCACAACTAATGGAAAAGGAGTTTGCTCTCATAACCATCCATCCATATGTGAAGAGAGCCCAGTTCGATATCAATGGTTATATGCAAACGATTATGGGAGTGAAGTATCAACATAATCCTACCATGGAGGATTTCTGGGCCGCTTGCTCGGATGAACATGAGGTAAGGAGACGGGAGTACTCTCGCCTAACACTTGCTCAGATCAAGGCCTTCCACATCTGGAGTCCTCCCGATTCATTCATAACCGATGATGAGGATGTCGTCGATCCCTCGTATGATGCCATTGCCTTCACACCGTTGCCTCGAATCGACTGGACCAAAAGAGATGAATTTTCTCTCGATGGCAAGAACCAACCAATTATCGAAAGAAGCATATCTTGGTATGATAGGGAGCTTGCCAAATTTCAATCAATTCCGGATCACGTTTCAGAATCACAAAAATTGCCTATATCAGGACACCTCCATTCGACCAAGGTTTCTTCTCGATCAACTTCGTTACCATCCAATCATACACGACATACAAGAAAAGAATGGTTGCCAAAATCCACTTCGCCGAGCAACGTGTCACGAGGAGAGAGATCCAAAGATCCAAACCCTGAAGAAGGAAAGGAGCGTGTGTCTGGATTTTCTACCTCGAGTAGAGATTCTTCCACTCACATCATTAATAGCACTCATACGCTGGTAGCAAATGATCCTCAGCCATGCTTCGAACAAACACCCACTCAAGTGCAAGTAATTCAAATATCAAATACTTCGGAGCACGTAGTTCATGAAGGGATTTCCCAAAATCTCCCGAATGATCAGGAAGTGGACATTGAGGTTGTGTCTCCTCAAATCGAGGCCGTTGATAGGATTCAAGAAGGATCTCATGATGTCAGGGATAATGAGGATATTGATTCGAGCTCCAGGATTCTATATGCTGAGATAGTAAATGAAACTCCTTCTTGGGTTGATTCTGAAGTGAAGAAAAGGAAGAGAGTTGTCAAGCCAATCGACATTGATTTTGATGCCCTTTTCAAACTATCGAATGACACCATTCCTAAGAAGCCTAAGGTACTTTCTCGAATAATGGTGGATAATGATGGAAACAAGTTTGCAGACCTTGCCATTCCACGAGTGGATAAAGAGCGTAATGCTATGACTCTAGCTGACTATGAAGTTTCCAGACTAGGACTTGGGAGATCCACGTTAGAAAGTGACATGGCGATGGCTCGAGATTCAATTGATATCGTGCTAAAAAGATTGGAGAAATACAAGTCCCAAAATTCTTGGCTCAAGGCTGAAAAGAGTCAATTGGTGGAGTATGTTCAGCATTTGATAAATCCCATATCATCCACCTTCCCAGTACCTGATGCGGTGGCTGCCCCAGATGAAGAGACTCTTAATTTGTCAAAGGAAATAAACACGTTGGGCCATGTCACTAAAACTTGGCTTTCGGAGATTCTCGTTTTGGGCCAGGGAGCGATCAAGACTGCAGTTAAGCTTCATGAAGATATCAGTGTATATCTGGATCCAATTCTTTCTTTCAAAGAAACTTTTGTTTCTACTATATCAAATTTGGATGAGATATTGCCCAGTCTGCAGGAGATGACAAGTATGGAATCTTCAGTGTTGGCTATTGAAGGGATTCTCGAATTTGAACATCGAGGGACACGTTTTCTCTGGTGTCTACATCTCAAATCGAGAAAGACGCTTCTTGTGGATTCTATGATCCATTATGACAACATGTGCAATGAAGTTTTCGCTTCACTTTCCTTGATCCAGGATTTCATAGCTGAGATTCCTTGCAACCTAGTAAATGAGCATAATCAAAGGTGTTCATCGGAGCAGGTGGAAGAACAATTTTCACGATTGTTCAAAGACATGTACACTCCTGCCAACAATTTCTCGTCGGTTTCCATGGAACGGTGTATCAAATTGAAGAACTTGTTTGAGAATGCTCAGTCTAAAATTGTTAATTTAAATGATATGCCAAGTAGAATTCTTGAATTGCAGGTATTTTGTGAGGCTATTCTTCGGCCAAGTGAACCTCCAGAAGAAGAAAAGATGTTTGAAACTTTGGGAAGGTTTAGATCCTTTCAATTATCAAAAGCAGCAGATCCTAATTTCACCGGCGGTGTAGGGAGTTGATTTTCTTGATATCTAGCGAATTGGGAGAGTCCATTTCTCATACGTTTGAGATAGGCGGACCCCGTTTCAATGGATAAGGCACTGGTTATTATTGTATATTTTAAAAGGTGTTGTTATTTGGGAAACATTGGATATTTTAAGTAATTTCTATTTTTGGGTTGTATTTAATAAAGTTGGTTAGAAAAAGTCAAAGGTCACTTAAGTGCCTTATTTAATGATCATGTAAAACCCTAACTACTTTGTAACCAACTTTTGGGTTATAAAAGGAAGTCAGGGGCTCATTTGTAAGGGTGACTTTGAGAGAGGAGAAGAAGATACTTTTGTGCAAGCTTTGTTTCAAGAAGAAACTTTGTGTTCTTTGTGAAAAACATTTTGGAGTTAATAGAATAAGAACTTTGTGTCTCATTCATTGTCTCTTGTAACATTTGGTGTTCTTATGTTCATTAGATGTTAGGTGTTTGAATCTTGCATGCAAATATTATCTTTGATCTTATTGTCAACATTAGTAATCAGTTGTTCTAGTTCACAGTGATCAAGCTCTGACTATCTACTTGCTCATGTGTGTTCCCTTTTGCATGTTCTTGTTTGGCTAACTCAAACTCCGTTTTATTTGTGTTGGTTATTCATCTTTTCTCTTCATGCAATATTAGGCTCTGTTTTTACCTAACTCTTGCATGTTCTTTCAGTCCATTCCATTCCACTCCTTTCTTCATTTCATTCTATCTCCTTCATTCACTTTTCTTCCATTGATGTTCCAAAACACCCCCCACATACAATTTTGAATGTACAGATGTAAATACAGTTTTGGTTTTCAATAAAGGCAGCCTCACCTTCATTGAGGAGGGACTTCGTTCCCACACTGTTGCATGTCATTTGCATGTGTGCAAATCCATATGCTAACACACTTAATGAAGGCTATTGAAGATTCAAGTTTTACCAGTTCCTTAGACAAGAGGATCATGTATCTCCAGAAGCTGGATGAAGACAGGTTACAAATTTTTGATAGGATATCAGCTCATCAACTGAAGGTGAAAGCTTTTTTTGACAAGAAAGCTAGACCCAGAGATTTTCAAGTGGGAGACGTTGTTCTGCTGTGGGACAAAAAACATGAACCTTGAGGAATCCATGGTAATTTTGATTCCCTTTGGCTTGGTCCTTTTAAAATCAAGCACTTTGCTGGAGAAAATTATTTCTATTTGGATTATATGGATGGTTCTCCTCTCCCACTTCCTTATAGTGGGCAATATCTGAAGTTGTTCGAGTCCTAGGTGACTAGGCAGTCCTTTTGTATATTGTGTACAGTGTTGTTGGTTTTGGGTTGTCCCTTTGTGTTTTGTTTCTATTTTTCCTTTTGGTTTGTTTCCCTTTCCATGTGTTGTCTTCTGTATTGGTTTTTCCTTTTACTCTATTTTCCCAATGGATAAGGTACTGGTCTGCTTCCCCTAATTTTTTCTATGGTCCTTGATCGTGCCTCATTCCTCTGTCAAGTCATCCCCAGAAAGATCCAGTTGTTGTCGCCCTCAAAATTCCCCTCTTTTTGAAGTCAAGTTTTGAAAATTTTGAGTCGGTACCTTGGATTAATGGATAGCGTCAAGCCTGGTATTGTCTGCAATTTTCCATTCCATGGAGAACAATTTGAAATTCAGGTGTAAAGATGGAGTTTTTCCCTTTCTTTTCATTATTCCACAGTCGGAATGACAAGCATAGCTTCCCTATCAATTTTTACCCCAACATCCATGGGGAGTATGTGGACATCTCAGATTGGATGCGGCATGACCATGTTTCAAGTGATAGTGGAAGCCTCCACATGTCCAAACGGCACAAATCCAAGGGTAGGTCCCAAGGGACAGTCCTTAGACAAGCGCAGGCTTTCCACGTGTCCCAGGTCCAAAATGAAGACAAAACAAGCCTGAATTGGCTAAGTATGGAAGGTTCAGCGGACGGCGCCATGTGCCTCATCGACACAGCTTCAAGGGTCGAAGCCAAAGGTGGTTCCCCAAACTTGCGCCAGCTCTCCCTGTGTCCCAGGTCTGAAAAGGGGACAGATTCGGTCGTTGAATTGGCTAAGTACAAAGAGGGTCAGCGGAAGCCTCCACATGCCTCAATGGCGTAACTTCAGAAGTGAGACCAAAGGTCCAATCTTCAAATGAGTGCCAACTCGCCATGTGGTCAGAGTTAAAGGAGAGTCCCAGACCGGCGGAAGGAGCCACGCGTTAGCTTGGTGCCCTTTCAGGGGGAAAATCTAAAGAAAAAACTCAAATGAGTGCCTTCTCTCCACGTGTCTAGGGTTTAACAGAAGTCAAGTGGGCAGCAAGCCCAAATCGTCTGAGTATGAAGAACCGGCGGAAGCCTCCACGTGTCTCTTCGGTGCGACTTTAAGGGAAGAATCAAGAGTGGGTCTCCAAATGTGCGTGAGCTCACCACGTGGTCAAAATCAAAGAAGGGGCAGAGCCGACCGTTGAGTCAGCTAAGTACATAAGATTTTGTGGAAGCCTCCACGTGTCAGCTCAGCGTAGCTTCAATAGGAAAAATCCGGAGGCAGGTCCCAAACTTGCGCCAGTCCTCCACGTGTCCAGGGTCATATATATGGCCCCACCAAATGAAAGGGACTTAGTCAAAAATGTAAAATTATTGAACTAACCCGCAAAGGGCCACATGGTCACGTTTCAAGTCAAGGTGGGGGCCGGGCCATTTTTGTGTTTTGATGCCGTTGAAAAGTCAAGGCAGGGAGGCGGGTCGGCAGAGCAATTTGAGTTTTTTAGCCTACGTTGAAAAGAGGTAAAAGTATAAAAGTGACCCGCGACTTCGTCACCACTCAAGTAAATCCATGTGTCAATCCCGTATCAAAAGCGGGTGGGTGGGCCAAAAGTTCCAAAGTGCCAATTCTCTAAGAGGCACAAAATGCAAAAGGCGTCCCCAGGCCCGTTTCTGTTTAAATCTCTCCCACGTGGGTGGCTCAAATTCAAAATTTGCAAAGGTAGATTGAATGAATGCGATTTAATGCGTTTGGTTTTGTCACCAAGAATGGAAATGGCCGAGGCATTGGAGAGACTCAAACATCTATTTCTTGAATCAGTTTTCATCATTTTTTGTAACTAAATGTAACCATTCTTGGAAACTATTTAATGGATTTTCCACGTCATTGTTAGGGTTGGATCTTGGTACTCTGTATATGTAATAGATTCGAAGTAATCAATACAGAAGTTTTCCCTTTTCTTCCTCTATTACTCCTTCTTTCCTTGTCTGGAAATTTGGGAATCATCCATCTTTGCATGTTAAGAAACTTTTTGTTCTTGTTTCTATGATTTCTGGAACTGTGTCTGTGAAATTATATCTGTTTTGAAAGTGAATTATTCTATTCTGCATCGTCCTGGCTCAATACTTAGAAGGGTATACTCTGCTATCTATATTTCCTGAAGGTATTGTTATATTCTTCCTTCCCCATCTCCTTAATTATTCTATTTTTTTGTATTGATAATCTTTGGGCATAAACGTTTCAAAGTATCAGGAATCCACGCTTTGAAAGTTGTATATTTGTACATAAGTTTTGTTGCTTGCTTTCAATAAGGGAACCTCTCCCATTAAAGAGGAGGGACTTGTTGTCCCCTGATTGTGGTTTGTTAAAGTCCTATTTAAAAACCCAACACGTAGTTAGTTAAAACTAACTAAAATTAGAGGAGAAACCTATTTGGGTTCAAACATCAAAACTTTTGATTTTGAAAATCTCCCAAAAATCTCAAAAGAAACAAAAAATCATTTTTTTCAAAACATTTGAGGGAGAATTTGTTGCAAAAATTGCAAAATTTTCATTTTTTTCGAGAGGGTACTTTTCATGTATATTGTATATCGCATTATACAAATGTGCACGTTGTCATTTCAACTACAAAAATTGTAAAAAATTACAAAGAAAGCATTGTAAACAATAAAATTATTCGTGCAAACTCGTGAAATCAGTTGATCTCATTAGCAACATTCGGTATATATTGTGCCTCTAGGTCATGCTTACGAGCAATGTTATCGCATTAAACTATTACATCTAATTCCTAACATAATAGGCATTAACAATGGGGTCCAGGTATCATCCCTATAAATCATTGGGGAGAAATAAGGCACTTGCACTTATTTCTCCCTCCATCCATTTTTCATCTGTTACAATCGCTAGAAGTGAATCTTAACATGTGGATTCATTTAGTAAGAAAGTGTCATTGATTACATAGATCTCTTTAACGTATTGTATATGTACCATGTACTATTCTTCTCTCAAGTGTGTTAACGTCTCTCTCACGTATGACCTCATATATCGAGAGGACGATCTTCTTCCACCTATTGATGATTATATTGGAAGAGTGTGTATATAAAGATGTTCGGTGTATCGGTCTGACAATATATAAAGGGTGACCTCTTTGGAGTGATAAAGAACCATCTCCTTTATCATATTCTGCACACATAGCTGCAAAGGATCCAAAGTTATTTCTATCAGATTCACGGCTCCTACATGGAGAAAACTATGTTGCTTGGAAAACAAAAATCAGAACACAACTTGAATTTGAATACATTTATAATGTAGTTGATGGCTCGTTGGTTAGACCTAAAAATGTTATACAATGTCAGTTTGAAAAATCAAATCATAAGGCCAAGTTGATCATATTGCTTGGAGTTTCAAATAAGGTTAAACACCACATTTGAGATGCTACAATAGCCAAGGAAGCATGGGATAAGCGCAACAAAGTGTATGAGGATAATAATCATAACATCATTCTCTATCTCCAAAGTTAGCTACATAGTCTCAAAATGCAAAGTGGTGAAAAATAGAATCCTTTCTAAGGCGTATTGTAACTTTGACAATATCACTCCTTGCACTAGAAGTAGAAGTGATAAATGCATCTCTCATATCAGTTATCTTGAGAGCATTTCCCCCTTTCTATAGAATCTTTGAAACCACTTTAAATGTCATGAGACAAACACCACAATTTAAGAAGTTGGTGAATATGTTGCAACAAGAATAATCCACACACATGGTAGAACAAGAAGAGTATTAGAATAGTTATCTTATATAATCTTAATTAAATCTTATTACATTGTTTAATGTGTGTTGTTATAGTGGTTATAACAACTTGGGTAATTTGTTGGGTTTGTTCTACGGGTTAGCTATTTCTTACTTCATGTCATTCTTTGTTGCACCCACCTCCTTTATAGAAGCTTGTTATATGTCTATTTAATAGGTCATCTATCTATGAATAATATTACGGCTTGGTTATTCCAAATTTATGGTATCAGATCCGATGTAGAGAGATATAACTATTTACATGCATTCAATAAGAAAGGAGGGATCAACCAACAACTCTTACCCAAACCTCTATAAATGGGGATCCTTAAAGATGCCTAAAATGGCTCAAAAATGTACTTATCGATCTATTTCACCTTAGAAGGCTTCTCCATTCACCATTCCCTTTTCATATGCCTCATGCAATGTCAAATCAACCATTAAAGTGATCACAATTCTTGAAACTCAAACCTTTTTCATTGTTCTTGTCTTCTCCTTCACTAGTTCTCTTAGCTCAAAACAAGAAATTTGGCCTTTTTATCCTTCAATATATTCTTCAACCTATGCACCCTATTCATACACTTCAAACAAGTGTTACAGAAACTAAAAAATTGATCCAAAAATATCCATACATCAAACTTCCACATATCTTCCTCTAGATTGTTCTATAGTGCTCTTAAGACCATGCATCTTGCTAGCTTCAAGGTTAGAATGATTTATAAATACCCATCAAGGAGTAAAAACATATTCAAATACCCTTTTTGGACCTTGTGGTGTGCCCTAAGTTTCAGAACCCAACTCACCTTTCTATTTTCACAATCACTCTTTTCTCCTCTAGGCTCACTAGACCTCAACTAGCCTTGTTTCAGTCCTTTTCCTTTCATAACTTTGCTTGCATGAGGGATCAAGGAAAAAACTTACCATATTTTGCACCCATTTTCCCTTTCTTTCCATGTGCATAGTTTCAAGATTGAATTCCACACCTAACTCCTACTTCCTTTGTAGATGGACCTTCCCAATTAGGTCTTGTGACTGTGTTCACTATCATATTAGGGACTGTCATAAATAACTAAAAATGCCACCCATGGAACTTCAAATTTCCTTCTTCAACAGCTAAAGGAAATTTTATCCTTTGTCTCTTTCAAATTTCAAACTCATACTCACTGTTTTGTGCCTTCATTTCACAAACCCTAGTTAAACCCTAAGAGAGGTTTCCTAAGAACCCAAGAAGAGAAAAATTGGTATAAAAATCTTAAAACTTCTTTTCAAGCCATAAATTTTGGACCTGAGGTATTTTATAGAATTTTACATGGTATTATCTTACCAGTGCAATGAAATTAAATGCCCACACATGAGAATGAAGTCTCTATACCTGAACCGGTTAGTAGATGCACAAAGACACAAATTTATAAGCTCATTCCCATAAACTAAGCACTTTATCTTCTTATCTTGGAACTAGATTCCTCTTACTTATATTATTTTATTGAATTCCTTAACACATTTCCTCCATATACCTTTGTAAGGTTTCCCCATGGTCCTATCATGCCAATACATAGTCTAAGGTTGCTTCTTAATCAAGAATAGGGTACAAATCCTCAATCATTACTAACTTAAGCACTTGCATGGAGTTTCCTTATAAGACAAACTTTACCAAAAAATCACCTTCTTGAACAGGAAATGTCTTCAAGCAATGATCCTTCACCCATATTTCATAAGAGCCAACAACATCCACTAACACCATGAAAAATGCAGTCTAAAACAGAGAATACCTTAATATACTTGTATTATTTTCCTAAGTTAAGACCGTTGAAATCTTCCTCCCAATCCTTTAAGAAGGATTCTCTCCCACAAACAATAAATCTTCCTTCCTAAATGCATAACCTTGAGAAATGAGAAACATACACACTCAGTTCCACCATGCAAAATAGAGTTCTTCATATATATATATATAATTTTCATACAAAATTGTAGGTGACATCCTTCACTTGCCTTCTCCTCATTCTCCTTCCTCAAGGAATGTCTTTTCCACTCACTCTCTTTCTCCTTTATTCAAATTTTCATCCTTTCATATAACTTCTTCTTGAACCCTAACTACCCCTTGACTCATTTATGACTCTTCATATGCCTTTTTCAATAAAGGAGGCATTTTTACAACATTTTTGACATTTCATAAACTTTAACTCACTCCTAGGACTTGTGCCTATACCTATTGCACTTGCACACATTTTAAACCATCCTTTTTTTTACCTTGTCAAGCCTCATTGGCTTATTACATGCTTATGAGATTTGAATTACATTTTGGAGGGAAACTATTGATTTGAATTTTTAAACAACTTAAGCAGCTAAGACTCCTTCACATGTCTAAAACATACCATGAGACACCTAACTCATTCTACATGACCATGAATAAGGTTAATTTGTCATTCTTGAGGTTTATTTGATGATGCCCCTACATCAAGAACTCATGATAGGAAGATCTTGGAGAAAAACCTATGAGGGAGGAGGTCTGGTCAATGAGAAAGCATGGAGATTTCAAGTACCTTGTGTAAAAGATCCTCTGGAGAAAGGCACAACCCAAATTTTAGTGCATGTGAGAGGGAGGAAGTGTGGGAATATCAACACACCCAAAGGAGACTCAAATCATGTGACTCTGGTCAATTGCTTCTATTTGGTGTTGAAGAAATGTGTTGATGTCTGATGAGAAGTTGATAGTATTATAAAAAGAGGAACCTGAAAAAAAAAAACACCATCCAAGATTAGAATAAAGACATCTTTTAGGGTGTACGTGATTTGTTTTCCATAATTCAATTCATAAGAAAAGATCTACGTGTAAGCAAGAGATATTGCATTTGGGTAAGTTGTGGTAAGCTTTGGATTGTACTGGTGAATTCGGATAAGTTGTGGTGAGCTTTGGAATATGGAAGTGTGTTCTGATTAAGGCGTGATCTTACCTGGACCAAGAAATATTCATTATACAGACTCCTAAAATACGAAAACCAACCTCTTTTTTGTTGTTTTTTTGGGGGAGTGAAGCATTTTGGTGGAACTTGAGGCCATTGTGAAGCAGTGCCAAAATTTACAGCACATAGGTGATTCCTTATTAGTAATTCATGTTAACCAAAGTCTACAAAAAATTTAATCTTAGTGAAAAAAAATTATAGTTGAAACTAATTTGAAAATTTTAAATTTTTCCTTTAAATCTACCTAGAAGGCAGTGATTTCCATAGTTGGAAAACCACAAAATGAAAACACTTGACATTTTGTCACATTGTTTGAATTAAGGCCCTAGCCGTATGTAAAAGGAAATTTTTTCAAAGAGCTTGAAAATCTTGTGATTTTAATTTTTTGTGATTTTTAGGTAAATTTGAGGGAAACAGTTATTTTAAAATTTCACAAACGCTAAAGAGTTGTTTCTTGAAAAATAGCAGTGTTGTCCAGTGTTAGGATAAAATCAATTTACAAAAGGAATTTTTCTGAAAGCCTCTATAGTTTTTTTCTATTTAATTATTTTAGTGAAAATTTAGGTCAAATTGTTGGTTTACAATGCTTATTGTTGCCAGATTCACAAAAATTAAGTAGAAATAACTTTAGTTTGTTGAGTCATAAGATACTTACAATATGTGAGTATCAAAATCTTGATCAAATTATACTTGGCAAAGAAAAAAGACTAGATAATGATGAACTTTCAGTTGATGAACCTGATAACTATGATAAGTGTCATAGAGAAGCATTGACATTGTTAAGACTTTCAGTGGCTGACATTCATGATGTTAGAAATGAAACTAGTGCTTTGGATTTGTGGAAAAGTCTAACATATAAGCACCAGGATTTAGAAGTTGGTAGAGTATTGTACTTGAAATTTTTGTTATTTTCCACTAAAATGTAGGAGGAAGGTTCAGTCTTTGAATTATTGTTGTCGTTGAAGGAAATTTGTGATCAGTTGAAAGCGATGGAAAAGCCTACAGATGAGAAAGATTTTTTTTCTATGATACTACAAAACCTGCAGGCATCATTTGACTCATTTGTTGGGTCAATGCATATGATTGTAGAAACACAGGAGATTTATTTTCAGAAGTTGTCTACACTTATCATGCAAAAGGAGAGAAGGAAAATTCATGCATATTCCTCGACATCAATGGCTACAAAAAGTGCTTTTATGCAAGGACAAGAGGAAAGGGAAAATGGTTAGCAAAAAAAGAGTCTTCAAATAGTAATGTAAGTGATTCCAAGAAATCAAAATGGAAGTGTTTTTATTGCAATAAAACATGTCATTTTAAGAAAGATTGTATAAAGAAAAAAGATGATACGGATAATTCAAACAAGAAATATAGACATGATAATATTGCAGAAGAAGAGACATCTATTGAATTTTCCTTTGCAACATCACATGACCAATCCAGTCAGTCTCACACTTGTTACTTTGACTTGGGAGCTTCGTGACACCACACTTGTCATTGAGATTGGTATGTAAACTTCATTGAGGATAATAGTAGTAATGAAAATATTTCTTTAGGTGATGTATGGACACATGACATTAAGGCATGTGGGGATGTACCAATCATTTTGAATAATGAGTACAAATATACATTTAATAATGTCCTATATGTACCATATATGAATAAAAACCTTTTGTCCATAAATGAAATTACTAAAAAGCAACTAGTAGTTAAGTTTGACAGAAATAAATGTAATGTCACTACACTCGGTGATAAGCTTATTGTTGTTGGTATAAAAGAAAGGGGACTATACAAACTTTTAGATCCTAAATCAGTAGAACAATATGCTTTAGCAACAATTGAGAAGTTTAGTAGTCTACAACATGCAAGATATGGCCATTTGGGTTACCAATATTTAATCATGTTGAGTAAAAATAAAATGGTGCATGGAATCCCATCTATTCAGGAAAATCAAATGTTTGTGAAGGGTGTATGTTGGGTAAATAGGTCAGAAAACCATTTCTTACTGGTAAAGCATAGAGGGTAGAATGTGTGTTAGATTTGGTACATACATATCTGCATGGTCCTTTGAAAACTAACAGTGTAGTTGGTGCTCTTTATTTCTTATTGATAGTTGATGATTTCTCTCAAAAAATGTGGGTGTATTTTCTTAAGAAGAAATCATAGTGTTTTGCTAATGGTTTTGCACATAAAATCACTAGTTGAAAATCATACAAGTAAAAATTTCAAGGCCTTTAGCTCGGATAATGGTGGAGAGTTTGTCTCCAATGAATTCAATGACTAGTGCACAAAGGAAGGTATAAACTGGCAGAATACCACTCCTTACACTCCACAACAAAATAGAGTAGTGGAAAGGAGAAACAAGACTATTTTAGATATGGCATGATGTATGGTGCAAAGTGGAAATGTACCTTTTTGGTATTGTGTGGAAGCTGTAAATATTATAGTGCACATCTTGAATAGATGTCCATGTAAATTTGTGCAAGATATCACTCTTGAAGAAGCATGGTCAAGTAGAAAGTCAGATGTAAGTGATTTCCATATTTTTGGTTGTATTTTTTTAGCATTAATTCCTACAAAAAAAGGATTGGTTTAGATGTTAAAATTTAAAAGTACGTGTTGGTGGACTATAGTGAGAAATACAAAACATATATATTACTAGATATCTCTACAAATAAGGTTGTTATAAGTAGATATATGATAATAGATGATAAAATATTGTATTTCTCAAAATATGGTATACGTATTGATACTATTAATCTTTGGATTCCTAATGATGATTGTGAAATCAAGTTCTGGTACTAAAATGGAACATAACTTAAAAAGGAGAGCACCAAGAAGTCTAGCTCCATAGCGCATCCTAGTAAAATAAAAAATTGATCTAGCTAGTCAACATAAAATGCCAAAGTGGTATTATAACACACTACAAGATTTTCATCAAGATCAGCTTCCAAAATCATTGGAAGGTAGATCTATCATATCTGGGAAACAAGTACAAAATCTTGAGCACGTAAACTTTTCTCTCAATTCATTTGTTTCACAAATTTTTGAGCCAACTACTTATGCAGATGCTAAAGGAAATCCTGAATGGGAATCTACCATGAAGTTGAAGTATGATGCTCTAATGAAAAATGGAATTTGGGTGTTTTCATATTTACCCCTAAGTAATAAATTCATTGGTTGTAAATGGATTTAAAAAGTGAAATGTAAGTCATATGGTTCCTTAGATAAGTATAAATCCCATCTTATTGCAAAGGGTTATGCATAAGAAGAAGGGGTAGATTATGAAGAAATATTCAATCCTATAGCTAAAAGGGTAACATTCAAAATGGTTATATCTATTTTTGCTCAATTTTGTTGGAAAGTATTTTAGATGGATGTGAAAAGTACTTTTCTAAATGGGGACTTCAAGGAAGAGGTGTACATGGGACAACCACAGGGATTCTAGATTCCTGGGAAAGAGCATTTGGTTTGTAGTTTATTGAATTCCTTGCATGGACTTAAGTTGGATCCTCGAGCCTGGCATTTTAAAATTGATAAATATCCTAGAGTCCGGTTTTTAAAGATGTGATGTAAAATCTACTCTCTATGTTAAATTGGTTGGTGATGACATAGTGGTTCTAGTTGTCTATGTTGATGATCTTCCCATCATTGGAAGTAGTAATGACTTGATCAAATAGGTGAAATCTGACATTTATTCTATGTTTGAAATGTTTGATTTAAGACTACTTCAATATTGTCTAGGTGTAGAGTTTTGGAAATGCTACAATTTTGGTTATACAATATTTGTATCCCAAACAAAATATGCCATATCTTGTTACAAAAAATTAAAATGTATGATTTTAATCTAACAACTACACATATGCAATTGGGACAAAACTCTCAAATGACATTAATTCACCATTGGACAATTTGATTTATCTTACTACTACTAGACCAAATTTATGTTTTACAATAATTTGTCTTTCTCGCTTCATGGCTAAACCACATGAAGAACATAAGCAAGCTACAAAATGAGTTCTTAGATATGTCAAAAGAACTCTTGAATTTGGCATTCTATATAAATAAACTGATGGTTTTAAGCTAACAAGGTATACTGATTTAGATTGAGCAGGACCAATTGATTCTAAAAATTCTACAGCATGTTATGTTTTAACTCTTGGATCAAGATCATTTTCATGGTAGAGTAATCTTTAGAGTACATTTGCATTGTCTTCTACTGAGGCTGAGTATAAAGAAATGGTTAGTGCAAGTAGAGAATTGATGTGGATTCAATCAGTATTGGAGGATCTTCAACTTGATTAATCAACACCTACACCTATCTACCGTGACAACCAGAGTGTACTAAATATGGTGAAGAGTCTAATATTTCATGTCATGACAAAGCACATTGAAATTCACCATCACTACATTCAAAAGTTAGTTACTAATGAAGACATTTGTCTTTATTATTGTTCTACCTCAGAGAAACTAGTTAATATAATGACTAAACCTTTATGTAAAGATAAATTTATAAAATTATAAGATATGATTGGAGTTTTTTCAAGTTCATTCATTAAGGGAGTGTGTTAAAATAATTAGCTTATATAAGCGTAATTAAATTTTAGTATATTGTGCAATGTGTGTTGTTATAAGGGTTATAACAACTTGGGTAATTTGTTGGGTTTGTTCCATGGGTAAATTTATTTTTTTCTTCTTGGCATTCTTTGTCACACCCACCTCCTTCTTTATAGGATCTTGTTGTATGCCTATTTAATAGGATATCTCTCTATGAATAATATTACGACTTGGTTATTCTAAAATTTAAGAGGAACATGCTCTAGCTTCGTATCAAAAAGGAAAAAAGTCTCCAAAGCAACCCAGAAGCAAAGTAATCAACAAAACCATCAAGGGAAAAAAAAAGAAAAATAGTGTCTGATTTGTGAAAAGAACGGACATGAATTAAAATATTGTTGGTATAATGGATTCCAATAGAGCTCATCTAGTGGGAAGAATCCAAATACCCAACAATAATCCCACTCAAGAAAAACAAGTCTTAAGGATAGTAGAATAAGTAGCAATAACAAGGCAACATTGTTGATGAAGAAGAAAAAATCCACTGATGAGGACTTCGTGTATGCTGCAAAATATCACAATGAATCAATGTCTAAGAGTTATATCTAGTATGTTGACTTGGGTGCAACCCGACACATTGATATCCTGCAAAATTGACAAGGGAAATTTGCAGGTAACCATACCAAAAATTTTGTTTTGGTCCCTAAGGAAGTCTATTAACGTTCGAAATGATCCAAAACTCCCTTTCAAAAATAAAGTTTTTTAGAACTTAGCCATTTTTAGCTTCTTTAAACTCGACGCAGAAAATGGTGTGTCAACACTCTCAAAAGCGTGCCTTTTTGAAATAGGCGTAGGAATTCTCATGTCGACATACCAAAATGTGCGCCCCTTAAAAAGCCCTTTGGCTGCAGGAAATGTTGTGTCAACATCATAAAACATGCGCCAAGTAAATGTGCGCTAAGGCACTGAAATATGCGCTTATGGTGCTAAACGCAACATCCATAATTACGCCAAGGTGCATTTTAACCCATGTCAAAACTCTGAAAGGTGCGCCAAATAAAGTTGGTGAAATAATTAATGCTAGTTTTTCTATAAATAGGTACCCAACACCTGTCATTTTCACGATTTGAAAATTGAAAAAAGTGTTTTCTCTACGCCTGTCAGCCATCCTTGTCACCCCCACGTGCCATTTTTCGAGCTTTTGGACCCCAATGTCGTCCTTCGTCCTTTATCAATTTGGGTAAGTGGCTTCTACCATCCTTGTTGTTGCTATGTTTTTTATTTTTTGGTGGTGTTAGGTATTAGGGTTGTTAAAAAGATCAAATCTAAAAGAGGAACCTAACCATTTATAATCAACTGGAAATCCCTTTTCCTTTCCTTCCAGATCTGTAAATCTGGAAGGCCCCTGCCTCTGAAGAAACCAAAGGCCATTTTTCCCTGCTTATTATCTTGTTGAAACCCTCTCTTTACCATTTGAACAAACCAAAAGAGAGAAGAAATCAAAGAAATTGCAAAAATCATCTAAACCTTGGTGCACTGTCTTTCCATGTTGCACCTCCCACAGTCGCGCCTTGGCGCACTGTCCGCCCAGGTAACACAACCTTTTTTATGCGCCAGCCTAAAAAAAACTTAGCAGATTTTTGAGAGGCGCAGGCACATCTTGAAAAACATCAACATCTGCATGTTGTGTATCGCAAAACCGCGCCCCGCGCCTAACCCTTTGGCGCACTGATTTGCCTTGCAACATATTCCGAAGAAACGCCTTAGTGCACTTAAAGTGCATGTAACACAGACTTTTCCTGCACCCCACTAAAGCAAATTTTCCAAGGTGTAGGAGCATATTCCTTGACATCAACAGGCCATGTTATGTGTTGCAAAACCGCGCCCTCCGTCTTAACCTTGGCACTAAAACTTTGTGTGCAACACCTCCAGAAAACCGCGCCCTTTCTGCTTGGCGCAAATTTTCTCCTATAAACATTGGACGCAACTTTTTTTTCATGTCAACACCCCAGAAAGTGTGCCCAACAATTTTAAGGCCTTTGCATCATGCTATGAACTTGCGACTTGCACCCTAAACCTTATAATTGCTTGTTCTTCATTCTGCAAGCTTTCATTATGAATAACATGATGGTTGACATGGCTCTTTTGTGTTGGACCTCCTTGATCCTTCTTGCAGAACAACAACAGCCATCCGTGAGCTCACACATGTCTTCATCAAGCAAGAAACCAACAAAGTCTAAAGCTAAAGCAAAGCAATCGGAACAAGAGATGAAGTACAAATATCAGAAAGTTAGGATGCCTGACTCATATGCAGAGAGTGACCTTGACATCAGAGACTCTGAGCTGGGGCATATTGATATGGATGACTTTTGGGCAAGGACCAACCAAGCAAGCAGTGGCCCATGGATGAACAAACTGGTGGGCAGTGGATTGCACTTTGCAGCTGGGCTACTAGTAAGTGTTGTAAATAACGAATTCATCATGTTGGTTGCTCGATGTGTACAACAAGGACACTAGATGTGTCGAAGAAAAAGAAAAAAATATGATCATCGACCTCACATCTCGTCACTTTGAACTGACCCTGGGCATTCCTCATCACAGACCAGACAATATGTAGAGATAAGTCTAGAAGATAATGGTTCAAGAAAGACCTGGGACGACAATGAGGATAAATGCATGTAAATGATGAACGAAGCTTTACCTAAAGAATAAGAAGTTGGTGAGCAGATGGCCACAAACCATCCACCATAGTGACTTCAATGAGGAGTTGAGTGATACAATCACCTTCTTGAACAGAGTATTTGGGCTCCCTAATGCCCATTATTTCCACAAATGGATGTTGAGGTATCTAGAGACCATGAGCAAGAATACGCCTGATCAGCGTTTTGGCTGGGGTGAAATCATCAACGACACCATCTCCCAGCAGCTTCAACAAGTCTTAACAACTGGGAAGTTCTACATGAATTCCTACGTTGTATACACTGCAACATCAGCAAGAGATTTCGCGGGCTTAGCTCGAAATGGGGTATGGCCCCAGGTCAAAATATATGAATTCTACCCAGAGCTAAAGCTCAAGGCCAGCATCTCCCAGTTCTCCAAGATTAATGATGCCTTTTTCTATGAGGTAATCTGCTTACTGAGGCCGAATATGAGACACGGTTGGACCAGCCCGAGTGTGATTGCTGCCACAAAGAAATGGGGAGCATTGTTCACACAATTCCCCACATTCACATATCTCAGAGCGGTGAATTTCGAGGGTGAACCAATGAAGCTACCAAGGTATGCAGGGCCCAAGTTGATCCTCTTGGAGTTTTCAAGGCAACTGATCACTTACCATGAGAAGTGCATGAAGAGAAAGAAAGGAGGAACTCCATTCCCCCTTACAGTTGGCCGATACACCTGCACCACACTGGCCAAAGCACGGGAGATGTATGCTGAGCTGGAATTGCTAAATTTAAAGCACAACTTCCCAGCAAGGCCCACCTTCGACTGCCGGAGTTACCTCCCAAGGGAAAAAATTGATCCCATCCATGTTCCTGAGATCGAGGACATCTGGATCGACCTGACACATGAAATAGATATCAGGTGAAAGGATCACTCCCGGCTGGCTCTGGAGGAGATCGTCCACTATGGCATAGCCATCATCCCAAAGGGATTCCAAGAGACTGATCAAGAAATTGATCAGGTTTACCTTGACACAGATGGGGACGATTGGCCATTCACAGAGGTCGACAGAGCCAAAGCGCCTAAGACCATTTAGGAAAGGGTTAAGCCCACGTTGCAGCGCACCGAGCATTGGTGCAAACAAAATGGTCTCACCTACCTCGAGAGTAGATTTCACTACTTCTCCTTCAGGTAGAGCACCTCCAAGACCGGCCCAAGTGCTGAAAGGAAAAGGAAAGGACAAGGAGGGAGAATCAAGCAAACAAGAAGAAGCTCCTCAAAGCCCTCCTACTACTTCTGAGAAACAAGTGGTCGACCTGGTGTCTCCAGGTAAAGAAGAAGAAACCACAGAAGTTTCAATGGATACATCCACTCAGGATGTTATCACAGCTACAACTACTGAGGTACCCACCATTCCTTCTTCTGATCCTTCCCCTCCTCCTGTCATTGAAGCATCTATTCCTATGGATGTGTCTTCTTCTCTCCCTTCCTCCCTTCCATCTCCCACCTCTTCCATCTTCTCCTCTCTCGCGGATCTGTCACCCAGTGTTCCCTCCATCCAATTGTAGATCCCTTCCATTTCCATGTCCTTTTCTTCTCCTGTAGTAACTCTAGGCCCCACAAGCAGCAGCACATTGGACTCCTTGTCGATGCCACCACCAAGTGTTTCAACATTCTTCCCTGAGGCCTCTTCAGTTGCTTCCCCTTTCACTCTCGTTTCTTCTTCTATTCCCTCTACTCCCTCTCCCATAAGTCCTAGCTGGATTTTTGACCATCTGGGTCAGCATAAGAGAAAGGTTCCCATCGCACCCATGGACTTCTCCGTCATTCCGAAGAAGGGACCCAAGAAGCAGAAAGTGATAACTTGCTTTTCTAAGAGCACTTCGGGGGAGAGAGTCATGGAGATTGCATACCCAGATCCCACCAAAGAAAAGAAGGATCTGTCTCCCACAGACTTCACAGTGACTCAAGTCACAATGGGAACCTCGTCTGAAAGCCTACAAGGAGAAGCCTTGTCTGCAGTGGATGCTCTTTGCAAGAAGCTTCAAGAAGCAAAAGAGGAGAAGAGAATACTCAAGGAACAAAACAAACATCTCCTCCAAGCATTGCAGAGAATGGGCAATGCTCCTCCTGTGACTGCCGCCGAACCCACTGAAGTTCTCAGTCAGGATAAAATAAATGAATATGCTAAGATTGGTGAACAAGGCACAACAGTATCCTCCTGGATTGAGTGAATCCTCAGAGATAGTGAGGAAATGATTAAGAAATTCACAGTGCTCTACCAGGATATAGATCAAGCAAATAAGGAGCTACAAGCAGTAGCAGGTTCCCTCTCCGAGGAGTTGGATAATGCCAGGTTGCAACATGAAACATTCCAAGCAATGGCTAACTGCTCAGCTGACGACCTATTAAAGGTCGGCATCATCGATCACCCACGGGCACATAATAAAGCTCTCGTTGCATTAGATTACCGGGTTGATCAAATGGAATATATCCTGGAGAGGATAGATAAAATCAAGGATGAAGCCCTGGATGCACAATACAACATGGAGCAGACAGTTACAAAAATGTCTCTAGGGATGCTCAATGAATCGTACACCTTGAGGGAAGAAGATGATACATTCCAGTGCTTCAAGGCTATAGTCACTCAAGGTTTGGCACCAGAGGTCACTTTCGACCGAGAGTCAATCAATAACCTCTTGGCCTGCCGTGATTTCATTGGCTTCTTGATCGATGCATGTGAGGAGTTCGCCGGGTTACCTGACAAGCTCAAGAATGAAAAAGAAACTTGCGAAGTCATTGGCGACCATTTCAAAGGTCCAGATCATAATCAACTTCAGGAAATGATCAACAAGTTTATGGAATATCAAGCACAGTGTCACATCGACTCTCCTGATCAGAAGCAAGACACTCAGTTTAAGCAAAGAGATGATGAGGAGTAGTTTCTCCTCTTGTGTACGCTTTGATCATTTTTGTAAAAATATTTAAAAAGCATGTTGGCATTTACGATGACATCATCCATGTTGCACCATGGGATGTTGCCATCCAAAAACTTGCCCAAAGTCAACTTTTGACTTTTTAGATATTTTGTAAATATCTTGTAAGATATTTTGTAAATAGTGGTTGGTTTGTTTTTGTCTTCTTTCCTCTTCTCCTTCTATAAATACTTGAATACTTGTTGTATTCAAGGTGGACATTTTTGTATGAAAAAAGAAGTGAGGAGAGAAAGACTTTGTGCTTTCTTGTAACAAAAGAAATATTAATACATATGCTCAGACTTTGTGCTCAATATATGTGTTATTTGCATCAGATCTTTCTTAAGTTAGATCTATGTTTTTATTCTGTTGGATTCATTCCTATTATTGTCATATGTTCATCAGTATTGCTTTATTTGTTTATGTAAGTAAGTTTAGCTATGTTTACTACCAGCCCAAATCATAAACCTTCTGACCTTTCTGTCTTGGAATTCATTTCTTTTCTTTCTTCAGATCTACTCTCCTCCGTTCCTTCCCTTCTACCTTTCTGTTCGTTGTTAGAACTACCTCTACTGGGATGAGATCCCAAACCCCCTGAAGTTAGAATAGTGTAGATTTGCACAGATTCCTGCTTGATAGATTAGCAATAAACCAGTTTCGCTTTGTTGTCTCAAAGAGGGGCTATGCCCTGCACACTGTTGGCCTGTTTCCCCACGACCTGCCTAACCGACAGATTTTCAAACCAACAGTTTTTGGTGACTCTACTGGGGATCGAACTAAGGAAATAACTAAAAAACTGTAAAAATCACTACCAGTATTGCAAATTTTAACTCTTTGTTAAAAATTAAAGTTTTTGCATAAGTGGCTGAAACTAAAAATTTCCTTATACAAATCTATAGATCGGGGCCAGATAGAAGCTTTTAGTTCGCTGAGATTTTACAAAAAATTATACATTTCAGTAGATCTGAAGATTCTGACATTTTATGTTATTTTCATAACCTTGCAAAATTCAGTTCAAAGATCAGAAAATCAGCTTTCTAAATTGACCCACTTTTTATCCTTATTAATCTTTGTCAGAAAACCGCAATCAGTTGTTATTAAAGAGGATAAAATTAAAAATTGAAAAAGTACATGTTGCTAATTTTTTCCAGAAAAATCAGAAAATCAGCAAGTATAAACAAAAATTTGTTGTGAATGTACTCTTAATTATTGCATATCCGAATGGCTATACTGGCGGGTGAACAATTTACTCGTAGCAGAAGAGCTCGTGGAGAATTTGATCCAATCTTTGATCTACTTCAAAGGTACAATTTCAGTATCACTCCAGCATGATTCACATCACTAAGTTTAACAGATCGATCAACTCGAAGTGCCTCGCCTCCATGAAAGAGTCAAATTTCACAAGGTGCCTCGACATCGACTTGCAGTGCTCTTTTGCTAAGTGGAACCACACTCCCTACTCATGTTCTTTTTCCATTTTCAAATGGCAGTTAATCTACCTATACCATGGGGAAATGCCATGGGTCCTCTAGCACTGCCACATCCAGTACACCCCCTTCCCAGTGGAAATCGCAAGAATTTCTCAAAATTTGATGGGAGCAGAAATCAAAGCACAGACGCACATATAGCTGCATTTATTATGTCATGCAGTATTCTGGACATGACTCATGAGGACGTATCGGTACGTCTCTTTCTTGAGACCTTGCAAGGGCCTGCATCAGAATGGTTCCAACATTTACCAGCCGGATCCATCACCAGTTGGGCCACATTACGGACTGCATTTGAAGACAGATACAAGCCTTCAGAAGATGCATTCACATTATTGTCGCGAATCACTCACATGAAGAAGGAGGCCAATGAAACCATGCACGATTTTATCACCCGTTTCAATTCACTGATCAACCATGTGCCGCCTGCCATGATGCCAACATTAGAGAATCAAAAGTGTTTCTTCTTGAATGCTATGAGTTCGAAAGTAAGTTTCTTACTTTTACAGGAACAGATACCCACCTTGGTCCTTACCCAGGCTATGGCCATTCGGATAGAAGACAACCTTCTTATATCCAGTGAGTTAAGATGAGAGCCATCAAAATCTAAAGCTTCAACTTCTTCTCAAGCTACCTCATCAGATCCAACATTCCAGAAGATGGCGAATGACTTGCTCTCATTAAAGAAGCAATTGGCTCAAACATCATCTACTACTCCGTACCGGGATATCCCACAGAGGAACTTCACTCCCAACAATGCCCCCCAAAGGCCACATTTTCCTGCTGCTTCTCCAAGGTTAGCAATTGAAGCCCCTCCAGTTAATGCTTTGGTTGAAATCGAAGAAGATGATCCAAATTACGAAGAACCTTTGTCGCAAGGTGAAGATGATCAAGATGTCGGTGAACCGACTGGTGACTCTACTATTGGGTATATGGAATTTGAAGATGAGGAATCTGATGAAGAAGAGGGTACCCAAGGGTATGCGAGTGGACAATCATACGTAGTTTTCACTCACTCGCAAGGAAAAGAAGCAAAGGTTGCTGCTGAAAAACAAAAGGAAAAGGTTGTGGTAACTCCACCACCAACGATCGCTAAAAGAGGTAATCCCCTTCCTACTCAACCTCCTGTTAAACCTTTTGTAAAGAAATCTTTTCCTCCTGTTTCTCCTCCAATTCAGCCTTCCTCCAATTCCATAAAGACCAGTAATCCTCCTCCACAAACGCGAAATGAAGGACTCATTCCTTTGTTAGCACAACCCTTGGTCACATTTGATATAATTGATCATGCCAAAAAGACCAAGATCCAGATGTCTGAAGTTGAGTACCTTCAGTCCAACCTAGAGCAGCTTGTAAGATTAACTAAGTATATCCAAGACCAGGTTGCCATCCTTCCTCCCATTTCTCCGAAAGAAATTCTTCCCAACCCTCCTACGTCTCACGTAAACGTTGCCTCGACTTCTGCATCAGGGAAAATTGAACCTTTTTACCTATCTCTCCTGATCAATGGTCATAAACTAAGTAACTGTATAATTGATTCTAGAGCTTCTGACAATGTTATGCCAGCAAAGGTCACCCATGCTTTGGGCCTCACACTCACTAAACCTTTTGGCAGATGCTACTCCATGGAAACCAAGTAGGTACCATTGATTGGTCAGATCAAGGATGCGCAGTTCGCATTCGTGGCATTTCCTGAGAAAAGGGTAAAAATGACTATTCTCGTAGCTGATATTCCAGCAGCATATGGGATATTGCTAGGGAGGAGCTTTTGTAAAGAAGTTGGTGGGGAAATTCATATGGACTGGTCCAAAGCCAAGATTCCTGTCAAAGGGGTGATGCAGACGTTGGAACCAGAATCACAAAAGAAATATCTAGTCACCAATTCTGATGACCCCAAGGCTCAGATTCTTTTCAAATCGTCAGGGATGAAAAAAAATTCTTGTCCACCTACTCAGATAGGATGGACGTTCTCATCCAAAAAGAGGATCTCAACAAAGTATGGACATTACAGTTTGATGGCAGTTGTGCAACAAGTGGATGCGGTGTTGGGGTTGTTCTAATATCTCCTGAAGAGGAGATTTTCCCTTTTTCTTTCAAGTTGTAGTTCTTCAATACAAATAATACTGCCAAGTATGAATCCTTGTTACTTGGCATGCAAGCTGCAAAAGAGAAAGGAATCAAGAATCTAAAAGTGCAAGGTGATGCTGAGTTAATTGTCAATCAGGTAAAAGGGATATATCAAGTAAAAAATGACCGAATCAGACATTACTACAATACAGTATGGGATAGCATCGAGGAGTTTGACGCTTTCTCAATCAAAGAAGTTCCGCGAGCTCAAAATGACATGGTTGATTCGTTGGCTGTCTCAACCTCTCTCATGCTTTCTCACCCAGGGTTAAAAATAGATACATATACCATTGAGGTGGTTTTTCACCCAAGTGTGCCAGATAATTCACAGCACTGGCAAGTGTTCAATGATGACAACCAACTTATCACTTTTTTGGAGAAAGCTAACAATTTCAAAGAACTTCATTTCGATGGATCAACTTCTATGTGTCGTGAGTCTCTCACCGGTCAAGCACATGAATCTGAAAAAGAAACAGTGATACAACTCAAAGGAAATAAGATTCCAAAAGGTTTGGTTTCCTTAGAATGATTATTTGATAATCATGACCATTTTGTCAAGAAAAAGCGACAGGATGATCCTTCCTCTTCTCCAAAAACTGAATCCGTCAATCTGGGTACTGCAGAACATCCTCATTCCATGAATATCGGGAAGTGTTGTACGCCCGAGGAAAAGTGAAAATTCGTTAAGTTGCTGAAAAATACATGGATGTATTAGCATGGTCTTATGCTGATCTAAAGTCTTTCAAGCCAAAGGACATTCGAGCATGACATTCTACTCAAGGACGATGTCAAGCCTTTCCGTCAAAAGCAAAGGCATTACAACCCCAAAATCTCAGGTACCATCCAGGCTGAAATTCAGAAGATGTTGGATGCAAGAATTATTTTTCCAATTCATCACAGTACCTGGGTTACAAATATTGTGCCTGTGCGGAGAAAAGAATGGCGAGATACGCATATGCGTGGACTTTCACAACTTGAACCAGTCATCCTTAAAGGATAACTATCCACTACCAATAATGGATCAAGTGCTACAGGCAGTAACCGGTTCAGAAATGTTGTCTATGCTTGATGGTTTTCAGGTTACAATCAAATTCAAGTCACGCCTGAAGATCAGTTCAAAACAACATTCACCACTCCTTGGGGTACCTTCACCTACAACAGAATGTTGTTCGGTTTGATCAACGCCGGTGCTACCTTCCAACGAGCAATGGACTTTGCATTCAAAGGTATGATGGGAAAGGTCATCGTAGTTTACCTAGATGACCTGACCATGTTCTCCAAAAAATGAAGTGATCACTGCGATCATTTGGAACAAGTCTTGATCAGATGCCGAGAGCACGGGATTTCACTAAATCCCAAGAAGTCAGTTTTTGGGGTCACCGAAGGAAAGCTGCTAGGACATGTCATCAGTAGAGAAGGAACTAAGATAGATGTCAAAGAGTCAAGGCTATTCAGAGCCTTACTTTTCCTACAAGCAAGACTGGCGTTCACTCTTTCTTCGGAAAGGTAAATTTTCTTAGACGCTTTGTTCCTGATTTTGCTGAGAAGACTCGTCATATATCTAATATGATGAAAGGGTCCCAAACATTCCAATGGAGTGAGGAAGGCAAGACATCATTCGAAGATATAAAAACATCCATCACTCACGCTCTTGTTCTGGTGTGTCCTGACTTCAACAAAGACTTCATCATGTACAGTTATGCCTCTGCGCATACTATATCAGCTATCTTGATGCAAAAGAACTCTGAGGATATTGAATCCCTGATTGCTTTCATGAGTTCTCCTCTTAAGCCTCATGAACTAAAGATGTCACAATTGGAGAAGCATGCCTTTGCCGTGGTAAAAGCAGTCAAAAATTTCCGCTACTATATTCTGAATTCTCATACAGTAGTGCTTGTTCCAGACACGGCTGTTAAGTTTATCCTAACTCAACAGGAGTTAGGGAGCTTACAAGGGAATTGGATCGAAAAGGTCCAAGAATATGACCTAGACATCAGACCAACCAAATTGGTAAGAGGTAAGGGCCTGTGTCAGCTAATGGCTGAAAATAAAGACTCAGAGGTACCTGAAGAAAAAGTTGATCACGTTGATGGAGAACAAAATGAACTGGAGAAAGTAGATTCTTTACCCATGGTTCTGTTTGTTGCGACCAACGACGAATGGTATTCTGACATCGTGTTCTTTCTCACCTATGGAGAGTGCCCAACTCACCTAACCACAAAGGAAAAGTGAACGATGAAGCTCAGAGCTGCAAGATATGTCATATGGGATGATGGATTGTACAAACATGGAATTGACGGTGTTTTTCTACGATGTGTTGACAAGCTGCAGCAGATAAAATTGTTGGATAGTTTTCATGACTCAACCTGTGGTGGTCACTTCTCCTCATCCGTGATAGCACATAAAATCATTCGGGCCAGGTACTACTAGCTGACGCTATTTCAGGATTGAGCCACCTGGGTAGCAAAATGTGAACTTTGCCAACAATTCATTGGCAAACCAAAGCTGGCTGCATTTCCCCTCATGTCCGTCATAATCGACGAACCATTCAGACAATGAGGAATTGATTTCATTGGAGAACTCAATCCTCAATTGAGTGCTGGACATAGTTACATCCTAACAATAATGGATTACTTCACAAAATGGGTGGAGGCCATACCTATCAAGCATGCCACTTCTGAAGTTGTTTGCAACTTCATCAAAGAGAATATTATTGTGAGATTTGGCATTCCACACAAAATCGTTGCTGATAACGCTTCCAACTTCTCTTCACGGGAAGTAATTGGTTTTTGTTATGGATACGGAATAACCTTGGCTCATGCTTCTGATTATTATCCTCAAGGAAATGGTCAGGCAAAATCCAGCAACAAGAACCTGGTAACTATCATACAGAAGCTAGTTGATGAAAATCAGCGGTCCTGGCACAAATCATTGTACGATGCTTTGTGGGCGGATCATATCACTCCAAATATGTCTCTCGGCATGTCACCTTTCCAGGTGTTGTATGGGATCGATGTTGAAATCCCTATCTCCACAGAACTTCCTGCTCTATGCTTGGCTCAAGTAATTAAAGATGAAACTTTTCAGAATTCTCTTGAAAAGAGGATTATGTACCTAACGGAACTTGAAGAAAAGTGAGTGAAAGTGGTCGACAAGATCACTGAACATCAGAATCAAGTTAAGAGGTTGTTCGACAAGAAAGCTAAGTAGAGAGATTTCCAAGTGGGAGATCTTGTTCTTCTGTGGGACAAATGAAGAGAACCGAAAGGTATGCATGGAAAATTTGACTCTCTTTGGAGAGGGCCATACAAGATCAAACAACTCAACGGAGAGAATAGTTTCTATCTCTCATATCTGGATGGAACCAAGCTCTCACTTCCTTATAGCGGGAAGCAGCTGAAGATTTTTAGGAAGTAGAGCTTACTCTCTTCTTTGTATAGTTCGCTCTCTTCTTTGTAAAGTTTGCTTTCATTGTGTGTTTTCTTTTGTTGTGTGTTCCCTTCCTTCCCTTTTTGGTCGCCCTTGTTTTTGACTCTCTGTAACCCAATGGATAGGCACGTGGAAATATGGGATTCTCTACCCTTAAGTTTCACTTAAAGATAGTCCCCAGAAAGAGCCAGTTGTTATCCTGCAAAATTGACAAGGGCAATTTGCAGGTAACCATACCGAAAATTATGTTGTGGTCCCTAAGGAAGACTGTTAACGTTTGAAATGATCTAAAACTCCCTTTCGAAAATCAAGTTTTTTAGAACTTAGCCATTTTTAGCTTCTTTAAACTCGGCGCAGAAAATGGTGTGTCAACACTCTCAAAAGTGCGCCTTTTTGAAATAGGCGTAGGAATTCTCATGTCGACATACCAAAATGTGTGCCCCTTAGAAAGCCCTTTTGGTGCAGGAAATGTCGTGTCAACATCATAAAACATGCACCAAGTATGTACACTAAGGTGCGGAAAATGGTGTGTTGACACCATGAAATGTGCGCTAAGGTGCTGAAAGTATTATGTCAACGCCAATAAAATTACGCCAAGGTGCATTTTAACCCGTGTCGACACTCTGAAAGGTGCACCAAAGAAAGTTGGTGAAATAATAAATGCTAATTTTTCTATAAATAGGTGCCCAACACCTGTCATTTTCATGATTTGAAAATTGAAAAAAGTGTTTTCTCTGCGCCTGTCAGCCATCCTTGTCACCCCCACGTGTCATTTTTCGAGCTTGTGGACCCCAACGTCGTCCTTCGTCCTTTATAAATCTAGGTAAGTGGCTTCTACCATCCTTGTTATGTTTTTTGTTTTTTGGTGGTGTTAGGTATTAGGGTTGTTAAAAATATCAAATCTAAAAGAGGAACCTAATAATTTATAATCAACTGGAAATCCCTTTTCCTTTCCTTCTAGATCTGCAAATCTGGAAGGCCCCTACCTCTGAAGAAACCCAAGGCCATTTTTCCCTGCTTATTATCTTGTTGAAACCCTCTCTTTACCATTTGAACAAACCAAAAGAGAGAAGAAATCAAAGAAATTACAAAAATCATTTAAACATTGGCGCATTGTCCTTCCATGTTACACCTCCCACAGTCACGCCTTGGTGCACTGTCCGCCTAGGTAACAAAACCTTTTTTTGTGCCAGCCTAAAGAACACTTAGCAACTTTTTGAGAGGCACACGCACATCTTGAACAACATCAACATCTGCATGTTATGTATCACAAAACCATGCCCCACGCCTTACCCTTTGGCACACTGATTTGTCTTGCATCATCTTCCGAAGCAGCGCCTTGGCGCACTTAAAGCGCATGTAACACAGACTTTTCTTGCACCCCACTAAAGAAAATTTCCCAAGGCGTAGGCGCATATTCCTTGACATCGACAGGCCATGTTGTGTGTTGCAAAACTGCGCCCCACGCCTTATCCTTGGCGCTTTACCCTTTGGCACCCAAAATTGCATGTCAACACCTCTCAAAAGTGCGCCCTTATAACCTTGGTGAAACTTTTCTTCTATGAACACAGGCACAACCTTTTTCATGTCGACATCTTCAAAAGTGCACCCAACATTTTTAAGCCTCTGCAACATGCTATGAACCTGCGCCTTGCGCCCTAAGCCTTATAATTTCTCATTCTTCTTTCTGCAAGCTTTCATTATGAATAACATGATGGTTGACATGGCTCTTCTATGTTGGACCTCCTTGATCCTTCTTGCAGAACAACAACATCTATCCTCAAGCTCACACATGTCTTCATCAAGCAAGAAACCAACAAAGTCTAAAGCTAAAGCAAAGCAGTCAGAACAAGAGATGAAGTACAAATATCAGAAAGTTGGGATGCCTGACTCATATGTAGAGAGTGACTTTGACATCAGAGACTTTGAGCTGGGGCATATCGATATAGATGACTTTTGAGCAAGGATCAACTAGGTAACTGGTGGCCCATGGATGAACAAACTAGTGGGCAGTGGATTGCACTTCGCAGCTGGGCTGTCAGTAAGTGCTATAAACAATGAATTTATTATGTTGGTTGCTCAGTGTTAGAACAAGGACACTAGATGTGTCGAGGACAAAGAACAAAAGACAATCATCGACCTCACATCCTGTCAATTTGAACTGACCCTGGGCATTCCTCATCACAGGCAATATGTAGAAATAAGTCAAGAAGACAGCAAGAAATCCTGGGACGACAATGAAGATAAATGTATGCAAATGATGAATGAGCTTTACTTCAAGAACAAGAAGCCGGTGAATAGATGGCCACAGACCATCCACCGCAGTGACTTCAATGAAGAATTGAGTGATACAATCACCTTCCTGAACAGAGTATTTGGGTTCCCTGATGCCCATTATTTTCACAAATGGATGCTGAGGTATCTGGAGACCATGAACAAGAATACGCCTAATCAACATTTTGGCTGGGGTGAAATCATCAGTGACACCATCTCCCAGCAGCTTCAACAAGTCCTAACAACTGGGAAGTTCTACATGAATTCCTATGTTGTATACGTTGCAGCATCAGCAAGAGATTTCGTAGGCTTAGCTCGAAATGGGGTATGGCCCTAGGTCAAAATATATGAATTCTATCCAGAGCTAAAGCTTGAGGCTAGCATCTCCTAGTTCTCCAAGATTAATGATGCCTTTTTCTATGAGGTAATCTGTTTACTGAGGCCGAATATGAGACACGGTCGGACCAGCCTGAGTGTGATTACTGCCACAAAGAAATGGGGAGCATTGTTCACACAATTCCCCACATTCACATATCTCAGAGCAATGAATTTTGAGGGTGAACCGACAAAGCTACCAAGGTATGTAGGGCCTAAGCTGATCCTCTTGGAGTTGTCAAGGAAGCCAATCACTTACCATGAGAAGTGCATGAAGAAAAAGAAAGGAGGAACTCCATTCCCCCTTACAGTTGGCCGATACACCTGCACCACACTTGTCAAATCACAGGAGATGTATACTGAGCTGGAATTGCTAAATTTGAAGCAAAACTTCCCAGCAAGGCCCACCTTCGATTGTCAGAGTTGCCTCCCAAGGGAAAAAATTGATCCCATCCATGTTCCTGAGATTGAGGACATCTGGATCGACCTGACACATGAAATAGACATCAGGTGAAAGGATCACTCCCAGCTAGCCATTATGGCATAGCCATCGTTCCAAAGGGATTCCAAGAGACTGATCAAAAAATTGATCAGGTTTACCTTGACATAGATGGGGATGATTGGCCATTCATGGAGGTCGACAGAGCCAAAGCGCCTAAGACCATTCAAGAAAGGGTTAAGCCCACATTGCAGCGCACCGAACATTGGTGCAAACAGAATGGTCTCACCTACCTCAGAGTAGATTTCACTACTTCCCCTTCAGGTAGAGCACCTCCAAGACCGGCCCAAGTGCCGAAAGGAAAAGGAAAGGACAAGGAGGGAGAATCAAGCAAACAAGAAGAAGCTCCTCAAATCCCTCCTACTACTTCTAAGAAACAAGTGGTCAACCTGGTGTCTCCAGGTAAAGAAGAGGAAACAACAGAAGTTTCAACGGATACATCCACTCAGGATGTTATCACAGCTACAACTACTGAGGTACCCACCATTCCTTCTTCCGCTCCTTCCCCTCCTCCTGTCATTGAAGCATCTATTCTTATGGATGTGTCTTCTTCTCTCCCTTCCTCCCTTCCATCTCCCACCTCTTCCATCTTCTCCTCTCTCGTAAATCTATCGCCTAGTGTTCCCTCCATCCAATTGCAAATCCCTTTCATTTCCATGTTCTTTTCTTCTCCTGTTGTAACTCCAAGCCCTACAAGCAACAACGCGTTGGACTCCTTGTCGATGCCACCACCAAGTGTTTCAACATTCTTCCCTGCGGCCTCTTCAGTTGCTTCCCCTTTCACGCTCGTTTCTTCTTCTATTCCCTCTACTCCCTCTCCCATAAGTCCTAGCTAGATTTTTAACCATCTATGTCAGCATAAGAGAAAGGTTCCCATTGCACCCATGGACTTCTCCGTCATTCTAAAGAAGGGACCCAAGAAGTAGAAAGTGATAACACGCTTTTCAAAAAGCACCTCGGGGGAGAGAGTCATGGAGATTGTATACTTGGATCCCACCAAAGAAAAGAAGGATCTGTCTCCCACGGATTTCACAGTGACTCAAGTCACAATGGGAACCTCGTCTGAAAGCCTACAAGGAGAGGCCTTGTTTGCAGTAGATGCTCTTTGCAAGAAGCTTCAAGAAGCAAAAGAGGAGAAGAGAATACTCAAGGAACAGAACAAACATCTTCTCCAAGCATTGCAGAGAATGGGCAACGCTCCTCCTATGACTGCCACCGAACCCACTGAAGTTCTCAGTCAGGATAAAATAAATGAATATGCTAAGATTGGTGAACAAGGCACAACAGTATCCTCCTGGATTGAGCGAATCCTCAGAGATAGTGAGGAAATGATTAAGAATTCACAGTGCTCTACCAGGATATAGATCAAGCAAATAAGGAGCTACAAGCAATAGTAGGATCCCTCTCCGAGGAGTTGGATAATGCCAGGTTGCAACATGAAACATTCCAAGCAATGGCTAACTGCTCAGCTGACGACCTATTAAAGGTCGGCATCATCGATCACCCATGAGCACATAATAAAGCTCTTGTTGCATTAGATTATCGGGTTGATCAAATGGAATATATCCTGGAGAGGATAGATAAAATCAAGGATGAAGCCCTGGATGCACAATACAACATGGAGCAGATAGTTACAAAGATGTCTCAAGAGATGCTCAATGAATCGTTCACCTTGAGGGAAGCAAACGATACATTCCAATGCTTCAAGGCTATAGTCACTCAAGGTTTGGCACCAGAGGTCACTTTCGACCGAGAGTCAATCAATAACCTCTTGGCCTGTCGGGATTTCATTGGCTTCTTGATCGATGCATGTGAGGAGTTCGCCGGGTTACCTGATAAGCTCAAGAATGAAAAAGAAACTTGCGAAGTCATTGACGACCATTTCAAAGGTCCAGGTCATGACCAACTCCAGGCAATGATCAACAAGTTTATGGAATATCGAGTGCAATGTCACATCGACTCTCCTGATCAGAAGCAAGACACTCAGTTTAAGCAAAGAGATGATGAGGAGTAGTTTCTCCTCTTGTGTACGCTTTGATCATTTTTGTAAAAATATTTAAAAAGCATGTTGGCATTTACGATGACATCATCCATGTTGCACCATGGGATGTTGCCATCCAAAAACTTGCCCAAAGTCAACTTTTGACTTTTTAGATATTTTTAAAATATCTTGAAAGATATTTTGTAAATAGTGGTTGGTTTGTTTTTGTCTTCTTTCCTCTTCTCCTTCTATAAATACTAGAATACTTGTTGTATTCTAGGTGGACATTTTTATATATAAAAGAAGTGAGGAGAGAAAGACTTTGTGCTCTCTTGTAACAGAAGAAATATTAATACATATGCTCAAACTTTGTGCTCAATAAATGTGTTGTTTGCATCAGATCTTTCTTAAGTTAGATCTATGTTTTTATTATGTTGGATTCATTCCTATTATTGTCATATGTTCATCAGTATTGCTTTATTTGTTTATGCAAGTAAGTTTGGCTCTATTTACTACCAGCCCAAAGCATAAACCTTCTGACCTTTCTGTCTTGGAATTCATTTCTTTTCTTCCTTCAGATCTACTCTCCTCCGTTCCTTCCAAACTACCTTTCTGCTCGCAGTTGGAACTACCTCTACTGGGATGAGATCCCAAACCCCCTGAAGTTAGAATAGTGTAGATTTGCACAGATTCCTGCTTGATAGATTAGCAATAAACCAGATTTGCTTTGTTGTCTCAAAGAGGGGCTATGCCTTACACACTGTTGGCCTATTTCCCCATAACCTGCGTAACCGACAGTTTTTTCGGACCAACACACATGACGCAAGAAAATATTGGTTATTCATTTTTATATCCACACCCAGTAAAAACCATAATTCTTTGGGTGATGATAGCTAATATAGTATCCAAGGCATCGGAAACATCTCATTACCCCTTTAAAAACATGAATGTAAGATATCATATGTCCTATATGTCACCGGGGGCTTACCAAAAACTTACTCTCTATTAGTCAACACTTGAAGCACAATTTGAAGGTTTATTTTGACATAAAAGGATGTTAAAAGATGTGCATCTTCCAAGATAATACCAAGAGTTTGAAAATTATTACATGAGCATCTGGTGTTGGGCACATGTTCTAACCTAATTTTTTTCTAATGGACAATTAGGCACTTCAAGTGAAGGATTCGAACTCAACACAATTACAACACTGAATATATAGTCATGTGATTTTTGGATACATGTCTTCACTAAGCATTAATAATATGGTCATAGGATTGCCTCCACTAAAAAAAACACTGAAAAATGTCCTAGTTATCTAACAGGAAAACAACATTGAGCACCGTTTAGAAAGAATAGTTTTCAAGCCTCTATCAAGATAGATTTGGTGTTGTTGTCACTAACCCCAAAAAACTCTATAATTTTTTTTAAAAATGAGTTTTTTGGTTAAGTGACCCATTTGCTTAGTTTTGTTTACCTTATTAATGTCAAAGAGTGCAAAAGTTCCAACAGTTAGCCAATTTTTTTAGCAAGTTGGTCAATGTGGATTTTAGAGGAACATGAGGAACATTTCCTTGTGTTCCCCAATTTTCCTATTTGTCTAAAGTACATTGTTTTTAGTGTTGATCATCTTTTAAATGGACTGGAGGAACTTGTTCCACCATTTTACTTGTTCCTTGATTCCTTGATTTGTCCACATTTCCACAAGACTTTCTTCATTGCAGCTTTATCAACAGTTCTTAGAACTCAAGGAACTTGTTCCATCTTGCCCTTTTTTCTCCATAGGTCCATGTTCTCTACAACTCTTTGTCCTTTTCTTCATTGCAGATTTTATGGAGGTTTATGGAACAAGTTGAATGGTTTTGTATTGTCAATGATTCTTCATAAGCCCCTCATATCCACAACTCTTCTCATCCCCTTCGATGTGGTAATTGTGGAAGTTAGAGGAACAATTGGCACCAATTCCTTTGTTCTATTTGCGCTCTACATCGCCACTTTTCCTGCACTTCATTATGTTCCTTGAGATCTTTGAATACCCATCATAACCGATTACAAAGGAAAAGAACAAAGAGTTCTCACGGACTAGCCAACATCTACATTACACTGTTTTAATCCATAAGTCAAGCCTGTTGAGATAAATTGCTATATTCACACCCAACACTTAGTTATTTATGTCATTTGCAAATCATGGTTTTATTTTTCCCTGTCCATCCCTTGCTCCCGTGCACTAAAGGAGGTATTTTTCTCATAACTTGGTAATTTTTTTACCCAAATTCAAAATGTGAATTATATAAGGTCATATTGTATTAAAGCTATAGGGAAAAGCATTGAACATGCATGTTCATTTGAAGACCTTGTATCATGATTGATGGTGTGCTTAACAATGTCATGAAGGATTATCTCCATGAGAAGGAAAAAGATGAAGTATTGGACATGTAGTGGGAAGGACTGAGGGCTCATTGAAGGATATAGTTGTATTAAGATAGTTGGTACACCATAGAAGTGTTTATCATTGCTTATATGCCTGGAAATCAATCTTAAATATACATGAGAGTAGAGTTAGGTATATGATACATTGAAGGTACAAAGTTTACTTGCTAATGGCAAAGAGAATATGAATATGAGTTGACAAGAACATACTATGTAGCAAATGAGGTAAGGTTGCTAGTAAGGAATAGAACATGTATTTGAGGACATTATATGGTCAATGTAGGAGAAGTTGAGCTAAGAAGTGAACCATTTTTGGTATCAAAGCAGGTCTCTGATTTGATTAGATAATGAAAATATAGATGTTTGTGTGAATGTTGAATTTTTTTGATTGTGTTAATGATTGGATATAAGGTGATTCAAGGTTGCAGGTAGGTGAAGGGGAAGAGAGAAACTGAAGTAGTCAAGAAGAAAGAAGAAGTGAAAAGAATCCTAAGAAGCTATAGCTAGCAATAAGAAGAGTGAACCAAGGAAATTGGCCTAATGCCACTAGAGCTTGCACAATGAAAGTTCGTCAGAAAGAGAGAAGAAAGAGGTAACGAGATATCCAAGAGGGAGCTTGGATAAGAGAGAGAGAAAGAAGACTACAATCCAAGGTAACAAAGACTTGGATGAGAGAGAGAAATTATGGATTTGAAAAAGGTAATGGTTTTGGTGCAGGAAATGAGAGAGGGGTAAGAGTGGCAGGAGAAAAGAAAAGAAAAGAAAAGAAGAAAGAAAGAAAGATAGTTGAAATAAGGAGACAGGTTGAACTCCTTGAGAAAGAGATAGCAGAAGTAGGGGAAAATCTAGTTGGTAGAGAATATGAAGAGGTTGAAAGCATACAAAATGAGATGATGGATACACAAGAAGAGCTAAGATTCGTGAGTGAAGCATGTGAGGATTCTTGCAGAGATGAGACAGAGTATGAATATGAAGACTTCATGGAAGAAAATAATGAGTGGTACAGTGACTATGAGGAAGAACCACAAAGAGAAAAGAAAGAGAATGATGGAAGGTCCATTCAAAGGACATTTTTGAATGTTAATGTTATGTCTAAGTCTAATTTTATAGGTATACAGGGCAGCCTTTCCAAGGAATCCAGGAAGAATGAGATATCAAGCAGATATTCCATGACATAAGGGTAACAAGGAATGCATTTGAAAGCATTCATACATGAAGATATGCAGCAAGCAAAAGGGAAGAAAGAGAAAAGGGTACTCATAGAGGACCTTGCAAAAGAGTATGGATATATAGTACCCAAGTGGCTTAAAAAGACAACACCTAAACAAGCATGTGAAGGTAAGAAGACTAAGGAACCGGTTAGTGTTCCAAGAAGTTGCTGGAAAAAGAAGGTTGAGGTCATTTCAAGAGAGGTAAATGAAATGAAAGATAGAGGCAAACAAACTGAATTTGATTCATCAATTGATGGTATTTCAAGTGTGGTTAGTGATAGTGATGAATGCATGACTAAAGTTTACAAAGAAAGGATAGTATGGACTAATGTTGAAGCAGGTGAATGCTCTTATGGAGGTCAAAATGAGAGAATGGAAGAAAATGAAAACTTCTTGAAAGAAGTACAGCAGTGTCTACATGATGGACCTAAGTTTGATGAATGCTAAGAAGATATAAATGATTTATTGTTGCAAGAAGAGTTGACGGAGATAGGAATTTTGTTTATAAGTCAGCCCATAGATGGAGAAGAGATGAAAGCATGAAAGAATGAGAAAGAACAGCCACAATTGGATGAGGATGAAGAGGTAAAATGTGAAAAGTTGAAATCAAATTTTGTTTATTTTGATAGATAGTGTGAATGATGCAAACCTATCTTCAGGAGATGTTACATTTTAAACAAGAATAAAATGAGTTTTTTATTATGCAAGCATAGATAAATTACAAGTTGAATTTGAGTGCATTGAAATGTGTTATACTCCATGACTGTCCTAAAATAGAAGATATGGAGAGATTAGGTGAATGGAAGAAGGAAAAAGAGTTTCGAGGAGGAAGAATAGTGAAAGAAGAAGAAAATGCAACAATTGTAATGGAATATTGAAATCGAAAGGCTCATTTAAAAATCCTAGGGATGAAGCAATGAAATTATAAAACAAAGTATAAGAATACCAAATTTAGAATTTTTCAATGAAAAAACAAAAAGAGAAGAGGAGGAGAAGAAACATGGAGAAGCTTCATGGATTCCAAGTTATTATGTCTAAGGTTACTTTCTAGTATTTTGTATAGCAGGTCTAATAACTGATGAGGTAGGGGTAGCTCAAGTTAGCTATTACATGAGAGAGATCTTGAAAACAAGAGACAAGAAGTTAATCTTGAAGAAATGATATGAAGATGAAGCAATAGCAATATGAATCCTAGAGAATGAGAATCATACAAGAAGAGGAAAATAAAAGAAGAGATACAAAGGAGTAAGAAGGTGAGATATAAATAATACATATGAGAAGACACAATAGACTAGCATGGACAAGAATGAATATGGGACTCGGGTATAGGTCAAGGAGCAATAAAAGGATGAAGACTCATGAGTAGGGGATCTCATGAAAGCTTTCAAGGTGGATAGTCCTGATGTAAGAGCATCACCATCATTTCTTCTGGAGTTATTCATTTTAAGTCAATACCATACATTCCTATGGTATAAGGCATTTAAGAAAATGATAAAGGACTGTCAAATTTGTAGTAAAGATCAAATTCAAAGTTCCCTATAAAACTCCAATATGTTTGAATTTTAAGAATGTCCATGGTGAATTTGGGAGAATTGCAACCATGGGTAATAAATCAAGTGAAATAGGTAAGAGTGAGTTATCAGTAGGTGTGCAATGTAGTTGTCAACTAGTTGGGATAAGGTCATGAAGACCGTATTGTGGAATATGCAACGAGTTGTGTAGGTCTTAGTTTGTTATTGAATATGGTCCAAAACAAACCCTGTTTACTTTGTAGTTGAGATTTCTTAGAGTGATAATAGTCAATTTAGGAAGATCATAGTTGAGCTATCATTAGGGAGCGATGAAATGAGGAATGACAAGAACCATTAATGATATGGAAGGAAATAGAGGTTGGCATTTTTCATGTAATAAGATGAGAGGAGAAAAATGTGTGAATTCAGCGTTGGATGAAGGAGAGTATGAACTGTTGTTATGCCAAGGAATAGGGGTAGAATTTAAGTGTAAAAAAAGGATATTGTAGGTGACAGTGCCTAGACAGTGAATAAATAAAGTGATCATTTTTCCTTGGAAAATGATGGATTCTTCTTCCATGGACATGTTCCCTATGAGACATATTCTAGTGGTTATCTTGTGAAATTCACGAGTAAAATGTATCTATTTCAAGTCTTGAAATTGCAGGAATTTGGTTTATAGTGCTAAGTGTGTTAAAGAACTCTACCAGGGAAGCGAGCTCCAAACCCTTGATCTATGAAATTTGCACCAAATTATTTGACTGTTAACATAGGATAGGGTCTACAAGTGATCAAGATAGGGATCTGTCCATAATTGAATTACAGAGTCTTGACAAAGTTTCATTGAACAAATTGGTATGGTGGATTTCAAAGATATCCATGGGATAGTTATCTAGAGAAAACCTTCCAAGCAAACAGTGCTTAATAAGAAAGAAATTGATGAATTTTTATTATAAATTTCGATAATTCATGACCCTAGTTTTACCAGTGAAGGGATGGAAGACCTCCAAGGATTTTGAGAGGATTTGGGATGAGATTAGTAAGAGTTTTAAGACATCCACATAATCAGTGTTTGGTTGCAGCAAGCTTGCATTGCTACAAGGTCAATAGACTGTCCTAGAGACATTTAGAGAGGGTCAATTTTGAACAAATTTGAATAGATGTTCCAAGGACATGAGAATGATCTTAAAAAGGATCTCAGAGCCTTAAGAAGGATTTAAAGCAATGAGGTTTAAATGAATTTAGGAAAGAGTAATCACTATTGTTAAAAGGGGAGTAAATGTCTAATTGTACACAGAGGTTTAGATTGTACTAGACTTAGGAAGGAAAAGCTACTATAGAAAGATTAGTTGGAAAAATTTGCTATAGAACTAGTGGGTTGAAAGCTTGATATCACCTTAAACATGATGCATAAAATCATATAGAAAGGGTAATCATACCATGGATGACCTTCAAATTACTTTTGAGGCCTTGAATTGGGCTTATATGAGTTATGGAAAGCTTGGGCATCAGTTTAAAGACAAAGGAAAACTAATGTTTGCATCAGCCATATGTGAGTCTTTAAAGTCTTTTAAATGAAGGTTCCTACATGGATCATGATAGGTACATGTATGAATTCTCCAATAAATCCTGATGTCCATCTTGATGACCACTAGTAGAGTACGTGAATGCATGAAGATAGAGGACCTAAGTAATGTATCCTTCAGTGAATTTGCACCTCTGATTTGAATGCATAATGAGTATGAATATGATGGATACATTGATCCACCATTGTTAGGAACATGGTATCATTTTCCAAGAATCTCCTAAGTTATAAATGCATCCGTTAGAGTGTCAACCATTCTCTTTCTTGAGAAATGGGATGCCTTTAAACCATTGTGAATTCTGACTATGAGATCATTCCTAGAAGAGAAGATTGGGCCAGTGAACTCAGTTGTGTGGAAGGTATATGAACTTAAGTCAGCATCAAGGTAAAATTCAAGTAGAGAGATATTGCCCTGACTAAGCAAAAATGGTTCATGAGATTCATTCCTTAACTGATGTTAAGTGGAGTTAGCCATAAACTACAGGTATGAAGTCTCTATTGTGAATGTCTTGGAGCATGAGGTATGCATGGAGTCCAAAAACGATCTCTAGTTGAATCCTATTGAATGAACATCAGTTGAGGAAGGATAGAGCATGCTGTGATATGTTGTATGCATGTGGAGTGTGTATGTATGTGGAGTGTATGGGTCTAGAATTTTTTTAGATGCCTAACAAGAATCAGGGAGTGTGAATTTTATAAGGTCATATTGTATTGAAGCTATAGGGAAAAGCATTGAACATTTATATTCATTTGAAGACCTTGTATCATGATTAATGGTGTGTTTAATAGTTTCATGAAGGATTATCTTCACAAGAAGAAAAAAGATGAAATCTTGGACATGTAGTGGGAAGGATTGAGGGCTCATTGAAGGATATAGTTGTATTAAGATAGTTGGTAAACCATGGAAGCATTTTTCATTGCTTATATGCCTGGAAATCAGTCTTAAATAGACATGAGAGCAGAGTTACGTGTATGATACATTGAAGGTACAAAGTTTACTTGTTAGTGGCAAAGAGAATATGAATATGAGTTGACAAGGACATACTATGTAGCGAATGAGGTAAGGTTGCTAGTAAGGCCTAGAGCATGTACTTGATGATATGATATGGTCAATGTAGGAGAAGCTGAGATAAGAAGTGCACCAGTGTTTGAGTGAAGAAAGTACTAATTAACCCCCATCTTTTGGCCATCTTACTTTGATTTATTTCGCCATTCCCGACCTCTTGCACCCACATACCCAGTTTGATTTTGTCATTTCACATTATTTTATCTTTGACTAGGGCACCCATACTAGTACTGGGGATCTCATGGGTTCCCTGGTCCCACCAGGGGTGCCCCAATCTTTTTTGAACTTTCCTACCACTTTTTGGGCACTTTCTAGCCATTTTAGCTTCTTATATTTTTGGTGGTCGGCCATTTCGAGGTTAATTATGAAATTAGATCAAGAGAACCCTATAAATATAAAGTTATGAGACCATAATAAGGGGTCGAGCACTAGTCACTACAAATTTCCACCTAGGATTGCATTCATCTATGGCATTTAGAGATCATTTCCATTCACTTAGCTCCACACAAAGGACAAGGTTGGTTCATCTACATCACACAATCATATGAGGGGATTCTATTTTATTTCATCCACCATTCTATTACATTTTTATATCTATTTATTGCTCGTTACTTCACAAAGTGTGACTGACACAAAAGCACCAAGGGCACATGATGCACACACACACACACACACACACACACACACACACACCAAAACTACATTTGGGTCTGAAATGTAGTGCAGTTCTCAGTTAGTAAGCCCATTGTTTTGGCAACAGAGGTCAATCCGACCCATTCATTTACATTCTTATTTTTTTAGGGTTTTGATACTTCTTGTGGTCTCTTGCAAGTATTTCTTTCATCTTGGATTATCAGTGACACCTGGCGCAATGCAATGAATTTGATGCGACACATAGCAAGGGTTTCAGACTACCTATCGAACCTGTGAAACTCAGTTCTAGACCTTTTACACAAACCAGGGAACCCATTTTGCATACCAAAGCACCCACAGTTGCCTCAATCCCTTTTTGGGTGCTCCATTCCAAAGAATCAGTCCATATCTTTTCCTTTCAGGACCTCTCCATAGTTGTTCCTACTTCAAGATTATTCTATTTATTTTGCGACATAGTCCTGCAAGCTCATCAAATCAGCTAAGTCACTTCCATACTTCTCTTGCATATTTAGGGTTTCTAATTTCATTAGATTAGTTGCTTCGATCATTTTCCATACTTGTTTATTACATTCATTTACTATATTTACATGTTGTTCTAGATTATATTAACTACACATATTCCCCATTTTTAGTTAATCAGGACTTATGCAGAATGGTGGACTTGCAAAAGAGATGGAGTACTCTCTTTGAAGCTGGTTGATTGCTCTTACAAACACCATGATCCCAAAAAACATGGAAATTTCTATTGTTGTGACTAAATTTAGAATAAAAGTGCTTGAATTAAAAGTTCCAACCTCAGTTGTTCTCACTACACTTTCCTCTTCTAGTTCATAGTACTTTCTAATTGTCTTATTTTGAAGTTGGCTTTATTATTTTAAAAATAAAATTGTAAAATAAAACCAACTTATGTAATTAATTAATTAAGTGTTTAGAACTTAATTTAGGAAAATTAGTTAGAAAAGGTAGTTATATCCTCCCCTCAACCTATATAAGGCCTCATTCTCACTTGTAAAGGGGTTGGATATTGATGTATTTGGATGTAATATACATAATTTTGATCAATACAGAAGAAAATATTTTTCCCATCTAATTCCTTTCCATTTCTCTCTCTTGTAATCTAATTAATGTGATATTTTGTTATACATGAAATTGGAAAATTTGTGTTCAAATCCATGAAGTGAATTGTGTTGAAATTTGTTTCAACTTGCATTCTACATATTATGGGTTTTTCATTTATACAAACACACATGTTCTTGAGTTCTATTTGCATGCATAAGTAGAATAAAAATCTACAATTTCTTTATTTGAAAGTGATGCTTCCTCCCTTCTCTTTTTGCGCTCATTTGGTAATCTTAGGGAACCAAAGGGGATTTGTTTATCTTTGATCAATTAGTTAGTAGCAACTGTGTTTTCCTAACTTGTCTTACCCTAGTCATACTATTGTAATTCCTCCATGCATTTCCCTAGTTTCTCTTCTGTATTGAAAATAATGATTCAAATGCCATGGTAACCAATATCTTCATCTGAAATTAATTAGTTTGTATATTTGTACATACTTAGGGTTTTGGATTTTGAATAAGGTAGCATCCCCACTAAAGAGGAGGGACTTATGTCCCCTTTAGAACTGTTGATTGTTTTTAGCAACAAATTTTCCAACCAGCAGATGCACACCAATCTTTGTGGACATGTGAGACCTAGCCATGTTGGGATTTAATAATACATGCTCTTTGTTGATGATGGCTCACATAAAATGTGGGTATAGTACCTTCGGACCAAATACTAAGATTTGAGACCTTCAAGTAGTTTAAAGTGTCATGAAAATAGAAATTGGTCATAAAATCATATCTCTCCATTCAAATCAAGGGGGGAATACACCAGTAATAAATTCTCAGTATTTTTGGTTGAAAATGGTATTCGTCGTCAGCTCACTCCACCTCACATGCCACAATAAAATGTTATTGCAGAAATACGGAACCACATTATCATGGAAATGGTGCATTGCATAATTGATGATTCAAGTTTGGGAAAAACATGTTGGGAAGAAACAATAGTTTATCTACCTAACAGAGTTCCCACTGCAAATTTTGTTGGAGTGGCTCCAAAAGAAACATAATCAGGGAACAAACCATCAATAGCTCATCTTCGAGTTTTTAGATGTAAGGAAAGCATGCATGTTCCCAAAAATAAGAGAACAAAACTAGACATGAAATCAACAAAATGCATCCTCTTAGGGTACATTGGGCAAACATTGGGTTATACACTCATGGATCCAAAAATCAGAAAAAATCTATATCGGCAGGGATGTTGAGTTTCATGAGAGAGCGAGTCAGATCCACCTTCCAAAAACTCACCTAATGAACAAATCAATCATGTTGTGAAAAAAGAAGGGGACCTAAGCTCTTATGTGGAAAGTGATGATGGGAATGTTGGTGATGATCAGTGGGCCCACCACCCACAAGAACAACTCAATGTATGTTGAAATGGTGTATAAATGTGATATGAGATGTTAGGATGGATAAAGTACCAAACACACCTCAACTAGACAAGGACTCCTAATATGGCTCAAGAAGAGGTCAATCTTGCCTTAATGAGTATAGTTTTAATTTGTTGATCCCTCCACAATTCAAGAAACCCTACACCCAAAACCTTGGAATCAAGCCATGAATGTAGAGTATAAATCACTGATATAAAATAACACATGGAAGCTTGTAGACCTTCCACCAGGGAAGAATCTAATTGGTTGCAGATGGATTTTCAAAACAAAGTACAAAGTTGATGTCAGTGGTTACAAGCACAAGGCAAGACTTTTAGATAAGGGGTGTGCCTAGAAACAAGACATTGATTATGAGGGGAATTTTCTCCCACAACGAAGAGGAAGACTATCTTAATGATATTTACTCTAGCTTCTCAATTTGGTTGGAAATTCCACCAAATGGAATGTGAAAAGTGCCTTCTTGAATGGAGACTTGCAAGAAGAAGTCTACATGACTCAACTACAAGGTTTTGTAAGACATAAAAAAAAGAAAAGGTATGTAGACTTGTCAAATCATTGTATGGTCTAAAACAAGCTCCTTGGGTATGGTGTATCAAGATTGATGAGTGTTGGCAGGATTTTATGTTGTTGCATATATTATTTTTATCCCAATGGAAGCAGTATATAATCTGCAACAGTTACGGAACATCACATATCGACAAGGTAATGTTCCTTTGCGTTAGAGAGGGGAAGTTACCTCGTATGATGGGGGTATTAGTATTTTTGGTGTTTTAAACCCAAAAGCACAAAGGGAAGCGAAATTGGGAAGGCAGAAAAGGAGAAAGATGGCAAAGAAGACGAGAAATCTACAACATAATAGATTTTAGAGAATTGTCCAAAACATAAACACAATATAAAAAACCTATCTCTCTCTCTCTCTCTTACATCAAAGACAAAATACAAAGATAAATGTAAAGAAGCACAAAATTCTCATATAGAAGATAGAATACACTGATAAATGCAAAGTAAGAAGCACAAAGTCTTCACAATCCCTCAAATTATATAGTTATGGCACAAAGTCCACGTACACCAACATTCAGCACAAAGTCTGGTTTATCAGAGCATCAGATACAACAAGGGATAAAAACATCATTAATGGCATCATTCAATCATAAATAGAAAGACGGAATTTATAATTAAAGAGCACTAATACTTCAAAAAAACACATGGATGTTGTATTCATGAATTTATGGAATGGGAAAGAAAACAATGTGCACAAAGTCACAACAGTCATTCACTAACATTCAGAAATGGGAAGAGAGGGAGACAGTCTCCTTTTACAATTTTTTTAAGCCTCTTACAGGCACATTCACCAAAAAAAGTCACATAACTACTTTTCACTTAACATGTCCAAAACTCAAGTTTATATTGATTTTAAATTACATCATAATTATCTTCAAGTTGACTCAACTTGATTACATAATGGTTTGAAAAAATATAATATTTAATTAATTTGATAAACAAATTAATTAATTAATTTTTTACATTTTTACTTCTTGCTCCTATGTTCTTTAACAAATTCCCTTTTGAAGACAATATATAAGCTTTTTACCTTAAGCATTTATGATCATTTATTCATTGAATCTTCATATGCATGCATAACACCAAGTGAGAATTCCTCGTGATAGCCCACATAATCTCCAAGCATTCCTTTATGCAGTTCAGGGATTGTTCTTAGAAAATGTGCAACAGAAGGAGGTGTGCTCTCATCCACATATTAAACACTAGATAGTAAACACCTTTCTCGGCATTCTTATTGAACTCTGCAATGCCAATCTCAATTGTTGATTTGTGAGCCTTTTCCTTTTCAAACTAACTAGGTATATCTTATCGGATCCTAATCTCATCAGTTACAGCACTTGCCCTTGAACTTGTCTCTTTTTCAGAAAGTGAGTCATCAATTGCATGCTCTTTTGACACCTTATGGGTATTTACCCACACATTCACAAGATATTAGAATGATGAATATTTTATTGATGAATTTTGCACAGGAGTTATGGAGCTGGAATTGGTATTCAATGTATCATGTGTATTTCCTGACAGAGCATTTACCATATGCCCAAATAGATTGATTATCCTCATGTCAAAGTTATAATTAACAAATATATTTGTAAGCATATGAGAATCTTACAAACTTTATCAAGCATCCTTAGAACACAGGTCCTTTGGTGAAGTGCGAAGACACCCATGTCCTCAGCAATGCACATGAAAATTCATAGTAAAGGAATAGCTCACACCCTCCAATAATTATGTTTTGTAACAAACTCATTGACCTCTTCCTTCACACACATACTACGAGGGATCTAGAAAATTAGTGAAAGATCATGATGTCCTATACTCCTGCTTTCTAAGGCAATCCCTCCTGATGTTTTTTTACTCTCTTCTGAATGGATAGCATTATCAAAAGAAGCCTCTAGGCCTTGTGTGTATTGATTCCACTTTCGGCAATGGATTTGTTGTATTCAACATTTCCTTGAAGACATTTTGTCAGATAGTTCACATGCGTCAGCGGACCACGTATTTTAATTATTTTGTACAAAGTTCATTATCCAAATTGTCATAGGATGTATACAGTCCAACGGAACCAAGATATATATTTTAGTTCACTTAATGATCTCTGGAAAACTTTTGGTCGATTTTATCAAGTTTGATGGGGATTCGGGAAACAAGGTAATGTGAGGAACGTTTCCCTAGTTCCCATAAAACCAATTTGATTTTGCTCATATGTTATTTTTAAAATGAGGTAAATTTTATGCAATGGTAGAACAATCTTTCAAAAGACTGTTGTAAGGCAAGAATAGAGGTTTTAAAACGTTGTGTATTTGTGTTAGGAGGACCAAAATGAGACCGGTAAAATTGACTTCCCGACCATGAAGTGCTTATACCTAAAATTGACTTCTTAGGACACTTTGACATAATGGGATGACTATCAAAAGTTTTAGACAATCTGAGTTTATTCGATGACAATAATGACCATCTTGTTCATCATGAGTTCTAGAAGAATCCATATGATCCCAATCTCTACCTCAAAAAAATAAGTGGGAGATTGTCATTGTTGTCTATGTCAAGGATCTAGTCATCACTGGTAGTTCAATTAAGATGATTGATGCAGCAAAGATATATCTCAATCGATCGTATGACATGATTGATCTTGGGCTTCTGCACTATTGTCTTGGGCTGGAAGTAAGGCAAAAGAAGCACTACTTTTTTATGTCTCAAATAAAATACGCCAAGACAATTCTCGACAGGTTTCGGATGATGGACGATAAACCAATTACACCCATGAAGCCAAAGATTCAATTGTCTTGTAATGATCCATCACCACAAGTAAATGTCACTCTCTATTAGAAGTTGATTAAGAGTCTCATTTACTTGACTTATAATAGGTCAAACATCAACTATGGTAACTAGAAAATAACAAAGCAGATTTTGAGTTACATAAGAACCATGAATTTTGGCCTAGAATACAAGAAGAACGATCTATTCTTCTTAACATGTTATTTATACCCATAGCATATTGATAATATTGATGACAGAAAATCCACTTCCAAATATGTGTTCTCTTTGGGATCCGGTCCAATATCTTGGGGGAGCAAGAAACAAAACTTTGTTTCTCGGTCTTCCAATGAAGCAAAATATCGTGTTGCATGAGGAGCTATCTATGCAGTAATTTGGTTACGCCACATACTTGAAGGTCCATAGAAGTAACCAACCATTTTCTATGTTGACAATGAAGGTGTTATCAAACGTGCTCGCAACCTAGTGTTTCATGAATGGAAAAAGCACATTGAGGTACAAGTGCATTTCATATGCGAGCATGTTTTGCAATACAACATCCATCTCCACTGTTATCCGACAGAAGAGCAACATGCATATGTTGTTATGTGACTAAATCCCCAAGGATTTGATTAGTTAAAGGTTTGTTGATTTATTTAAATAATAAAAGTTTGAGTTGAGATTCTTTATTGTAATTAACTATTAAAAAAATAAATGTGGGAGTGAATAACTCGAGCATTTGATTAAAGAGGATTAATTAAAGTGAAAAGGTGTGGGACCATGGTGTTGGTTCATAACTACCCATGAAATATAGGCATATGAAATCAAAAGAGGAAAACATTTTTTCGGGGAAAGAAAAGTGACAAGTGAATTTTAATCACCCTGATATTTACCCTGTGGATAGTAATTCCAATGTAGACAAGGGTACAGACAGGCAATGGGCAAGAGAGAGGGGCACCAGGAGTGTCCTAACCAAGGGTAGGTGTACACCTCGGATGGTTCGTGGCCACGACAACAAAAAAATACACATGGTGTATAACAGTGTGGATATGCACAACAAATTTTAATTGGTTGATATTAAAAACATTTTAATTTACTTATATATAATGTAATTTTAGATTTAACAATAAGTTTAGGAATTCGAACCATGGAATAAACTCAACCTCTTTTTAAAGAACTAGGGTTTGGTGGTTTCACTCGGGTTACTGGATTAACCATAACCTATTTTATCTGATCCTTTTATTAATAATATAGATTAAGAACTAATCTATCTATTCATGTTAATGATTTTATTTTCACTAATGTAGATAAAGAGAACATTGTTACATTTCATTTGGTGTGAGAGTCTTTTTATCCTCAATAAAATGTGCATTTGGGAAAATACCAAAATAATTGAATTTTAAATTACTTATATTTAAATTTCACATTATCATCAAAACCTCGAACGAAAATATAAGATAGCTTATAAGATAAGCTAAACACTATACACACACTCTCAATAAATAATGTAACTATGCCCAAGGCATTACACTGCTGGGTGCACTTACCTGTAGGGAATTAAGCTGTACATATGGACAACCGTTGCAGAAATCTTGGCCCAACACCTACAATAATTTTTTTATCTTGGCTGTTTTAAGTTTTCGGCCGCTGTGTGTGAAGTATTGTCGGTGCCAGGTGGTAGTGTTTGTTGCCCAAGAATTGACTGTTGCAAGTCCGTCGTGCATAATATCATTTTGTGTGCCATGTCGTTGATTGTGGACCATGCCGTCTGATGCAGGACAACCCTCCGCGCAAAATACCTTGCCCACCCTAAGAAAGGGTTTAATAGCTGTCTGTTCAGATGGTGTTTAGGAGTTTCGATGAGTTTGCAGGGCCTCTTTATCTGAACCATTGTGTGCATGGCATCGTAGCATCCCATGATACTGTTGTTCTTCCACCGAACTGTTCATAACCTGCCATCGTAGTAGCCCATGAGACCGCTTTTCCTACGCCTGTGGTGCCATGTTCATGCTTCCCCTCCCTAGAGCAGGCGATAACAACTGATCAAGAAACTGCTTTGTGTTTGTGACCTTTTGTTTTAACCGCATTTCTTTGACTCATTTTGTCAAACAGTTGTCGGGCCTTCTGCATTGTTGTTTGTTTCCCGTGGATTAGCTATTACAGATCTCAAATTCCATATCTCTCCCGCAATTTTCTTTGTTTTGTTATTTTTTTCACCACTGCTAAACTCACAAAAAACAGCCCACAACCTGTAAATTTTGAGGCCCGCGTATAGAGTAATTACCTTTTGAAGAATCTGGAAATAAAGAATTGTATTGTAAACTATCAAATTCAACATGGGAATGCATGGATGCGGAGTAATCTCTACCTTGACAGAACAATACAAATAATTACAGAGAGCAGCTTTACACAAGTGGCAGTACCTACGTGCTTTGCTAAAATAAAATTTTACTGTGCATCCGATGATCTGCGTGGTTGATTTAAAAAGTACTTTGCAGTTAATATATGTACTTGATTTTGATTTGGAGCAAGTTCTCCTTTTATCTTCTGGTTAATTGCTCTGGTTATCTCCCAAAAGCCTGGATTCCTGTTTGGAGAAGTTGTTCTCCACCTTCATCGGCCATGGCTTCTGCTTCTGAATCTGCTAATGCCATAGCGACAGGGCTGCTCAAGGCTAACGACTTTGATCTAGATCTTCTTGTTAATCTATTAGACTCTTTTCTCGCGCAGGTACCTGTCTTCTTAATTAGCTCTGCAATTTATCATTTGCTTACTGACAATGGGTTCTTCCTTGTTTAGTCTCATGTCGCATGGCATCGGCTTCTTCCATTTAGCCATATGGCATCAGGTTTGGTTTAATTGAAGATCTATGGAAAATTTCAATTGAGTAATCATATAGTGTTGAACGCTTGTGTTAATATAAACAACACATTACCCTTCAATAGAAAAAATTATAAGGCTAATTTCATTCCATTATATATTTCGTTAATTTAAATAAGATAAATATAAAAAATGTCAGAATTGTTAAATATATAACATCTAATAATAATTTTGAAATTTATTTAAATTAAATAATCAAGTTAAATAATTTAAATGACCATTTTACAAAATAAATAAGGGAATTTCAAACATAATTTACAAGCTAACAAAAAGGAAAGCGCAATATCACTATTTTGAAAGTAAAAAGAGGGAATTATAAACATGATTTACAAGCTAACAAAAGCTAAAATAAAATATCGCTATTTTGAAAATAGAAAGAGCAAGGTAATTGCTTATTTTCTAGAGATTTATCCTTTTTCCTAGCGATTTTGTAAATGATTTGTTTGAAGTGAGTGAAGATTTTTTTAAGATAGAAAATAGAAAGCTAGCAAGCATGAAGTTTGTTGCTCTAATTGTTATTTAATATTTTATTTATTTAAATCAATTTAACAAATTATTAAAATTAACTTAGCATATAATTTACATGCCAAGTTATTTTTTAAGTTAGCCCTTCTAATGAAAATTTATAATATTTTAATGCCTTTTAGTATTGAAGTGTAATTTTAAATTTCAATTTTTTTGAAGTGTAAATTTTAAATTAGTCTTCTATGACAAGCTAAAAGATGTTTGAAGGGCATTGACGACTTCAGATTTGATCCTTGCTCTCAACATATCCAAATGTATGGGTTGATCCCTATGTTTTTGCATCGCCATTTGGGTGCAACGACTTAAGAATCAACACCTCAAGTCTTTTGGAAGCCCCTTGCTAATGTAAGAGCTAAATTTGTCTTGTTGGTGATCCCAGTTTTGCTCCATGCACTTCATAAGCTATCATATTTGTATCTTGCTTATCTAATATGGGTCTCGGTATGGATACGATAAGGATATGTCTTAGATACTCTCGAAATCCAAGTAGACATTCTCAATTCTATTATTTGTTATAGGTGCTTATAATTATAAAAGAGGAAACTGAGAAATGTAAAATCAAAGAAGTTCATAAAGAAGTTGTTTACAAATGTTTTCAAGTGGTTCCAACAAAAAAAGTCCAAAAGAGTCTTTTCATGGAAAGTATTTCTAAATTCATCTTTATCATTTATTATGTATGAGGTTAAATTTAAGGTATTTTAGTTTATAAGCAGCAAGCTGGTAAATTTCATATCTTTCGATATTACAAATTGTAGTTCACAATTGTTGAAAAATCTTTTTTAAATGTCCACGCTTAAACTACATTTTCTCTTAATTTTACAAGTCATTTTCAAGGATAATCATCCTAATGAATATTTAAAATGAGTAGCAAGATGTTGGAGGTGAAATTCCATTGATCTCCATGATTTTATCATATAGACGAAAGTAATCTTGTCTCTTGTTGAAGGAACTTTTTAATATCATTGATTCACCTTGCCAAAATGACTTGTTTGTGGATTGATATGGAAATGGCGAACGTAAAAAATAAACTCTTTCAATGAGATAGTAGATTGATTACAGATTCTAGAAACAACTTTTATTTTCTCTAGACAAAGGGTGGTATTAAAATCATGAATTTGTACAATTCAAACTACATGGGATCAGGTTGGACATTAAATTGAAGTCTTTTTTAACTTCTCCACGTGTCTTACGAACTCACATTTTCACTTGTAACAAAAGCAAGCATAAACCGTTGTTCATCGTCTTATTGACATGGTCTTAATAGAAAGACTGAAGAAAGAACAAAAAAAACACTTGACTGAAATAGATTGAAATTAAATTACATATGTAGGAAGTGTACAAAACATTTTTTCTCTTTCCCAAGACACACTTGTCCATGTTTGTTGTCCACCCTTCGGCATACCCATTGCACACATTTGGTGCAATTGCTAGTTGGTTATTCTCTGTTGAAAGTCTTCTCCGGGCCCACTCTCCATACGGAGGTAAGTTTTGGGTGAATATTTTAATATTTATTTCAAATGTTGTAATGTGTACCAAAAAAATAAATATGTAGAGTGTAAATTGAAAGGTCTCCCAATTAGAGACATCATTCGCGAAAATATGAGTCTAATTTTCTCATTGATCCGGAATAAGAATCCTTGAAAGGGGACTATTTTTTTTGTTTAAACTTTGCAATGCCAATCTCCATTGTTGATTTGTGAACCTTTTCCTTTTCAAACTAACTAGGCATCTAGGGCTTTGTGTGTATTGATTCCACTTTACGCAATGGATTCTTTGTATTCAATATTTCCTTGATGACATTTTGTCAAACAGTTCACATTCATCAGCAGTTCATGCATTTTTCTTTTTTTGTACAATTTCATCGTAGAAATTGTCGTATGATGTATATAGTCCTCACAAACTTAGTGTTGAGTTTCATCAATTTTCTCATAAGCCTCAAACCCCAAACTTGATGTTGCATTTGGAGTGGTATTCTCTAACAGTTGAGAAGCTTCATTTTCTCTCCCTTGTTAATACTAATAATTTGTCTCCTCCTCAACTTGTGATCTAAAGAGTAGGTGAATTCTGCTCATTAAATCTTACCACAATTTTTTTTTTTAATTTCATACCAGAAGTTGATAATCACACGACCATCCAAACCTACAGATCTCTGAAAAAGTCATTTTGAATACAAAAATCACACAAGAGCTAATTTTTATTTCTTCTCCACACTAAGAACCCTACTTCTAATGCAGTGATCTTTTTAGTTGTATCCCGAATCCATACCTCACCACATGGTATTGACCCAAAATGTTGGTTGGGATTTACGGGGTATAAGGGAACGAGTGAAACCATTAAGCTAAATCCCTGTAATATTTATTGGGCCGCATTGGTTCTGTTGATAACTAAATTTAGTTCCATTGGTATCGGCACTGCAAGCTCTTGTGAAGATGTCTATAGAACCTTTGTATGCAGAGGGTGCTGAGGGTTGCAAAAAATTATTAAATTATATAATTTATATATAAGAAAAATATATTGTTTATTTCAACATTTGTTTTAATTTTTAGAATTTAATATAAAATTTTAAATGTCTTTCTCGTGATATTTAATTGAACATAATTACAAGGGAAAAAGTAAATTTCTATTTTGTTTATATTTTTCCTAAAATGTATACTATCATATCGAAAAATCTAATTATTAAATTAGAAAAAAATAACTTGAAATTAAAAAAAATTGACATAAACAAATATTTAAAAGTTACTTGAAATCAATAGAAGCAAATTTAATCTTTAAAAAATTGTTTTAATAGGGGAAAATTTTTATGTCCACCCACTTATACATGCATTGAGGTGAAACTTTTATTCCCCGTCTCAATTACAACACAAGTAAGTCTCAGCTTCACTTTGAGTTTTGTGTTCTTCTTTATAAATTTCTTTTCACAGTTTTTTACATTTCCATCTTTCTATTTTGGTGCAAGTCAAATTCATGTTATTTGTTTATTGTTGAAAAATATATTTAAAGTAAAAATTTCTCAATTGCTAGAAATGGAAGAACACAAGGATGGTGATATTTCTATTATGGAGATGATACAAAGTTCTCCCACATCTTTCAAAAGCATGACAAAGGAGGAGGAAAATCTTACTAACATGTGCAAAGTAAAAAAACCCATTTGCCCTTATTGCAACTTGAGAAATGGATGCAAGTTTAGATATTGGAATAACAAATTAAACTCAAATACAATTCAACCAAGATATCAATGCAAGGAGTGCAAAAAGGATTTCACTCTGGGCAGCAAGAGCTACTATAGTTCTTTGTCTGATTCTCTTTGTAATGGGGAACAAATGAACCATGAAGGGCTAGAGACAAATCAAGAACAGAATTTTGGTAGTGATACTTCTGCTCTTATAAGAAATCCCTGTCCACCTACTTACTCTATGAATCAAATGGCCATGAATGCCCCAGACCTGCTATCTCACAATTTAGACATATACCAGAGGCCTCATGCTTCTACATCTTCAAATGGGAGGGAACAAAGTGGCATGAATGAAAAAGAAAAGGTTTATAAGGAGATAGACTCGTCGATAAATTATCCAAATTTGATAAATGACCATTAAGTTATTTGAAGCTTTCAAACTTTATAGTGATATTTATTTATTTTAATCCACATTTAGGATCATACTCTATGATCTATTTATATGATCAACATAATGTAGAATATATATCAATCATTTCTATTTGAATCCTCAAGGATGGATGGTGTGTGTGTGTGTGTGTGTGTGTGTGTGTGTGTGTGTGTGTGTGTGTGTGTCATTTCTATTTGAACGCTCAAGAATGAAGTACAATATTTATCAATTATTTCTATTTGAGTTGATTGTTTTAAAAATAATTTGGTTGTGGTAAATACTTATGAATGTATATTCATCAATCTTGTAGCATTATTTGTTTCTAATAGTGGAAGTGGAACCAGTGTTGGGCAGCCATTAAATTCCTGATTAAATATTTTAGGAAGGATTTCAATGTTTTGTTTTTTGATTGTCAAGGTGCAACAAGATGTTTCAATTAACAAAATGTTGTTTTAATAAATAAATAGAATTCTTAAATAAGATTTGTCACTTTTGATTGTCAAGGTGCAACAAGATGTTTCAATTACCAAAATATTATTTTAATAAATAAATTAAATCCTTTATAAGATTTATGTGACAAAATATGTGACAAAATATTCCTCTCCCCCCAATAAAAAACATCTATATATAGCATTACAATTGATTCACCATAGTGTTGGATTTTGACGTTCAATGTTACATGTCACAGTAAAAATGTTTGGCGGTGTAGAAAATTATATGAATGTCATTTGACATTTAAGATTCAATATGCATGTCAAATTTGATTTTTATAATAACTATTACAAAATATAAAAATTGAGTTAAATTTTATATGAATTTATTCTTAGTTATGTGACTTTTATTTAATTATGGATAATAGATTGGACTAATCAATTTCATAGTTTTTCACATATATTCATTTTTTTCTCAAATAAATTGATGTTGCACTAATCACTTTGAAGATCCATAAACATCATTAAAGTTTATGAGAATATTAAAACATAACTTCAAATTACAATTTAAAAGTGAAGAAAATAATAGAAATGACTCGCTCAATGCAAACTTGCAATTATGTAAAAAATGAGTTTCATTTCCAACTTCCAAACTTATAAGGCCAATCTTCTAATTTCACATTTCTTGCAAAATCTCAAATCCAATACATTTAGTCTATTATACAATCTTTAATTGTATGAAATCAAGAAAATTAAAAATTAAAAAATCAATTACAAATCAAAATCAATAAACTACAGCTAAACAAGAAATCAAAAAAATCTATAAAAAAATTTAACAAAACTAAAAAATTAATGGAAGATATGCATCTATTTATATTTCATTAATAAGATATTAAAATAATTCTATTAATTTTATTTTATTTACATTTCAAATTTCCATTTATATTTATGTTATATTTGTCACGAATCTCACAAATTTATAATGTATAGTACCCATTTAATATTTAATTTATTAACTATGTATATATATGTGGCAGTTAAATTTTGAATATACATGTCATTTTGATGTTTAAATTTTATATTTACATGTCAATCATGACAGTCATATTTTAAAAGTGGTTCTATTTTGACATCTAAAATTACTAAAAACGTCTAAACGCCTTGCAAAATCCAACACTCTTCAAAGTCCAACGAAACCAAGATATATATTTTATTTCACTTCATGATCTCTTGAAAACTTTTGGTCGGTTTTAACAGGTCTGATGGGGATTCGGGAAACAAAGGGAATGTGAGGAGCATTTCCCTAGTTCCCATAAAACCAATTTGAAGTTTCTTATATGTTATTTGTAACATGAGGCAACTTATATGCAATGGTAGAACAATCTTTCAAAAAACTGCTATAAGGCAAGAATAAAACATTTTGTGGAATTGTGTTAAGAGGACCAAAATGAGAGCGGTGAAATTGACTTCTTGACCATGAAGTGCTTATACCTAAAATTGACTTCTTAGGTCACTTTTACATGATGGGATGAAAATCAAAAGTTTTTGAGTGAGTTTATTCGATGACAACAATGAGCATCTTGTTCCCATGAGTTCTAGAGGAATCCATATGATCCCAATCTCTACCTCAAAAAGAAAGGGAGAGATTGTCATTGTTGTCTATGTTAAGGATCTAGTCATCACCGGCAATTCAGTGAAGATGATTGATGCAACGAATAAATATCTCAATCGATCGTATGACACGACTGATCTTGGGCAACTGCACTATTGTCTTGGACTGGAAGTATGACAAAAGGAGCACTACATTTTTATGTCTCAAATGAAATATACCAAGACGATTCTCGAGAGGTTTTGAATGATGGACAATAAACCAATTACGCCCATGAAGCCATAGATTCAAATGTCTTGCAATGATCCATCACCACAAGTAAACACCACTCTCTATCAGAAGTTGATTAAGAGTTTCAGTTACTTAACTTATACTAGGTCAAACATCAGCTATGATGTTAGTTATCTCTCATGGTTCATGCAAGAGCTAAAAATTAGTCACTAGATTGTAAGAAAGTGGATTTAGAGTTACATCAAAGGAACCATGAATTTTGGCCTAGAATACAAGAGGAATGATCGATTCTTCTTAACAAGTTACTTGGACTCATATTGTATTGATGAAAGAAAATCCACTTCCAACTATGTGTTCTCTTTGGGATCGGGTCCAATATCTTAGGGGAGCAAGAAACAAAACTTTGTTTCTCGGTATGCCAATGAAGCAAAATATTGTGTTACGTGAGGAGTTATTTACGAAGCAATTTGGTTACGTCACATACTTGAAGGACTTGGAGGTACATAGAAGCAACCAACCATTTTGTATGTTAACAATTAAGGTGTTATCAAACGTGCTCACAACCTAGTGTTTCATGAATGGACGAAGCACATTGAGGTACAAGTGCATTTCATATGCGAGCATGTTTTGCAATACAACATCCATCTCCATTATTTCCTGACATAAGAGCAATGTGCATATGTCCTCACATAGTCACTTGCATAGGACAAATTCAAGGCTTTCAAAGAATATATCTCTTGTTCTCTTGAGACCATGATGAATTAAGGGGGATGCAATGAATAATTAATTCATCATTTTCTTGCAACTTAAGGTTGTTTTGTCATCTTTACTTTCTATTGTTGGGTTGTCTAGGATTAGTATGAAATTGTTAGTTGTATAATCGCACTTCCTAATTCACAGGGTGTGTTGTGTAAGCTAGTTGATAAATAAACTCCATCTAATCCTTTTGTTAAGTTGAATACAAATATTATTTTGATTCATGTTTTCATTCCCAAGGCCTTACAATGCAATTCACAAATTGAGACCCTAAAAGTATACCACAAGAGATAACAACTAAGAGATGTAAAGCAATAGGTAAAAGTTAGATGATTATGGAAGAGTAGGATTTCAAATCTAAAGAGCATCAAGAACCAAGAGGTGTGCAATAAAGTGAGAGTAAAGGTGTGTAGAAGTCATTAGGCATAGAAACAAGCAATATAAAGATACTATGTCAAAGCTATGGATAAATGAAATGAGAGCAACCTTACCACTAATGTCTTTAGTTGTTTCAAACAAGTGAGCATAAAATTCAATAATCTAGTATCGCATCTTCAAGGGTATGTTTACCACAACCTCTTAGTGCCCAACCATTAACAACGCCTAAAATTAATTATGCTTGTCAATCGCATCTTCAAATAATGGATCATACTATTGTGCAAAGAGGTATAATGAAGAACAATGATGCATGTTCTTCAACATATATAGAATATAATGATAATTCCCTTGAGTATGATTATATCACCGGTTAATTTATTTATCTAACCACTTGTGTTTGCAATTGAACCATCTCTATTTCATGTACATAGTTTCCTTTTATCTCACTCTCTTTTGATTGATGTTCCTTTGTTTATATTGCTTTCCTTTACTACGCATGTATTTGGCATGCAATTTTTGTAAATTGTGCTCTTCTTTCAACTCTTTGTTGCTATTTGATTTCCCACTTGGGATCTAACTTCCTTTCGTGATTTCCATATTTCAATTATGTGTTTGTGTTATGATATTATGATTGATAATTCCTTCTTCTATTGATTCTTTATTGTTCTAGCCTCGTTGTTTTTGTTTGTTTTTAGTATTTATTTGATGTTCAAGGATTTGGTATTTCTTTTCTTTCTTGATGATTGATTTCTTGGGTTGTTACCCTGTTGTTTTCTCGTCTTTTTTTCTAGCCTTTGCCCCTGATTAAGCTTGTTTTGTCCCATCCCAAAAGGCTACACAAACTTCTACATGATGATAGCACAATTACAGTGTCATTATGCCTCCAAGTGCACAGATTTCTTATGGAAGTGGTAGGTAAGTAGGGATCCCCCTAGCTTTTGTCTTTCAATTGGTTTTTACCTTCTTCCACCTAGTTACATAGTTTTATTAATGGTTCCACATCTTCTGATATTCTTTTGCCTATATCTTCTTCATTTATGGTTTTTACACAACATGGCATTCTCCTGGTTATGTCATAATACACCATTTATATTTTGCATTTGCATATCAATGCTTAGTAGTGTTTACCCCATATTTGCATCATTTCTTCAACATGTTTACGTTGGTGTGGCTATGATATGTTTGCTACGTGTTTGGTCACATGTGACTTGTTTGTTATGTGTTTGATGTGTATTAACTATTCTATGTACTTTGATATGACTAGCGTGTATTCATTGTCTGATGTGCTTACTTCATTATTGGTGTCCTTGTGATTGTTGTCTTTGTGCTCGATTATATAAGGCACATATTCCTATTGTGCTTAGATTAATCAAATGTTCGGTGTCTTATGGTGCCATGATCTATATCATAGTAGACTCTTTCCTACTTGCCTACATTGCTTGGATTCATATCATGCATCTAATGGGGAAAGGACCTATATTTGTGCCCTACATTGATAAATCTTCTAATGAGTTGCCACATTACTCTCCTTTTGCTCAACATTGACATATCATTCCCTAAACTATAATGTTTACATACTACCCACATAGGGGCATAACATTATATGTTATCTTTCTTATACCTTGCTCATAGGGTAACTTATTCATATTACATTGATCACATCTAGCCCATAAGGGGCATGTCACCCATGTACTTACATTGATTATAACTCATCCATAAGGGGCATCTAATTCATATGATTACATTGATTATATTTACCTACTTGGTGCATATCACCTTTGTGTTGTCATTACTTACACTTTGCCCATATGGTGCATAAAATGTCTATGCTTTTATCAATTACATTTTGCACATGAGGAATATACTACCCTTGTGTTTATTTACATTGCATCATAGGCTCGTGTTGGAAAATTTGCTTATTACATACATACTTCCTAGATTATATCTTACTATCAGACATCAACAATTATATTTTATACTATGCAAATAATGTGTGTAATCTCTTTCTTTTGAGATACATGCTTCACAAGTTCATACCACATCTCAAAAGGGGGGCATATATTCTACCCATTTTATCTCTAGACTCCAAGGCATAGGTCATTATATACTATTTTCTCTCATAGATGAGGGCAATCACATGGTGTTTTTTGAGATGTAACCTACACATGACACGTGTTTCTTTATATGACATTGTATTTATTTAACTTTGATTTTTGTCACTAAAAGGTGTACTCATAAACACATGCATGATTGAACACAATTTCTAAAAGTTGAAGTTCTATATAAGCATTCTCGCAATTGTCAACAAAACTAGATGTATTTTTCCAATTCCCCGTTTCTATATTTGTTGGCTAGATTTTCTGCATAGCTGAAAACCTAGGCAGTCATAAGGTAAATCTCTCTCATTTACCGGTGAGGCTCCCGTGTCAGATTTGTCAATAAAAATATGTTAGTATCTATATGGGGGTTTTACTTTAACTATTCAGCTCATGAACCATAGTTGTATAGCTTTGCAATAAGTAAACAGGTGTTTAAGAAAGAAAATATTTATAAAAGAAGGAAATTAAAAAACACAGGGAAGAAATAGGGAAGATGTGCAACCCAATCAATAAATAACAGAGTTAATTGCATGCACATAGAAGAAACCAATAGATATCAACACACAAAATTATAAGCAAAGGCAACTTCAGATCTAGATCTAAAATAACACAAAGTTTATTAGAAGATCTAAGATAAAAAAACTAGAAATAAAATGCACTGTGACACAAAGTTCTCCGGAAACCTGCTCCTTTATATTCATTTGCTTCAAGTGGCTATCAGGGTTTCAGCACAAAGTCTAGAACACAAGAATGCAACTTACAAATTCTGATCCTTAACCTGAAGGTTCTTCCTCTACTTATAGAATATAGAGGGGCAATTACAAGTCGGAAGCTTTTAGTTGAATTGACACATGTGGAAGTGGGAAAGGAAACAACAGGCAATCTCCCTCCTAGAATTCCTCTTTGCATGACATGCATGATTTGCAACTGAAAATAGAAACCTTTTATTTTGCATGTCTGCCACCTATCTCCAAGTAGTTGACTTCTTCAAGTAATGGTTTTTAAACCAATCACTTAAGTTGTATAATTTAATTGATCGTTCAATTACTTTGTCGGAGGCAATAAGAGAAAGAAGAAGAAAGAGGAAAGCTGCAGTCTTGTCATTTTTCATATTCTGCATGTAGCTGATTCTTTTGCTTTTGATTCTCACCAAACTGGACCTCGAAGTAGTTGGATCTAAAAGCAAGTTGGATCTGGAAACAAGCAGGATCTGGAAACAGACTGGATCTAAAAACTTGCTTACGAGTGTTGTCTTTGCCTTGTCTTCTCTCTTATCCTTGAAGCTTTTGCAGTTCTTCTCCTGTACATGCATCAGTGCAATGTCTATCGTAAACAACTCATCATTTTTATTTTTAATTGCATATGAGCAATTAAAAAATCTAGAAAGCACTCCGGGTGAATGCAACTTCAAGGAAGACTTCAACTAGAAGATTGAGAGCACATGCACAAGATCCTAGAAAAAAATTCCACGCACTGACTTCTACACAGGCTACATCAGAAACAAGAGGATGAAGCCTTTGTGCCAGAAGCTTTTGCAATTATGAGATCTGGATCTGGATCTAGGCCTATTGACTTCAACAAATCTAGAAACTACGCATGATTTCGTTGAGCTTTTTCTTTCATCCCGCTTTGCCATGGCTGGAGCAATCTTTGTCTGAACAATTCTTTTCTTCTTACTCCGCCGGAATTCTTCAAAACTTGTGCAGAACTGGATAATTCTTCAGATTCGAAATATATATTCAATGTATTAGACATTGATTTAACCTATTTTTCTTTTGTAAAGCACCTATAACGAATTCCTACAATTAATTCAGACAAAGATGGCAACCGGACCATGAACAATGGATTTTAATCATAAAAATCTACATAATTCAAGTCTGTTGCCCCAAAAATTGATGTTTTATTTGCATGCCAAACAAGCATGAATTTTACAAACTTCACCTGAGCACCTGTATCACTTATGCAAACAATTATCCAAACACAAATCAACCTCCTTCAACCTGTGCGCCAATTCTAGAAGCTTTAAGCATTAATTTCACCTTCTTTTGAACAAAAAATCTCTTCAAATGGGGCGCACTTTTTCTCTAGGTTGCACTTCTCTTCCTGTGAATTAATTAATTCATCCTTATGGCAGCGCCTGCTTATATAATCCTTATGATTCTATAATTAATTAATGCTTTTCATATTACTAACAATTAATTAATTAATTAATAAGTTTCACTCTTTAAATGGGGCACCTATTTTGTGCATGCTTATGGCTGTCATTAAATAAAATAAATTTATTTAATTTTAGACTTCTATCTCCACTTAACTCAAACCTCACAGTATGCTTTGACCTTAGCCACTGAAAATAGGAATTAATTTAATTATTTAATACTTTAAAAAGTATTATTTCTCTCTCAAATGGGGCTGCATTAAATAAATTAAATTTATTTAATTTTGGAATTCTATTTTTAAATTCCTTTTGTCCACTTCCCTTTGTTGACTTTTCCACAAGTCTGGGCGCCAAAATTGGGTGAATAAATATTAACAAATATTTATTTAATGCATTATTATTCACCCAAGGTGGGTCGCACTTTTTGGAATAAGGAATTTCTATTTTTAAAAGTCACATGACAATGGGATTATTTATCCTGCAAGGCAGCCCTGAAAATCATATGATTCACTTAAGTCGTTTGACTTTCATAATGGGATTATTTACCTTGTCAGACAGGCAATAGAATCTCATAATTCACTTAATTTGTTTTTCTTTTATTCCACAATGGGATTTTTTACCCTACAAGGCAGGTAAGAAATTCCCCCCTCTCTGTTATCTCTAATTTTCCCATTATGACTTAAGCAACGTTGCTTCCATGGGAAAAAGTACCCTGCTAGACAGGTACAAAATTCTCACCTACCTACTGCTTCCAAAAATCCCATGATCCACTTCAAACCTTATTTTTCTAAAAATGCGGCCAGCCCAGAAGAGGTTTTTTGGTGCACGACTTCATCTTTTCCAAGAGAACCAGACCTCCGATGGGGAATTCCTTCTGGCACAATGTACATATGTGATCTCCAGATACTTCAGGCCAAGAATCAGGCCAGACCGACAAAGGAATTGATCCAGAGAAATTTCATAGAACACAAAAGGGAAAAACACAAAACGTTGCCGGAAGTCACAAATAAAGCCCATGATTCATTCCTGGCTAAAACCCTACTCGTATATGGGAATAATGATATATACGATCACAACAGGGTTAAACCGGAGCACAAATTGCCTCAAACGGGACTCAAAATAATTAAATACAAATTTTCCGCACGCAAATCCCGACGACAGAATATAACAATTTTGGGCATCTGGGTATTTGGCGAAAATGGCTAGTACGGGTTTTTGGGAATATCTTGACACATTACAGAAACTTTCTTGCAATAAAAACACAAAACGATCTATTATTTTAAAAGTACGAAAAAATTTCGAATAGAGTAGTCTTAGATTTCAGGATGAAATCTGGGGACACCAAGATTTCAGCACATTAATTATTTAAACACTTATCCACATACACATGTTCTTCACAAGATTGTAGGGGCACATGCTTTTATATCCCAATGTATAGGAGTGTGAATGATTGTGCTAGGATCTTCACGACCCTTTTCAAGTGGAAATCAACATCGACTTAGTGAACTCTTACGAGTTCTCAAGCAATCCAAGCACAAAGTAATATGCTTCTTTGGACCTACATATTTGTTTTCCTTTGGTGTGTATGTGTGTATACACATCAAAGTGGATCACTATGTCGAAACTTAATTTTGTACAGGATTAGTTATTAGTCATAATTTTTTATTGTTCGAGAGTACTTCCCTGTCAATTATTGGTTTAGATTATACTCTTATCGGCATGTTCCCCTACTTTCTTATTGTTTCATTTCATGTTCCCCTTGCTTTCTCTCTCCTCTCCTTTTTCTCTCTTCGTCTAATTTCCCCATATATTTTTGGTTTTCCCTCAAAAACATAAAGTTAGCTTAACGCCTACAGTCAATTTTTTTACCGTAGGCATATAAGGTTCTAAATCCATTACAATTTAAACCTAGGTCATAGTGGGGTTGCACTGGACTACAACCTGAAAGGTATTTTACTATATTATTATTTTAACTGAAAATATATATCATTCCTAACAGTTATGCTTATCTAAAAATATATGAAGAAAATACACAGATCCAAGTCATACAAGAACATATAAATAACCAAATAACTTGAGAGTCCGTAATAGTGTACTTAATTTTATGAGAACTATTAGTCTCTAAACCTTTGCTTGCCCGGCCTTCCCCTCTCCTCCTACGTGGCTTCATGATCCCTAAAAAACTTGGTTCAAATTCCTGTAAATGCATGTACTGCATTACCCAAGTAAGATATGCCTCTTTAGTGTATCTTGGAATTTCTTATAGAACTCAAAAATCTTCAATGGAAGGAATTTCATTATTAAATATCTAACTTTGATCAACCTTATATACAAGGCTATGTGCATTTGAGACTTTTTATAACCTTCACAATAGCATTTGAAACATGTCCTACATATCAAATATTGCTAAGGACATTTTAAATATGTGTTAAGATTGTAGTAGTAAAGTCAATTTTGCCGGGATGGGGTGTTGCCATGTAAACTACCTAGGATTGAGCCACGGTGAATCGAGAACCTCTTAATTATACAAGGGTAGAAGTCCATCCCCCCTAATCAATCAAAAAGAATGTGATGCTAAAGGTTGCCCATGACCTCACCCAAGATTTATCGAGCGAAAAAATGGTGTGTATTATTAATTTCCTGAAAGGTGGAGCTCTGCGTATGACAGACGGTTGTGCAATTCCATGGCACAAAGTCTTATTGCTACAATGGAAAAACCAACAATCAAAACCAGACCTCTGTTGTTTCTAGTGCCTGTACTATGGTTTGTTATAAAGATTATGTAAGGTGGGGTAAAATGCATATTTCTTGTGAATTTGAAGAAAGCTACACGCGTAGATTTGCCATGTGACACTGTTGCTCAACTGATATAGCTCACAAATGGTTAAACATACAATACACTTCTCTTCCCCTGCCCCTTGCCAACCAACTCTCCCTTCCTCCACCAAAAAAAAAGCACAAAACACCTTGCTAATTTTTCTGAAGCCCAAAGGATTAATATGTGTACAAAAATGAGAGTAAAATCTGTCCTTTTTCTCAAATTTAAAGAATTATGTATCTCAAAAATTGTATGATGAAATGAAAGAGAACTATTTCGAGTAAGCATCAGTTAACACAGAAAAAACATTTTGCAGCCTGCCAAGCACATTCTACCATTAGCTCAGTCCATTCACAGTGATTACGACGACATTTCACAGCACCTTTGAAATGCAGGTTTACTCTCAAGCTTTGTCGTGAGATCGAAACCATGGGGCGCAAAATTTTGAACAATATAGAAGGTGAAAGTAAATAGCTTCCCTTGTTCCCAAAAGGGGGCTCACACACCAAGTTCACATGCTGGCTAGGCCCTGACCTAAAAATCAGCCTTTCTACAAACGCGCATATAAACAATTTGCAGACTCTTGTTTAGAGGCAAAGAAAATTTCATAAATTTGTGCCAATGAAGACGCTTGCCATTTGCCGAGGGTCAGAAGTTAGTCTCAATAAATGATACCCAAACATTTCATTAGTAATACAAGAAGAACATCTACTTACATTGATGTTCTAGATTAGGTTAAACCACTTGCAATCAAGCTACTCCACCTCCAATGACAGGATTGAGTAGCTCCCTATGGCTCTCCTGCCAGCTTCCGATGCAACTTTCATGTCCAACTGTTGTAGCTGGTGAACTACGTAAGACATATGTGGCCGCATGGAAGGAACATGCTGAGTACATGTATAGGCAAGGTCAACCACCTTTTGAATTTGTCCTACCTCAGGAATGTCATTAATGACAGGATCCAACAATTCTGCATACCGATGCGACTGAACAAGGGGTGTAGCCCACTCAAATATAGCCTGCCAGTCAACAGATTCAACTGTTTGAACTGGTTTGCGTCCACTTACAAGTTCAAGCAGCAAAACTCCAAAGCTGTAAACATCACTTTTGGTTGTGAATTCATTCCGGTAAACAAATTCAGGAGCAAGATATCCATAAGTGCCAGCCATCACTGTCCTCTCATGTATCCCTTCCCATGGAACAAATTTGTAAAGGCCAACACCCAATATATGTGCCCTGTAATCTTCATCTAAGAGTACATTGTTGGCTCTAATATCTCTGTGCACCACATGAGGTTTGACCTTGTCATGTAGAAACCTGTTCATCAAAAGACCACACACCGAATATGATCAATGTTCCAAACAAAAGATAAGTGTAAAAAGAAAAAAAAGAATGAACATTTCTTGCATCTAGCAATTCCTCCTAGAAATAAGAAACCTGGACAGCTAAAATGTTACTAAATTTCACATCCAAATAAATAACAATAATGGCAACAGCAACAGCATAAAATGGGATGTGTGAGACAGAAAAGGTGATTGAAGGAGACCATTATTGTCGAATGGGAATTTGAACTCCATATATTATTCAAGTTATTACCAATTTTTGTAGGGCTGTTGCTTCAGCTACTATCATATTTCCTATTCAAACACAGTATTGCAGGGTTGAACACTTAAATTCTGCAACAATCAATTCCGGATAAACATTGGACATAATCTTCCCTATCAACTCCCTCATTTGTGATGTATCTTTTGCCTTAGTAAAAGGAAAAATTTTAAAATACAGATCTAAACACCTGCAAATCAAGATCAAGTATGAGAGGCAAATGATATGACAGTGTATGACCGCAATTTTAAATTAAATTATCACTTCCTCACAAATACGAGACATGGATAACTAATGAGAAAAGATGCTGATTCTTCATGACAAGTATCAAAAATGGAAGAACTACCAATTTTTTTCCAGCATTGTTTATAAGGAGAAGAGAGGACAATCCTTCAACCTCCTTATATAAAGTCAATGGCTCCACGGAATACGAAAAAGATAGTTACTTGGTATCTTAACTTCACCTGGAGGTTCAGATGATGCCTAAAGATCAATGTTATGTCCCTGGCACAAAGCTTGGACCCAAGGGCAATCGCAATCAGTACGTGAAGCTGTATATTGTAATATTTTCTTGGAAGCTATGAAATCCTCTCTCTTTCAAGGTTGTTTATAAATAAATAGCAAAACAAGGCTCATCTCAAACAAGGCTATGAAATCCTCTCTTTCAAGGTTGTGTATAAATAATTAGCAAAACATGGCTCGTCTCAAACACCTGCCTCTGCCATTGGCGGCATCAGACATTATCTCCAGAAGTTTGGACCACAATATCCTAAACTCAGAAACTTCCTCTTACCACATTAGTAGCAGCAGATGAAATAATAGATTGTACTGTTTTATGGAGCGTGAATGCAGTTTATGCAACAGATGCCATGCCTACATCTTCTGCCTTAGGAAGCAAAATTTAGGACAATCCCTTGAAAAAGTCATATTCATGACAAACCTGACACCTAAAAGGTGACGTGACTCCCCAAAGATAATCTAAAAGCTTCAACCATATCTTATTCAGAAGAGGCCTTTCGAGGTCAATATGTAGACAAAGTCTACAATATGTTATTACTTTCCTATCACTGGTAATCTTTGGCAATTGCATTCTCCAACTTGATCACCTGTTTCATGAATGTAGCCCCATTCAATAATTCCAATGGAAGAAAATATAAGTAAATCCAAACTGGTACCCTGCAGAGATTGTTTAAGATTTGAAATTTGGCTTAGGTTTTCCCATTAGGCTATTTAGTTCATAAGCTGCTAAAATCCAATGCAACAAGTATAGTAAAACACAAAAGATGAATCTACATAACACTTAACATTTAGCATCTTCTCACTGTTGGAAGGTCAATCCACACTTTGGGAAAAATAGAACCTGTGACGGGCCTGTAACTCAGTGATAGAGTGCCCAGCAAGCAAATGAGAGGTCCCAGATTCAAATTCGAGCTCTATGAGAGTGGAAGAATACATTTAAATTTTTAATTACAAATGAGAAGTACTAGGGTAAGGAGAGTCAGATTAAAGAGGTAGCCATAAGAATCTTATGGGCAACATCAACTTTGAACACGGAAAAACCCAAATAAATTGGAGGACTTCCCCTAGGATAGGAGCCTGATTGCAGATTTTTTTTAAAATCCTCAAAAGCTAGAAGTAGACTGGCTAGAAAGTGTTGCTCCTATTTTAATCTTTATTTTCGCAGAATGATTTAGATTTTAAGTGGCCCACAGGCAACTAGATGCTCCGAATCCAATAAAGATTGTAGCTTACAACTGTTGCTTAATGACAAAATTTTGTAGCTTTATGTATTCCCGCGTATTCCACAGATTTATTTTGATAAAAGTAAAAATCCTTGTTCCCCAATCCTGTGCACGATCATTCTCTCTGTGTCTGTTGAATGTTTTGAGCTTCAAAATACATGAGCAAGTCTTTATTCGCAAAATATATCTACTAAAAAAACAAATATTACATCTAGTATACCAGAGCTAAATAATGCACTCTGGCTCTTAATTGCCTGGTTTAGGATTAGGGCTGTAAGATAGAATAAAATATTAGTGTTGAATTTCTTTTATATTAGAATATAAAACCTACCTTTTAAGTCACTGCTAGCTATGTATTAGTTAATGTTCGGTTGTAACCTTCCCAAACATTTTGTAACTATCTATTACATAATAAAATGACGGACACAATCTACGATGTGCGCATTCTGATTCCTCTTCATTATTTCTCTACTCACGAGTCACATCTTATAATATTGGTATCAAAGCCATTGGTGCCTGGTAGGGTTCACAGCTAAAGGAAGCTCGTGGAATCAAGTATGTAAAAGTGAGGAGAAGCTTGTGACCATCAAAAAGAAGTCGTTTCTAAAGGAGGTACTAGAGATACAATTGCAAGGGCATGGGACACTTTTAAAACACAAGGAAAACAGACTGCAGATTCTAAGTGTTTTTATAGGTTGCAAGTTGCAAATACAGAAGAAATAATTGCAAATTAGGGCAAAATTGAATGCAAAAGACCAAGTTTATAGTCCAGTCACGAAAAACACAATAAAAACGCAATTCCAGGGACATAGAGTTGTGAATCGTGAGTTTATGTGAGGGCATGGAACAGAAAAATACAATCACATATTCAAGGGCATATTCAGTCAAAAAAGAGGGCATATTCAGTCAAAAAATGCAAGTCAGGTCATTCGTGATTTCTGGAAAAGGAAAGCCACTAGGGCACGACATAACATGATTTCTGAAATACCATTCAAAGTCTTTTGCCTGGTATTTTATTAATTTTGTATTATTTTTGGCGAAAATGCAACTTAGTGTACAGTTACACTACCATGGCACAATTTTTGTTGTGTTTTCTGATGAATTTAAGGGCATTTTGGAGTGCTAGGGCACAAAAATACAATCAATTTTTCAATCACTAGAACTCGGACATTAAAAATTATTTGCATTGATTTCCGGATAAAAATCTGCATATGATACTTTTATTTTGCTGCATTGATTTTTGGGCCAGAATTGTTGCATAGACAAATATTCTAGCCTCAATTTTCACACTTGGAAAGTAAAAATCCAGGTGCAACTGATGAAAAAGAATATAAGGGGAATAGTAAATGGGAATGAGAAACCACCTACAGATGCCAAGCAATTCCTAGATTGGTAGAGTAGAGATGATAAAGCTAAAGTCATTATTGATCTTGCTCTCTCTGATTCTAAGTTAGATCCTATAGATCTAGAAAAATCATCCAACGAAATCTAGGATAATCTACATAAATTAGTTGAAGCAAAAGCGGTTAATGCAAAGTTTTCTCTAAGGCTTTAGCTATCCAAAATCAAGATGGATGATGGAGTCACCATGTCTAGCCACATAAGCTATCTGAGGTCTCTCATCAAACAGCTAGCAAAAGTCAATAATATGGTAGATGATGAGGATGCCAAAACCAATTTGTTAATCAATCTTTTAAATACAACAATGTCATTTTTACTCTCAGCCAGATACTTTATCAAACTCTAGAAGATATGATTTTAACTCTCTTAACTCAAGAAAAGAGTTGTAGGAGATACAGAAGGTGATCCTCAACATGAGAGTGCATTATACTCGAGAAACTATCATAGAAGATCATATAAAGACAAAGGGGAGATCGAATGTTATTACTATAAGAAAAGAGATCACATGACATGGAACTGTAGAATTTGAGCCAATGATGTTCTCAAGGGAAAGCTCAAGGACAAACCAAATAAAGTTAATATAGCCATTGTTGAAGATATTGCAGATGTTGAAAGTGGTGAAGAATTCGCCGATGAAAAACAAGTATTTTAAGAAGCCCACACTTTGAAGACAAGAAGGGATCTAGTGTACATGAAGCTCGGGATGGACAGCTGCCCAATTAGTTCGGGAGTTTGTGGATCTTGGATATTATACCCTTACGAGGGTCATGGGACAACTTAATGGAGCATTGTGGACGTAGCTCAACATTGATGATTTTCTAATAAGTCGAAAGGTTTGTACTTTAGGAGCTTGGGGAAGTGGAATCCGAGAACTCATATACTCAGCTCTGGAGCCACATTGTTAAGGGCCACGAGGCAGCTTGATGGAGTTCTACCTGGTCCAAGAACTATTTTCAAAGAGAACTTCTGAAGAATGTGTGGCTCTATTTGGTTTTGTTTTTCGTACTGTAAGCCTTAAGAGAGGGTATTAGAATATAAGGCTTACCCTTTAAGTCACTACTAGTTATGTATTAAAACTAATGGTGAGTTGTAACCTCCTCAACCATTTTGTAACTATCTCTTGCATAATAAAATGACAGACACACAATATACAATGTGTGCATTATGATTCCTCTTCATCATTTCTCTACTCACATCTTCTAACATTTTACATGCACTTGCCATATTTATTGCTTCAAGTTGCATTTTCCATGAGTCGTATAAAAGTTTCAAAAAATCATACAAGAAAGTTGGAAATCAGTTAGCATGACAAATAAGTGCCTCAAGCTTTGAATATGAGAAATCAAAAAGTTTCAACTTCACATGCGCAAGAGTAAACATATTGGGGGATTTTTATAGTTTATATCAGTGTTACCTAAGACTTCGAGACGGTAGGATGGTAAAAAATTTCAAATTTTGGGGGGTGGCGGGGGATGGCTAAATAAAAAAATATATAAATATTTAAAATATAAAAATATAGTGACTAAACTATATAAATAAGTTGAAATAAAACATTTGAGACTCAAATAAGATGAAATAAAACCATTTGAGATTTAAATAAGTTGAAATCATAAATATCAAATACATTTAAATCATTAATTATACAAAATTTAATAAAACCCTTTCAAATTTGAGACTTAAAAATTAAATAAGCTGAAATAAATTATAAAACCATTGTGATTGATCAATTGACAATATTTGATATTCATATCATTAATCTCAAATTCAAATACACCAACACTTGTCAATATTGCAAAAAGAAGAGGACAAGTTTCAGCTTAAAAATCAGAATCAACATTTGAAACAACATCCATGAACTCCTCATTGGAACTATCATCCTCTTTCTCAATGGAGAGTCCAATCAATTTCCATGGCATGGTATTGTCCTCTTCTACTTGCCTTGGCTCCTCGGGATCTACATCCCACCATAATGCTGAGGGTTTGCTTGTCCTCAGTTGTCTTGCGATTTATAAGATGCAAAACACTGTTTAGAAGCGACAAGCTTCTCCATGCTCTCTTAGAGGCAAGCCTATTACTCTTAACAGAGTGGATCCAACCATATGTAGACCAATTCCTCTCAGAGGCAGAGGAACTAGAAACCTGGGAACGGCGGCAAATTGCAAGTGTTCGTAGCGGTCCTGAACACCCATACAGTCACCACCTACTCATTGGCTTGTCCTGTGCCAATGTTACCCTGTCCATCTTCACTGAAGTTTTGTACCCATCAAGTTCAATGAAGTTGAGCCACTCCAACCTGATCTGTGAAGCCTCCTTTGGACTATACATTTTTTTAAAGGCCTTCATAAGGCCCTTCTTCAACTCATCACATCCAAAGGGATAACTCCACCTGACCTCTCCACGTACCATTTGGGATTCAGTGCATATGCAGCCATATGAAGTGGGGTGTTCAACTTCTCCCATCTATGTTGAATATGTTCATGGTAGAACTCCAGAGAGGGTCTCTCACCCGAATAGTTGCCTTCATTTTCCCAAGCATGTTGTCCATCCACTCATATATCTCACCTAGATTGGGGCTGGTAGAATCCTCGTATTTGATGACGCTAAAAACTAGAGTTATAATTGATGTGATGTATTTCACATCAACCCAAAATATTTCCCTCACCACCACTTCCTTCACTCTCTTCCCTTGCTTTGTCTTGGACTCACGCCACCTAGTCCAATCTTGTGTCATAATCATAACTTGCAGGGGCTCCTACAACTCAAGCATCCTATCCAACAAAATAAAATAGGATGCAAAACAGGTGTCAATTGGTTTGAGGAATTCCTTTTTCGAAAAGCTTCGAAAGAGTGAAAACGATGCGTGGTGATTACATATGAACCTCTGCATGTCCCTGGCCTCATTCACTATCTTGCAAACGCATTGAATCTTCCCTATGTCTTTCAGTGCATTGTTCATGGCATGTACGCAACACAGGGTCCAATAAATATAATTGTAGGCACACTCCACTAGCTTGCCTGCTATTCTACACACATAAGTTGCATATGTGATGACCTATACAACATTTGAAGGTCCAACCTCCTCAACGGCATCCTTCAAAATTTTGAAATTAGACTCAACATCTTTTTGCTTCCCAAAACAATCAATTGCTCTCAAGAAATGTGGTCCATCTTTACAAGAAACAATGAAATTGATGAGTGGACGGTGTATAATATCCGTCCACCCATCCATAATAATGTTGCATACATGTGACAACCATGTGACCTTCATCTCCTCCATCAACAGATTAACCTTGGAATAGTTTTTATCCAAGATTATTATCCTATGTTTGGTGTCTCCAGGAGGCACATAACTTGTACTTGTTTTTGCTACCTTAGTTGACGCCTGCTTGTAATAAGAAGAACAAGCGGCATGAAATGGGATCCCAATAGCATAAAAAATATTACCGATAACATCATCCGCCTTTTCCCTTCCCTTTGAATCAAACATGTCTACAATTGGATTGGGGGCTTCCCCACAACCTCTTCCCTCTGCTTCCCACTTCTGTCATTCTAAAACTAGAACTAGCCAAAGTATTCCTACCAGTCCTAAGAGACCTCAAAGGAGTGTTAGCCTCACTACTAGTACCACAAACTTCTGGAACATCGTTCGTGGTATTTCCATTAAGTATCACCATCTCTGCACTCTGATCAAGTGAAAGAGCCTTACAAAGGCCAACCCCCATTCCTATAAGGTGCAACAAGTATACATTTGTCCTAGTGATGTTGCCATACCAAGTCTCTGCACATATGTTGCACTTCCATAGTTTACTCCCCCCTCCAAACTTGGGGTTTTCAAGTATATGAGCGAATTGTTGCAATGGCTTCTTCTTATCAAATGGTCCAATGGCAAATGTGGACAACATTTGAGAGGGGCAATTGGTAGCACTACTAACTAAACTACTAGTTGCCGTTGGCACAACATTTTGTCTCACTTCTTCACCTCCCCCAATTATGTCATCACCAACACTTCCACCTATCTCAACCCTCTCCTCTAATTCATAACCATACTCAGAAGAAGAACTCATGGTGATGATTGTTCGAGCTGCAATGAATTAAAAAAACAGCCATAACTACATGCAATGAATTAAAAAAAAGGTAACTATAGGCAATGATATAATTTTAATTTATAAACAACTAAAACACCCATAACTATATGTATTATACAATGAATTAAAAAAACAGTGATAACTATATAGTATATGCAATGATTAAGAAAAAGTAAAACATCCATAACCATATGCATTGTGCAATGAATAAAAAAAAGCCATAACTACATGTAATGATTTAAAATAAACAGCCATAGGCTATTAGGCCCATAACTATATGCAAAAAAAAATATTAAAAAACAAAAAACATAAAAACTGAAATATAAAACATAGGCGTATTATTTTTTTCAGTTTTGTATCTACATTCATGTGTATCAAAGTTTTCATATTCCTAATGTTATTGTTTATAAGAATGTGTATCATAGTAATCATACTATCATGGTAAACCTTGCCAAACATATTCAATGAATCAATAATCAAGAGTTTATGTTTTAAGATTTAAAAATAAATAAATAACCCTAACAACCAAACCCTATGCAGTATGCATTTTGTAAAATCCTACAAACTATAAACATGATTACATTGTGAATGTAGATACAAAAACTTAAAAACAGCCCCTAAAAAATGCAAATAGAAGCTAAATTTTAAAAACTAGAGACTATTATCAAGCATTGTAAGCAAATAAAATTCTAAATACCTCTTGCTCTTGCTCTTCCTCTTCCTCTTCGTCTCCTCTTCTCTTTTCTCACTTTGCTCAAGTGTGAAGATCGAATGTGATATGGAATGAGGCCATAGAGTCATTTTATAACTTAGAATGTCACTTTTAAGGTTAGGGTAATGTTTTTGTGTTTCTTTTACGTTATTATAACTTTGCATAGATTAAAAATTGACTAACATTTGTTTTTTTTAAAGAAAATGTAAAAAAAAAAAAGCTTTGAAAGTTGGGGATGTTTGGACGTCCCTGAGACGTACCTCGACCGTCCCAAGGATGTCCAAATGTCCCCTGCACATTTGGGATGTCCCCTCAAATTTCTAGACATCCTAGAGACGTCCCCCTATTTCCCGCCATCTAGGAAATGTCAAGGGGACGCCCCCCCCCCCCCAATTCCAATGTCCTCGAGACGTCCCGAACACATAGTTTTCACGGGGGGGGGGGGGGGGGGGGGGGGGGGCGTCCCCACGTAACACTAGTTTATATCGAGTCATCTCTTTGATGACCACTTTCCATGAAAAGCCATCTCTTTTAAAACGTATCTCATGTACTTAGTAATAATCATAAGGCAAGGGGACCCAAAAACCACGCAAGCAACTCTAAGCAATGTTTACAATGGAGAGAAGGAAAATGCCAACACATCAACCTAGGGACTTTCACTCTATTTCGGATTGGCAAAGCTTTATGTGCATGTAACCATAGTAGGAAAACTCGCCAAAACCAAAAACTCGCCAAACCCCCAAAAAAAAAACTCGCCAATATTCGGCCAATACTCGGGAATATTCGACAACTTAAAAAATACTCAAATTTCTTTAAAAACATAAATTTTAAGCAACACATAGCTACAAAATGTATCAAATGAGCCCATAAAATGTTGGAGAAGTGTTTTCTATTAGATTTGAATACAAATACAATACAAAATCGCATCATCATGCGAATACGACAACCGGCTGATACTAGTCCCCACACTCGGTTGCGTCTCCACGCTCCTCCTAGAAGGCTGCGATTTTGGCTCGATCATGGAACTAGATGATGGTGCTGGTGGCTCCTCTGCTGCATTTTGGAGATCACCTCCAAAGATGTCATCCAGTCCAATATCTCCTCGGAGTCCTGCTAGTGCTTCTCCCTCCATAGCCTCCCTCTCAAAAGAAGCAATCTCGTCCGTTGTGAACACAGGGTTTTCCTCTTCTTGCCCAGTCCACTCACTGTATGGATCTATCTCATCCAAATCAATGAGCTTCACTGATGTGGCCTCAACTTTTTTTGTGCGAAGCTGGAGATTGTATTGCACAAAAACCAAGTCGTTGAGCCTTTTTTGAGTCAACTTGTTGCGCTTCTTCGTGTGATTAGTCCGAGCACAGGAGAATACTCGTCGAGTTTTGGAAAGCTACCCAATATTTTTAATTACTAATCTGTCTACATCAAAGCTCATGATTCTTTCAGAAGATTGCAAGAAGTTGCTTGGTCCAAAAAGGTGCAAAAATGGATTTTATGAAAATAAGAAAAATATTGCCATCACTGTGTGGAGCTCGAGAAAATATGCACTTTTAGAGAAAACGACACTTGAAACGGAGCCACAGAATGAAAGTTATGGCACATGCAAGTTTTTGTTGCTACATCTTTCCGGACCCTTTCCAAAAATGGCAAATTTTTTTCTATACTTGTGTTTTCTTCACCAAAAATCCAAAAAAGGAAAGAAATGCTGTCTTTGGCGAGTTTTTGGCGCGTTTTTGGCGAGTATTCCAACTATACTCGGCGAGTTTTTTTTTTGCATTTTTGGCGAGTTTTCCTGCGAGTTACTCGTTTAGCATAATTTTTGGCGAGTTTTTCTAAACTCGCCGAGTTTTTGGCGAGTATTCTAACTATGCATGTAACAACTTATAAGCCTCCCTTGTGTCACAATTGTTATCAATGTGGAATAATCACAACCCAACACTTTTTTGTTTTTAATTAAATAGTTCTTTCAGTCCACTTTTATTGGATTTTTTTAGTGGGATAGTTAACCATGTATATTAAGTCATCTCTTTGATGGACAATTTCCATGGGTAGTCATTTCTTTTACGTCCTTGCCTCATGTAAAAGAAACGACTACTGATGGAAATTGGTCCTTATGACTTCATACACAGTTTAGAATCTAAGAAAAATAAAAAAGATCTAATAGAGGTTGACTGTGGAAGCTCCAATTAATTATCATATATTCTTGTTACTGAGTCTCACTAGCTAGTAAAACCCCGAAAAGGGCCCTTAGAATTGTATAAACTGGTCAAACCCCAAGTTCCTACAAGAGTTTATGCAAATGTCTAGCACAACAAATTTTCCTAATTATTAGAATCAGTTGAAATATACCCAGTCTAATTCCGTACCAAATGGTTGTTCCATGCCATTTGAGAAATGGATAACCATTAATGTCAGCATTGAGTCCTCCTAAAACAGTTTATGTTCATCTTTGAAACACCCAGATGAAAAATACTGAAAAAGGAATACATATACTATGCCTCCTAATACAGTTGGTGGGGGTGTAAAGTTAAACTATTCCTATTTTTAACATCACTGAATTATCTAGTCTGATGACATATTAAATGCTTTTAAGTTGCCCCATAGTGTTTGGCGGCCACATAAATATCAATCATACTGATGAATGTCAAGGAGCAAATAGAATACATACGCAATGCCTTGGGCAAGTGTAGTCGCAATATGCATTCTCATCCCCCAATCCAAGCTCCTACCTCCTCGTGGAAGGTAATGTAGCCATCTGTCCAGGGGGCCATTTGTTACAAACTCATAAACAATATATCGTTCACCATGTTCATAGCAACATCCTTTGATAGCTACAAGGTTGTCATGACGAAGACGTGCTATCCTTCCAATTTCAGACAAGAACTCTTTCTTACTCTGCAAACGACACTTCTTTAACTTTTTTACTGCTACTGGTGAGCCATCAGGCAGTGTACCTCTGTATGTTCCTCCTGTCTTTGTCATTGCATCTCCTAAGAGTCTGTTTCCCTCACCAAAATTTTTAGTGATCACTCTCAATTCGTCAATGGTGTACAACCTCCACGAAGGGGGGACAAGAGATGCAGAAGATGGGCTAGATATTTTCCTAGATCTCCTGCGCCTTCTGCTTCGCCTGTAAACAAGAAGCCAAATCACCACAGTAAATGTGGTAAAGAGGATCAACCCACTTACAACTGCAAGGATGACAGTGTACTCCTTATGACAATGCCCACGTTCACATTTATTTCCTGGTGTAGGAGATGCATCAGAAAACGGTTATGAGAACAGAGTAAAACAATGTTAAAAAAGAAACATAATCTCCACATTCAATTACAAAACAAGCATTTACTTCAACATATGATACAAAAAATGCAAAGAGGGGAATAGACTGGAAACAATGCAAGTCGACAATTTCCTAAAAAATGAATTCTCACTTACCATGTGGAATGAGTAAATCATTTTAGAAAAACATAAAAAAGTAAACATTACCTCTGATTAGCATACATACAAAGCCATGGGACGTTTTGCATTTATCACCCACTAGGGGAACTTTTCCATTGGTCACTAAAGTGCAAAACTCAGTAAGATTCGTTTTGAGGCAAGAAGAATTTGAACAGTTGAGGGAAGATGGTGTCCCAGGAAAAACAGAGTTGTTCCAAGGGGATTGATGATCACTCCATTGCCAACTAAAACCTTTATGAGAGTTAACACCGCGGCCCCCTACCCAGCATCCGGTACTAACATTTCTGCAAAGAGCTTGCACATGCTTGAGTTCCTGGACAGATTTCAATGCAGCCAGATGAACGCTGTGATTCTGACAGATAGCTTCTGAGTCCTCCCATGAACTTGCATTTGATATGAGAAGGAAACAGTTACTTTTGTTTGGTGAACTGTTCCATCCTGTCGGGCACAGTCCTGTAAAGTCCATGACATGAATTAGCTAGTATATACCTACCAAACAACATTTTAACAATTCTTAGGTTGCACTTGCATCAAATTGAAACATATACAACTGAAAATAACTGTGATTATGTAAAAAGCATTGTTAGAGAGATTTAAAGCATTGCAGCCACAGAGATGTAAACATCCATCATTGACTTCTGTGATCAACCAGGTACTCCTGTCTCTGAGTTTTTGATTCATAAGGAAAGACAACTGTAAGTATAAATAGAACTGTGTATGTATGTTGTATTATAAGTTCAAGTAACGAAAGAGATTTAATTTATTCATTCCCACTCCTTTTCTCCTTCCACTTTTTCGTAACATGGTATCAGAGCCAAGAATTTGAATGCTGCAGATGAAAGGCAGTAAAAGGAGACATATGATAAGAATATCTTATGGCTACAGTCATGGTTGATATTCACTGTTTGGTAGAGAGAATTGATGGCTTCGTGTTTCCAAACTTCTGAAAACCTACAAAGGCAGTGTCAAGGCTAATTGACAATACTGTGGAACAATGGTAAGACAGTGAGTGGTCTGCAACCCTGCAAGCAGTGTGCGATCATCAAGTGCAGTAGTGCGGTTATGTATTAAAGGCCTAAGCAAAAAAACCACAAAGATTGTCAATGCAATAATACAATAATGAAGAAGTCATCTCACTGTAAGGCCATAAACAACACCAGCTACACATGGTAATTCAGTATTGTTTACAAAATGTATTTTGAAGGGTGTAACAGGTTCTGTCATGCTCCCAAGGCAATTTGACCGCATGGTCAGCGGGATCATTATCTTTTCCGTTGAATGCTTTGCATCCACATGGCAACAAATCTACAGGCTGCACATTAACGGTCCAACAGTTGCCCATCGCACCTTAATGCTTGTCGCCCTCTAACATCGCCTAGGGAATTATGAGGAACTTATCATTCCTGAGTGTGACCTTATCACTTCTCACATGCCTTGGTGGTGGTTCTTGGGCCTAAACGTCCTGCCAAACTGGCTCCAATGTGGCTTGGATAAATTTTGTCATGGTCTTTGTGAACCTCTAGGGATATCCTGCGACTAAGCATGGAACACTAATCTAGCTTTAAAATTTTCAAAATAAACATTATAGAATAGAGAATAATTGAAATGCGCACAAAATAGAGAGAGTTTTATTAGGAAAATATCATTATTTATTTCATCGATCAATTGATGATAATCTGCTTGGTCTTGGCTACTTATTTGCACATATTCATGACCCAATTAAACAGTAATTTAACTGGGCCAACTCACTAAGACCTACTCATAGATGGACCAACCATAGAATACTCCCCAAATGAACATTATAGCCTAACACCGAGTGTGTTGTGAGTTGTGTGAAGTCTCCCAGCTCCTTTGCCACCTTTCAGCCTGGCACTATATCTGCACAGACATATAAAACCAAAATATCTGTACATACAAGTAGGCAATCACTATCATCTTAGTAGTATATGTAAAATTAATACTGCATGAATGGATGCTAAAAAATATTACACTAAGTCTCTTCAGAAAATGATAAAGAGTTTCAATTCTTATCTCATGCAATGCTTTTTTGAAACTCGCATTCCAATTATCGCTACCTTCAATTAGTGAGATTTCTGCGACATAAAAGAAAAATGCAAATTGGGTGTACAAGGATTTTGCCTAAAGCCATGCAACTTGAGCTTTGTACCAGAACCCAATAAAATGTCCTTGGCAGACTTGAGTCTACTACAAAGAACACAATAAGTAGAAGGGAACCCCAAATGAGCTAAACATTCGCCCAGGGCCAAGCCATTTTCAACCAAAGGCCATGAAAAACAGGGCATTTTGGGCTCAATAAGGGCTTTCCGTGTACTTACCAGTTTGAACAACCAAGTGGAGACCATGGACTTAAGTCTCCAATAAATGTTAAGCTTTTCTTTGCCAGGGTATGCGTCATTTGCAAGTGTGTATAAAACAAATGGTTTGTGCAAATTTTATCTCAAATCCTTCCACCAACAGATCGGGGAATCAAAACCAAGCTTGAACTATTGAGAGTTGGGGACCAGATTGCGTATCTTTTCAATAATCATTCATTAATATAATTTATTCATTACTACAGACCATGGTATTCAATTTCCCAAGCAGCGTGAATGCAAGCCTCTCGGAGTATTGATGCATTTCCTTGAAAACCATAAAGTTGATAGCCAAAGATCATCTACAAGGGCAATCGAGAATAGTTTTTGCTTCATCAGAGATGATGGTAAGAAGGGAATCAGATAGTGAAAAAGTGAGAGATAGCTAGTGATGTCATGAGATAATAGTGTAAACCTACAATAGATCTAGCACAAGCAAAGATATTGGTAAAAACCCAAGAGAGGGAAAAAAAATATTAGTGTGATAAAACTCAAGAGGGAAAAGGTAAAATAAGTGTGATAAAGATGAGCTATCAAAGAACCCAAAAAAACACAATGGATGGATAAACCCAACAGGGAAAGCCTGCAAAAAGAAAGTAAAACCTACCAAAGTACCTGAAGAGGCACAAGGACCGGATAAACCCATGAGGGGAAGGTAAATAAAGATTACCAAATGACCCGAAAAGGCACAATGGCCAGATAAACCCAAGAGAAAAGCGAAAATAAAGACTACAAAGGACCCAAAATGGCACAACGGCCAAATCAACCCAAGAGGGAAAGCCTACAAAAAGAAAGTAAAACCTACCAAAGGGCCTGAAGAGGCCCCATGGCCAGATAAACCCAAAAGGGGAAAGTGAAAATAAAGATTACCAAAAGACTTGAAAAGTCACAATTGCCAGATAGAACCAAGAGGGAAAGCGAAAATAAAGACTATTAAATGATATGAAGGGGCATAATGCCCAGATAACTCAAGAGGGTAAGTGAAGATAAAGAAAAACTACCAAAGGACTTGAAAAGGCATGATAGCCAGATAAACCCAACAGAGAAATATAAATAATAAAGATTACCGAAGAACCAAGAAGGGCACAAGGACCAGATAAAAGACAGTAAAGTAAATTAACATTAGTCAAGAACAATAATAGGAGAATAAATGAGATATGATAGTACATGGGTAAATGACGAGCTCATCGATGGCTCGAGACAACGGGGCAAACATCCTCTATGACCTTGTAAATCTGCCTCTGAATATCATATCTTGTCTTGATTTAGCTTGAGGTTGAGGCACCTCAAATTGTCTCATGAGATGGTCCTACCTTTTAGCTTGGTCAAAGGGTCCTTACATGTTTTTTGGATAGGACTGTACTTTGTATTGAGTACGAAGTTCTAAAGCGGTGGTAAAAAGCTTAAAGAGATTTTCTTCAGTCAGATTATGTTCTACTTTGTGGACCAAGGATTTTGATCTCTTGATGAATTCTTGAGCCATCTCGTGTTTGATTTGTTTACAGTTGATGAAGTTACCTAAGTTGTCCTCAGGTAAATCATGATATTGGAACTCTTGAACTTTGGCATTGGCTAAGCCTTCTAGTTCAACGTTAGAGCTTGAGTTTAATTGATTGTACCATTCTAAGGCATCACCCTTGAGGGGTTTGGCCAAGAGTTTTGTAGCTGCATAGGAGTTTGTTTTGAGGCAATTGTTGTATAGATTGCCAAAAGCTTTAAGGTGAAGTGTGAGATTAGCTGATCTGTCATAAGTGATAGCTGGGGTTATTCCCCCAATGTCCATGGCAGAAATATAAGGTTCTAAAACATTCATTTTGGAGATATTAGAGAACCTTGTTTTGAGTGGTTGGTTGTGGGATTGGCTTCCAATGACTATCCACAAGGGGAGGAGGGGGGACACTGACTTGGTGCTCCCCACTAAATTTGATATGATCTACTAGTGATTCTTGTCAAGTGTGCTTGCATTTGCACGAATTGGTTGACACTAGATGTTTGCATGTTAGTCATTCAATCCAAGACTTGCATGATCATTTGTATAGAATCCAAAAGGTGGTTTTGAGTAGTTTTTGCAGTCTTTTAAGTGTTGGGTTGAAGAGGTGGCACCTGCCATAGTTGAAGTTGTAGAAGGAATTGTAGATGAAGAAATGTTGGGACAAGTCGTGCTTTGAGTTGCCCCAAGAGTTGCGAACATATTGTTCTAGGGGGAGTATGGAAAGGACCGGGATTCAAAAGATCTTGGAGTTATGCGGGGGTCTTTCCGACATGTTAAGGGTTGTGAGTGAGGAAATTTTGCATTTCAAGATAGAGTTCATCGTAATCTCCATGTTCACCTTCATACTTTAAATCCTTGGTAGGTGGAAGTTGTTGACTAGCTTGAGATCTAGTGGCAAAATTAGAGGAGGTAGGAATGGATTCATTTGTGTTAGAAGAGGCCATGTTGCGATCTATGTAGGAGTAAAGTTGAGTTTAGAGAAAGAGAGTCCATTCAAAGTCCTGTGCAAGAGTGTTACATATGTTCTATTGTAGGGATTGAAATGCAACCTGGGTTTTTTAAGGGAAAATTAAATCATGAGACACTTCAAGTGGGCTCTCTTGGTTCTAGTATTAACTGTGGTGTTATTAAACTAATCCCTAAAGAAGTGATCCCACTCAATTGAAAAATTGGAGACCTATTACCCTTCTTAATGTTTCATACAAAATTCTTGCAAAAATGATTGGACGAAGATTTGTTGTTTTCCTCCCAAAAATTATCTCTGTTACTCAAACTAGGTTTGTGGAAGGCAAATATATCCTTGATAGCCTTATTACCATATAGGAGGGTATGCATTGGGCCCGGGAGTCTAATCAGAAAGTATATATGCCCGTGCTTGATTTTGAGAAAGCATATAACAGAATTGAATGGCCATTTACTGAATTGATGCATAAGGCCTTTGGATTCCAAGACATATTTGTAGAATGTTTAATGTTCTCATTAAGGATGCCTCTGTGGTGGTGGAAATAAATGGGGAACTCACTAAAGCATTGGAATTTCAAAGATCCCTTAGACAAGGTTGCCCTAAGCTGGTGAGGCTCTTAACTCAAATGCAATCAAGCTTGGAAAAAACATACGGCCACATGCTCCTTGACAATAATTTGGATATATTTACCTCTCCATTGGATTCGATACTCTGACCTCAAGCCACTTACCACAGCACCAAGTTATGGTGTGGCATGAGAGGGTTTCACCTCGCTCACAACCTGCATCTGACAGAATGCTGCAAAATTCAAGTCAAAAATGTTTTCATCTGATAGCATATCTCTATTATGCTTAAAGACTCTTCCGTTACATTTTCTTGAATTGGACAGTGTAAACAACTAGTCTCTGAAGTCTTTCATTTAATAAGTTTTTGGATGTGCAACCCAACTTTGGACTTGAAGCACATGTCAGGCCTCGCATTCCCCATGCCCACGCACAGAGAGAAACCCTCTAGTATCTCTAGTCAGTTCTACCATGTTAAAATCCTCAAACATCACGCATTTTGTCTTTGGGAACTCGTACCCCTCCAATGCCAAATATTGGGATGCAGTCCAACAGAGAGGGCTGCCGTTCCTATTTTTCCTGCACCGATGATCCCTTGGAAAGGTCATTTTATTGTCCACGATGCTGGGTGCCATGTTTTAGGTCTACAAAGTAGCTTATAATATGTTTTAGAGGTCGCTAACTGTGCTTCAAATATGAGGCATACACGCCCTAACCCCTGCAGGAGAAGGAAACAAGAAAAAATTGTACCTTCACACTGAAATTTGGTGTACTGATTTCTTTGGCCAGGAACTTTGGGCAGCCTCTGGGAGGGGTAAGGCATTGAGATTTGCAGTACCTGTTCAGGCAATTTGGGAAGCTTTCTTGCCAAATGGCAACCTGTGTATGGTGGATTTTTTCTAAATTTTTTCTACTGATAATTTTATCGCAGAGTACTAAAAAATGTGCTGGAGAAATGGGAATCTCATCTTGCATGGTACCATTTTATTGCCTAAAACTCCCGATTTTTCTCAGCAGCACCCACTGAGAAAACTACAGTAGCCTTCCATATAACCATTGCCTTAATTCCCCGGCAACATTGTTGGAAGGATACATAGCCACGAGTCCCAGCATATCTCCTCGATTCGCATAGCAGCCAGATAAAGCGTAGAGGAGCTAATTCCTAAGTCCATTATTGGATGTAGGTGGATTTGTAAGTTCAAGTTTATTACCAAGCTTAGTCATAAACTCAAAACCTAGGAGTACAAAACTTGAAAATATAAGAAGTAAATTGTACCAAATTGATGTCTCACTTGGTACATTCCACACACACACACACACACATATATGATTTTGCAGTCAATGTCTGTATGCATATATTGAATTCAAGTACCTTACATACAATCCCCTCCACTACCTTTACTGCAATCAATGTGTATACGTAGATATTGAATTGAGGTACCTTACATACAATCCCCTCAATTACCTCTACCACCTGTATATATGATTTTGCAGTCAATGTGTAAATGAAGATATGGAACTCGGTTACCTCCTTACAACCCCCTCAATTTGCATTACAGCCTGATAAATGCGCTGTATGAGTATCCAATAATAAAACGCATTTGTATTCAATGTCTACACATACTCAGTGTATATATACTCTCCCAGTGTATATACACAATGTATATATGGGGGAAAATAACTCAAATGCAACAAATACCCACATGGGTACAGTGAAAGAACCAGCAGACAATTAGGATGGGTATAAGGCCAATGCTATATCCAGCTAAATTGAGTAAATAATACACCAGAATAATAGTCAATTCAGGCTCTTTTATTGGGCCTTGGAGCTGTGCTGGTATTCTAGAATTTCCATAAAAGGGGTTGTAAATGTATTTATTTCTATTTAAAGATGAAGAAATGATATTTCCTTACCCGCCTGAATCTGTGTTAATCCTGTGAAAATGCTCAGTGTGAACAGCAATGGGATCTTCAGAGAATTCATTGCCTGCCAAAATACTTTCGCTGAGCTTTTGAAAGAAAACCATTGGCAAACATTGATAGAAATATTTGTACGGGGGGGCACTGCGCCATATAATCACAAGTTGTTAAAGTTGATGTGATGTATACTGAGAAGGGTATCAATTTTTTCCTCTGTTTTGTTTAGATCTTTTTGGGTTTTTATAATAAATGATGATTATATTAATCTTCCAAAAAAGTCGGGAAGTTGCCATCGCATAAAAACGGGACCCGTTCAAATCTAGGTTTCAGTCATAAGGCAATGGTCCCATGAGTACTTAGAGCATGGTCTCGTGGAGGGGCTTGGGTTCCTATTTTCTTGCAACGTAAGGTCTCATGCTTATTTTTGAAGTCAGCTATAATAAAATCAAGGCCTAAAAAATAGGAGCTCCATTTTTTTAGCCCCCAAAACTTAAGAGGTGGCTGAGAGAGGGGCCTAAGAGTTTCCCCCTAGAGCTTAAAGCTGATAGAATCTAATATGCATTCTCGCCATTATTTTTGGGTGATTTTAGAGGGAAATGTGATTTTATTTACCTACAATTAATCATAAAAATCCAATGGGATCCTTTAATGTCTCAACGCGTATTGTTGAGGAAATTAATAAAAAATCATGGGACCTTAAAACTCCTAAAATGCTCCTAAATTTTCTCAGCAGCACCCGCTGAGATATTTATGGAGCCCCGCCGCAACCCCCCCCCCCTCCCCACCCCCCATGGGACCATGCTCTTAGCACCATTGTTGACAATTTCATGGAATTCTTATAGTTTTATGGTCCTATAAAAAAATTGATTTCCCAATCACAAGATCAATTTTTTAGGATTCTCATTTAAAGAATAATGAGTGAAAAAATCACTCTAAGGTGTAGGGCTCATCCCTTTCGACTTTAATTACAAAGGTCTAGCACTAATGTTGTGGTACAATGGAGGTGTGTTATTTAAAGTTTCTCAATGGGTGTCGGTAAGAATATTTAGGAGTTTTTTTTAAACAAAGTTTTTTTAAGAATGTACTTAAGAAAAATTAAGTGAGAAATTATAAGAATTATAACAAGTGCGAGTGAAGTTATAATTTACATATGTGCAAGTGCTTGGTAAGTATTGGAGCAACTGTGACAGTATTTTTGACATGAGTATCGACCAGATATAGGGCATGCTCCCTACTTTGATGGCCACCATGCTCAAATTATTTTCATTATCTTTCTAGTACAGTTACTTCATATGGAGGTATTTGTTTAGCCAGATTTTGGTTCCCTTCTTGTATGTGTCACCAGGGGGTGCTAATTTGAGCTTTGGAGAAAACATCACTCTTTTAATGCCCCACTTCATTGTACTTTTATCAAGGAGCCAACCAGAAGGCGAAGTCCATCTACAAAATCAAGTGCGGCTTTGTGAAACTTAGAAGCCTTGCTACACAACTAATCATTTATGGAAGGAACACATGCTTCATTCCATTAATGGAAAGCTTTATGTGATTGTGACATATTATATACAATAGTGACAAATCAATAAAGAAAAAACCTTGAACATTAGGAAGAGACTTACAACGCCGCCTCTCAAGAAACCTTTGAAAATTAATAGGCAAAAATTTTGGGACTCCTATTTAATAGGGGGAGATTCATTATGTTCTCGTAATAAGTTTTAAAAAAACCATGATCCATGAGATTGTGCCTTAAGAGAGGTTTTTGTGTTGAAGCAAGAGGAACATAAGAAAATTGACTCAGATGGAAAGGGGAAAGTCATTGCAATCACCTTTGATGAGATCTTTGAAAGATCTTTTACCTCAGAGAAGGTAGGTGCCTCATTTCCAACAACTGCCAAAACCTAACATCTTAGATCTATAAATGAGAATAATGGTAGAAAGTTTGTTGAAACGAGTGGGCGGAAAAGGGGATGTTGGTGATTGATACATGAACAATCATACATAAGAGACAAGGAATGATATCTTGTATTTGATTAGTAAAGGAATAGATAGAGGTTGAGGTTAGTAAGAGGGAAAAAACCATAAGGGAGGCCCTTAGAGCAGAGATGGCCTTAAGAAAAGAGGTAATTGTGATTTGTCTTCCCATAAATATGAGGGGTTTTGGGGCACTCTCTAAAAAGAAACAGAAAAAGACAAAAACTCCCTGAAGAGATTGGTCTAAAATTGTAACACGGATAGTCTCTTTATTCAAGGAACTATGTTTACTGGTGAAAATGTGTTGGATCCTACCTATGTACTTCTTATAGTGTTCTATTTGTTAATGACTAGTGTTGGAGGGCAATTGGGTGAATTGGTCATAGATTGGAAGCAAATTTGCAAGCTAAAGAGTCGCGTTTTCTTATAATATAATATTATGTGTTTTACATGTAATGGATCTTTGATATAGACATTGATTTTGTAAACTTCTATGGATTAAGCCACAACAATAACATGATCATTGGAAAAATTGTTAATGTGTGTTTTTCAATCCATTATATGGTCTTTATTTTATTGCATGGTTTTCCCTACACATGTATTTAGCTTGCTTAGGTGTTGTTGGGATAGATGGGAGTTACACTTCTCCACCTTTTTAGGTGGCGGTTACATTTCCACACTTCTTGTTTATACACCTCTTATAAAGCTATTTTGATATGCATTCTAACTACAAGTTATATTTTGGCTCATGTTTGGTTCCTCTCTCTCACAACTTTACTTTTTTTGTGCACTCCTATTTTATCAATGTTAGATATTGGCCCACATTCTCACATGATATCAGAGCTCATTCTCATAATTGAGTGTCATTGTTTTGTTGTGTTTGTTTTGTTGGAATCTTGAGTTTTTTTCAAGTTTGTTATTGCGTATCCTTTGATCTTTGAGTATGCTCTTCTCTTCATCTTTGGATGATCTAGAGAATCAAAAAAGAATAAAGGAAATAGGTAGTCTTACAAGATAGTATTCATTATATACATTCTCTAGAGAAACGAGTTGCACCATTGAGTCTCGATCATGCCAAAACCTTATGAAATCAAGTTAGATCTTATTTTTTTCAGGTTTCTATGGTCATCTCTAGGCTATTTGGTAGAATTGCGTACCACACCAAGTTTTATGGGTTTTTCTAGAAAATTAGTGAGTGTTTTTTAGTTTAAAAGATCTGGTGGTTGCATTCATGGTCTATCCCCTATTGTCTTGAATGTTTACAACACGATCAATTTACTTATTAGTTTTCATGACTTGTGTGAATATAAAACTGACTTAAAATCCAAATTTTGCAAGTTATAAACTGATACAAAACTGATTTAAAGATTCCCAAAAATCAACTTAATCAATAGTTCGATCAAAACCATCCAAATTTCATTTTTATCCGATTTTCGTGAATTGTCATAATTGATTAAAATATGCTTATATGAAATAAATTCAACTTAATTATGTGAAAAATATCAAAAATCATATTACAAAAATCAGATAAAAGATGACACAAAACTTGTTTACGGAATTCGGAAATTTGCATACGTCTCCAGGTTCATTTCGTACCAATCCATTAATATGTCAAAATTGTAAGTACAATAAAAAATAATAGATCCTGAAACCTATAAATGCGTGCTCTCAGACCTTTAGAACACTCTAACAATGATCAACGTTTGTCCTCCACTTTCCCGAAGCACTTGCACAGTCTCTTCCCTTCGTTCTCTGTCAAAAGTGACTTTCACGCTTTAAAATGACATTAAAAGAACTCCAACTCAGAAAAGTAACAGATGCGTTAGGAGTGTCTTGGAATTCTGGACTACTTTCCAATTTACATCGAAATCTGAAAATGCCCCTAAACTACTCAAAAATTCATTTTTCTGCAAACTACTTTGTTTACAAGAATACACAGTCAAAAGCTTAACCTTATACAAAACCCAGCTCGCATTTATATAGCATTGAGTTAATTGTGTGGCTCAACAACCAAGGATATATTTTGCAAGGACATGGATGGGGATTCAATCCTCCCCAACCACCCACTGCTCATGTTTTACCTTATTTTGGATTAAATCCCACATTGGCGGGATTAAAACAATTCTAAGCCTTTTAATAGGCTTCCACCCGGCATTATTCTCATGGTTGTGGCCATGTCATTGTTTTGTTTTGTCACTTTGGATTAAACAAACTACCATGGGCGAGTTGGTTAAGATGGCTCAGTTAGGCACGAAGGAAGGCAATCAAGTTTGTTGGAGTGTAGTGTCACCTATAGACTTGGTTGGAGTCAGTTGAAATGTGGGTTGTGTTTGGCACAAAGTTGTTGTGGCAGTTGTTAACCTCAACATTGGCACATTGGTTTTTGGTGAGTTGGCTCACCCCAAAAGCTCGGTATATAGCTCGGTCCCTTTGCGAGTTGGCATGTTGAGGTGGCAAGCCACGTGGTGGCCTGAGGACCCACCATGTGGAACTTAACAAATTAATTGCAATAAATCCCACATGCACCAAGCAATTATGATATGAGGCAAATAAATACAAAAAATGTGACAATGTTAATATGAAGATACAGAGGCAAAGGCACCCCTCCGCAAAAAGAGTGTGTCAACCCTGGTTGAGGGGCCCCAGTCAGCAAATAGTAGGGCCCACTTGTCCGAACTCGAGTGTCAAATACCAAAGGCAAAAACCAAAAATCTCCCTTTTATTATTTTTCCACTGCAACATGTCGTATTCCAATTAATTTGTTGCCCCTATTTTTGTTCTTCCAACTAGGAACTTATGAGGATCGTATCTTGCTCAAACGGAGTTTTTTTCATGCATTCAAATATGTGTCGGAAAGCTCTCGAAACCCTCTATTGTACTGTAATGATTTTGGGAGATCTAGGGTAATTTTTTTCACTGAACTGGCCTTGAGATCACACCTCCCCACTGAGAAGGATTTTTTTCCACAAACCTTGTTTTTACCCACTAAAATTTCCAATCATCTTCTTGCATCTCACAAACACACAAAATCCATAGAAATAATGTTGTACGAAAAATTTTAGTACAAATTTTTGAAAAGCATATAACCAAATTGATCAGTTTAAAAAATGGACAATCTACATGCCAAAAAGAGGCTAGAGTCTGAATAATTCCCCGTGAATCTGCCAATCTCTACAAACAACATAGATCAATTTGAAAAGACAAACAAATTCAATGATATGCGAATGTCTAATTGAATCCCTGTAGAACTGTCAAACACAGTGACTGCAATTACCATAAAAATTTTAATCAGTTTTAGACAATCAAACGCCAAAAGAGGCAACTGTCAAATTGATTCCCTGTGACATGGCTAATATCTGTAAATACAATCTCACCCAAAATAGATCAATAATAAACAGACACCAAAATATCAACAGCTAGGTTAATGTCTATTGACCCTGTGAAACTATCAGATCACTACAACTACAAATATGTTTTTAATGTAATCAAAATGTATTCTAACATTGTAACCATATTTAGAAATTGCATTTATTGCCCATGTGGGTCTTATAAAACATGGGCTTTAAAAGTATGGAAATAATGAAATTTCACATTGTGATCACAATTACAAACACTGCCCAAAATATGGGTCTTAAAATGAATCCAACATATACATGCCAAAAATAGATGCATTCACAAAACAACAATAACTCTGAAGTACAAGTATGGAAAACTAAACATTGTCAATGTGCCCAATCTACGTAAACTACTGTAAAAAATCTCCAAAGTTCAAAGTCCCTTGGTGAGTTGGCATGTTGAGGTGGCATGCCACGTGGTGGCCTGACGACCCACCATGTGGAACTTAACAAATTCATTACAATATATCCCACATACACCAAACAATTACAATATGAGGCATATAAATACAAAAAATGTGACAATGCTAATATGAAGATACAGAGGCGAAGACACCCCTTTGTAAAAAGAGTGTGTCGACCCTGGCTGAGGGCCCCTAGCTAGCAAATAACAATGCCCACTTGTTCGAACTCGAAAGAATGAAGACCAAAACCAAAAATCACTTGTTTATTATTTTTGCACTGCCACGTGTCACATTTCGATTGGTCTGTTGCCCCTATTTTTGCTCCTCCAACTGGGAACTTTTGCAAACAATATCTTGTTCAAACGGAGTTTGTTTCACACATTCAAATATGTGTCAGAAATCTCTTGAAGCCCTCTACCATACTGTAATGATTTTGGGAGATATAGGGAAACTCTATCCACTAAATTGACCTCTATATTAATTCATTATTGAGGATGTTGTTGTATCTACATGAGTGTGGTCGTTGGTTGTTGTACCTATCTTGACAAACATACCTGACCCTTTGTTATTCTAATATTTGGCTTCCATTGTTGGTTATACCCATGTGATAGAATTATAACTACGTATTGTACCTTTTGTTAAGCATTGTAATTGTAGGTGAGTGTTAGACCTATTGTTTGACTAATTGTTCGGTCATACATGTGCGGGGACACTATCTATATTTTGGTGGCGGTTGTACTTGTGCGATCACATTGTTGGTGGATGCGGCTATACCTATGTGATTTTTTTGTTCTTCGGTGGTGGTATAACCTATGTATTGACATTATTGTTTGACATAATTGCACTTATGCACTTTCTTTGTTGCTCAGTGGTAATTGTATCTATACAGCTACATAGTTGTTGAGAACAACAACCATACATGTGTGTATGTAGTTTGAGGTGATGGCATTGTGTATGATTGCAAGGAATTGTTTCATGTAAATTTTTTCTAACCTTAGGCTAGAGATAAGTAAACGGGATAAGCTATCAAGAAGGTTGACAAGCAAGTGTGTAGCTCCCCACCAAAGGTGACATCACTCTGTAAATTTGAGGAAGGGAATCTCACCACTTTTCCTAGCCTTAGCCCCTAGTCATGACCAACCCAAGGGAGCTTAACTAAAGAGAGATCAACTTTTTTCAAGGTGAACAAGCAATTTGTTTTTTAAAAGGCACGTGAGCAATTATTAAATTTGAAAGCAAAACAAACTTATAAAAAGTGTAATTTTTTGTTGGCAACTCCTTTTGAGGCGTCATTTTTTGTAAAGTGTGTTTTTTTTAGATCTTCACATTGGTGTTAATTTCATTTTCTTATGCATCCTATATGAGACACTTTTAAGCCTTATAAAATTATATTTACAATATATTATAAAGTGTCATATCTTGGGGTGATGTAATAATGAACTAAGATAATGTTCATTTTGGGGGTGTTTCATCATGAGTTTTGGTATTAAATTACATTGTTTTGTTGTTCAAAGAAATTCAAAGAACTATTTATCCTAGAAACAAGGGATATAAGATTTTTTCATATTACACAATAAAATTCCCTATCTCCTTAGACTCGTTCCTGAGCCTAATGAATGTGAAAAAAATATTGATTGGTTGAACAAAAATGGCATGGTCTATGGACTTATATGTCTCATTGTTCCTGAGGATATTCAGTATCATCTTGTGTACACTGAGTTCACTTTCACTACTTGGACATTCATCTAGCAGTTGTATGGATGCCATGATTCTCCATCTGAAAGTGATGCTTCCTCATAGAACATTCATATGTGGATGATATTGAGACTGTTACCAAACCTCTTCCTACTTCTGACACCCCATCCACATTTGAGGACATTTCTATTGTACATGTTTCTACTTTAGAGTCTAAATTTGCTTCTTCGAGAGCTTACAGTGATTCTTTACATAAGGTTTGTGACATTCCGCCTACACATATTTTTATGTTAGAGTTTTTATTGTCATGAAATTGAAAATTGCAAAAAAAATGAGTCGAAAGTTGGAACTTTTAGTTTTGAAAGTCGCAATGATTCTTTTTGTGAATTTCATCCTTCGGGACTTGGTCATTTTTCTAAGTTTTTGGAGTTTATCGGCTGAATCAACTTTTGATGGAACAAAGAGAACATTTCATTTGTTCCTCATGTTCCCTAATATGGAGATTTAGCCAATTTCCTTTGATTTTGGGATTGATTCAGGTTTATCAGCATTGGTCTGATTTTTAGGAATGTTCATTTGTTCCTAGCATTCGCCAATTGGGTGGTTTGAGTTATGTAGTCATTTATCTGGCTTAATTGGCTCTCTAAGGAATAGATGGAACATTCCCATGTTCCTCATATTCCCCGACGAAGAGATTTTACAGACTAATTTTGATTTGTAAACTATAGTAGACCCCCTACTATCAAATAGTTTTAAAAAACATATACTTATTAAAATTTTCAATTTCCCTATTTTAAATGAATTGAAAACCAAAAAAAAAAATGATCCAAAAAATGATTTAAAATGTCCAAAAATTGAATCAAAATTTTGATTTCAAAATGATTAATCATTTTTAGTTTGCACAATCAAAATGATCAAAATATGATCTTTTAGAAATGTGTAAAAACATTATAATTGCACCCAATTAATTAATTTCTGATTTAAAACTACAAATAATCAGATCAAATAGATGTAAAACTGAAAACTACTCCAACATTAATAACATATTTCACTTGTGGATCGGGCTACGTCTCCGAGATAGCTTAGAACGCCATCCGACCCATTATTAAATCAATTTGCAAATATAATAATTAAAACTTACAAATAATAATGGATTTGAAAACTATAAAAATATGTTTATCAGACTTTCGAATAACTCTGAACTTGATCAACAATGTTCTCCACCTTCCTGTAGCATTTTCGCATTCATTTTCCCATGTTCTATGACAAAAGCGGTCATAAAAGTTTCAAAACAATTTCAAATGAACACAATCGGAAAAACTCAAAGTCCAAGAAGAGCATTTAAGAATTTTGAACAACTCTCCAATTCTGTTAAAGCTTGAAAATGCCTCTAAATGGGCATAAAATAACAAAATATAAAATCTACTTGTTATGGAATATACAAAATCCTTCAGAATGTACCCTTCAATACCAATTCATGTCTTTTATACCATTTCTAGGTAAGTGGAGGATTGGTTAGGAACCTTATTATTTTGCAGTAGGTTCGGGGTTCAATCCCCACCTTGAGCACATTTACCTTACATGGTGCTTTGACTTTATTTGTTTAGTCATTAGTCCCACATGGGGCATGTTTGGATGCGGAGGTTTGTTTAAAAGAAAGGTGGTGGCATTGTTTAAATGGTTGTAGAGTCGCTTTTGGTAAGCAAGGCTATGTGTTGTGCAAGTTTGAAATGCGCAGTGGTTATATTTGGTCTGCGCTTCTAGAAAGTATAATGTGCATGTGGAGAACTTAAGGAAATGTGTGGTGCGCATAGACTTGGTTGTGTAGGCAATGTGGTGCGTTGTGTTGGCATGTGTATGCAATGTGGCCTTGGTGAGTTGGAATCCACTATTGCAGAGCAAGTTGGTAAGCCAATGCATAGTTTATTCAAAATGTGGAAAATTAGTCCCACATAAATGGTGGGCTGGGAAATATGGCATATAAATAATAAGTTATCTCCAAGCCAATATGAAGAATATGAGGCAAAGGCACCCCTCCTCAAAAAAAATTGTGTTGAACCTGGCTGAGGGCCCCAAGCCAGTAAATAGCGGAATCCATTTGTCTAAACATGAGCGTCGAAGACCAAAGGAGAAAATAAAAAACCCCAAAACTTATTTTACACCATTTTTGTGAATTATCGCAAGATGATTGGTCCACTGGGCGAGTTTTCACGAGTCTACATCATCTCAGACCTGTATGTTCATTTTTCACCAACTGAGTCAAAATTTCAGTGTGTGATAACTTTTGCATTCGATCTTTGTTTTCCACAATCCATATACCATTAGAAATATCTCAATGGAGTCTTTTGTATTGTAACGGTTTAGGGATAATTAGAGAACTTATAACCACCCAAAATGCACACCTAATCACACCTCCCCAATAAGAACCTTTTGGTCCCCAAAATCCAAGTTACCCACTAAATTTGCCAAACGGTTCTCTACATTCCACAAAAATACAAAAACCAAAATATAGCATAATGTTTTAAAATATTGTAGAATATTGAAATGTTTATTACAAAAATGGATTAGTATGAAATGAAAACAAAAAACTTTCTCAACAAGTGTCTAACTGAATCCCTGTGGTTCTGCCAATATTACAAATGCCAAAATTAGATCAATATAAAATGACAACCAAATGCCAATAATAGGCAGGTGTCTAGTGACCCTATAAAAATTGTCAACTCCACAAAATATCACTGAAATCGATCAATATGAAATAGACAACTAAATGTCAAACATAGGCAAGTGTTCATTGATCTTGTAAAACTACAAAGTATTGTCAAATAAATCAGTATGAAATAAACAACCAAATTTCAAACATAGGCGAGTGTCCACTGACCATGTGAAAATGTCAATCACGACAAAATATCATGGAAATGATTTAGAAATTAAATTATAAAATGCCTATAAAGAGGTGAGAGTTAACTAAATCTTTGAAACTGCCAATGAAGATAAAAATATCTATCCAATGTGAAATTGGGGATAGAATCAAACTACCTACACAAATATCGCATCTGAATTAATGAAACTTCCAATCACTGCAAAAAATCATCATGTGCAAGTACAAACCAATTTTTTAGTGTAAATAATGTACACCCTAATTGTAACCACTTGTGATAGTTATAAATAAATGCCCAAATTCAAGGGACTTAAAACATGTACAAATAACACATTTGGATGCAATAAGTTTGTATAGTAATTACAAATACAAACGGTGCCCAAATGGGTCTTATAAGTATCCATATTTTCCACACTAAAAACAACGACATATGAAAATCCAAAATTAGACATACTAAACATGCCCACTTAATCTATATATTATGTTGTCTAAATCACAATGAAATCTGTCAACCATAAATGTGAGAAGATAAATCTAAGCTTGTTAAACCTATCACTCAACTCTTCCCTACAGATGACTCCAAAATTCAGATTCAAAGCTAAAATCATATGGGAAAATATCATTTCTACATACAATAGGAATCCCACAAAAGTATGCTTTGAAAAATATGCATGTTAGTCAACAATTTTGGCCATGCAAAAATCTATTCATAAGATACAATGTCCTCTAAATCAAAATTGAATGGACTCATCTATGGGATATCGATCAATAGATTCTAAGTTGATTCAATAATTATTGGTGAAATAATAACTTCTTTAATTTTAACCTTATCAAGAGGCATGTGAACCATCAATTTCTTACCACGTGATGGATGAAGTTTCCAACATGTTTCAACCTTGTGTCCACTCATATTACAATGAGTGCAAAAATTCCTCTATTTGAGTGAGGTTATTTATTTTTCATTTCTCATTTCAACATGATGATATTGGTCTTTAGCACTTGCCTTATTATTCACAAAAGGTGACAACTTCTTTAACAAAGATTTTCTCTTCCAACAATAAGCAATATAATGATTACTTAACCCATAAAACGTGCAAGGGAAAGCATGCAACATCTTCTGTATATCAAATTCAAATTGTTCAAATGGAAAGATTTCATTAGAATTTTTAGGATCCAAATTCCCATCAGTGTTATTTTTAGTGTAAGTAAGAGGATTCAAAATTTCAATACCGCTTCTTTTTGTTTTCTTACACCGATCTTTATTCCTCTATATGGAGGAATCTTGCAATGCTATCTGCATAGAAACTTGGTTATTAGAAGTTTATCTTTGTAATGTCCCCTTTCCTACGCCAAAACCATGGTCATACCCAAGGGGTTGTGGACGCTGGGAACTATTAGGAAGGGGCCTCATGGTTCTAATATCCAAGTTTCACGTTTGGGGGTCACTTTTGGACCATGGCGACTCAAAAAGGAAAAAGTAACTTTAGTTACTTTTATTTTATTGGCCCCTCCATAGAATGAAATGTGTCTAGGGTTATTGGGGCTCTTTTTCCGTAGAGAAGTATATAAGGAGTTGGGAGAGAAAGGAAACAGACTTTTGCATACATTTTATTTACCTTCACGTGTAACTGATGTTTGCGCATCTACAACTTGTGGAATGAAATCCCACAGGGACCCTAGCTTCGATGGTGAGAGACCCATCCCTAGCTAGCAAGGAATTCTTCGGTAGTGAGAGATCTACCCTAGTTTGTCATTTTGGAGCCACTTTCAAGGTTGTGTTACAGAGATATTATCAGAGGTTTTAGAGGAAAGATTTTGAGGGTTTTGGGGGCATTTGGGGAAGATAATTAGAGCGTTTTCAAATCAGATTACGACAACTATTTGGGCAGGTCTGAGTCTCGCTTTGAAGGTGTCTTCATCTATTTCCAACCCTTTTTCCAAGCTAGGTGACTTGTAGCCTTTATTTGGAGGGTTTTCCAGTTGGCTCCTTTCATATCTAAAGGTTGAAATGTCATTTCCTATATTTGTTAATGTTATTTCCAAAGACTCTTAATTTTTGCTCTTGTATTTGGTGAGTTACGAACCTATGAAGTTTTCCAGCTGTCTAGGGCACGCTGTGATTTTTCTGGCAACATTTTAATTTATGTAAAATTCCAAAAATAGATTTATTATGTCCTTTATAATATTAGCAAGCCCTCTTTAAATTTTCAAGTAATTTGAGTGGATATTTTGAGAGATATTAATTTTCTTTAGTTCGTTCTCCTTACTATTAAAATCTGCAAAAAATTGTATTTCATCTGGCTGCAAATGTTCAATATTTTGTGCATTTTTAAGAGGTATCCCACAAGGGATATTTCAGTGGTATCAGAGCAGTTATTTCTCCATCCTATTGGGATTGAAAGATGGGGGACATAAACAGTGAGGATATAGGTGTAGATCTGATGAAATAATTGTTCACCAACATGGTAAAGTAGTAGGAGACTACCAATATCTATTTGAACCAGCTCACTGAGATATTAGCATAGGACAGGTTTGATACTCATGCAGAAAGAGGAGAAAATAGTAATAGGGCACAACATGATCAAAGAGGTGAGGCTGGACATTCAGGGTAGCATTCCCCTCATTATTCTACCAGGCCTTTGGGGTTTCACGAACCTTCTTTCTTGAAGGATCCGGAAGTTTCACAGGTATGACAGCCAAGGGATATTGTAGATGAGGAGTCTTGTTGGGAAAGGTACTAGACCTTAAATGATGACTTTTGTGACAACATGCCATTCTAGGAATATTACAAAATGAAGATTGACAGCAAGCCTAAGAGAGATTACCAGGTACAGGTACTAGAGATGCAAAGGAGGTGGGAGATGCTCATGATTGGTGGCATCATGGGTTGATTACACAGGGACACATATACATCATGACTTATGTAGAGTTCACAAAGTGGCTAGTGAGCAGATTTGATAAGAGGGACCCCGACAGGTATTTTAGAGAGTTGACTCATTTGAGGCAGACCGGTTCCATGGATCAGTATATCACAAATTTTTAAAGACTATCGGTCATGGTACCTAATGTTACAAAGATGAGGTTGATTTCCTTATGGGTGTCACTATTCCCTTCATTTAATCAACTTCTTGTTGATGTCATATCAAACCAGGGGTGTGTCTAAAGCTATATGCAACAAGAGTAATCTTATCGATCTAGTAGTTGACTGTAGTTATTTTTGTATTTTCTAGGGGATCTTTTCAATGTCTTAAGGACTTCTTGGTAAAACCTTATTTAAATCATACTATGAAAACTTGTTGAAAGTAAAAACATTGAAAGATTTGCTAAAAGGAAACACACTTGCTTTTGGAAATAAACACACTCAATTTAGAATGCTTAAAAACAATTGCAAGAAATATAGGAATCTATCTAAACACCTGTAGGAACAAGTATACAATAGAGTTTAACTAGAAAAATTAAAACAATACAAAATTAACATATCTAAGTTATTTGCTGAAGAAATATAAATACCAAATAAATGAATATCCTAGTCCTTGGGGGAGTAGGCCCTTGCTCCTTGAATCAAGATTTAACAACTCAGAATTCTCTCAAATAAGAATGGCTATTTTATTGATAAAACATTCGGTATTACAAAACGTACTGGATCTGAGTACTTAGTTTATATTTCTCTTCTCTGTTCTATATATATTTCATATCATATTCTATCTATATATCTATCTACTGCAGGTCTACTTTTATATACATTTTACAATCACAGTTGTCTCAATGATTCTGATGAAATCGAATCGTGCCCAGAATAGATGTTGAGTCAGATTGTGGCTGATCAGACAGCTGTAAGATAACTATCCCTGGATCTGGGTTCAGAAATCTTCTCATCCTTTCCTGATTGAAAGGGTCATAGATGAAAAATCTCCAGATGTGGTTAGAATAGATAACTCCCATCAGTTCCAGAACTTCAGAGAAGTTCCAAAACCATAGGAAATCATTAAGGATCAAAACCATGAGAGTTCCGGAGCTATACCCAGGAGTTCTGGAACTAAGTCTGAAAATTTCAGAACTAAATACTGGAGTTCTGGAACTAAGTCTGGAGTTCAAAACTAAGAACTAGATGATGACTGTGTGATGGAGTTCGGGAACTAGCTTGGAAGTTCTGGAACTAAGCTGTGTGGGAACAGATGTTACCGAAAAACATACTGAATGCTTCCTGCTTCATTTCCTCGACTGATTAGACCTACTTTATTACAAAACTGAATTTCAAACACACACTTCGTCAGGAATTTTAGAGCTTTTAAACATTAGAATCACAATCAATCAAAAGACAGACAATTACATCCTAACTCATATCAGATCAACTAAAAGTCACAAAATGCAATAAAACTTAATAAAAAGGAGAGTAAGATGAGATCATTTATTATACATTAATCAGACATATTCTGGCCTCATCATTTCCCCCAAACTTACTTGTTTGTAAGTCCCTTTACAAACTTCATTCTTCAAAAGTGGGGTTATATGTTCTGCATTCCATTTGATTGCTCAGATCAAATGGCTGAAACTAGATTTTCCAATGCTTAAACTTAGATGTACTATACCCAGCTCCTGCTTCTATTTTCCTCTCCCACTCTTCAAATTCAGTAGGATCTTGAGGTTCTCTATTTTTCCAAGGAGACATGGGGGTGAGAAGTAGAGGGGGCCTTGTTCACATTCCCATCCATATTTTCCCGTAGGTTTCATTGACTTGGGGAATTATTGTGCATAACGCTTTTTTCCCTTTCTAAACTCCAGATCATATTTGTAGGGGAAATTACTTCCCTTCTTCTCAAGGAAATAGTAAGGAGTTCCCACCTCTTTGAGCATCCTTCATAAATATCTTCAAACTTTTCCTCCTCATAGGAGGTGAAGGCATCAATACTCTTTTGCAGAATGGCAAGATAATGTGTCTTGAATCTCTCATCAAAGGCATGAGTTCTAAAATGTATGAGGAAGGTAGAAGGTTTACCATAGTAAGCTCTCATACAGAGACCTGTTGAGCTGTCTTTCAATAAAAATTCAGATTCCATTTCCTTCCATGCAATTTGGTTTTGCAGAATAGAGAAAAATGCATTGAGCTGGCTCTCCCCCACATACAAATTGATCATAAATCCTGTGTTTTTCTCTAGCATAAAATTACAAAGATAAAATTCACACAGAATATTTTTCTACTCAGGACTGGATAGAGAGTAAGTTGCCATGAATTCAGATTCATCTTTTAGTTCATGTGGAAGTCCACATGCAATCCTTGATAGCTACCAGGAAATGAACTACTCTTCTAAAAACACACTATATGCAGGAGAGGGCCTCCTGCAGGCAAGCAATTTTTCACTCATAATAAAGACCATATGAATTTTTGCAAGACATTTATATTTATTTCCTTCCTCCTTATAAAAATTTTCTTCCCATTCTTTTCTTGCCTTCTTTTCTTCTTCCATCTTGGTCTTCAATTCTTCATTTGATGTTTTGGCTTCTCTGAGTTCCCTATAAGTGTCATTCCATAGTTGTTTGAGTGGAAAATAGGTTAACTCAGTCTGTGCAGAGACTGTGGACACAACACTCTATTTTCTGGAAGTCTGACATTCTATTTCTTTTTCTATCAGTTGTTTCTTGGTTGCTGATAATTCCTCAGTCCTGGCTGCAAGCTGAGTTGTTAGTTCTCCAATGAGCATTTCCCTTTGTTCTAATTTGAGTTTGAGGAAATCCAATTCCTCATCCTTTTCTCTAATAATGAGCTCTGCTCTAGACAAGAACAAAGCCTGTTTAACTTGATGTCTTTCTTCTTCCTCTGAAATTACTTGAGGAGTTGGGCATTCTTCCTCTATCAAAGGAAATTTTCCTTTTCTTCTCCAGGATGCCAACTCTTCTTCTTCATGTGGCAATGTTGATGGTTCAGCCAAGTCTTGAAAATCCTGCTCTTCAAGTCTCTCATCTCCTCTATCCATCTCAGCTTGGCTTGGCTCAGGAGGAGTCATGGCCATGCTGCCCAAAATATCAGCAGCTTCCTTTTCCATCCTTTCCTACTCACTCCTTCCCTCTGGGGTTTCCCTTGACCTCTTATGAATTTTTCTTCTCTGGGGAATTTCAACATGCCCAGTGGTGGATTTCCTTCTAGAGCTTCTTCTTACTATTCTTTCTTGCTCTTGCATGGGTGAGCTATCACCGTCAGAGACAAATATTAGCTCCCCTGAAGCTGCTGCAGAAGAAGGAATTTCCTTCAAAGGTACAGAAGGCTCTGCTATTTTGATCTTTCTCACAGACCTTCTTCTTTTTGGTATATTCTCTTTTTCCATTTCCCTCTATTCTTCTGCAGGGGCATCAATTTCCAGATTAGTTGAAGGAGAGAATGGGGCTGGAATTGTCCTTCTGATAATATTAGGGTTTTTCTTGAACTTTCCAAGAAACTTGTCCCAAATTTCTTCTCCATTTTTCTTTGACAGAAAATGGTGCTGGCATATTAAATGAATTAGACTGTGATGCCTGATTGTCCCAACACCCCAGGAATACCTCTGAGCCATGGTCTGGATAGAATAAAAAAGAAACCCTGGAAGGTTTATTATGTACTCAGGTTTTGTGGCTCCATACTTCAGATATATGAGCATTTTTAGGACTTCTTTTCCCACAGACCCAAATTGACCATCACAGGTTAAATATTTCACTATCCAAAATGCTACCCTATCAAAGGGTTTGGGAAAACTGGCCCTTCTAACCCCTTTTATGATTTTCTTTGTATTGTAGATGTACTGGGGTTCAGTTTCTCCTTCTTGTAGTAAGACTTCAACTAGTTCTTTCAAAGTCCCTTTGGCAGGTTGTGGGACATGCACAATTGGCACTCCAGACACGTTACTTACAATATTTATAGAAAAAGGAATAAAGATATTTCTCACCTTTTTCCTAGATTGCTCTAGGTTTATGATGAATTCTCTTACCAATTCATCATTATGCCTTGAAAATTTCTTCAGGAACTCTAGCCATCCTGCATGCTCAAAGATAGATGCCACTTCTTCATCTGCGAGCAGCTGGGAATCATCCTCTGGTTATGATTTCTTTTTAATCCCCATATCGGCTCAAGTTTTGTCTCTTTTGATTTTGTGCAAATTGGTTGCAGGCCCTTTGGCTTAGCTACGGAACTGACGACTTTGGCTGCAGAACTTTTGTTCTTAGTTGCGAAACCTCTATTCTTAGCTGTTGAATTCCTTTGTTCTTTGCTGTAGAACACAAGCTTAATTCGTTGTTCCTCCCTCAAAATATCTCTGCAACTCATTTCACTTGATTTTTCAATAATGATTACTAATGATAACCATGCCGCCACTTATTCCATCCAAATCATCTTCATGATTACACACTTGTAATCATAATGTATAAATAGATGACTCATCATACCTACTTTTAAATTAAGTCAAATCACACATGCAAACATTTAATTCAACCCTAAATAAGTTAAAATATATAATTACCATCCTTGATGATGTAATCCTTTTGCTATGATGACTCGTCATTCCTTCAAGTGGAACAAAAAATGATTAGATAAGACAACTAGAATTCAAAAGAATTCCCTTTTATTGGAACTAGCAAAAAGAAGAGGTCAACCGCCATTTGTTGGTTTTCAATTGACCTTTGAGAGAATTTTTTTTCTTTTTTTTATATTTATTTATTGTTTTTTTTTGGAAGAAAACACCATTTACTAGTTTTCATCTTCTTCCCTTTATTCAGGATCTATCATCTGGTTATTTGATCATTTTGGAAGAATTGGGTTCTTCCATATGATCAAATTCTTTGTCTACTTCAATCTTCCTCAAGAATTCATCCTTAGTGGGAGGCTTCCTATAGAGTTTCAGCCTATGTCCATTGACCAAGAGTGTTCTGCTGCTGCCATCAATGGGAAGTAACTGAATAGAACCATTGTCAAATATCTGCTCAATCTGATAGGGTCCCAACCATCTGGTTCTCAATTTTCCCTTGAATTGTTGGTACTTAGAATCAAACAACAATGCCTAGTCTCCTACTTTGAATTTCCTTTTCTTGATATGTGTGTCATGCCATTGCTTCCTTTGCTCTTGAATTATCTCTATCTGCTTGAAGTGCTTCCATCCTTAATTCATCCAACTCATTAAGTTGAAGGATTCTTTCTTTTTGAGTTGCATTCAACTCAATTCCCACCTTAATTGTTGCCCTCAATGTCTAAAGTTCAAACTCTATAGGCAACAAGGGATTTTTTCCATAGACTAATTCATATGGTGAAAACCTTGTTGTAGTTTTCCAAGTTGTATTATAAGCCCAGACAGCTTCAGGTAGTCTCTTTACCCAATCTTTTCTCCCAGCTTCAACTGTTTTGGTAAGGATGTTCTCCAATTCTTTGTTTGTTACTTCAGCTTGTCCATTTGACTGTGGGTGGTAAGGAGATGACTTCCTATGATTGATTTGGTAATACCTTGTGAAAGCTTGGATCATATTAGACATGAATTGTGGTCCCTGATCTGAAACTATGCTCCTCGGTGCTCCAAACTTTATCATAATTTTGTTCCAAAGGAAATCAACAACTACTTCCTCAGTGGCATTTGTCAATGCCTACACTTCTACCCATTTTGTCACATAGTCAGTACACACAAGAATATATTCCTTCCCTTGTGAAGGAGGATTAAAGGGACCAACAAAATCCAATCCCCATCTCTCAAATGGTTCAACCACAACTTGAGGTTGAAGAGGCATTTCATTGGTGAAAGTTGGTTGTCCCATCCTTTGACAAGGATCACACCACTTGATATATCTCTTCACATCCTTGTACAGAGATGGCCAATAATAACCAGTGCCAAGTATCTTATGAGTTATTCTTTTCACTGAATAGTGTCCTCCACTTGGTTCATCATGACATGCTCTGAGGATGTCAAATATTTCATCCTCTCTCACACACCTGTGTAAAACAAAATCAGGACCACATTTAAATAGCATTCCATTTAACCATTTGAATTGTGCACTAGTTTTGATTAACTTCTTTATTTGTTTCTTAGTGAAAGAAGGAGGAAACTTTCCTATTGTAAGATAATTTTCCATATCAGCAAACCATGGTGTACTTGCTGAGATTGCAAACAAGTTGTTCATCTGGAAAGTTATCCTTGACTGGATCTTGCTCCCCTGTGGTGGTTAGTCTTGACAAAAAATCAGCTACCACATTAGATTTACCTAGATTGTCCACAATGGTAATATCAAATTCTTGCAAAAGTAATAACCATCTAATTATTCTTCCTCCAACCACTGGTTTGTTCATTAAATACTTAATTGTTGAATGATCTATGTGTACAAATATCTTGTACCCTGTAATGTAATGTTTGAATTTATTGATTGCATAAATCACAGCAAGAAATTATTTTTCAGTGGTGGTGTAATTCTTTTTAGTGGGAGTAAGATTCTTGCTAAGATAATAAATGGCATACATTTTTCCTTCTTCATCTTTCTATCCCAAAACTGCACCAATGGAATAATTTGAGGCATCTATTTGGATATGAAATGGCTTTTCCCAATTAGGTCCTCTCAATATTGGGGCACTGATTAATTTTTCTTTAATTTCTTCAAAAGCATGCTGACACTTTTCATCCCAAAGAAATTCATAGTCCTTGGTTAGCAAATTAAACATGGGGGCAGCAATTTTACTGAAATATTTTATAAAGCACCTATAGTACCCAGCATGCCCTAGAAATGATTTGATATCTGTGGGGGTCTGAGGAATAGGTAAATCTGAAATGATCCTTATTTTGTTTTGATCCACTTGAATTCCTCTTTTTGAAATATGTTGTCCTAATACAATCCCCTCATCCATCATCATCAAACATTTTTCATCACTAAGAGATAGGTTTGTTGTTCACATCTTGTTAACACTCTGTCTAGATTTCTCAAAGCATATTCAAATTTATCTCCGTGTACAGTGAAGTCATCCATATATACCTCAACACAATCATTTGTTAGATCAACAAAGATTGCAAGTACAACTCTCTGGAAAGTTGCAGGATCATTGCATAAACCAAATGGTAACACACTATAGGAAAAGGTTCCCCATAGACATGTAGATGTAGTTTTGTCCTGATCTTTAGTAGCAACTCTGATCTGATTGTACGCACTAAAGCTATCCAAGAAATAAAAGTATTGTTTACTTGAAAGGTTATCTAGGACTTGATCTATGAATGGTAAGGGAAAATAATCTCTCATTGTGGCTTTGTTTAGTTCCCTATAGTCAACACATATTCTCCATTTTCCATTCTTTTTGGGAACAATTACAAGAGGAGATACCCACTGACTATCTGAGATAGGGTAGATAAAACCTACTTGTAATAGTTTTTCAATTTCTTGTTTGACTATATCCCTTAAGGCTGGGTTAATCCTTCTTTGAGGCTGCCTAACTGGTTTAATGTTTTCAGTATAGATGTGATGAGTGCAGATACTTGGGTGAATTCCCTTCATATCTTTGTAATCCCAAGCAAAAGCTTTAGTATGATTTTTTAGAACATCAAACAATTTAGCTTCTTCATCATCCTTCAACCAACTGTTAATGTTTAAAGTTTTACCTGGTTGAATTTCAACATGCTTGGTTCCAATATGTGATGAACTGATTTGTGGGAAGGGTTTCATTAAAGTATTTAATGGACATGCATGTGGTAACAACATATGGTATGTAGCAACATCTCCAAAATTTCCTTGAGACAAAATACTGGAAAAAGGACAGTAATGAGAATTATGATACTTATCTCTTTGTAGGCCAAATTCTTCGTCACTGCTACTTTCCATAAATTCTTCACCACTTCCTGATGTACTTGAAACTGAAGCTACTGATTCATCCTCTCCCCACAAGAAATATCATTCCTCTGTAGTGAAATTATTTCTAATCAAAGAGAATTGTTGTTGTCGTGGTTCCGAAACTAAATGTGGTGGTTCCAGAACTATAGCCGCAGGTTCCAGAACTAAGTTCGCAGGTTCTGAAACTATTTATGATTGCTTCGAGGACAACTTGGTGCTCATCTAATGGTGGATTAATCATCTCTTCTACTTCTCTTACATGATCCTGTAATGTGATCATAGCCAAAGAAGACAAATTTTTCTTATTAGTTTCAGGAGAATCAACCCACAATTGTTCATGATTGTTAGTAAAAGGTCGTGTGGTAGGATATAAGGAAATTTGTTTGGAGTTCTTACCATTCGAGATTCTCATATCACCTAACATGCAATCAATTAAAGTAGCAACTGTAGCTAACCATGGTCTACCCAAAATAATGGGATAACCCAATGTTTTACCTTTTGGCTGCAGTATAAGGAAGTCAACTGGATATTCCCATGACTCCACCATAACCACCACGTCTTCAATAATTCCTTCTAGTTTTGCTACAGACTGGTCTGCCATCTGTAATATGGTATTAGTAGGTTGTATACCCGTTAATGGTAATGTTTTCAGAGTATCCACTGTCATTACATTGATAGTCACTCCCAAATCTACCAAAACATTATGTACATCCTTATTTCCTATAGAGATAGAAATAACAGGACTTCCAGGATCTCCGTATTTGGGAAGTAAAATTTTTCCTGCTAGTAAATCAACAAGTTTCCCATCTACTTTGATAGTCTTGGGGTACTGTTTCTTCCTTCCAGGATTTTTTAGACATAACATTTTGATTAATTTGTTCAATTCTGGAATGTCCTTAATTGCTTGTAACAGTGGTATTTCAATATTCAATTTCCTTAATTCCTGTACCAATTCAGACTCCTTGATTTCTATAGCTTCTTTAAATCTCTCTAGAAATGGAGTCTCAGTAGTGTTGCTATCTGGTTCCTTTTCTTTTCTTTCTATATCCTCTTTTGGAACAACAGTACTAGGAATTTCATTTTCTTCTGTCATTTCAGTGATTATAAGGGGTGGACTGTTAATGATTTTCCCAGATCTAGTTTGAATATCCTTACAATCCATAGCATGTAAATCAACTGATTTTTCTGGTTCTGTTCCATAAACAGGAGTTGTTTGTTTGTTTCTTGGGTTTGCTACTGGCTGTGCTGGTATTTGCATTTGGACTACATTCTCAGTTTGTGAATTTTGTGCAGGGGATCCCATGATGGCCTGTTGATTCTAATTTGGATATGTTCTTCCTTGAGCATAATTACTAGGGTTCCATCTAGGTTGTGACCAAGCATAAGGATTTCCTTGACCAGCCCATGGTTGTTGATGTCCCTGAGCATACCAAGCTTGATTTGTCCAATCTTGAGGGTTCCAAGTTGGTTGAGGTACCCAAGGTGGTTGTCCCCAATTTTTTGGTACTGACTGAGCAGCCCATGGCATCATCCATGGATTAGGAACTGATCTTGGCATAAACTGCCCTTGGTTAGGTTGTCTCTGAACAAAATTCAATTCTTCTGTTGTAGATGAGGCATTGGTTTGTTTAAGCTGATTCTTAATAACGGGAAGTAAAGAACAAACATCAGTATCATGTTCTTTAGATTCACAGATAAGACACATTTCTGTTTTATCCAAAGGATAGTCTCTTAGTGCATGCTTCTTCCTACATCTAGGACAATACATAGCCAATGGTTCAGTTTTGGAATTTGCTTTAGCTTGTAATCCATCCATAGTAGAGGTTAATTACACTAAAATGTTTGTTTTAAAGTTTGCTAACTCATCCATTAGTTTGTTCATATCTGGATTCAGACTTTTCACTGATTTTCCTTTTCTAGGTCCACCTCTCGTTCTGGAATAGCTTCTACAAATCTCCTTAATTTCATTCATTCTTAACTGATCAATGTCTCCACCTCCTATCAAGTTAAGGGATTCCCTAGATTTGTCATCCAGACCTTTAAGAAAAATGGTTTTACTTAACTCTTCTTGAAGCACAAATCCACATCTTTTTCTAACAAAGAGGAATTTGTCTAAATAGTCTTCTATGTTTTCATCTTCCTCCTGCTTGATTTTGAAGAATTCTTCCTTCCTATTTCTCCCTCTACAATAATCCTAGTATTTGTCTAGGAAGGCAGTCTCCATTTGTGCCCAAGTGCTAATAGAGTTGGATGGTAATCCCATGAACCACCTCATTGTTGCATCCTTCAAAGTGGATGGAAACAACTTGAGTTTTTGATTATCTGTTTTATAGTCATAGGTCTGACATAGTACCTTGAACTCAAACAAAAATTGGTCAGGATCTTCAGATGACATCCCTCTAAATGTGGGTAAATGTGCAGGTGAGATATTTTTCATTGATGTATCATCATCTCCCAATTGGATTGGATAGGTAAAGGTCCTATCAGGTACTCTCTCAGCTTCTCGTGCCATTTTTAAAATATTTTCTGAATTTTCCTCCCAATCAATGTGGTAAGTGGTATGCCTTGGGGAAGGTGAAAAATCAGGAGTAGGAGTTGACTACTCAATTGAGAATCGAAACTCACCCTAAATGGATCTTGAGTAATAAACCTTCTCCTAAAAGTTCCACTTCCTTCAGGTGACTGATCTAAGAATTCCAAAGGTGGCAATTCTGTTTCTTGTCTGACAGGGGATGATGGTGCCTCCAATTCTTGATCAATTTCCTTACTTTGACTAGAGGATGTTATGAATTCTTGTGAAGATGTTTTTGGGAGGAATCTACCCTATGAGTCTCTTGGTCTACTCATATATTTTATGATATAGTAGGGAAGATCCTTTAACTACTAGATGTATGATTTGTTGTTCTTGCTAACACTTAATTAGAAGATTACAACTAGTGATCCCTGGAAATGGCACCAAAAATGATGGGTGTCGTTATTCCCTTAATTTAATCAACTTCTTGTTGATGTCATATCAAACCAGGGGTGTGTCTAAAGCTATATGCAACAAGAGTAATCTTATCGATCTAGTAGTTGACTGTAGTTATTTTTGTATTTTCTGGGGGATCTTTTTAATGTCTTAAGGACTTCTTGGTAAAACCTTATTTAAATCATACTATGAAAACTTGCTGAAAGTAAACACACTAAAAGCTTTGCTGAACACACTTTGTAAACACACTTGCTTTTGGAAATAAACACACTCAATTTAGAATGCTTGAAAATGATTGCAAGAAATATAAGAATCTATCTAAACACCTGTAGGAACAAGTATACAACAAAGTTTAATTGGAAGAATTAAAACAATACAGAATTAACAGATCTAAGCTATTTGCTGAAGAAATATAAATACCAAATAAACGAATATCCTGGTCCTTGGGGGAGTGGGCCCTTGCTCCTCCTCGAATCAAGATTTAACAACTCAGAATTCTCTCAAATAAGAATGGCTATTTTATTGATAAAACATTCGGTATTACAAAACGTACTGGATCTGAGTACTTAGTTTATATTTCTCTTCTCTGTTCTATATCTATTTCATATCATATTCTATCTATATATCTATCTACTGCAGGTCTACTTTTATATACATTTTACAATCACAGTTGTCTCAATGATTCTGATGAAATTGAATCATGCCCAAAATAGATGCTGAGTCGGATTGTGGCTGATCAGACAGCTGTAAGATAACTATCCCTGGATCTGCATTCAGAAATCTTCTCATCCTTTCCTGATTGAAAGGGTCGTATATGCAAAATCTCCGGATGTGGTTAGAATAGATAACTTCCATCGGTTCCGGAATTTCATAGAAGTTCCAGAACCATAGGAAATCGTTAAGGATCAAAACCGTGAGAGTTTCGGAGCTATACCCAGGAGTTCCGGAACTAAGTCTGAAAATTTTAGAACTAAATACTGGAGTTCCGGAACTAAGTTCGAAAGTTCCGGAACTAAATACTGGAGTTCTGGAACTAAGTCTGAAAGTTTCAGAACTAGATGATGACTATGTGATGGAGTTCTGGAACTAGCTTGGAAGTTCCGGAACTAAGCTGTGTGGGAACAGATGTTACCGAAAACATACTGAATGCTTCCCGCTTCATTTCCTCGACTGATTAGACCTGCTTTATTACAAAACTGAATTTCAAACACACACTTCGTTAGGAATTTTAGAGCTTTTAAACATTAGAATCACAATCAATCAAAAGACAAACAATTACATCCTAACTCATATCAGATCAACTAAAAGTCACAAAATGCAATCAAACTTAATAAAAAGGAGAGTAAGATGAGATCATATATTATACATTAATCAAACATATTCTGGCCTCATCATTTCCCTATTCACAACAGGTTTGACAAACACTCTCGTTGGATTTGTGAGGACGTTTGAGCCTTCTTCATTGCATGAGCCTATTAGGAGAGCTCATGACTTGGAGTTATCCACTCCTAAGTTGAGGTTTCCACCTTGAGTGCAACCTAAGGGTTTCCCTTCTAGAACCAAGGGTTTGCAGCTGAAGGTACCTCCACCTAGAAAAGATACATCCTGGAGACCATTCAGATCTAGAGAGGACAGGGAGGAATTAAGGTGAAATAAACTATGTTTCGATTACCGCACACCTTGGGTTCCACGACACGATTGCAAGGGTAGAGGGAGGGCCCAATTCATAGAGGTATTTAAGGAGAGTGATGGTGACGAGGAGTTGGACACACAAGGATTAGAGGATGATGATGATGAGGCATTAGATGGTGCAGGTGTTGAGATGGATAGTGAGACTTTTGCCCAGGAGACTATCACCACCTTCTCTAGTACCTCGACGTACAAAGCATTCAAAGTTAGGGGAGTTTTGCAGGGACAAGGAGTGGTGGTACTCATTGATAATGGGGCAACCCACAACTTTATTGATGTCTCATTGGTTGAGAGGCAAGGGTTACAGACAGAGGAATTTGAGGGCTTTAACGTGGTTGTAGCCAATGGAGATTTTATGAGATGCACACGATGGGTTCCCCAATTGAGCATCACGATGGGTAACTATACAATTACCAATGATTTCTATATTGTTGGTATTGGAGAGACCAACATAGTGCTTGGGGTACATTGGCTCCATTCCCTTGGTGAGTTTCGGACTAAATTCAAGACGATGGAGCTGAAGTTTAAGTCTGAAGGGAGGAATGTGATCTTGAGGGGCTTATCTTCAGGGGCACCCCCGAGTTATTACGGCCAAGAGGATCGAGAGGATTTATAGGCACGATGGGGTGGATTGGGTAGTACATTGTTTGGTTTCAACCAATAAATTAGAGGATGGACAACAGGAGTACCATGTGGATATACAGGGCTTATTGGACAGACATAGTGCAGTGTTTGGTGACATACCTCCAGGCATACCTCTAAATAGGGGATTTGAGCATGTGATTGAGCTCAAGGATGCTAGACTGGTGCTTACTTCTCCTTACCATCACCCCAAACAGTTTAAGGATGAGATCGAGAAGACTATACAGGAGCTCATTGATATGGGACATATGAGACCGAGTTCCAGCCCTTTTGCTTCTTCGGTGGTATTGGTGAAGAAGAAGGATGTGACCCTGCAAATGTGTATGGACTATCGTGCCTTGAATAAGAAGACAATAAAGAACAAGTATCCCATACCACACATTGATGAGTTGTTGGATGAGCTACATGGTGCAATCTATTTTTCAAAAATAGATTTGCGTTCTGGATATCATCAAATCAAAGTCAGGGAGCAGGATGTACATAAGACAACTTTCAGATGCCATTACGATCACTTTGAGTTCTTGGTGATGCCTTTCAGATTGTCTAATGCTCCAGCTACATTCCAATCTTGCATGAATCATGTGTTCAACCGCCACTTGTGGAATTTTGTATTAGTTTTCTTTGATGATATTTTAGTCTACAGCAAGACTTGGGAGGACCATATCAGGCACCTAGGTGAGATATTGGGGATATTAGAATCTAAGTTGTTATATGCGAAAGCCTCTAAGTGTGAGTTCGGCATGACCGAGGTTCTATACTTGGGATATGTAATTGGTCGGGGTACATTGAAGGTGGATAGAGAGAGGATATGGGAAATCCTAGATTGGCCGCCACCTAGGACATTGACACAATTGAGAGGATTCATGGGGTTGTGCACATACTACCGGAGGTTCATGAAGAATTTCTCTCGATTGACTGCTCCATTGACCGATTTGACCAAGAAGGGAGCTTTTACTTGGTCAGACGCAACACAAAAGGTTTTTGATCACCTCAAGGAGGTGATGAGTTCATGTCCCGTCCTCGCATTACTAGACTTCTCCCGCCCATTCATTCTAGAGTGTGATGCATCAGGAGAGGGTGTTAGGGTAGTTCTCACGCAGGATAGGCATCCCATCGCCTATAAGAGTCAGAAATTGAAACCCGTGGAGAGAGGGTGTTCAATTTATGACAATTAGATGTTGGCCATTATGCATGCTTTGGCCAAATTCAGATAGTACCTCATGGGCAGAAAAATTGTGGTTCGGACGGATCACAACAGTTTGAGGTTCTTCTTGGGACAGAAGGAGCTCAACAATTGCCAACAAAGATGGGTGAACAAGGTACAAACATATGAATTTGACACAGAGTACACTAGATGTAAGAATAATATTATTGCTAACACTTTATCCAGGAGGCCTTACCTCACTTCTATGCTTAGTTCTATGTCTGAGATTTCAGCGGATTGGAAGGCTCATATACTTGTTGAGTATTCCAAAAATCAGTTTGCATGTGAGATCATGGATGGTCTTATATAGGAGGCCCGATACAGAGTAGTGGATGATCTCATTTTCTAAAAGGATAGGATTTTCCTTGTACCAGGATCCAAAATGAAGGAGAAGATACTTCGAGCAGTACATGATACACCACTAGCTGGACATCCTAGGTATTTCAAAACATACAGGTTCATCAGGGAGAGATTTGCATGGAAGGGGATGAAGGACGATTTCCTTAATCATGTCAAAGAGTGTATGGTTTTCCACCAAACCAAATCTAAGCATTCTTTCCCAATAGGATTATTTCAGCCTCTCCCCATTCCTGAACAGAAATGGGAAAGCATATCTATGGAATTTATCACAGGGCTTCCCTTGGTGCATGGACATAGCTGCATTTATGTTGTAGTTGATTGGTTAACTAAGTATGCTCATTTATTTTCCCTACCCAAGGGGCACGAGGTAGTGGATGTGGCCTGGATCTTCTATACCGGTATTTTTAGGCTACATGGGTTGCCTAAAAATATTGTCAGTGACAGGGACAAGATCTTCATAAGCACCTTTTGGTAGGAGATCTTCAAACTAGTAGGTACGGAGTTGACTCCTAGCACTAGCTACCACCCACAGACAGATGGGCAGACGAAGATAGTCAATAAGTGGAAAGAGGGCTACTTGCAGAGTTATGTGACAGGATACCAACGAACATGGATTAAATGGTTACACTTTGGTGAGTAATTCTACAATACCACCTACCAGATGAGCATAGGTATAACTCCTTTCCGAGCCTTGTATGGGTACGATGCCAAGACATTTGTAGATTTGGTATTACTAGATAGCCGAGCTCCCAAAGCTCGAGATTAGTTACATGAGAACCATGATATTATGAAGGCTCTTAAAGAGAATCTTCAGAAGGCACATAATTAACAGAAGGTATATGTAGATCAACATAGGACAAAGAGGTCTTTCAAGGTTGGGGATCTAGTATTCCTACGTTTACAGCCATATAGGCAGTCCTCACTGAAGCAAAAGGGTGCAGAGAAATTGAAACCACAATTTTATGGTCCGTACCGGGTAGTTCGTCGAGTTGGGGCAGTTGCATATGAGCTAGAGCTACCGGAGCACAGTAAGATACATAATATCTTCCATGTTTCATGCCTTAAGAAGGCACTCGGACAACATATTGAACCATTTGCAGAGTTACCGCCACTAGATGAGGAGGGGAAGTTGGTGTTAGAACCAGAATCCATTATTGAAGAGAGAAAGAGGGGGCTCAGGAGCAGAGTAATAACTGAGTATTTGGTGCTATGGAAGGGACTGCCACTTGAGGATGTTACTTGGGAGGGAGAGCAGATTTTGCAGCATCCTAATTTGCATTTGCTTGAGGACAAGAAAAATTTGGGAAGGGAGGACTGTAATGTCCCCTTTCCTACGCCAAAAGGCCCAAGGGCCAAGTCGAGTCCAAATCGTGGTCATACCCAAGGGGTTGTGGACGCTAGGAGCTATTGGGAAGGGGCCCCGTGGTTCTAATATCCAAGTTTCACGTTTGGGGGTCACTTTTGGACCATGGCGACTCAAAAAGGAAAAAGAAACTTTAATTACTTTTATTTTATTGGCCCCTCCATGGAATGAAATGTGTATAGGGTTATTGGGGCTCTTTTGCCATGAAGAAGTATATAAGGAGCTGGGAGAGAAAGGAAAGGGACTTTTGCATACATTTTATTTACCTTCGCGTGCAACTGTTGTTTGTGCATCTACATCTTGTGGAGTGAAATCCCACAAGGACCCTAGCTTTGGTGTTGAGAGACCCGTCACTGGCGAGCAGGGCATTCTTCGGTATTGAGAGATCTACCCTAGTTTGTCATTTTGGAGCCGCTTTCAGGGCTGTGTTATAGAGATATTATCAGAGGTTTCAGAGGAAAGATTTTGAGGGTTTTGGGGGCATTTGGGGAAGATAATCATAGGGGTTTCATATCATATTACAACAACCATTTGGGTAGGGCCGAATCTCGCTTTGAAGGTGTCTTCATCTATTTCCAACCCTTTTTCCAAGCTAGGTGACTTGTAGCCTTTATTTGGAGGGTTTTCCAGTAGGCCCCTTTCATATCTAAAGGTTGAAATGTCATTTCCTATATTTTTTAATGTTATTTCGAAAGACTCTTAATTTTTTCTCTTGTATTTGGTGAGTTACGAACCTCTGAAGTTTTCCAACTATCTAAGGCAAACTGTGATTTTTCTAGTGCATTTTAATTTATGTAAAATTCCAAAAACAATGTTATTATGTCCTTTATAATATTAGTAAGCCCTCTTTAAATTTTCAAGTGATTCGAGTGGATTTTTTGGGAGATATTAATTTTCTGTAGTTCGTTGTCCTTACTGTTAAAATCTGCAAAAATCTATATTTCATCTGGCTATAAATTTTCATTATTTTGTGCATTTTTAAGTGGTATCCCACAAGGGATATTTCAATATTCCTTTAGCAATTTTGGAACTTTTTCCAATATCCACTTGCTCACTAGTGTAACCCAATAGTGCATTACGAGGCCGATCCTCTACATGTATTAGGTTATCAATACCTTAGCCATTTTTACCAAGCAAAATTACCAAAAGCAATATCTGAAACTGAAGGGAAGGACGTACTATACGGTAACTTACTTACAATGCATTCATATGTCATTTTACCTACATCTTAAGTGGAAGGAAAATCCTTCACCCATTCACCATTTTGCATTCGTTCCAAGAGCTCATCCTTGGCCTATAAATCGAATTTCAAGCACACGATCTCCTCTTCCAAGGAGTAAAACTTAGCCCTCATGAAAGAGTTCTCTTCCTAGATTTGGTGGTTATACGCTTCAAGCTCATCAAGATTCATTTTTTTCTAGGCTTTACCCATGTTTTCTTGTTTCCTGCAAACAAACTGTATACCAAAAAACTACACACTACAAATAGAATATAAAACAAGGCCAAATGTTTGCACAAATAGAATGAAAACCAATCTAAAACTAATATCAAATCCACACAATCAGAAGCTAATCTAACATACAAACTACTCTGATACCAACCTTGATCCGTAAACTAAAGTAGACCCCATACTCTCAAATAGTTTTTAAAAATCAATACTTATTAAAATTCTCAATTTCTTGATTTTAAATGAATTGAGAACCAATTAAAATCTAATCCAAAAACTGAATCAAAAATCTGATTTCAAAATGATTAATCGTTTCCAATTTGTATGATCAAAAGGATCAAAATATGATCTTTCGGAAATGTGTAAAAATGTTATAATTACACGCAATTAATTAATTTATGATTTAAAATTGTAAATAATAAGATAAAAAAGATGTAAAACTGAGCACAACTCCAAAATTGATAACAGAGTTCAACCGCAGATCGGGCTACGTCTCTAAGATAACTTAGAATGTCATCTGATCAATTATCAAATCAATTTGCAAGTACAATAATTAAAACTTACAGTGAATAATGGATTTGAAAACTACACAAATATGCCTATCAATCCTTTGAAGAACTCTGAACACGATCAACAATGGTCTCCACCTTCTTGTAGCATTTGCACATTCATTTTCCCATGTTCTACATAAAAATCGGTCATAAAATATTTATAACAACATGAAATGTACACCAATTAGAAAAATTCAAAGTCCAGGAAGAGCATCTAAGAAATATGAACAACTCTCTAGTTCTGCTAAAAGCATGAAAATGCCTCTAAATGGGCATAAACTAGAAAAATACAAAATCTATCTCTTATGGACTATACACTGATAACAAAAATGAAGTTCTTAGTTCACACAACAATGTTAGCTTCATCATCATTCAAAATCGTCAAAACTATGCAATTTGTACGTTACTCAAGAAGCATGTTTTGCTTATAAACACCAAAATACATTTAACAACTGATTCCAAGGCTAGGAATACCATGCACCTATTAAAATACACCTAACAAACATGATTAGTCATCTCAAAAAGTTTCAACCCATCATTTTTTTCCCATTCACCATTTAGACCTTAAAATCAGCTTGTAGCCCTGCTAGAAGACAAATTTTGATAAATAAAACACTCCATAAGGTCTTAGATCTCACTGTCAAGTTTTTCAAACACCCTTTATGACATTTATGTTTATTCCAAAGTTTCAACACCTATCTCCAAGCCCATCCATTTTTATTCTCTTCCTATCGTTCATAATTAGCCCTATTTTAATAGCCTTCTCAACACACAAAGCTTGTGGTCTCAAACAAGCCATCAAATTTCATGAATAAGTGTTTAACTTTCTATATACCCATTAAGGAGTACTTACTTCATGGTTAATAACATTCTCTGACTCCAAACACAACTTTCCCAACACTAAATTCTCCTTTTTGGTTAGGTCTATTAGGCATTCTTAGGGTTTCAATAGACTTCTTAGGGTTTGAGCACTTACCAACTGATGTCAACCTTCGATCCACTTTGCATCACCTATCTCAACCTTGTCCATGTGTTTTTTAATGTTCAATCTCCATCCTATCATCATAATGTTATGTTCTCACAAATTTGGACTCTAGGTCTTCTAGGCTTGCAATAAGTCTAAAATTGAGTTTCTAAATTTTCTTTGTTTCCACATGGAATTACACCTGTCCAGACACTCTTAACTCCTTTAAATTACTTCATACCAACCCTTAATGGTCTTAGACCTCCCACTTTGTTCTCCAAGACAACTTTGTTCTCTAAAGCAACTTTATTCTCTTTCTCATACATTAAGTTAGATAGTCCTAAGACTGAGACTCTTGTTCTCAAGCACAAATTCTTGTTGATTCCTTTTTACTCACTCGTCTTGCACATTCTTTAACCTTATACACACACCTTATACTTCCCTATTATGACTTCCTAACCTTCAAATAATGACAATCTCCTTGCTCTATTTTTAACTTTGGAGTGATGACAAGAAACAATGTTTTGGCTAATAAGATTTAGCCTTCCTCAAGTGACTTTCTAAGATACCTATTACCATACCTTCTATATCATTTCACATCCACTACCTTTAACATTTCACATCCATTGTGCACAACTTATCCATTAAGGAAAATACGTTATTTTCCTTCATTCAAGACTTAACTCTACAAACAGGTTGTCAATTGTGTATTCAATTATCTTTTAATTCATAATCCTTATCATTCATTCCAAACCAAGGCATCACCCTCAATATGTCATACCCCACCTTCAATACCATTATCATGAGTTCGAAGCATAGGATTCTTTTGCTTTTGATAAAATTTACACTCAAACCCTCAAAACATGGTATTGTAATTAAAGTCAAGAAGCCTCCACCCTTCTACATGTCTTTGATTGTGGGAAAGCACATGATACATAATTGCATGATAGATTATTGTGCTAGTACTTTTGTAATCCCCAAGAAAATAGTAGTAGGCATTTATTACAACCCAACTTCTAAGCAAATCCTGCAACTTGATGGCTCAACTGTCAAAATATTGGGAGTGATAAAAGACCTTGAGTTGACCCTTCATGCTTGTCCAAGCTTAACCATCACTTAGGATTGTCTTAGTCATTGACTTACCCCATTTCTCTACTATTTGCTTATCAAGAGATTTCACAACCAAGGTGGGTGGGTATTTATCATCTGATTGGTCTCACATGATCTTAAGAACTAGATATGGCACAAGATTTACCATAAGAGCTGATCCAATTTCCATTTACCATGTTGAATCTTATGACCCTTCTCCTCTCAATTATAATAGCATGATCCAAGAGGAGGAAGAAAATGAATTAGTGTTAGTATAGTAGTCAACTCCTCATAGTTTGGTTCCTAATATTTTACTAGATGAATGGGCCAATGAGTATTATGAATTTTATCCTTATGATACATATGTAGAGACTAGTTTGGGTACTTATTGTATTCATGAAGAAGAATTCACAGCCCCCGTGTCACATAAAGAAGAAGATGGTGCTTATGGTTTATGGAAAATGTTATTTGACGCTTCTAGGAGTAGAAATGGGGTTGGGGTGGGTTGTGATTCTAGTTTTTCCTATGGTCAGGAAGTTCTTCTTTTCCCATAGCTTATAATTTGCATGTTCTAAGAATGTGGTAGAATATGATGCTTTGATTCACAAATTTTTATTGGAAGAGAAAAGGCATATCAAGACCTTACAAGTGTTTGGAGACACTAAGCTGATTATTCATCAAGTCAAAGGAAAGCATGTTGCCAAAAATAAGATTCTTAAAGCTTAAAGACATAAAGTATGGGATCTCAGGGAAAAATTTGATGCCATCAACTTACAAGTAGTTCCGAGGAAATTAAAATCAGAAGCATATAGATTGTGGATATTGGATCATAATTCTCTCCATCTAAGGACCTTATCTAAGGTAACAAGCAACATGTTAAGATGGTAGTGAGGTCATCCGATCCAAAAAATGAGATCGGCTAACAAGTTTTTGATAGTGATGATCTTTACCGAAATCAAACAGGAAATCACTCAAGCACCCACTCGAGCACTAACCCAATTTATTCAAAGGACTTAATTCTCTATGCCTATGGATATGAAGCTAGTATTGTTGTCGTGATAATACAACAAAATGATCAAGGCCCAGAACAATGAGTGTTTTTCTTTAGTCATACATTAAAAGCCTATGAGTTAAGATACACTCACGTGGAGAAACAAGTTTTCACTATCATGACAGCTCTTAATAAATTCAAATGTATGCTCGCAACTAACCACGTCAATATATTAGTCTCACATCTCAGTGTGAGAGAATTCATTATGGGAGATGAGATCAGTGAAAAGAGAGTTGGATGGGTGACAATAATCATGGAGTATGATGTCACTATAAAGGCCATGGAGTTGGTTACATGTAGAGGATTGTGTGAACAACTTGCTTTTGATGCTGAAAATGATCAACAAAATTCATATGCCTTGGAGGAACAATAGGAGCAACCCACAAAAAATCCACCTAATGATAATAGTTGGATAAGTTATATGGCCATATTCTTGTCTACTAGTGAATATCCTTATGGTTTGAACAAAGCTAAAATACATCATTTAATATTTCAGCCTATTCCTTATGCATTAATAGGCGGAGTTATTTTTAGGAAAAAAATGGATGGAGTCTTATTGAGATGCATTTAAGGAAACTAAATGAACAAGGTTTTTACGGAATTCCATAATGGGTTCTCTGGCAGACATTTATTAGCAAAGGCCAAATTAATCAAAATCTTGAACACAAGATACTTATGGCCTTTATTATCTGTGGATTCATATCAATGGGTTAGAAAATGCAAGGAATGTTCTTTTTTCAGTGGTAAGAAGAAGATGGCGGACCTCCCACTTCATCCAATCTAAGAATATGAACTCTTTTCTCAATGGGGACTAGATTTTATTGGCAAGATCAATCCAATATCAAGCACATGCAACAAATGGGTTTTGACAATGACTGATTACTACACAAGATATATAAAGGTTGTGGCACTCAAGGAAGCAACTAAATCATCCATCCTTGATTTCTTATAGGATATTTTAACAATGTTTGGGGTTCCCCAAACTATCATTTTTGATATTGATAAAGCCTTCTTAGGCTATAAAATTTCAACTGGACCCTCAAGCATGGTATTTACCTAAAAACTTCTTCCAATTATTACTCTCAGGGTAATGACCTAGATGAATCTACTAATAAGATCCTGATAAGGATAATGAAGAGGAAAAGGTAGATGAATTAGAGGTAATGTCGTAGAGAGATAAAAAATTATCTTTGGGCTAATAGAATCACACCTAAGAGAGCATTAGAAAATTCTAGCTACATCCTGTATGCGGTAGAGAAGTCAAGCTTTTATTATCTCTTGAGATGCCTTCATTGGAGCTAGTGCATTAGTTAGAATTTGAGGGTGAAGATGAAAGAGAAACTTGAATATCGAAGCTGGTTGAATTTGAGAAATTGAGGCAATCTGCCATGTTCAAGTTAGAGGAATATGAAATGTTATCCAAGAAGTGGTTTGATAGGAAAGCCAAAGCACAAGTTTTCAAAACAGGAGATCTGGTTCTGAAATGGGATGCAGATAGAGCTAAACTAGGGTGGCCCTCTAATTTTGATGCACTTTGGAGTGGACCATTTATCATCAATTCATGTAAGCAAGATAACTCTTTTGAGTTGTCTAGGATTGATGGGAAGGAACTTCAAATCCCATTCAATGGGATTTATATCAAACCTTCTCATTGAGTTTGTTTTGTTGCATCTTGTAAATAGTTGTTGTTCCTTTTGTTTTTATTTCTGTATTAGTGTTAGAGGGTTCTTCCTTTTGTTTTGTGGTGATCCCCTGTATAAGTGTTTTATTGCACAAGTGTTGGTTCCATTTGCATTCCACATAGGGAGGCCGCATAACAGAGTTAAAATTCATGCCAAAATTTGAAAGTTACGGAATGAAGAGGCAAGACATAAGAGAAATTTGCGGAGGAGAGAGTAATTTAATCTCACAGTCAAATTTATAAGTTATATGCTAACTCCATGCCCAATGGATATACTGGGCTATTGGACAACTCATCTAGCAGGCAGATGTTCCTCAAAATTCACCAAATTTTTGTCCAAAATAGCACCATGCTATTTGGACAACTTCATTCGAGTCATAGATACACAAGGCTTCAAGAAAGACATATGCGAAATGAAAGACCTTAGTATTTCACAGAAATAAAAAATGTAGTGTTTTGTGGAGTTGTAAAACATGCACAACAAGTGAACTTCACCGTGGGGAAATACGTAGTGGGACAAAGGCTAAGTACCATGCGACACTGCAAAGGAAGAAAAGTGAAGTGTGGGAATGTTAGAACAATTCACAAGTAAATGTCTTGTAAGTTGATGGATTAAGTGGAACAAAGAAAATCCACATATCAAAGGAACTTGTGGAATGAAGAAGTGGTTATTCATGGTACAAGGTAAATACAAACTCTGCAGAATAAATAATCTGTGATACAAGGAAAATTCTATGAAACACAGAAGAATCCACGGAATGCAACATACTCCACGTGAAGAGGAAAGATCAAGCCACAGGTGGTGAAAGTAACTGTGGAATTATGGATTGGTTGCAGATCAAGGAAAAGGTGAAGATGTAGTTGTGAATTATCTAAAGGTTTTCCACACAAAACATAAATCCATGGAATACATAATCGAGGTGACAGAACATCAAAATTCTGTGTAACAAAGTGAAGCCGCATATAATTGAAATGGAGCGCTCAACCACCCCAACAACCAAAATTTAATTTTGAACGACGTCATCCTCCTGCATTAGCGATTTGATGGAGTGTGATTGGAGCAATGTCAAGCACCCATACCTAGCCTAATAAATAAATGGTGATTTTTCCTTGGTGTTGGTAAGGTGGTTGAATTCATTTATCACTGAATGTGATCTTTTCCATATTTCTCTCTCTCTCAATTTTTCTATAAATGTTAGTGTGAAAAACACACAAAGGGTTCATTTTTCTGCTAAGTCTAAGAGCTCTGCCCTATTGAGCTTAAATATTTTGCTCGTTGACCTCTGTAACATAACTGTGAAGGTTTCACGCACCTCAATTTTGTTAGAATGTGAATGGATAAGTTCTTGATATTATATGCAAGCATGTGATCTATTTCCTTTGAATGTGATAATGTTTAACATGAATATTTAAATCATCTTACTCACCTTCGGTCTTATTTTGTTTATTCCTTCCAAAGTTCTATGTGAATTATATTAGATTTTTACATGTATTGTTCTATCAGTGTCCTTGGAGCTAGGATCAAAATCTATTCTAGTTTGGTGCATCACCTTTCTTTATTTTCAACATTTCTCTTTCTCAACCCTAGTCCATTGGAATACTTAGGATATGATTAGATAGTAGTAGTTTAATGTCGGTTAGTTAGTCATATTGACCTAGGATAGAATGAGTCAAACTTCTCTGGAGATTGACCTCAAAAGGCACAAGGTCCCACACCTTGGGGACATTCCTATGTTTTACTAAGGTGCTAAGCTCTACCTCTACAAAGGGTGCAATCTCATATGACAACAAAGCCTTTAAAAAACATACGTTATCAAAAATTAGTTTGAAATTATTTTTTAATGTTAGGTGAGAATTAATTTGAACGGTGTTTAAGGTAAAAAATTGACCGAGCTAGGGTTGGTCAAGTTGTTGGGTCCATGGAGTTGCATGTGGAGTCAATGATCTGGAGTAGTCGTCGAGTCAGGGTTGATGAGTTGGGTATCCCAATGCACAAAGTAGGTGGGAGTGTTGGTCTATGTTGGACTTGGTAGAGGCCAAGAGATATGTGTAATGCATGAAAAATCTGACATTAACAACTAAGAGAGACCACAAGATGGAGTTGTGCGAGTTGAGAAAGGGCCTCTAAGCAAGTAAGGTTCGATCAAGGGTCGCTAACCCTGAACCATGCAATACAAAGTCAAACCAATTTGAATGTGTTAGGGCCAAGTTGACCTGAACATAGAGAGGGGAGAGCCAAGAAGCAGGGAGTTACATGGTTTAGTGATGGAAGAGGGGTCAAATTCTCAACCAAAACATACCAATCTCAACAAGTTAGTATTTTAAACCATCAAAACATGATAAAAATTTCAAGAAGGCTAATATGCATACAAACACCAAAATACCTCTTATAATTGAAACAAGGGCTATGAACACCTTTCACTTGCTCAAAATCACCATATAAATATGTTTAACACCATCAAGAAGATTCAAAACATCATTTTACATCATTCACCTTAAAGACCTATTTCTCTTGCTTGTAGCCCTTCTTAAATCCAAATCGTATAGTCTAAAACACTTCACAAGGAGCTAGACCTCAATGTCAAACTTTTTGGATACCCTTTAAGGCCTTTAATCTTATCCCAAAGTTTCAAGTTCCAACTCTAAGCCAGACAAAAGTTATTCCTCCTTTACCGTTTCTATTAGCCCTTCTCTAGTAGCCCTGTTTTTCAACCAAAACTTGATGCCCAAAACAATATACCAACTTTCATGAGAAACTAATCACATTTTTTGATACCCATTTGTGTTAATAAAGTGCTAGAAAAATATATTGGATAGTTCCTTTGGAGGATTTGCACAGTTTTCCTTCTTTGTTAAACTTCAAACTAGGTATCTTAGGCCAAAAAGGGTTCAATGAGATTGCCTACAAGTATGGAGTCTATACACTTGCATTCAACTCCAAACCATGAAAATCATCTATAATATCCTCATCAGTCCTTATCTACCGAGTTTTAAGTCATTCCATTCAGAAACATGCAAGATAGAGCAAATATTCTCATTTCTATACAAGCTTTCTTAACACCTACATGTATATAGTATGAGTTTTCGAGTTTTGCATGACCGAAACACATCCAAATGACTTGAAAAATTGGATTTAATCTTATTATGTACGTCAGAACATGCTCAAATTTTTTAGAATGTTTCCATTTATAAATATCAAGTTATGCCCTTTTTAGTATTGAAATCTTAGGGTTGCTAGCAATATGATATCAAACAAAGAAAAATCAACATCTTGAGAAACTTAACACCTCATGAGCTTGAACCAAATTTAAATTTTTTGTAATAACATTAAAAAATATTCTCCTTTTTACTTCGCCTTTTGAAAGTGCATAATTATTCGTAACAATAAGTTTTGCATGCAAGAAACAATCCAAAATCTCTATATTCTAAGTTTTTTATAAGATCTAGCTTGTTTTATCAAACCCTTGTGAATGGGTTTTCACTCTATTTAGAATCTATCTCACCTCTTTTCAATGACATTAAAGATCTTATTATATACTCCATTTGAAATTTCTTCAAAAAGGTAACTGTCATGCCATTAAAACTATCCTTTAATTACATCAAAACAACAAGAACTTGTTCAAACCTCTTATCTTCTCATGAATGAAAGGTTTTGGTTCTCCTTATGATTTTAATCATCATCCGCAATCTTGTATTGTACTTGATTCCTTTCCATCACCTGTATAATCGTAACTATAACCCAAAAATATAAAATTTTCCTAATAGATATGAGACTTACTCCACACATATAACTTCTATGAATTACACCAAAAGTAGTACTCTTCATATCTGCAGTCATTGCCATAAATAAACACAACTTGCAAAGTACATATGGTGGTCATACCTTTAAATGAAAATAGCCAACATCAAACCATAATAGTGTTAGGAAATAAGGGATAAAATATGCGGAATAATCCCTCACAGAATCGCAACAGTAGAAACTAATATGTAGAAAATATTACAGATCTCAAATAAAAGTGCTGAATAAAATAACACAACACAAAGAGAGTATTTAACGTAGTTCACCCAATTTAGACTACGTCCACCAAAAATCACTTGCTCAAATTTTATTACAAGCCACCACTCTCTCAATAAAATACCCAGATCTGTTTGGAGCTATGCTCAACAAACTCTACATAATTCACACCCGAATTCAAAACACATCTGCAATGATACATGATACCTACCATATGCATAAAACCATATAAGTAGACAAATTCTTAAGCAATTTTACAAAACCATGGGCCAAAACCGTCCCATAAACCTATGGGTCAAAAATCCCCTCCATATGAGAAAAGCACGTTTCTCAGTATATCGAGCACATTTTAAGGCAAGACAACTGTGGAAAGTGTACAGTCTTCAACACTTTCTCACATGAAAACAGACTCCACAACCTGAAAAATAGTAAGAATTCAAAGAAGCTATTGATTTCAGTTTTCATTCATCTTTATTCTCAAGTTCACAAGATTTAAAGAAGAAATCATGTCATGATAAACCCCATGAATGACCATATAGGTTTTGGAGACTCCTAAGGCTCTCTCACACTTATTTTCACCACTATCTATCTTCTCTCCACCATCGTCCTCTCTCCATTCAAATACTTTTCTTTCTTAAGCCAAAATCATAGGTAGTTACATAAGCTTATAAAACCCTAACTATCATAAAAGGTGACCACACTTGTGAACTCCTAATAAAATGAGTGTAAAACATATCATTTACATCACATATGGTTTTTAGTGTCCCTTCACTCCATTACTTGGCTTTATACTTACATTAAACCTCCCAATTCCAACTTATATATTCAAAAGGGTGTGTTTTGGAGGGAAAACTCAAACTAACCCCTTAACACCTATGGAGGAACTTAAGAAGGTGGGACACCAAAAAATGCCTACCTAGACCCAATTCAACCCAAAATTACTTAAAACCCAAAAATCTTCTATTTACATGATGATACTTCTGCATCGCTGAGTTGAGTTGAACATAGATTTGGTCGAGCTGAGATGGATCAACAAACTGGCTGAGTTGGAGAGCATGGGAAGTGAAAAAGATCATGGAGAGTGATTGAGCGATGAAACCTAATAGTTGAGCTCAAGGTGAGTGATCAACTCCGATCTAGGGTTGAGTCACACGATGCAAAGGTCGAGCTCGTACAAATGAGTTGGAGGAGCCACTGAGCTAAGCAAGAGTAAAACGAGTCTGAGTCCAATGAAGGTCGAGATCAATACAGACTGAGTTAACTATGGCACACTGATCAAGTTGGATAGGTGAGTGTTGAGTTGTGGAGCTCAATTACTTTAGATTAGCATGCTATATTAAACTTGCAGGAAAGAATAGTAACCGACATCAGTTATGGAGGGACCGACATCGGTTAGGAAAGGAGAAACTGACATCGGTTAGGGCTAACTGTCGTTGGTTACCTATGCGTGAGAGTTTTATTTAACTCTTGGGAAGCAAATCTATTTTTAGTATTAAAGCATATATATTGATTATAATTGCATGACTAAGTGCCCTAAGTTTGTATATGTCTATATAAGCATAAAAGGTAGGGTTTAGAAGTAAGTGGAGTGTGTGTTAATAATTATTGTGAGAATAATTGTGTGAGAGGGAATTCTTGGAGAAGAAGGAGAAGCTTGAGAGAAAGAAAGTATTGTACATCTGAGAGGTGTGGAAGATTGTAGATCTTCAATTGTATATCTTCTGAAAGCTTTGGATAATAGTTTGGCTTGTTTCTTGGTGGATGTAGCCCACACTGGGTGAACCACGTTAAATCTGGTGTTGATCTATATCTCTTGTTTTGTATATTTATTCTAGTAGAATATCCATTTTTATTGCATGTATGCTTAGATCTGATATATTATCTGTACAACCTTGTGTTAACCCCAACAGTGAGTTGGGTACAAAGTTGGGTACCGAGTTAGGGTCTGCAAGGGACACCAAAAACAAAACACCATATTGATGTAAGGCTACACTAGTATCATTCATATACCTAATTATCAAGATGTTTACAAGTCCATTAGTAATTTACTCTTTAATGGAGGATCATTCCTAGTTTAGCAATGTCTCATTCTTGTATAAGGAATCAACATTTTGCCTTGACTAACTTGAATGTTCATTAGAGTCTACTACATACATTAGCTGTGCTACTATTCCACTCAATCAATGTTCACTCCTCATTTAAGCAAACTGCACACATACCTTGCTCAATCCTTCTCCTTAGGCTTCTTGACTAGTTTTTGCTCAAGATATATATATATATATATATATATATATATATATATATATATATATATATATATATATATAATTGTCTTTTTATGCCTGTGTTTTTCAGTACCCCTACTTCATAACTCTCTCAGTTAGTAATACCACCAATGACTATAGAAGACAACTCTTTTGCTCAACTATGCCCTTTATCTGCTAACTAGCCACTTCTATTGTTTTTTCCTTGTCACACCTTAGCATTTTCTGTTCTACACCTACTCCAAGTTCCTCTGGTCATTCCTTCCCTATAGAAACTCCGACATAAGTTAGATTCAATAAAGAAGGCTTTCAAAACTTCAACATTCAATCTTACTCTGCATTAGCACAAAATTGTCCCCTACTTGTTCTCAAGAACCTATTTCTTGCTCTCATCTAGGTTATGTTATTTCCTTCTTCCTCTCGGTGAACTATCACCTCACATAGTTTTTTTTCATGCCCTTTATTTTCCTGTAAAACCTCAAGACTCAATTATTTGTGCAATTCCTCGTCCTTCACTATTTGCAATTTTCACTCTTAGCACCTTCATTAGGCCTATCTCATTTAACTGTCAGGATTATCTTCATTTTTCTGAAGTTTCAATGCATAAGAAATAGGTTTTGAGCACACTTTAAGGGCTTCTAAATTTTCATAAAATTTCAAGCATGGACTAGAAGCTTATTTCCTACCTCCTTTGTAAATCCACTCTTCAAACTAGCCTTCCAATTGTGTTGTTCTGTCTAGTAGAGGATTGTCAAGTTTTCTTGTAAATGGCTCCCATTAAACTTTAAACTCCTTCTTGAATATTTTTTATCACCTCCTAATTGTCATTTCTACCAATTTTTGTGAAAAAATTCCCTAGTTTGAGGGATAAACCTTCATGCCCTAGTTTTTCATGACAATGTGAACCAAAGTAGCCCGAGAGGTAACAAATAGCTATAAATTTCCCTAAGGTTTGAATTTAGGCTTCAATTTTTGTATGAGGGTCTGTAACAACCATGAGAAAGAGATTATTTTAGTAGTAGATCATGAAATCGTTCAAATCCCCTTTTATTTCAGTCAACCATTCAATGGTGCACATTAGCAACATATAAATCTTCACATTTGTAGGATAAGAACTTACAAGGAAAGTGACTTTATTTGGGTGATTGAATCATTTATTCATTTACTTGTCTTGGCAGTGTTACACTCCTTTTCCAAGGGATATAGTGTTAAAGAGACTTTTCCTTTATCAACTTTCAAGGCACAGTTCAGCTCAGGGTTTGTCTATAAACCCTAACATGCAAGAAAGACAACAAGTAAGAACATTTCACTTCTAGTATTTTTTTAACAACTCCCTTTACATTCCTTGGGACAATAAATAAACTCATGCACACCGCCATAGATTTAACCAAACACAACCTTCTCTCATTGTTATCTTGTAATCATTGCCCATTAAGGGTTTTCAACATACAAGAAGATCAAAAGCACACCTACAAGATCTTTGTCCACATAACTACTTACTTTGCTTGAGGATCATCATCTCCACATGCTCAACTCAGTTTATAGATTATGCTTTATGAACCAAACATAAGTGCTCAAACAGTCACAAGGTTAGTAATGTATAAGAACTCCAACATTAACTCATAAGAACCAAATGCTCATCATACAAGTTAAGGTCACCTTTCATTCATTCTAAGATCGAATTCCTCTACATGCACAATATCAAAGCACAAAACCCTATAAGAAACTATCACAAGCTAGGTTAACACAAGTTTCATGCAAGAAACTAACAATAACCTAAATTTCCTCCTTTTCTCTTCTCTTGAAACTCATACATCTGATTCATATCTGGATAAGAATGAGGATTACAGTTACATTTTTTGCAATATATAGTCTTTTCATCAAATTCTAATTGAATGAGACATCTTACACCACTTGGTCACATGTGCAATCTTGGACTTAACATTAAGTTGCTCAGCTTAAAGACCAAATCCTTGCTTCTAGACTCATGTTATGGTTTTTAGTCCCTAGAGGAGACCCACAACACTCTCTTATACCTCATGCCATCCTTTTACAAAGGTTTCAAGCTCCTAGAATACATGAAATAACTATACCAAGCCAAAAATGGCCTAAACATTCAAATTTTACAAATTGGAGGGAAATGCTTGATTTGAATTTTGAAGAGCCTAGACCAAAACTATCACATCTAATTGACTCTTAACAACCTCTAGGACCTATGGACACAACTGCAAACCAAAATTGACGTGTTCATGACTTATTCATATACATGGAGTGATGATCCTGCATCATACTCCAAGGGTAGGAAAGATTGAATCCCATAGCTTTGTTTTCTTCTTTTTCTTCTAATTCCTTTGTATCTTTATCTTTGTTTCGATTTGATATCTATCTTTAACTTGCCCATTTTTCTTTGCTCCATTTCCACTATGTATCTCATCTTCTTTATTCATTTTTTCATTCATATGCCTAGCCTAGTTCTCATTGTTCTTTTCAACTATCATGGTCTCCTTTTGGTCCTCCTGCTACTGCTCATCTTTGAATTTATTCTCTTCATGATACACCTCTTTCTCTGTTGCCACACATTTGTTACTTATCTCTTGCTTTTCTATCTCTTCCATCTCTTGCCTTGAGCTTCTAGCCGATTCTCTTCCTATGTCCTGGAACTAATTTCCAATTCTTTTCCACATGGTTTCACTATGGTTATAGCATGCTCCAAAGTTGTTATCTCTGCATGCAATTGCTCCCAACTTTTATAAACAAATACACTCTATGGTTCACTTATTTCTTCTTGTCCTTGGCTTACTATCTTCTTGCTTTATTCTTCTACCCCAAGCTCATATTTCATACCTACAAAAACACAATTGTACACATTGTTAGATTCAAAATCTTGAGGCTCTGCTTCCCCTAGAAGTTATTCCTTTCTTATCATCTCTTCACTTTGTTCCTCCTTGAACTCTGCTTCCTTTATCTCTGTATACCAATCGTCCTCGTCATGCTCATCCATCTCAAGAGAAGCCAAAAATGCTTCTATCACTTCTTCTTCTTCACTCTTATCCTCTTTCAACACCATCTCCTTAATCACTTTCTTTTCTTGTTTCCTCATTCTCTTTTCCATTTGTCTCAGTCTTCTTTCTTCTTATCTTATCCTAGCCCTTAGCTGATTTCTTTGTATCCTTTCCATAAGCAAATTAACTGATCATTTGACTCTCTTCTTCATCGCCATCCCTATATCTTGTCCTTATTCTTCTTTCTCTCTTTCTATGAGCACCATCAGTTGTGCCACCTCTTGCTTCAACTCCGTGATCTCCTGCTGAAACCACATCCCTCTTTTCTTCCTCCCTTCTTCTTTCATTTTTCTCTTTATCTCCTCTTGTTCTCTCTTATTGTACCTCATTAGCTATATTAATCCCTGAATCATTTCTGTTGTTGGTTCTTCTTCACCTTCACTATCTGTCAAATCTGATTCATGAGGCCTAATAGACTTTAACTATCTTTCTCTACAAGTTTTCCTTGTTTCCATCATCTTGGATATCCTTCTCTTCTACTCCTGTTCCCTTATCCTATCATACACTTGTTTTAACCTAGTCTCTTCTCTATCTGCTATTGAATTATTCATCCATGGTGGCATCCTGTAACCATGGTCAAGGATTGGTTGCAAGCTCACTTCTTCATTCATCTTCACTGTCACTTTTATTACACACACTTACACAACATTGTTAGAAACAACAACTATTCATTCAACTTTAAAACCCAATCACAATAAAAGCCAAGCTATGATACCAAAATGATGCAAGGATACACTATTATCATTCATATACCCAATTTTCAAGATGGTTACAAGTTCCATTAGTACTTTACTCTACAATGGAGAATCATTCCTAGTTTAGCAATGTCTCATTCTTTTCTAAGGAATCAATTTTTTTCCTTGATTAACTTGAATGTTCATTAGACTCTATTGCATACATTAGCTCTGATAATATTCCACTCAATCAATGTTCACTCCTCATTCAAGGAAACTACACACACACCTTGCTCAATCCTTCTCCATGCTCAACTCAGTTTATATATTATGCTTTCTGAACCATACATAAGTGCTCAAATAGTCACAAGGTTAGTAATGTATAAGAACTCCAACATCCACTCACAAGAACCAAATGCTCATCATACAAGTTAAGGTCACCTTTCATTCATTCTGAGATAAAATTCCTCTACATGCACAATATCAAAGCATAAAACATCGTAAGAAACTATCACAAGCTAGGTTAACACCAATTTCATGCAAGAAACTAACAATAATATGAATTTCCTCCTTTTCTCTTCTCTTGAAACTCATACATTTGATTCATATCTGGATAAAAATGAGGATTACAGTTACATTTTTTTGCAATATATAGTCTTTTCATCAAATTCTAACTGAATGAGACATCTTAGACCACTAGGTCACATGTGCAATCTTGGACTTAACATTAAGTTGCTTCGCTTAAAGACCAAATCCTTGCTTCTAGACTCATGTTATGATTCCTAGTCCCTAAATGAGACCCAAAACACTCTCTTATACCTCATTCCATCATTTTACAAAGGTTTCAATCTCCAAGAATACATGAAATAACTATACCAAGCCAAAAATGGCCTAAACATTATAATTTTGCAATTTGAAGGGCAATGAATGTTCCATTTGAATTTTGAAGAGTCTAGACCAAAATTATCACATCTAATTGACTCTTAGCAACCTCTAGGACCTATGGACACAACTGCAAACCAAAATTGATGTCTTCATGACTTATTCATATACATGGAGTGATGTTCCTGCATCACATACACAAGGCACTTCACATAAAGTAAATTCTCCCAAAAACCTCAATTATTAGAAATTGACAACCTTCAAACACATATCCTCAGTAACGATTAATGAAAACATAGATTTTAAAATAAAGCTTACAATACACAAACTAGACAAGTGTATGCTAGATCCAACTCTGATACTATATTGGAGTGCATGAGGATTCTGGCTCAAAAAATGCACTATGTACTTGCAAGAATCGAGAAATCACAAAGAGGAAGATGCAATATGAATGTAAATCACAATCGCTCAACACATGAACTCAATCAATATTTTAATCAACTGTATTCACCCATTGACCCCCATAAAAGCTCACAAAAGAGGTGTACATATAGGAGAGTGGATATGTAACTCTTCCTAGAATAATGGACAACACTCCATGAACATGAATGGAAGTTACAATCCTGGAATAGCTAATCAAATGATCAACCAACCTAATGTAACTCCTATGACACACTAATCTATTAATGAAAGTTAAGTAACTCCTATGACATATGACACCTAGATATGATACATGCCACTCAAGTATGGCACCTAAACAAGCCTACACATGAGAGTAGGGATACTCCATGTATGTAGGAAACTTTTTAAGTATATAAATAAATACAAGGAAAATAATATCCTACACCAACAATTATGTAAAAAGTTCAAGAACCTTGAGATTGATATCTCTAAAGCGAAAAAGGTCCATGTAAATTTAAATCTTCTCGACTCTTCATCCATAATTAATAATTGATACTTAGATAGATTGACATTTTAATAACATCCCAGCAAAAAAAAAAAAAAAAAAAAGGGTTTGTACGAAATAAAATAGAAGGACATTGTGTTGAAATGTGGTTGCTAAATAATCTTTTCCATCGAGACACCTGCTTCACAAATATTATAATATATATTGGAGAGTTATATTCTCCTAATATAATACAGACCACATATTCAACAAAGTATCTTCATAAACATATAAAACAATAACATCTTTCTCTAACGTATTTTGTCAGGCAAGAACTTCTTACATTTTGGGTGCACATTTTGTCAAACAAATTGGTGCAAACGCTCCTAAATTTCTCGGACATTTGGTTAAACATATCGCATACAGATTTCCATGGCAGCCTTTGCCCCTCTCTTAAGCAATGGTAGACACTCAAACCCATCAACTCTAAGTATTCAAATCTCAGCCCACGGCCAATTGCCCTTAAAATCTTCAAAACCTTACTTAAATCTACAGCTGAAAGGAAATTATTATAACTGGGGAAAGAAATCTATGCCTGTAACTATGAGTATAAGGATGGAAGTAGGTGGAAAAAAGAAAGGAGGAGGAGGAGCTGGTTTACTTGAAAGGCGCGAGCTGGAGTTTCCGAAAATATCTACTCCTACTACTTCTACTCCATCCGTTGATGCAGGTAAATATTTTATTTAATGCAATTTACAGCAGCCGAGTTGTTGAGCTGAATAATTCCCATTAGGAATAAATGGTAGGGTTTTTGGGGTTTATGAAATTGTTAGCCGTGAAACTTACTGTGTAATTAATTATTATTATATGTAAGTTTTTATTCATTTACTTGGTTACATTCATAGTTTATTTTTCTGTTAAATTTTCCTTGTGAGATAATTTGTAAATTGGGTGCCAGAGGGGTATCTCTGGTGTGAAATTCATTTGGGACTTGCACCTGGCCTTGTCCATTGTGGGATAACTTCGGGTTCAGTTGCCACGACCTAGGAATTGTACGCGGGCAAGTTTCGGCTTAGTTGCTAATAAGGGGTAGCTCTTCTATCAAATTCACCCAGAACTTGGACCTGGTGTCATAAGCTATTAGATAATCTTAGGCTTGGTTGCGTTGACTAAGGGGTGCCTCTTCCATCAAATTCAACGAATTGCTCCTGGCCTTGACCTTGTCTGATGTGGGGTAAATTTGGGTATAGGTTCCATGACCAAGGGGAATATCTACTGTCAAATTCAACTGGGAATTAAACTTGTCCTCATCCAGTGTGGGGGTAATTCTGGGCTTACCTGTTATGACTCGGGTATCACTTCTGTGAATTTCCTTCGATATTTGCACCTGGCCTCTTCTGATGTGGGGTAACCTTGGGCCTAGTTTCCACGACTGAGGGTTCGATTAATTCGCTTGGGAGGGACTTGCAACTGGTATCATTCATCATGGGCTAACCTTTGGCTTCGTGGCCTCTTACATTCGTCAATTGCACTCAGGGTTTACTGTTGGCTTCATATGTTGGGGTATGACACACGCAGTGAGTTGGATGCAGTATTTCACCGAATTTCAACATTTTATCACGTCCTGGAATTTGAACTCCAATACTTCTTAGGAGTCTTTTTTAAAAATTATAAGAAAATATTTGGTAAGAAAGTTATAAAAAAAAAAAGACTGAATGCAGGCTACCACTTGGCAAAGAATCTCTTATAAGGTGGTTTGCTGCAGGCTGCTACACCAAAAGCATTGAAGCTAGCCTTAGGGTGAATGGCTCCGAGTTGATGTGTTAGCATCCACCTTCTCTGTGATACTAGGACCCCTGGAAGCTTTGATATAGTGTCTTACAGGCCCTCTCTAGCTTGTCGTTGTTATCTACTTGATGTCCATCACCCTGATACGATTTTGTTCCACTTTAATAATCTCTCTTCCCCTCTCGAGCAGGTGCTGTGGACTTTGAGGCCCCCTCTATAAAACTGCTGCTACAAATTCTCCTCCTAAATAGTAGCTTCCACTTTGATTTGTAAGTGAAAAAATCTAAGCTATGCATGTCCAGAATTATTCATGCTTCATGAGATAACCCAACACATAAAAATTGGAGCATAGACCCCCTTCTCGCAACCTCACGCTTGGTGATTTGGCAAAGATTTGTTGATATAATAATGTTTTCCCTGAGCAGCAAATAAAACATGGCAGACAAATAAATTCTATAACAATTTATTTCATTTACATTATTAAAAATTTATTTAATTTATTATTCCTTTACTTTGTGCATAAAAGGCAGCATGAATTAGATGAAAGGGCAGATGCTAATCCCGTGTGTCCAATGTTTTGCCCAAATGTCTTCTAGATAACTTGTGTAGAAATTTGTGTCCAACATTTTGAGTGAGCTATCTTGCTCATCGTCATAGAAACAAAATTCGGTATAAAGATAAGTGAATACTATATTTTTCTTGTTGTGGAACAAACTGGATATATATTCCTATATTTGAAGGGTGAATAGTAGGGGAGTATAGAAAGCCAGACAAAACGAAAAATTTGCAGAAGTGTGATGAATATTGTATTTGGCCTTGTAAGGAAGAGATGTTTATGCATACTTACCATTTGTGCAGGACGGCTTCTTTAAAAAAATAGTAATTCTTTTTTAAGGATGTTACTATGAATGCCCATGGTATTGATGTGCTGCAATACTTTCAGGTGGAGAAATTGGTAAGTCATGGGAGAAGCGAAGAACTGGAGGTGGCGATAGATACAAGGTCCTTCTGCTTGATCATGAACGGCATACTGAAACACAAGGTAAGTGAAATGTTTTAGTATATTGCAAGTGTAATTGAATTTTTAGGTTCTTCTACACACACACACACACACACACACACACATATAAGAACATATATATATATAAGAAAAGATGGTTGAAGAAACTCTGCAGCTGCTTTGGTTGCATTGTTTTTACCCTAGGTGAAGAATACATGCAAGCAAGAGGTTAGTGCAACTGTTCTGAATACATGGGATAATTGAAGATAGTAATAGATTTGACCATAAAGAAAAATTACAAAAGCTAAAAGAAACCTTTCCTATGTGGGCACCCAAATTTTGAACCATTTTATTTGTTTATGTTTTTGGGGATTTCTGCAATGCTCTTTCTAGCACAAGATAGCTTTTTCTTAAATTGTCATGATTCTGATGTTTTACTTTGACAATAACTTCCACAATGAAGATCGATTGATGCACAAATCAGAAATAATATATTATCTTCCTGATTGTGCTTGTTTCTCACAAATGTATTTTATGAGTCTTCAATAAAGCCAAATTATTCTGCTCCGTAGTCATAATATCCTTTGCTAAACTGTTGTCTCTGAAATGTGTCTTCTTTTGAACTTCCCTTATAAAAAGGTGTTTAGTTGAATGCATACTTTGGCATGTCCTAAAGATTTAGTCTTGTTATGTGATGATTGAGAGGATGATTAAAGTTAATCAGTTTAGTGATAACAAGGCATTGTGTTACATCTATTAGGACTAATGAATAACTAGCTTCTGCATTTCAGAAGGATTGTAAACATAGAGGTTTTTGACAATTCTCTTTGTAATCTAAGTAAAGGTTTTATTTCAAGATATAACATTAGTTGACCTGCTGTTACGTACATCTTTAGATATTAAAGCAACAGCTTGGGTGCATTTACTTTTGGTTCTCAAAAATTGCCAAAGACAAATGCTGGCATTGCCGTGGAACACAATTAACAGTTGCATTCTTAAGATTGATGTTATATCTGGTGAAGAGAACCTAATAAGATTTATTTGTAATGGTGAATAGTTGTGACACTTGCTAATTACATCAACATTCCTTGTAGTTTCTCAGGGAAGGAAATGAATTTTTATTATATGTTTTTGTGCAGTGGCTGCAATTTTGCCCAAAGTAGTGCCGTCAGTTACTTCCGAAGAAGCAAAGAAATGTTTCCGCGAAGCAAGAGAAACAGGAGAGAGCCTTGTAACAGTTGCCGTGAAGGTATTTCAGAGACCATTATGTTTCGTTGTTGCACTTTTGATAGGAAATGATTTCATGAATGGATCGGAAATTTCATTTTGCAATCCATCATTGAGAATTTTAGATGAAATGAATTGGGGTATTATTGCCTTTTGGTTTTTATGACAGTTTTATATGGTGTTATGAAATGGGTGCATTCTGCCATGCAATATGAATAAATACTTAAATGAAGCAATTGATTGGAATTCAGTAAAAACATAATAATACAGTCATCTGTTTGCAAGCACACCATTTCTTTAGCTCTGTATGCTGCGCTTTAGTATATACTGAAATGAAGAAATTGATTAGAATTCATAAAAAGCATAATAATTCGTCATCTATATGTGAGCATACCATTTTGTTGGCTCTGTAAGTTGAGCATTATAGCTTTTTGTCCAAGTTGAGCATGTTTGTCACTCAAATCTAAATTAGAAAAAGGAGTTAAAGAAACAAGGTAAGCTTGTTTCTTCTTATAATAATTCATTGTTGTTGGAAGTGATCACCGTTAAACCAAAAGGTCATCCCATCAATTTCCGATACACGGGAGACGGTTAGTCCATGTCACGAATCCGATGGGGAGTGCTGACAATTTTGCCAATAAACTCCCCCCCAGCGTTACCCAGGGGGATTCGAACCCATGACCTTCCGCTCTGATACCAATTGTTGGAAGCGATTGCCGTTAAATCAAAAGGTTGACCCATCAATTTCCGATACAAGCGCCAGAGTTAATGATTCCATGGGAGGCTGTCAATCCATGTCACAAATCCCACAGGGAGCGCTGTCAATTTTGCCAACAATTGTCTGGAAAGAAAAACAAGTCATGTATCTATGGTTGGCTAATGTTATGTAAATGCAATAATATATTAATAACCAATTATGCTTGGGTTAATTCTTGTCAGAAGAACAATCTGAACTCTGGACTGCAAAGGGGTTAGTAGCTCAGTGGTAGAGCACCTCACCATGCTAATGGAAGGTCTCATGTCCGTGTCTTTCCTGGTCCATGTAAAATAATATGGTATTAGAGCCAAACTAGGAACCCCAAGCAAAGGAATGTAGCTTGAGGTGAGGGATTCAGAAGAATAATCCACACTCTGCATTTCATGGTTAGAGCATTCCAGCATGCTAATGGGAGGTCATAGGTTTAAAACGTAGCTGGTCCATTTAAAATAGCAGTTCTGGCATCTCCCATTTCTTCTATTAGTATTATGGGATCATGTGCATCACTTAGGGTTCTGTTGTTGCAATATGCCTTGGCAGTGCAGTGATGTATGTTTGAATATATTTCATCTTACTTTTTACCCTATAGAAACTTCTGTGCATACTCACTAATATTGTGAATTTGGATTCCTATTTGTTTTTTTCGCAATTCTCTGATTATTATTATTATTTTTGCCTCAACAGGAACATGCCGAGTTCTATTCTCAAATGATGGATCGCTGCGGGCTGCGATCTGCCATTGAACCAGATGGTGATGTACTATGAAACTGCAACCAAGAAGCACTTCAATTTTGAATGATTCAATTTATAGAGGCAGGTTGTCTATAGTAGTAAGGACCAAGCAGAGTTATTGGATGTAACAATAGCAATTGTCAAATAGAAATCCCACAGAACATTGAATATACACATCAAAGATCTAGTCCATTTTTTCTTAATAATATGCCACACGAGAAGGCTCAGCTCAATATTTTATGTTGTATTTCCCTAGTGCTTTATGAACATGAAGTCAGTTTATGCATTTCCCTATATTTAGTAGAGGGTGAGAAGCCCAAAGCAGTGGATTTGCTTCACCATTCCTCCCCCTACTAACAAATGTTTGTGGTGCTTGTGTGCTAATGTGGGTCCCCTTACCTTATTATTACAAAAATATATGAGGAAAAAATGACATTGGCGTAATGACTACTCGTGGGGTCTTCTTGAGATGAGTAACATGAGTAAAGTCCCGCAAATATAAAAAATCTAATATAATATATCTCAATTTAAACTAATATAAGATGACATAGATTTTCTGCAAATTTGCCTTTGCTTCTTTGTAATATTTTATAGGATTATAACTTGGAAGGGATGTCAAACCTGGGTCTCTATTTATAGTATCATTGAAATTTCGATGGATGACGAGTTGGGTTCATCCAAGGTCGGACAGGTTAGAGAAATGCAGGCAGAATTACCAAAACATGGAAAACTCTATCAAGAAACATGTTCTATGGTCAATAAGATTTACGAATGAGAAATTTTGTAGGCTAATTCTTCTAAAGATTTCAACTATTAGATTAGCAAATTAACAAATTTAAAATGTCCAAGGAATGGGAGTGTGAAGGTAAGGGGAGCACATTGGTAAAAAGCAGGATTAAGATTTGAACCCCAATCACCTTAATAAGTCGGTCCATAATTCCAGTAGACGTGGTGAGATGCTTTATAACAGTTACGGTATACAATCAAGGTGCCTCGTGTTTACAAATCTTAAGAATGAGTTTTCAACTTACACTTCACGTTAAACAAAATTTAGTAAGTAAAGAAAACTTTACCTGTTTTTATATAAAAAAAACGAAAATAAATTTATCAACAATGCTCACTTCTAATAAATGAGATTTATGGATACCACTTAAATTCAATCGACATTTATGGCCAAACTCTGTAGCCAATCCTCAAGGCGAATGCTAATATTACAAATAGGGTGAGATGCTTTATAACAGTTATGGTATACAATCAAGGTGCCTCATGTTTACAAATCTTAAGAATGAGTTTTCAACTTACACATCACGTTAAACAAAATTTAGAAAGTAAAGAAAACTTTAGCTTTTTTTATATAAAAATTGAAAATAAATTTATCAACAGTGCTAACTTCTAATAAATGAGATTTATGGATACCACTTAAATTCAATCAACATTTATGGCCAAAGTCTATAGCCAATCCTCAAGGTGAATGCTAATATTACAAATAGGGGCTTCTTATATGGTTAATTCCAAGTACATTAGGAGGTGGAGATGAATATGCTTAAATTTATTAGTAAATTATACCCTCATCAAGTTGAAAAGATGAGATTATACAATATAGACACCTCCAAGTACATCTATAGGTGGGGATAAATGCTAAAATTTAGAAGTAATTTGTTTTCTCTATTTTGTGTGAGAAGCACATTTTACACCTTACAGTAACTTGGACTTTTGGTTTGTGGAGTGAGGGGGAAGGGTATAGGTTGATGGATACGTAGGGAAGCTTTATGGCCGATTATTTTATAACTAGCACTTTCACCAAAAGGAGGTGCAATGGTTATGTTGATAGTAAAATATGAGAAGATCTTTAGAGTTGTCAAAGCAATTCTAAGACGCTCTAAAGAGGCAAATCCAACTTGGATAACATATTCTCTATGTACCTTCCTAAGCATCATAGTTTGGTGTTCGGTGCAGACTTACATTTACAAGTTAATTGCCCTGAGATCAAATCCCAATAGAAAGGGGCATGTCTTTTCCAAGCTAGATTAAACCTCTTTTTGGGAGAGGCTATAACAAGTCAAGATCTGATAAAAAAACAAAACACTTCCTATTATTCTTTGATTGATTTCCATACCGTGTTCCAAAGTTCTTATTTTGCTTTTACAATAAAGTACAATGCTTTACTTTGGAATTTATACATCATGTTTGAAATTTTCATTTGATAGCCTTCCTCCCAACTCAATCGAAAAAATAAATGACACCCACATAAGTATTGGTTGCATACAGATTACAACATTTTTCTTAGCAAAGTTTGTGCATTATCATTGAAGGAATCTATCTCAGCAAATAAGGTTGAAACCCTTAACAACAGATGTCGAACATCTAAAGATGCACTATCCAAAAACAACCCTTGCACTCCACACATCCTCCTCCTCTTCATACTCATTTCCTTGCAGCACCTCTAACCACATAATAGGGAGCCCCATCTATTCCTCTCATCCTTTCCTCGGTAACATCTTCATTTCTCCAATATTAATAGAAAAGAAAAGAAAAAATGGCTTGCAAAGTTGAATGTAAATAGAAAGTGTGGAATGCATCCCCCAATTTATGGTCAGCTATTCAAGAACTGCCCTCCATAGTCTCTCTAATTCGAGGGCCAAATTTAGGGATGAAACTCAAAATATAGAAGTAACTTACTAGAATTGGATTCCCTTGTTTGACCATAAAAAAGAAAAGCACAAATGAATTATGAAATCTGCCCTTATACCAAACCTATAAATATATTTTTTAAATCATTTTCATTTGTTTGAGAATATATCCAACATGAATAGGATGCCTCTAATGACAATTGTTGTGAATGTAAGCTAATTTGTATTCTTCTATAGAGATTTCAATTATTTTTTGATGACAAATGAATAGTAAATGCTGGCAAAGAGTTCTTGCAGCAACAAACACGATGAGAAAATATCTAAAGAAGATGCCCTTTTGAAGAAATTTTATGAACTGATGTGCAGACAAATCATTTTGACAGTCATGTTGGTGTTCGAGATAGAGGTGAGCTCATGGTAAATGAGCAACAAGTGGATCCATTTGCAAAAGCCTCTTTCACCACTCCCTGCAAATATGGAAGCTTGCATATGCTTGACGCCCTCACACTTCTTCCCTTGCCCACCATGCCCTCTAGCTCATCTCGCACCTTCCTTTGGACTACAGCGGTCAGAACCATCAAGCACCAATCTCAAACTCACAACATTAAATAGTAGTGGGGTGGTTGGTTAGGCATCTATTGATTGCATTTGGTGATTAGTGGCAATGCTTGGTGCTGCGATACTCACCCAACTCACTTGCCAACATATCCAGTCAAGGAAAATCACATGGATTACCCCTCACAGTCGAGGAAAGCCACCTGGATCACCCCTCACTTGTCACGAGAGTAGAATATTTCAGATAGTCACCTTAAGTCACCCTTGGATTAACATAGTCGCTTCCTCTAGGCATGATATCGCATTACTTAGTTTCAAAGGTGTGTATTACCTCCAAAGACCATCTTAATGGCACGCGCACGCATCTACTCTTGAAACTGTGAGGTCAGTTGAGTTGATTTGAGAAAACACGCAAGGATGCCCTTGGAAGGCTATGTGCAATGACATAAGATATGATCTTCAGAGTTAAAAATACAAAAAAAATGTTCAATGTGTGCAAGGAGTCGACAAAGATTCACCAAACCATAGTAGTGATTGTTGAACCAACTTGTATATATCGTTTTGTGCTATGATTGTAAATGCTTTAAGGAGCTAATGGGGTCTTATCTTGCATAGAGCATTTTGATGTACATTTAATTAGTGAGGCTTTTGTATACGTCTTTTGGGTTACTTTTAGCTTTGAGGAAATGTTGTAAGTAGTTGGTTTTTGAATCTATATAAGCATGTACCTACACTTGTGTTAGACAATTAGTAAGAAGAGGCTATTTGTTTGTAATTTCTTCCCATTCGGCTTAATTTTAGTTCTAGTGTGGAGGATAGTACTATTCAATTCTATTCTATGGATAATAGTTATTAGATAGTTGAGTTGTTAGGTGTTATCATTTGATCTACTCATATTGAAGTTTTTTTGTTGTTGTTGTCATGTAAATGTGCAACATGGAAATTCACAATTTCTGAGCATGACAATGATACCCATGTGTAAATTTTTTCATGTTTTACCATTCCGAGCCATCCCAAGCCTACTCAGTCAGTCCAATGACCTCCCAAATTATTTTAACTTAGTCCCCTAGGTGATTTAGGAAATTCAAGTCAACCACCTAGGTGATTTTAGGAGTTGGAAAATGCAAATTTCGGGGAGTCATGGGAAGGGCTATCATTGGTCTTCCCGAGAATGAGCGTAACCACATGGAGTGGAGCATCAGAAAAAAAATCAATGCGGAGGTGAATTGAATGTCTAAAAACATCATGGAAGTGATTTTGGAAGATTCAGGGTAGATTTGGAGAGTTTGGAGTAGTTTGATAAAAAAATAGGGTTCACAGGCCTAGGCAGTGCACAGGCCAAAAAAGTTGTTGAGCTTCAGAAGGTGATTCTGGGAGCTCTGGATGGAGTTAGAAGCAAAACAAGACATCGTCGAAAAGGTAATTCCAAGAAATAAAATATGGTGAAATTATTTTTTTCACAACACTTTAGTGTAATATGTCTAAAATCATTTTTTTCTCAATCCTAGGTAGTGCACATGGCCAGAAAAATAAACTAAACTTTGGGAAGTGATTTTGAGAGTTATGGATGGAGTTAAGAGGTAAATAAAACATCATTGGAATAGGTCTAAAATTAAAATATAGTTTTTTTAAGGCTTGTTTTCAAGGCCCAGCTATAGAACCAGAACAAAAACCAATTTATCAGGTAATATGTGGAATAATAAAGGTCTGATACCCTAACCATTGGATTCAAAAGACAAATTCTAGTTAAATTAATATAAAATTTCACCAAAACATTCCATCAGGAGCTCAAGTTATCGTCGTTTCAAGTTTTCTCTCAAGACCTCATACTTAGTCAAATTTTGAACAAGACACATGTCAACACCAGGAGCCTGGCACATTTTTGTGTTCCTTACATCCCTCAAGCTTAGGGACATGAGGGTCAATAAATTGCACCCCAGCCCCTAAAATCCCTCTGGACCCTCATGCGACCTCTCGGACCACCAGTTCAGCCCCTGGGAGCTTGTGGAGGATCCCTGCGTCGGATCTGTGCCAATGTCATCGTGAGGCACACCATGTAATTTGATGTCCCCTTTGTCCCTTTGTGAAAAGGGAACATGGGGGACATAAAATTTGGACCACCCCTTGATTGGTCCATTTTTAAAAAGTAAATGGTTCCTCACGTGACCTCTTTCCAGCCCCTAAGTGCTTTAAAGTAGCTTTTTCAGCTCAAACCCCCACTGTCAGATCTTCGCCATGTGTTGCGACTAGGCGCCGCATGCAAATTGATGCCCCTCTCATTCCTTAATGCTTAAGGGACATGAGGGACATGAAAATTTGCCTCACTCCCTATTGTGCAAAATTTAAAAATTTAAAATCCTTCCTGCTTTTAACTTCTAACTTTCCATTCCTGTGCACAACTTCACTCTGCAACTTTCTCTGTAACTCCTCGCCACTCCACCATTGCTGAACTTCAAACCAGCACCACCATAGAAAATAAATCCTTCAATCCATGATAATATGTAGGTCCCAGGAGAAATATTGATCAAACGAAGAACGAAGAAGAAGAATAGTGAAAATCTCCATTGTCATGAAACAGAAAATCGAAGAGATCTTGCAAATCAGTGCACGAAACAATGAACCATCTATTTCTGAGTTATTCACTCTTGAAGGCCATTAAAAACTCACCTTCAAACCTCCTATTTGCAGCAAGGAATTCTCATAGTGAAGAAATTTCACTTCCATCTCCACGAAGAACAAAGCTCAATTTCTCTTCAAACCGACAACCAGACCGAAGAGAAATTTCACCAGTGAGATAAGAAGAGAAAACCCATATCAAAAACATAATTTTCATCATGAATGGAGGAGAAAACCAAACCTGTAATTTTTAAGCTCCATTAATGGCTGCCATGACACAGTGGTGGAAAAAATCAGTGAGCTACCTCTCCACTTCTCATGGTTCCATTGGGCGAAATCGTGCGAAAATTAGAGGGAATGATCGTTGAAAATTCTAGTTTCGTGTAAACTAGTTTTGCGATATGGAAAGTTTTTATCTAGTTTTAATTGTTGAAAAATCTAGTTTCATGTGCCATGAAGTCCCTATTTTTTCATAGTTCTAGGGATATGGAAAAAATTGGAGGGAATGATCGTTTTTTTCATATTAGTTTTCATGCCATAAATTCCCTATTCTGCCCCCTCCAATGAAAATATCATTTTCCAACTTGTTCAGATGAAGGAATTGCTCAAAATTCAGAGCGTGGAACCCCAGAATAAAACCCATATTTTCAAGACCTGTTTTGTTGCAATCTAACATCCACGGTGCACTTACTAAAAATAACATATTCTATACTTCCTCACATGCTATAAATGGAAAGTCCCACTGAATTGCAAGTTTGATCACTCGGGACAATAAGAAAAGGGGTAAAATGGAAAGTAAGACAGAAAATGACTCCTTCCCAAAATAGCAGGTCCCCAAATAACAACCTGTTAAAAATAGAAATGTGCTAAAAATAGCAATATCTCGGGAACAGAGGAGGTTGGAATATGGTAGAAGGTTCAGAAGGTGAAACTGGAGCAAGATAGGTGATATGTCCTAGAATAGCAGAGCATGGGCTCATATTCTAAAAATAGAAAGTTTTCATTTCGGGAGTGGAAAGTTGCATATGACTTTGTTTTCACTCACCTTACTACTTTTTGGACTCCCCTTTGGATAATGAGATGGTTTCATGAGTTGGAAAGGAGGAATGAGAACTTCACGGAAGTCCTAGAAGCATCATCTTGAGTGCAATGGTTTACAGAAGCAAAGCAAGGCATCGTAAGGCACATCATGTGAATTCATCTTCGTCATTTAAGGAACCAGGTAATTCAAAGTGAATTGGTCAAAATGATTTCAACCAGTCAAATGGTTCATCAACCAAGTTTCAAGGAGGGTCATCATGGGCATTGTATGTGTTCATCTCAAGCTTGCATCGATAAACCTCAAAACAATGTTTCTGAACACTCATTCTGTGGTTCAGGATGTTTGTGCATCATAGAGTTTGTGGTCATCACTAGATTGGGAAAATGATTCAAAGTTATTCAAGGGATCCATCTTCATCGGTGTAGAAGATCACTAGTGGCAGAAATCTTCACTCAAAGTTCATGACTGCATCAAGGCATTCAAAGCATTTCATCATGAGGAGTGTTTTCCCTCCATCCCTTCCCTCTTCCTCTCTTTCCCTCTCTTCTTTCTCTCTCCATTCTAATTCTTCATTATGCGTCATCATTGTATTTCATCCTATTCACTTAAGTGACCTATTTTAAATTTGTAAAAAGTATTTTCTCAAAATTATAAGAGAAATACTTAATTCATGGAAAACGAAAGGTCACGAGTGGAATATGGAAATGAAGAGTCATGTGAGGGAGGTGAAAGGACAATTCAGATTGCTATAAATTGGGATGGCCTCTCCATTCCAAAAAAACCCATATTTTTGAAGAACTCTTACTATGTAGCATTGTGAATTGTGATAGCTTGGTTGAAGCTTTGAATTCATCACTACACATGGAATAAAAGCTACACTTCTTCTATTTCCCTTTCTTGGTTTTCCTTTATTTCTTTTTTCATGCACTTTGCAAGCATAGTTGATCCTGTATGGAATTGGAGAGGAACTTGGTGTCCTTGATAGATGAATTTAAAAACTTGGCATTTTAATTCGTTGGTCCCACTAGCTTCACTATGCTTTCCTCTATATTGAAGGTTGAACTACTCTGGTTACTGGGTGTGAGCTCTGCAATCTACTCACGGTAGTAATCTTCCTTGCATAATTTACCCCCTTTTTCCCTTCATCATTGTAATTTCCTCCCTTGTACCCCCATACAAGAACTTTGCCACAAGTCTAGTGGAGTGTCCCTGTGTGATCCCTGGCCAATTTGGCCACCCTCAACATTTAGATAGGATTAGGATTAGTTTACTTTCAATAATGGGAGTTGTACCATTCAATGCAGAGGGGCATAGCCCCATGAGCATTGGTGGAGACACCTAATTTGTCCACTTGAAATTTTTTCTCACAAATAGTTTTTGGTGACTCCACTGGGGAGATATTTTCCTAAGTGCACCCAAAAAATATCTCTGCCCAAAATATCAAAAAATACAAAAAAATATATATTAAAAAAAAAAAAATCAAATTTCAAAGGAAAATCATTTTTGAAGGTGACTCCATCAAGGAATGAACCCTTGTCACATTCATTTCCCACACCATGAATAAATTTCTAGATTGGAGTGAAGTACCAATGAGTGACAGAAGAAGAAGAAGAAGAATATGTCTTCCCAGAAAATAAGATCATTGATCAACCATGGTTCCGGACTAGTGTTGACAAAGGAAAGAAGAAATAACTTGTCACCGATGAAGAGGAATGGATTCAAATTAGACATAAGATAAGGTGTAAAGCTTGAGAATATGCCAAATTCTTACAGGAGATGTACGAGAAACTTGAAGCTTCCCATAGCAAGGAAGAAGAAGAGGAGAGTTGTCCTATAGAGGAAGATCCTGAAGATCATTCATACCACATGGTTTTCATCCCTGAAAGGTTCTTGAATGCCACTTAAGAAAATCCTATCCTTGAGCCTTTTGATGAAGATCAAATCAGCATTCAAGAAGATGAAGAAAGACATGATGGTGCAAGATCCACTAAAGAAGATTCTTACAATCTTGCACAACTCACTACAAAATTGAGAATGTTGTCCTTCTTCTACCATTCTCTAGATGAATTCATTACATACGATGATGAAGAAATGAATATTTTGAAAAGAGAATATGTGGAAAGGCTTCAGAGCATAATAGAAGGAAATTCTGACCTCGAAGTCTTTGATGAAATTTGAAGGTATGCTTTAGCTCTATAGAGAAGATATGAACATCTTGAAGCTCCGCATCAAATGGAGGAAGAAGATGAGATGCACCCTATGGAAGAAGACCCTGATGGATGTCCATACTATGAGGTTTTCAATCCCAAAATATTCTTGGATTCTCTTGAAGAATATCTTATCATGGAACCTTCTGATGAAAGCCAAAGAAACATCATGGAGGAAGAAGTAGAAGACATGAAGATAGAATCACCATTCAACAATTCCATCTGGCTCAAGGCACAACCCATAGGGGGAATAATATATTTAATAAAGGAAGATCCTTGCTGCATAATGGATGATCCAATGCTCTTTGAAGACTCCACCAATGATGAAGAATACATCCAATCCAATTCAAACTAAGCACGAACGATCTCCTTTCAAGTTTTGATCTTTCAATTAATGATGAAATGGAGAGATGTGAAGAAGTGTAAGAAAGTCACCCGACATCATGGTCCAAAGATGATGAATTCAATATGGTCATAGATAATCTTCCCTCCTATTTTGATTCTTCAAGTAATGTAGAAATGTTGCATGAAGAAATGGAGGAAGTCAAAGAATCAAACTCTCTTCCCGATGCAATCATGGATGATCAAATGGAAGAAGCCCACTCTCTTTTCAAAGCCGAGGAGAATGAATAATTTAAACACAACCTCTACTCACTCAAGGAGAAGAATCATCATCACGGTGAAAACAGAGCCTTTCATCTTTCACCTGAGCAAGAAGATTCAATAATGGATGGTCAAGATGTAGCTGAAAATTCTTCTCATACTGTTGCCCAACATGGTTCTCTTCTTCTTACCAAGAATAATATGATATGGATTTTGAGCTTGAAGGAGTTCCCTTCCCATAAAGAATGGACCTCTTCTCCTTGTCAAAATATGTAGTGAGCCAAGTATTCCTATGCTTGCAAGAGAGTGAATCTTGGGCAATAGAAAGCATGGAAGAGGTGAACGAGGATGTTTCAAATGAATCATGGGCCCATATGGATCAGATTTTTAACCATCTCCTGGAGGCACAACACGAAGATTCTTCCAATAAGGATGAAGATGAATCTATGGAAGACTCAGAAGAACCATCAGTACAAGACATTTTGAAGGCTGCAGAAGAAACTGAAGATCCTCAACTCAGCCTTGAACTCTTGACTCGGGCCATGGAAATGCAAGACAATGTATGAGGCCATTCGTGCTCCTCTTTTTGATTCACCAATGTTTGATACTGAAATAGAGTCAATGGATGAACTGGATGACTTCTCCAATGCCTTGGTTGTCGAGAATGGATGTGAAAACATGCCTTTTTACTTTCACACAATGTGAAGAGGTTCGTGAGTACAAAAGAAGGAAGGTTGTGGAATCTTCTTTGAATATTATTAATCTTGAAGACAACATCCCTGCCATGGAGGAAGATAATAAGGAAAATGTTGAGTTGATTTGCAGGAAACAAAGTGGGACATCCAAAGAAGTTGGTGAATGGGAAGAAAATTAGTTTGTTCTCTCTCCTTCCGAGTTCCTTGCTGATGTAGGAGAATATTTAAAGTGGAAAATCAAAGAGGATGGATATCTTCCCACTATTGAGGACATGGAAGAACGGTGTCTCATGATCACATGGCATCAAGCAGGAACATCAAGGTACAAGAGATCAAAGAAGATAACGAAGTGTTCATTGGATGCAAGAATGTTCTCTGTGTAATATGAGCATGAAGATGGAATGTTGGTCAGCCTTATTCTTCTCAAGCCATGCAAAGCCATCACAAAAGCATGATTTGATCAAATAACATTTTTGGTGCTTCAAAGGTTTGACTTTTATCCATTATTTCATGATGGCATGTACTTTTCTCAACCCATTTCTGGGTATGTGTATATCCTTTCCTTGCTTCTGTAAATTTCCCTCCCCTGTATATAATTTCCCTTTTCTATTGTGTGGTGTTTCCCCCCTAGTGTGTTTCCCTTCCGTATGTTTGTTTGTTTGTGTGTGTGTTCAATAAAGAAAGTTGTGTAGCCTATCTTTCTAGTGACTCCATAAAGCCCAATGGATAAGGCACTGGTCCACAAAGAAAATTGATATTCTGGGATTCTCATGCCATGTATTCATTGCGCTCAGTCCATACCATGTCCCCAAGCTAGAGCCAGTTGTTGTCATGTAAATGTGCAACATGGAAATTGACAATTTCTAAGAATGTCAATGACACCCCTATGCTGAATTTTTCACGTTTTACCATTCTGAGGCAACCCGAGTCTACCCAGTCAGTCCAATGACCTCCTAGATGATGTTAACTTAGTCCCGTAAGTGATTTAGGAAATTCAAGTCAACCCCCCATGTGATTTTAGGAGTTCTTGGAAAATGCAAATTTCAGGTAGTCATGGGAAGGGCTATCACTGGTCTTCCCAGAATGAGGGCAACCCCCTAGAGTGGAGTATCTGAGAAAAAATCAATTTGAAGGTGAATTGAATGTCTAGAAACATCATGGAAGTGATTTTGGAAGATTCAGGGTAGATTTGGAGAGTTTGGAGCAGTTTGATCAAAAACAGGGTTCATAGGCCTAGGCAGTGCACATGCCAAAAAAGTTGCTGAGCTTCAAAAGGTGATTCTTGGAGCTCCAGATGGAGTTAGAAGCAAAACAAGATATCGTCAGAAAGGTAATTCCAAGAACTAAAATATGGTGAAATTATTTTTTCACAACACTTTGGTGCAATATGTCTACAATTAGTTTTTTCTAAAGCCTAGGCAGTGCACAATGCTGCAAAAGTAACTAAACTTCGGGAAGTGATTCTGAGAGTTATGGATGGAGTTAAGAGCTAAAAAAACATCATTGGAAAGGGAATTAAAATCCCTACAAAATGGTAAAATTAGTTATTTCACAACACTTTGACGCAATAGGTCTGCAATCAGTGTTTTCAAGGCTCAGCTATGGAACCAGAACAAAACTCCACTTTTTCAGGGCATAGATGGAAGAATCAAGAGCTAATACCCCAACCATTGGATTCAGAAGACCAATTCCAATCAAATTTATATACAATTTGATAACAATGGTATAGCTCTGATACCAAATGATAGAATAGAATTAGATTGCAATGACCAAAGAGGGACGGAAGCCTCACAAATATTATTGATCATGAAATCAGATTACATAACAATGCAAGAGTTGTAATATTTATAGATATTAGACAACCTCATATGGATAGACATGACACCCTATCATGCACCAACTACGAGATGATAAGACCCATCTCACATGCACATGTAATTACTACTAATACCAATATTGAATGTTATCCAACATAACAATATTGAATGCAAGTCACTAGATTAGAGTGCACATGTTGCACATTATTAAATAAAAGACAATGCAATAAAATGTAATAAATATGCCTATGCTAAATTATGCTAACATTCCCCCCCTTAATTTTTCATAGTTTCCAATCAAGTGGAGAGGGACTCTCTGAACAGTGTGAATTTGTCACGTGCAAGTGACTTAGTGAAAACATCTGCCTTCTGTTCAGCTGTAGGATAGAACTTGAGCTGTATGTTGTGCTTCAAGACATGCTCGTGTATGAAATGAACCTGTACTTCAATATGCTTGGTTCTCTCATGAAATACTGGATTGCGAACAAGCTTCAGAACTCCTTCATTATCAACATATACTGGAGTAGATTTCTGTTGTGGTAGACCAATTCCTTCCAGTATTCGGTGTAGCCATATTGCTTCACAAACAACTTCACCTGCAACTCGATACTTTGCTTCTGTAGAAGAGAGAGAAACAAAGTTCTGTTTCTTGCTTCCCCATGATATCGGTCCAGATCCCATAAAGAAGACGAAGCCTAATGTTGACTTCCTATCATCCATGTTTCCTGCATGATCTGAATCTGAATATCCTATCAAGAAGAAGTTGTCGTTCTTCTTGTACTCTAGACCAAGGTCAACTGTACCCTTTAGATATCTTAGTATTCTCTTTGCTGCTTTCCAATGACATATTTTTGGTTCTTGCATGAAGCGTGATAAATAGGTGACTGCAAAGCTGATATCTGGTCTAGTATATGTCAGGTAAATGAGACTCCCGATCAACTGCCAATAGAGAGTTGCATTCACCGATGGTGATGGATCGAAACGAGATAACTGAAGTCTCGCTTCCATAGGTATAGCAATAGGAGTGCAGTCCATCATCCTAAATTTCTCGAGCGTTGTCTTGGTGTATTTCAACTGCGACACAAAGATATGATTCTCTTTTTACCATACTTCCAACCCAAGACAATAGTGCATGAGCCCGAGATCTGTCATGTCGAACGATTGATTAAAATCCTTCTTTGTTGCATCGATCATCTTCACAGAACTGCCTATAATGACTAGATCGTTGACATAAACAACCACAATGACAATCTCCCCCCCTTGCTTTTTGAGGTAGATATTGGAGTCATAAGGATTCCTTTCGAATCCATGACTTATGAGATGCTCATCAATTTTGATGTACCATGCCCGGGGTGCCTGTTTTAGGCCATATAGAGATTTTATGAGTCTGCATACTATCATCTCTTTTCCTGGTATTACATAACCCTCTGGCTGAGTCATATAGACTTCTTCTTGCAAATCTCCATTAAGAAAGGCACTTTTCACATCCATTTGGTGGAATTTCCAACCAAATTGTGCAGCTAGAGCAAAGATCATCCTGATTGTCTTGATCTTGGCTGTGGGAGCAAATGTCTCCTCATAATCAATGTCTTCTTGTTGTGCATACCCCTTTGCTACAAGCCTTGCTTTATACTTGTCAATAGTCCCTTGCTTTATACTTGTCAATAGTCCCATCTGATTTGTACTTAGTCTTGAATATCCATCTGCATCCAATGGGTTTCTTCCCTGGTGAAAGGTTGACAAGTTGCCATGTGTTGTTCTTCATCACTGACTGATACTCTGAATCCATGGCATCTTTCCAAGTTTTTGATTGTAGGGCTTCCTGAACTGTAGATGGATCAACTGTTTCAACAACTCTGCTCATTAGGGCATAATTGACCTCTTCACGAGTTTGACTGCGAGTTCTAGGTCTAGGATTGGATGATGTGCTAGGTGCTTCATCCAAATTTGCATCTCTTATTAATTGAGTATACCATTTAGGTAACTTCTTAGCTGTTCCATTGGCTTGTGGTGGATCAAAGTTTTCACCATCATCCAATTCATCACTGTCATCTTCAGTGGGAACATCAAATTCTATCTTCACAAGAGGTGTATTCTGCATGTTTGTTGAGTCATTGAGTGGAGCATCTACTTGTTTCTTCTCAAAGAACTCATCATCCCTACTTGTGTATACTATCTTTGCTTTCGGATCCCATAATTTGTACCCAAGTGCTTCTTCATTTTATCCAATGAATATCAGTTTCTCAGCTTTCATATCCAACTTGTTCATGTTCTTCTTGGGTATGTGCATGCTAGCTTTACACCCAAATACTCTTAGGTGTGCAATTGATGGTTTCTGATTTGACCATGCTTCTTGAAGTGTCACTCCTTCAAGAGCTACTGTGGGCACTCTGTTCAACAAATCGACTACAGTTCTTGCAGCTTCTAACCAAAATGTCTTTGTTAAACTTGAGTCATCAATCATACATCGCACCATTTCCATGATAGTATGATTCCTTCTCTCAAATATACCATTCTATTGTGGTGTGTGAGTAGGAGGCATTTGTTGACGAATCCCATGAGCTTCCAGGTAAGTCTTGAACTCATTGCTTGTGAATTCCCCCCCCTCGATCTGAGCAGAGAGTTTTGATCTTGAAACCAACTTCATTCTCAACAAGTGCTTTGAACTTCTAAAATGTCTCAAAGGCTTGACTCTTGTTTCTTAGACAATATATCCACATCTTTCTTGAGAAGTCATCAACACAAAGCATGAAGTATTGGCATCCAGAATGACTTGGTTGCATGGGCCCGCAAAGATCGGTGTGCACCAAATCAAGCTTTCCCTTAGCTCTATATGTGTTCTTCTGGAAGGGTACTCTGTGTTGCTTTCCAGCTAGGCAATTGTGACACTTGTCAGTGTTGTGCTTGATTGTAGGCAATCCTTTCACCATGTTGTCCTTTTGAAGTGTTTGGAGAGCCAAAACTGATGTGACCATATCTGCGATGCCATAGTTCTACAGATTGTGTGTCTTTGGCCACTAGAGCTTGATCATCCTTGTGGAAAAAATCAAGTTGGAACATGCGTCCCACATTGGAGGCTCTTGCTACAATCTTGGAACCTCTTGACTTATCTCTTATCAAGCACACTTTTTCTCCATTATTACTATCAAAATGCAACTTCAAGTTGTGATCAATGAGTTGACTAACTGATAGCAAATTCTTAGTCAACCCAGGTACATACAATACATCTATGATTTTGCAGTCATGCTTTCTAAGAGGTAGTGAAATGTTTCCAATCCCCTTGACACTATATGATGAGTCATCACCTAATGACACATGGTTCTTATTAGGTGAGTCACGTAGTGTGTAGAACCAATCCTTGCGTCCAGTCATGTGTCGAGTTGTACCCGAGTCAACATACCGGGTATCTTGTGTGGACTTGGTTTCTTCATCAAATTGAGCAAAATGCATGTGGTGTCCTTCATTTGAATCATCCTCATGTTCGGCAATGTACCCTTGTTGTTTGGGTTTTCTTTTTCAATTAACATTTTTCTGCCCTTGATTGTTGTTGTTGTTGTTAGACTTCCCTTTATTTGAATTGTTGTTACCCTGTTGGTTGTTGGGTTTTGAATTGCTTGATGAACCTTTTTTGTAGGAATTGTACCAACAATCTTTGATGTCATGTCCCCCTCTATTGCAAATGGGACACTTCTTGGTGTTGTCTCGTTGACTTTGGTCCCTTTGTTGACTTTGATTTTGTTGGGACTTCTTGTTATTGGACCGGAATTTCCCCTTTCCTTTATGATTGGAAGATAGTGATTGCTCATCTTTATGATCTTTGTTGTTCATTGCCTCTTCTTGTTGGAGTAGATTGACCAACTTCTCAAAGGTGACTGTGTGTTCACTCATATTAATAGTTGTCACAAAGATTTTGTAGGAAGGAGGAAGTGCTCGCAACACAATTAGTACGAGCTCTTCATCACTTATCTCTTTTCCCAATGCCATTAGAGATGCCCTCAAAGTAGCAACTCGTCTAAAAAAAACTTCAACCTTCTCATTGTGCTTGAACTTGAGAGTATGCAGTGTGATAGTAGGTTGAGGATGGCATTCTTGTTCTTTGCCTCATAGACTGTGCTCAACTTATCCCATGCATCCTTGGCCGATGTGGCATCTCTAATGTGGGGTTGCACATCGTCCGTTATGCCAAACAAGATGATCAACTTGGCCTTTTGATTAGCCCTGTCAAATTGAACTTGTTGTCTTCCATCATCAAGTGATCTTGTTGTTGTTCCATCTACATCTGTCCATAGGTCTTCAAACTCAAGTAACATCTTGATCTTTGGTTTCTATGCAACATAGTTGTCTCCTCGAAGCAATTGCGAATCTGACAAGAAGAACTTTGGTGCTTGTGTACCCTTTTCTGCAATCTAAATTTCTGACAAAGGGTAAGGCTCTTATTACTCCAGGTTTATGGTCTCCCTCTCAATATACCATCAGACCGATATACCAAACCTTTCTATATACGCTCCCTTCTGATATACCCGTCGGTACATGGAAGAAGATCACCCTTTCAATATACCCGTCAGTACGTAAAGAGGTGTTAACGCATGTGAAAGAATTTAGTACGTGGTACGTAGACAGTACGGATAGGGGTTTGTGCAAGCACAAACGGATGGGAGGGCTCAAATATGTGTGTATTGTGTCCTTATTACTCCCTGTCGATTTTATAGGGTCGATGCCCAGACGACGTTTAGGCAACTGTGTTGGGTGTTAAGTGCAGTAGTAGTCACGACGGCATCACCCGTAAGTGCTTCCCAGAGGCACTGTATATACTGAACGCTGCTATGAGATCAAAGATCTCGTGTGATAGAACCAAACATAAAATAAAAAATTTGTACTTTTTTTTAAGACCTTTATGCACCAAGATTAGTACAAAATGCTCTAAAAGTACATCAAAATGAAGTTTTTTGTTCTCCCCCTATTTAGAAAAAAGGGTCTAGAATCACAAAATACACAATTTAGGCCAAAAATATTTTTTACCCCCCAATAAGTGTTTTTTTGCTAAATTTAGCGGTGGCTCTAAATGTGTTTGGTGAGCTTCTAAATTTGGAAATCTCCCAAAATTTAGTAATTTCTCTGAATTTTCTAAAAATAATAATTTAATAATAAATATGGAGAGAGTGGGAATTGAACCGCTGACCTGTTTGTTCCCAAGATCCAAACAAATAATCTGAATATTGTTTTCACCTTTTCTCTCAAACCGTGATCTGGGTTTCTCTAAAATTTTGACAGCAGCATCATACAATATTTTTTTTGAAATCCACAAAATTTTAGAAGAATCGGAATCTTAGTTTTTGAGATCTTACCAATTTACCAGCTATATTTGATTTTTTTTCCAGAAAAAATGATCTAACTTGTATAGACTTTTCGTCACATATAGAGGCCGAATCTGAAGATGATGTAAACTGCAAAGTTGTGCACCTCTTTCTTATCTTTCCAGCAAAAAAAATGACACATCAATCTGACATTGTATGAATTTTTTTTCCTTTTTTCTAAGAGCTATCTGTTAGAATTTTTGTTGACAGGACTGCGTCAACCTTTGCTCCCGAATTCTTCACACCTTCACTTTCAGATCTGATTTTGTTTTGTTTTTTTTTTTTATAGATCTGATTTTTTTAAACTTTTTTTTAGATCTGCAATTTTTTTCAAGATCTTTCTCCCTTTTTTTTAAGATCTCTTTTTTTTTTCACAATTTTTTTTTAAAGATCTCCAAATCTGAAATATTCCGCTAATATGTTGGATCAATTGGCTATGCCAATGACTAATAAAAAAAATGTACCTTCCAAATAAGTGGATAGGTCAAATTTTATTTGAGGGATGCTTGGAAGTAATGGAGGCTGCGGGATGCTTCAATGGCTCTCCTTTGATGCAGATCTTCTTCTCCAATGGATCCTCTCCAATAGTGCTCCTCTTTAACCTTGCTTGGATAGAACCTGCTTCGATACCAAATGATAACAATGGTATAGCTCTGATAAAAAATGATAGAATAAAATTAGATTGCAATGACCAAAAAGGGACGGAAGCCTCACAAATATTATTGATCATGAAATCAGATTACATAACAATGCAAGAGCTGTAATATTTATAGATATTAGATAGCCTTATATGGATAGACATGACACCCTATCATGCACCAACAACGAGATGATAAGACCAATCTCACATGCACATGTAATTACTACTAATACCAATATTGAATGTTATCCAACATAACAATATTGAATGCAAGTCACTAGACTAGAGTGCACATGTTGCACATTATTAAATAAAAGACAATGCAATAAAATGCAATAAATATGTCTATGCTAAATTATGCTAACACAATTTGCGCCACATGTCATCAGCGCGCCGTGTAATTTGATGTCCCCTTTGTCCCTTTGTGCAAATGGACATGGGAGACACAAAATTACACTCCACTCCTGATTGGTCCTTTTTGAAAAAGCACCATAGTTCCTCCCGCGACCCCCAAGTGCTTTAAAGCTACTTTTTTTTAGCTAAAACCACCACCGTTAGATCTTCGCCATGTGTCATGACCAATCACCGTGTGTAAATTGATGTCCCTCTCATCCCTCAATGCTTAAGGGACATGAGAGACATGAAAATGTGCCTCAATCCCTGTTGTGCAAAATTTAAAATTTTAAAATCCTTCCTACTTCTAACTTCTAACTTCGAACTTTCCATTCATGTGCACAACTTCACTCTGCAACTTGCTCTGTAACTCCTCGCCACTCCACCGCTGTTGAACCTCAAACCAACACCACCACAACAAATAAATCCTTCACTCCATGATAATACATAGGTCCTAGGAGAAAGATTGATCAAACGAAGAACGAAGAAGAAGAACAATGAAAATCTCCATTGCCGTGAAATAGAGAATCGAAGAGATCTTGCAAACCAGTGCACGAAACAATGAACCATCTATTGCTGAGTTCGTCAATCTTGAAGGCCATTAAAAAATCACCTTTAAACCACATGTTCATAGCAAGGAATGTTCACAGCAAAGAAGTTTCACTTCTGGCTCTATGAAGAACAAAGCTCAATTTCCCGTCAAACTGGCAACCTGACCAAAGAGAAATTTCACCAGTGAGATAAGAAGAGAAAACACATATTAAAAACATAATTTTCATCGTGAACGGAGGAGAAAGCAAGACCTGCAATTTTGAAGCTCCATTAATGGCCACCATGACACAGTGGTGGAAAAAATCAGCAAGCTACCTCTCCACTTCTCAGGGTTCCAGTGGGCGAAATTACGTAAAAATTGGAAGGAATGATCATTGAAAAATCTAGTTTCGCATGAACTAGTTTTTGTGCCATGAAGTACCTATTTTTTAGGGATATGGAGGACTGAGTTTTCATCAGCGTTATGCCCTATCACATGAAGAATATCAGTGAAAAAGGCAGCGAGCTACTTCTCCGCTTCTTAGGGTTCCAGTGGGTGAAATCATTCGAAAATTGAAGGGACTGATTGCTGAAAAATCTAGTTTTGCGTGAACTATTTTTTGCAACATGAAGTCCCTATTTTGAGGGATATGGAGGATTGAGTTTTCATTAGCATTCTGCCTTGTCACATGAAGAATATCAGTGAAAAAGGCCGCGAGCTACCCATTCAATTCTCAAGGTTCCAATGGGTGAAATTGCATGAAAATTGGAGGGAATGATCGTTGAAAATTATAGTTTTACGTAAACTAATTTTTGTGCCATGAAGTCCCTATTTTTTAGGGATATGGAGGGATGTGTTTTTTTTCAATATTTTTCCCCCGCCAATGAAAATATCATTTTCCAACTTGTTCAGACGAAGGAATTGCTCAAAATTCGGAGCATGGAACCCCAAAATAAAACCCAGATTTGTAAGACATGTTTTGTTGCAATCTGACATCCACGACGCACTTACTAAAAATAACATATTCTACGGGACAATTAGGAAAGGTGTAAAATTGAAAGTAAGATAGAAAATGACTCCTTCCCAAAATAACAAGTCCCCAAATAGCAACCTGCTAAAAATAGAAATGTGTTAAAAATAGTAATATCTCGGGAACAGAGAAGGTTGGACTCTGGTATAAGGTTCAGAAGGTGAAACTGGAGCAAGATAGGTGATATGTCCCAGAATAGCAAAGCATGGGCTCATATTCTAAAAATAGAAAGTTTTCATTTCGGGAGTGGAAAGTTGCATATGACTTTGTTTTCACTCACCTTACTGATTTTTGGACCCCCCTTTGGATAATGAGATGGTTTCATGAGTTGGAAAGGAGGAACGAGAACTTCACGGAAGTCCTGGAAGCATTATCTTGAGTGCAATGGTTTATAGAAGCAAAACAAGGCATCACAAGGCACATCATGTGAATTCATCTTCATCACTTAAGGAACCGGGTAATTCAAAGTGAATTGGTCAGAACAATTTCAATGAGTCAAAAGGTTCATCAACCAAGTTTCAAGGAGGGTCATCATGGGCATTGTATTAGTTCATCTCAAGCTTGCATCGGTAAACCTCGAAACAATGTTTCTGAACACTCATTCTGTGGTTCAGGATGTCTTTGCATCATAGAGTATGTGGTCATCACTAGATTAGGAAAATGATTCAAAGTTATTCAAGGGAGCCATCTTCATCAATGTAAAAGATCACCAGTGGCAAAAATATTCACTCAAAGTTCATGACTGCATCAAGGCATTCAAAGCATTTCATCACGAGGAGTGTTTTCCCTCCATCCCTTCCCTCTTCCTCTCTTTCTCTCTCCATTCTAATTCTTCGTTATGGGCCTCATAATTGTATTTTGTTTTATTCACTTAAGTGACCTATTTTAATATTGTATAAGTATTTTCTCATATTTATAAGAGAAATACTTAATTTAATGAAAAGAGAAAGGTCACAAGTGGAATAGGAATACAAAGAGTCATGTGATGGAGATGGAGATCAATTCAAATTGCTATAAATTGGGATGGCCTTCTCCATTCCAAAGGATTCCAAGATTTTTTAAGAATCTTACTATGTAGCATTGTGAATTGTGGTAGCTTGGTTGAAGCTTTGAATTCATCACTACACATGGAATAAAAGCTACACTTCTTCTATTTCCCTTTCTTGTTTTTCCTTTATTTCTTTTTTTCATGCACTTTGCAAGCATAGTTGATCCTGTATGGAATTGGAGAGGAACTTGGTGTCTTCAATAGATGTATTTAAAAACTTGGTGTTTTAATTTGTTGGTTCTGCTAGCTTCATTGTGCTTTCCTCTATATTGAAGGTCAAACTACTTTGGTTATTGGGTGCAAGCTCTGCTATTTACTCAAAGACAGTAAGCTACCTTGCATAATTCACCCCCTTTTTCCCTTCATCGTTGTAATTTTCTCTCTTGTACCCCCGTACAAGCACTTTGCCACAGGTGCAGTGGAGTGTCCCTGTGTGATCCCCGACCAATTTAGCCACCCTAAACATTTAGATAGGATTAGGATTAGTTTAATTTCAATAATGGGAGTTGTTTCATTTAATGCAGAGGGGCGTAGCCCCGTGAGCATTTGTGGAGACACCTAATTTGTCCACCTGACAAATTTTCTCACCAATAGAGTCCTTGTCAAACTCGGTGCTACCTAACGTGTTTGTGAGTATGGGTAGAAGGTGGTTGTACACGTCTTCCAATGAATGAGTTAGATACAAGGTGTGGAGGAAATTGGTTATAAAGAGATATTTGGGATTAGATCATATTATACCTTGAAAAGAAATATTTGATTATAAAGAAATGGAAAACAAAGGAGGTAACAACGCAAGAAGACCAAGAATAGTGGTACCTAGACCTGCACATCTAGCAGGATTGATGAGAGAAATAAGCCCATTTCGAATCTATGAATATTACACAACGTCGAGGTGTTGTGGTAATGGATGGTGTGAATGATACTAAATTTGTAGAAGAAGCACTTGAATATCAAGCCATAAAAGGATAAGAATATGTTGAAGAACATGAAGACATTCTTGAAATTTGTCACATGAATGTTAAGTAAACCAAAGTTGGATCCCCCAACTATTTTGGAAGTTTGAATCCTAAAGATCTCATTGGTTGTATCATTGAGTTAGAGAAATATTTCAAACATGAGAACATGAAAAATCCCATGAAAGTTATGTTCATAGGAATAAAATTGAAAGGTTGTGCATCTCTATGGTGGGAACATGTGCAAGACGAACGATGGATCATGTGCAAGCTAAAAGATTGCAAACGGTAGTGAGTAGATCAAGACTTGGAATAGATTTGTGACAAAGTTGAAGGTGAATCTCATTCCGTAGGATTATCACATGAGTTTATTCAAGAAGCTTCAAAACTTGCGACAAAGGAATATGAGTGTAAGTGATTTCATCAAGGAATTCTAGAAGACATACATTAGATTTGATCATGTTGAAGGTGTCACTAAGAAGATCTTGTGTTATGTGAATGGATTATGTGTTGCAATTCAAAATGAATTTTTTATACTCAAATTGAATTTTGTTGAGGAAGCCTATCAATGAACATTGAAGGTAGAAGAAAAACTATCGTGCAAGCAACAAGAAACATGAGGTGGAAACAAAGGAAATTTTACACAAGAAGGTAAGGTGAGCACATCTCAGTGCAATGATGGTGCAAAAGAGGTAGACGAAACTCTAACAGAGTTGAAGGATTCTATAGTTGAGGTAATGGATGTAGATTCACATGTACATGTTTCAAGTGCAAATAAGTTGGGTATAGAGCATTAATAAATCTGGATCAATTTTACACATGAATAACACACAATATTATTTTATTTTGTGTATTCCTCTGTTGCAACCATTATACAAATATATAGGAGACATATATCCTATTATTTGGGATACTCCAATCCTATAATCTGTCAACCTATTAACCAAATAATACTACTACTCGCATATTATTGTTGTTATTCACAACAATAACATACCAAACAATATATTATAATACGTTACAAATAAATTGTAACCTTACTAACAAGATATTAAGTACCAATGTAAATACTAATTCCTAGCATCCCCCCCTTAGTGTTTACATGGTAGAAAAACATTCACACTTCCTCTGCAGCTTGTCGCCACTATTCGCTCATTATCTTGGTACACACTCAAACTGAAGGTAGAAAAAGGAACACATCAACTTATTATCAAAGGAAGTATTGTTGGGAACACATTTATAACTAGTGCCTGAGAAAATTTAAGGACCACCATCATGCATATCAATCCAATCCAATGTAGGGAACACATTTCCTCACCTTCTATACCCTCTAGTGTGGGAACTCAAGCTGATCCATTCTACATAGCCTTCAATGGTCAAAAAGGTTTACCAAAATAAATGAATTGGAACATCATCTGACTGTTAAATCTCTTCAAGAATCATGATGCTACAAATCATTGTGTCTAAATCTTCTGGGTATCTCTCTTTCATCAAGTACCTATGATAGGAATAGTCTCTCCATTGAACATGAATGAACGTATGCCTCTTGTTTTAAGTCAAAGATACTGAAATAGAATTGATAGAAATCCTTGACAAGACAAATCACACTGAGAATCCTTGTAGAATCACACGTGCCACGAAATCAATCATATGGCATGTTGTTAGGCTAAAGCTTTTACAGAGATCGTTGAGGAGATATGACAATCCAATTGCCTCATGTGCCACTGTCCTTCAGTATCAACGGTAACTCAACAAAGGACGTTGAGCTTGACGATTTCCACATTGGGAAAATTAAGTATATTGTTCAACGACGCAATGACCCATGAAATAGTTTATTTTCCAGACGTCGGGTAAATTCCGAAAATGCGTCCGTGAGGCAATTTTTTTTAATTTTACGGATTGTTTTACAATGACACGACTTTTGACAACTACTCATAAATTTGACGATGACTTTGACTCAAACAAAAAGACTTCACATGGACAAGTGAATTTTGATGGCGAGACTTTTAATGATGAATATTATGACAATACCAAGACTTATTAACTTTTTATTAAATTGACAACAAACAACTTATAATATTTTGACCACTTCTAATCAAATAAAGTAAAAACAAAATTATGTGAAACATAATCGATTCTTCATACTTTAAACAAAAAATTGACTAACAAGTAACTCAGACTTGAAGCCACTTGGAAATGACATGCATGGTTTTTAGAATCTTCACTTTGCCACCAAAGTAACAAATATATTTCATAAGAAAATCAATGCAAATGGTAAATATATGTACCGTGTTTAGAGGAGGAAAATAGTGGTTTGTTGCAGCTTCGTAGAATTGATTTCAAGATTTTGGGACGTGTCCAATAATGCACAGGTGTCGTTGTCAACCTGAGCAATAGATACACAATCAAACTGGGTCTGCAGATCCATTGATTTTGAAATACTCATCAAAGCAATTGACCAAGCCTCGAATGGTCTGCGTAGAAGAGATTGAAAGCTGGAATTTGATCTCATATGCCTTTGTAAGCGTTTTGAAGAATACAGATGTGCTTCTTTGAGATGCCAACCATATGCATTTAAATATGAATGAATTGCTAGCAAATTATCCTGAAAACACTTCAATCATAAAGATCTACATATATCAATTCTCAGGAGAACATGATTACCCACGTGGAGCTGAATTTGGGTAAGTCGTGGAAGCTTGAACCGAGTGTATGATTGTTTTCTCAATGTTGCAATGTGAATGCACAACTGAGACGTGGCTGAGTACTCAATACAAAGATCTTAGAATGTAAGATAAAGGACATATTTGATGTTCTCCTTTAGGTGAACGCTTCTCTCTTTCAAATTCCGAACTTATTCTCAGATGTCGTAGATGTATACTATTTTGTAAAACTTTATTATGTCATCTCATTTCAACCTTAGAAATTTGTTTTACTTTTGCCTGTGATTTATTGAAGACATTAGACTGAATACCCTTTGGATCACTAGTCAATGTAATGTTATGGCTCCTCTTTTTGATGTCTGGAAAGGTCATTTAGGACTACAAACAAACTAGGATAGAATGCAAAACTAGAACAAGATAAAATCCAAACTTATCAAATCCTAAATATGACTACAAATATTGTACAACCTGAAATAATTGTTTAAAAAACATTTCATAGGTGATTCATATTCGGGAAACCAAAAATACCCATGGAATTTCCATCATGAAATACTCAGGACCATGACATTGCTTTGATACCAAATAATAAATTTGGATCAGTTTTACAGAAGAATAACACACAATATTATTTTCTTTTGTATATTCCTCTGTTGCAACCATTATACAAATATATAGGAGACATATATCCTATTATTGGGGATGCCCTGATCCTATAATATCTCAACCTATCAACCAAATAATAATACTACCCACATATTGTTTTTGTTATTCACAAAAATAACATAATGTTGTCATGTGTTTTTGCATGGGCAAAATTCACCTAAAAACAAGACAACTATACCCTAGTGTCAAAAATTTCAAGTTATACCTCTCCAGGCACCCCCAGATCAACCTACCCCTCAATTTCAAGTCCAATATTGTATTCCAAGATTCCATCTATGGTGTCATTAGTCCTCCCCTAGGTGATTTAGGAACAAACAAGATCATTCAAGCATGTTGGAGCAATGGTTTGCAAAGTGAGTTTTTGAGCATGCTTAGAAGGGGCTTTCATCAGCCTTTCTAAGTCAGGTGCACTATCATCGGAGTGGAACAATAAGACCAATATTCATCATGGAGGTGTATTTAAGAGTCCAAAACATCAAGGAACTGATTCAGGGAAATTTTGGAAAGAATCATAGGTTTAGGAGCCAGGTCACTGAAAGTTGGTTTTTGAGGCCTAAGGAGCCTGCACCGCAAAAGAGGCCTGAAATTCAAAGTAAATTTATGGAGCTCTACAATGAGTTTCAAGCCCAAAAAAGTATCTATGGAAATAATTTTCAATACTCTACATGGTGGAAAAATGGGACATATTGAAACCCCATGCATTTTCTAGGAAACTCATTCTTTTGGCGCACAACTAGCGGTCTTGAGGAAAAAGTAGGATTTTGAGGTGTTGCATTCAAAATTGAATCTTGGAACCGTCACCATTCTTCTCATATGAGTTTTTTAGGATGCATAATCATATAAAGAAGCTCACTAAAAACTTATCTGGGAGCTCAAGATATGACCTTCACAAGTTGGCTCCCAAGGTAAATCTTTCGATACTTAGTGAAATTTCAAATGGGACACGTGGCAAACCTGAGGTTAAGGTGCAATTTCATGTCCCCTTTGCACCTTTGAAAAGGGACATGAGGTGAAAAAATTACGCCCAACCCATATTTAGACTTTTGGTCACTCATATGACCCGACACTCACTTCTTAGCCCCGTTGACCAGTTTGACCTGCTCTCCCAACTACTCCCACATGCATGCCACTTGTCACTGTGAGGATAGGGAATTTTTGAGCACCTTTTTCCCTTTCAAAGGGGACAATAGGGACATGAAAATGTTCCCCACCCCCTTTTAGCCTCCAGGTTCCTCATGCGCCATTTTCCGGCCCCCATGTGCTTTCAAATTGTGGCTTTTCATTTACTCCATCAAATCAATGATTGTCACTTCTCAAGCATGGGAAAGGTCCATTTAAAAAATTGTGAACCTATTTTCCCCAAAAAAAAGGGAAAATTTCCAAAAAAATGCACCTTATCCCCTCTCTTCATTTTACGAAATCTTTAAAGGCGGGAAATATCCATTTTTGCCTCCATTCTCTCACATCTCTCCATCCACCGTCCAAATCTGCCGGATTTTTGATCAAATATTCCTCCACCATTTTCATCCTTCCTCCATTTCTGCCATGTCATCATGATAAAAAATAAAAAAAATAAGAGAAATCATGAATTTTTTTGAAGGCTTCATGCTCGTTCTTCACTGCAATGATTTCGTAACTCATGAAGTGAAAAATCTTCATAACTTGAAGACTGGTGCACGATTGACATGGGATTTTTTTCGATCATCAAAATTTTCAGAGGCCATTATAATCCAAGTGAAAGCATTTGAAAACATGTCCCAGATTTTTCACAACGAAGAAACCCCAGTTTCCCTGCGGTGAAAATTTTGAAATTTAAAATCTTCATTTCTAGACACTGGGTATACCTGAAATTTTAGAGTTGCAATGAAGAGAAAAAACTATATCAAACAAGTTTGTTTCATCAGAAAATGAGGTCCATAACCCCACTTTCCAAAAAAGTAAGCCTCCTACACAGAACCTGTTATTTTTGGCAAGTCATACACAGAAGGTAATTTTCACAGAAGCAGTGTGCAATAAGTGGTCTAGAGGAAGAATCTCAGTGAGTAGAGCCGAAAAAGGGTCAAAATCACCACTTACTAAAAATAGTAAGTGTCCCATACAGGTGCTTATCATAATAGCAATTCATACCAAAATAGAAGTTTCCGTGGAAGGACTATCATTGAAGGGTGATCATTCAGGCTAACATCATCAGTTGGGATCCAGAAAGGTGAATTCTGACACTTACTAAAAATAGTAAGTTTTCTTTTTTAGTGCAGTAAGGTGTCCCACGGACCAGGAAATTCAAGTTCATAGGGATTGTCATGATTTTCTCTTCTGAGTGATTAAATCAGTTACTCATTCAAGTGTGTAACCAGAAGAACGAGTTTCAAGGAATGACGATCACTTCATGGTTCATGAGTGATTGTTCGAGTTACAGGATAAGCATTCGACAATGTTTCTAAACACTCAATTCGAGGTGTCTGAGACATTATTCAAAGGAGGTTTATCAGGATGCAAATAATTTGAGGATTCAAATTTCATTACATCGGAGCATCTCACCAATTCACCAACAGGGTTGATCTACATCAGAGGTGGATTGTTCCTCATTCATGCTTTAGAGCATTCTTCTTCTCTCTCTCTTCTCCCTTTCTCCCTCTTCTTTCTCTCTCCTATTATAATTCTTCATTAGGACTCATCATTGTATTTTTTCTTATTCACTTAAGTGATCTATTTTAATATTGTAAAAGTATTTTCTCAAATTTATAAGAGAAATACTTAATTTAATGAAAAGTGAAAGGTCACAAGTGGAATAGGAATACAAAGATTCATGTGAGGGAGATGAGAGGTCAATTCAAATTGTATAAATTGGGATGGCTTCTCCATTCCAAAGGATTCCAAATTTTGAAGAACTTCTACTCTGTAGCATTGTGAATTGTGGTAGCTTGGTTGAAGCTTTGTATTCATCACTACACATGAAATAAAAGCTACACTTCTTCTATTTTCCCTTTCTTTTTTTTCCTCTATTTCCCTCTTGTATGCACTTTGTAAGCATGGTGATCAAAGAGAGCTTTGTGTCTTTGATGAATGAGCCTTAAAGAACTTTGTGTCTATGTGGGTTTTGTTTGTCTCACTAATTGCTTCATTGTTACTTTCTTCTATATTGGATGTTGAACTACTCTGGTTACTGGCTGTGAGCTCTGCAATCTACTCACGACAGTAATCTTCCTTGACTAATTTTCCCCCTTTCTCTTCAACGTTGTAATTTCCTCCCTTGTACCCCCGTATAAGCACTTTGCCACAGGTTCAATGGAGTGTCCCTGTGTGATCCCCAACCAATTTGGCCACCCACAACATTTAGATAGGATTAGGATTAGTTACATTCAATAATGGGAGTTGTACCATTCAATGTAGAGGGGCATATCCCCATGAACATTGGTGGAGACACCTAATTTTTCATATTGAAATTTTTTCTCACCAATAGTTTTTGGGGACTCCACTAGGGAGAGATTTTCCCAAGTGCACCAAAAAAGGATCTCTTCCCAAAAAAAAAAATACAAAAAATACAAAAACAAAAAAAGTACTTGAATGATCAAAAACCTCTTTGCAATCCTGATTGAGAAATCTACACTTTTCAAGAGTTGAAGAAGAAGCGAATGAAAGCATGACGAATGAAGAAAGAGAAAGACCTCAACCCATTGTTCCATGGGGAAGGAATACATGTCTACTTGCTCTTACACCTCCTCTTCATGATCTTCTGACGTGTTCCCGCAAGAAATTTCCAAAATTCAAAGGTGACGACACACAACTTCCTAAAGAGCATGTAACAACTTTCATCACCACATGTGGTGTGTTGGGCATCGAATATGAAGACGTATCTATTAGATTGTTCATGGATTCATTACAAGAAAAGGCAGTTGAATGGTTTTATTTCTTACTAGCAAGGTCTATCACTTGCTGGAATGATATAAGAACCAAATTTGAAGCCAAATATAAATCTATAGAAGACTACTAGGATCTCCTTGTTCAACTGGTACAGATGAAGAAGGAGTCTACGGAATCTATGAGAGACTTCTTAGCTAAATACAACTGGTTAATCAGAAGAATCCTAGAAGATGCCTTGCCTTCGGATAATAACCTGAAAAGATTCTTTATCAGTGTTATGCAACATGAAGTTGGATTCTTCCTCAGAAGATCACAACCTAGGAATTTGAAAGAAGCACAAGATTATGTTATTGAAATAGATGACGATATAATCTTGTTCTGGTAAGGTAATCCCCATCGTAAACATAAAGGTCAAAGTTTGGGTTTAATACCCATTGATCTAATACTTCAAAAAATGGCTAATGATATGTTTTCCATGAAGAAGCAACTCTCTCAGATCACAGGAGCACCCCGAAGGATTGCCTTGGAAGCCCCACCGGTCAATGCAATGTGCGAGAACTATGAAGATGAAGAAAAGGAAAGTTTTGAATATGAAGAGGAAGGAGAAAGTGAATATGCTAGGATCGGGTTTTGGCAATGCACACTTGATGATGAAGAATCCACTGAGAGTTATTCATATGCAATATTCACCCAATCCCAAAAGGTGAAAGAAGGGCTCTTCTTCCACTTCCCAAGTTAAGAAAGTGAATCCTCAAATGGTGACTCTAGGAAAAAAATGAAAGGAGGATCATCAAATCCTCTTCAACAAGGCAAGCTGAGAAGAAGCATGAATCCATGCCAACCAAGAATCCTTCTTCCTCTTCAAGTAAGTCCCTCTTCTACTTCTCTTGGAAAATCAGTTTCTAAAAACATCTATGTTAATGTTGTCATAAACCATGATTCTCCCACCACCTCTTCATCCTTAGACATTGTTGATCATTTGAAAAATTCCAAGATCCAAATGTCTGCATTTGAATACTTAAGAACTCATCCGAAACAATTGGAGATGCTCATTCAATATGTCAAAATTAGTATCCTCATGTTCTAAAGATGCCTCCACCAAAGAACCACTGTGTGCATCTCAATCCTACTCCATCTCACGAATTGCCTCACTTCCACACCCTTTACCTATAAAAAGGTCGAATCCTTTCTACATAGCCTTGTTGGTCAATGGGTACAAGCTAAAAAATTTCATCATTGACTCCGGTGCCTCAGACAATGTCATGCCCACAAAAGTTGCTAAAGCTCTTGGTCTCTCCCTTTCCCCTACCTCTAGTAAATGTCTCTCCATGGAGATGAAACGAGTGCCTCTCGTTGGACAAGTCAAAGATGTCGAGGTAGCATTGGTAGATTTCCCTGACAAGAAAATCACAATGAGAATCCTTGTAGCAGACATGCCTGCCTCATACGACATGTTATTGGGCCGAAGCTTCTACCGAGATGTTGGAGGAGATATGCAGTTGAATTGGTTGCACACCACCATCCATGTCAACGGTAAAATAAAGAAGACTACTTCCCATTAGAAAAATGAAGTATAATGTTCAACAACCAAATGACCCATCATGACATACATCCTATGCCAAAATTCCAAATATGGAAAATTCTTCATGACCTTCAAGGAGGATCTTGAGCTGCCCTTGTTGGTGGAGGAATGTCCAAACATCACAGAGCCATTCAAAGAACACAACAAAGAGTTGATGAAAGTTGAGTTTTAAAAGGTTTTATTTTTGTGGGATGAAGGTATAAAAGAAGTTACTCCAGTGGATGCTAATGTTGGTGATGGGAACCTTGAATTTCAACAAAGCAGTCTCAAAGTGATGAGAGATGTGGATCAAGAAAGAGGAATGATTTTCAACACCTTCTTTACATATAACTTCAATGTTTTCGATCATGCTCCCCGAGGATCAGAATGATTTTCCATGTGATGAGTGTATCCATTGAACTTGAAAGGATTCTCTTTCTCACTGGAAGAAGATGGCAAGAAAAGAATGGAATTATAATACACTCCACCACCAAACTTGAAATGGAGGCATACACAAGAAGAATGAATATTTCAATTACGGAAATGGACTTCTCAATTCTTGGCGATCAAGAACGAGAAGATGGTGATGAAAAAATTTCAGATCCAGTGTTGTGCTCATTCCCTTTTTCCAAGGATGGAAACATCCTCAGTGAAAAATGGAGAAATGGATTGTTGCTTGGTCATAAGGCTGATTTTACTCAAAATAGAAACCTTCTCAATAGACTTCAACCTTTCAGTGCTCACTCCCTTCAAGAAATAGATGTCCTAAACACAAAAATGGAGGATGAAGCCCAAAATGGACAAGGAAAAGAAGATGACCATTTCCATATTGGAGAACCAATTTTGAATTCATTCTCTTTCCAAGAGGGTAATGCAATGTAAGTAACACATTGTATAGGGCAGCATGTGACAAAATATCTGGAGCATGAGAAAGACAATTCCATGGAACAATTGAAAAACATGAAACATCAAGAGGTGGGTAATGATTCCAAAATCTCTTGAGACATCTGTCAAGAATCAACCTATGAAAGTAGCGGTCATGAAGCAAATACATAATGAAGAAAAAATGTCTTGTAATGGAAATCATAAGTCAAGTACAATCAAGGAATATCTTCATGATAGCAGAAAGAAATTGACAAGTTGAATGAACCTGAGAAGCGATGAGGAGCCAATAAAAATGCATCAAAGCAACAAAGGTGGTGAAATGTATAGCTAGACTAACAATCAAGATAGATTTCTCAAGAATCTGAGAAGAGGTTCATACTTCAGTGAACTTGTAAATGGATTTGTAGAAGAATGGCATTTAGTGACACCCATTTATGAATAAGCACTCAAACAAATTGTTGAAATAGATTGTAAACAACGTCTTTAAGGCTCATTGGAGGTTCTGGGACTCATAAATCCATAGGAAAGAAGCAGCCACATGAGAACAGGAGCACCTTGGCGCTAGTGTCCAGTCAGGTACTAAGGTTCTGTCCTTTTATGTGCAGGAGGGGCTCCATCATTAGTTTCCCTTTATTGCTCTGGTATTGCTCCTAGATTGTCGATTGTACATGTAACTTGAAAAACAATTTTCTACTTGCACATGTCCACAAACCACATCAAATCTAATAAAAAAGATGCATAATGTGGAGTTGAACTGATCCTAATGGTCACCTGAATAGCGAACTTAGTACTGAGCATTGCACTATATTTTAGACTCCATATAGTTATGTGTGAATGTGTGTGTAATGATGTCCTAGGTTTCCCTTGTGCAAGTTGCACTATGATAACAAGATAGATCTAGAATGCTCCAAGTATGCAAATGTGTGAAATGAAATAAAATAGACTTCCCCTCCTACGTTGTGTATGCAGAGTGATGCAACCCTTGTCCCTTATATGGGTGTGTTAGATGGAAGCTTTGTAATGCTCTTGTGCCTTTGGATGCAAACTTAGGTGATAATATATAATGTTAGTGCTTGGCCTTTGATTTAAGAGAAGTAATTAAGTATATATATGATTCCCTTGTTTGAATTTCATAATTGATGACTGGAAGGCCGACCCAAAGTTCTAAAAGATTCCCAAGAGGTAAAAGAGACCCAAAAGGGTAAGAAAAGGATAGAGAGGGTTTGGAGCACTCATAAGGGATAGGAGCGCTTGGGTATTTATGTCCTAGCTGGGTGCTAGTGTCCGATGCCATAAAAGATAAATAAGTCAAGTTATGGCAAATTTATAGGGTGTGTAAAGCCAATAATAATCCAAAAGATAAAACAAAATGCCCAAAGGGAGTTGTCAACCACTAGTTTTATTGCTTAGGAATCATGTATACATTAGTATGTTTTAGGACCTAGAAATGTACCCAAGTGCATATATTTTGTCTATAACACCATCTTCAAAAAATAGTTTAAAACCCTTTTCAACTCCATTTCCAGAACTAATCGAATTATGATTTACATTTGGAGAAAAATAAATGTAGTTTATCTCACCCTTACCTTGACTTGTGGTGAGTTGTATTCTTCCCTTTCCTTCAACTTGGATGGATTTTCTATCTTCTAATTGTACTTGACTTCTAAAAAAACCATCTAACTTTTTGAATCCTTATTTGTAATGTATCATGTGATTTGAGAAACTTGAATAAAAAAAACCATAAATTTTTACCATCCTCTAATCCCACATTGGATGTAAGATGATAATTTGAGTTATCTTGACCCTCACTTTTTTCTGCTTGAAATGTATTCTTTTCATCTTGATTAGCTTGATTCTTAGCTATCAATATCATGTAATCTATGATAAAATATCCTAATTTATTTGTAATAATGAAAAGTAAGGTTTCTCTTACCTTTACTTGTGAATTTATCTTAATCTTTCCGCATATAAACACTTTCCTTTGTTGTAATTTCCTTTTCTAAATTATGTTATGAATCTCTTAAATATAATCACATCATATCCTCATGTGATAAGAATGAATCCACTAATTCATCAACAATTTCAATGTTCATGTCCTTACACTCCTTAAGAGTGATCACAATACATAGCCATCTTTGTGTCAAAGATCTAAAAAAATTCCTTACTATAAACTTGTCTTCTATGGTTTCTGCATAAACCCTCATTCTATGAACTAAATCATTTATCTTTATCCAATAATATCCAACTCCCTCATTTTTTGACATTTTCAAATTCTTAAAATTCATTTTAAGGGTTTGGAGTTTTACATATTTTACCTTAGAAAATTGTTTATATGAAGTCTCCAAGGTATCCCATACCTCATGGGCATTCTTTCTTTTGGAATTCTTGGATAGATGTTAGGATCTATTACACTTTGGAGATATGAAAAAGCTTGTGCCTATGCATTTCTTCTTTATTTTTTACTCTTTTATGATCTTGAGACAAAGTATTCCGATTTGTAGGTGGGGTGTATCCAGGGACATTCTCTCACACTCCCTTCCAAATAGTAATTCTCTTTAAATGATCTCTCATATACTCAAAGTCGTTGCCTTTGAAGATGAGAATATTCATAGAAGTGTAGACATAAAATCACGCACTTGGGTACATTTCTAGGTCCTAATCACATACTGTTGTTCATATGATTCCTAAGCGGGAAAACTAGTAATTAACATCTATCTTTGGACTCTTTTTTATCTTTCTTATTTCCTCTTTGATCTTACACACCCCACGACCTAGTCTGATCTTCATTGTTGTATCTTTATTGAGTTTGGACACAAACGCCTAGCCAAGATGCCAGCGCCCAGGTGCCCTCGTCCCCTCTAGGCGTCCCGACGTCTTTGTATCTTACTCGCCTCTTTTGGGCCTCTTTTATCTTTTGGGCATCTTGTTTTCTTATGGGTCAGCCTTTTAATTGTCAATTACAAAATTTAAACAAGGTAATCATATAAATACAAAGTTATATGGCCATAATAAAGGACCAAGCTCTAAGCATATATTATCATCACCTAAGGTTGCATCCAAAGGCATTCTAAGAGCATCAAGGCATCCATCTGACACTCACTCAAGGGATAAGGGATTGTATTTTATGCATACACGCATAGGAGGGGAAGTTCATTTTTTCATCCACACATCTACTTACATTGCTACATCTAGTTATCACTCACTCTCAAGTGTATCTTGCACAAGAGCTACCTAGAGCACAATTATATCACACACGCACAAGAACTACATGGAGCCTGAGATGTAGTGCAACGCTTAGTCGTAAGTTCACTCTATCGGGTGACCTTCGGGGCCATCTGAATCCCCATTTGCATCTTTTTTTTTTAGGATTTGACGTTTTTTGGGGTTTTGTAAGATAATATTTATTTTGTAGGTTACATGTGAACTCGACAATCATCCAGTGACATACAAGAGACCAAAATCAAAGGTTAGCTACACTTGTGCGACATAGTGAAATTTGTTTTTGCACTCTTGGGCGGTCACAGGATCCCAGTAGAGGTCCCTAGCACCTAGGTGCCCTAGTTCTGTTTCAGGAACCCTTGTCTAGGATCGTCTGACAATTCCAAAATTTACCAGGCACAGTTGCGATAGTCTCTTCCGCTTGTTCATTAGTCTCCTAGTCTAGAACACTTTGGGATTTATTGTGAAATCAACTAAGTCTTTTACTCTCCCTCTTACACCTAGGATTTCATATTTCTTTAGCTTATTGCTTGTGTCAAATATGTACTTTAGCATTTATTTATCATACATGAATCTGCAATTAGGATTTCACAAATTCCATCTTTGTTAAATCAAGAAGGAGAATTCACTAAAGCTGGGATTCTCCTGATAATGGATAAAAACCCTTCTGAACCTCTATTTAAACAAGGATATGATACCAAATGAAATTTATTTATGTTGGAGTGCAAATAAAATCTAAAATAGTCTCTAAATAAATATATCGATTATCTGATCTTTCCCATAATATCTACCAATTAAACTAGTATGCTTGTATGTGAGATTGGTCTCAAAATATGCGTTGTATAACTCTACATAATGAATGCAAATATTGATGGTTTATAAAATTAAATACATGAAAATAAAATCATATCTAAACACATTGTAAAAACCACTACCACTTGAAAAAATTCACCTCACTTTGCATTAAAAAAATTAAACAATAAAAAAGGTCAATATAACCATTACAATATGATTTGTCTCAACCTACATGAAAAGTAAAAGACTAATAATAAGTCTTACACATATGAAGTGAACTAAAGAATACTAAAACGGACTCAAGATGAAAAATATTATACTATTAATACATGATCAACATACAAGAAGCCAAAATTAGCTTAAGTCACACACACACACACACACACACACACACACACACACACACACACACACACACACACACACACACACACACACACACACACACACACACACACACACACACACACACACACACACACACACACACCTATCATGCATCCTGGTGAACCTAAACACCCCAATCTCTTTTCATAATAGAAATGGATCAAGATTAGAATAAATTTATTCATTTAAATATAGACATGGTACCACACCTCTTGGGGATGAATGGATGATGATTTAAACTTGGTTAAGTGCACATCTAATGAAATTGTAATTTGACTCTTTCACTCTAAAAACATATTTCTAAAAATATAACTTTACACATAGCCAAAAAACTCCTAAACACTAAGAAAATTATAATATTTAGTAACTAATTAGTGCCCATATTAGCATCATACCCAAAAATACTGGGGAAGCTTCCAAACTCTATCAAAACCATAAAATATCGTATTCCTACGAGACCACTCCCATTTGTTTCAATGATGAAATTTGTGTTTGAAAAAATCACCTATCAACATAAATACCTGAGAATACACCTGGTTTTTGATCTATCTATTTTGTCTAAGGACCAATATAAGGATTCGATTGAGCTTGACCCAATGGAGAGGAACATATAGAGTTAATCAATGTCCTTGAGAAGCAAACCAAGGAATATTTTTTAGGGGAACCTTTATTTGTTAAAGTTGTCTTGTTCTCCCACCATATATTTTGTGCATTCTATACTTAGAAGAAAGTTGTGAACATGTTAAAAAAAATGTATACGCTTAATTTTTCACTTTTCATCTTTCATACCTATTACTAACAGTTTCCTTTGTGTAGATAAGGGTCGATGACGCATCTATTTCTTGAGCAGGTGCCTTAAGGGGTATGTTAGGAATGAAGAATGATTATTCATGTAATCATTATGGGTTAGAGAAAGTACATAGAGAGAGTATTACTATGTGGTCCCATCCTTAGTTGTCCTTGCACTAGTTATCCTTGTCCCTTTATGTCTCATACACATTGCACTTCCAACACCTTGCTCGCATCTCACCATTTGACACCTTGTTTATCCATTTTCCATGATCTACAACATCTATTTTCACTTTGCATGACATTTAGATATCCCTGGCCCATGCCATTGCCTGTGGGCGATGGTGTCCATGTTAGGTTTTTCCCTAGTCGATGCCATTGCCCATGGGAAATGGTGTCATATATATGCTCACCACATATTGACATTTATGAAGGAAGGGATCCCAAGTCTTAGGAACGACCATTTATTTTTCTTTTTTACGCCAACTTTGAATATGCTCACTTTGCTCTTGGTTCATCTTGCACTTGGCTTGGATTAGATTGGGAACTCTTCTTCTTGGTTGGATTGCTTTTATTATTGGGTCATTTATAGTGATTCTAAGACAAGAATGATGTTCCCCTTCTCTACCTAAGAATGGTTCTCTCTCATTGTGTTGCTTCTCTAGAGAGATAGATGCATCAACGACCACCCCACAGGTAAGTACTCTAACTCTCTTTATCATTTTGCATACATTAGTTCATTTCCCTTCCACATTGCTCTATGTTAGCTTAGTGTTATATGGATATTGATGCTAGTTAACATAGTTCTCTTATTTTATCAACTCCTTAGCTTTCTATTATTTACATTTCAATCATATTGTACGTGTTTTTCTTATCTATTATCGATCTACACATATTCTCATCCATTTACCGATATCCTAGTAGGGTACTTTCCTCTATCTTGACTGTGGGCTTTGAAAACCCTAGGTTGACCTAGTGTAGGGATTATAACCCTCTAGATATGTGACCTTAACGCTTTTTATAGCCCCTTTAAATCTATCCATTGTATGTTAGTTCATGTGTGTCTCTAATTTTTTGCCTTGATACCCTTATAGAAAGGAAGACTTAGTAGTGTAGATTATTAAGATACATTCTTAGCCTGTGATACATTTCTGGTGAACCCAACATGAATCCTACAAATATTCTAATCAAGAAAAAATCGTTAAAAGCATCCATCTTTAATCTTGATCCAACTCCAAACATCTAAAAATTAGAAAAACCCAAAAACTATTTTACATACACACCATCACCTAGGGGTGATCTTGTTTGTTTCTGGAAATTTATTTTCAAACATCATCGGCCCCTGTGCAAACCGGCTTGCATGGCCGATCCCCTCTATTTTCCCGAATCTATTCCCAGATGCCATCAGACCTTGTGTACAAATTTTTTTACACAAGTAATTGTGTCTTTAACCTCCATCTTAGGACATGTTCTTAGCCAAATCATCACTCCATAATGGAGTATCTGGGCCTACGGTCTTTTGATTCTGTTGTTTAGATATTTACTAAGACCTATCATCCTGAAGTTAAATTCCCCTTTTACATGGACTGTTGTGATGTAGGAGCACCTAGAAATAAGTCTTCTACCTACCACAATGGCCCACCTGAGGATGAAGAATAAGAAACCCAAAATGATTATACCTTTGATCATCCTCCTGAGATTCAAAAGTTTCTCTCTCAATTTCCCCAATACAAAAATGAATAAGAAGATATGCTTAACAAACATCTTCTTACTTCCAACCATGGTTCTTTGTTTATATTATTTGCTTGTGTCTTGTCTTATATGTTTATGACTTGTTTGCCATTATCTATGGGCATGCACTATGATTGCTTGTTTTTTGTATGGCCTTGAAGGCATTAAATGTCTTGTGACATCTTGAATGGTGTCCCATATTTTCCAACGACTACTATTTTTTCCTCTTGATGTGTCATTACATGTTTGACTTGTTTCTATTACAATATGCCATCATTATTTATCACTAACACTTATTTCTAGTTTTCTTTCCATTATTTTGCATGTGCCATGGTTGTTACCATACACAACCTATTCCCCTTATAAGATTCCTTCTTCAGATGTGCACATTAGATTTAGGTCCTATCATTTGGGCCACACTCACATTGATCCATCTCACACACTCCAAATGAGGGAGGGCAACCATCAGTTGATTATTTCACCCTCTTAGCAGTTTAGAAATAAGATACAAAATGGTACATAATAGAATTGGGAAGAACAAAGACTCATAAAATGGTTAAGAATCATATATAGGACAGAAATGACAAAGGGAAAAAATCACTCATACCAGATAGTAATGGTGGGTACTAGTGTCCCCCTGGGTTCTTTTGTCTTGGGGGTAAAAAGAAACATTTGGCATTTGGCATAATTTCTCAATGATAGTTTTTTGAGATAATCCAACAACAAACATTCAACTCCATATTACTATCCATAACAAAGGAACAAAGTCAATAACATGTTTCATACTTTGGGAAAGGGAACTAACTCAACTAACTCCTTTTATTTCTTAGTTTGCATATTTCCTATAAGTATCTAATAAGGAGTGACACCTAGGGCATATGCAGGGACACTGATATGTCAAGAACGAAGTATTATTCATGACTACTTACTATTGGGTTATTGACCATATGCATTTGCACTTAATCATGGGTTTTTGGGGAAACATCATGGATGAAGGGAAAAGCTGACTACTCTCCCAACATTCTTCTTCTGACAACATGACACCTAAAGCCTAAGAGTATTCATGTTGATTTGGGAATTGATCACTCTTGACCCATCCTACAATATCTAAGGAAAAGTTCTCCAAGGCAACAATACATGTAAACATTCTATCCTTTCCCTCTCGACATTCAGGTGTAATTTATTCTTGATTCACTTATTTATTTTACACATTCCTAGATATAGAATTCTGGTTTCTCTAAGTTAAATTTCAATTTCATATATTGTGAATATTGAATACATTTTTCTTTTGTTATAGGTTTTATCCTGAAAAGGCAGCACAACTGGAACAAGGACCAATCTCAAACATAAAATGCTCAAGAAAAGGTAATATTCAACTACAAAGGTAGGTATCCTTTTCACTACTTACACAAGTCACCCGTAGGGTTCTTATCCCCTCTTGGATTCCACGAGCGCATCCTACCATTTCCATTTGGCACGTTATCAACTATAATCTCCTTGGCTCTCCAAAAGGTATGATCTTTTTATCTACTTTATGCTACCAAATATTCATTCACCAGCATAAAGTGGGTGTAAATGTAGACACAAAATTATTAACTTATTACTATTACATTTCCCATCTAGTATGGTGTTATATGCATGATTCCTAAGAAAACTAGACATTGATAACACTTGTTTTGCTTTACATTGACATTGTTTTACCTTTTCATGCTTTTGTCCTTTACTTTTATGGAATTATCCTATTACTTTTGGACAACACATACTATGTTACTCAGCCGAATATATCTTGATTTATCCTTAGAGCTTTCTTGACATAAGTGTCCAATAAGGGTCAATAATGGTTGATGTTACTGCTCCCCTTTGGTTGCTTCCGTCCCTTCACTTGGTTCTTATATTCTAAAATTAGACACCACTTGTTTATTTTTAGGTTGTGGATTCTATTTTCATGTTGGATGTGTTGTAAATTCTACACTAAAAGCTATTGTACACTCTTCATGTATTAGAATTTTTTTTGAATAGCAACTGAAAATGTGGTTTTTTAATATATTAATTATATGGGTAGTATTTGAAAAATTTGTGACGGGTTGGTTTCTTTGCCCATGGTATTATAAAACTACTTAACTTACATATTGACGTGTTTATAAATAGTTGGACATATAGTAAGGAGATGTATAGTGTGTGTGAATTTAAGTGTGAATTCAGGAGAGCTTGTTGAGCGTAAATCCAAACAAGATGTATGCATTGCAATTGTGAGAAGAGGGATCTGAGAGTGGATTGTACTCTTGTTATCTTGTAATAAAATCTGAGCAAGTATTTCTTGGTGGATGTAGCCCACATTGGGTGAACCACATTAAATTGTGTCTTCTTGTTATACGTTTTATTTATGTTGTTTCTATATTTTTATTGATAGTTCGTGTTGTTGCGATTCTGTGGGAATGTTCCACATTTAATTCTATTTTATCTCTACCATTTATCATTTCTAAAACTTGTATTTATCACTTTGGGCCGACTTCTAGTGTTATTAATATCCAAATTCAAACAAAATGAATCATATATATACACAACCTACTAACTAATCTAAGGGGCACTAGGTTACTACTTTCTATCTACTACTTGGAAAAAAAAAACAACTTAAGGATTGCATTTGGGATGCATCATTCACTACATAAGAAGGGAAAATTCTAAATTTCATGACACACATTATCTTGGAGGAAAATTAGTTGTAGCCTATTATATTGGTGTAACTTGCACAAGGGAAACCTAGTTTAAAGGGACATGATTTCTATCAAACACACACTAGAACTATATTGAGTCTAAAATGTAGTGCAACACTTAGTGACAATCATATTGGGGTAACCGTCGAGGTCAGTCTAACTCAAGCATATGCAACTTTTATTTAGTCTAATGTTTTCTTTAGTCTTATGCAAGTAGTTAGGGTTTTCTTTGCAAATACATGTGTGGCATGAGACCCCTACAAAAAAGTGGATGCAACACAAAGCAAAGTGAATGTGACATTATCAGACACTCAAAGAACAAATTTGCACCATTACCAGGACACTAACGCCCAATTCAAACACAAGCACCTAGGCGATCTTATCCCCTTTTGGGCAGTACCATCTAGAATAAGTTCCAAATAACTATTTTTCAAATGAAGCACATATAATCTAGACTGATCCTGTTAGACACCATCAGTCCAGCCCATATCTAGTCTAGATAGCTAGATATTAGCTAAGTCACTCTTATCCTCTTATTGGTTGCACTTACATATCATTGTATGTTGGTATATTGCATGTTTATGATCTATCTTATTTTATCAAGTCCTCTAATTAAGATTTATTTTTTGTTAAATCAAGGGTACATGACTACTGTGTCACTTAAAAATTACATATTTAGCAATTTATATATTTTTATTTTTGTTTCAAGAATTTACAAAACTAGATCCATCTGCACCGGTGTGGTTTAAGGGACATTAGAGTCTATGAGACATACAAAATCCTATGTCATATTAGGGTCTATGAGACACCCATCATCCTTCAAAAAACTTAGGTCTATGTAACACTTGGCGTTCTATGATATGTTTGGGTGTATGAGATAATTGACGTTCTGTGGCATTACAGGGTCTATGAGAAACCCAAAATTTGGAACAGAAGGAGGTCTGAGACACTCGAAATCCTCCAACTATCTATTTATACTTGTGGTTGTACCAAATAATCCCCCAACCTCCTTCTAATTGGGATTTGATCACCCCCAATTCTCTATTTCTAATATCACAAGTTTCTAATCTTCTCATTCCTCAACAAGGGGGCATGGTATTCTAAATTTACAAGGCAAAGTTGGTTCTACCCACACAAGTGTACTGCTTCCTTAATGTTCTTTATCTTTACATATTTCAAATTCAAAAAATCAATATTATGTAGAGTTAAAGTTCTAGTTTTCATATATATGGACATTGCCTACACTCTTGTGTTGCAAGTTGCACTCTTGGGGAATCTAGAATTTATTCAAACGATAAATCAATCAAGCGAAGGAAAATTGTGTTTACCCACTCAAGTAGGTCTTTCTTTAACCTATAAAATTTCATTTATTAGCTTAAAGAGGGGGAAATATAGACACCTAAATTTTGTAATTAGGTGCTTGCTAACACTAATTTGGCATATATCCCTTAGTCATGACTTGTGGCACACAAAAGCTAAAACACACTATCTCACTATTTCCCAAGGATTACAAATACATATTATTTCTCTCAATTAGTTACTCAAATATCTACAAGACTAGTCTCATCATTAATACACATATTCTATTCTTGTCAAACTCCTCTAGGATTCTACTTGTTGTCCTTAACATCCTTAGACACTGGCATCCAGTTTGGATAGACGCACTAATCAAATTTATCCTCTTTATGGAAATAATATCCTTCATCTCCAAACAGTCATATTTCTTCAGTCTATCATGATTCCCATTTTAGGGCGGCCATATGTGAAAATATATCACATGCAAAGGTATAAAAGAAGTCTAGCACTCTCATTTATTCACGTGACATTCTCAAGAGCCCCTCTAGCAAACATCTATCAAGTCTTGTATAACTTACCTAAAATTCCCTACATCGAGAGGAAACAAATTATGAGCAATCTATATTTAAGCATGACACACTTTAGACCAAGTTAAGAGTAACCCAAGCTAAGTTAAAGACATTCTAAAGTCATATCAAGTGTTACTAAGTATTGATACACCAAATGGCACTTCAATGGTTTTCTATCTATTTACAAGCACTCTATTATGACACTTTACTTCATCACTCTATTTCACCACTTACCTATTGCCCATAAAGGATACATTGTATCTATATTTATCCCTATTATTCATGTTGAGGCACATGAGCAAACATAGGGGATGATTTTTTAGATTTGTGTTCATAGTTACATAGAGACTTGGATAACTACACGAAGTTTGAGTCCATTTATTTGGGTAATGTAGTGTAGTGCCAGGTTAGAATAAACAAGGGGGTTGACCACCAAGAACATTCCAACTCCACCACACACCACTTTATTTTGTTATCTAAAATCCATTTGAGTGCTAGCATAGGGACCTAGGGTTTTGATCACAAAACCATATCTGAATAATGAAACATTTATTTATAAAATTTGATTGTGCATTAGTTTTGAGTTGCAATCCAAATTAAAGCAAAACAACACACTTATTTTTAATTAGGGTTAAAATAAACATATGGATAATAAAACTCCTGATGATGGATCAGGAGTGTTATGAAATGTTGAGGACAAATACAATTTGACACAATTTGCTCCAAAAGCTCTTTGTATTATTTTATGGACTATGATAGTATAAAAACTCTAATATGATTAATTTTTAGATAGGTGAATTTACATACATCTAAGAGGAGATTTAACAGGAGATTGTGGACAGTGATGCATTGAGGTCTTTGATGTCTCTCAAAGCTAGCAAAAATGGTTTGCAAATCAACCGTGAGGATCACATGAACATAAGGTATTCAAGGGACAATCATATGGAAGGGAAAGAGGTGGATCAAATTCTTCGACAAGGAAGAGGAGAAAAAGAGAGCTTAAAGTGATTGGGAAAAATTTGTCTTTGTTGGAGTGCTTTAGTTCTATATCTAATCATAACTTTGGATCTCTCTTCAAACATATATTTGAAAGGATGGTTACAATTCCCTGCACTCTCCCCTACCCCGCTTCCCTCTCTCCCCCTTGTTTTGTTTATGTTTATTTTATGTGGTTTGCATCCTCCACCTTTAAATATTGTCTCTAAGGCAACTCTTAACATGTTCCCATTTGAGAATAATTAAACATTGACATCCATTTTGATGCACTTTACAACTCGCACAATTGCTAGTTTTATTTTTAAAAGTATAATTAAAATTAATTACATTTTTTATGGTTATATGATTTACATTGACCACTTTCTCATAAAAGAGGGAATAAGGCATGGGAAGAGCCAATGCACCACAATGATGACTTAATTCTAAATTATTAAAGCATGGCCGAAGTCAGGAAACATCACATGTCATACTCACAACAAACAAAGTGTTGTGGATTATGCTATTTGTTCACAAAACATGATGTCATGGGTATCAGAGGTAGAGATAAGAAGCTTCCCAACTGAAATGAAATTGGATCACAACCTCGATCTTACGAAGATTAGTATGAAAAACTATGATCAACAAAGGACTAATCTTCAGCAAAATTAAAAAGTAAAGGCTCAAAGCAAAATTATTTTGACTCGGGAGAATCAAGACACTTTTAAAGCTACGATTACAAAACAAATTCAGGAAATTCAATATTTTGATAGTTTCAAAGGCAACATGAGATTTATGAACAACGAGGATTTGATGATTATAATTCATAGGGCGCTCATGGAGTTCAAGCGTTCTAGAGCCAGAAGAAGTACCAAAAATAGTTTCTTGGCTAATCTGTGGTTTGATGATGATTGCAAGGCCGCAAAGAAAATGGTGAATACCCCAAGAAATGATAAAACATATATAAAAGCATATAAAAATCCAGTGAGAGATAAAAAGGAAGAATTCATGAAGATAAGGAGGAAGGAGTTTATTTCTATGGGGAAGAATAATCCAAGAGGTTTTTGGAGAGAGCTTTAAAAGTGTCTTGAACAAATGTGGAGAACAATATCACAGGTATCCAATTGTTAGAATATGCAAAAATGTTATATCAAAACAAATGATCCAAAATCTAGGGGTTTCAGATTTAAAGAACAAAATAACAATTGTGCCAAATGTAAATAAAATAACTATCTCTTTTTCAAGAGATGTATATTGCTAAAAAAGAATCAGAATATTCAAGCTTTCTCTACAAGGAGATGTATCTCTTTCCCTTGCGGGTTACATATACTTTTATACTAATTTTAGAAATATGAAAAGGCACCTAGAGGAATGTGGAAGGTCACCAATCTCGAGGGAGATGAGGTGTTTCATCTTCCAAGAATTACATATGCGATAATTTCGTGAAACATACTATTTTTATACAACACTACAAAAATTGTAATTTGGGACCTTTAGACGCGGATTTAGGGGGTCAAAATTTGCCAAACAAAGTTTCACGCCATTTCATCACGTTCTACGCATTCCAAGTTTTCCATTGCACTTGAAAAATTCAATTGAAGCTACTGTGCAGAAGTTATGGTTCTCGAAAGTTACTCCACTATAATTGTTGTCTGGGTTGTGGTTTGGATCATGCCTTCCTCCTTTAGAAGCAATGGTCTTCATTGCACCAAGATATCACATCAAGTGTAGAAATTGTTTATTTACCTGGTAAGCAGTGAGCCACTTACCTTGATGACTGAGATTCCCTTTCTTGATCACCTGATAGAGCTGAATAGGATGTCCTCTGGTGGTCTTTACCAAAGTGTCCACAATTTGATCTTCTTCAACTGGGAAAAAGATTTATGGGTTGAGTTCAAATATTTCCAGTTGTTATGTTATAACTGAAGCATCCAAAAGAGGTGGGTGATATTTCTTGAGGAGGTCCACAGTGAAAATGGGATGCACACCAAGGTAGGGTGAAAGATTTAACTTTAAAGAATTTTCACCTACTTGTTTGGTGAGAGTGTAAGGACCATACCAAAGAGTTTGAATCTTCCTCTGTGGACATGTAAGCCTTTCCTTTTGAAGTTGCCACCAACCCTTATCACCAACCTAGAAATGATGTGGAACCCTATGTTGATCATGGCGTTGCTTATACTTTTTATTCATATTATATAAAATATCATGGACCGAGTGTTGAGTGTGTTGGATTTGTTCAACAAACCTTGTCGCCTTTTCTACTTCAGTTTTTCCATGAGGCGTGTAATCCATTACATGCATTTGAATGCATACATCAATGGGTGTCATAGGTTAGAATCCGTAACAAACTTGAAATGAATGTGTTTGGTGGAGTTGTGTAGGGCTCGATTATATCCATGTTGTATATAGGGCAGGGCCTCATCCCATGTACGGGGGTGTTTAGAGTGGTACATATGAAGCATGTGAATAATTAGGTGGTTTACCACCTCTGTTTGTCTGTCATTCTATGGGTGGAAGGATGTGGACTTCATCAAATTCGTGCCCATCATTCCCCATAATGTGGACCAGAAGATGCTTAAGAAATTTTTATCCCTATAAGAGATAATAGACTTGGGAAGCCCAAAGTTGATCCATACATGACTAAAATAGAGTTTAGCAGTATCTTCAGCAGAAATATTTTTCTTACAAGCAATCATTATAGCCATTTTAGAAAATTGATAAACTACAACAAAAACACCATCATTCCCATGTTTAGAAGTTGGTAAACTTGAGAGGAAGTCTATTGAGACAGACGCCCAAGGCTTGGTTGGTTCTGGAAACGGTGTATATAATCCATGTTTCTTTTTAGTTGGCTTGGAAATTGCACAAGGGGTGTATGATTTAATGTACTTAACCACATCATTCCTTAGGTTAGGCCAGTAGAAATTCTTTTGAAGTACTACCAGTGTTTTGTCTACACCAAAGTGCCCTACGGTCCTGCTGAAGTGTGCTTCCCAGATTATCTTCTATTGTTCACTAGCTTGAGCACATATGTGTCCCATGTGGCAGAGGAGGTTGTCTTGTAGATAGAAATTGGGGACATGCTTTCCAACTTAGAGGGCTTGATATGTGTCTAAAAAATCAGGATCAGTCTCATACAAACTGCACCAACTGGAAGTCACATGTCCACAGAGATCAATAGTTGTGAGGGCTAAAATTAGAGGGTGACTAAGGCAATCTGTTGTTGAATTGGGACTTCCCTTCTTATGTTTTATTATCAAGTGAAACTATTGCAGGTATGTGGCCCACTTCTGGTGTCTCTCATTCCTTATTGTTACGTGTCTTAAGGAACTCCAAAGTCTTGTGGTCTGTGTGAATGATTGTATCCTTTCCCAGAATGTAGTGTTTCCACTACTAATAAGCCTAGATGATGACATAGAGATCCTTGTCATATGTTGGGTACTTCTCGACTGTTTCATTGAATGGTTTACTATGATATGCAACATGATGGTCATGTAGCATGATAACAGCTCTCAAAGCGTACTTAAATGCGTATGTCATCAATTCAAAAGGTTGATGTAGGTCAGGAAAGGAAAGAACAAGGTTCAAGCATAAGATTTATTTCAACCCTTTATGCTATCTGTTGTGCTTCCCCCCATAAAAATGTAGGATTGTTTCCTCCTTTAGTCACCTGATTGAGTGCCCAAGAAATATGTGAAAAACCCAAGAAAAACTAGTGATAGAAATTAGCAAGACCCAGGAAGCTACAAAGTTCTATAAGGGTCTTTTGGGTAAGCCATTTTTGAATAATCTAAATTTTTTCTAGGTCAACATGGAATCCTTCATCCACGATGTACCCCAAGTACTGGACCTTTCTCATCCCAAATGTGCATTTGTCGAGATTTGCATACAACCTGTGCTTCATGAGGGTCTGAAGTACTTCTCAAACATGTTGTAGATGCTTCTCCTAGGTTTGATTATAGATGAGTATATCATCTAAGTAGACAACCATGAAGGAATTGGTGTAGGGCCGCATGATGTCATACATCATCCTCATGAATGTTGTAGACGTATTAGTTAGTCCAAAGGGCATGACCAACCATTCAAAGAGACATTCCTGGGACTTAATTGGAGTCTTTCAGACATTGGTGGACTCGATGGGGATCTGGTGACATCCAGACTTGAGATCAATTTTGGTGAAGAATTTTACACCGTGGAGTTAGACCAACAAGTCATTGAGTCATCAATCCTTGGGAGGGGGTAGCGATTCTTCACAGAAACTTTGTTCAAGGCTCGACAGTCAATGTAAAGTCTCCACATTCCATCCTTCTTTGGTTCCAAAACAATTAGACTTCCATAGGGTGAAGATATTGGCCTAATATGTCCCTTTTGAATCAATTTTTCGAGTTGCCTCTTGATCTCCTCATTTTAAAGGACTGACCTGCAATACACGGGGTTGTTGGGTAAAGGAGATCCTAAGACCAAATAAATAACATGTTTTACCTAGCACTGGAGTGGCACTCCTTTGGGTGTCTGGAATAGATCATCATACTCAGTTTTGATTTTTTCCATCTACTTCTGTTGTTGCAAAGAATGTGTGTTCAAGGCAGCGACAACAAATTTCTTTGTAGGTTTTGGCTGATCATGAGGATGATGAACTACTTGGTCTTCTCCGTCAACTTCTTACATTGTTTGGAACTGATGAGGGATACAGACTTGGGGGGGATGACCTTGGGCATCCGATAATGCTAATTCCTAATGGTAATGGTGACCCTTCAAGTTTGTGACTCATAAATGCCATGTCTATCCCACATGAATGGCTTTCTTAGGAGCATTTCACAAACATCTAATGGAGCAACATCACATAGGACATCATTGTGGAAGGGTTTGATTGCATATGGGAGGAGACATTTTTGTGTGACTTGGAGATATCTTCTCGGGTTTAACCACCCAATACTATATGGCTGGGGATGTGACTTTACAGGAAGGTTCAGGATTTTCACAACACTAACAAAAATTGAATTCTTTTGACTTCCACTATCAAGGATAAAATGTAGAGGCTTACCTTTTACCCAAAGCTTGGAGTGTAATAGCCTTTCCTTCTCATCCATATTCTTTACTTGCGGGGTGGCAATAATCACAGTTGGTTCAACATCTACAATTTGATCCTCTTCATCTTTGACCTCGGGGTGTGTAACCGGTGGAGCAGAGGGTGTTGAAGATGATGACTTGGAAAGTAAGGATTTGATGGCTCAACATTTTTCCTTGGAGTGGCGATTTGTCTTGTGGAGGTCACACCACTTTCATGTCTTCTCCTTCTGTGTCTTATTTCATTGTGACTCCTTTTGTTTCCAACCTTAGCCTTGGGTCTAACCTTCCTTATCATTTTCCCCCTTAAAGGTTGGTTCTTTGCAATTTTCCTTTTATGATTTTGTTCAATCCTGACCGCGAACTTGTAAGCCTCGCCGAGGGTATGAAATTGAAAGAATTCCATGTGCTCCCATATGTACCATTTTAGGCCACTATAATATTTGAGGATCTTGTGTGTTATGTGTCTTGAATTCCCAATCTTGCAGACAAAGAATGAAAATTATTAGTATAATCTTGAATCGATTGGTCCTTGGGTTGATGAAGTTGATGCCACTGTATGTACAGATCATCATAGGCTCCAACAGGGTATTATTATTCCTTTATGGCATCCACAAAATCATCCCATGTGGGTTCCTCTGCGATGCCCAATTCATCCTTTTCGAGCCCATTCTTACACACGCCCCACCAATTTTTAAGAAGTGACAATTTGAATAGATCAAATGGTATTTTTTCCTTATCAGTGAAGTGATTAATAGAAAAATATGACATCAATTGGTCTAACTAGGTTTCTACTGCATCAGAATTTAAATTACCCCTAAAAAATAGGATTATCAAAATTTACTTGCACCTTGAACAACGTTGGGGTACTGAAGGGTTGATTCGTAGATGAGGAGGCATGATTTCCCATTTGTAGTTGTTGAAGAATCTAGGTGAATTGTTGTAGCATTTACTCCTTCTACTCCATAAGAGCTTCATTCACCATCTTCTTGAGAGGATCATTTGTCCCAGTGTTGTCTACCATTTGAGGTCGCCTGTAACGAGCATACAAGTATTCTAAATGATCTTGTGTGGACCACCAAGCTTCTTGTATCCCAACCTCTTTCTGGGGATCATACACTCTTAAGACAACTTTGGTCTGATACCACTGATCCAAAACTTAGGGTTTTCATATTTAAAGAATAGAATAACACGCTAGAGTAAGTAAAATAACTATGGAAAGAGATGTATATTGCTAAAAAAATACTTGGAGTATATTATCTATCTCTGTAAGGAGATGTCTCTCTTTCCCTTGTGGGTTACATAAATGTTATCCATTTTGTGCATCCTTTCAAAATGGACAACTTAACAGGTCATGTGACATTGGTGGTTGATGGATGCAACACTTCGTGATTTACATGGTAGCTTGCAAGTTGAGGTCCGATCCGATTGGTTGGGAAAAAGTAGTGGTAACATTTTATATGCTACCGGCTAGTAGCATTTTATCTACTAACCAGTGGTAGCATTTCATGATGATACCGACTGGTAGCGGGACAACAACAGACTTAAAGTGACAGGTCACAGATGTAAACAGGTACCTATGGTAGCACTTTAAATCCTATGCTAGCATTAGTAATATTTATAATGCTATTGTCCAGTAGCACAAAGGCATTAAAAAGGAGAATTCGGTCAACAACAGTGGATCATGATAGCTAATGGTCAGTGGTATTGGTATGGGTCCTTGGTGCTACCAGATTGGTGTGCTACAAGGAGAAAGTTGGTGCAACAAAGGTAGTGTTGGTAGCATTTAAGTAAGGATGTCAGCCGACAAGGAAAATTTGTTATCGACTGTTAGTAATTTTGAAAACGAAGCATTCACAACATGATGAATAATGCCAATAGCAGTGAAACATGTTACCGATTAGTTGTATTTATGCTCTGGAAAAACAATAGAAATAATTATGCAACCGGTCACGAGGGGAAGGAAAATTCTACCATCTGGGAGTAAAAAATGCATGCAACCGACTGAGTGTGGGAACAAACCAAGCATTAATGGAAACAGTACAAATTTTGTTCAACCACCATTTTAATGAGGTATGGTGCTCATGACTTCCCGTGTAAGCAAAGTATCAAATTATATGGCTCCCTATACCTCTTTAATGAAATATGTCGATTGGTGAGAAAATTTTGAGGTTATTCTCTCTATATATTGTAAAATTCACCTCATTTTGAGGGAGAGACATTCTGTAATGTAAAGGAACTCTATCAAAATTGTTCCAACACTTTTTTGAGTTGCAAGCCTCAAATTTGGGCATTTTGTAAAGGATTCTTTCCTTGTGCCTATATTGTAATGGATTGTGCATCATTTTAAGCAATAAAATTGGTGTTTTGTGGATTTTCTTGCCCTAGCTTGAGTTGTATTGCATTCTTTTCCTTCTATTACATTTGCAGGTATCTTGTGCATACAATGTCATTTTATAGGATTCAAATTTGTTGTGCTCCATGAAATTGGAAGTTTGAATGTTTTTTCAGACTGTGGCACTTCTGTCTTTTCCCTCTCCCACTCTCATTTGTCTCCCCATTTTCACTCACTTAAAATATCTCCACCCCCTGTTCTTTGTGTTATCACCTCCTTTAGTTTAGGAATTTCATTTTATGCATCTCTCTCTTCCCTGGTCCCTTGGAATTCTAGGTTAGTGTTAGAATAGTTACATTTCCCTTTCTAGGAGTAGTTTTAGCATTAGGAATAGGTAGAGGAACTAACCTTCTCTGGAGGTTTGTCTCAATTGCAAGGGTCCCACACCTTGAGACAATCCCATGTTAGCCAGTCACTGAATTAGGGATTCATAATGTGCAAATCCTAGAGGTGTAGTAATTTTTTGACATAACAGTTTTGGCACGCTCTGGTGGGACTAGAAGTCAAGATTTCCAGTTTCATCAAGTTTGGATGTGTGTCTTGGTGAGATTCTAGCCTTTGGAGGCTTTGCAACAACACATCTGGTGACTCCATCATTCAAATCAACTAGTTTCAGCAGTGCAAGTGCTCAAGTTCATGAGAAGAATTCAGACAAGGTCTAGAACAAGAGAAAGAAGGAGATATTTGAGTACTTGCAGTTATCACCTAGGGGGAAGAAGAGGAAGATCAGTTCAAAGGTCACCTTTCCACCAAACATGACTCTTTCCACTCCACCTCCACCTAGTAGGCCATTTCTTCAAGTCTACTAGAGTTCTTAGACCTATTACAATGGCAACACAACCACCAGAATTTGGGATTTGTCAATTTTACTGGAAGCAATCCACTCTTGCTCTTAATGCCAACAATCCCATTCCAACATCTGCTCTCAAGAGAATCCATTTCTTCACTGGGGAGAATCAGACTACTCCAATTGACCACATTCCAAGATATTGCCAATGTCTGTGCTATCCATCAGATTGTTGAAAAATATGTGGCTATTGGGCTATTAGCTTCTTCATTCAAAGGAAGATATTTGTAATGGTTTAGGAGTTTGACGACAGGGTCAATTACTAATTGGAATGACTATGCACAGGACTTTGTAGTCAATTTGGAGAGAAGGTAGATAATTTATCTCTTTGCTAGAACAACTAACTACAATAAAAAGAGCACCAAATGAGCAAATGGCTGATTTAAATTTCAGATTTCAAAGGACGTGGGACATGATTCCAATTGTCATAAGTCCAGCTGCTGAACGTGTATTTCTCTATTTCCTTAAAGATCTTAATTTTTATATATTTTTTATGATACAATCTATGGGAGGGATAACCTTACCAAGGGCTTATGCCATAGCCATTAGAGATGAGAATTGCCTAATTCAAGCTGGTAAACTTGCACCTAGGCCACCTATGCCTATTTATCCAAAAATGGGGAATCCTAGTTCTAGCAAAACACCTGAGTTAGCCCCTATTCCTGCCCCTAGAAATCAAAGTTCAAATGAGGCTTCTAACTTTTCTTCTAACATCTCAACTGAACTCCAAGAGGTCATGAAGCAATTGTAGAACCTAGGGAATGAGTTGGTGACCCTCAAGAGGCAACATGCCCAAAAATTTAGACCTTATCAGCCTCAAGCTCAACCAAATAGGCCTCCATATCAGTCTAATAGACCTCTTGTTTAAGATGCAAAAGAAAATCAAGGACAACCCCCAGCTGCTAGACCATTTCAACCATATAATCCTAATACACCTTCAACATCCAAAGCCTTGGTTCCAGTCCAGAATAACCTTACACAGGAATATGAATGGTGTTTCCCTTGTGGTCAACCCCATAATCAGGCAACATGTTTCAATGGTATGCTAAATCAGGCCTTGATGGTACAAACTATTGGTGTGTCTCAAGAAACAGCTCAAGAAGAAAATCAGCAACAAGCAAGCACTCAAGAGGTAACCTAGAATGATACTTCATTGGTGAACTAGCAGATAGAGGATTTCTGTGGTATAAATCAGTCTCCTTCTCAGGGGGTAGCTGCCAACACAAGGTCTAAGAAAAGAAATATAGAGGGAGGAAAATCACCAAATGCAGGTGTTTCTCAACCTTCTATCACACCCCAAGGAGTTAGTAGTTCAAATCCAGTCTCATGCCCACAAAATCAGCCTATAATACTTGTTGCAGTAGCTCATGTGCAAGAGAAGGTAGTGCCAAGAAAAGGGCAACAGAAAGACAACCCATCTCCATTCAACATCATTGACCACATGAAGAAAACAAATGTAAGCATCTCTATGTGGGAATCTTTGAAAATTATGGGATAAAGGGACCTTTTGTAAGCAGCCATAGCTAATTTGCCCATCTTAAATGAGTCACCCAAAGATCAAGAGAAGGTGCTCATTAATGCAGTGCAACAAAAAGAGGGTCATCCAAGAAAAAATATGAAGCCTCCCTCCATTTTATGTGTCCCTTGATTATTGGGAACAACTTGGTACATAACTACATGATTGACTCAGGTGCAAGTGGCTCAATGATGCCAAAGAAAATTATAGACCAATTGGGCCTCAAGTATGAACCTATTTCAAAAGGAGTAGTGCAATTGGATGGGAAAATAATGGGAACTGTTGGAATCATCAAAGGTCTAAATCTTACATTGTATGCATGTCCCAATGTCACAGTTTGAAGGATGTATCAGTTATTGATTTACCACCACTCTTTTCTTTGTGTTTGTCAAGGGATTTCACTGCCAAAATTGGAGGCTACTTGTTAGATGATTGGTCCCACATGATTTTTAGAACAAGGTATGGAGCTAAAGATACAATCCGATATGAACCAATTTCCAATTACCACACTAATCCTTACATGCCAAGTCCAATCAATGCCAATTGCTTAGATTTTGATCAAGAAGATTACCCAAGCACTCAAGAAGCATATACTAAGGTTGGAGGCATTCCAGACTTAACACTTGATGAGTGGGTTCATAAGAGGCATGGATTTGATCCATACAAAGAGATGGAAGAAGCTAAACTAGGCATTTATTTTCTACATGAACATACACCTCTTCCTAACATCACCAAACCAGGTGATGAAGATGACAATGAAGTTTGGCATCTATTTTTTTATGGTTCAAGGAGTAGGCAAGGTGCAGGAGGAGGAGCAATTCTTGGTATCTCCCAAAGGTATCAAATACTACTCTACTTTTAGATTTTAGTTCAGTTGTTCAAATAATGCATAGCTGAGTATGAATCACTCATCCATGGACTACAATGGGCAAGGAAAAGGAATATAAAAAATATGCAAGTTTTTGGGGATAGTGAATTAATTAGTAAATCAGGTTAGAGGGCTTCCCATGCAGCCAAAAATGATCTCTCAAAGCATATAAACACAAAGGTATGGGATCTCTTGGAGGATTTTGATGCCTTCAATATCCAGGCCATTCCTAGAAAAGAGAATGAGGTTGCAGATAAACTTGCTACGATTGGAGCAAGGTTTGATGTGGTTGAGGATATTGGGAGAGATAAATTTCAGCCTCACATCAAAATTGTGGTGAGATCTGTTATACCTGATAATGTCACAAGCTGGAAAGTATTTGAGAATGACCAATAGATTGTCAACTTCCTTTAAGAAGAGGTTGAGTTCTCTTCCAAGAATCAAGACAAATTGGAGCAGCAGTATGGTGATCAAATTATTTAGTTGAGAAAAAATAAGCTTTTGAAAGGCCTAGTGACTCTTGAATCAATCTTCAATCCCAATGATCAATTTTAGAAAGAGAAGGTGAACATCATGGTCAAGGGAGAAGATTCAGAGCCCATTTCAAATGGAGAAGGAAAAGTACTCCAAATTGGAAAAGTAAGTACTCATCAAGAAAAATATGATTTTATACAACTTTGCAAAGAATTCATAGATGTCTTTACTTGGAGGTATGAATACTTGAGAGGATTTAATCCAAAGTTGGCACAACATACTATTGAACTGGATCCAGAAGCTAAGCCCATTAGGTAGAAACAAAGACCGACGAACCCTCATATTGAGCCTCTCATGAAGAAGGAATTGAACAAGCTCATAGAGGCAAGTATCATCTTTCCAATCAAGCACTCTTCATGGGTAGCAAATCTAGTGCCGGTTAGGAAAAGAAATGGGGAAATCAAGTTGTGTGTGGATTTCCAAGACTTGAATAGATATTCTCTCAAGGATCATTATCCACTTCCCTCCATGGAGCAGATGTTACAGGTAGTAGCTAGATAAGAAAGGTTCTCACTCCTAAATGGCTACTCAAGCTATAACCGGATCATGGTGAAAGAGGAAGATCAATTCAAAATATCCTTCACCACAAAATGGGGCACATATGCTTATAGGAAAATGCCATTTGGATTATCAAATGTTGGAGCTACATTCCAAAGGGCTATGGACATGGAATTCAAGGGGTTGATAAACAAGATAGTTCTTGTTTACTTAGATGACATCACTATATTTTCCAAGAATGCAAAAAGTCACCTCCACCACCTCAGGCAAGTGTTCCAAAGATGCAGGAGATTTGGAGTGTCTCTAAATCCAAAGAAGTGTATATTCCTAGCTCATGAAGGCAAGCTCTTAGGCCACATTGTGTCTAAAGAGGGGTTGAAAATTGATCCAGAAAGAGTTGATGTTATCCATGCTCTACCATTTCCAAGTCATAAGAAGGCTCTCCAAAGTTTCTTGGGGAAAATTAATTTTGTTAGGAGGTTTGTTCCTAATTTTGCTAATCTTGTCAAGCCATTAACACTACTGCGAAGAAGAAAATGGATTTCAAATGGACTGCTGAAATAAAATAAAGATCCGAAGCTATAAAGGAGGCCATTACACAGGCTCCAACCCTCATAAATCCATATTTTTTAAGGACTTCACTATATATGTTTTTTGTGGCATGAATGCAATGTTTGCAATACTATTACAACTAAATCAAGAAGGATATGAGCAACCTATTTCATTCTTCAGCTACGGCCTTGAGGATTATGAGGTGAGGTATTCATTCATTGAGAAACATGTCCTTGATGTTATTAGAAGTTTAAATAAATTCAGGCATCTAGTGTCAAATAATAAAATTCATTTACTAGTTTCACATGCGGGTGTGAAAGGATTTTCTTTTGAACAAGGACCTTAATGAGAAAAGAGTTGGTTGGATAACCAAGGTCATGGAATATGACATTGATATTAAGGTAACTAAGTTGGTTAGGGGTAAAGGGTTGTTGTGAATAACTAGTTTCAATCAACATGCAGTCAAGAGATGAAGAAGGATCATTTTGTAGTTACAAGATGATAAAGAACAATTAGCCAATGCCTTATCCAACCCTTGTTAGACTCAGGATATAGTACACTTCCTTCAAACAAGTCAAAGCCCTCAAGGTTTGAGTAAGGCCAAGAGAAGGTATTTCAGGCTACAAACTATACCATATGTGCTTGTAGATAATATTTTTTTCAAAAGGGATGTGAATGGTGTCCTCCTAAGATGCATCAAAATAGATCAGATAGAGAGGGTATTGCATGAGTTTCATGATGGAGAAATAGGTGGTCACTTTTCCCCAAAAGCAATATCTTAGAATCATGAAAGTTGGTTATTATTGGCCTAATATTTTCAATGATTATTACTCATGGATCAAGAAATGTAAGAAGTGTGCCTTCTTCACAGGTAAAGAGAAGCTAGCAACACTCCTATTAAATCCCATCTCTATAAATGAAGCATTCATGTAATGGGGTTTGAACTTTATTGGAGTGATTAAGCCAAACTCTAGTTTGGGTCACAAATGGATCCTTACAGCCACAATTACTTCACCAAGTGGACAGAGGTAGTTGCACTCAAGGAAGCAAATGAAAAAAACATTCTATGGATTTATATGAAGGTATTGTGATAAGGTTTGGTGTCCCTTCCACTATAATATCAGATAATGCCTTTTATTTTCTTGGAACAAAGATATCTGATTGGGCTATTAAGAATAGCATCTATTTGAGCACATCTTCTAATTATTACCCTCAAGGTAATGGCCAAGCTGAGTCCACCAATAGGAATGTGCTAAAGATTATAAGGAGGACTCTAGATGAGAACCAGAGGACTTGGCATACAAAACTGAAATCAGCCTTGTGGGTTGATAGAATCACTCCTAAGAAGTCAACTGGTTTTTCTCCTTTCAAGTTGGTTTATGGAAGGGAAGCAAGGCTGTCAATATCCCTAGAGTTACTAGCTATTGGAGCTTATCAAACAAGCTGGAGTTGTTTGAGTTTCCCATGGAATTCAAGTATGCAGAGCTCATGGAGCTAGAGGAGCTGAGAAATCAGGTTATGAAAACAATGGAGAAACACCAAGCTCAAATCAAGATGAGATTTGACAGAAAGGCCAAAAATAGAACCTTCCAAGAGGGAGACTTGGTCCTAAAATGGGATGCAGACAGAGCCAAACCAAGAAGACACTCCAAGTTTGATGCAATATGGAGTGGCCTTACTTGATTTCAGGATGTAAGGAAAACAATACTTTTCATTTGTCAAACTTGGATGGAGAAGAATTACATATTCCAGTCAATGGAATCTATCTCAAGCATTGTTACTAAAAGGAAGTATCTTCCTTATACATATTAGTTTAGAATTTGTAATTCCTCCAAGTGTTTACAGTACATTTTTATGTTGGTAGTGTAGGGTTTCTTTTGTAATAAATGCTTCTACACTCTCTACATGTTCCATTTGGGATGTGTATGAATTTGTTGTTTATACATAGTTGTGCCTTTTGTTTATTCTTGCACTTTCCAGTTTTAGGTAGGGTCTTATGATGGAGAAAATCAATCTCCAACCCAGGGTTTAATAAATGATAGGGCCCAACAATGTTTTAGTGGTATTGCCAGGGGGTGAATTTCATACTTCAGAATGACCCCATAGCCCAATGGACATAATCCCTAGGGGTCAAATTCATAGGTGTTGGACTCGTTTCAGAAATCTCCATGCCTAGGAAGGATCATCTGTTCTGAAGTTATGGTCATTTCATTATCTAGCAAGAACAACTTATCAGGTCTGCAAGTCGGCAATTGTGGATATCCATGAATTCTAGCACCCTTGACAAAATGGTAGCGAGCCTATGGTAACAGGATCAGTACTTGGTTGGTAAAATAATGGAAAAAATTCATTGGTAATAGGCTATCGGCGGTAGCAAAGGTTAGCAGAATGCTACCAGTTATGGCATTACAAATGCTACCAGATAATGGGAAATGTACGGTTATCAGGTAGTGGCTATTCAAAATGCTACTGAATCGGTAGTATTTTTGGATGCTACCAAATCGGTTGCACATAGGGATGGTTTCGAAATAGGTTTTAAATCAATATCCTGATCCATTGTAGCATTTGTATGGATGTTACCAGTCGATAACAGAATTTGTATTACTAGATCGGTAGCGGAAAAGGAGCATTCAGCCATGTATGAATAGAATGTCAGCCAGTAGTTGACATGGATGTTATCGGCTGGTTGACATTTATGCAACCAGCTCAACGACAACTAGACCCGAATTATGCAACCGGCCATGAATAATAAGAAAATTACTACCATTGAGGAACCAAAAATATGTCTTACTAGCTAACTCATAGGAGTATTGAATAAACCAGGCATTAATGGAAGGTGGGTGAAAAGATAGTTCAACTACCAGTTTTAATGAGGTATGGCACCCATGTCTTCTTGTGTCAAGAAAAGTACCCTTAGGAAAATTTGTATGGCTCCCTATACCTCGTTAATGAGATATGTCGGTTGGTGAGGCGATTTCGATGATCTTCTCTCTATATATTGTAAAATTCACCTCATTTTGAAGGGAGACATTTTATAATGTAAAGGAACTCTGTCAAAATTGTTCCAGAGCTTTTGTGAGTTACAGGCCTCAAATTTGGGCATTTTGTAAAGGATTCTTGCCTTGTGCCTATATTGTAATGGATTGTGCATCATTTTAAGCAATAAAATTGGTGTTTTGTGGCTTTTCTTTCCCTAACTTGAGTTGTATTGCATTTCTCACCTCCCATTATGTTTGCAGGTATATTGTGCATATTTCTATCTCTTTGCAAGACCCTTAATTTGTTGTGCCCCATGAATATGAGGAAGTGTGAATGTTGTTTCAAACTATGGCACTTTTGTCTTGCCCTCTTCCACTCTATTTGGCTCCCCATTTTCACTCACTTAAGGATATCTTCCACCCCCTTTACTTCTTGTGTTATCACCTCCTTTAGTCTAGGACTTTCATTTTATGCATCTCTCTCTTTTCTGGTCCCTTTAAATTATAGGTTAGTATTAGAATAGTTGTGTTTTCCCTTTCTAGGAGTAGTTTTAGCATTAGGAATAGGTAGAGGAACCAACCTTCTCTGGAGGTTTATCTCAACTACAGGGGTCCCACACCTTAAGATAATCCCATGTTAGTCAAAAGTGGGTTTTGTAATAAGCAAATCCTAGGGTGCTACTTTTTTGACATAACAATAATTTTGCGAAACATACTATTTTTAGAATTTTCTATTTTTAGACAACACTACGAAATTTCAATTTGGTTTGTTTAGATGCATATTTCGGGGGTCAAACTTTTCCCAAAAAAAATTGCACCCTTTCATCATGTTCTACGCGTTCCAAACTTTCTGTTTCACTTTGAACATAGTCAATTGGAGTTATGGGGCATAAGTTATGGTTCCCAGAAGTTGCTCCACTATAATTGCTGCTTAGGTTGTGGTCTAGATCAACAAAGATCCTCTCACTCCTCTTGTAATTGAAAATAAGGACAAACTATTTTCTACAAAGGACATTGTTATCCATATTTTGCCCCTGGGCAAAATATTGGATCAACCACGACCTTGCACTGAAAGAACCTGAGAGATCACATTCGGATCCTATAAACAAATTACAGGGGGACTCTATAATGGAAGTGGCAGGGCCTGCGAAGATCAAACAACCCTGTATAGGAGAAATTCAGAAAACGGCCCTGTCAAGCGAATCTGGGCCTTAAATCCATTCTACAAGTTACATGGGGCTCAAAAATAGAACATTAGTGTCATAGAGAAGCCAAGAGAAAGAAAAAGAAGAAACAACAATGATCTGAGGTCTTCGGGCTCAAAATAGTTCAGAACGAGTCCAAAAATCTACTAAGTATGGATGAAGCAATGGGGAGAGCCACGTTTCCAAGTGACACTTGTCCAAAGTTGAATCCAAAAAGGGAAGCTCAAATGAGCACTAGGCTTCCACTCATCCAAGGCCCCCAAAAGTTGTATGGCCATTGAAAAGTCTTCAGCTAGGTAGGAAGGTGTCAGGTGTTAGCTCAGTGCAAATCCAAAACGGGAGCCCAAGGCAGAGACTCAAACACGCGCCAACCCTCCACGTAGCAAATGGTCAACAGAGGTCAAAAAATGGACAGGGCGGGCCTAAAAAAAGGCTAAGTATAGAAATACTGGCAGAACTGCCACTATGTCCAAGCTTGGCGAGTCTCCAAAAGTTAATCTAAAAGTGGAGGTTCAAACAAGCGCTAGTTCGCCACGTAGCCCAGGATCCGAAAAGGTAAGGGAGAGGTCATTGAAAATTACAAAGACCTGCAGAGGCTTCTAAGTGTCAACCTGATGCTCCTTCAAAAGAAAATCTTGATCAGGCTTTCAAGTGAGCACGGAGCCTCCACGTGTCCAGTCTTAAAAGGAAACAGAGTCGGGTTAAATAGTCAATGCATGGTGGCAGGCCGGCGGAGAGTGCCAAGTGTCCAAACGATGCTAACTCAAGGGTCGAATAGAGAGAGGGTTTCCAGATGAGCGCTAGACCACCGCGTGTCCCCGATCAAGAAATATGACCCCACCGAGCAAAGGACTTAGCCAAAAACATAGAAATTGGGCAGGTCGATGGAGGAAGCGCCACGTGGCAAGCCTAAACTAGCAGCGTTAAGGTGGGCCATTGGGGGAAAAGTTGGATTTTTTCCTTTTTTTGTTCCAAAGATGTAAAAGTTGTAAAATGGGCCGCAGCTCCGCCCAAAGGGAAAAATTCAATGTTTGAGCCCGAGACAAAGTCAAAGCAGGGAAGTGGAGGAAAAGGTGAAAATTTTCCTTTTGTCAAAAAGTCACAAAGATGAAAATTGAAGTGCATCTCCCCAGCCAACCAAAGGGTGCCACGTGTCCCAACGGAGTAGTGGGCCGACATGAGTTTGTTGTATTTTGCAATTTTTGTGAAAAAGGGGAAAAGATAAATTTTGGACCCGCAAACCTGATTTTTGCCCTAATTTTCCCTCCACGTGTCCCATATTAAAAAAGGGGGGGATCCATTTTTCAAACTGGTTTTCCCGCTCTTTTGTACGGACCTGATACAAACTTCGAAGGGGCATATCTTTCAACTCAGGGCTCAAAATATTACAAATCTGACACCATTGGAAAGATCTCGGCCTCGCCCACACCATGAAGATCTGAAACTTTAAGTTTGGGGAGGTTAGGTAAAGAAAATTGGAGAAAACATCTTCAGGGCCATTAATGCAGGATCTATTTTTGCCCCAACAACTAGATCAGATTCGATCTACTCCGTCGTTTCCTCCTCCTTCAAGGTGTTGAACCAATGGTTGATGTAGTCAAGGTAGATTTGGGGGTAGATTTTGTAGGAGGCATTAATAGTAGTGGTTGAGCTTTTACCTGCTTTTCCCGCTTCTCTCTCTTTCTTATCTTTGATTGAATCTATAAATGCAGGGTCGGGAATCATTGTAAAGGGTTGGACATTCTTTTGTTTTACAGGCTCCCTTTTTCTTTTGGCAAAGGAACTCATGGAGTTCAAACCTCCCCTCAGAATTGTAATACGTTTCTTACCTTCTGACCGCTTGTAAAGCATTGTATCAATCTGCAGAGTAATAAAATACATTCGTGATCGATTTTAGATCCTTTCTTGTCTCATTTTCTCTCATCTGGTCTTTCATTATAAATATGGTTATCTGTGCTTGATTATCGTATGTATTTTGTTGGTTTGTGTCTACCAGCAAAACTAATGTTCATCATTCCTTTGGTGCATCACCTTATAGCTTAGTTTGATACCTTGCATTCCTTTTATCCATGTCTCCTTGGTAAAACTTAGATTAGGTTTAACAATAGGTCCTCTGCAATGGTTTAACAATAGGTCCTCTGCAAGTTTCCACGCATGCACCTAAACAGAGGAATATGAACCAACCTTTAATTTGGAGAGTTTTTCCCATTTGCAAAGTCCCACACTTTGGGGAAAACTCAATGTTATGCGAATCACACCAAATGAATCTACCTTAGAAAATCATATTTGACGACTCATTTGGGGGTGCTGTGATTTTGCACTAACAGTTTTGGCACACCTGGTGGGACAAAGAAGTCTCCATCTTTATTACAATAAGATTGATGTGCACTTGTTGTGATTCTAGCTTTTAAGAAGCTTTTAAGAACTACACATCTGGTGACTCCAAAAGGGACACAATCCACTAGTTTCAGTAGTCCAAGTTTCCCAAGTTCATGAGAAGGATACAAACAAGGTCAAGAACAAGAGAAGAAGGATAGTTTGTACACATACACTTGTCTCCAGACAGAAGGAGAAGAGGAAGAAGAGCCCAGAAGTCTCTATCTCCACCAAACAGAGCCTTATCAACACCTCCTCCTAGTAGGTCATTCTTTCAATCAAGAAGGGTGCTCAGGCCGATCAAGATGGCACACCAACAACCAAATCCTTATGTCAATTTCACTGGCAGTAGCCCACTCGCTCTGAATGCACAAAATCTAGTCCCGGTGGCAGCATTAAAGAGCATCCCATATTTCACTGGAGAAAACCAGACTTCTCCTTGGTGACCACGTTCAAGACATTGAAAATGTTTGTACAATCCATGAGATCACTAAGATGGACATTGTAGTCAAGTTGCTAGCCTCTTCACTCAAGGGTAAAGCTTCACAATGGTTCAGGAGCCTAGAAGCAGGCTCTATTCAATCTTGGGACCATCTGTGCACAACTCTTCACAACCAGTTTGGAGAAAAAGGAGATAACTTATCCTTGTTGGAGCAACTGACAACAATCAAGAGAGATCTGAACGAGCTGTTGACGAATTTCAACCTTAGATTTCAACAGACCTAGGACATGATTCCAACAGCAGTAAAGCCCACTAATGAAGGTGCCTTCTTATACTTTCTTAGAGCTTTAAATTCTGATATTTCTTTAATGATTCAGTCAATGGGGGGCACAACCTTACCTATGCAGCTTATAGCCTTTCCATAGGAGCTGAGAATTATTTAATTTAGGCTAGAAAACTTGCTCCTAGGCCATCCATGCCTCTATACCCTGAATTAGGAAACCCAAGTACCAACCAAACACCCACATTAGCTCATATACCTACTCCCATGAGTCAAACTTTCAGTTGAAGCCTCTACCTCATCATCTAACACCTCAAAAGAGCTTCAGTAATTCATGAAACAACTTAAGAACCTAGGGAATGAGTTAGTAACCATCAAAAGATAGTAGGCTCAGAGTTCTAGGCCATATCAGCCTCAAGCTTAGTATCAGGCTAGACCCCCATATCAGCAAAATAGACCACAAGCCTAGGCTGTAAATCAAAGTCAACACCAAGGAAAACCTCAAGCTACTAGACCTTTTAGGTCATATGATCCAAACACATCCTCAACATCAAGGGCATTGGTTCTAGCATATAATAACATGGCACAAGAATATGATTTGTGTTTCCCATGTAGTCAGCCACATAATCAATCGATGTGCTTTCAATGGTGCACTAAATCAGGCTTTGATGGTGCAAACCATTGGTGTGTCACAAGAACCTAGCCAAGAAGAAAATCAGCAGCAAGGAGCTCAACAAGAGGGACCTCCAAGTGAAACTATGCTTGTCAATTGGCAAGCTGAAGACTTTTGTGGAATGAATCAGACTCCTCAAAGTATAGCTGCCAATACACGGTCCAAGAAGAGAAATGTTAGAGAAGGACATTCACCAAACTCATGTGATCCTTAATCCTCCATTACTTCATAAGGTATTGGCATTCAAAATACAACTCCCATTATGCATAGCCCAGCCAAGCGACCTTCCAAATCTACTTAGGAACTGGTTGTAATAGCCCATGTACAAGAGAAAAATATGCCAAGGGAAGGGGAAATAGAAAGACAACTCGTTTAATATCATTGAGTAAATGAAGAGGACAAGTGTGAAAATTTCACTATGGGATTCACTGGCCATTCCAGGGTAGAGGGATCTATTGCAAACTACTATGCAAAATCGGTCAAGCTCAAATCAACCCCCTAATCAGGTAGAGAAAGTGCTTACCAATACAACTCAACTTGGGGGAAACCATCAGAAGATGAGGTAAGAACCTAAGACCTCCTCCATTTCTATGTTTCATTAATCATTAGGGATAAATTGCTGCATAATCATGATTGATTCTGGGGACAAGTAGTTCTATAATGCCCAAACAAATGACCTGCTCAACTGGGTCAACAGTATGAATTCAGGTCTAGAGGGATAGTCATTAATTGGATTTCGAAGTCCTTCAGTGACAATTGTTGGTATCATACCCAGGAAGGAGAACGAAGCCTCACTCTTCATAGGCTTGCAACAATGTGACTGTATTGCAGAACATTTCGATCATGGACTTGACACCACATCAAGCATTGTGTTTGACAAAGGACTTCACTGCCACAATTAGAGGCTACTTGTCTGCTAACTGGTCGCATATGCTCTTTAGCAGTGCCAGGTATGAAGTGAAGGCCACAATCAGATCTGGCCCATAGTGATTATGAGAATGAGTCCTATGTGCCTAGCCCAATCAATGCAATTTTTTATAAGAGGAAGTTGAATTCTCAGCTAGGACCTCAAAAACACTTATTAGGTAGCTAGCAAGGTATGGTGTATCACGGACCTAACTCTAGTACGAACTGGACATGTCAAAAGGCAAGCTTTTTGACCCCTACAAGGAGATGGAAGAATCTAAGCATTGGAGTCTATCTTCAATCCATGAAGAGAGTCATCCTCTTCCTGAAAAGAATTAAGGCTAATATACATATCACAAGGAGAATATTCAGATTGTTCAATTCTGATGGCTTGGAGAAGGCAGATAAGGACTTCAAATTGGAGCAAAGATTGTGCCACCCGCAAGAAAGGTATGAATTCATGCAACTTTGCCAAGAGTTTCCAGATTTATTTTCTTGGAGCTATGAAGACCTAAGAGGGTTCAATCCGAAGCTAGCACAACACACAATTGAATTAGAACCAGATGCTAAGCCCATAAAGAAAAAGTAGAGACCAGTCAATCCACATCATTGAACCTCTGATGAAGAAAGAGCTAAACAAACTGAGAGAGGCAAGTATCATATTTCTGATCAAACACTCAAGCTGGTTTAAAAATTTGGTCCTAGTTAGGAAGAAGAATGGACAGATTAGGTTGTGTGTTGACTTTCATGACTTAAACAGAGCATCCCTCAAAGGCCACTACCCGCTCCCCTCAATGGAGAAAATCTTGCAAGTGGTGTCTGGATCAGAGAGATTCTCTCTCCTAGATGGCTACTCAGGGTACAACCAGATCATGGTGAAAGAAGATGATCAGTTCAAAACAACTTTCACCACCAAATGGGGCACCTATGCCTACAGAAAAATGCCATTTGGATTGTCTAATGTCGGAGCCACTTTCCAAAGGGCAATGGATATGGCATTTAAAGGGCTGATCAACAAAATAGTACTGATCTATCTGGATGACATTACTGTGTTCTCCAAAAATGTAGCAGACCACCTTTTTCACCTAAGACAGGTGTTTCAAAGGTGTAGGAGATTTGGGGTATCATTGAACCCTAAAAACTGCATATTCTTGGCCCATGAGGGCAGGCTTCTAGGCCATATTGTGTCAAAGGAAGGTTTGGAAATTGACCCAGAGAGAGTTGAAGCAATAAGAGCATTGCCATTGCCAAGCCATAAGAAGTCTCTTCAAAGCTTCTTAGGAAAAATCAATTTTGTCCGCAGGTTTGTACCAAACTTTGTTGCCCTTGTCAAGCCAATAATATTGATGTTGAAGAAGAGTTTGGCATTTAGGTGGACAGCTGAAGGAAAAGCAAGTTTTGAGGCCATCAAAGAAGCTATATCACAAGCCCCAACTCTCATGAATCCAGATTTTTCTAAGGACTTCATACTATATGCCTTTGGTGGCAGTGACACAATTTTTGTAATCCTAATACAACAGAACAAAGAGGATATAGAGCAGCCAATTACTTTCTTCAGCCAGGGTCTAGAAGATTACGAGGTGAGATACTCCTTCATCAAAAAGCAAGTCCTGGCAGTGATCAGAGGTTTACAGAAGTTTAAACATCTGGTTTCAAACAATAAAATCCAACTGTTAGTCTCCCACGCAAGAGTTAAAGACTTCCTTCTCAGCAAGGATCTGAATGAAAAATGTGGAGGATGGATCAATCGTGTCATGGAGTATGACATTGAGATCAAGATTACTAATTTGGTCCATGAGAAGGGATTGTGTGAACAACTGGCCTCGAGTCAACAAGATGAAACAAATGGTGAAAAGGAAGTTGTTTTTGTCCTGCAGAATAGTCAAGAGGAAGAAAATGATGATGTGCCCACTCCTTGTTGGACTCAGAATATGGTGCACTTCCTTCAAATAGGCATGTGTCCTCCAGAAATGAGTAAAACAAAAAGGAGACACTTCAAACTACAGGCCATCCCATACGTGCTTATTGATGGCATCTTGTTCAAAAGGGATATCAATGGCATTCTGTTAAGATGCATTGGGACAGATCAGATTGAGAGGGTGTTACAAGAGTTCCATGATGAAGCAGCTGGAGGCCATTTTTCTCCACATGTGACAGCACTCAAGATCATGAAGGTGGGTTATTATTGGCCCAGGGTGTTTAGTGACTGCTATGCATGGATCAAAAAGTGCAAGAACTGTGCGTTCTTCAGAGGCAAAGAAAGGCTAACAACACTTCCATTACACCCAATTTCAGTTGACCAACCATTCATGCAATGGGGATTGGATTTCATTAGGGTCATCAATCCAAATTCGAGCCAAGGCCACAAATGGATTCTGACAGCAACAGACTATTTCACCAAGTGGACCGAGGCAGTGGCACTCAAAGAAGCTAATGAGTCTAGCATATTAGATTTCTATGAAGGGATAGTAACCAGATTTGGAGTGCCAACCACCATTATATCAAACAATGCATTGGCATTCATAGGTTCCAAAATCACATAATGGGCTGTCAGGAATGAGATTTACTTGAGCACTTCATCAAATTATTACCCTCAAGGTAATGGCCAAGCTGAGTCCACAAACAAGAACCTGCTAAGGATTGTCAAAAGAACTCTGGATGAAAATCAGATAAATTTGCATACGAAACTCAAATCAGCCTTATGGGCTGATAAGACAACACCCAAGAGGTCTACAAGAAGCTCTCCATTCAAACTTGTCTATGGGAAAGAGGCAGTGTTGCCTATATCACTTGAGTTGCCAGCATTGGAACTCATGAAGCAGCTGGAGATGTCTGAAGTTTGAACCAATGGAGGCCAAGTATGTAGAGATGATGGAGTTGGAAGAAACTAGAGAACACGCACTTCAAACAATAGAGAAGGATTGGGTCTTAATCAAGAGATGCTTTGAAAAGAAGGCAAGAACAAGGACCTTCCAGGAAGGAGACCTAGTTTTGAAATGGGATGCAGATCGGGTAAAACTAGGAAGGCATTCCAAGTTTGATGCCATTTGGAGTGGCCCTTACATAATCAAAAAATGTAAAAGTAGTAATGCTTTCCAATTGTCTACATTGGAGGGTGAAGAGTTGCAGATTCCAGTGAACATAATCTATCTTAAACATTGCTACTAGAAGGAAAGTTCTCACCTTGTAAATACCAGTTTAGTTTCCCTTTCCTCTAAGTGCTTGTGCACGTTGTCTTGTTATAGTTTAAGTTACTTTTCTCCTAAGTGCTTTGCACACTCTGCATGTTCTACTTGGAGCATTTATGATTTCAAATTTTGTATATAGTTGTGGTACTATTTTTTTGCTCTTGCGCAGCCCATTCAAGAGACAGATGAAGCCCCGGGTCAAGACAATTTTCTACTCTTAGAAACCATCGTTTCGAGATTGCCTATGAAAATTGAGAGTGCAAATAATTGGGCTCATAAATCATAGGCTGGACCAATATCAAATCGTCATTCTTGACTCCATGCCTAACATATATGACAAGGCAATTGGTCTTTTCATCTAGCAGGCAGATACCCCTGTGAGTCGCCAAATTGTTATCCATATTTTTCCCCCGGGTAAAATATTGGATCAGCCACAACCCCGCACTAAAAGAACCTAAGAGATTACATTCGGATCTTGCAAACAGATTATAGGGGGACTCTATAATGGAAGTGGCAGGGCCTGTGAAGATCAAACAATTCTATGCAGGAGAAATTCATAAAACGGCCCTATCGAGTGAATATGGGCCTTAAATCCATTCTACAGGTTACAAATGGGCTCGAAAATAGAACAACATTGTCATAGAGAAGCCAAGAGTAAGAAAAAGAAGAAACGAAAATGATCTGAGGTCTTCGGGCTCAAAATAGTTCAGAACGAGTCCAAAAATTGGCTAAGTATGGAGGAAGCAGTGGGGAGAGCCACGTGTCCAAGCGACGCTTCTCCAAAGTTGAATCCAAAAAGGGAAGCTCAAATGAGCGCCAGGATTCCATGCGTCCAAGGCCCCCAAAATTTACATAGCCGTTGAAAAGTCTTTGGCTAGGTAGGAAGGTGTCAGGTGTTGGCTCAGTGAAAATCCAAAACGGGAGCCCAAGGTGGAGACTCAAACACGCGTCAGCCCTCCATGTAGCAAATGGTCAATAGAGGTCAAAAGGTGGATAGGGCGATCCTCAAAGAAGGCTAAGTATAGAAGTACTGCAGGGGACTGCCACGTGTCTAAGTGGTGCTTCTCCAAAGTTGAATCCAAAAGTGGAGGCTTAAACAAGTGCTAGTTTGCCACATAGCCCAGGATCCGAAAAGGTAAGGGAGAGGTCGTTGAAAAGTCCAAAGACCTGTGGAGGCTTCAAAGTGTGAACCCGATGCTCCTTTAAAAGTAAATCTTGATCAGGCTTTCAAGTGAGCACGGAGCCTCCATGCGTCCAGTCTCAAAAAGGGAATAGAGTCGGGTTGAATAGTCAATGCATGGTGGCAGGCTGACAGAAAGTGCCAAGTGTCCAAACGACGCTAACTCAAGGGTCGAATAGAGAGAGGGTTTCCAGATGAGGGCCAGACTGCCGCGTGTCCCTTGTCAAAAAATATGACCTTGCAAAGCAAAGGACTTAGCCAAAAACATAGAAATTGGGCAGGCCGATGGAGGAAGCACCACGTGGCAAGCCTAAACCAGTAGCGGTAAGGCGAGCCATCGGGGGAAAAGTTGGATTTTTTCCTTTTTGTTCCAAAGATGCAAAAGTTGCAAAATGGGTAGCAGCTCCGCCCAAAGGGAAAAAGTCAGCGTTTTAGCCCGAGTCAAAGTCAAAGCCGGGAAGCAGAGGAAAAGGTGAAAAATTTCCTTTTGTCAAAAAGGCACAAAGATGAAAATTGAAGTGCATCTCCCCAACCAACCAGAGGGTGCCACGTGTCCCAGCGGAGTAGCGGGCCTGCGAGAGCTTGTTGGATTTTGCAATTTTTGTGAAAAAAGGGGAAAAGATAAATTTTGGACCCGTGAACCTGATTTTTGCCCTAATTTTCCCTCCACGTGTCCCATATTAAAAAAGGGGGGGTCCGTTTTTCAAACTGGTTTTCCTGCTCTTTTGTACGGACCCGATACAAACTTCGAAGGGGCATAACTTTCAACTCAAAGCTCAAAATATTACAAATCTGACACCGTTGGAAAGATCTCGGCCTCGCCCATGCCATGGAGATCTGAAACTTTAATTTTGGGGAGGTTAGGTAAAGAAAATTAGAGAAAACATCTTTAGGGACATTAATGCAGGATCTGTTTTTGCCCCAACAACCAGATTAGATTCGATCTACTCCGTCGTTTCCTCCTCCTTCAAGGTGCTAAACTAGTGGTTGATGCAGTCAAGGAAGATTTGGGGGTGGATTTTGTAGGAGGCATTAATAGCAGTGGTTGAGCTTCGACCTAATTTTCCCGCTTCTGTCTCTTTCTTATCTCTGATTGAATCTATAAATGCAGGGGCGAGACTCATTGTAAAGGGTTGGACATTCTTTTGTTTTGCAGGCTCCCTTTTTCTTATGGTAAAGGAACTCATGGAGTTCAGACCTCCCCTCAAAATTGTAATACATTTCTTACATTCTTGCCACTTGTAATGCATTGTATCAATCTGCAGAGAAATAAAATACGTTCGTAATCAATTTTAGATCCTTTCTTGTCTCATTTTCTCTCATCTGGTCTTTCATTATAAATATGGTTATCTGTGCTTGATTATCGTATGTATTTTTTTGGTTTGTGTCTACCAGCAAAACTAATGTTCATCATTCCTTTGGTGCATCACCTTATAGCTTAGTTTGATACCTTGCATTCCTTTTATCCATGTCTCCTTGGGAAAACTTAGATTAGGTTTAGCAATAGGTCCTCTGCAAGTTTCCACGCATGCACCTAAACAAAGGAATAGGAACCAACCTTTAATCTGGAGAGTTTTTCCCATCTGCGAAGTCCCACACTTCGGGGAAAACTCAATGTTATGCGAATCACACCAAATGAATATGCTTTAGAAAAGTAGATCTGATGACTCATTTGGGGGTTACTGTGATTTTGCACTAACAGACATCAAGGAAGGAATCAAAAAGTTAGCAACAAACAAAGCGAAAGATATTGATGGGCTTCAGGTGGAATTTTAAACATGGAGTATAGATGACATTGTGCCATACATAAAAGAGATTTTCAACAGAGTTATTTGGCACAGTTTTCTAGAAAACTGGACAACCAACATTGTCATTCCTCTTCACAAAAGTGGCGACGGAAAACAATCCTTTCAAACTACCACACTATTATGATTAATCATATTTTTGGAAAACTCTTTGGTAGTATGGTGGAATGTAGAACGAGTATTTGGGCTGAAAAGAAGGCATGAGGGCAAGCTAGTTTCAAACCAAAACATTCTACTATTGATCGTTGCATCACTCTCATACACTTGATTGAAAAGATATGGGACAAGCAAGGGGAAGAGGTCTATTGATGTTTTGTTGACTTCAAAAAGGCATTTAACACAGTGCCAAGAAGTAAACTTTGGACCAGAATGAAAGAATATGGTATACCATAAAATTATAGGGCAGTGGTCCATAGGCTTTATGATCAAGTTCAAGCCAAAATAATAACGAAGGATGGCTTATCTGAGTGCTTTAGGAGTGACACAGGGGTCAAAGAAAGGATCCCCTTTATCTCCTACTTTGTTTGGGATATACATAGACAAGTTAGAGGAGTGGATTGACACGATCGGTGGGAGTGGAGTCCACCTAGCCTCTTATGTGGTAAAATTGTTGCTTTATGTTGATGACCTTATCCTAATAGCTAAAAAAATGAATGGATTGCAAGAACACTTGAGAGCTCTAAAATTATTCTATAAAGAAGTGGGGATGTAGGTGAACATGAGTAAAACCAAAATAATGATTTTTACGTTAAGAAGAAAACCAATGCAAATGAAATTTGAGTTTGAAGGTGCTCCCTTGTAAGTAGTAAATGATTACAAGTATTTGGGTCTTGACTTCCACAATAATCTTAGTTGGGAGACCTATAGAGCTAAGAGGATATAAGGGGGATGTAAAGCTCTATATATGCTTCAAAATAAATGCAAATCAACAGAAGTTGACCCTTTTTGGGTTGCTTATTTCTCCGGTGGTTCTATATGGCTGTGAAGTTTGGGGCAACAACACATCGAAAGTGAAATATAGACAAATAGAAAGGTTACAAAAACATTTTATCATAAGTATATTGAAAATAAAATCCACGGTTCCTTACAAGGATCATTCTTTTTGAAGTTGAGCCCTTCCAGATAGAAGCGATGACTTTGATTCGTCTTTTGGGGTACTTGAAGAAAGTCGAAAGCATGGATAGTCCCAGGAGGCCTAGGATAACATTTGAAGAAAAATTGAACAGAAGGAAGTGCACTTGGATGAAGCAAAATGAAAAGTGGATGAAGAACTGGGGAATTAACATGCATGAATGTCCTAACACTAATGAGGATAACAAAAAGTATGTGAGAGAGAAAGTCAAAACTGTCATGTGGACGAAAGAGAATATTATGTCAAGAACTTTAATCCCACATGTGATCTTGGGAAAAAGCACCATATGGAGGTGGAAATAAAGTGGAAAGCTAAAATGTTAATTGCCCAGTTGAAAACTAGTTCGCATCATCTCAGATGTGAAATTGGAAGATGGACAACATCGAAAGAGGAATGGTCTGAAAGAGTTTGCTAGTTTTGCAGGTCAAGGTCTGTGGAAACAAAATGAGATTTCCTAATTGAGTGTGTAGCATATGAGGACATCCAAAGTAGCTATGCTGATTTTTTTAAAATGGAAGCTCTCACAACCCTGTTTGAAGAGGATAAGATTGCAAAAACAACATATTACTTGACTAAAATCCATAATAGAAGGCTCAAGATTAGCAAAGAAATTGAGAAAAAGCAGAAGTAGCGGTTTTATGCCGATTTCTTTGGTGTATTTGGTAGGCTTGTTTTTGTTTTCAGGTCCCATAGGTTACTTGGCCTCGTGGACATCATTAAAATCTTTCAATTCAATTCAATTCATTCGTGTAGTAATTATTTGAGCTCTTTATGTGAAGAGTGGGTTTAAGATGGTTCAATTAATTTAAATCTTTTTTAAAAAGTTATACATTATATTATTCAACTTAATGTTTATTTCTAGTGTGCTCTCATACTTTTTTTTTTGAATAGTCTATAGTATTGTGTAAAAATAATATAAATCTATTTTTACACCGAAGGCGTTCCCCCTATGGTAAAGGACCTCTGGATGTTTTTGCAGCGATGTTAAATTTGACGGCCTCCCGGACGTTTTTTCAACGTATTTAATTTTGACATCCGTTTGACGTTTTTCAATGTGATTAATTTTACAGGTTTTTAGTTGTTTTTTTTTGCTTCACGAGCCTTAGAATCACTTTCTTTGTTTTCTTGCAGGTAGTATAGGCTGAAAGACCTCTAGTATGAACCGCCTTCTAAAGCTTTAAAGAACAAAATTTATTGTATCCTTTTCGGCTGCATTAGTTTTGAGTTTTAAGCGGCTAAAGATTTTTCATTCAAGTTTCATTTTGTTGTACGAGATAATGACTTAAAGGTTTGTCGATGAGTTTCTTCTTCACTCGCTCAAAGATATGAACTATTTTGACTGCCATCTTGTTGAATCCGTTGCAAATATTTGCAAAGTCTTCGTTAAATCTGAGTATTTAAAGCTGAATGAGGTGCAAAGAAGGTAATTACTTTATAACATTTGATTATTTGTAGATTTCTTGGATTAATGAACTTTCTTTTCGCTGAGATTGACCTTGAAACGATGAAATTATGCCAGATCTGTGTGTGAAGAGGATATATTTTTCAACGTATTTAATCAATTAAAAACTTATTCAAAAGCCCACAGTAAATTCTATAGGTTTTTAGTTGTTTTTTTTGCTTCCTGAGCCTTGGAATCACTTTCTTTGTCACACGCTAGGGGTCACCTTGTATGCATTCTTCACCAAGGCAATTTGCATAGGCAAAGAGTGACGGTGTCACAATTATTAGGGAAAAGGTTTCGAACAACAAGTACAAGGAGTGGTGCAACTATTGCGAGAGCCCATATGCCCAACAAATACAAAAGCAAGTCTGGCCACCATTTACAACATAGCCCTCAACAAAAGATATCAAGTTAAAGTGGTAGAGACAAGGGATTTTCCTCTTGTGGTGGAGATGCTGGTTGAGAGAGAGGACCATTTCTGAGAGAGTGTTGTCAACATCCTTGACAAGAATGTCAGGGATTTCAAAGCGCTTTCTTCTGCCATTAGATATGCCATTATGATATTAAGTATAGTGATGGCGGCTCTTCTATGGGACTCCTTGTTAGAGACAATGTTACACCCTACATGTGTGGATATGACTAGGATGGATCTTTGGCAAAGTTCCCTCAAGCCACAAATGGTGTTTTGGGTCTCAGTAGTAGTACAACGAGTCTTGCATCTCAATGGGTAAAGCAAGGTCTTATAAAAAATGTCATAGGCCTTTACATTGCTGGAGGGGGGAGAAAAAGGAGGATACAATTTCTTTAGCGATGATCGTTTTCCTACCTCATCCATGACTTGGGTTCATATGCTTGGAAATCCATCAATTTAATATCTTGAATTAAGACACCCATGTCTCGCTCTCTAGATCAAAATAAATCTCTTAGGATAATCCTCAAATGATTCCTATATGAGTCTGAAATCTCAAAAGCTTCATCAAAGTATCGACATTGAATCTTTATATTGTTACACGAGTGTTTTTAGTGCAAGACTACAATGTTGAACTAAAAACGCTCCTTGTGTAGCCACATAAATATTCAGTGCCAAAGTCTATAGCTTCATAAAAGTAGTTTCTCACTCGTCCTTAGTATTCAACACTATAATATCTTGTTCCCATCTGACCAATATTCACACATATGCTCAAGCACGTCCATCTTGAGATAAAGCACCCACATCATGATAAGCATCTCTTAGTACTCTACACTTGTTATCCATTCATGTATGCAGGTCTTGATATTTGTCCCTTGTTTTTAGCAATCAATTCTCCATCTAATGCACTCCATTTGATATCTAAGCTAATAGAAAAGCTCTAATTTGCAGCCTCTCTCTTTTTAATATGCCAACAACACATGACTTGACAAAATCTAACTTCTGACTACTCTATATCTAAAATAATAGTTTTAGGCATTGCTTGAATATTCTTGATAGTTGCTTGAGAATCAACAAATATTAACATCCAACTTTCCTCTCTTCAAATACGAAAAGAAACGTGGTCAAGGATTACATGACCAAACTCATAAAGAGGCCCAATTATTTTGATCCATAGTTACCAAATTTGGAAACTTGCATCAGTTTGATTCAGTAGCTCTTCATTTTTATACTTCATCTCATGTGTTTTTTTTGTTTCAACTAACATTATATTTTTACAAGTCGATAATTCCTTCAATAGCCACATCAACTCACTAATACAATGCATTTATTCATTACTAAACCTTTCTCCAGGGATCATTACTAAACCTTTGTCCAGGGATCAAGGACTCTTGCATTCTTGATATTTAAGGTCTAGATAATTCATGTCAATTGTTTTTTTGTTTCAACTGCCCTGACTTCTTGCATACACTAAACAAAACATTCAACATATTTGCTAACAAATTTGTTTTTTGTAGAAGTCTATAACTTCTAAAACAACCACACCACCTCACCAGTACCCTACAAATATTAATTACCAAACCTTTATCCAAGGATAAAGGCCTCCTCCATTCTTGACATTTAAGGTCCTGATACACCTGTCATTCGAAAAACCATGAATGTCATCAATTGAACAAATTACTTGAAATTTATGACTCAAACTGGCAGTTATATTATTTTTATTAGATCTTATTACATTTGCTCCGTATCGAATCTACATCTTATGCGGAAGACACTTATTGTTTGGAATATCCAGACAAGATCTTGATATCTTCTAGGACATCCTTGATTCTTCAATGATTGCAACATGTTTTGGCGATGCCATGAAGCACTGGAATTAAAATTTTTGAAACCATCTTGACAATCAAGTCTTACAGGGAACATTCTGATCCATCTTGAACCCCAGTTAAATGACTTCAGCCTCCAATAATATGGTGGTATTGATCCCATGTCTGGCCTCATACCGCCACAACTCACCGTCATGCTTTTACAACCTTCTTGTCCTTTAAAATCTTAGGCTTCTATTAGAGGCCCTGTCTGGTTTACCTCTCAACTATAAAGCATGATGGTCATAAGATTTTTCTTTTTGGTACAATCCTTTTAAATTAATGTATAACGAGCTTTCTCTTCTTGCATTTCTTGTTCAAATTTGTTTTGACCCAGACACACAAGTTAAAATTTTGAGATCAGTTGCTTACCTTATTCCTTAGAAGTCTATAAGATATGTTTTATTACATCAATATGCACCAATGAGTGTTATCCTCCCCATCATGATTGACCTTTATGTCTTACTCCCATGGATTTTCTCACAGCAAGATGTAATGCATTTGTTTGAAGAGTTGCAAAATACCTTCTCTTCTTGCTTTTAGTCCATTTGTGTTCCTCTGTTTCTAATGAAGTATATTGGAAGGGGAAATCTATTGATATCTTCTTCAATGTTGGTAGTTTGATTTCACTTTTGTACTATAAATTGTTGCCTTTCCATCATATGTTATCATTCTTCTTGAGAATTGCATCCTTAATTATAAATTACTATTTTTTGTGTTTTTTTGCACTCATGGTTCTTTCTTTCTAAATATTTAACTACTAAAATGAACAAAAGTTTATCTTGCATATGTTTCACTATTTTTGTCAATTTTTCACCATTTGTGGTCCTCTTGTAAATAATCCCACCACCACCACCACTGCCACCCTTACTCTTATTGGATAATGCATTGCTATTCCTTGCCTAACAAAGTATTTATGGCTGAAATTTCCTTTGATACCATGGAAATAAACCAATTCACTAGGTTTTGTATCTCTATAAGAGATATTCTATTTCTCTCTTTTAACATTATGGTGTTCTGTGTTCGATTATTGAACTGTGTCATTTGAAAAATAATTATTGATCAACAAGATGGATCTACTTAAATCCATATACTTTTCTTTATTTAAACCAATGTATAATACTATATTCTATTTTGTTGGAATCAACTATTAAAATGTTTAAAGTAGAAGTAAAGGGGAAAACTTCACTAATAATTAGTGTTCACTCAACGTTGAATCTAAACAAAGGGAAATGAATTTATGTTACATATAATACTCTCGAAAATTAAGTTTACTGTCTACTTCTTCCTTCTATGTAATCCTTGGAAGATGATCGAGGTATTGATGGTATCTGTTTTGAACCTCCATGTTTTGCATTGTCGTGCTTCTCTACTCTACATTTTGTACTTGTCTTGTGACTTTTCATCTTAGCAATTTGTGTAGAAAGAGAATTCATATATAGCTAACTATCAACATCACTAAATGAATGCATTTTCATCAGCCTTTTATTGAGTCCCAGAATTTTTGTTGTATGTCCTAGAAGGAGGAGGAGAATGCATTGGGAGAGGAGGAAAACGCATGAGCAGGGTGGGAGAACACAACATAGTTTTTCTGGGAACTGAATAGTTCGAGTAGGCCTCTGAATCCTTATGTGCTACTATAGGGTTGCATCTGTTTGAAGATCTTGTTCTTCCATTTTCTGATTCATGTTGTTTTATAAGCCCATATTCCTTATCCCTTGCTGATTCATGTTGTATTGCATGGTATTTATAATTTTTGACATTACTCTTGCCAGCTATTCATATTCATTTTATAGTTATGAAAATTCACTCCATCAATGACTTTGTTCCTACTTAGGGATAATCTTAGAGATTTCTTGTTTTTCCATCTATTTAAAAATTTTAAGAACTCGGGATTTTCCAGCATATGACGAGTCTGTGAAGAAACCCCACCTCCCTACTACAGATTTGCGTGATATTTTAGATGGGAAATCTTTAATTTATAGTAGGATATTTGAGTCCCTTACAAATCAACATTCAAGTAAAATGAAAGTGGCTACTCTGAAGGCAGGGATAGAGAGAAAGGATTATGTGAAAGCTACCCTGAAGAGAAAGTATGTGTTAGTTGATGAGAAAGGTAGAGGAAATTATGTCCTATATGCATTGTGCATCCAAGAAGAAATTACCAACAATATCCTTGGTGAAAAATGGTGTTGTTCTATTGCCATCACACCACAGAATTGTAAGAGTCTCAGGATCTGGAGATTCAAGTAAGAAACTCTTGATTTCTAGGAATCTAAGATGAAGTGCTCATAGTGGATAATTTGATGATGATGCACATTCTAATGGCTTTCATATCACTTCAAAGGCTAGGGATTTTAGTGAATACTATGATGGACGTGTATCTGGTAAAAGCTTGCATATCCATTCACAATTTAATTCTGATTCTGAAATTCTTTTAAGTACCAGAGTTCACAAGAGTGAGTCTAATGATTGGCCAAAGAAGCCTACTCAACCCCACTTGTCAATTGAAAGATTGGAAACAAGTCCAGTTCTACAGAAAAGAAGGATCAACAATCAAGTTTTGAAGCACAACTATGATAGTATTGCTCAACATGAATCTCATAGTCTAAGATCTGATGGGCTGAATGATTTTATCTGCAAAGATCGTCAAGATGGTGTTATTGGAGACGAGTTGGCGGGGCTCATTTTCATGTGTAATGATAGACAAAGAATTAACTGTTTGCAATATAAGGTGTTTGGTATGCCCAAAGCAAAGTTGAGACTTTTAGACCATGTAAAGCAAGGTACTAAATTGTTTCTTTTTGAGTGTGAATCTAGGAAGATTTGTTGCATATTTGAAGTTGCTTCTTATCCTGGAATTGAGCTTGATAATGATGCCTTCAGAGGATCTGAAGTTGACTTCCCCTTACAGTTATGCTAATATTCAATATCTGAGTAATAAATATGTAGATGGTTTTTATGTTCTGCACTTGTAACATTATCAGAGACATGATCAATGTTGAGTGTCCTTTTAAGATGTTCAATGATTTATTACAATTTGATATTATAAATTGTTTCCCCTTATTTACGAAACAAGCTATTTTGCCAAATTATGTTAATGAAAACCTCATGTTAAATTTGATGTCCATTGGATTGTCGTAAGGAAATTTCAACCTTAAATTTGTGTACATTTGACCATCACTTCAAAGGTTTTGTTTCCTTTTGCTTGAAGAATTTGAAAACACTAATATCTTGGCCATATGGTAGAGTTGGGCCCTATTTTTCTGAAATTGTTTCTTGAGACCGACATAACCGTGCAACTAAATTGATGCCATTTTCACACATCAGTGGGAAATTTTCAGAGCATGCAATAGAGTAATTAATCAATATGGTATGTGAAAAATTCAAGATAAGAACCTTGTAATTGATATCTCAAAGTGGATTTCAGATAGATGTATTGAAGATATATATGAAAATGGCATGAGGTTAAAGCTGTTTCCAAACAGTTACTGCCGAGACAAGAGAATTATAAGCTTGTCTTTTGAAGTATGTATATGAACTGCCAATGTCGAATATTATTCCTCCTTGGATTTCTTCATCTCCTCTCTTTGCAAGAAGTTTTTTCCCAATGATCATCTGTGCAGTTCCCGCATAATAGTATTTCCTGATAAATAAGGGAGCAATCTGCGACTATGCTTGTAGATTGGTTTAGATGAAAAAAGAGTTCAACAATTACAAAATTACACGTTTCAACATACATGTTCGATTTTTCCTTTTTATTGTTTCCCGTTTCTTTATGTTAACCAACAACAACACATTTTTAATGTCTTCATCTGCACACAAATACCTAAAAATTTAAAATGCCGAGAAAGGACAATGCAAATTATAGTTGTTTCCATCCAAAGCTTTGTACATTATATCACTTTTTTGTATTTTGAATAGTTTAAAGGGTTGGACCTCATGTTTTAGCTTTTTAAATGAAGTGACTCATCTATATTTCTACACATACAAAATCAATCACCCATAGTTTAAACAAACACAACTACAAAAGTAAAAACTATCCCTATAACACATAACATATACCCTTTTTTGTTTGCAAAATGCCTCAAAGAAATGTGGTCTCATGGAATGTTATGATTGTAAGATATGCACAAAATAGCTCTAACAATGGTGCACTCAAACTCGTTGAGGTAATAAAGAAAATTAGAATGTACCATAACCATTTCAGTTTTTTTTAATATATAATTGCATATTCTGTCTCATTTTTAGTTTCATGGAGAGATAATATGTTCAAACACTTAGTCATTCTTTCAATCTACTTTGACAACAACACTTCACATTCATTACATTCTTGAGAGTGAGTATTAGCAAACTTAAATGTCTCAGTTGAATTTGTATTCAAATATTACACAACTAAGTGTTATCTAACATCCCTTCTAATGTATTTCACAACATTTGTTCTGGCTTTAATAGAAAATCAGTATTGTCAATCACACCCCTTATCAACATCAACTACAAAAGTAATAACTGTATTTCTAAATCTAATAACATATACCATTCGGCGTTCACATTGCATTGTACACATGCGATTGCGAGTATTTAAAAACATTTAAAAGGAAAATAAAAAATAAATAATTGAGAGAGGAAGAAAGAACAACCTTAGATTGTTTATAAAGGTTTGTGGACCGACCAAAAAAGGTATACAAGCTCCTTTTCCCCGAAGATGTTCTATATAGGTAGGGAGTCTTAAGGAAGAATCAATCACACACACAGAAACAATCAAAGAACGAAGGGGAGCAAGAGAAAGGAGCACTAGGATAAAGATAGGAGCTCTTCTGGACATGAATACCAGTCCCATTCAAAGAATATCTGGTCCTTTCTGCATACCCATATGCCTTTTATTTCCAAAAATAGTGCAGCCTTTATGTGTTAGATCTCTGGCATGGCGGGTTTTGTGTTCTGTGGTCGTTTTGTCTTGTGGGTTTGTTTCCAAAGTCCTTGATTTTCACAGGGAAGAAAGCCCATTTGTTTTTTTAATGTGTTATTTGTGCCTTTTGGATTTAATTCAATGTTCCGTCTCTTTGAAAGGACTGTTAAATGATCTAAAAACTGGTGCCCTTAGCTTGATTCCTTCCCGACCGATCAAACGCTCTAATGTAAGCTTTGGTGCTCATTCAAACCCCGTTGGAAGAAAATCCATTACGTTTCATCAGATCTTCATGGAAGGAGTGATTTGATTCATTTTGCAGCATTTTATGAATTGGGTAATCAGGAAAATCACGATCAATCAAACTTGTATATCATTTTATCGTGGCTTTAATGCTATCTGTAACTTCCTCGCCTTCATAGTCTTGCACAGTGAGAAAAGCCAATTGTTCCTTTTTTGTTTTGTTCAATCTCTCCGTCGGAGGAACCTGTTATTTGGTCAGCAATGGTATTTCTTTTTTCTTATTTTCATCGCGATTCATATGTGGTATCCATGAACTCCCCTTGGCAAGAAACCCATAAGCCCGATAGTATTCCCTCCTCAGATCTCGATGCAAGGGCTGATCCGATTCATATTGCAGTATTATATGAATTCGGAATTGGGAGATCGAGAAAATCGTGCAAAACTGAATCTGCTATTTCGTTTTATCCTTATTTGCTATTGATTTCTATCATCCCATTAGGCACATCAAGGAAACCACATCAGGGGACGAGTTTAGGCATTGTAACAGGGCTGTGGCGGGAGGAGTCTAAAACACCCATTCGAGAGCTTGGGGCTTAGCATCTGTCGCTTCTTGACCAATTGCTTAGCAATTCACATTTTGGGTAAATGTATCGAATGCATACATTTTGATTTGGTGCTTAATAACTTAGGTGAGAACTTCGGGATTGGGATCTGATTCATGAAGCCCCATTTATTTGACTGGCAATCCAGGAAAAGATTCTTGCCATGGGCTTTTTGGATAAATATTTTAAAGTCAGCTACCTGAAAACTTTGGGATTGCAGTCTAATTCATGGTGCCCTTTCTTGAGTGGCAATCCAGGAAAAGGTTTGTGGAATGCCCTCCATTAATTGGCACCCAGATATGCATCAGCATATAACCCTGGTTAAATGTAGAGTGGGCCAAACTAATGACGTTCCCTTGCTTGACTGACAATCCAGGAAAGATTCCTGGAATGCCCTCCATTTAACTGGCACCCAAATACGCATCCTGTAACCTGGGTTAAATGTTAAATGTAGGAGTGGATCAAATGGGACATTTTTTTGCGCCCAATTTCTAAAATAGCTTTGTATTTTTGCACTCTCAATTCCCTAATTCCCAAAGTAACAATTAACAATAGTGAGTGGATTCAATAGTGACAGAGACAGACAGTTCAAATTTATATTGAAGGGTTGAAATAAGAATTTTTGGGTTGCAGGAACGGCTGGCCTAATTTTGCTAGGCTCTAAGGTCCGATCCTTGAGGGGGGGTCTCTTCAACAAAAATGTGATGGGGAATTGTATTCTGCCTCGTTCCTTTTTAACATGTAAGGCTTGGGGAATTCCATCAGCTGCCTCCTTATTTGGGGATGCTCCAAAAACACGCACTATTGACAGCTGAAGGTTTAGATGCCAGGCCGTCGGGGTATTTTTCCATCAAACTTGCTCTGGGCATGAGGCCGACCTTGTCTCTTTGTTGTGTAACATATTGGTGTGGCCCGGCAGTCTGTAGTAGTAAGTAGAACATGAAACATCTTTCAAGCTAGTCAGTGAAGCCTGGCCCTGTTGACTGGACGCGCTTTTATTGAAACCCACCAAGCTATGATGTCCGAGGCATGTTATTTTTGAAACCCACCACACTATGATGTTGAAGGCATGGTATTTTTGAAACCATCAAGCTATAATCTCTGAGGGATTAGCTGAACATCTTTTGAAGGCTTGTCAAAGCTGACATTCTTGGAATTGAGTATTTAGATGCCTTGAGCGGACACATGTAATGACTTATTTGAGGGTTATGGTGTATCAAACAATCTTTGCTAATTTGATCTCTCTCAAATTTTGTGCAATAATGGATTTTTAATGCTTCCGGTGCTTGTGAAGGTTTGCTTGCAATAGCATCTGTTATGTTTTGATTTATAAAAATACTGGTACTTGCCAACTTGACCAGAACACTTTATTCAAGATAACACAATCCTTATTTAGGCATGAGAATGCATCCTCCTTTAACAAACCTTTTGTTTCTTCCAACACAGTCAGCTCCTGTTGCTACATATTGCCACTGTGAGTGTGTGTCCAACCCCTTGTTTCGTCAAATTTTCTTGTATGAGATTTAGTATTGTAAGGCCTTATGTTGTATTGATATGGGTCATGTCTTGGTTATACCATACAGGACTGGACATCTCGATTGCAATCACTACTAAGGCAACTGTTGCTGCTTGGTTGAATTATTTCCATTTTTGCTAGTCCCTTTTTCTACCTCATTTTTTTTTTTGGGTTGCCAACATTGGATGGTTGGAGCATCGAGTATGGTCTTGGTTGTGTTTCCTTATTTGCTTTTTAATTTGTGGAAATACTTCTCATCTCTTTTTGCATTGTGTGCTTGATAACATGTACTTGACCTTCAACCTTCTTCGGCGGGCTGAAGTGCAGGCTTTTAAGACATACAAATGTTTCTGCTGCGGAGTTGAACCTGAATTTGCATGTGTTCGTGGATGGAATTTACAAAATTCATATTTGAAAGTAATTGTTTCAGATTCTGACACCTTGCCAGACTCCTGAGGATATGGCTTGTTAAGTGTTTAATTGAAGAAATTTAATTCAGGCTGTGACCATTACCCTGTAGAAGTCAAGACTGGGTTTGGGATCCTCTTCAGCAGATCAATCAAAAACAATAAGTTAAACTGATCTTTCTTGGTAAGCCATACACTTAAGTTCAATAGCTTTGGTGTCTTTGAGTGAGTGGCATGGTATCATGCATAAATATGATGAGTTAAATTAAGTTCAAATTTTCCTCTTTCCTATCTCAGTTGTTTTCTTACTGTATCATTTGTTTGCCTCTTGTTTTTGACTGGCAATATTGCCAAATTGTCTTGAAGATTTTGTCTGCTAGTGAATATTACCTGCCCAGTTGCCATCACCACAGAAACATTTATGGTTCCGTTTCCTTGTGATGTTTTTTCTCCAACTCTAACACAGGAAGATAATTTGTGAACCATTAAAAAATTCACTGTCAGTGCTTCTTTGTATGATTGTTTTGCTTATTTCTTTCCTGTGGCAATGTTATTGGTGCACAATGTTTAGAATCCGACTTTTCTTGCCTGCTATTTGAGTGTTGTGGTTTGCTCATCATTAGTCCCCAGCTATTTTGATGTCATTTCTGATTCGGTGATTCTACCATGGAAATGCATTTGAAACTAATTATATTAAGTTTTACGGTCTCTGTTTTATTGATCATGGTCTTTTTTGAGATATACTTACAGCCAAATTTTGTTCCCTTACAAATCAAAGTCTAGACCTTTACTTGATTAATGTCCTGTAGTCCCCGTAGGATGCTATGGTTTGTTTTATCACACTTTTGAACAATATCCATGAAGACTGAACCCAAAATTTTTGTTACCATTTCTAGGTTACTTATTATTGATATCTATTCTTTTCACAAAAGAATATATTTTTTCATAAAACTTGTTCTTTGTTAATTGGTATGTCCTCATGCAGGGATTGTTACCGTATATCATTTTGCTTGATTTTATTTTTGCACTTGTTCATAATAGATAAAAATGCCAAAGGATTGCAATAGCTTGGTTTTGCGCAAGGCTAGGAGGTCTCATCCCTATGATAGAACTCAGTCAAACCCAAATAGTCAAGGAAGCACAGCAAAAGATGGAGAGATAAATGCTGAGAAGAAACAGTGGGATGATGCTAGATGCCCCATTTGTATGGAACATCCACATAATGCAGTTCTCCTGTTATGTAGTTCTCATGACAAGGGTTGTCAACCTTACATGTGTGACACCAGTTATCGACATTCAAATTGCCTTGATCAGTATAGAAAGCGAAAGGAGAACTGGAAGAACAGTGCAACTCAAGATGTTGAAGCATATAATGAGAATCAAGGAGGTGAAGAAATGGATGAAGATACTAGGTCAGATGGACCAGGCATACATAGAACTCCAGGAGGTGAAGCTGTGGATTTGCGATCAATGCAGGATTTGAATGAAGATACAGGCTTAGGTGGCCCAAGTAGACATAGAAGAATAGAACAACCAAGTTTCTGGACATCACTGTCAGGAGGATTTCAAGAAACACAAAATAGGGGAAGAGATGATTTACCATTTGTAAATGCAACAGCAGGTGTGGGAACCGAAAATAATTTTGAATTTGCATTGTATCATAGAAATGAAATTGAAGCACCTGTAGAAGGAGAACTGGAGTTGAAATGCCCACTCTGTAGAGGGTCAGTGAGTGAGTGGAAAGTTGTAGAGGATGCTAGGAACTATCTTAATTTGAAGGTCAGGAGCTGTGCCCGGGAATCATGCTTTGTCAGTGGTACATATGATGAACTGCGCAAGCATGCAAGAAGAGACCATCCTAGGACAAGGCCAGCTGATATTGATCCTTCTCGCCAGCGAGCTTGGCGGCGCTTAGAGCATCAGCGTGATGTTGGTGATGTGCTTAGTACCATCCGTACTGCCATCCCAAATGCAATTGTTCATGGTGACTATGTTATAGAGGGTGATGAGGGTGATGAGGGTATGCCTCTTGACCAGGGCATTGATCAGGTTACACGAGGGCCATTGTTTACTGCTTATTTCTTATTTCGTATGTTGAGTCCCATTGGTTCCAGTGAAGTTACTGGAGGTTTTCCGGCAAGAGTGAGAGTTTCAAGTAGGCATCATACCTCTTCAAGTAGGCTGCATGGTGGACATCCAAATATGTTGGGTGAAAACAGTATGGATTCTGGTAGTGAAGAAACTGATAATATATCAGGTAATGGTGCTGCTGGTCGGAGAAGGAGGAGGCGTTTAAATAGAGCCAGGCCTGATGAGGAATTCTGATAAGATGCCTTTCATTTTGCCAGTTGAAAATACAAGAGAATCATACCTTGTGACTTATCAAAACTGAAGCATTCATCGTTAAATTGTCTCTGATAGATTAATTGTACATAGTGCTTCATTTATTTTCTGTATCTATGTTTGAGATTTTGCAACAAAATGTCTGCCATTGTGATTTGTTTGATTCCTTTTTAAAAAGTTAACATTCCCGCATGTAATTTGCAGATTTATTTGTGATATAATCATTTGATTTCTGATATGTATTACTTACGGTGATAATGTGGCTGGTGTTCAATATTTTAAATGCATATTCTTGTACTGTTTTTATGAAAATCCAAATTCAGTCTGTTCTAATATTCTATGATGTGTAGCACATGGACTTTTCAACTGTTCCAGCTCTTGGCCCAATCAAATTTTGGTATTCAAATATTGTGCCTAAGATTTTGGGGTACTTCTAAACATCCCCTATTTCCCTATCCTCTGAATGGGAGCTTGACAGATGCTTTTATTCAATGATTGCTAGGTGATTTGTATTTCTCTTTATACACCGGATCTCTGTGTGTTCGTTTCTAGTTGCAGGTTGACCGATGTACCTTGCAAGATCTTGTGCAAGGGAGATGCTGATAAGCATTATAAGAGACCAATCAGTGCGACTTTACCATGTCTAACTTTATGGGATTGTCACGTACAACCCCATATCTCACTATGAAATGAACATCTCGGAAAGATGATTCATGGTAAGTGTTTTTTTTGATCCTAGTCGAAATGCCTAGCATACTGATAACCTCCTTTCGCATCTTCTATATATTTAAATGTTTATATTTAGATCATAGCAGCAAAAAACATTTTAAGTAAAAAGGAAAACCGCATTTCTGGTTTTGTTATGTGGTGGGTTGACACAGATTCACTCTTTCCATAATCTGAGTTGACCCCAACTCAGAAAACTATTATACGGAAAGGATTTTGTCTTTGCCAAAATATATTTCTATAATTGTGTATGAAACTGTTTGACATTTCTATGTTTTGGGCCACACTTTGTGGTCCATCATCAGGACGTTTCTTATTGTTTTAAGCTATTTTGTCTTATTATGAACATGACTACTATATATTATATTTCGTGCAAACTTCTCCATGCACTTGGTATATTAATTTTATCGATTTTATCTTTAATATACCCAAAAATTACATAATTTTGACATTAGATATTAAATGAATATATTCCTGTTCAAGAAAAGGAAAGGTCTTTTTATAGTCTGCAATATCAGGCGCACTGGTTTAGGTCTATAGAATAACTTAATGTATATAGGTCTGCCTCATATGCCTACTATGTAGGAGACACCTCGCTGTCATTTAAATCATGTACATTCAGTACCCTGTAAAGGATTAAAATACAAATGTAAAATGTAATATTACGACATACTATTTCTTAATTGAGTTGTCTGGGTGATTATGGAAAACAAAACATTGTAAAGATGAGATCAAGCTTTGTTTTCCATTGCATTCTTGGTCCATAAATATAGATTTTCCACAATATATTGGGAAGTGTAATTTGTAAAAAAATGTCATTTTTTTTCTTAACGCTGTTTTGAATTTGGCACACGCTAATTTGATACGAACATGCATTATTGTCTCCTCATCACGGTCATTAAATGTCATTTTTTTTCTTAATGCTGTTATTGAATTTGCGACACACTAATTTGATACGAACATGGACTTCAAAATAAAATTTAACCAATCTACCATAAATTAAGGATACAAATTCTTTTGAGGTTGTCATTTGTATTGACGTGAATCGAGGGATTCTAATGAGGTTGTCATTTGTTAAATTTGAGCATTAATCGAGCCCAACCAGTTTGGAATTAATGCCTAGAATTACAATCAAGTCAACACAAGGCTGCTGGATCATGCAAGAACATTGACAACTTCGATTGTGGGGCTTCCTGCTATTTTTCAGGTAACACCGGCTTAAAACTAATGGCGAGCCCCCCACTTGTTGCAATCATTGAATGTCCCTACTTGGAGTTGAACTTGAACTTAGGTGGATGTTATACCGACTACACACCACACCTTTACCATTGAATTGTACGCTTAACAGTTTCTCTTGAAGTATTGCTAAGGTTCACTTTCGTTCTAATTCTAGTACTGTTTTATGGCCTTGGATTTTGGACATGTATCTCCGATGTAATCTTGCTATTTTCAGATATGAGATTATCTGCGCTTCCTCTAGGATATTGTTATGGTTCCATTTTGTCATAAGTTGTTAGATCCTAAAAACAGTGTTCTACGGCCTATGTCAGAAAGTGTTTTGTTTAAACAACTCTAGTTCTTTAAAAGTATAGAAACCTGCATTAGTACAAATATCCTATTTACATCTATTTCATATATGTTGAGACATCAATCTCAAGATTCTTATGTATTGTTTTTCACATACTATATTGATTAATGACACCAATATCTTTTCTACTAGGTTAGGGTTACGGGGATTGGGTATGTTAGTATGACAATTTTTTTGGGAGGCTGAGATACGGCATTTGGGTATTGTATCATTTGATTAAGAGTTTGGAGCTCGACTTCCTTGTGTAGTTAGATTGAGGTCATTTATCACTGAGTCAAATAATACATACTTCAGATTGCAATAGACAAGTTTGACATCTTAAACCTTAGCTATTTGTGGTGATGTATTGCTGCCCTCAATTTATTTGATTTTCTTTCACGATTTGGTTTGTATGATTGATTCTTAAAAATTATTCCTGTTTTAAGCTTTTCTTTTTGTGATACGTTCCATTATTATTACCAATTTCGTTTTCAGCCCCGTCCAAAATACTATTAATAATCTTATTTATGAATATGTGCTCATTGAATAGTATTGATAGTGTTGAATATATAACGAACCTGTATGGTGTTCTAATTAGTTAGGAAGTTGTAAATCAGTTATAACTGAAGAAACTATAACTACTTCTCTTAATGATAAATACACCCTCCCTGAGTCATTCGAACCAGTGCAGTTTTTGCATCTTTATCTTCTTGCTCTATTTTCTTTATGCTTCTAGATCCAACAATGGTATCAGAGCAATTGTGAGAGGTGAGGTCGACAAGAGGTACGGTCGACGCAGGGGCAGAAGAAAGGAGTTGTGTGTTTTTGTTGTTTAGAGATTCGTGGGTTCCTGAAGACACAGTCGTAAAAGTGTGAAAACGTGTCCAGTTTGCTGTGGATTGTTGTGGCGTCATTGTTAAAAGCATAGCTGCAAAAGCCCTTGTCAAACACAAGTCACACAAGTCGTAAAAGCCCTTGGCACCAGCAAAAATTGTGGGTTTATTTTCACAAGGGCAGAATCGTGAAACGTGGGTCATAGAAAAATTATAGACATCTATTTCAAAAAATTGTGGAAAGCTATATTGCTCCGCTGAAAATCGTGGAAAGCTATATTGCTTTGTTGAAGGAAAAGGTTTTTGTCTGCCACATATTTTGTGTATGTTGTAGTTTCTTTCTACCACGTATTGGCATTAAATATATTTTGTTTCTTATTTGGTGGGCAAAAAGACCCTATTTCCATTTTTATTATTTTCATAATAAAATGGCAAATATTTCAAATTTTATTTTGCTGGACTTGCAAAAATTAACGGGCAATAATTTCAATGTTTAGAGTCGTAAGATTTTAACGGATGCGGAGTTTCGTGATTGTGAAAAAATAATCAAGGGTGATGAAAATTGACCAGCGACGAATTTCGAGGATTATGACAAACGCCATAAAGAAGCATTATTGTTTCTAAAGTTGTCGACATCAGATGATATGATACCGTGTTGTCCACTCAAAATTTCCTTGTTTTTGAGAAGTTGAAAATTGAAATTTTTTAAGTTAAAAGCCTTCTCTGTTGTCCTGGTAATATGAAATGTCAAGAAATTGGAAAGAATCTGTATTTTTGAGTCATTTTGTGTAATTTTCGGGCATGTCGGACATTTTCGTCCCAAGTGTCCCAAGTTCGTTCGGGCTCTCTGTCCCTCGATCAGGGGATTTACCCAAAGTCCGCTCCCTTCGCATCATTCGAAACTTTTTGTCCCAAGTGTCCCAAGTTCGCCCGGGCTCATTGTTCCCTTTTCGTCCGATTCGGCCGAATTGTGTACTCTGTGTACTTTCGTCCCTCATGTCCCAGAAGCATTTGTGCATACTTTTCCTGCATCGCCCATTTCGGCCGAATCACGCTTTCGCGTCCCGCGTGTCCCAAATGAACCAAAGGCCATTCAAGTTGATTTTTCCCGCTCTTCACAAATATCTTGCTTTCCAAGTTGGTAGATGTGTATTTAATGCGCATTAATTGTCTTTCTCTCTCCCAAATGGCTATATAATGAACTGCCCCCTATGCGTTTTGCACATTGCTTTCTTGCTATCCATTGCTCATACCTTTGTGATCAAATTTTTTGCGCGCATACTCATTTCCCCTGCAATTTCGTCCCGAGTCCAGATTGCAACCTTGGCTCCTCAAATTGCTAACAGCATGAAGATTAAATTCCTAGGCCAGGAGCAAGTCTCACCGCTCGAGTCTACCGTTCCCGATATCGGGGACAGTGAGGTTCGCCACCTCGACTTTGGAGATTTTTGGGCAAGAATGACAGATGCGAACCCTTCACCTATGGCACAGATGATTCATGACAGTGGTTTGGCATTCGCCGGTGGTTTCCCTATCTCGGTGCAATGTATAGATACAATGCTCTCTTGCGGTGCTCATTTCAATCTTGACTCGAGTGAGCTGACGAATGTGCATGGGGAACTCATCGCCAAACTTGACGCTGCTGCCATTGGCGCTGCCCTAAGAATTCCAGAGATGGACAATGCTATAGTAATTTCTTAGACCCAGGCACAAGCCCTTTTCGATCAAGGCAGTGAGAAATATAAGGCGCGGGTGGCGAAGTCCTGGCTTAAAAACCCTAAAAAGGGGGCGTCTTGTCTATCCAAGGTTCTTTTCCGTGCAGATTTCAACGAAGAACTGTCGGATTTTATAATCCTACTGGCTCGGGTCATGGGCTTGCTCTCTACCAATGAGTTTCATTTTTGGATGTGCCCCCTCATCAATATGGTGTGCGAAGGAACTTAGAATATTAATTGGGCAGAGATCATCAGTATGAACCTAGCGGAGCAGTTGTCCAATGTACATCAAACAAAGAAATTTTACATGACTTCATACTTGATGTATACTCTGGCAGCATCAAGGCAATGGTTTGGCTTTTCATACATTGATGCTCATAAGGGTGACCCCGTATATGCCTACTGCCCTCAGTTCACCTTGGAAACTAGCAATCGCAACTTCAGAAGGGTGAACAACGCTTTCACCATGTACATTGTCAAGCTTCTGGAGAGCGACACAGCGAGGAGATTTTCTGATGAAGCTATGAATTTGATATCGCACTACGGTGCCTACTTCATCCAATTTAGAAAATTTTCCTATATAAGGCTTGCAGGGTATGAGAGCACTCCTCTCAAGCGCCCCATGTTTTGCAATGATAAAATGGCCTTGATAGAGGTATGCAGGCAGCTGGACAAGTTGCATAGAACCTGCAGGGATAAGAAAATTACTGGCTTGCACTTCCCCATCACTTTGGGAAACTACACTTGCAAAACAACCCTAGATGCTCAAAACATAGAAAGAGCCCTGGCTCCCATCACTGTCCATTTCTTCAGGCCAAGAACCTGTTTTGACTTGAAGTTTATTGAGCAGAACATCAAGATCACTTATCATCATAGTGCAGACACAGGATTATTGGGCTGATTGTGCTGATGATTTTGAGGCAAGGAGGAGACACTACGATAGATTTTCTCTTCAATTAATTCAAGAACTTAACCTGTATCATGTTCTTAAAGGGCTCTAGGATGATAATTCCGACTTGTACTCATACGAATATGATAACGTCGTCAAACACACTCCTTTGGAGGATTTGGATTGGTTCAAAAAGGAGAAGGACGATCTGGCAGAAATCCTAGCTCCCGTCTTGGTAAGAACCAAAATCTGGTTTGATAAGAAGGTCTGTGAGCTTAGAAGGCACTCAGGGGAATCCTCCTCCAAGGATACTACAACACCAAGAAGGGATGCATTGACACCCAGTTCAGAAACACCTGTGCAGACCCCTCATGCCTCGTCAACTCAAGGTCCCACAGTCTCCACTCCTTCATCGACCCAAGTATATCAGAAGAAAGTCAAGGAGGTTAAGAAAGAACCTATTGAAGAAAAGCCTACAGTGAAGCATTCTGAATTGCCCTCAGGCCCATAGAACATCATTGTTCTCAGTGAAAGTGAAGAAAGTGAGGTGCCAGCGCCCATGAGTGCCCCTGAAGCCTCAATAGATAAGGACAAAGAAGTCCAAAGCACTGAACTTCCAAGCACTGTTGATTCCTCCGCACCAGGAGTCCTGAGTGCCCCGAGTGCCCCACTCATATCTCAACTAGAGGCAACAACAGTGCAAACCTTGGGTGCCATGAGTTCTCTGTCTCTTGGCCCTCTTGCCCCACATTCTTCTTCCTCCTCTTTTGCATGGGTACAGCCTCTTGTTGACAGTAGGAAGAGAAAGTCTTCCTCCCGAATTTCGGGACCCAATTTTGATGCGGTGGCAGCCTTATTAGGTACTACTCCTACTCACGCCAAAAAAGCCAGAAATACCTCCAGGATAGTGTCTGATGCTCATGGCCAACAATTCCTGGAGATAGCCAAGCCTAAGGTAGACAAGCCAGAGCAAGGTTTGCAAGCATCCGACTTTGAGCTCTCAAGAATTCCCATGGGAGAGTCTACCTAATAATTCCCCTCACACTCTCCACCCTACACTACATATATTCCGACATCCATTCATGTTACACTTCTTTGTTTCCTTCTTTCCTTATTATCACCTCCTCTCACCTCTTGTTCCACATTGGCATACACCACTCACTCTTTTATCCTCCTTCCTAGTATATGTCTTATGCTTGGTAATCGTACTTACACACTCTCATAGTATGGAAAATTTACTTGAAGGTTCCCCTTCAATCGATCTTTTCATACCCTCTTCCCATCAACTTTGTCAATTACTTACTTCTTCTCACCATTCTTCTTCTTCTTTGTCTTGACGATCTTACTTAACCACTCATGTGGCATGACAATCTTACTTAAGAGTCCCTCTTAAGGATGATTTTTCATCCTGCACTCGCCCATCCTTGCACATCCTCACCATCCACATTTTCCCGTTAACCCCCGTCATCACATCTCTCACCTCCTCTTCCATTCTCGCAAATGCCACCTCCTGTTTTCCCACTTTTCATATCCATTATCCGTCACTTGGCACTCTTACTTAACCACTTTCATCTCATGACGGTTTTACTTAAGGGTCCTCCTTAAGCCCAACTCGTCATTCTGGACTTCTCCTTCATTTCATTCTTCATTCCCCCCATTGATTGTTTCTTCTTCTTGGTTTCCCTTACCAACCACATTTTACTCCTACCATTATCCTTTCTCAACCTATACTATTATGGAGTGCATCTACTATCTTCCACCTGTGATCATGTTCGTTTATGTCATTTTCTCCTTCTTGACCCATCATCCTTCATACTGTTTCTTACCATTATTTTCATGTCTAGTTTCTTCATCTTTCCCTCATTCATTCTCATCCAGTACATCCTATCCCTGCCTTCATCTTGGCATAAATCGTTATCCCTCCTTTATTTACTTGTTCCACTTCATCTTCTCAAATTTTCCCACATATCCACCCCCATGTCTAACCTCCATTATTCCTAGTCTTCTCCTAACATTCACTCATCATATTCCATTTCCGTGCTAATAATTATTAGTGTACTTCTCCTGAAATTCACTCATCCCCATTTTGTTTAGCCCTGTTCACTCTTTTTGACCTCTTCCATTCTATCTTCATTCCTTCCTTCCCCTATGCACACCGATCATTATCAGTGGGCTTCTCCTAACATCCCTTCCTTGGCGTTACCTTCTACACCATCCATTCTCCTTTTTCCTTGCCACCTCTTCATCTTTGTCCATCCTTTGTCCATCTTTTACTGACATTGCTTCTTCTATCCCCCATTCTCTCTTCCCTCTCCTTCCTTTTCTCTACTCAGATCCTTTCTTGTCGCTTCTTCCCCATCTCTCCATATTTCCTTCACCCTCTTCAATATCTCTATTGTCTTCATCATACACCCTATCTCTATTTTCTTGTCATCAACTTATCCTCATTTCATGCATCTCCACGTCCTTTTCCAATTCGTGTCATTCCTCCCCTCCAGTTTCTCTTTACGTTCCTGATATTGCTCACTCTTCACTGAATATCTCCATTCTTGATTTCCTTCATTCTGCATCATTTTATCTGTTGTCCTCTCCTCCTTTCTACTCCTCGTTTTATTTCACTTCTTCTATATCATCTTCCTCCCCCTTTTACTTCACGTTTCCTTCTTATTTCCCCATTAATAACCTGGTTCTTCAACATTGCCCCTTATTTTTTATCATCTCCCCATCCACATGCATTTCCATGCGGTTTGTTCTATATTATTTACCTTGGTTTTCTTCTTGATACCTTGGTTCCTTCAATATTCTTCTCGTATCCACTCGGTCATCCTTTCTTTCCCTATCATTTTCACCTTCCCACTACTATCCTCTTCCTTTCTCTCTCACCCCCACCTTTTCAATCATTTTGTACCAGTTTCTCTTCTATTTTTTGCTTTTCTCCGCATCTTCCTGGTCCCTCATTATTTCTTTCTCTTCTCTATTCTACCTCCTCTTTTGTCTTCTTTACATTCGTCATCATCCTCATGTCCTTCCTTATTCAGTCCTTTCCCATTTTCCTGATTTTACCCCCTACACTCACCTCTTCCCCATTCTCTCTTCCCCTTTCATCCTTCTCTATTATTCTCTTTTACTTATTCTTGTTTGCTTCACCTCCAACGTCTATAGTTAATTTCTTTTCTCGGTTCTATTGTCTCTGTTGTTTTCCATCATTTCTCTACCTTTATCCCTTTCACCCTTCGTCACTCCCTTCATTTTGGATCTCTCTCTCTCTCTCTCTCTCTCTCTCTCTTCATAATTTTACTTTCTGCTATGTCATTTTCTTGTCTTCTTCTTATCCTTCATTATTCCCTTCTTCACCTATCATCCCTATAAGATATTATCTTACTCCTTTTCCGCCTCCTCTACCTTCGTCTGCTCTATCCCATACCTTTGTCTTCTTCACCTTTGAATTTTATTTCTCTTCTCATAATCAACCACTTCTCTTTACACTCTCATTTGTTACGCACTGATTTCCATCCCTTTATTTTCCTTCTTTTTCTTAGATCTATCATCTCTTTTTTCTTCCTTACATTCCTCCTCATGCCACTCCATTTTTCATCATTTCTCTCCATCATCTACTATGTCATTCTCCATGTTGTATTTTTTTTGGTTTCCACTACTTTCATGTTGCACATCTCTCCCCCGTTTTCACCCTCTACTCTGTCATCTTTTCTCTTCTCTTTCCCTTTTAATTTTCCTTGTTTGTCTGTCGTTGATCCCTTCACTTTTCCTCCTTTCATCCTTATTTCTTCCCCTTTCTTCCATCTTATTCTTTCTATTTTTCTATCATCTTGTCAGCTTTTGCCTCTTTCATTCCCTGTTTCTATTTTTCCATCCCTGTACGGTTGGTTTCTTCTTCACCTGACATCATCATCATCTTCCAATTATTGTTTGTTTTCCCTTCACATTCCTTAACTGGCATAGCCTCTACCATCACTCATTTCCCTTACCACTTTAGTTATTTTTCCTGTCATCCTCCCCTCATCTCTTTGCATCATGTCTTCTCCTTCTTTTTCGTCCTTTCTCATCATTTTCTTCTCCTATTCTCTCTCTCTATTTTCTTTTTCTCCAGGCCCATCATGTCCTCTCTATTTCTTCTCCTCTTATCTTTTTCACTACCTTCATATTGCCCATATTTCTCCCTCTTCTATGCTTTCATCTACTCATATATATTCTCTCTTCTCTTAGCTTCCTTCTCTACTATTCTCTTCCTCCTCTTTCCTTCACATTCAAACATGGTTCACACCCCTCTTTGTCAGAAGATGATATTTTCTCCGTTCTATTACACCCCATCCTCATCTTCCTCTCCACAACGGTGCCCTCTCTTCCTGTCAGAGAACTGTTGTCTCTTATATTCTCATCACCCGTCTCATGGAAACACCATCACTTATATCCATTATTAAACCTTCCCATGACTTGTTCATCATGGAGGATACCATAATGGTCATCATCTATCACATTTTGTTTTCTTCCACCAATGTCTGCTCCACCTTTTTCTTCGCCAATGCAGTTTACATTCTTCCACTATTTTCCGAAGAAGCAACATTGCTTTCTCTTTTCTTCATTTACTTATTTTCCGTTAATTGAGGACCTTTCTTATGAAACATGTATTCACAATCATATTTACCATCTATTGGGGCATTTTCTCTCACGCCTCTATCTAATCTGCTCTTCATGTCCACCTTTGTGACCATAATCATCACCCTTGGGGCATTTTATTTACACATTCATCTTCCAATTTTACCTTTGCTAGGGCATCATTATTTTTCATCCTCGTCCCTTTTGCGGACACATGATTTTTCTCTCGATTCCTCACGTACGTAGGATTTCACATTTAGTTGTGCATACTTTGATGTTTTCCTATGACCCACAGGTCATCATGGTTTGCATCCATATTGTAGTGGTCTTTACCCACTCACTAGTCCATAGAATGTTGTCATCCATCTCTGTCGTGACTGCAATTATCCTCTATTGATGTGATATTGGAGTCACCACCATATTTTTCATTATTATTGCAATCTTTTTTCTTGGGGCATCTTTCCTTGGGTATGCATTTCGTCCATCTTTTCATCTTTACCATTTATATCTTTCAAACTCGTGATTGACTTTCTTTCCATTGTCAATCCCAAGTTTGAGGGGTAACACTCAATCAACAATATTTTCATCATTTTTGTCTCGGGGTTTGCCCAATGCAAACCACTCATCAAAAAAGGGCAAATTTAGACACTGGTTTTTGGTGTATCTACTCTCCTTCACCCCACATTTTCCATCCTTTATTAGGCCCCTCAATTTGAACAAATCCCATTTTCCACCAAAAATACGTGTTCAATTAATTAATCTTATTACTTAATTGATCCCCTTTTACATACTTAAACCTCATTATATGCTAAATAATCAAAATTTCCAATCAGGTCATATCGTCCCATCTCATAATTAAATAATCCAAAATCTAATCAAATCATGAACCCCACTCAATCAAGTAAAATCTATATCAAATCCATAATTCCACCTACTCCCTCAAATCATGTCCCACCCCCACTAACTTAACCAGGGTTACTTTTTCCAACCATGATTACTGGATAACCCCTAGACTAACCCCATCTCCAGGATATAAATACATGCCTTCCCCCCCTCTTTTGAAAAAGTGAAGAGTGATAGAAAACCTCTGACATTATAGCCTCTTGCTAATCATAATATCATCACAATGCCATTATAATGCCATTTGTGATCATCTTCATGCCTTTGTAGTTTTCTTAACAAATCCATCATAAGATCATCCAAGTGCCCTTGTTATCCCCTAGCATCACCATAACATTATTCAAGTATGTGTTACTGGTAGATGGCAATTGGTGGTCCCTCTCACGAAATCACCAGCATATGTTCTTTGCCAATAGTTCAACACCCATCCGTTTGGGAACAATACGATCTGTTGCATGATATGACTATGTGTGCACTCCATCATGCTCCTTTAGAGGAACTTGATAACATCTATGAGTTTACTCATGAAATCCACCAGGTAGTAAAAGATTATTTGTTTTCATATTTTGAGAATCTTCTTATCCAATCTGCACTTTCTTGGGCTATATTCGACGCTGAACAGGACCTACCTTTCGAGTTCGAGTTCGAGCCATAGTCTGCTTCTTATGTATCTCTTATCTATCTTTTTATTTGCTTTATATCAAACTGTGTTATCTTTCCATTATCAGATTAATTTCTTAAACGAGGGTTGACATCTACTGAAGAAGTTAACGCTTCTCAGGGCCACTTCGTCAGGAAACCCCCATATAAAATATCTAATAAATTTTCTTTAGTGTCTTTGAGTTGTAGGTTTGTCAAGATCGTAGCAAGGAGCTCATCATCCACTTTACACCCATATCTACCATATTACATCTAAGGTGCCTTAAACCCTCCATCATACAAGGTTGTTTGATTTCTTTGTTTGCAAGGGACAGAAAAATCGATCAACAACAATGTCAGGAAGTAGCTTATCATGAAATATATCTTTTATGACTTTTTCCTAAGAGCTTAGGCAGATAGGCCTTATACCATGGTTCTTTCATCTTCCTAAAGGGTCAATACACAACTTTTATAGACCTATAAAAAAAATGGTTGAACACTTTTCCTTCAACATAGACTCATAAGTAAACATGTTCGATCTTTGTAATACCAAGAAAAGACCCAATGAGAATTTTACATCCTTTTTGGAATGCATTGGTGAGGGATTGCAAGTAAGATTTCCTTGCTCAATACCAGAGAGACAATTGGTTAGCATATTGATAAAAAACCTCATTACATAAATTTATCATTCCACACACAGATGTATTGTTTGAACAATTTATAAGAAGTCATCAAGAAAGGGACACAAATCAGAGAAATCCCTCATTTCTAAGGGCTTACTTAAAACACCCTTCAAGGACCAATCTCCTAGGGATGCCCCTGAAAGCTAGGATAAATCCAAATTATTTAATCAAAATATAAATATAGTCAACAATGACATCATTGATTCTCACTATGTTTGAAAAATTCATAAATAATCCACCCAACATAATTAAATCCAATAAACAACATGATTGTCATCCCTAGAAACATAATCCCCTCCTCATGACAGGTGAAGAAAATTCACTTCAATTGTAGAAATTCTATCTAGCATCTTCCATCAATTAGGACATGTAAACATGATCTCATACCCCATCATCAAACCCTTCGAAGAAGGGAAACCCAAACTGAATTAGTATAAATATAATGAATATTATTAATACCATCTCATAAAAGGGAACTCTATAGATCGATGTATGCTAACTCCGCCATTATGTCCATGCACTTGATTGAACCCATGGAGATATAGAGGTTGAATAATACCTTTAATACAAATAACCTTCAATTAAACACTCAACATGTTCAAAAAATATCTTCCCTAAACACGATGATAATTTGAAGGACAAGGGCCAATCATTAAACAATACTGAGTATGACTCAGTCATCTCGACCATATACTACGACCACGATCTAGTGGCTACAATAAAGATCAAAACTGACTGTGTGGTCAACACTAGATATAAAAAAGAATGGGTCCCTACTACTAAATAATCCGCTACTTCTTCTCCCAAACCACCTCCTTCAGCCAACATCTAATTCCACTGCCACTTCCACTTCCCAACCTACAAATTCATTCAACATAGTAAATTTTTTGGAAAAGACTGCATCAAAAATTTCCATCATGGAATTAATTAACTCTTCTTTGCATTACAACGTATCCTTACACAAATTTTGAATGAATGCTCATGTCCCACACGACATAAACTCACAAAAATTCCAAGATCTAATCGCTAATCTTTCAATACCTAATCCCATTCTATCATGTAGTTCCAACTGACCTCCTTAACCGCAACCTTATTAACAATCAGTCATTACATGTCGAAGCTTTTATCACCCATTACAAGGTTAAATGTGGATTAGTTGACAACAGAGCAACATTGAATATTTTCTCCATGAAACTTTCACGTTGTCTTGGTTACAATGAAGAATAATTAAAAAATGATATCATAACCATTTGTGGGTATGATGGTAATGAAAGAAAGTCTGAAGGAAAAATCACTTTGCCTCTCGTGGTTGGACCAATCACTTTAGACACGTTATGTCATGTGGTAGATGTAGAAGTCTCATACAATGTTCTCCTCGGTTGACTATGGATTCGTGCCATGAAATTCGTCCCATCTCATTCCACCAGTGTATTAAATTCCCCCACTTGGATAAGGAATTTACATTGTGTGTTGATGTCCAACCCTTCAAATATTACAAATTCCTTTAAGGATGGTATCTAAATGCTCACTCCTGTTTGTCGACAGAGAAATACGCTCCACCGTGCATAATATCGTTCTCTGATAGAACTCGTGTCGATCCATATACACTTCCAAAACACACTCCAAAATTATACAAGATTCATCGTCATGAATCTACTAGTCACCCATCATCTTCTAATCAACTAGCGTCTACCAATCCATCTTCTTCTGCTAATCAACCTTCTTTGTCTAATAGTTCCCCTTCCAATAAACAATCATCTTCATCGCCTAGTCAACCTTCTTCATCTATCAACACCTCTTCTATTCAGGTACCATCCCCTTCAGTTAATCAAACTTCATCCTTTAATCCACCCTCTTATTATAAATCATCCTCTCCATCTTTCAAAACTACCAAGATGCCTTCCACGCCGTGTGAGATAACCACTGGTCCCTCAACACATACATTCAAAATCATCGAAAAAGGTTGTGGTGAATACCAATTCCAAGACATTGAGAAATATTTTTACATCAGAAAATACCAATAAACCTATGGTAAACCAATGCTCCTCATCTTAGAATCCATCCCACTTACAAACTAGGTTAGTCAATTTGGAAGAAGTTCAATTATTTAGACAACGAACATATTCCAAGTTCTTCAGGATCTTGGTTATACGATGACGAATTCACTCCCTATTATGAGTCCCCTTAATTTACCAAAGCTCACCAAATAATGAAAAACATGTGATGGAAGGATAAAGGACTCGGTCCAAATGGAAAAGGTAATTTAGATCTGATCACTTGCACCAAAAACCATGGTAAACATAGCTTTGGTTTCAAGATACTTAATGTAGCTCCCGTATTAATCTTGACTGAAAATGATGACACCATTTTTGACAGTGACGTTGGATCTATGCACAAAAATTTATAAGATCTTACTAAAACAAATCGCCACTTTGAACATATATCCATTAATTTCATTGATTTCGAGCTTCTTCATCTGAATCTCATAGACCATGACAAATTACATCATGTAGCCATGGAAACATTTCAAAACGATGAAGCCATTGAAGAGTTCCTTAGAACTCGCGATCAAAATCCCCTTTCCGATCATAAAAAATGATTTGAGATTAACCTTGATGAATTTTGCTATTTCAGAAAAGAAATAGAATATTCAGATCCTCTACCTTTGGAAACCTTAGATAAGAAATGAAAACACAAAATTTCTCATAGTAATAATCTTGTCGCCACCTTATCCAAAAAACATATCAATAAAAGGACCCAACATCACAAACAAAAACCCTGTGTTGATGCCCCTGAATCATCCCAAATGGATGAGTTACATCAACCACTAGCATCATTTTCCAAAAAAGGATACATCCAAAATAATGGTTGAGGAAACAAAATATATTAACATCAGTTTTCCCAAATAGCCAAAAATTTTAAAACTCAACATCATTCTGTCCGACCAGGAATGCGTAGAGTTCACAACGCTCCTCATTGAATTTCAAGACATTTTCACATGGAACTACAAAGATATTCTAGGCTTCAATCCATCTCTCGTAGTACATCACCTTGTGGTGCATCCAGATGCAAAGCCTCTAAAACATAAATTACATAAAATGCACCCCAAGGCAATGTTGCTTGTAAAAGCTGAACTTCAGAAACTATTAGAAGTAGACTTTATCAGACCTATCGACTATTCTGAATGGATATCCAACATAGTTCTTGTAGCTAAGAAAACTCCTAATATTAGGGTATGCACATATTTCCATGATATTAACAAATCTTGTCTAAAAGATGACTTTCCTCTGCCCAATATAGACATGATTGTCGACTCTATGAAAAGCCATAAAATTCTCTCCCTAATGGATGGATTTTCTATCTATAATCAAATATGCATTGCTGAAGAATATCAACACAAAAAGTGTTTACTACACCATGGAGCACCTTTTGCTATAATGTCATGCCTTTTGGATTTAAAAATGCATGTGCCACATATAAGCGAGCCATGACAGTCAACTTTCACGATATGTTGCATGATATCATGGAAGATTATGTTGACGACATATTAGAAAAATCTAAAACATGGACAGGACATCCAGGTGTGTTGAGACGCATCTTTGAAAGGTTGTGTGAGTATAAAGTTCACATTAATCCAAAGAAATGTGTATTCGGGGTGAATTTTGGAAAGTTATTAGGATTTATTGTCTCAAAAAGAGGTATAGAAGTTGATCCTGCTAAATTCAAAGCCATCATGGAAATGCCTCCTCCCCAAAATCTCAAACAATTACGCAGTCTCCAGGGTAAAATATAATCCATTCGAAATACAATCACACAATTAGCCGATAAATGTCATCATTTTTAATCAGTTGCTTAAGAAAGATGCAAAATTCCAATGAAATCAAGATTTCCAAGATTTTTTCTCTAAACTCAAATAATACCTCTCTATTCCACCTATCCTTATGTCACAAGTCATAGATAAACCCATGCTTCTTTATACATTTTTGACTGAGCATGTCATAGGATCCTTGCTAGCACAACATAATGATCAAGAAAAATAACAAGCTATTTATTACCTTAGTTTAACACTCATTGAACATGAGGTATGATAGTCCCAAATCGAAAAATTATGCTTAGCAGTAGTTTTTGCATTCCATGTACTAAGTCATTATTTTCTCAATCACACAACCAAATTGATCGCTAAGGTCTATCCCCTCAAGTATCTCTTGTCTGGACCCATCCTCACAGGTAACATGTCTAATTAGGTCGTCCTAATTAGTGAATTTGAATTCAAGTTCCTTCCTCAGAGAGCAATTAAAGGACAAGCCCTCACAGAACAACTTGCTGAGGCACCTCTTCCTAGAACATAACCACTTCATTTTACATTTCCTAACGAGGATATTTTGTACATAGACATCGCACTGGCCTAGACTTTATTATTTGATGGATCTTGTAACCTTCTTAGATCAGGAGCTGGTATTTTTCTTATCATACATGGAGGACATGTTATCCCCAAGTCATTTTGATTACCATTCTCGTGTACCAACAATATCACAGAATATGCAACCCTCATAGCAGGATTAAAAATTGCTATATCATGGAACCTTAAAAAGTTGGTTGTATTTGGAAAATCTTTACTTACTGATGAGTAACAAGTTAAGAATGAAAAAATTATCCAATATAAGTGCATGGTAGATAGCCTCCGAAGCTATTTTGATTGATTAGTTTTGACCAAATCCCTAAAATTCATAACAAATCTGCATATTCTATGAAAACTATTGGATCTCTGTTAGAAATTACATCCAATAAACCCTAAGCACATTTTATCGTAGAACATCTCTTAATTCCTACTTATGATCTATCTAAAAATACTTGGTATGTGAGATTGTGGGTCCTAATAACCCTTGGTACCATGATATTTATAATTTCATCCACGACAAAGCATTCCCAACCAACATGAAACCAAGTCACAGACGCACTTTAGCAAAACGTGCCTCTCGTTACATCAATTTATTAGACACTCTCTATAGCTGAGGTTACGATGGCACCCTACTTTGATGTCTTAATCAGGAGGAGGCCTCTAGCATTATAACTAGAATTCCACTCTGGTATCTGATGGAGTGCACATGAACGTTATGGCTTTAGCCAATAAAATACTATGTGTTTGGTATTATTGTCCCACCATGGAGAATGGCACATGCCATTTTGTTAAATGATGTCAAGATTTTCAAAAATATGGAAACCTTATCCACGCACCTTATCGAGCATTACTACCAATCACCACACCATGGCCCTTCTCTCAATAGGGGCTTGATCTCATCCATTAAAATCAAACCCACATCATTTGATGGACATAAGTTCACTCATCTACTGCTACTGATTACTTCACTAAATGGGTAGAAGCTACGCCTCTCACATATGTTACCGGTAGCCAAATATCAAAGTTCATTTTTAACAATATCATTTGTCGATTTGGCATTCTATCCTCTATTGTCACAGAGAATGGAAAACCATTTAAAAACCAAGATGTAAAAGACCTCGCCAAACGTTTCCACATTAAAATTGAGTTTTCTACTCCATACTACCTCCAGGGTTACGAAAAAGTAGAAGCAACTAATAAGACTTTAAAATCCATCACGAAAAAAAATGTTGATACACATTTCATGTGAGGAAGTGTTGAAGACTGTACACTAAGAGTACTGTACACTTTCCACAGTTGTCTCACCAAGGTTCGGGGCTAGGCCGGCAGCCCCTGGTAGTAGGGGTTCAGGGGCATAGCCCCCAAATTTTTTTGGGCCTTAAAATGTGCCCGATATATCGGGAAACATGATTTTCTCATATGGGCGGGTTTTTTGACCCATAGGTTTATGGGATGGTTTTGGCCCATGGTTTTGATACCCACAGTTTTGTAAAACTGCTTAAGCAGTTGTCTATTTATATGGTTTTGTGCATATGGTAGATATAATGTAAACATTGCAGATGTGTTTTGAATTCGGGTGTGAATTCTGTAGAGTTTGTTGAGCATAGCTCCAAACGGATCTGGGTATTGTATTGAGAGAGTGGTGGCTTGTAATAAAATCTGAGCAAGTGATTCTTTGTGGACGTAGCCCAAATTGGGTGAACCACGTTAAATATTGTCTCTTTTTGTTGTGTTATTTTATTCTGCACTTTTATTTGAGATCTGTAATATTTTCTGCATATTAGTTTCTACTGTTGTGATTCTGTGAGGGATTATTCTACATATTTTATCCCTTATTTCCTAACAATTGGTATTAGAGCCTAGTTTGGTTTGCTGAAGTGTTGAATCACAGGGAAAGTTTTATCTTGAGTGGGAGCTATGGCAGATGATGGAAGATCTAGGGTTGATAAATTCAACGGGTAGAATTTCAGTCTTTGGAAGATGCAGATGGAAGATTACCTTTATCAGAAGGATCTTTATATTCCAGTTGTCTGAGAAGGTGAACAAACCCTCGAGCATGACAGATGTGGAATGGGATTTGCTGGATAGGAAGGCACTTGGGACAATCCGGCTGTGTCTTGCATCTTCGGTATTATTTAATGTTTCAAAGGAAAAGACTACAAAAGAACTGATGGATGCATTAGGGAAGTTGTATGAAAAACCCTCTGCCTCTAATAAGATATTTTTAATGAAAAAGTTGTTTAATATGAAGATGTCTGAGAATGGTTTAGTAGCAGATCATTTAAATGATTTTAATACGGTTGTAAATATGCTAGCTTCGGTTACAATAGAATTTGATGAAGAAGTTAGGGCTTTATTAGTTCTGTGCTCTTTACCTGAGAGTTGGAATAGCCTGGTAATGGCGGTAAGCAACTCGGTTCCAGCTAACTCAAAGTTGAAGTTTGAGGATGTTGTAGGGGTGATTCTAAGTGAGGAAATGTGAAGAAAAAATCTCTGGTGAATCTTCTACTTCAGGGAATGCTTTGACAGTGGAAACTAGAGGGAGACAGAAGAATAGAGGAAGCCGTGGAAAATCAAAGGATTGGGTAAGGTCAAAATCCAAAAGAAAGATAGTATGTTGGCATTGTGGAAAGTCTGGGCATGCAAAGAAGGACTGTTGGGAGCTTGAGGACAAGAAGAAACAACAGGAAGAAAACAAGGAGGTAAATGTGGCAACGGGTAATGTATGTCAGGATGCTTTGATTCTTTCTTTGCACAATATTACTGAATCTTGGGTTTTAGATTCAAGGGCTTCTTTCCATGCTACTCCACATAGGCATTATTTTGTTGATTATGTTCAAGGAGATTTTGGGCATGTTTTTCTTGGTGATGATGAGCCTTGCAACATAGTTGGAAAAGGTTCTATTCAGGTTAAGATGCAGAATGGGAATACTTGGCTATTGAAGGATGTCAGACATGTGCCTACATTAAGATGAAATTTGATATCAGTAGGGTAGTTGGGAAGTGATGGTTGTACTGTGATATTTACAGTGGACTCTTGGAAGGTTACCAAGGGTGCTCTTGTGGTGGCAAGAGGTAAGAAGGTTGGAACCTTGTATTTAACCACTTATAGCACTAATGTTTGTAATCTTGTGGCTTCAGAAGTAGATACAACATTGTGGCACTATAGGCTCGGTCATATGAGCCATAAGGGCATGGAGATCATAAAGAAGGATTTTCCTGGATATACAGAAACAAGTTTGGAGTTCTGTGAGGACTGCATATATGGGAAATAGAAGCGAGTAAGGTTTCTCAAGGTTGGACCTACAAAGAAAGAGAGTAAGTTAGAGCTGGTGCATTCTGATGTATGGGGGCCAGCTCAGGTATCATCTCTTGGGGGAAATTATGGGTCAAGTTATTATGTTACTTTTATTGATGATGCAACAAGGAAAGTTTGGGTTTATTGTATTAGAAACAAATCTGATGTATTTGACACTTTTGTTAAATGGAAAGCCTTGGTAGAGAATGAAACAAGTCTTAAGCTAAAATGTCTCAGGTCAGATAATGGAGGGGAGTATTGCAGCAATGAATTTGATGATTATTGTTCTAAGAATGGAATCCGCAGGAAAAAGATGGTTCCAGGAACTCCACAGCAGAATGGGGTGTCAGAAAGGATGAACAGAACAATAATGGAATGTGCTAGGAGCATGAGGTTACATGCAGGACTGCCTCTTTCTTTTTGGGATAGAAGCGGTGAGCACAGTCTGTGTACTTGATAAACAGAGGACCATCAAGTGCCTTGGATAGAGGCATACCTAAGGAGGCTTGGTATGGTTAGAAAGTTGATTATTCATTTCTTAGAGTCTTTGGATGTGAGGTGTTTTTCCATATAGACAAGGATGATAGGACCAAACTAGAGGCTAAATCAGAAAAATGTACTTTCATTGGTTATGGTGGTGATGACTTTGGATATAAATGTTGGAGTATTAAGGAAAAGAAAATCATTTGATCTAGGGATGTGGTCTTTAATGAGAAAGTCATGTATAAACAGCAGTTGTAGGAAAAAAGGGAAGAATCCAAGAAAGAATATGCAGCGGTAGAGGATCTTCTAGATGGAAAAGTGACACATGAATCAGTTCAAGAACCTCCTCAACAGGAACCCCAAACTCCTATATTGAGGAGGTCTTCTAGGGTAAGAAGAGAACCTGAATGTTTTTCTCCTTCTCTTTATTATTTATTACTCACTGATAGTGGAGAGCCAGAGAGCTTTGATGAAGCAATGCAGGTAGATGCCAGGAAGAAGTGGGAGCAAGCCATGGATGAGGAGCATCAGGCTCTCATGGAGAACCAGACATGGGATTTGGTGAAGCTACCCGAAGGAAAAAGAGCATTACAGAAACAAGTGGGTGTTTAGAGTCAAAGAGGAAGAAGGAGGCAAGAAAAGATACAAGGCCCGGTTGGTGGTCAAGGGGTTTGCACAGAAAAAGGTATAGATTTTGATGAGATTTTTTCTCCTGTAGTAAAAATGACTTCTATTAGAACTGTTCTTGGAATAGTTGCAGCAGAAGACTTGCACTTAGAGCAGCTTGATGTAAAGACTACATTTCTCCATGGTGATTTAGAGGAGGAACTATATATGTAGCAACCAGAGGGCTATGAGGTCAAAGGTAAAGAGGAGATGGTGTGCAAACTGAAGAAGAGCTTGTATGGCTTGAAACAAGCTCCACGTCAATGGTATAAGAAATTTGATAGCTTCATGATGGAGCAAGGTTATATTAGATGTCATTCTGACCATTGCGTGTATACAAAGAAATTTGAGGATGGTAGTTATATTATCCTGTGTTTGTATGTGGATGACATGTTGGTTGCAGGTAAAAACATGCAGGAAATAAAAGTACTCAAGAAGCAACTAAGTGAATCCTTTGCTATGAAGGATTTGGGGGCAACAAAACAAATCCTTGGTATGAGGATATCTCGGGATAGGAAGGAACGGAAGCTGACTTTATCTCAGGAAGAGTACATTAAGAAGGTCTTGGAGAGGTTTAATATGCAGGATGCTAAACTGGTTGGGACTCCTTTGGCAGGCCATTTCAAGTTATCAAAGGAACAATGTCCCAAGACAGAGCAGGAGAGAAACTAGATGTCCAAGGTACCTTACTCATTAGCAGTTGACAGTTTGATGTATGCCATGGTGTGCACCAGGCCTGATATTTCCCATGCAGTGGGAGCGGTGAGTAGATTTATGAGTGATCCAGGTAGAGATCACTGACAGGCAGTAAAGTGGATCCTTCGGTATTTGAGAGGGACCATGGGGATAGTTTTGTGCTACAGTGGATCAAACACCACTTTGTGTGGTTATGTAGATTTAGATATGGCTGGAGATGTAGACAGCAGGAGGAGCACAACAGGTTATGTTTACACTGTAGGTGGGACAACAGTAAGCTGGATTTCACGACTACAGAAGTTGGTGGCTTTGTCAACCACGGAGGCTGAGTATGTTGCTGCCACAGAGGAAAGCAAGTAAATGATTTGGTTACAACAATTACTTGAGGAGTTGGGGCATAAGCAGGAGGAAGGAAAGTTACATAGTGATAGTCAGAGTGCTATACACCTAGCTAAGAACTCTGCTTTCCACTCTAGGATGAAGCATATACAGTTAAGGTACCATTTCATCAGGACAACTTTGGAGGAAGAGAAGTTGAAGCTGGAGAAGATTCATACCAGTTAGAATCCTGCAGACATGATGACCAAGGTGGTCACAAGGGAAAAACTGAAGCTGTGTTCAGCTTTGGTTGGTCTTCACAGAAACTAGTGAAGGGTTGAGAAGCTTGCTCAGAGGAAAACTAGTCTCCAAGTGGGAGATTGTTAGGTTGTGGAGCCTGTTTTCATGTGAGAAAGTGTTGAAGACTATACACTAAGAGTACTGTACACTTTCCACATTTTTGTTTGGGCCTTAAAACGTGCCCGATATATCAGGAAACGTGATTTTCTCATATGGGCGGGTTTTTTGACCCATAGGTTTATGGGAATGTTTTGGCCCATGGTTTTGATACCCACGGTTTTGTAAAACTGCTTAAGCAGTTGTCTATTTATATGGTTTTGTGCATATGGTAGATATAATGTAAACATTGCAGATGTGTTTTGAATTTGGCTGTGAATTATGTAGAGTTTGTTGAGCATAGCTCCAAATGGATCTGGGTATTGTATTGAGAGAGCAGTGGCTTGTAATAAAATATAAGCAAGTGATTCTTTGTGTACATAGCCCAAATTGGGTGAACCACATTAAATATTATCTCTGTGTTGTCTTATTTTATCATGCACTTTTATTTGAGATCTGTAATATTTTATGCATATTAGTTTCTACTGTTTCGATTTTGTGAGGGATTATTCTGCATATTTTATCCTTTATTTCATAACATTTTTATGGGATTGTAACTTAAGTAATCAGTCGTATCATAAAGTGACATCTGAACACTAGCTTTCTGTTATAGAATGGGTGTTATTATCTGGTCAGGTTTTTCTGATGGCATTACAGTGGGATTTGACAGTTCACAGTTGTGTGCAGAGTTGACAGGGTTGCAGAGTATTAGTTGAACACTAGCTTAATTGGGTGTGATTATCTAATCAGTTTATGTGACTAGCTAATAAACTATTTGAATTTAATTAACCTATGATTATCTTTCATGTTCATGTATGTGTTTATGTAATGCAGGATGAGTTAACATGTTTTGTGGGTTGATAAATAATTTTTTGTGAAAAAAAAATCATTCCCAATTGGGAGGAGTGATTTGGAGGATTTTCTTAATCTTTTTATATTTCCTAAACCTCCCTAAAAAATTACCACGTTGTAGAGCATCCTGAGACCTTTTCGACAGTATGCAGAACTCTAGAAACAGAGTCTGGATGTAGAAGATATCGCCGGTCAAAGTCTAGGTTGAAAACAGGTCAAAGGTGGTCAACTGGCGAATAACACATCGACACGTGGAAAAGCGACAAAAGTATTAAAAATGGGTTAAATGTTGTGTTTTGAATGCCACCAGTCTTTGGCACATGAAAAATTGGTGGTCCCTATTATTTGTTGGCTAGGGGCCCTCAGCCAGGGTCGGCACACTCTTTTATAGGAGGGGTACCTTTGCCGCTTTTTTCATGTTGCAATTATCAAATTTCTGATCATATAGACCATATATCTCTCTAACATTGCCAATGTGGGATTATTGTATTAGAGAGTTGAATTAAGTAATGAAGGGTCTATATATTGGATTGGAGAGCTATTATTTAGCTCAATGGGGTGATCAACTCCCGACCGAGTTGATCACACCGAGTTATCCACTATGTTCGGGTTGAAGTGCATATATCTCGGCTGAAGCCCATCCAATAGTTTGGAGGTTCCACATTATATTATAACTACTCAGGATTATATTTTATCCAGATTGGTGGATCAAATGTTGTAAATCCCTATGAATCGGTAAGGACTACCCGCCTTATCTTCTAACAACTCGGCGGAACAAGTTTCAATGTCACATTGCATAACTTATCAACAACTCGGTGAAACCAATCAATGGTGGACCGAATACATTCAAATACAATGGCTAACCTTATCGACAGCTCGACGGGCTATCCATAGCCATTAAGGGGGAAAAATAATGTCAATGTGGTAGAAGCCTCATCTAAAGGGGAGGGGCCTTATCATTTTAAATGCTAATCACCCATACCTCAGTGAAAATGTGGGATATTACCCACTGCGTAGCAAAAGCCCTCGGCGAAAACAAATGTGGAGAGGCTTGAACCGCCAACCCAGATTTTAGCATGGTAAATGACTCACCGTTGAGCCAAATAACTCGATTGTCTATAAAACGAACTTGCATGGTTTTATTGAAGGACGGTGACAGGTCTGTGATGGGGCAGAATAGGATAGTTTTCAGAAAACACCATTTTTAGAGCACTAAACCTCATAACCAGAGCTTGGAGTAAATTAATTAATTGCTCAAAATTTTGACACGGTCGCAATGGTGTAATATTTTTCCCATTTTGGGATTTTGTGATGAATTTTTTAGTTGTTGAATTCAGACGAAGGTGTAGATCCTAAGGGAGACACAACTGCAAGTGGATCAAGAAGTTAAAAGACAAGTGTTTAGTTACGTTAAATTATTTTAAAGGTCTGATATCACATTTTTGTAGGTTTTGGTTCATTATTGGTTAAATGTAAATGTTATTGTATTTTCATTTTTAACATTATTAATGGATTAGTTCTCAATGAACTCGGGGACGTAGGAATTCTGAACCCTGTAAACAATTTTGTGTCATTTTCTGATTTGATTTTTTTAGTTTTCTGATATTTGCAAATAATTTAAGTTCAGAGTATGAATTTGGATGCAACTATAATCATTAATTGTTAAAATTGGGAAATCAATTAATCAGGAAACAATATAATTTGGGGATTTGATGAAACATTGAAAATTGAGTAAGATGGAAGCTTAATTTCAATTTTAAAAATCAGTCCTAAATCAGATTTTAATCAATATTTTGGAGTATTAAATCCTTGTAAATTTGATTAAATTTATCGATCCTTTGAAACGGTTAAAAGTGAAGAAATTAAACACCCGTTTTCAGATCACTTGTTCAATTTTTTCTATTTTGGCATTTGAGAACACATTTAGTTGAAAAGATTATCAACAAACATTACTCATTGTCTGAAATAGTGTTCAAATTATTATTATGTGGTTAGTTTTAAACTGTTTTTAGTCTTCGATTTCCGTTTTGGAGAACATAGTCATTTATACATTCAAAATCATCTGTCATTATGGTGCTAGTTTTTAATCTTTTATTTCCCCTCTCATGTATCCTTTTTCTTTGTAAATCCTTATAGTCTCATGCATGAGTTTATTTGTTATTCCTTTTGTTAAGGACCTTACACATTTATGTTCTTTGAGGCTTTATCATCTAATCTATTAAACATGTCAAAGCGTTTTAAGTCTGACTGGCTTTATATCATCCATTTTTTTACTTGAGAATTTGAGACAAGTTAAAGGGGTTTCCAATTTTATTTTCAATGATAAATGGGTTTGGCATCTGTAATTGGGGACGCAATTGTAAAAATATAATAAATAAATAAGGTACGATAATAGGTCAAGAGTATGAACAAAAACACATCAAATATGTAATCAATCTCTCAAGAATATGTAATTTTTAGTTTGAATATTGGGTTCATAATAAGCTGGCTTGGATGCAGATAACCAAGTAAGGATGCATTTAGGGAAAACCGTGGAGAAGGATCTCTATCTGGATGAAGAGATGGATAAAATAAAGTATTCAATGAATTAATTATTTATACCAATGTTTATGCAAACCCTTCATTGCAAATGGTGAATGCATATATAATAGATTTGATTGCCCTACTTCGATATGTTATTGCACTTTTGAATTGCTTGCACCTCTTATTTTTCTTCATAAGTACCCACACATTCTTTATATGACTTGAATACATGATGCATTAGTACGAGTAATAGGAATTTAAGGCTCTACACTAATCTCCTTCACTAGGAAAATCCTCATAAAGGAGCTTCAACAGGCTTCAAGAAATAGTTTAGTCTGCATGCAATATTTTACGGAAAAATATATGGCATGAAGAATCAAACAAGGAGATAATTATTTGACCAATCCAAGGCACCAAAACTGAATTTGTATAGGAGTGTAATAGGGGAACTTATGTTGAATGAGTATAGGGATGTGATTCAGATCGGATTGAATGTGTATAGGACTGTGCATGTGTTATATGCATGATGGATTAGTCTTCAATCTGACTAAGACATGAGATGAGAGTGGAAATGAGATTGTGTAGGGGATACCCAAAATTTCCAATGTAATATGAGGATATCTTATATGCTTAAACAAATATTCAAAATAACCTAAATACATGATACCTAAAGACAAAGTAAAACTTCAAATTTGTTAGTATCCTCTTAGCTTACACAAAATTGTATAAACTTGGAGAAAAGTCTCGGGTGCACCATTTTTAGTGAAGCATTTTTTCAAGCACTTGGCGTTAACCCAATTATTCCACAAATTTATTGTGTCATTTTGTTAGATGTAGTGCGCATCTCTTTCTAGCATTACTTCAAACAACTGAATCTCTTTTCATTTACTAAAATATAGACATTGATTTAGCACTATTTTGATATTATGTGGCCTCATTATGGATTATGTAACCTTGTGTGTATCTGGCGTATTCATGTTTGGGCACCATTGTTGATTCCTAATGTATATATGTTCATTTTAATTTGTTTAAGCCTTGTGATAAGCTATTTTAGGGACCTAATGGTCCCTACATGCACTAGAGATGTTTTATGTTAATTAATCTTGTTTTTTATGGTTTGGAACCACGTAATCATTATTTGGGTGGGCCCCATCACCTCTACCTTTTACCCACTTTACCAAATCTCGAAGTTGGGCTAAATGTGGCATTTGTAAGGGCCTTTATTTTACATTGGGGATCTCCCTTACACAAAAATAGACCCCTTGGACCCTACATATGGGTAGGGGGGTCTCTTATCAAGGTCAAATGGGATTTTCCCTCCCATTTGACCCCTCTCTTGTCACCATCTTGTAAGTGTGGTTGATTTTTGTGATTTCTTAAAAAATGAAGTGTGTTGGCTTATTGAATTTTTAGGATATTTGGGAGGTTATTTCCAAAATGTTCTTTTTATGTCTATTGGGATTTTAGAATCTTTTGGTTGGAGAATGAGATATGTGGCACATATCACCCTCTCATTTATGAGGATTGGAATTTGATTCTTCTTTTTATACCTCCTCTTGGAGAGGAGTAAGGACTTCTTGCTTGTCATTTTTTACTATTGGAGTTGGAGAAAGCTTCGAGCTAGGAGCTTGGCGCTTTGGAGAGCTTGGTTTATTCTTGAAGTTGGAAAGCTATTTTTTAAGGTAGGCCTTCATAATCATTTCTTTTGTTTCTATGGTATAATTAGTAAAAAGAAAAAATGGTTGTTTGGAATCTTGAATGCTTGCATATTGTTGTGGGTTGTCTTTGTAAATCTTGTTTGCTTTCATTTTCTCCATCCATCCTATTTTGTGGTGGATTTTGGAATTGTAGGTACACCACATGGTTTGATGGGCAAGCCATGATGGTATTTATTTTTATTTCCTCCCCTCATATGGTTTGATGTGGAAGATGACTGTTCATATGGTTTGAACCTCATATTCCATCCTTGATAAGGAAACCATGCTTGGTTTGAAAATCCTTACAAGGAGGAGGCTTGGTTTTTGGGATGGAGTGATAAGGAGTGTGTTATGGATGGAGCGATAAGGAGGGTCTAATGGAGATTATTTTAGTGTTCCTATGGTTGGATCACATTATGGATTATAATGGGCTTCTTGCCACTCTTCCCCATTGAGGAAAATATGGAGTTATCCTTTTGTGATTTTTGTGTTCTTATGGTTGTTTTGTATTAGAATGGTGTATGTGTTGTCACCGTTTGTCTCCCCTTACTTGTGCAATCTTGAGGCATGCATTCTCTCTCTCCCATGGGCTTGGAGGGAGGCTAGCATGTACTCCATTTGGTGGAGATGGCATGTGATGATTTCATTTGGTTGGGAGGAAACTGGGCCCCTTTATCTTGTGCATTAAAGAATTTCATATGGATTGGAAGCTTGGAAAATATGCTTGGAGTATGGAAGGAAAAAGTTTAAATTTGGCCATGTTGTTCCCTTTTTTGGGGAGGATTGTTCTCTTGCATTTTAATAATTTGTTTTGTAATGGATTATGGTTATTTAATTATGTTATTCCCTCTCTTAAGGGAAAGAATTGTAACCTTATATTGTAATATTCATGTAATCTTTGTTATAGATGAAGCCTTGAAAAATACCATTCTCTTGAAAGATTGTTGCTTTTCTTTTCCTAAAAGTTTGGTCTAAGTTTGCTCTCCATTTTGGAGTATGACAAAGTTTGAAATAGAAATTTGTCTGAGTTAAAGAAGTTTATTCTTGTAGTGTGAAATTTGACATGTGAAAAGAACTCTTGTATTTTGATTTACAACCCTTAGAAATAAATTTTTTATCTTCCTTGCTGAAATCAATTGTGGGAAGGAAGCGAAAATGGACTATTTGGATGAACTATTAACTTGTGGGTTTCAAGTAAATGTAGTTTGAATATATTTGAAAAAGAGGTTTATTTTAAAATCTGGTTTTGTAAGTTTTGTTAATGAACTAAAATATGCAGGCTTCCTCATGAGCTTTAAAATAAATATGTAAATATCCTCTTATAACATGCCTTTAGTTCTTGTTATTTGAATTGTTAAAAGGAAAAAAAAATTACTTTGTTATGTTCTCATGAAGTTGTATTTTATCGGTGAAATAAGTGGTTCCATTTTATACGAAAGAAAGAAAATTTAACTTGTATCTCCTTATAACCAGTATGTTATTATAGTGTTATAATTTGACTCTTGTTTGTGTGTGTGTGTAAATATGTGATTCGATAAACCAAACTAAAGAATATTATCAAAGGGAACCAGTGATTGTTTTTAAGATATTGAAATAAATAAATAAATTCTTGGGGGGAACAGGCTGTGACCTGTCCCCCTTCCCTACACACTATTAGTGTGGTGTGGTCATGGCCACACCACACCCCTACATTCCTCTCCCTGTGCCTGCGGCCACACCACCCCTCTAAACCTCCCCTCCTCCACACACAATCCGTAGTACGGTCGCGACTGCACAGTAACCTACGTATAGGTTTTAATCCACCGCAAATGTTGTGTGTGTGTGTGTGTGTGTGTGTGTGTGTGTGTGTGTGTGTGTGTGTGTGTGTGTGTGTGTGTGTGTGTGTGTGTGTGTGTGTGTGTGTATTCATAGAACCACGAACCCTGGTTGTTAAGAGAAAAAAATACTTATACAAACCTTGAAAAACTTTGGGTAGAAGCCAACTCATAAAGTAATAATGAGGATTTTCCCCATTTTTGCAAATCAAAACAAAAATCACTTGTAGTTGAGTTGTCTCCACGATCCTCCTTCCTCCTTCTTCCTCCCTACAAAAATTGTGCAAAATGGAGACCACAAACACAAAAGCTAAACAAAAGATAAAATAAAATCATAAGGATAGATTAGGGTAGATACCTAAAATCTAGGGTCAAGATCAAAACAATCTAATGGCTCATATTAAACCCTCTCCACTTAGGATTGTGGGAATAATTGGTTGATGGGTTATGAGGGAAATTAAATAAGTGGGACCTAAAGATTATTTAATATCAATTTCTATCATGATGGAGTCATTTAAGAATAAAAATAATCTAGGGATGTATTTAAAGGCCATGGTAGTATTAGAAATTATATATAGAATTTTGGGAAAAGGTTAAATAATCAAATAATTGGCATGGGACCATTTGGTTTAATTATGGGTCATGGAGAGTGTTAATGGAATAAATTGGGACTTAATGAAAAATAATTAAATAAATAAGCATTCAACATGAGCTATTATGGTATCCAAATGGACCCTTTCCGAATTTAAAATTTATGTAGATAAGGGGTATGTAACCCGAAAATAATTATGGAAAAAATTAAACAATATTAATTAACTGTTAGTAGTAGTTCTTCCCTTCTTGAACCTTAATAAAGTAATATATTTAAAAAAAAAATTCTGATATATTTTTAGGTGTTTGTGTTTGGTTTGGGTTGTGCCAAATATGGAGCACTACATCATATGGTTCAAGTGCATTCACATTTTAATCATGGCATTGTGTCAAGCTCACATGCTTCTAGTGTTCTTCTAAATCTTAAATACATGTTTATCAATAACTTATTATTCATTAATATCAAGATACGGAAGGAATGCACATACCTTCCAGAGGATTTCCACATTGAAAATGTGTGTCATCGCTATCACCTACATTGGTCACAAGTTCAAACCTATGGCATTTTGTCAAGCTCGCATGCTTCTAGGTTTCGGCAAAAACAAAACCCTCTTTGTCATATCACCTACATTGGTCACAAGTTCAAACCTAAGATGTACAAAATTTAACAATATAAATGTATAAGGAAATAAATCCCATGGGATATTTCACACACCCCCAATTTGGTATCTAGATTGATCATGACTTAAAGTCCTAATCTAAGCAAACAAACCCTAGCCCAATACCGAAGGCATTCTAAACAAACCCTAGCCCACATTGAATGCATGAATTGAATTGACGGGAAATTTACATTACCATAACATCAATGATTCCACCAAATTCATTTCTCTCAGCCATGGGGATAATGGATTAGAGAAAAGAAGATAAAAATACAACCGTCCTAATGCAACTACTGCTTCTCTTGCTATTGTAACTGATGTCGCTCCTTTTTCTTCCAACTTTCATAATTTTTCCTCAACACCAACCAATCGCTCTCTGATAATATCTATTTGAGTCCTCACACTTTGAAAGTGTGAGGAATCATAATTTGATAGTGCAAGGAAACACACTTTGAAAGTGTGAGTCCGCACACTTCAAAATTTTGAGTTCTGGCATTTTAAAATTGCAAGTCCTCGTACTTTGAAATTGCGATTGCTTGCACTTTGAAAATGAATTTGAATTTTGCAATAATTTATTGTTAGTTTTTTACTTTAACTTTTATCCAATGGGATCATGTCTTATATTACTTAGTGGCCATTACCCTTTCATAATCCCATCAGAATTTTTCCAAATTCATGAAAATCCAAAAATAATGAAATTGGAATACAATAATATGAAAATTGGAATCCAATAATAGTGAAACTAGAATCCAATAATAGTAAAATTGGAATCCAATAATAGTGATATTGGAATCCAATAATAGCATAATTGGAACTCCATCGGGTCCAATAATGACAATATAGGAATCCAATATTACTACTAATGGAATCCAATAATAGTAATAATGAAATCCAATAGTAAAAAAGATGAAATCCATTATACACAAAAAAAAGGTGATAGATCTCTACCAAAATTTGTAATACTAGAGTCTAGATTCATTGGAATATGTTCATATTTATTGAAATAATCGTTTAGTACATACTCAATTACATGTATGACGGGAAAAAAATCAGTGGTAAGTTTCATACTTTGGCCAAGGGAACTAATTACTCTATTTTCTCACAATCAAATAAGGTATGACACCTAGGACATATATAGAACAAAATATGTCTAGAGAAATGTGTCATCCATGAACAAATTATACTAGATTTGTGATCATTTGTAGTGACACTTAACCATAGGGAAGCGTTAACAGTTGGAGGGAAAGACCTAAAACTCTCCCAATACTCTTCCCTTGGAAACATGACACTTAAATTCTCAGTATGGTGAAAACATGCATAAATCCTTAGTTTTGCGATAAGACACGTTAATCCTCGGTACTCTTCTAACCATCTCCAAGGGAAAAAACAAATAGAAACAATTATATATCTTCTCTCATGATAGTCAAGTGTACTCTATCCTTGACTCACTTGTTTTTCACACACACTTATATGTTGATTTTTCTAAGTTAAAGTTTAATTTTAGATGCCATGAAAATTGACTACACTTATCTTATTTTTCATGTCCAACATTACTCTGAATAAGGAAAAACACAAATGGAACAAAGAGCAATATCAATTGCAAGACAACCAGGAAAAGGAAATATCCAAGGAAGAAATGCAGGTATCATTTTCATTATGCATATAAGGTCACCCCTAGGATCCTTATCCTCTTCTAGATTTCATGATACACATTCTTTAATCTCCATTTGGCATGATATCAAGTACAAATCCTCATTTTTCATACTATTGGTTACAACTCTTTTGGATCTCCATAAGGTATGCTCTTTTTATCTATATTATGCTACTGAATATTCATCACTAACATAAACTGGAGAAAATGTACACAAAAAATCACACACTTGCTACTTACATCATGCCTCTAAGTACGTCATTATATGCATGAATCCTAAGTAAGAAAACCAGACATTAATAACACTTGTTTTTCTTTTACATTATTTTATCCTTTTTATACTTCTATTATTTACTTTTTTGGAATGGCCACTTTAGTTTTGAATATTGGACAACGTGTGACCTAGCTCTTTATTTTTTTATATCCTACGAGCATCCCTGAAAGTACCGCCCATTAGGGACAAGAGTTCCCAGGTGCTTTTTCCGCCTATAGGTGCTTGTGTCATTTTCCCTCATTTCCCCAAATTTGAAATTCTACATCATTTGCTATCTTTTCTAAAACCTTTCTTAACACTTTGGGTTGGTATTTTTGGTTGTAAATGACAAAATTCAAACAAGAGAATCATATATATATATATATATATATATATATATATATATATATATACATGACTTACTAGTATTAGGGATGGGGAAATTTTGGACTATTACTTCATATCTACTACTTGGGAAAAGAGAAACATTCAAGAACTACATATGGGTTGCATTATTCATTGCGTATGAGGGGTTATTTCTGAATTCCGTCTCATGTATTCATCTTAGGGGAAAAGTACTTGTATCCCATTATTTTGGTGTGACTGACACAAGGGAAACCTAGATTTAAGAGACACAATTTGCATCACACACACAATAACTACATAAAGTCTTGAATGTAGTGTAGTGCTCGGTGAAAATCACATTGGAGTGACCACTAAGGTCAGTCTAACTCAAGGATATGCATTATTTATCTCATCTAATGTTTTCTTGAGATTTTCAAAGTAGTTTTGGTTTGTTTTACAGGCTTAGGAATGAAAATAAAACTCTACAACATATCCAGAGTGATAAAGAGTGAAAGGAAGAATACCCTATAAATCCCTGAAAAGATAAGAAGCGGAGCATTTTCCAAGACACTAGTGCCTAGTTCAGACACTAGTGCCTGAGGTGGTCCTTTCCCCATTTTGCTGGTTCTATATGAATGAGTTTCTGGTCCCAGTTTTCTATAAGGAGGACACTCAGTCCAAATCTATCATGTTCCACCTAGTTTCCATCCTAAAATCAACCCAGATCTTCAAATACAAGTTAAGTCACTCTTATATTCCTATTGTGCACACTTGTTTTCATTTTTACATAATATATCTTGTTTGATACTGTTATACATGTTTGGTCTGAGTTCTCTGATAAGATTTAATTATGTTAAATCAACTAATCACCTCCTCTAAGTTTTTTCCTACCTTATCTTCTTTGCAAATTCTAGCTCACCCTTATTTGTCCACCTACTTCGAAAGTTTTTCTAGCTTATTCTTACATATTCCCATATCACCATAGGGTTCCACTCTTCTACACATCTATCCCTTTCTGCACTCATCCTTTCCCATTTCTACAATCTATCTTTGTGTTTCCTCTATCTTCTTCTGTATTTTATACCTCTAGTAGGTTGTAATCCTTTCTCCCTATGACGCATATTGGGCCACAATTTATCTTTCTGCATCTACCTAACTCTAATACCCACACAATACTAATACACAAATATGCTAATACACAAATATCCTATTTTCGTCTTATGGACGCTTTTCCTTGTCTTATTTTCTTGATGTACATTTTTCTTCTTATTTCATATCCATCCTTTTGTTTTAAGGTATCTATTGTGGCAGTCTTCCTGAGTTCCTTTGACATATTCCTGAGAATAAATCCACAAAGGAAAAAAATTAGAGACATGCTTAAGCAATGACAAGCTACATAAGGTACTTTTAATTATATTGTGCTTGCAAAATACTCATGGAGTGTTCATTGAAATAAATGGGATATAGTTTAGCATGACCTAAATAATGTTTTTTTTGTTTGGAAACAAATGATTACATAGATATCGACATCTCTTCCCATGATAAAAATGGAGATAACATATAATTGATTTACACTTGATGAGTAAGCAGATATCTATATCGAAGCATTCCTTTAGCTAAGCAACCACGACTAGGGGGCATCCAACCCATCAAAGTCACTCATGGAACGACCCTGGCCCTATCCAATAGTTGACATTTCGTATCGGGTATCTCCAGGTCTTGCACTCAACAAAACTTGATCCCTGGTGGGATCATTCCAAACCATTCAACTTCACCAAGAGACCAAGGGCCCTTCGATGACCTACATAATATTTTGAGAGGAGTGTATTTGAAGTTTATTTGTTGATTGCATTAATATATAGTATTGGTGGATATGTTTACTACATAAAAATGGGAAATGAAAATACAAAATATGTTATAAACTCACTTTTAACATCTGAGGTTGTATTAGGTTATATATGGCAATCGAAAAATCTTTATTTTCAAAAATCTATTAAACAAGTTTTCAAAAGATAAATTTTAAACTCGTTACCATAAAAGTCTTATTAAAATTAATAGACATTCACCAAAGTTTAATAAAATTTAACCAATTTTTTTGTTATTTCCAAATTTTTATATTGTTTTGAAAGATTTCTTGACTTCAATAAAAAATTTTCTCCTTAATGATTTTGAGAAAATTCATAAAGAAGTTTAAAACTGTTCAAATAAAATAAACCAAAATATTTTGAAAATACAGATAATTATTACAGCCAACTTTGGTAGAGAATGCAACACTCTAGTAGATAATGCAACAAGTGTTGTTCCTAGACAATTGTTGCAACCAATAGTGAAGAAAAGTTTTCCTAATTGGTGTTGATATTCTAATTTGGATGGGGAGTTCACCATAGTAGTACTAGCAATCATACGTGAAGTGTACAATGGAAACGCTGAAGGGGATGGAGTGAAGAATGAAAAAATGAGTAAGTGAAATAGAGGGAAAGGGTGAGGGGTTATTAAGGAGGGATTCAGTGGAGGGGGAGGACATTGTATTGTAGTGTATCGTGTCTTAATTACAGGTATTTTTCATAGCATTGCAATATGCATTTGAAAAAGACAAACTAAAAAATGGTGAAATTTGAAAAAGTTCGGCGTTTGAGACCCAACTGAAATGCATGCATCGTACATTTTCCATAGGTCAAATTGTAAGACCCTAATAATATGGGTTATTTATGTTCCATTTTCCTGTGAGTGCAATTTATACTTAAAAGAGGCAAAATAAATACTGGGAAAAAACCAATAGGTTTCAAGCTCAAAACCCAACTGAAATTCTTGTTTCTTGGAGCACTTTATATCCAACCTTTATAATACTAAGCTTGAGTAAGTGCAAGGAAATATATGAAGTGTGAACAATCATTGATAATCAAGTCAACATCGCACAATCCATTCTTTCTAGACTCATGGAAATCTCTAAGAGAGACCACTACCGATTACATTTATTATTTTCTATTATAAATTTTTAATGCATTAACAAGTATTTATAATTGAGACCCTCTAGTGATTACTCATACGAGGGACACATATATTTTATCTCCTAGTTGAGCTTAGCTATTTTGTAATTTTTTTTACACCATTAAGGTTTTTGAAAAGATGATGTTTGAATCGTTAGAAAACATGAAGGCATTAACAGAAAGATGGAAACGAAATAGTGAAAATTAAATACATGCATGAATCGCACCTTTTTCATTGGTCAAATTGTAAGACATTACTAATATTGGTTATATATGTTCCATTTTATCAATACATACCATGTTTGAAACCCAATTGAAATGCTTGTTTCTTGATTCGATCCTTCTAGACTCATGACAAGCTCAGAGAGAGACCGCTACCAACTACATTAATTATGGGTTTTTCTATTATAATTCAATAATGTAAAGCATTTTTATTGTTTTGTGGGATTGTTCCCAACACATTATTACATAGTGAGATGTCATTAATGGCTATGAAAATTATAATATTAATTTTTTTAGAGCTTCAACAAGTTCAATAGAAAAACATTCGTTATCCTTTCATGTTGTTCAATTGTTTAGTTTGGGCAGCTAAAGGTCACACGATCGAGTTGCGTGGATGGAAAAGGTTGTTAAAACAATTTTGAGATCTCGACCATTTGTATGTAATAAGAGCCACTATGTTTTGGTTTGACAAGTTTTTTTACAAGTCTTATCAAACATTTTATTTATTTGACTAACATTTTATTTGCTTGACGTTTTCATAGCCTAAATTATTTGATTCATTACAGTAAATGTAAGTGGCCAAAGGTGTTTGTTTTGTGCGATTTATGTAAATGATTAATTATCATGAATTATTGTCATCCTAGTTTTTTTATGAGTAGTGCACTTATTGGGCACTAGATTACATAGATTTTCAGCATTTCTGCTCATACTTTGGAGGAAGTATGTAGCGAAATTACAATTACGAGTAAACGTACAACTAAACTAGTGATCACCTTTAGCCTAAGCAGCTACGAGTAAGGGGCATCCATGCCATCAAAGTCATCCTAGATTATAGAAAATAATAGGAATTAATAAAAATTTAGTGACAGACTTGTTAAACTTATAACGATTAAAGTAATACTAATAGTCACAATTTTGATGTCATCGTTGCTGCTGAATTTCACATTGATAGATTATATTGAAGTGTAAGAATAAACGATTTAACCAGAATCTATTCCAAATGTTTATGAGATATGACAATTCCATGGAGAATCAACATACCATTTCAAAGCATTTAACAAAGATCAATCACTGAATTCTCGACTCACCACAAACTAAGTCACAGAATCTCATTATATAAATTGTGGCCCTTCGAGCATCTCTCATTCATATCTGAGAATTATCTTGAGTTCTGAATAGTTTGGTGTTTTCACATTATCTCGAAAAGGTAGGATCTAAATTCTTTGCTGTCAAACTTGACATGATGATGAATATTCTATCGTACTTTTTCCTTGTGGCTGCTCTGGTGTTTATGGTAGTCGAGGCTTCCGATCTGAGTATAAAGTCTGTGTGTAGCTAGACTCGTTATCCTGAATGATGCGTCTCATCTATGGCTTCATATTCTTCTTATCAAACTTCCAACCTTAACAATCTTACCAACATCGTATTGCAAGTCATCCTGAAACAGGCCCAAAACACTATCGTTTTCACCATGACTCTCCAAAATAATGCTATGACTGAAAGAGAGCGTGCGGCTTGGCAAGATTGTTTGGAATTGTTTAAAGATACCATCGGTCGTCTTAACGTCTTCTTGGAAGCCACTTTGGCTGAGTGCAGTGCTGACAAACCAAGACGCCTGCCTCAACGGATTTCGTGATCTCAATCTAACAACCATTAATTCTATCAAAGATCTCATGTATTTAGGAGCTGTGAATCTGTCAGAGTTATTGAGTAACTCATTTTCCATTTACAGGCTATCCACGAGCACCCTGCCAACTAAAACTGAGGGGAAAAACCGGCGGCTGTTATCTGTAGATGACAACGAAGGTGGAAATTTCTATTCTGACTATGGTCATGTCAATGAAAATGTCTAAACGCTCGTCAACATTTAACCCCTTGGTGTGAACGGCCACAAGCTCTTTCTCATAGGGGCAATGCCTTTTCAACTTAATTAATTTAAGTTTACGGCAATAAATTGATTTTTTTTTAATAATGTTTACATTATTATCATAATATAAATATATCTAAAAGATATTAATTATTTATCATAGTTTTAAAATATTTGAGGTTGTACATTATTAATTAGGGATGGTCATTTAATTTTTTTTTGAAAAAATATTGAGTAGTTGGTTTATACATTTATATTTTATTACTTTGTATTTAAATTAAATTAATTCAATATATTAAATTAAATTAAATATAATAATAATATATTATATTGTCTTAAAATTTATTATTTTTATTTTAGAGTCTTATCTACATATTTAACAAAATTTAGAATTTAAATCTAAAATGTGTTTAGGGATGTGTTTAGTGAGTATCATTTGAATCTGCCTTAAATTTGGCATAAAAACTACATAGAGTAATAATTTCAATTACTTTTATTCAATGAGCTAATCACGGTAATTTATTTGACTTTATATTTATTTAATGACGAGGCTCTAATGCCATTCACCTCATGTATACTTTGTGTTATTTTACTATTGGAACTGCCCTTTATATTAATAAAAATAAAAGAGAGTTACATAATAAGGGTGACCAAATAATGCATGGCCCCACAAATGCCACAAGGGCTACATTAATACACCCACAGGGAAACCAAATAGAAAAAAACACCACCATCAAGCACACACCGCCACACCAAGAGGAGGGGGAGGATCATCTTGAGGAGGGACAAAAGTTCCACTGTTAGGCTCCGTCGAAGGAGGATCCACCTGCCAACCATCGTGGTCAGGATACTACATTTGTAACAGAATCATAACTCCCCAACTGGTAGATAGAGATCCTATAATAGTTTGCATGGTTGCGGTGAAGAACCCCACTGCAGAGAGTTGGCAACACATTTCCCCCACAGTTGCAGACTCTAACCCAGCCTAAAGGAGGTTAAGGCTAAAGGGCGGCCCTGAGGGGAGGCAGATAGGTGGTTGCATGAGCAGCTCCTTTGACGTGGTCCCGTAGGAGGCATTCGTTAGGGTGGTGAAGGCCGAGGTGGCGACAACTGCGGATCTTGCAGAACACGACTCATAGTGCATGACACACTCCCCCAGTGATCAAGAAGCTCCTGTAGATGAGAAAACTCCAAGGAGACCTTGGAGGCTTGAGCTTGCATTTGTATCTGAACAGTAAATAGAATAATCACCTTTTCATTAGTGGAAAAGAAAATAATAGATTGATATTACCTGAAAATTAAAGCATTGCGATCTTTACAGATATGAAACAGAATACATGCATGAAACAAATGCCAAAGCGTATCAATATAATGAAGCCAAGGAATGAAGTCACCAAATAAGGCCAGGCGCCACAGGAAGAAGTTATGGTGATGGGGTTGAAACAAAGAATGGATCCACCTCCAGATAGATTGAGCATGAGGACATGACTAGAAAAGGTGTTTAAACTCAGCGCAAGAGAAAAAAGGATAGTTAGGATTAGGGATGCCAATATGACTAAGTCTTTTTCCCACAAAAAAATCTTGGTAAACAAGAAACTGAATAAAGTGAATAACTTAAGGCTTGATAAGAGGGTTCCAGGTACGGGAAAGTTAACGAAGCCAAGTGGACTACTTAAACTGTAACCGCCACCGATAATTGATTTTATCAATGGCCAACAAGAACGTACTCAACAACTGATAAATGGTTCGAGTGTTGTACTAGAGGAAGGTAATTTCCCAATTCCACCACCAATCACGCCACCATGTTGCCGGAGGTTTGAGCCCCAACTTGTGAAGCATAACATCAGGTAAGAGATCTCGAATTTTTTAGATAGACTGGAGGTCTGAAGTGGCCAGATTGAATTTTAGCTTGAGCTCAGGCCAAGGAATCCAGTCTCTGCGACTCACAAGATCCTGAATGGTATGAATGCCCTTGTGGAAGAGCCAGATGGATTTAATGCCTAAGGTTTTAGCAAGCAGAAGATTGCCTTCAGTGATGATAGGAGACCACCAAATGTTTTGCGAATTAAAAGAAATTCCTATGCGAAATCCATCATCAATCCACCACATTAATAGTTTCACATGTTTGAAGGATTTCTAAATAATTTTGGCGAAAAAGGTACAAGTAATTTTGACAGAAGCCGAAGTGATAATATGAGTATGCAACCCAATATTGTTCCAACACTTCTTTTCGTAAGGGGCTCCAAATTCAATATAATGGCATAGAAGAATTTACATACCTGATTACCTGAAAGACACCAAATAATCCATTTGGCACATAAGGCCACACTTTTTCGATAAACATCAATTATCTCCATGCCACCTTGATCATGAGGAAGGCAGGAAACATCCTAGACAACTCTATGAAAACTAGCTGAACCAAAACTTTTACACCATAAAAAGTCTTGAAGCATCTTAGCAAGCCAGTTGAATGAATTGCGATAAGGACACCAAAACGAATAATAAAAAATATTTGTAGCAGCAAGGATCTTAGTGCAAACTCATAATTTACCCGCCAGAGATAAGGGTTTGGAAGACCATTTTGGTAACTTTATACTCCACCTTGTTAAGAACATAATTCCACAAAGTCATAGAGTCGCTGTCAAAGGAAAAGGGAATGCCCAAAAATCTAAATTTCTCTCCATGAATAATCCATTTTTAAGGGTAGGCATTCAACTAGTCTGGAATAGGTAAACAAATATGTCGATAACCCAAAGTTTTAGCCAATTGAATATTGGAGCCAAAAGCAAAGCAAAACGTGTCAAGACATTCAAAGATCATAGAAATTTTTTGCTTTGATTCAACAAGATTAAGAAAGGAATCATTAGTGAAGTGGCCATTGATAAGTTGTGTCACATGATCCAGAAGAACAATCCCCCGAATGTGTCCTTGGGCAGCTTGTTGGGAAATTAAGTAACCCAGGGCATTAGCAGCGAGCACAAATAGTGTCGGCGCAAGAGGGCACCCTTTTCTGATAAAGCGGAAAAGTCTGATGGAATTGGACTGGTGACCATTAATGCTAAGCTGACTAGAAGCATTTGAAAACAACGTGCTAACGGTTGATTGAAATAAATCTCCAAAACCAAGGGCTTTAAGCATGGAAAGAATGATGGGCCATTCAATGCGATCGTAAGCTTTCTTGAAATCAATCTTAAGGAAGAGAGGCCTTTGCGAAGACACCCGCACCCATTCCATACCTTCCCATATAGTAATAAGATTGTCCAGGATGTCATGGCCTTTGATAAAACCAGTCTGCTCAGTTTGAATGATCTTAGCCAAAATATCTGCAATGCGGAGAGCCATCATCTTAACAAGAATATTACAAGAAACATTCAATAGGGTAATCGGTCACCAATTATTCATCTGTTTAGGATTGCCTTTTTTGGGAATGAACTTGGTGTTTCCTTGACTGATGAAACTCCCAAGAGAGTGAGTTTGGAGAGTTTCATTATAGACCCGAAGCATATCAGGTCCCATAAAAGACCATGTCATTTTGTAAAACTCACTAAGGAATCCATCCAGACCCAAATATTTTCCATTCATAAGACAAAAAAGATGCATGAAGCTCCTCTAAAGTGAGAGGGGCATCACAACAAACACAATCTCTGGGAGAAATTTTATTAGGCACCACACCAATACATTTCTACAAAGTAGTAGCTGTTGTATAACAACATATTTACACAGGAAATAATACTTTTTCATTATTCAATTTGTTCCGGATCATACAATATATAATGAGAAGCAATTCCTATATTCTAGGAAGTTGCTCCAACAACATAACAATCTACCTATATCCGTGATATTGTTGTAACTCACAACAATATCACAAATATCAAATAATACAACCAAATATGTGAATAATTACTTGCGTAATTATTCTCTTTACAATATCAATAATAATGGAGCACTAATAAATATTTCCTAACATTCCCCCCCTTAGTGCGAACATGGGGAAAACCTGCCTTATACTTGCACCTGCTCATGATCTGGTGATTTTTACAGGATGATCACAAACCTCAAGGATGGTTTTGCAAACGGTTGACCAAAAACCGAGAATGGTGGCTTTGCAATTGGTTTACCACAAACCACAAAGTGATGGTTTTGCAAATGGATTACCAACAACCAAGAATGGTGGTTTTGCTATTGGTTTACCACAAACCACAAATGAAGGTTTTCAAGTGGTTTACCTACAACCACATCATGCTATGCCAAGTACTATTCTCAGCCCTCATCACATCTCACTGTAGGGAATAACATAGGAAATTCTACTGACATCTGTTGCTCATACATACATAGAAAAAACTGACATAATGGAAATGGAACATTGGATCATGTTCCCCCCCTCAATGTGAAATTTCCACTTATTGAAAATAGGATCACTGCAAACTGAGGCACACCACATTAGAAGCAATAAAATCAAACTACACACACACATGTCACCAAAGCTGATATGCGGCCCCGTCGTTGGCAACTGACAAGAGGTCACTGATTGACCTCCAACCTCCGATGCCTCCTACCTCCGGTGTCATGCTCAGAACAAGAAGTCTTCAAAGCCACTATCTTCATTTACTTGTTCTTCCTCATTCTCTGATCTTTCTTTAGTAATAAAGTTGGCCTCAATTCCTTTGAGTTTTCCACTAAGTATATCTTGGGCTCGAGCTCTACAAAATGAGGCTGTATGCCCCTTTTTCTTACAGTAGAAACATTCTCTTTTCTCTTTATATTTAGAAATTTTTTTGTACTTCCTTTTTACATACATTGTTGTTTCTTCTTCTATATCTTCTTTGGTCCGTTTTTCCTTAGCTAGGAGAGTTGATATCATATCTTCCAATGAGTTAGAAGGTATCTGATTGAGAGTGAAAACAACATTACTGTATTTGGGTGGTAAACTATTCAGCAGAATAGCTTTTGCATCCTCGTCATCTACTGGAGCTTTTACTTCTGCAAGTTGTCTCAGAAGAGATCGTAAATTGTTGATGTGACTAGACATTGTATCTCCATCAATCATTTTTAGCTTGAACAGTTGAAGTTTCAGGGAAAACTTTGCATTGATTGCTTTTGAACCAAATAATTTGCTCAGATTATCCCATATGTCCTTCGAGTTTTTATCTAGATCAACATAATGTAATTCAGAGTCTGAAAGGGCAAGGCCAATAATGGCTTTGGCTTTGTCATCCCTTGTTTCCCGTTCTGCCAATCTGGTCGGATTTGAAGGTGCTGGTTCTTTTCCATCTACTATCCTCCAAAGATTTTTGTTCATCAACTGCATCTGGATCTTGACTTTCCATGTGTGAAAATTGAGACCATTGAATTTTTCTAAATGTCCATTATACCTTAGAGCGTTGGTTTCAACCAAAAATGCACTCTTTAGGGGAGTCGGATTCAACCGATATTGCTCCCAATTTACACTATATATTTAAAAAGTAATAAAAAAAATTACTTTTTAAATTTCACATGGATATTTACTAAAAAACTTAAACTCGGAAAGTAATATTTAATTACTTTCTATATTTAATATTTTGATACACAAATTAAACTAAAAGACACATGATTATAAATTATAGACCACCCACTACTATTACACACTACGAGATTTGATACTCAATAATATTTGACTTTAAACCATCAACTAAATCTATTGCTAAAAGAATTTATAAATACCACATCCTAAATAAGAGAAATTTTAAACCTAACATACCTATTCTTAATAACAAATAGGTGATCTGATGTGGAGCTCAACGTGTATGTATTTGCTGCCGCCAATTGAGTCGAAGCCAATGCAAGATTTGTGGATGTCGAGCAGTATTGAAGGAGCATATAAATGCAGGTTTTGAGAATGAAGTAACAACGGAAGAGTAAAGGATAGGCATCCAAACTGAGCACAATTTATCCTTTCTCATATCAGAGTAAATTAGGTGATAAACCCGATTAGATTCGTATCCTCAACAATGAAAATGACAACAGGATGCTTAAATTGATTGGCGCAAAGACTGTAGGAGAAGTTTTGAACAACTAGACGCACAGATCACGTGGCAGAAATAAACCGAGTCAACATCAATATGACTGTTAGTACTCAGGCGCATACAGTAGCAAATTAGCAACATGCATGTAATGATATTGATAGTGAATCATCAGCCACTATATATGATGCTTGTCAGACAATAACCATGAAACTCTGACAGATTCCTCTGTCCTAAAGCTGTTATCTGCACTCTAAGGCCGCATAGGGATTGAACATCACAATCTTAAATATGATCAACAATTCAGCAATAAAACTAACAATCCGATTAACCAAGAATTGTTAATGTAAATGCAGGTGCTAGCATGCGCCGTTGCAAGTAGATAACCAGGTCCGAATACAATTGTATGAGTCTAACACATGAAGGAGCAGATTGACATTTCTGCGAAATCAATCAACATTGAAGTTCTTTCATAGCATTCCAAGCACTCAAATAATATGAAATGCTCCACAACAAATTAATCTCTCATCTTCATTCAGACTTTCAATATTTTGACTACAGATCTACAACGCTCTGACACCAAATGTTGTATAGTAACATATTTACACAGGAAATAATACTTTTTCATTATTCAATTTGTTCCGGATCATACAATATATAATGAGAAGCAATTCCTATATTCTAGGAAGTTGCTCCAACAACATAGCAATCTACCTATATCCGTGATATTGTTGTAACTCACAACAATATCACAACTATCAAATAATACAACCAAATATGTGAATAATTACTCACGTAATTATTCTCTTTACAATATCAATAATAATGGAGCACTAACAAATATTTCCTAACAGTAGCATGCTCAATTGAATCATCCTGATCTTGAAATACTAGACGATAGTGCTTGAAAAAAGCCTCAGTGATCTCTGGGAGCTCAGTAAGTCATTGGTGAGAATAATAAATAGATTTTATCTGTTGATGAACATGCTTGGCCTAGAGGGATTTGAAAAAGGTTTTTGATACTTTATCTCCCACCCTAAGCCAGGGAATTCTTGACTGGATCTGCGCACCACGGGCCAAATGGGATTCAATAAGTTTAAGCTTGTTTCAAATACTAACAGTTTGGATCTGATGGCGAGCGTCAAAAGTATTGGACTCGAGAAGTAGAGAGATCCTTCTGAATTATTTGTGCAGATCCGAATCGGCCCGTCTTCAAACTCGAGCCACGTGCTTGCTGAACCGGTGAAGGAAACTAGTGTTTCGGTGAATTTTCGCCTCCCACCACAAAATCCAACTGGTAGAAAAATGCGGATGTGGTGCCATATTCCAAATCTTGGCTATGAGTGGCATCACTCCTAGATGACTTAGCAGATAAACATTAAGAAAGAATTGAGTTTTGGGTATGTTGGGAGGGCCCCCTGCCAAACAACCTTAAATGTGATCAGATGGTGGTCTGATAAAAGAAAATTTGTCCAAACCTTGATAACAAAGGATCCTTGTGGGTTAAAATCAAAATAACGTTGTTGTGAAAGAAGTGCATATTTGAAGCATTTTAAAACCTGATCATATCCTTCTCGAAGATTGGTCCAAGTGAACCATGTTTGGTCTTTAAATTTCTTTCGTTGTCTGAGAAAAGGATCAGAAATGCCCCAACAACTTTTAAAATAATACCAGGCCATACGTTTTCTGAGACACCAATGCATAGGAAGGGCACCACATTTATCATCTAAGTGCTCTACCATATTAAAGTCACCACACACCAACCAATAAGCATCGAGTAAGTTGTCACCTAACCATTTCCATAATAATGTTCTTTCAGGACCTTCATTAGGGGCGTAAATATTAAGAAAACAAAAAAAGATCATTAATTCTCATAATCACCCACAGCCCTATTATTGGGGTCCTGGCCCAAGGTAGTGATTAATGCCGAAAGTTTTGGCGCAATCGAAATACTGGCACCACCTCTGCCTTTAATATGCTGAGTGTGGAAATGCCTAAAATTAGGGGCAATACACGTCAGAGTATTTTGAAGTAAAAAAACAGAAATATTGATTTCTTGTAAACAAATCACATATAAACTGCTAATTAACTGGCAAGATAAAATTAAAAAAATTCGGGAGGGCTCTGTCAGACCCCAAACATTCCATGACATTAAATTCATGAAAAATAAGGCATATCAAATTCCCCCTGCTTGTCAAGAATTCCATCCTCTGAGCCGAGAATGGAAAAAATGTTGGTAAGAAGAAGTTGGTATGAATCATTATGCTCAACATGGATGGAGCAGTGTTTGGCCCCATTATCTCCCTGCATGCTGTGTGAAACCTCTCGAGGTGTACTGTTTGAGTGTCGTAGAGGAAGAGAGGTTGAAGCAAAATTCCCAGTATTCTCTAATTTTAGATTGAATAACTTGGCTCTGCGAGGGTTTAGAGGGAATGGAAATTGAAGTGATAGGTTTTACCACTCTTGGATCATTCATAGAAGGTAGAGGGGAAGAAGATGGAGGCATAAATTCAACATAAGGTTTTTCCCCCAATATATTCTTAGAACCAACCACAGTCCAGCCATCAGCTAGAGGGTTAACTTTAGACTTCAAAACAACTGATTGTGTTAGTGCAGGCTTAGAGTGGGAAAAAAGAGGACAGTCCTGAATGCGGTGGTTTGGGGCTTGAAAATGAAAGCACATGTTGGGGAGGTTAAAATAAACCACCTTTTGAGAGATATATAGGGACCCAACTTGAATATTCAGATGGGCCCACAAATCTTTCGCAAGGTCCACTTTGACACACACATGCTTATTAGGATGAATAAAGAAAAACACTCTTATTCATTGAAAATCACCCTGCCAATGGGCTTAAAAATCTCTGGCAAAAAGGACCAGAGTTAGACGGGAAGGCTAAGAAGTTCGATCTAAATAGGGATTTTGAGCAAGACTTGGCTACTTGGATTGAAATCCTGGGACCATGGAGATAACACAAGCAAGGTATTACCTAAGTACCAACATGTCGCCTTAAGAAAAAGGGCTTGAAGCTAAGAAGGCTCGTGAAAGGAAAACAGATAAAACCCCTTAGTGAGGTTACACACACCTGAGAACAAAATATTGTTAGACTCCCAATGGTTTTTCATCCAGTTCGGCAATTAGGTTTCTAAGGTAATACGACCATAGAAATAGGTAATAAGGTAATGGTTTTAATACCACTTGACAATAGGATCCAAACATTCATCAGAAATTATAACTTCTAGAGAGGGTTTAGAGTCTATACCTCATTGTAGACTTTTGACACAAAATTCCTCGTATGCTTGGGAACCATTTCCACTAGTTTCAACATTCGTTGCAATGAGAAGAGAGCTGGCCATTTATAAGTGGGACACCACCTTAGCAATGGAAAAAAAACAAAAGACACTATTATAGGACCAAGGGGAAACCACTAGAAAGGCTATGGACGTAAAATTTCCATAGCAAAGTAATGCAAGTAAAAACATAAAAAACTTAGTAGAGCCAGAGATTTCCGAGTCTTTTAATGACTCGCTACTTTGTGTTACTTTTAAATTTGTGTGTCTTAAAAATAATTGGTAGTAGTTATAATCATGGTGTCACGATGCACCTATATCCATAGAATATATGTTTCCATTCGCTAGCTACATTTTAAATTTAGAACTATTTATTTACCATGTTTCTTTCAAATACACGTGCCTTCAAATTTTCATGTTATTTTTAATAAATGAAGTAATGACCTAACAATGAGGATGCTCCAAAACATTCAACACACTTACACTTTGTGCTCCGCATTCGTGAAAAAATCCTAGAAACAATTATTGTGTCAGTGTCAGGATGCACTTATGCCCTTAGAATACATGAATACATATATTTGGTATGTTTTCAACTTAGAACACGTTATTTTTACCATGCTACTTTTAAATACATGTTCCATCATTTTTTTTGGAAACAACTATTCTGGTAATGTTAGGATGCACCTAATATGCCCATTGAATGCAACATAGAATTCATTTATATTTCTTCTTAATACATTCTAACCTTAGAACACTTTATGTTTACCATGCTACTTTCAAATACATGTGCCTTAAAAATTCCATATTATTTTTAATAAACGAAGTATAGACATAACAACAAGGAGGCTTCAATACCATTTAAAATAGACATATACTTTCAATAAGTTTAAAATACACGTGCCTTAAAAATTCCTAGTAATAGTTCTTTTTGGAAACAACATAATGTACCTATGCCTATAAAATACACCATAAAATACATGCATCTATATGATTGTTGCATTTTAAACCCTGAACATTATGTTTTACCATGTTGATTTCAAATATGTGTGCCTTAAAAATTCCTTGAGTGGTTATTTTGGCGGCACCAGGATGTACATATGCCCATAGAATACATACATCCATTTTCTTTCTACACTTGTAACTTAGAACAATGTGTGTTTATCATGTTACTTTCAAATACATGTGTCTTAAAAATTCCCAACTATGTATATTCTATTGATGTCATGATAAACCTATGACCATAGAATACTTGCATCCATCCACCTACTATGTTTCTAAATCAGAACATTGTGTGTTTACCATGCTAATTTTAAATATATATGCCTTAAAAATGCATAGCAATAACTATTTATGCACCACTAGGATGCACCTATGCCCATAGAATAAACCATATAATACACATATATTCCATCCTATTGCTACATTTTTCTTAAAACACTATGTGTTTACTATGTTACTTTGAAATACATGTTCTTTTGAAATTCCTAGCAACAACTATTTTGGTGGCACTAGGATGCATCTATTCCCATAAAATACACCATATAATACATGCATCTATTCTCTTGTTACATTTTTAACTTACAACATTATGTGTTTACCACAAAAATACACTAACAAAATCTATAGCACATGTACAAGTCAAACCATTGACCTGGAAGTTTTTTACTGTTACACTTTACAAATTATACTACATGGTAGTGGATGCTAATAAACACTACACGTTATGTTTTTTTTAGTTACACGATTTGTTTGAATTTAAATATATCCCCATGTATGTATGATGTCTCTTCTACGTAAACATGCATGTATAGTGGTGCATCCTTGCAATGAAATAGATTTTTCCAAAATCGTTCATATGGCCTCAAAATTCTCCATTTCTCTATAGGACATAAAAACTTCTACCAAATTTTCCAATTTCAACAAAGATAGCATAAAAATATAAAGAAAGTTTTCCATAAAAATTCATCAAAATAATATCTTAATTTATCCATTCTTGTGAGAGATAGATCAGAGTAGAACCACCTAATGAAGCATCAATGTAGATTGAATCAAAATTATGCAGTCAAATCTTGAAAAAAATTACACAAACTATTCCACTATGAAAAATACCACTTTTATAAAATGATTGTGTAGACCAATTTTCGATACCCTACACTATTTATCCATACTAATTACATTCACACTCAAACTATTAAACTATCATATTATCCCATAAAACATAAACTCACCCTTGTTAAATCACATTTCACCCACATTGAAAACATATTCTACCCATCCTAAGTTACTAAAACCCCCTCAACCACCCATAACTCATCCTACCCCATTTAACCTTCTAACTCCCTCAACCTCTTCACAACCATTTCCACTCATCCCATACCTGAATGAACCCTTGTGGAAGTGGTTGATTCTAATTCTGAGAGGGTTTCCCCACTTTTCTTGGGTTGCTAGTGATGTTAACAAATAACGAATGATTATATAAGGTACACCAATCTTCATGGAATGGATCCCCCGACGTTTGCAGCAAAGCTCCGACTCATTGGTGAGCTAAAAAACATCATTACACTCATATCATATTATTCACCATCCTTGTCAGGTCCTTGAAAGCTTCATAATCTCTGTAAGAACCCTACGACATCATTTTCAATCATTCATCAACAAAGGTAAGTCCTTTTCTTTTGTTTCCATATTCATCTTATCAATGCAACATATTAGAACCAATACCAAGTCATAAATCATTGGTCTTAGATATAATTTTCATCCTATCGAAGGATAAGTCCTTTTCACAACAATCACCAGTGATTTAGGACCATACAAAATCGCCAACGATCCCTATCTTTTTTATCAAGTTAATCACATTTATCATATCTGTCATCAAATATCAATTTGTTTTATGTCTAATTTTCTTGTTTCAAGTTGTTTCTCTCCGTAGATGATTGTACCATGTCAAACACATCCTATTACAAGCATATGCAACCTTCCCATTGTCCAAAAACCCTTTGTTTGGGAATAATTTGAAATTACACGAGTTGAGATTTTGTGCCATCACCTTGACACTAGACGTTGAAGAAATCAAAGATCAACTCAACTTCATACAAGAAGAATGAGATGTTGTTGAACAAGCCAGGTTTGATTACTTCAAGGAGTTAGAGTTTTCCATAGCTCTTTCTTGTGCCTCCTATCACATGGAGAAGGATCTATCTATCCCTTTGGAGTTCTAATATCCCTTTCATTGTGTATCATTTTCATATCATTATCACTTAATTGTAAATCAAGTTGACACCCTTCAAGGAAGCCCTTTTGTTCCAGGGATCATCCTTTTCCGAGCAACATACTATATCCTTGTCTAATATACATCTTGTTGAGTTATATTTTTATACAGGTTATCTCATTCACTGGAAGGAGTTCCGCATCCACATCGCATCCATTCACCCCAAAATTGTATTATCGGTGCAAGTTTTGTTAAACCCTATTGTCTTCCATTTTTATGGAGTTTTGTCACATAATTAACAAACCAAAATTCACAACAAACAGATTGAGCTATAGATATCCATATTGGATCATTCACAAAGGCACAACAATTAGTTAAGGATTAGTAAATGGGGTACAAAATGCAATGGGTTTGATTGCAGGAAAACTCCATAGTTAAGTGTGTTTAAGACATAGTAGTATTATAATAGGTGACCTCTTAGGAAGTCTTGTTCTTCACCCATGTGAGCATCACCTAGATTCAATGAGTTATATAGTTGATCTTCCATACACATGAGATATGAAACAAAGTAAATTGACCACCTCGTGATGGGTCAATATAGATTGACTTGAAACTACGTAGTTGAATTTTTAAAAAATTACACAAATTGTTCCATTATGAAATGCATTTCTTATATAAAATGGTAGATCTAGGGAGCTCTATATCAAAAGGTTCATAAAGACACAAAACTTACAAAAGGTTTTGTAAATGGGGTAGCAATCTAAACAATTTTGATTGTGGGGCAACTCCATAGTTAAGCTTGCATGAAGTAGAGTAGTATTGGGATGAGTGACCTCATAGAACGTGTCGGTGTTTCACCCATATGAGCATCACCTAGATGAAATGAGTGAGTGTACCATCCATATTCATGAGAGATGGGTCAAAGTATATTGACTTTAAATTTCATATTTAAATTTTGAGAACATTACACAAATTATTCCACTCTGAAAAACAATGATTGTATAAAATGATTGAGCTAGGGATATCCATATTGGATGGTTCACAAAGGAACAACACATGTTGAAGGTTTTACAAATGGAAGGGTTGGTGTTGGGCATGTAACAAGGGTGACATGTAATAAGATAAGAAGGTTTGAATCTATGGGAAACTCCATAGTTAAGCGTGTTTGAGCTAGAGTAATATTCTGATGTGTGACCTCCCATGAAGTCTCATTGCTTCACCCTTGTGAGTATCACTTAGATGTAATGTGTGATAGAGTAGACTATCCATGCTCATGAGAGATGTGTAAAATTATATTTACCACATAATGATGGATCAAATTAGATTGAATCAAAAATATGTAGTTAATTCCTAAAACAAATTACAAAAATAATTCCACTATGAATAGCACATCTTGTATTAAATGACTGAGCTAAGGAGCTTCATATTGGATGGTTCATTGATGCACAAAACTTTTTGAAGGTTTTGTAATTGTGGTAGTAACCTAAGTGGGTTTAAATGTGGTGGAAAATCCATTGTTAAGTGCACTTGAGATGGATTAGTATTGAGATAAGTCACCTCCTTAAAAGTCCTAGTGCTTCATCGTTATGAGCATCACCTAGATACAATGAGTTATATTATATCTTTTTCACCTCTAGTGGGTTACAATACTTTCTCCATATGACCCATATTGGATCACAATTTTCCTGTCCAAAGCACTATTATTCCAAATATTGCACTAACTATTCTCACTTCTCGCAAATTGACGATATATCGTCAGTTAAACCTATCTAACTCATTGTTTATGACACTCTTTTGGTCGTATTCCTCTTGTAAACCAATTAAGCAGGCTAATATAGTCTTTTATTGGCTAAAACATCTTCTCATTCCTCTTATAGACTACTTTTACTAACTTCCTAGACTATCAATCCATTTCATTGGATTGATTAGACCTCTCAAAACTCTCTAAAAACCCTAATTCCTCTCTAAAAAAGATTAACTAGCCTAACCTAGTTTAACTAGTCCTAACCATGATTAACCTCTTCTAAACCTAGTCAAATCTTACTTTGACTCCCTAATTAACTTTTTGGCTTATCCTTTAGTCCCACATGCACCAAAATTCCCCCACTTTCCCAAATGGAAAACTATAAATAGCCCACTACCCCCTCTCATTTCTAAGAACTCTCCTTCTTCCTAACATAAACTATAGCATTTTGCTTAGGGTTTAGAGTTATTTCATTTCTTTCATTGAGCTATTGCTTTGCCATTGCACTACACACCAAGCATTGAGTAAATGGGAAGAACCATTGGCCTTGAAGCCATTAATGGTGAGCTCCCATTCTCATAATCACAAACTGATTGCTTAGAATCCTTACTAGGTTCATTTTTAAAGCTTTCAAGAGTAGAGGATTACTAAATATGCTAGATTTGCTTGTTTCTTTCAATATTAATGTATGCAAAGTGATGAATCCTTGTTTATCTCTTATCTGATGGTCCACTGACTAGTTGTTAAGAGCCTTTGGGGTTTCTTTAGAGATTCTTACCCCATGTCCATGGCTTTTGCAACTTTTCATTGAACACATTTGGCACGCCCGGTGGTATTCGAAGTCCATCCTCCATTAATGGGGTCATTTTGAAGCTTTTATTTCAGTTTCTAACTTTTTACATGTTTTTGTAGGGTTAAATATTTTGCCTTGGGATTTTTAGCTAGGTTTTATGTAGTTAACCCTCATTTTCATGCTTCTTTGTTAAGTTTATGCTAGAAAATGCATTTAATGGCTAATTTCTAACCTGTTGACACTTTTAAAATTTCATTTTCTATGTTTTTTGGTGGTTTTTCAGGCAGGGGCGCATACACCTTTCTGCCAGCGTAGGCGCCTTCAGACTATCATTTTTAGCAGAGGGGCGCAGGCACCCAAAACCACACACAGGTACCTAAAATTAGGCACACACGCCCAAACCATGGTGCACACACCCTCTTGCAAGTGCAGACGCCCTGCCAACTATCATTTCTACTAGGCATTCAGGCACCCAAACCCACACCCAAACACCCTGTATACTCTCAGCCCTTTGTAAAAAAAATTACCACTTGCTCACACACCTAAACCATTGTGTATACACCCTTTTTCTGACACAAGAACCCCTCTACCATCGCACATGCACTGTCATATCTTTTACCATTTTTTTTCTCCCCTATCACAGACACCTATTCTCTGGCACAAACATACTTACCCTAGCGCATGCATCTCTCAGGTAGTGTACAAGCACCCTGTAGATCCTCTAGATTTACACAAAGGGGTGTAGTTACCCAAACCCACGTGCACACGCCTAAAATGACAAGTATACACCTTGAAGGGAGCACATGTATCTCTATTTTATCTGGATTTGTTCACATAATTTTTAGTGCTCCTAGGTTGGATCATATCTTTTGACCCGTTGACCCCTTTTCAGAGTTTGAATAGGCGTCAGAAAGAGAACGAAGTGAAATTTACAAGGTAAGTTTCAAAAGTAATGTACCTTTTGTATCATTACTTCTATCATCAAACTCCCAAAGTGCCCTAGAGACCTCCAAAAATACAAAATACTAAAAACCATTGAAAAATTGCTAAAAATAGATTTTTGAAATTTCCTAATTTTTCTTGGTTTTCTAACTTGTTTGTAGGTTCTAACAAGTAATTGTAGGTTTTTTTTTGTTTTATTTGACTAAAGTAGTTTAATTGTTTTATTTTCTTAGTTAAAAGGGGATTTTCGAAGTGTGTATGCTCTTCCCTCGCACCTTCTAGGTGATCTTGGGAATAAAAAACACTTCTAAAAACACCTTGTCACTTTTAAAAACACTTTACGTTTAAATAATTGGATTAATCTTTCAAAGTTGGCTAAAACGAACTCTACCTTTTGAAGTATTTTTCACAAAGGCTTATTTTAGTAGGGTTTTCACATTGTGTATGCTCTTCCTTCGCACCTTTTTGGTGATCTTAGGAATAAAAAACAACATGCAAACTCTCTTTCTTATTTGATGGAAAATTACTAACTCTTTGCATATAGGGCCTAACACTTGTCAAAGAAAGGAGACGTAAAAAAAAAAAACCTTATAATACACGTGTTTTCATACAAGTTACCAAACAACGTGCTACTTAAAACCACATTAAGTTAAGCAAGATAAAAAAACACACCATTTCACTTCACACTATATTGTAGGTTTCAGAAAAGGGTACGTCCCTATCCACTCAACTAGAACATAACCCCTTTGGCATAACGCCTTAAGCTACAACAATGGGGGTGGTTCCAGGAACCCTAAAGTAATCCACCACTGAGTAACCTCATGGATGAAACAAGAAGTGCTCCACTTACCCACTTGACTAGATTTCACATTATAAGTTAGAGTCAAAGTTGTCTGTATCGCGACCCCAGTGATGGCATAACTGAACACACTAGTTGCTCATTGTATCAAAAGGGGGTAAAGTAAAGCCGAGATACTCCCAAATTATTTAGTGCGACTCATAGGGAAATCAAGCTCACTCCTAGACAACTTGTGACACCTAGTTGAGAGATCTTATTAGGGAAGCCATTTTGTCTTGGAGCCCACTTTGCTAGTCCGTTGTCGCGTCAAGCCATCACAAAGTGACAACTCACTTGGAGTCTGAACCTTGTTTCTCGAACAAGGAAAAGATCCCATGTAAGTTTGAGCTAAGTGTCTTTCATCACGGAATTAAACGACGTCTCACTTAGCTCAGTTTCATTCTCACCTTCAAATGAGGTGAAACTCTACCCAAGTGGTGCTTAGTTTATTTTCATCCTTTTGATCTATACCCTTGCACTCTCGCTGCCCATTTGGAGTGAGAAGGAAGCATACCTCATACGTTTTATCAAATATAGTACTTGCCACTTTTTTGTCCATTTACGCCCATCCATGTTTGTGGCTGGGTTGTTAAATGTCTAAAGTGTGCAAGTACGTTTTCATATCTTTGATAGTCCTTTGATCTTGATTTCAAGATCATCTTCACTACTTTGATTTCAGTTCATCATTTATCTCTCCTTAGGTTGATAGTTTTTTTCTCGCATTCTAGTCACACAATTTTGGTACTTACGTCATGTTTTCAATTTCTTGAGAACTTGATATAAGTCCCTTTATTGTGCGGTTACGTTGTTCACGCAACTAACAACTTCTTTCTATACTCATACTTCATTTCAGTTCCGACATCATCTAAGTCTTTTTTAGGGTGTCGATATTGCCTCATATATACCAAAACAACGTCATCTTGATACTAACACCTTGCTTGCTCGGTTAATGTATCAGGATAGTGTTGTTACGCTATACATACTCGCAACTTCCATTTTCAGAAAACTTAGCTTTCATCGGCATTCGAACTAGTTTTAGTATACCTCGTCAAGAGATTGTGTCAGTACCACTTTAATATTTAGGCCTTGTTAGAATTCTAACTTGACCTACGTATTGATACGATATTGTCACTATCCACTTTGGACCCTTCACCATAATCATAGTTAGGGTATAAGCTTGGCAGAATGATAATTTGAGTGATCATTGCATTTGAGTGTTCATATGAGTGTTCTTTGAATCATAAAAAACAACTACATAACATTACTTCTAGAACACACTAGGTTATTTCAACATCACATTGAGTGACTTACACAAACATACACCTAGGTTTTCACGCAAACTTCGAAGCACATTTAGAAAAAATCTAGTATCACTTTGACTAGTGATGCCTAGAATCACGAAGATGGCGTCCAAACCAAATGATTGCGACTTAGGAGAAAATCCTTTTGAATCGTTCCCATTTAGTGGAAACAACTTAACACCTCTCTTTTCACAGGTCAAGGACAAAGCCATTGATTGATCATAGTGGAGAGGATTTTGACTCTTTTGAAGAACAACACCAATTAGACCTAGGTCACTTTGACAAACTCCTTTATTACAACAAAGATCAAGTACTCGCAAGAGTCTTAGAATTAGGGGCTAAGCTTCCACAGGAACATGAAGTAGAAACCAAGGTCATTAATCATAAAACAGAAGAACGAAGGTCCCTCTTAGACATGGATAACCCCTTTGACATAGGGTACGCTTCTACTTTTGGGAAACATCATAACACCGTTGAAGGAGACCCATCCAAGCCACTTGGTGATCCACGATGACCTTATTACAAAGCTTCATAAAGTGAAGATTGAGTGCAAAGCCTCACCACCTCCCAAGTTTGATGAGGAAGAGGATCCTTTAATTGAAGAAGAGATCCTTCAAAAATAGATCCTGAAACTGAGCCAAAAATTAGCAAACTTAGGCTCTTCAAGTAGGAACGTATACAAAGACAAACTCAAAACAAAATCTAGTGAGTTCCACTTTGATCCATATAGTGACACGACCTTTAAAGTGGCTAAGGCACAAAGACCAATGTCACCTACCAAAGAACAAATCATTGAACGGGAATTACAATCAATGAAAGACACACTTACTACGCTACAAGAGGGAAACGTAGGACATAGTAGGAAATATTTGTATGAAGAACTATGCCCTTACCCCTTTGATAAGGACATGTTACGACAACCCTTCCCAAAGCATTTTACCATTCCTAAATTTGATAAATATAAAAGAAAAAGTGATCCTCGTGATCACATCAAAGACTTTTATATGGCTTGCCAAGAGGTCACATACAATGATAACTTCTTAATATGACTCTTCCCTCATAGCCTAGGGGCACTGGGATTGGAATGGTTCTATAGCATACCCAAGGGCTCCATTACAACATGGCCCACATTAGCAGAAAAATTTATACGACATTATTCCTCCAACATGGAAAATGATACCACAATGAATGACCTCTGTAATGCAAAATAGAAGTCCAACGAGACATTTTCAAACTTTTTACAATGATGGCAAGGGTTGGCAAGTCTTTTCCCTTATGCCTTGCCAAAAAAGTAGTTGATAAGCATATTTGTGCCTAACTTGAACCCAAAGATAGCCTTCCATTTAAAAATGCACTGTGGCTCTTACTTCGAAGAAATCATAGAGAAGGGAAGTCAAATAAAAAAAGGACCTCATCACAAAAGGAACACTTAAACCAGTTGTCAAATATAAACATGAAGAAAAATCCTTAGATAAACTGAAGTTCTTCAACAAAAAAAACATGTCGTTGGAGATGGCATTACAAACTCCAAGAGAGTCCAAGCCATGTAGACTAGTCCACTTTTAAAGCTCTCACAAGGACCTCATCCCAAGGCACCCACCAAATGTGAGTTCACACTGTTAACAGAATCCCTATCTACCATACTAAAATAGTTAGATAACGTAAACATGGTGGAGTACCCAACCGTGATGGTACCATACCCAGAAAATGCTCCAAAACCCATTTGGTTCAAAGAGCATGAGTATTGTGACTTCCACCGTGTTAAAGGGCACAAGACAGATAGGTGCTTGAGACTACACCATTACATACAAGACCTCATTGAAGAGGGTAAAATCACCGTAGATTCTCCCCCTAACTCAGGACAAGGGCCAAATGAGAAAATGGGTATCTTTAAAGAGCCCTTTCCTAACCATGCAAATAAAAAGAAAAGGAAGCCAGATCATGGACAAACTTCCAATGACTATAGGATTACCACTTATATTTATCCCACTAATGATAGTCCCTTTGATTCCCTCATAGGATGTATCCATTCATCTGATGAACAGGTCAATACTATCAGGATCTTAGAAAAGAGTTGTGTAGTAGGGACGAGACGTGATTGTTTAATCATACCATATCCCCTACCTGTCCCTCAGGAAGGTCAGTACAATTTGATAGACCAATTAGAGAAAACACCTGCTAGGATATCAATCTTAGATCTCCTCAAAATCTATACTGCACTTAAAAACATATTGCATAAAACACTACAAAGTTTGGGAGCCTCAACCGATGTAGGTCCCACACACCTCTAAGCCATGATTTCGTGCCTTGACTCTAATGATCATATCACTTTTGATCATGTTGCAATCCCACGTAATGACTCAGAGCACAACTTACCCTTATATCTAGAAGTAGTTGTTACCCGTCGTAAGATCAAGAGAGTACTTGTGGATGGTGGATCCGGTCTAAACATTTGTACTTTGAAGTTGGTTAAGCAGCTAGGCCACTCAGAAATGGATCTAGGGGCCAAAACTATTACAATCATGGCCTATGATAATGAGGAGCGAGAGTCAGTAGGCACTATAGTGATTCCAATGGAAGTAGGGCCAACTTGTCATGATACAACGTTCCATGTCCTTGACTTGGATCTACCATACAACATGCTCTTAGGACACCCATGGATCCATGCCATGTAGGCCATTCCTTCAACTTTCCATCAATGTATCAAGATGTGCCATAAAGGACAAATAATCACCATTCAGGGTGATCCAGAACCATTTACACATTGCAGAGCCTTGCATAGTTTTTCTCGTGCAGCTTATGAATGCCCTTCTGTAGACATTGTTGTTCCTTTGTAAATTGAGGCTATCAAGGAATGTGTGGATCCAGATTCACTCACTCCTTGCAATCAAGACTTTCCTTCATTGGTCAACCCTTTCACATCATGGGAGGCAACACTAGTGAAATATGTCCCAAGTGACCCATTCACTCTTGAACAAGATTTATTAATATTAGATTTATTAGTGTCACCCAGGACACGTGGAAACCCCTATTTTCAGTTCAAAAGCACTCGGGATCAATGCCCTAAACCATTGGAGAAGTTCATTCCTAGTGGTTTCTTATCCGAGGAAAATATGTTAGAAGATTCCACTATCAGAGTACCTGAAGGTACCATGGCTTCATGCCATCATGCCCCGCTATATGTCAAAGGCCACCGTATGATGTACATCATGGGTTATAATAAATTTGGATGTGGAATCAATGCGCAAGGGCGATTAGAACCCATTCATATCCCTCACTTCAAATCAAACAAGCATGGTCTTGGAATAAGACCACATGATGATCCACCCTTTGAGATTGATGCCACCTCTTCCAAACGTGAGGAGGACTCATCTCATTCAGATAGTGATGGATTCCCAATATAGCCTCTACGAGGATCTTGCCTCCACTAACCTATTCCCTGATTCAGCTGTCCTTACCTTATCCAGATCCAATCCTCAAACCAATTACCAAGTAACCCTTGTATATCCCGAACTTGTAGATTGGGATCAACAATTTCACGTGCCAATCGATTTCTTTGAGAACGACGAGGCATTTGTAGAATTCATGGGTCTCAGGGATTTTATTCTAGCTGGGGATCACAAGAAAGGCTTTGCAATTCAACTAGACACCTGTGCATACTTTGGAGAAGAAGCAGAGATGTGTGGATGCTTGAGTAAGAAACTCGGAAGCAAGAGTAAGGATGCTTTAGAGAATCCTTGTGCAAGAAATAAACGCAAGTCTCATAGTGACAAACTTTTTGAAACACTTATAGAAAAACAAAACGAAGAACCTATGGACATAATGATCTATCATTTCAAGGATGATAATGAGCAACCTAAGGAGGTTGACCTTACTCTTCCCCTGATCCTACGCAGATGGAAGATACCTCTAAGATGTTTGTGGAAGAAACCATCAGTGTCAACATTGGCTCGGAAGAGGAACCTAGAATGATAAAGTTGGGAGCTTCACTCTCAGCTCAAGAGCAAAAGGTTTTTGTAGAGTTGTTAAGAGAATATGGAGATATATTTGCATGTTCATATGCCGATATGTTTGGTTTGGACCCAGACTTGGTCGTGCAAAACCTTGTTTTGTACCCAGATACCAAACCCATCAAGTAGAAGTTGAGAAAGATGCACCCTAAAATTGCACTCCTTGTCAAAGAAGAACTTGAAAAATTATTAGCTACTGATTTCATTAAGCCCATTGACTATTCAGATTGGATATCTAACATAGTCCCTATTCAGAAGAAACCTGTTGGCATAAGGATCTACACCAACTTCCGTGACATCAATAAGGCATGTCCCAAAGATGACTTCCCCTTGCCTAATATTGACATGATCATTGATTCCACCGCTGGTTATGAAATGTTGTCCTTAATGGATGGTTTTTCAGGTTATAACCAAATTAGGATTATAGAGGAGGATCAACATAAAATAGCTTTCATCACCCCTTGGGGGACATTTTGTTACAAGGTCATGCCTTTCAGACTCAAGAATTCCAAGGCCACCTATCAACGTGCAATGACAGTCATCTTCCATGACATGATGAATGACATCATGGGGGATTATGTTGATGATATTCTATTGAAATCCAAAAGTAGAGGAGAGCACCCTGAAGTGCTGAGACATATTTTCCAACGTCCCAGGAATTACAACGTACGCTTGAACCCCAAGAAGTGCGTCTTTAGCATTTTGTCAGGAAAAATCCTAGGTTTCATTGTTTCACAGAGAGGAATAGATGTGGACCCTAAAAAAATTAAATCTATCACATAAATACCTCCACCTACGACTCTCAAACAACTAAGAAGTTTACAAGGAAAGATTTAGGCAATCTGTCATTTTATTTCACAACTTGTAGATAAGTGCCACCCATTTACACATCTCCTCAAGAAGGATGTTGCATTCAACTGGGGACCATACTGTCAAAAGGCATTTGCACTACTTAAATAGTACCTTGTTAACCCACCTATACTCATGTCACCTACCCCAGGTGAACCGCTCCTCTTGTACATCTTAGCTACCCAGTTTTCTATTGGTGCACTTCTTGCCCAATATAAATTGGACCACAGATAAAGGGTAGTTTATTATCTTAGTCGCACTTTGATTTCCTATGATCTGAATTACCCACAGATTGAAAAGGCCTGCTTAGCATTCGTCTTCACATTTCATAAACTTTTCCATTATCTCCTTAACAACAAAACCAAGATAATATCCAAAGTTGACCCTCTCAAGTACCTTTTATCCAAACCCACTCTTACGAGATGAATGGCTAATTGGATCATTCTCCTAAGTGAATTTGACATTGAGTTTGTAAATCAAAAGTCCTTGAAAGGACAAGTATTAGCGGATCAATTGGCAGAAGCTCCTCTACCAGTAATGGAACCTTTATGCCTGGATCTTCCCGATGCATCCATGATGTATATTGAAGAATCTATATAATGACATGTCCATTGTAATGGATTGTTTACCTTCCACTGATCCAAAGTAGGGGTAGTGTTCATCACTCCCACATGTGAGGTTATTCCAAGAGCATTCCGTTTGGGATTCCCTTGCACTAATAACATTGCAGAGTATGAGGCACTCATTGCTGGTCTCAAGTTGGCTATCACTTGGAATATCAGATAGCTACACATCATTAGGGACTCCCAACTTATCATTAAACAAGTTAATGATGAGTATAAGGTTAAAGATGAGAAACTTGTTCCATACAAGAAATTGGTTGAAACCTTGAAGGAGTATTTTACATAGATTGTCTTTGAGAAAAAACTGAGGTCACATAATAGATCAACAGATGCTATGGCTATAATTGGATCTCTCTTACACATTCCACCTCAGGAGAGAAAAATGTCTTTCTTTGTAGAGCATTTACAAATACCCACATAGGACATGCCAGAATCTTGTTTGGCATGTGAGATTGTTGGTCCATCCTCCCCTTGGTATGACCCTATATTTAGATACCTACAAGATGGTACATTTCCCCTAGACATTACCCATTCTGAGAAGAAAGCCCTTATCCACCATATAGCCCATTATACCCTCCTAGGAGGCACCCTTTATTGTCGTGGCTACGACAAGAATCTGCTTCGTTGTTTGGATGTTACTGACTCAGTCCACGCTATTAAGGAAGTACACGGTGGTATTTGTGGAGCACACACTAGTGGTATGGTCTTGGCTAAGAAGATCTTAAGGGTAGGTTAATTCTTGGCCCGCCATGGAAGCATATGGTTGTAATTTCGTCAAGAAATGTGAGCTATGCCAAAAAGTATGGGAACTTGATATATGCACCAGCACAAGCTTTACAGCCTATTGTAACACCTTGGCCATTTTCTAAATGGGGCCTGGATCTCATAGGGAAGCTCCATCCTTCTTCTTCAGATAGCCACATCCACATTAGCACCGCCACCTAGTATTTTACTAAATGGGTAGAGGTTGTGCCTCTTACTTATGTCACTGATGTGCAAATTTCCAAATTCATCATGAACCATCTCATCTTCCGTTATGGTATCCCTTCCGCCATTATCACTGATAATGGTAAATCCTTCAAGAATAAAATGGTTAAGACATTGTGTCAACGCTTCCATATTCAACTCAAGTGGTCTACCCCCTATTACCCCCAAGGTAATGGACAAGCCGAAGCTACCAATAAAACCCTTGTACGAATCATGGAGAAAATGGTAAGTAAGACTGGTCGTAATTGGCACTTATAGATACATCCCACCCTCTAGGCCTATCGAACCTCCATCTGCACTCCTACTGGTGTGACCCCATATTCCCTAGTTTATGGCACTGAAGCCATCATACCCTTGGAAGTGGAGCTTCCCTCCCTGAGAATATCTCTCTAGGATTATCTTGATAAAGATGAAGACTATAGAGTAGCTCAGCTAGCAGAGCTAGAGCTGTTGGATGAAAAGTGGATAAGAGCGCTTAATCACCTCAAGGTTTATCAGAACAAAGTATCAAGAGGATATAAGAAACGGGTCATTCACTGTGAATTTGATGTAGGTGATCTAGTGCTGAAATAAAATCAAAAGAATACCATCAAAGACAGAGAAAAGAAAGGTAAGTTTGAGGCCAACTGGCTAGGGCCTTATGTGGTGGTTGCTAAATATGGGTCAGGAGCTTATAAACTAGCATATTTAGATGGTGAAGAACTTCTGGAACCTATGAATGCCATGCATCTCAAGTGCTTATATGCTTAAGTATGGTGTGAATATCAGATAAGAAATAAAAAGTAGAAAAACAAAGAAAAACAAACAAACAAAACATGGAAAAATTGAGAAAACAATAAAGAAAAAACAGGCCCTCCACATGTGAAAACCACGTAATTGTTGCGCAGTGGGTAGATATTTGGGTGAAAACCGGTTTCAGGAGCTCAAGGAGGATTCTCTAGTCACAAGTTACACTTGCATTAGGATGGGTAATTCTCACCACTTTCTAGGGTTAGTCTCCCTTGCTAGGTCTAGGAAGCCTACCGATTGCATCTTCGCCAAGTCATGATCTGGCTTATTTGCTCCTATATCTGCATGAAGGATGTGCCTTTGTATATTGCATCTAACATTGGAGGCACCTTCACATTCCACTTTCTCATACATATGTGCATGGCATTCTACCCTTTTTATATTCCCACATCACCCTGGGGGCATCCACACTTCTTTTTCCTTGTACATTTCTTTCAGAACATGACCTTAGAAAATACAAAAACATTCAGAAAAGGATACACAAAAATCTAAACATTCAGAAAATCCCCCTTTTAGGGACGAAGCTACACAACCTTCATAACATTGTCTTAGGGAAACCTTGAAAACAATGTGAAAAGTATCCGTGAAAACATATCTTTTTGGATAACCCAAAAACATCAGAAAATATATCAATGATGTCTCACAAAAACAAGGTAATGATTAAATTGATTTTAGTTGTCGGTTTTTATAGTTTTGGTTGTATATTTTTTTAGTTTTGTTAACTTGTTCTTGTGTGTTTGTTTACTACACATCTGTTATTATCATATCTATCATCTATCATTCGTCACATATAACATCAACTAATACATCATATATACAAAAAAGCTAAGTTTTACATCATGCATGTATACTAAGCTAATCATCACATATCGTATCATCAATGGGGGCAAGAGGGGTTGTGCATGATCACAAATATATCCCCTCCACACCAATATCATCTAGTATCATCCCAAGTGCTAGCATCTACCAAAATATCTCATGTACAAAACATGTGATATCATATCAACCATCCTCGGGCACTATTTTCCACCTAGCATTTATCTCTTCACCTGGGGCATTTTTAAAATGTTTCTAGGTGCTTCTTGTCTTCTATTTTTATCTAGCACCATGATTATTTTTAAATAATTATTATTGGCCCATTTGTCTTCTCATCGGGGCATTTTATTGCCACCCGATGCCCATTCTCTTGGCCTTAGGGCATTTTCACGTGCTTTTAGGTGACCTTTCATTTCCTAAATTCGTTTGACTGATGAAAAATTTAAAAATTATAAAATCATCCAAAAATCCAAAAAAAATTGTAAACACTTCAAAAATGGACTAAAATTGGTAAAAAGCTCATTTACAGCTGAAATCTGTGTCTCTCACATGGCACTCATCTCGTATCTTGCTGACGTTTTCACATGTTTTGAAACAATGACTCGCGGATCACCTAACTCTACAATCATTTACAAAAGCTACGCTGCTTACTTCATCTGTACTCTGGGGCACTATCAGTTGCCTAGTACTGTTTTTGTCGTGCACATTGATTTTCCATTGGACCCAAGTGTCCTCCATCCTTTCCCTTGCATATAAAAATTGCTTGGGGCATCATTTTAAACCCTTATCATTTATCAAAACATTTGGGACTACATCTCGATAACAAATTATTTGTGCAACTATCTTGAATTGTTGGTTTGAGTGTGTGTGATTGTACTTATTTCCCTATTAGATGAGTTTGTTTACTTCTCGTATTGCATTGCATGTTTGTATGTTGCATGGAGTTGATATTTTAGCAAGGGACGGTTGTTTGTATCTTGGATTTTCATGTCATTTTACGCTTTTGTCGTATGCTTACATTTTAATAAGGACCGATGATGAGGATTCTAAGAAAAATGATGATTAAAAATTATTTGCACTGGTTTGTGGATAGCTCAATATCCCCTTTTCTTGTTGTTGTCTCATCTTCTCTTCACACTTTTCTTTCTTTTGTTCTTTTTTTCGACTGTCGATCGAGCTTCTTCCATCACCCCGTCGACACGAGGGGCATTCCTTCATCCTACTAATTTTTCTTCTACCCCTTCAAAAAAATTCATTTGTTTATGTTTGTCTACTTTCTTTGAAGTGACGTAGCTTACGTCACCCCAAAGAGGGGCAAATGTAGACACTTGTAGTTTGGTCAAAGCACTATTATTCCTAATATTGCACTAACTATTCTCCTTCTTGCAAATTGACGATACCTCGTCAACTTAGACCTATCTAACTCATCGTTTATGACATTCTTTTGGTCATATTTCTCCTATAAATCAATTAAACAGGCTAATATAGCCTCTTATTGACTAAACCATCTTCTCATTCCCTTCTATACTACTTTTACTAACTTCCTAGACTATCAATCCATTTCATTGGATTGATTAGACCTCTCAAAACCCTCTTGAAACCCTAATTCCTCTCTAAACAGGATTAACTAGTCTAACCTAGTTTAATTAACCCTAAACCATGATTAACCTCTTCTAAACCTAGTCAAATCTTACTTTGACTCCCTAATTAACTTTTTGGCTTATCCTTTAGTCCCACATGCACCAAAATTCCTCCACTTTCCCAAATGGAAAACTATAAATAACCCACTACCCCCCTCTCATTTCTAAGAACTCTCCTTCTTCCTAACATAAACTATAGCATTTTGCTTAGGGTTTAGAGTTATTTCATTTCTTTCATTGAGCTATTGCTTTTACATTGCACTACAATCCAAGCATTGAGTAAATGGGAAGAACCATTGGCCTTGAATCCATTAATGGTGAGCTCCCATTCTCATAATCACATAATTGATTGCTTAGAATCCTTCCTAGGTTCATGTTTTAAAGCTTTCAAGAGTAGAAGATTACTAAATATGCTAGATTTTCTTGTTTCTTTCAATATTAATGTATGCAAAGTGATGAATCCTTGTTTATCTCTTATCTGATGGTCCACTGACTAGTTGTTAAGATCCTTTGGGGTTTCTTTAGAGATTCTTACCCCATGTCCATGGCTTTTGTAACTTTTCATTGAATACTGCATCTCTCTTTTTGCACTCTCCTCCTTGCGGATTAATTAAACGCTTATCACTAGCTACTCTTCCCCTATAACCTTTAGGAAAATCTATGCTTCCTTTTGCATTTTCTCTTAACTGTTGGGCTTGTCATTACCTACACATATTTATACCCCTTTTCCTTTGTGGATTAAAATTTCTCATCTATCCTCTCTAGTTGATTATCCTAATTTGACTTCAGGGCTGACCCTACTTCATTTTTTCCTTCTTTGTCACGATCTTTCTTTTTAGCACACTCTTCACCATTCAGTTGTGCATCATGATATTTACATAGTTATAGCCGCTCCTACTCTATTGCCTCCAAATGCAGTCTTAGGTCCTCCTCCTCAACCTTCTCAACTTCTCCCTTTTCCTCATCTACCTTGGGTGCAATACTATGGTGCATGATTATCATGTTGAAGTGTACCCTCTAGCCATTTCCATTTTTCTTTTTCCTCAACCTAGTCACACATTCTTGGGTGACTACATATTTTCATCTCACCCATTATTAAATGTTTGAGCATTCATTTTCCTCATATTGAGGCTACAAAATACTCTTTTTCTTCACAATATGTGCTTCCTTTTCACCATTTTATCCTTTATACACTGCCATGTGGCTTTGGTGTTTTACGCCTTCTTCTTACAATGGTAACATATAAAAAATTTCACCATCCTTTTGTACTCTTACACTTATTTCCCTTCCATCATAGATAACTTATCATTCATAATACCATGGTCTTCCCAGTGAAACAAAACACGTGTCAATTGATAGGATGTCACATTTAACACATGATTATTGAAACCTCCAATCTTCATCTCCACCTCGCCTTGCTCTCACATGATGCCTTCTTGTCCTTCAATCAACTAGGTCACTTTGTATGGATTGGTATGTCTTCTACACTCTAATCCGAACTTCCGCACCATCTCCTCCACTACCATATTTTTAGTTATTCCTCTATCCATCGTCACTAGGAAACATTTTCCTTTAGTTTTTCACCTTATGCGGAATATCTATCGCCTCTCCTCCTACAAATGTTTCTTCACAATATTTTGTACCTTTTTTTCCTTTGGGTGCTTTCCACATTTCTGTGCCTCGTGCTTTATTCCTTAATCACTATGGGTGCATTTATTTCCACATATTTTCATTTTGAGGCCTTCGTCAACTCAATGTCTCCTTGTTCATAGAAATTATACTACCATATGAACACTACACACTAGCCTCTTTACATCAAGAGACACCTTCTTCACTCCTCCCTCCGTTGTGCACTAATTTTACAACCCACACCCAATCTTTCCTGTTGTGCCATTGACTCACTACCGAGTATCCTCTTCTCATGTTCATTTCTCTTATGATCCATCTCTTATATATTGGAGCTCCCAGAAGAACATGAAACCTCCACCTCTGATATTCGTTCCTCTTGAGAGATGGTCCTTAGGATGCCATTTTTCTTTGGCATCTATGGTTCGTCCTTCATCAAGTCTTTGAGCCCTTTGAAGGTATCATTTCCTATTCCAATCCATGTTCATACTTGATATGGGTTACATGGAGTACCTATATTATTGACTTATATGCACTTTACTTTTTCTTCTCATCGATGGTTCCATAGCTACCCTTCTTGTAAAACGTAAGACAACCCTTGGTGAATGAGAGGTGGACACGGGAATTCAAATGAACTTGTTGATTGTGATAGAACCTTCAATAATACCTTCCTTTTCCCTCATTACATAGTTATTCAAGAATATTCTTAGCTCAAAATGGTCTTCTATATTGTTAGTATTGGTATTAAGGAAATTTGTGGATTATGTGTACTTTGAAAATGAATAAATGAAAACATTGGCTGGAATGATTAATTAATTTACGTTTCACATTAGTGTAATCAAAGGAGGGGAAAAATTAAATCAAATAAATGAGTTTTAAAATTTTCAATGAAATTTAGCATAATAAACACAAGTAGTACTACGCTTTGTGTTTTTTTGTTTTATTTTTTTCAAAAAGCACAAAAGGTCACCGCAAAATGAAATCACAAATATAATGTGACCTCATAATTTTTTAAAAGCAACACAAAAAGGCCATAATTACGGAACTAGTACATGTCAGAAAATTTTGAAATAAAACATTTTAATTAGAATGTGCTTGAAAAATACTCTTGTAATTTTGTGACTGTTTATTATTAATATAAACATCCTCAATTTTTAAAAAAATAAAAACTCTTTGAACGATCCTCTAAATAGGTGGGATTTAGTTTAGCATGAGCTACATAATGTTCTCTGAAGAATGTATTTGAAGTTTAATTATTTATTGTATTAATATATATTATTGGCAGGTATGTTTAGATGTTCTTTTAGAAACATAAAAATGGGAAATGAAAATACAAAAACATATTATATATTCACTTTTAACATTCAAGGTTGTATTAGGTTATATATGCCAAAAATATAAATTTTAAACTCTGTTATACAATTAATAGAGCTATATTCACCGAAGTTTTTATGGTTTTGAAAGATTTCTTGACACCAAGATTTGAGGAAATCACTAAAAAAAAAGTTTTAAAACTGCTCTAATAAAAGCGACCAAAATATTTTGAAAATAAAGAAAGTTGTTGCAGCAAATTCTAGTAGATAATGCAGCTTGTTGCTCTTAAACCAGCCAATGAAGATAAGTTTTCCTAGTTGGTGTTTTTGCACTAATCTTCTATTTTGAACGGTGAGTTCACCATAGTAGTGCTAATTTTAGGGTTGCTAATTGATTGCATTTTTTTAATAATGTTTAATTTATAATTATAATATAAATACATTATTTTGGAAGAGAAATTATTTATCTTAGTTTAAATATATTTGAGGTTGTAAATTATGGATCATGTATGGTTGTTTAAAAATTATTTTGTTAAAAATAATTGAGTAGTTGATTTAGACATTTATATTTAATTATTTAATATTTAAATTAAATTAATTCAATATATTAAATTATAATCTATTATTAATATTATTTCTTAAATCTTATTATTATTTTAGAGCCTTGCCTAAATATTTGGCAAACTTCGGAATCTAAATCTAAAATGTGTTAAGTGATATGTTTAGTGAGTATCATCCGACTCTGAAATAATTGTCTTGAATTTGGTACAGAAGGTTAATATAGAAGTAATACTTTCAATTACTTTTATTCAACGAGCTATTTTTTTTAATATGGTTTTGAAATATTTTATTCCTTTATAAATGAAGTGATCACTTACTAATGAGCATTGACAAGGCTTCAACGCCATTCAACCCATGTATACTTTGTGTTACATTCAAATATATGTGTTTTAAAAATAATTAATCGTAGTTATAATTGTGGTGTTATGATGGACCTATATCCATAAAATATACAATAGAATACATATATCCATTCACTTGCTATACTTTCAATTTAGAACATTGTTTACAATGATACTTTCAAATACATATGTCTTAAAATTTTAAAATTATTTTTAATAAATGACGTAATGACCCAATAACGAGGAGGCTCCAATACCATTCAATACATGTATATTTTGTATTTCTTTCAGATGCATGTGCCTTTAAAAATCCTTTACATGACTATTGATTCAATGGTAGGATGCACCTATGACCATAGAATACATGCATCCATTTATTTAGTACATTTTCGAGTTTGAACATGTTGTGTTTACCATGTTACTTTTAATTACATGTTCCTTAAATTTTCCTAACAGTGGAATATTCCAGTAGTTTCATGATGCACCTATGCCCATTGAATACAACGTAGAATTCCTACATTCATATGCTTGTTACGTTTTTAAATCAGAGCATTGTGTGTTTACCATGCTACTTTCAAATAATTGTGCCTTAAAAAACTTCGTATTATTTTTAATAGATGATGTATAGAATTAACAGAGGCTCCAATGTCATTAACACGACGTATACTTTTCACTACTTTAAAATACACGTGCCTTAAAAAATTCCTAGTCATAGTTATTTTGGTTTTATCATGATGCACCTATGCCCATAGAATACACCATAGAATGCATGCATCTATCTTATTGCTACAATTTAAACACTAAACACTATGCTTTACCATGCTACTCTCAAATACATCCGCCTTAAAAAATTTAGGCAACAACTATCTTGGTGGCACTAGGATGCACATATGCCTATAGATACACCATAAAATACATGCATCCATTCACTTAACACATTTTTAACTTTAAAATTATGTGTTTATAAAACAAAATACACTACCAAAATCTATAGTGCATGCACATCAAACCACTGACCTACAAGTTTTTTACTATGACGCTTTACCAACTATACTATGTGGTTGTAGTTGATAGTAAACACCACACATTATATTTATTTTAGTTGTACATTTTGTTTGAGATTTTAATAAATATCCATGTATGTATGATGTATTTTCTACGGGATGTAGACAAAAAATCCATGCACTTGGGTACATTACTAGGTCTTAAAGCATACTAATTTATACATGATTCCTAAGCAAGAAAACTAGTGGTTGACAACTCCTTTTGGCCTTTTGGTTACTTTATCTTTTGCACTTTACTAGATCTACACATCTTAAATTTCTATCAGCACTTGACTGATTTACCTTTTGATGACCTCAGACACTAACGCCCAGTTAGGACATAAGTGTCTAGGTGCTTTTGTCCCTCCTTGGAGCTCTTGTCCTTCTCTATATTTTTCTTACTCTTTTCGGTCCCTTTCACTTATTGGTCACCTTTTAATAATTTGAGTTGGCCTTTCAGTAGTCAATTACAAAATTCAAACAAGGGGATCATATATATACTTAGTTACTTCTTTCAATTAAAGGGTCAAACATTATAAGCATTATCTATCACCACCTAAGCTTGTACAAAGGCACAATAGAACTACAAAGTACATATCTAGTACATCTATACAAGGGTCAAGAGTTGCATTGGTTTGCATACACTGCATAGGAGGGGTGTTTATTTTATTCTATCACATATTTTTCATATTAGGGACAATCTAGATCTAGTATGTTATCATCGTGCAGCTTGTACAAGGACAACCTAGGGTATAAAACAAGGTTACACACACCTGGAGAACTACATGGATTTTGAGATGTAATACAACGCTCGTTCGTAATTTCACTCTTCGAGTGACTGTCCGGGTCAGTCTGACTCACAATTCTGCATATTTTTCATTATATTTGATGTTGTTTGTGGGCATGTGCACAAAGTCATTTATTTTGTAGGTTACAGGTGTGATCAACAATCTAACAAAAAAACCAGAGTGATAAAGAGTGACTAACATTAAAGATCTTCCAGCACAGAAAAGATCATAACTTGAGAATTTTAGCAAACACGAGCGCCCATATCAGTCATTGAAACTTGGGGCACTCATTCCCTTCTGTTGATACTTCTTCCTTGTACATTTCTAGGGTTTTGAACCCTCATCCAGACTTTACGACAATGTTTCCATCTTGTCCCAGTAGATACATAGTCACAATCACTCTCAAGTTACACAAAATCAACTAATTCATCATCTCTCTCTCATTTGTTTAGGGTTTTACATATTTGAATGCTTATTGCTTGTTGTTAGACAAGATTTCCTCTTTCTTGCTCAGATTAGTGAACTAGTACTACATAAAATAAAGCAACTTAGAATATGAAGGGTTTATGGACCTTGAGATGGGATGACAATATGAATGGGCACAAACAATGAATCCTTCTCCGCAGAGAGCTAAGTGACCTGTAAATCAAGATAATTCAACATAAAAATATTTGATTAGTAAATAGGATGGGAGGATTTCCTAAAAAATTCATTCCCGAGAAGTAAGAACTTCCTAGGATGAATGTTAACCCTCATCTTGGTAAAGATAGATAAAATGGGATATTGATAAATTTGAACTAGTTAAGATGCATTAAATCTGAGATAAATAGAATACTGAAATGTAAGTAAATTATATATTTGATATAAATATATGCTAAAGTAAATCAAACATGCATGGGTCGACAATGACCCGAGACTGCAGAGGATCAGTCGACAGTGACTGAGGCTAGTGGACTAAAACATTGATGAAGAATGCAGATCTGAAAGCTCTGATGGTAGATATGGACTTGGTGCATCACTGGAATGATGACCATAAACCTTCAAAAGAGTCTGAGACAGAAAGAAACAAAAAGGATGCAAGAAAATTAGAGATATAAGGGAAAATATGGATTGGGTTGATGGTGACTAAGTTGGGCCAGCAGTGACCTAGGGCTATAAGAATGGATCTGGGATGACAAGAGAGGAAGAATGATTGGATCTGAGGTAAGATGAAAGTAGAGACAAAAAAAGATGGCTGCAGATTTGAATAACAATGAAATTTATGCATCATAGGTTGATTCGACAGAGACCATTCTGGGTCGATGACGACGTGGGTAGATCTAGGCTTGGACGAAAAGGGGTGGGTTGAAATGAAGACTTGTGGATGAAGGAAGATGACAGGGAAGGCTAAAGCTGAGTCCTAAATGACAGTTGAACCTACACAAGATGTTAGTGGCTGATATAGATGCTAAAATAAAAATAATTAAGCAATGCATGCAAAGGTAAAGGAAATCTCTCTAACACTCCAAAATGGAAACACAAGATCTCCACGAACTCCAAGATAACTATGGCAGTGGAAAAGACACCCAAGGACGAAGGTAAAATCACAAGTGAGCAAGATTCTCCAAAATTTCATCTTTGAACAAGGGGGTAAATGGGGCTTTATAAGGTCGACGAAGCCCCTAGTAAGTCACCAATGACTATAAAGAGACATTTATTTGGGCATTGGAATGATTTCCAACTCGAGGAAAAGAGGCCCAAATGAAACGAGATTAGGGTTTAGATGGATAAGGATGAGCTAGGGCTGCATAGGGAAGATAGATGGGTAGGTGGATGGTTGAGATGAGTAAATAAAGGCCATAGATGGGTAAATTTATTAAATGGGGGTGGTTGAGAACATAGAAATGATAAAATGGAAGAGTCTAGAGATAAAAAATGAATTAATGTAGGATTGGAATTAATTAGGGATGATTAAGGGTGATTAGGAATGATTAATGATAGTTAGGGAGAATATAGTAATGAGATGAGGATTAGAGTTGATTAAGGATAATTGACACAAATGATTAAAGGTGGGAAATGGGATAAATTAAATTTAAGAGGGAATATGAAATTTGAATGGATGGCTATGAAGAAAAGGGAGTGAACGTAGGGTGGAGGGTGGTGACACTAAATTTTGTTGTCTATATTTTCCCGTTTTTGATGAGTGGTTTACGTTGGGAAAGCCACAAGAAAAAAAATGATGGAAAAGGATAATTGATTGAGACAAGGGTCATGATAAGAGTAGAGGGGTGGGACGAAAAGGTAATGTAAAATAAAGGTTCCCCAAGAGGGAAGACAAAGATGGCCACAAAAGAAAAATGATGAAAATAAATGTGTGATGGATAACGAAGCCCGAGTGGGACATAAAAAGGATGTGATAATGAGAAAAACTCAAGGAAAAAAGTGGAAGAAAATATAATTTTGAAAGGAAGGATTGATTGAAAAGGGGAAAAAGGAAGATTTATAAAAAATGCAAGGTTGGTTCGACGACGACTAGGGGCGGTCAGCAGTGACCATGTTTGGTGGGTGTATAAGCCCATGAGTTAGCTAAACAAGCTCATTTACACAAGATAAGTTGATGATTGAGAGCTCTGACTTATAAATAGAGAGATATTTTGAGAGAAATGAAGGCCAGAGGAGTTGGAAGGAAGTGTCATAGGACTCGCAGGATGGTAAGTTCTTAAACCCTAGCTTGCTTTTAAGCATTTTGTTTGTTTTTCTTTATTTTTTTAAATTTTTATCTTGGCACCAGTGGTGGTTGTCAGTGAATGGATACAGTCTCCATCAACCAGACCTAATCGAACCTGACCTGGACATGTCAATCCAACACGGGTTAGCATCGACTAGGGTGGGGATGATAGATTTTTGCTTAATTTGGACTTTTTACGAGATTTTGATGATGGGGGTATTGATGGTTGCATATTTCATTGGTTTTGCAGGCCTGAGAGACCTTGTACTTGAGAGATAGAGTTTCAGACATCTACGAAAATATTATGGGTGATATACTAGATGTTGAGTGGGATCACTTAGTGGAAGTGGGAATAGGTGGATTCTTCCACTACTATCGGATTCCACAAGATGTGGGCCTTATGATTGCATTGGTGGAACAATGAGATGTGCGGATAGGCACATTTTGGTTTTGAATGGGGGAGATGATTTTTACTCTAGAGGATGTGTATCGCATCCTAAGATTGTCGATAGAGGGGGAAAATGTAGTTCCCATTATAGTGGATCGCAAACTAGAGGTCCTGACATGGTTGTTTGGAGCTGATGCCCCACATATTTCATTTACTTCAGGGGATTTTTCATATGATATGAGATATGATCACGAGGTGCCTTAAAGCCTATTGATCTGTATAGTCATGATGATGATATCTTATTACATGCTTTCAGATTCGGGGGGTGCTAGGTTTCCATGGACACTAGCAGGTGTTTTGGCAGATATGGTGGATCACAAGACTATGTTTTTGTTTGGCATTGCATTATTGGCTTCAGTGTACCATGAGTTGAGCATGTACACCGAGAGGAGGAGGACTGGATTGGATGTGGGATTTCTTCTACATTGTTGGGCCTATGAGCATATAGCAATGATCAGGCCACTAGGGATACTATGGGTGACACGTGATCACATTGATTTAATAGTCATATTTTTGAGATGGTGAGTCGATCAGGCTCATGGAGACATGAGAAAGAGGGATGCAACATGGTACATGGATAAATTAGTGAATCTTGAGACATATCAGGTGAGATGGTGGCCATATCACAAATTCCCTTCATGGCTCAAAGTTGATATAGAGTTGATGTGGATAGGATGTACTAGGTGGGTACAAGGGCATTGGTCGAAGATGATTGAGGCAGTGCAGTTTGATAGGGTCCAGAGGTAGTTTGGAGTGGTCCAGAAAGTACCCAGAGATTCCATTTTGTACAAATGATATGAGTTAGAGTGATATTTTCCTAGTCCTGACATGGCTGATCCCTTGGAGGAGACAATGATGCCATGGGATGATGATGACAATGTAGGAGATGGTGCGGGTTTTAGAGAGTGGATGACTACCACTTTGGCAGTATGGATGGCGACAGAGGGAGCCAAGGGTGGAGATGAGGAGGAGGAGGTGCTCGTGGAGGAGGAGGCATTTCCTAGAGGTCATGATGATGATGGAGAGGAGATTGTAGAGGTAGCGCAACTGCATGTGGAGTGAGATCTAGCTCACCTAGAGAGAGATACCACTCGATAAGAGCAAGATGCAGCTCGCTAGGAGGTCCTAGATTTGTGACAAGAGAGAGATCAGATGAGGGAGTAGTGGGATCAGTACAAGAGGTTGTGAGAGGCCTATAAATCCATATTTGGAGATCTTACGTCGATCCTTATAGTTGAGTCAGGTAGTTGTGCACTAGCTACATCACATGGAGCTGGATAGATGACACCACCTAGTATGTTCCTCTGAGTCTATACACCACTCGTGGTGGAGGTGAGATATTATGAGAATATTATGACACATAAGTTTTCATGGACATTGAGACATGTAGAGTACCTAGCGACACAATGAGCAAGAGGAGGGGGCACTGAACCATCAGGGAGTATTGTGAGCGTGGTACAACCACTATGAGAGGTGAGACACGAGGGAGGTAGTGATGCCCAGGGATTGATCCCATCACCTGCCCTAGGAAGGAGGGCTTGAGACTATCTAATGTATATTTTACAGATATGGATGATATATCTTATTTACGAGAAGACCCTTAGAGGCCTGCTATATATGGTGTATCGATGTATTTTGGACTCGTGATATATGATAATTTTGAATTTTGAATATGATGTATTAGTGTGTTATGATTTTATTTACAGTTGTGGTGATGTTAGATTTTAGATGTGGATGCTTTATTATGATGTTTAATTATGATGTGGTTATATGATTTTAATATTGATGATATGTTTTTATGGTGTTTGATTTAGATGTACACGTGTTAATATGAATTAGATGTGAATGTGATGATTCATTGATGTATGTTTGAAATGTGGGTATGATCAAGATGTGACTAAGTACAAATTATTTTATAGATAGATAGTTTATGGATTGTATGAATATGGATGGTGTGGATAGTGATAACTTTTGTACTTAAAGTTAAACATAGTGATTGATGACATGGCTAGATTAATAATTAAGCGACCTTGATAAAAGGTGAGATAAACAACATGTAATTGTAGCAAGGAGTGTGCATGGAAAAGATGCTTCAAACTAGATTAGAGGTAAACAAGGAAAGGATCCCCTTAATACAATACCGTTGCAGTCAATAACAGGTGTTAACACATAACCAATGATAGTTAGTTATCTTAAGGATCATGTGGAAAATATAGAAAGTGGACTTATAAACCTAATATTGACACAACATAAGGGGTTTATATGTGACTTGTATGTGGGAATGGAGGTTCTCCATAGGTGGGTGTCCTAGATCTATGCCCCAACTTTGGGTAATGGGATGTAAACTGATTAATGCGGGAAGTTTGCTATAAATGAGAAATTTGATAGATTCGAGAAGATTTCTGAGGATTATTGCTTTATAAGATAGAAGGTTGAACAATACAGGAAGCCTTCACTGCCATGATATAAAGGGAGTAATTATCCTTCGAGGGAGTGGTCTACTCTTTTATTTTATGATTTTGACTTTTGGAAAAAATTTTTACAAATGGCAGGGATAATATATGCATAATAGTTGTCCTTCAAGGGATTAGTCTGTTTGCTTTTGAATTTTTATGGGGAAGATCTAAGGATAGCTAGGTAGACCACGTAGGATGGGATAATGAATGTACAAGTGACACCCTTGGACCCTTAATGTGGTTCCAATAGGTGGATAAGAGGGTAATGGATGTAATGATCGCAGAGTTCTCACCAAGAAGGAAGAACCTATCCATAAGGAATATGCTATGAGAAAATCCGTGGTGCCCATATTCAAGGTCAAATACAGGAAAGTGACGGTAGACCACATAATTCCAAACCATTACAATGAAATATGGAATAGCTAATGATGGAAGGAAGACCACTAGGATGACTAAGCGCACGATGGTAGATATGCTAATGGTAGAATGACCACAAGTGCAATGCGTTAAGAGGTTCCATTTTCAGTTTACCATCAAGGGAAAATAGGTTCAAGATCCATACTTAAATGTATGATTCAATCCGGTAGGGAGTGAACTTTCCACATTGACTCCTTTCTAGAGTAATGACATTTTGATTTTATTTTAAGGATGAGGTCACCGATGTTAAAGCCACACTATTTGAGATGTCGAGAGTGTATGGGATAAGATGATAACATTAATTGATGTTCATTAGATGGTTGGATGATGAAAGAGATGTGAAAGGACTAAAGGAGAGGAGTGGATTCTCCACCAGCAAGTGATGTTCCATCACTTTAGGTAACTTGGGTATAGACAAGGAAAATCTAGCAGATTCCAAAGGAAAAGAGGTAGGATTATTAAAAGGAGATACAATGATGTCTCTAGGTTTTGACTAGATAGATGATTGGGCATTGTGAGGGAAAGGATGATTAGTAATTTGGATTGTGTCGATGAAGAGAGGGGGGCTCTATTTAGGAGGAAAAAATCTTAGAGGAGGGAATATAACAAGTGATTTAGGTGAAGAACCTGATTTAGATGCCTTGTGATAGGGGGGTTCGATTGGAGGATTGGATTTGGATGTGGATGAGATGAAAGGGGGAGGATGGTCTTCATGGATGAGAAGGTCATATTCTACCATTAAGTTATGGATGAGAGTTTTGAGGGCCTTACAGTGTTCAGTGTCATGCCCATGGGTGTGATTATAAGTACACATGACATTATGATCGAACCAATGATGTCTTGGAGCATGTGGGTCGAAAGACTTGATAGGAGGAAGTGTACTTGTTGAGGTTTTGAGGAGTCGCTGAAAGATTTCAGTATAGAACCCAATGGGGATTTTTGAAGAAGATGTCATAGATAAAGTGGATTTGGAAATGGTATATGAAGGAAATAAGGATGATTTTATTTGATGAGGTCTCATGAGACCCTTGGGTTAAAATTTAGAGTTAGAACGAAAAGTGGGTGTCTGTGATTTGTTTTAATGACTCAAAACTTAGCTAATCTTGAAGGGGGGTCAAATTTAGAAGGAGGGTTAGATTGTTTAGATCTGGGTTGATTGATTATGGGTGTCTTAGATGAAGGACCTGGTCCTAAAATGGATGGAGACTCCCAAGATAGATGATGTAACATCGGTTTGGTTAGGCTTAGGAGGGGAGGATTTACCTTTGGCGGGAATCATTACAATTTCGACCAAGGGTTTTGCAGAAGTAAAATCTGACGGTGGGTTGTGTCAGAGATGAGGGTATTGAGGATGGACAGGGTTTTTGGATGATGTGTTTGATGAGATCAGAAGAGGATGTAAATTGTGCAGGTTTTAGATGGATTGGTGTAGGGGTGAAATTTTTTATAGATGGGGAATGACTATTATTTGAGGTTGTCTTAAGTGGGGGTGTTTGTGTCATAAATGTTTCAAGGGGTATCATAGATATATGTGCAAATCGAGATGAAGATATGGGTGTGGTTATGTTAGAAGATATGATTGAGATGGCATTGGGTATAGATGTAGGAATTATAGGTTTTGATGAAGAATTATATATGATAGATTGGGATGTAGTGGTAGTGGATATAGTTGAGATAGTCATAGACATGGGTCGTGCAGATGTAGTAATAGGTATATTGGATATATATGTGAGTGAATGACTAGATGTGATAGGTTGATATGTGATAGGTGTAGAGATATGTGTGGATGTTAACGAGGTTATTTTCGTAGAAGAAGTATCTAAAGTAAAGGTATATGTGATACACAATGGGGTAGTGGATGTAGGAAATAATGTAGGCTCTTGATTTAGGGTGTTAATTGTGTGAGCATTGGGTTCATAAGATGTGGGAGGTGGCATCTGATTTGTTGATGGGTGTTTATAGAATTCAAGGGGTTGACTAGGTGTTGTGCTAGGATTGTCTACTTGAAGCCCCCCTGATTTATAAGTTGTTGGATGTGATCCTTGAAGGACTGAAACTTCTCAATTTCGTGGCCTTGGACTTGATGATATTTACAATAATGACCCTCACAATAACATAATGGTTTGGGTCGCGAGTCATCAATGGGTCAGATGGGGGGAATTTGAATGAGGTGGAATGCCATCAACTTGTCAGATACTGAGCTATATGATTTTCCTAGGGGGTATAGTTAGGAGACGGTCTAGGATCTCTTTGTGGAGGCTTCGTGTGAGAAGTGGATACAGATAAAGATTGAATTACAATGGAATTGGTGGTAGTTTTTGGCTTGTCACCATGTATGGAAGATTTGGTGAACTCATATTCAAGCTTGTTTGATATAATTTTAAGGTGGCCTTGCTCAAGGGCACAAATTTCTAGTTTTCAAATCGTAGTGAACTCCTCTTCAAAGGTTTGGAAATATTAAATTTGAACAATTGAAGAGATGTACTTTGCACAAGACCATGAGAATAATTCAATAATTTCAATCTATGGAAGGGTAAATGATATTTGATTAATGATGTTATGCTCTTGTGCGAAGAAATCTATGATATATTCATCATCAAAATTTCGAATGGCATATAGGTCAGAGATGGTAATTTTTTGCACAATGTTAATCAAGAAATGTTCAAGGAATAATTACACAAGTTGAGTGAATGATAATAATGAATATTGAGGGATACTATTGTACCAGTCTATTGCCGGCCTAGATAATGACATGGGGAATGTGTAGAGCATGATTTCTTGATCATGGGCGATAACGTAACATGAGCGTCTAAACTCTCGAAGGTGTTGTTGGAAATCCTCCTTATTATTAAACTTGGAGAAATTCGGTAGTTCCCAATGAGGATGATATGGTTTAATAGGAACTGATAGCTTAATGGGTTCATTACAGATTTTTTCATATGAAAAAGTGGTCTTAGACCCCAAATTTGTGGCTTCAATAGTATTCATTCTATTAGATAGTGCTTGTAAGGGATTATTAAATGGTTGGGATGTTTAAGGATGATATTTTGATGCATATGATGTGGATCGGTTATGTTGTTGGTATGGTTGATAAGTTTGGGGATGTATTTATGTTGGTGGAAGAGGTTGATAGGGGGAATATAATTAAGAGGTTGTGATTGCATGGGTTAAGATCAAGCTTGATGTTGAGATGCGGGGATGTGGTAACATTGGTTGGATTGAGTTGATTGTTGTGAAATAATAATGTATGATTTATTTTCCATGGGGTTAGTTGGGACATAGTTGGTAAGTGGTTGAGATGTTTGAATAGGTTGGTTAGGAAACTTATAAGTAAGGGAATCTCGAGGAGGAGACTGACATGTTTTTATTAATTCGGATGGACGAGGTTAAGAGGTGATTACATTAGCATGGATATGTGAAGTGGAGATAAGGGGTATAGTTGTGCTATGTTACAAGTGTGATTGTTGAAATGGTTAAATAGGAAAACTAGTGACAGTAGTGGATAAAGTAGGGATAGTTTTGATATGAGGTAAGTTGAGTGGAATGGAATCCACTGATTGAATGGATTGAGGTATCATGGATGACTTACGAAATAGGTAGTCATAAAGGATGATAGGATTAGCATAAAGGAGTTCATATAACTATGTAGATTCATGAGGGATAGTAGGGGGTCCAAGAGTCTTTAAAGGAGTAGGAGATGAAGGTGAAGATGGTCTAGAAGAATTGGTTTCAATAAGAGGATCATTTTGGAAGACATGGTCTTCATGAACTGAGACCATAGAAACACAAGGTCTGGAGATCAATGGCGTGGTCTCAATTTCAGAGGTTTGATGGGAAAAATCATTGGAAGAAGGGATTTCATTGAATAAATTGGATTGTTGTGTGTTCTTGGCTTGAGAGGGAGTGATGACATGCATGAAATAGATAAATATTTTTTTATGTAGTTTATTAAAAAACAAGTCAAGAAACAATTTTTTTATCATCATGATTATTAAAAGGGTGTGAGAAAAGAAAAGGGCTAAAAGGGAATCCTAGGAAATGGAAATATATGGATGGTTTCAGGTGGTTCTGGTTACGGAGTCCTTTATATACTTGAAGGTACATGAGGCCCAAATCTATATAGAGTTTATAACGTGGTCAAAACACCATGGAGGATTTCCTATTGGGTGATGAAATCCCAACAGTTCCACCTAGTAAGGAGTGTTTAGATGTGTAAGTTTTTTGTGTGCTTGGTTGTGTGTGATGAAGTGTGTATGCAACGTGTTAAACCCCCTAGTAAAACTATATTTTCAAGTAAGAATGAAAGGGTTATTTTTTAGATCCAAAACAAAATGTGGAGATTCAATGAGAGAAAGGAAAGTATGATGCAAAAGGAGCAACTAAGAAAAAGAGGAATACCCGGAATATGCTTTTCCTTTTTATCCGATCTTCAAAAGAAAATAAAAAATCAAACGTAATTCCAAGTGATCCACAATGCAATGCAAAAAAAAATCAAGCACAATCTAACGCACGTTCCTTCTTTGCAATATTAATGAAAATGAAAGAAAGAGAATGAAAATGAAAACAAATAACAAGACTCACCTTGAAAGGGTGGCTCCCACTGGGCGTGCCAGAATGTTGGACTAGATTTCCTCTTTCCTTTTCATATTAGTGAACTAGTACTAAAGAAAATAAAGCAAATCATAATATGAAGGGTTTATGGACCTTGAGATGGGATGTCGATATGAACGGGTGCAAACAATGAATCCTTCTCCGTGATGAGCTAAGTGACCTACAAATCAAGATAACTCAACATAAAATATTGGATTGGTAAATAGGATGGGAGGGTTTCTTGACAAAGTCAGTCCCGAGAAGCAAGAACTTCCTAGGCTGGATGTCAACCCTTTTTTTGATAAAGAAAGATAAAAGTAGATATTGATAAATTTGATATATCTAAGATGCCATAAATTTGAGATAAATAGAATACTAAAATGTAGAAATGTAAGGAAAGTACATATCTGATCTAAATAGATGCTAAAGTAAATAAAACTTACATGGGTCGATGGTGACCTGAGACTAGAGAGGACCAATCGATGGAAACTAAGGCTGGTTGACTGAAATAATGATGAAGAATGTAGATCTAAAATATTTGATGGTAGATATGGAACTGGTGTAGCACTGAAATGATGATCAGAAACCTATAGAAGAGTCTGAGACAAAGAGAAGTAGAAAGGATGCAAGAAAATTAGAGATATAAGGGAAAATACTAAAAATATGGATTGAGTCAATGACAACTAAATTGGGTCAATGGTGACTAATTTGGGTCAGCGACAACCTAGCTAGAAGACTAGATCCGGGATGACACAAAGAGGAAGAATGATTGAATGTGAGGCAGGGTGAATGCAGAGACAAAAAAACAATTAGCTGTGGATCTGAATAACAAGGAAACTAATGCATTAGAGGTTGGGTTGATGATTACCAGACTGGGTTGATGGTGACCTGGGAAGATCTAGGATTGGAATAAAAGAGGTGGTTTGAAATGAAGACCTACATGTGAAAGCAGATGAAAAGGAAGGTTGAGGTTGAGTCCTTGATGACAGTTGAACTTGCACAAGATATTAGTGGCTAATATAGATGATAAAATAACAATAATGAAGCAATGCATGCAAAGTTGACAGAAATATCCCTAACTCTCCAAAATGGAAGCACAAGATCTCCAAGGACTCCAAGATGACTATGATAGCTACAAAGACACTCAAGGAAGAAGGCAAAATCACAAGAGAGCGAGAGTCTCAAAAATTACGTCATTAAACAAGGTTGGGTAAATGGGGCTTCATAGGGTTGATGGAACCCCAGGTAAGACACCAGAGACTGTGTAGAGACTTCCATTTTGGTGGTGGAATGATGTCCAACTTGAGGTAAAGAGTCCTAAATGAAACAAGATTAGGGTTTAGATGGATAAGGATGAGCTAGGGCTGCATAGGGAAGATAAATGGGTAGGTGGATGGTTAAGATGAGAAAATAAAGGTCATAGATGGGTAAAATTATTAAATGGGGGTGGCTGAGAACATATAAATGATAAAATGGAAGAGTGTAGAGATAGGAAACGAATTAATGAGGATTATAATTAATTAGGGATGATTAAGGGTGATTAAGAATGATTAATGAAAGTTAGGGAGAATAGAGTAATGAGATGAGGATTAGATTTAATTAAGAATAATTAGCAGAAATGATTAAAGGTGGGAAATGGGATAAAATTAATTTTAGAGGGAATATGAAATTAGAATGGATGGCTGTGAAGAAAAGGGAGTGAATGCGGGGTGGAGGGTGGTGATACCAAATTTTAGTGTCTACACTTGCACATTATTGTATTTAATCATTTAAATATAATTTGTTATAGTAAGTTAATATGAAATCATATTTAATTCAAATTATATCAAATCATTTTGCGAACCAAACTGCTCAAACCCTACCTTGCTTAAAGGCCTTATTTTTGTGCTCATCACCCATAGTGGTCGTTTTGTTCCTCTCGAGTACACTGAGCTTCCCCCATATGCATGTAAGCTCTCTATGTTGGCCATTGTTTGTTATTCATTTATGTCAACTCCTTTGATGGAAAAAGGTTTCATGGGTTTGTATGAGACTCCATGTAATGTTATTCAGTGGTCAAGCATGAAGATTTTCAAGTTTGGTGATGTTCTAGGGTGTCCTAGTGCATGGTATAGTGAGAAGAGTCAATGTATGAGATCTCTTGAGGTGATTAGTTGATTTCATGAAGTCAAAAATGGCTGGTATGATGTGTCATGGGTGCCTATAGGCTTTCATATAGTCAGAAAGGTCAGTTCAGTGTTGATTCAGGTCATTCTAAGCTTGTTTCTAGCCTTAGAACATGCAAAATGAGGTAGAGATATGATATTTGGAGCTGATGATTATTTTTGAATCATGGGAACAATGTTATGATAGTGTAACTAAGGTTTTTGATGAGTTTTAGGCCAACATTTAGTGGTTTGATGCTTCTACAAGGTCATTGGGAAGCTAGTCGTGGGAAACATACAGTTTAACATGGGTAAATGAGATTGGATGAAACTTTTGATACATATATGAGATAAATGGTGAGAATAGAAATTAAATCAGGTTATCATGGTGCTTCATGCCAAATTTTAGGTCAGAATGTTGAAGGTTTTGCAAGTTATGCAAGTTTTGGTGAAACCAGGTAAGTTATAGTGTGTTTTTCAAGAAACATTGGACCTTCTGATGCTCATTGTGAACTGCATGCTTTTCATGAGGACCCAATTTTTTTGTAAAATATTCTTGGATCAGTTATGAATCTTTCACAAAAATAATGAGGTGGTTTGATTATCATGTTTTTATGAATGATCATTAAGAAGGTAAGTTGGTTTGAAACCCTAGCTAGGAGTAGTTTGGAGAAAAGTGCTTGTATCAGCCCAATTTTGATTGGATGTTGTAGAGGACTCTTCCATATTTCTATAAAGGTATGTTATAGCATGTGGTCATATGTGGGCCCCACCTAAAAATATAAGTTTCTTAAGAGTTCTAGTTTGAGGCAAGGTTTTCCAAAGAAGGTAATGTCTAAATTGGTATTTATGAAAGCCCAAGGGTTTTTCTTGATGTTCATGAATGTTTCAGATCATAGTGATTCTTAAAAAGTGAAAAGTGTGGTCTATTTGTGTTGACTAGTCAAAGAGCAGTTTTGGGACAGTTTGGAGCAGACTGTGGTAAAATGGACATTATAGGAGCTACATGAAGAGTTAGGAGGTTATTAAAGTTGTGTTAGAAATAAAATTCAGATATATTTAAAATTATATATGTTTTTACTCATGATTATGAGTTTTGATATATATTTTATGTCAATTTGTGGATAATAATATTTTTGGCTTTCATGGAGAGAATTGTTTTTGTTGAAAGATTGAGTTGGTTAGTGCATGAAATGGATTTGGTGATGATTTATATCACCTATAATGTGAATAGGTATGAAATTTTCATACATTTAATCTATTTTTAGGTCATGAAAGTGTCAGGAAGGGTGTTATCTAGTTGCTTTTTAGAAATTGCTTTTTGGGTAGCTTGTTTTGGTGAAGGCAAAAGTTTATGTAGTTTGAATATGAGATTGTTTCATGAGATATAAATTATTTATAAGTGTTTTATAGGTTCTTAAATTTCTATAGAGTGGTTACATGACATATTTTATGTGTTATTTGATGATATTTAATCCGAAAGGTGAAGACGGGCTGTTGGAAACAAGTGTTTTGTGAAGGCTATTAACCACTGGGCCCATTGAACAAAATAATATAATTGGTTCATGATAATTGTGACCATGGATTATTTTTAAATGTAATTTTAAAAATGTTTTATTATTTTTAGATCTTTAATAAAAATATTTTTGTCATGAGGGGATTTTTGGCATTCCAATGGTAGGGTTTTTAGGCTTGTTGGTGCATGAAAAGTGGTTTTTGGCTAGGCTAACCTACTTGGGTCATATGTGACCATTGTAAAGAAATTTATGAGATTTTATTATTATTATTTGGGCATTAAAAAGGTTTAATACAGGCCAATGGTGTTTTTGAATGAATAAAAGCATATTTAAGTGCTTATTTGGTTCATTTTTAAACTAGTGCTCTTAGAGGGAAAAGTGTGACCTAGAGGAAAGTGTTTTGTAGGTATGTGCATGACTTGAAGGCTTTGGAAGAGAATGAAAGTTTGATAAATATTATATATATCCATGACAAGTTGAGAAAGAAGAATATTATGCAAGATTGATGATCTCAATCACTTGTGGCAGCAACAAAATCAGAGATTAACATCTTCAGGTGGCTGATTTTGTGCTTATTCATCCTAGGAAATTTATCCTTCTTTTTTAGTTAGTGGTTCTCTAAATTAAGGGTTGGTGCTCCTTGTAGATTTTTTTCTCTACTAAACTATGTATTGGTGCTCCTAGTGAAGTTGGTGCTTCATTAAATTACGTTGTTGTGAGTAATATAAGTAATATTTCAGTTGGTTTTCTTCCCCTTGATGGTTTCCCACTTAAATATGGTTTTCATGTGTATTCTTCTTTGTTTCATGTTGTTGTGAATTTTTAATACACATATAATGCACACATATGGTTATGGATGGTTAATAGATGAATGAATTAATGAATGTATGTGATGGTAAATGAATTGAAAGATTTTTAATGGATTGATTCACTCCCCCTCTCAGTCAAATTTACTTCAAAAAATATAAACCAATGGCTGAATATGATAATCCCCTTATTAACTCAACCAATATTCCTCTTGAAAACATTGAAGCTTCTGGAAATGAACACTCATACGATGAAGACACTAATGTTTATCAAGCTTAACTTGAAAATCTCATTAATTTCCATTTTTCTTTACGCATTCACCCTACGCATATTATGCATGTCCTAAATGATCTACTCTCCACTAACAATTCTTGAGATGATACCACACTCCCTCTAGTGGATTTCTCCTTGGTCACCCTGACTTCGACCCCACCTTCCACTATTCATGTTTCTATTTCTACAACTATTGCTCCTCTCATTCCTCCTAATACTTATCATACACAACTCAGCTCCTCTTTAGGAACTCATGACCTAGTCTCTTTATACAATGATTTACAAACCCAAATTCGCCAATTACAACAAGCAACTTTATCCTCCTCTTTGTCTCTAGATTCCTCACTCCTCCTACATAGCCCTTTTGCACCCATCATATCTTCTTATATGTTGCTTCCTAACTTCATCACACCTAATTTTTCTATCTTCAATGGCCATGGTGACCCTCAGGAACACATTTTCTCTTTTCACGTTGCATGTCTTGACTATGCTAATGACCTTACCCTATTGGAAAAATTGTTTCCTCAAATCTTACGTGACTATGTTATGCGATGGTTTTATGATCTACCTATCCATTTAGTAAGATATTTTACATATTTATCCAATGCATTCCTTGCTCATTTTTCTATAAATATCAGCACTAAGATATGATATGCAAAACTAGCTAAAATCAACAAGGATCTAATGAATATCTTGTAGACTATGTCTTGTGATATAAGAATAACCTTGCCAAAATGACCAATGTTATAGCCGATTCATAACTTCAAGACCTATTCAATCAAAATATTTTTCCTCCACTCCAAGAGAGTGTCATTTTCGAGACTTCTCCTTCTTTTGATAAATTGTGTCACGCACTCAAATTGTACGAAAACAAACTACTATCTATGGAAAAATTAAATTAGTATGATACTTCTTCCACTTCATCTTCCAACAAGTTTCAAGACAAATATGCATTCAAACCATCCACTAAGCCTACAAAATCTAAAACTAATGTCAATGTTGTTTCTACATGATCCAAGCTTCAATTACAATCCATGAGGCATACTTTTACTAATCTACCTTATGCACCTCGGCTCCTATTACCACAACTCATTAAAAGAAATTTTATTTCTCTCCCTCCACCACTCAATCTAGATACTTCTTTACCATGTGGACATAATTACAATGAAAACGCACACTGTGATTATCACTAATGCAATGGGAATTCTAGTGGTCATTGTTTTAAGCTCAAACATGTCATTCAAGATCTTATCAACAACAATGCAATCGAGTTTCCTGAGTTGTCAACTTCTAAACTAGTCAATGATAATAAAAAACATACAATTTTCAATAACCAATTACCTAATCATGACAAGTTGACTACTAATTCCTCTACAAATCATGCATATCATGTTGGGTGTCCTTCTTCATCGGCGCCACTTGATTTTCTCATTGTTAATGTTGACATGCCACCATTAGTTATTACATTCTCATATCATGAATACCATGCTACATTTTCCTTCGATTCATTGCATATTGATGCTTCTGTTGGTGCTCATATAGTCAACAATATGATGGTCCATCTGATTCAAAGATCAATTCAATGGGTAGAGTTTCCCTAAATCTCTAACAATCATTATAGTATGGTAGAATACTCTGAGATCTTTCAGTCACCTATTTGAATGCAAAAAAATAATCTGTTAAATCAAGTTACTTTTCGTAGAAGATTCCATTTAGAGAAGAAAAATTAGGGGAAACTAGCCAATCAAGCTGTAACATGCGGCAAGGTGAAATTCAGAAAAAAGATTAAAAATTGGTTTTACAATGTCAACTTTTGACACTCCTTTTCAAACAAGTGGGTCCTGCTATTTTTTGGCTGGGAGGGCTCAGCTAGGGTTGATACACTCTTTTATTGGAGGGGTGCCTTTTTCATCATTAATTTATTATCTATTACCACCATTTTTTCTATATTTTTGCCTCTAATTGTAATTATGGGGTATTTGGGATATATATATATATATATGTCATTTAATAATGCATTGGAATCGAGTTGGAACTGACTTTCAAGTTACTAGCCATCTCAGGGAAATTAACTCGTCAGTTCCCACACCGGTCAACCACATACATGTTGGGTACAACATTGAATTACACCTCTCATTGAAAAACTCTCCATACTTGGCCAATGCCACCATAGGGCCATACTCTCCAATGACCTAGCCCATACATAACTAACATAAACCAATGTAACCAAACATAGTTCATGCATGCCACCACATACATGGCATTCAAACTTAGCATATATCCACCAGTCGCTGGCCATGTGGCCCAAAAAAGATGTGACCAAGCCAATAACACAAACCGCCCTCCATATTTTTAACACCTTCAAACATCTACCGACCCTCCTAACAATGTGGGATTTTAATCCCACTTGGGAAAAACGATCGAAAGAGGAGTGTGTTAGAGGGGCTTGAACCCCCTAACCAACCGATTACCAAAAAATAGTGGCCTTACTGACCGGCACATACCAGTTGTCAAGTGAGTATAAAAGGGAGAGTTCGACATTTGAAGGGGATAATGTGTTAGGACTGTGTAAAATCCATAAGAAGGTAGTTTTACAAATCTGAGATTTTGAAGCACTTAAGGGCATAACTAGGTCTTGGTGTAAATTGGGAAACTATTTATAATTTAGAGATGAATTTACTCATTTTTCTAATTTGGAGTTTGTATGCCATCTTTTTAAAGCCATTTGTGCAGATTTTGATGGAAAAATGGAAGAAAATCAACTTGCGAAGCTAAGTACAAACACGGAGAGTGAACACTAATATTTTAAAGAGCTCATAGGTTCTCAAAGTCTTCCGGTAGGTTTAAAAAGGTTAATTATTTATTTTTTAAGATTTTAATTGTACTTGTAAAATTACATTAATGGATCGGTTCGTATGAACCTGAGGACGTAGGAATTTCCAAACCCCATAAACAATTCTTGTGTCGTGCTATTTTGATTATTGATTTCAGTTTCATATTATTTTCAATTGTTTAAATTTGGATATTTCAGTTTTGGAGATTAAATTTAATCAATGTACAAAAATTTACGAGAAATCAATTAAATTGGTATGGATTGGTTTTCGAATTGAATGTGCAACTGAGATAATGTTTTAATTTAGTTTAATTAATATTTTTACAACACATTTGAATCAGAAATTAAATCAGATTTGAAGTTAATAAAAAGTTAAGAATGGTGACAAGTTAAAAATATCCTTGTAAATAGTTAAAAATAAAGTGGATTTTTACTCATGTTTGCGGATCATATTCTAGTATTAGAGAAGGTCGATTTGACAGTTTGATTGCTTCAGAAATTGTGTAGTTGGTTCAGTTGTGATTAGAAAAGTACAGGTGCATTATGGGAAAGTTATTAAAATAGGAAACACTTGAGGCATGCAACCACTAGATCCAGGAAGGCAATGTTTACTTGAGATCAATGTATTATTCCTTGGAAGAGGAATGTGAGAAACTAAAAACAGAGTTGAAATCCAAGATTGAACTCTTGAGAAAGTTACATACTAGTGGTGACATGAAGGGGAAAAACAAGTTCATTTTACAATTAGTACCTTCCTCTTCCACAAGTGTAACAGTTGATTCAAGCAGTGTAAGTATACCACCAGTTATTGAATCTTCCCATTGTAAATAAGTTGAAAGTGATTTCTGTAAATTTTAACAATGAACTACGGGAATATGTTCAAAGTTAAATTTTAAAATGGAATTTAATGTAAAAATCCTTGGAAAAGAAGGCCAAGGAATTGCTAACCCCATCCAGGTAGAGTATAGGCCTCACCGTGTAGGTTTGGGATTCATATTTGGTGGTCAGAATGGGAAAGGTGAATGCTCTAGGATAGTTGAGACTACAAGGGAGAAACCTCCACCACAACCCATGAAAGGTAAAAATGGTAATGGGAAAAAATGTAAAAGCATTGATTTTAAAGAATGTAAATATTCCCATGTTCCTTTTTACTATACACAAAATTTTTGGCACATGTATCCATGCAGTTTTTGTGGATTATCTAACCACTATTTAGCTAAATGTTGGAAAAGAAAATCATTATTGGGAAGAATTTTTAAATGCCATTTTCATACACAAGGTTGTAAAAATGGAAATCTGGGTAAGATTCCTAAAAATGTGAACAAAATATATTATACCCATTATCACAGGAAAGTTCATGAGGTTAGCATGTGTTGGCAGCTTTGTCTGAAACAACAATGAAAAGTTGTGGAAAAGGAAAGCTTTGTAAAACCAATAGTTTCTAAAATAACCCATGCAGATACCCAAGTATACACTGATAAAATTGAACCACAAAAAAAAGAAAAAATGATAAAATTGGTTGATAAGTAATTTCTTAGTTTCATGTTTGCATAGTTGATTACATGCATATTTATTTTTAGAGCATTGTATGGGCTTCCATTGAATGATGAAAGGAAAATTTTCCCACATTTCATAGTGGATTTGATAATGGTGTCACCTATAGGGAATATATGATAGACAAGTTTATCATACTCAGGATCTACTTCTCACATATAAGGTTGACAAAATCCATTTTGATTTTGACAACAGAGTTTACATTTCAGTGTATTTGTTTTTTATAAAAGTATGGGCACCATTTGTATTGTAATTAATATACAAACTTATTATGTCCACGCAGGGTATTTTCACATACATGAAGTCCCTTATTTTTAACATTTATTTTTAACTACCATATGTGGATACAACTAGCGTGTAAATTGATTGCACTAAAAACTAGTTTGCAGATTTTTCCTGGTGATATTTTACAGTGGATAGTAGTTTCATCATTTTTGGCATGCAGACAGTTTGCTTATATCCTATTAGTCGTGAAGAATGTTGGGATAGATATTTCATTGACAGATTCACATGATTCAATTTTGACTCTTGTCTATTTTTGGCATATTGTAATCTAAACATTTTGGATCATGTTTGTGATATTTGCAGTGATTGACAATTTCACAGGGACAATGGACACTAGCCTATTTTTGGCATGTAGATGTCTTTATATACTAATCTATTTTAGTGGAATTTGTGTTTACAGTGATTGGCCATATCATAGAGTATCAATTTGATAGTTACCTCTGTTGGCGAACAATTTTCTATTTTTAGACTAATCAGTTTTTTGTAATGGAAATTACAGTCACTGCAATGATAGATTACTGGGTTCACACTATTTACAAATATTGGCAGCATCACAGAGTATCAGTGGGACAGTTTCCTCTTTTGGTGAACAATTGTCTATTTTTAGACTGATTGATTTTTTTGTGATTATCTAATCAACAATTTGCATTGATTTTACCCATTATGTCTATTTATCATGGATCTTGTATGTGTTTTTGAAATACAGGAAGATGAATGAAAACCATTTGTGGGTGAAAAACAACTTTTTGTGGAACAGAAATCATTCTCAGTTTGGGAGGAGTGATCCAGATATAAAATCGGTGGGAAGAATTTTCCCTAAATCTTCAAGGATCATTACAGTATGGTACAATACTCCAAGATATTTTTGTCTCCTATTTGAACATGAAAAATAGACTATATTGTAGCATAGGTTACCATCTGCATAAGATTCTAGTTAGAAGAAGAGAAGTAAGCCTCAGGGGCAACTGAAAAATCTAGGTTACGACACGTGGCAAAAATGAAATTGAGCAAAAGAGTATTAAAACTAGTTTTGTGCAACGTCTGGTCTTCGACACTCATTTTCGGATGGGTGGGCCCCGCTATTTACTGGCTGGGGGGCCTCAGCTAGGGTCGAAACACTCTTTTATCGGAGGGGTGCCTTTTCCTTCGTTACTTCATTTATCTATTACCACCATTTTGTATATATTTTTCTCTAAGTGTATATTTACATGGGATGAATGTGGGACTATATATATTAAGCAGTGTTAATTACCAATGCGGTGTATAGGAATCATGTTACAAGATTTAGCTCATCAGATCTAACTCGCAAGTCATATCATCCTGAACCCCATGACTATGTATAAAACCACCTACTGGCAGAGCACATCACTCCACTTAACTCCCTACAATAGCTCAGGTTTAATTACATATGTATCCACAATGTAGCCATATCGATTCGACTTGGCGAAGTCAAACATATCTCCACCAGACCACATATGCAAGCCAGCCAAACATAGCTTACATGCATACCATGCCATAATGTGACATTCCATCTTAGTATATCTCTACCACACCAACCTTCATCCCACGTGGCTTAAACAAAAGTGACTGCAAGCCACATAACATAAACTACCTTTCTACTATATTAAACCTTCTAACTCATCTACCCTCCTGAACAATGTGGAGATATATTCCCTACTTTAGAAGATAAAAGACAGATGGATTTGGTTAGAGGGGATTTGAACCCCATAGCCAACCGTACTACCAAAATAATAGGTATCCTTACTAACCCGTAATACCATTGTATGTGGTATATAAATGAACACTTGGTATATAAAGTGTTAATGTGTTAGGACTATGTATTTAGTGATAAGATAGAGCAGTATTGTACAAATTATACATTTTTGAAGCACTTAGAAGCAATAAACCAGGTCTCATATAAAAATAGGAAGCTACTCAGAATTCATAGATGACTCCTAATGGTGATGTACTCATTTTATTCCAATTTGGAGTTTGTATGCCATATTTTTTAAATCCAATTATGCAGCTTTTGACATAAAACTAGAAGAAGATCGACTTGCGAAGCCGGGAACTAACACGGAGAGTAAACAATGATATTTTTTAGAGCTCACGAGTTCTTAAAGAAATATGGCACAGTTATGAAAGGTTAATTATTTATATTTGTAATAATTTAATTATATTTGCAAAATAAACATTAATGGATCAGTTCGTAAGCAAACCCAGGGATGTAGGAATTTCTAAACCCTATAAACAATCTAATGTGTCATGTTATTCTGATTGTTACTTTTAGTTTTAGATTATTTTTAGTTTTTTAATTCAGATTTTAGTTTTGGAACCAAGTTTAATCAGTACGAAAAATTTACGATTAATCGACTAAATCGAGTAGATTAAAAATATGATTGGTTCGAATGAATAATTGATATGAGTAAGTTTTTATCAATTTAATTCAGTTTTTAAACACATTTAAATCAGATATTAAATCAGATTTGAATTAGATTCAGTTGGTAAAAAGGTTAGAATTTGATAAGCTTTAAAGATCCTTATAAACAGTTTAAAAAGTAGAGTATTTACTTTTGTTTATAGATCACCATCCCTCATGCCTTTCTAATGCATGCTCTTTGTTACTCTTACTAGCTATTAACCTTTTAATCTCTCAAATCACATTTGATGTAGTAGCATCACTCCATGCATATGAACAAGTCATGAAGACAAATTTTTTTGTTTTCTAGGTATGTTAGTTGAGTCCTAGAGGTCATTAGGTGATATTTAGGTGTGTCAGTTGGAATCTAGGCCTTTTAAAATTCAAATTATTCATATCCCTCCAAAAATGTAAGATAGAGTCTTAAAGGCCTATGTTGGATTGATTGTATATGTTTGGTATGTTCTAGTGTTTTGTGTTGGATCTAATACATCTCCTCATGTTTGCAATGGTCTTAGAAAGGATTCAATAGGTTACAAAAAATTTTAAGCTCATGGTCATATGATTGAAGCAAAAATTGCTTGTCCAAGTGACTAAAAGGAAGGTGAAGAATCTCATTCAGTGGTAAATGAATGAGAGAGACAATTTAAATGGCATTGTAACCAATTTTTAACCATCATTCAAATGATCAAAGTTTGGGAGTTTGGAAGCTCCAAGATCTGGAAGACTAAGAAGACTAGTTTGCAAACTATTGTATGTTTTGGTTTAAAACTATGTATGGTGATTGCATGATGAATTGTTAATGGTGAATCTTGATCAAGATGGTGTTCTTAGATTGATGAGGAGATAACTAATTTTTCCATGCATTATATTATTTGCATGCATGTATGTTTTTGGTTTCACCTTTATGAGTTGTAGTAGATTATTGAGAATTGTGATTGATAACTATAAAGCACATTCTATGTATAGTGCCAAATGATTGAGTTGAAGGGATATACAGTGACTAAGAATTGTTTACACTGATTCCTTGCATGTATGTTAGGTTGAAATTTGATCACTATTGGTAATAACACTGCTGACAATATATAAACAGGGTATGATAATGCACAATTGGTGTAAGGGAATCAAAAGAGTATCGTGAAGAAAAGTTGAGTGAGAGAAGGCCAAAGTACTATGGAAGAATGCAAGTGACCTTATGGATCTTCAAGGACATTTTATTGATAGATAAGTATGTAATTTAGTTTGAAACACCATAACAACAAAGTATCCTAACCTGAGAAGTAAAATAAGTGAAACTTTATGAGTTTGTATAGATGGAGGATTATGAAAGCTTATTAGTAAGGCTATACTCAGAGTAATGATAAAACATGACTCCAGGATGAATCTTAGTCCTTAAAAATTGGTTTCGTGGATTTCATGTGGAAATATGTCTTTCTTGGGTTTTGATACAAACTATCACTATAGTTTGAGAAAACCCTTGCATATAGAAGTGTAGATAGAAATTCTTGTTTCCATACTAGGAAGATATGATCTTGACAGTGCCTTGTAAGTTCATCATTAAGTAAGAGACCTTAACATTTCTTTATACTAGAGATACCTCATTCAATAGTACCTTATAGGGGTAAATAGTAGTGTTACAGTGTTAAGGAAACAAGGTGAAAGTTAAAGGATAGAGAGGAGTGAAGACTCATTTAAACATTAAAGACCTCTAAAAAGCTAGGTAAGAGGTTACAAAAGGTGAATAGGTAGAGGATAGGTTTTGAAGAGCCCACATAGTTGCAACCCGCATCAATTAAGACATTCAGACCTGTAACAGTGTATTGAACTAGGGTTAGATCACCTAAGGAAGAGGGAAAGTCCTACACAATGATTAAAGGGCCCAAAATGGATAGATAACATCTTGAGAAGGTTGGTAAATATATTTAGGAGGAAAATTTGAATTTCTTTGGTGGAATTTTGAGTTACCTCTAGCAATACACTATCCCAACTGATTAACACAGTTCTAGACCTCACTGTGAAGTCTTAGTTGTTAAGGAAATAGATTTTATGAAGGGAATTCAAACTTGATAATTGGTGGACAGTATGAATAGGAAAATGGGTGCCATGAATGGTTCTAAAAGTTTCAAATAGGTCACTCCATCAAAAATTATGCTTAACATACCTAGAAGTAAAGCTACAAGAACTAGCCACTTTAAAGAGGAAGAAAAGATGGTTTTAAAGGAGAGGAATGGGTGTTAGCCTCTAAAAGTTTGCACACTCATTATTGGAGGTAAAGGGTGTTAAAGTATGGTGACACTTTCTTTTGGGTAGGTGTAAAAATTCTCAAGCATGATGTTAGTAAGAGTGTTGGTCTTAAGGGCACCAATTTGCAAGCTTGAACAAGAAAGTGAAGACCTAAACTTTTAATCAAAGGAGAACTTGTTGATGATTATTTTGGGATTTTTCCAAAGTCTAAGAATAGGGTAAATTTTTTGGTAAGGTGCAATAAGGTAAAACTTGAAATTTTGTTTGTTTTGAGATTCTTGAATTGAATGAGGGTGATATTTGAAGCATTAGGAAGAGTGATAAGTTTTGGGTGTTGAAACTAACATTATAATCTTGTCCAAAAACTTATTGGCTCTAAATAAAAATTTCTATCCCCCAACTCTTACGAATGTGTCGTCCTTCCTATTATTTTTGGGTCCTTTCTATACCAACATTTTTATTCATTACATCTGAAATCAAGCACTATGACATGGTCTTAGGTCTCCCTTGGCTTCGGGCTTCCCAAGCTATCCCTTCCATACTCCACTTATGCCTTAAGTTCATTCACAACAAGAAATTTGTCACCATTCAAGGTATTCTAACGAGCATGCCATTACCTTGCCCCATTATTACCTCTGTTTGAGCCCCAATCATGGTGATTAGGCCTCCTACACCTCTCAATCCTACATCTATCTTTGCACCTAGCTCTCCTATTCGTACAAAGCCTACATCATGACCCCGTCATCCTCATCGTTTCATTAGTCCACCCTTTTGGCCTAAATCCCCTACCCGGGCAGCCCATTCTTATAGGTGTTCTCCTCCTCCTTTACCACATCGGTATCCCTCACATACACATATTTACTCTCCTAAACCATGGCCACATGCCCTCTCCTTCTTGGATACCAAATAAAGGTCCCTCACTCTTCGTTATCGTCAAATAGCTTTCCATCACTCATGTACTTGGGGGGCATTGCACTTTATCCCCCCCCCCTCCATCACTATTTTATATCTCTATCGTATACTCATAGCTTATCTATTATGTTTCACGCTCTATGCTTCATAGTAACTAACATCTAATATTAATCACATACAATACATTTGCTACCCGATGATGTACTCTTGTTTTACGGTTCATAATTGAATGTTGAGGGTGAAATTCCTAAATAAACCTCATGTCACGCATATCCACTGGGGGAAACACGGATCCCCTCATTTGCACATCTTTAATATTTCCACACACCATCACATTCACATGACGTTTACCTATCTTGGTTGTATTTACTCTTGTTATCTTATCATACTTACATGTTGCACTTTGTTTCCTATGTTAACCTGATTCTTAGTGTGTCATTATATTTTTCTATGCACACATGTGCGTTCACATGGTATCTTGAGGAAAATGTAGGAATTGTATAGATTCTTACATAATGCATGATGCTCGACACTACTCTTTACCAGTCCCTCTGAGGCTCATGGGTGCATCTACCTTTTCTACTCTCATACTCTACATGTCACATGTCCTATTGTTACAATATTTACCACTTCTTGTTACTATCACCTTGATTTCAATTGATATATACATGCTTTGACATACTACTTATCTTTCTACCATGTTAACGAGTGCTTCATGTGTAGCATTTTCCTTACATGATTCTATATAACCATGGTTATCCGTTACTTCTTGTTTGCTATTGTTTGCCACTGTTTGTGGGCTATGCCTTATGTCTTGTTTGATCATTGTTTTCTTATTGCTACTTCAACCCTGATTTTCTTGTGACATTGTGAGTGATGTCCCATGTGTGTAACCCACTTTCCATGGTCCCTCTTGTCTTCATAATCATTTCATACAATATATTTTATTGCATGTTAGCTATTTTACACTAATACTTTTTCTAGCCTATATTGTTTACATGTGCCTTGGTTTCTACCATGCACATATCATACCCCCTACAAGTATCCAATCTATGATATGTATATCAATTTCAATTCCTCTCGTTTGGACCACATCCTCCTACATTCTTCACATGCACCCCAAATGAGGGGAAACTATTGGGTGAACAAATTACCCTTCCAATAGAACAGAACTCCAGAATAAAACAAAATAAGACATAATTGGAAAAGGCACACAATTATAGAGTGGTCTAGAATCATATTTAGATTACAAAAATAGAGTAGACACTAGTGCCCAATATCAAATAGGAATAGTGGGCACTTGTGTCCTGGGGGAAAGCACAAGCAATTTTTCAGTTCATCACAGTTTCTAACAAGTTATAGTATGAATCGACAATATCAGATACTTGTCTTCAGTTACATAATTCATTCAATCAGTTACAATTCGGCTACATTTTGGTTACAAATTGGGACATGCTAATCTGCAGTGGCACTTATCATTTCATAATTGTCATGGAAGGAGATAAAAAAATACCTCTCTCCACAACACTCTTCTCTTTGGCGTGATATTTCCCAAACACGTCATCCTTGGTGGTAGGACACTCAAATCCTTGGCTTGATGCTTTCTTTGTTGGTAATTGATCACTCCCATACCCCATCGAACAACATCTCCAAAGAAATTTGGGCAACCTTCTATTTTATACTCTCTCATACATCAATTGCACTCTTTTCTTAGCTATTTATTTCTCCACACTTTTACTTACTTATACATATGTTACTCTAGTTTTTCATATACGGGACTTTGACTAATATTTTTCTCTTCTTTCACAGGTATGTTCTTATACTCTCTCATACATGTTTTTTGTGTTTTTTCCCATCTGTGTCAGGTGATCTTCCCTTCTTTATTCATCAAACAATGACTTCCATGCCTCAAAATAACTCCAAATCTTTGAAATGAGATATGCACCAGAAATGACTTGGTATTGAAGACAACTTTCTAGTTTACACTGAGATCCAAAAATGCCCTTAAGCTACTCAAAAATTAAGTTTTCCAAAACTACCTTGTTATCAAGAATACATATCCTAAACATTACCTTGTATAAAGGAAAATTTGCACTTATATAGTTTTGAGTACATGTTGTGGCTCAACAAAAAATGCTTAATTTTGGAAGAATGATGTTTTGGGTTTGAAACTTCTCACCGCCCATTATTTACTAAGTGCGGGAAATAGTCCCACATTTTTTGGGAAATGGTTTATTTAAGCCTTTAAAAAGGCTTTTACCATCTTATAACCCCGTGGCTTGGGCCACCATCACCTTTTGCTTCCAAGTTGGGATGTCCACCTAGGCCATGTCATATGTGAATGATTTGGTTGGTGTATTGGCTGGAATTTGTTTGTTTTGTTGCCGCCAAACTTAGAATGGGATATATATTATTGGAGGAGGTGGTTTAGATGCTCCGTAATTGGATAAAGTTAGAATAATTGCCAAAGTTGGCCAAGGTGGTTGTGGGTTCCAAGTAGGTAAAACTTCATGGTAATTATAATTTACAAAATATTTTGGGAATAATCCCACATACACCATACATTATGTAATGTCCCCTTTTTCAAATAAAAATTAAAATAAGGGAAATTCAATTTGCACATATGGATTTAAAAATCAAAATATATTATATTTGTGCAAATCAAAAATAAGAGAGAAATAGATTTACCTTGGGATAATTAATAATTTTTAGAGGTAAATAAAATAATAAACAAGTCGCATTTTTGGAGGATAGTTTATTATCTCTTTAGGAACATTTATATATATTTTTGGCATGGTTCGATTCCTTTTGGCCATCAAGTTTAAATATTAATCTCTCCTTTGTGTTTTATTTCTAAATCTTGCATTCACTAATTAAATTTCACATTGGAGTTTGACTTTCAGGTTATTTCAAATTAAAGGATCTCATCTCTAGTCTATGGAACCAAAATGGAGAAGGAACCTTGGAGATTGAGCAAAGAATATTTATAAAAGAAAATATGAGGGGCACCCATTTTCGCATGTTGACGATTGTTATAACTTATCTTCATGCTTGAAGAGATGATGAATGTCCACTAGTGATAAAAAATAACAAAGGTGTTCATCAACACCACCCATTGTAAAGTGTGTGTGCCCTTTGAGAGCTTTGAATTGATAAGTTATTTGCATTTATATTCCATATATGTGATTCGCCATTTTTGGAGAGTGCATGAGCTTGTTTGGTGAGGGTTTTTGTGAGTTTTGTGTGAAGATTTCAATCTGATTTTAACAGTTGGTTATTGTGCATCAAGTCGACTTGTTTGGGAGGTATTTGTGGTGCAAATTGGTGGTATTTGAAGCAAGTTTAAATCTGATATTTTCCAGCATACTTTTCTAATTGATATGGCCATGATTTGATCAATTTTTAGCTTGCATATGTTGGGAATTATCTTTGCTGAATCGACTTGTGTAGAGGTATTTTGGACAATCATTAGAAGGGTTTTCTAATAGTTTATGAGTTGTCATAAATCATTTATTGCAGATCTGAAAATAACATTTTTTGGGGTTGGAAAGTGAAGGGGAAGAGTTGAATTAATTTAAATATTTTTCCCTAACCCTAGCGACTTGATTTGCAGATTTGGGGGCAAATTTGAGTGGGTTTCAGTGGGTTAAAAATTCAGATTGTTAGTTCATTTGAAAGCTCATAATTTTATCTTCCTTCTGCAATTTATTTCATTCAAAAACAAATATTGAGGGAGATTAATTTTCGAAGTTTGCAGTCATTTTCAACATATTTTAATTTATTTTACTACTGCTGCAATTTAATTGGTTAAAGAAGTGTTAATTCCGACTAGATAGCTCATCTAAACCCTTACCTTGGTTCACTCTAATTCCATTTGGGTTGTATTGAAGCCGACATTGGGTTAGTTGAGGTGAACCTAGAAGGGTTTCACTTCTAAGTTTACTTCCATTGCAAGTAGTTTAGTAGAATTTAATTAATATCCCAAAAGGAAATATTATGGTGGTATCAAAGCTTTCCTTCCTATTTTCCTGTGGGTGTCTTGTGGATAGAGAGGTGATAATGGAGTCTCAGTATTATAAGAGGAGAAATAAGTCGGAAACATGGATGAAGGGGGCATTCATGACTCTTGGATCAAGTAAGATTCCTACAAGAGTTGATGCAAGGCTCATGGTTTGGAGCTTCAGAAAACCATTTGAACAAATAACTAAGCTCATCACAGAAGCTTTGGGAAATGGGCAAATCGCCAAACTCCAATGGAGAAGGGAAAAATCCCATAGTGGGGAAAAGAATTCAACACAACCCCCACCTAAGTTCTTCAAGGGCACCTTCCTTCCTAAGGAAAATCATAGGTGCAATTGAAGAGCCATCAATGGTAGAGACCATTGAGTTTGCATGTAACAAGGAATATGGTACTTTGCATCCGGCCACAAGGGCCATACTTACTTTTGATGAGTTTTGTGCTTGGAAAATGGGTGCCTTCTAGGGCAAGAGGACCCACTAGCAACCCCATATGGATGTTCAACAAAGGTTGGGTAAGGTTTCACTCCCCAACTTTGATGGTTCTAGTACTACTATAAGATCTTGGTTGCAAAAGATGAAGACCTACTTCTCCCTCAACTCCATGCAAGAAGAAAAGTGCCCTCAAATTCATTACTGTTTCATGTAGAAGGCATGGCACATGAGTTGTGGTTTCACAGTATGCACACACAAGGCCATGACATGATCCACGCAATGAAATAATTTCTGTCAAAGCTGATCATGGAGAGATTTTCAGAAGGGATCCGGAACTTCATTTAGAGAATTGACACAACTAAAACAAGTGGGGTATTGTTGATGAGTATGTGATGGAGTTTCAGCCCTAGAAGTCATGGTTTCCGAGTCACAGTGAAAAATTAAGGACATTGGTTGTCCTCTTTATGAAGGCTTGATGGAGCCCTTAAAAGGTTTGGTAAGAGCTTTTAAACCCCCCTTCTTTGCAAGATTGTAGACTAAATCTCTAGATTTAGAATGTGCAGCTTATAGAGGGGATTATGGGCCTAGAGGAAGCGTTCTAATGTTCCACAATACAAAGTCTAAAAGTGGATTTAGAGGGCAGCCAAGAAATGATTTACAAAGCCCAAAAAAGTGCAAGGAGGACATAGCCCCTTGGGTCATCAAAAGAGGCCCTAAAAGGGCCAAATCGCCCTATGTACCACCACATAGGAATCAACTCCAAAATAGGCACATAAAGTTATGAAAGAGATGAGTTGAGAAGAAGACAGATTGTGTTTTGATTGTAAGGCCCCAACTGGAAATAAGAGAGATAATTGCAAAGGTAAAGGAAACAAATCTATTTCATTGAAAAAGTAGATTCAGGGTTTTGATTTAATTTTAGACTCTAATTTTACTAATGAAGTGGTAAATGAGGTGGATGATGAGCATGTGCAAGAAGAAGATGATGAAGTTGAAGGAACATTTGCAGCCCTTTCCGACACTCCTAAGTATCTCCCTTTCTAGGTGGAAGGTAATAACTTATGCAACAAAAGGTAATCATGGGCACTAATTGATAGTGGAGCCACTCAGACAATTTTATTAGTGAAAGATTGGTGACTAGACTTGGTCTATGTGATGAGGTTTTTCAAGGTTTTAATGTTACCATAGCTGATAGGTATATTTTATCATGCTCTAGACGGATTTCCAAACTTTCCATAACCATAGGGAATACCATGAGCTTGTTGATGATTTCTATATGGACAAACATTGATGATATGGATCTTGTGTTGGGAGTCCAATGGTATGCATTCCTTGGGAGATTTCACCCTCAATTATAATAGATTTGTTGCTTAAATTCATGGTGGGAGGTAAGAGCATTACATTTCCAAGGTATGACAGAGAAATTACACTCTTTGTGATCATTCTCCAAGGGAAGTAGAAATCTGTCCAGTATCTTTTATATCAGATTGGAAAGATTTAATCACCCTCCAAATGTAAAAAAATTAGTTTTCTAATGATGTGATTGAAGAGGTAATTTTTGATGAAAGGTACAAGGTGGTAGATGGTCTCATACTCTACAAAGGGAGGGTGTATTTGACCCCAAAATGAGAAGTAAAAATCTGATTTTAAAATCTGCACATGATGCTCCTACAAGTGGACAGGGACAAAGGTAATTCAAGACCTACAAGTTGGTAAGGGAAAGGTTTAATGTTGGAAAGGTATCAAAAAATGATGTTCTTAAGCATGTTAGGGAATGTGTTATTTTCCAAAGAAATAAAAATGATTATACTTTTGCAGCTGGTCTTTTGCAGCCCCTATCTATTCCCTCTCAAAGGGAAAGTGTGTCCATGGATTTTGTTACCGGATTTCCAAATGTTAATGGTAAGACTTGCATGTATGTAGTAGTGGATAGACTTACCAAGTATTCTCATTTTCATCCACTTCGTACTAAATTTGAAACAAGCCCTATGATTGCTGATTTGTATTTCAAAGAAGTTTTTAAATTACATGGTGTGCCTAAGAATATTGTGAGTGATAGGGACAATTAATTTATGAGTCTCTTTTGGAAAGAATTATTCTAATATTAGTTGGGATAATAACTAATACTCTAATTATACTAGTTATCACCCACAAATAGATGGGAAAAATGAAATAGTGAATAAATGAGTTAAGGGATATTTGAGATATTATGTTTCAGGACAAACTCCAGTTTTCTTGGATAAAATGGTTGCATCTAGCTGAGTTTGGCTATAACACTACTCATCATATATCCATTGGAATGTCTCCTTTTAAGGCTTTATATAGTTATGATGCTAATTATTTCATGAATGTAATGATGACAGATAGTAGAGTGCCTAGTGCACAAGATTTGGTGCAACAAAGTGTGGACATTATGAAGGCTCTCAAAGAAAACTTGCACCAAGCCCAAAATAGACAGAAATTGTATGCAGTATTTCAAAGTGCATAGGAGTGAGAGAGCTTTTGAAGTGGATGATTGGATGTTTCTTAGATTGAACCACTGTAAGCAATCCACACTCAAGGATTAAAGTGATATAAATGAAAAGTTGAAGCCATGTTTTTATGGACCCTACAAGGTCACTAGAAGGATTGGTAAGATGGCCTATGAATTGGACCTACCCGGAAATGGTAAGATTTATAATGTTTTTCATGTTTCTTGCATAAAAAGGGCACTTGGGAAAAATGTTGTTCCTTCTTTAGAGTTACCCCCTCTAGATGAAGAAGGAAAATTGATTTTAATTCCGGAAACCATTATTGAAACAAGGGAAAGGAATTTAAGGAGATGTGTTATCAAGGAGTATTTGGTGAAGTGGAAAGATTTATCAATGGAGGATGCTACATGGGAAAATGTTTCAATTTTAGAGCATCCAAATTTACAATTGCTTGAAGGCAAGCAATTTTGGGAAGGGAGGATTGTAATGTCCCATTTTTCAAATAAAAATCCAAATAAGAGAAATTTGATTTGCACATATGGATTTAAAAATCAAATTATATTTATTTGTGCAAATAAAAAATAAATAGAGAAATCGATTTACCTTAGTACCAATTAATAATTTTTCGAGGTAAATAAATTAATAAAGGCAAGTCACATTTTTTGGAGGATGGTTTATTATTTCTTTGGGCACATTTATCTATATTTTTGGCATGGGTCGATTCCTTTTGGGCATCAAGTTTAAATATTAAATTCTCCTTTGTGTTTTATTTCTAAATCTTGCATTGGGGAATTAACTTTCACATTTGAGTTTGACTTTCAGAGCTATTTTTAAATTAAAAGCTCTCATCTCTAGACTATGGCACCAAAATGGAGAAGGAACCTTGGAGATTGAGCAAGGAATATCTATAAATGAAGATGAGGGGCACTCCTTTTCGCATGTTGACGATTATTATAAATTATCTTCATTCTTGAAGAGGGATGAATGCCCAATAGTGATCAAAAAAGGTGTTCATTAACACCACCAATTGTGAAGTGTGTGTGCCCTTTGAGAGCTTTGAATTGATGAGTTATTTGCATTTATATTCCATATATGTGAGTCGCCATTTTTGGAGAGTGCATGAGCTTGTTTGGTGAGGGTTTTGTGAGTTTTGTGTGAAGATTTCAATTTGATTTTAGCAGCTGGTTATTGTGCATCAAGTTGACTTGTTTGGGAGGTATTTGTGGTGCAAATTGGTGGTATTTGAAGCAAGTTTAAATATGATATTTTCTAGCATACTTTTCTAATTGATATGGCCATGATTTGATCAATTTTTAGCTTGCATATGTTGTTGGAAATTACCTTTGCTAAATCGACTTGTGTAGAGGTATTTTGGCAATCATTGGAAGGGTTTTCTAATAGTTTATGAGTTGCTGTCATAAATCATTTATTGCAGATCTGAAAATAACATTTTTTTGGGCTGGAAAGTGAAGGGGAAGAGCTGGAATTAATTTAAATATTTTTCCCTAACCCTAGCGACTTGATTTGCAGATTTGAGTGGGTTAAAAATTCAGATTGTTAGTTCATTTGAAAGCTCATAATTTTATCTTCCTTCTGCAATTTATTTCATTCAAAAAGAGTAAATATTGAGGGAGATTAATTTTCGAAGTTTGCAATCATTTTCAACATATTTTAATTTAACTGGTTAAAGAAGTGTTTATTCCGACTAGTTGGCCCATTTAAACCCTTACCTTGGCTCACTCCAACCCCATTTGGGTTGTATTGAAGCCGACACTAGGTTAGTTGAGGTGAACCTAGAAGGGTTTCTCTTCTAAGTTTACTTCCATTGCAAGTAGTTTAGTAGAATTTAATTAATATCCCAAAAGGGGATATTACACATTAGCAATGTGTGGCACTTATATCCAAAATTGTGACTATGGTAATGTTAATTATGGGAGGCAAAGGAAACTCTCCGCAAAAAGAGTGTGTTGGCCCTGGTTAAGGGCCCTTAGCCATCATATATTTGGGCTCACCTATCCGAACTCGAGTGTCGAAGACCAGAGGTGACAAACTATAACACCCTTTTACCATTTTTTTCATTTTTACACTACTACATGTCACGGAATGATTGGTCAACGACCCCTTATTTTTCTCCTTTAACTAGGAAATTTTGTGGATGATATCTTGCTCAAACGAAGTACTTATTTTGTGTTCAAAGAGGCGACAAAAATCTCTTAGAGTCTTCTACCATACTGTAATGATTTTGGTAGATTTATGGAAACTTTTTCCACTACATTGATCTCCAGATCATTTCTTTGATCCATTTCCACAATTTTCTCATCAAACTCTATTTAGAAGAACACTTAATTAAAATTCTTCATTATTAACATCTTCATGAACATGTTTGGGAGCATCTTTAGGAGCATCTTCAACAACATATTATTTGATAACATCTTCGTATTCATATTCTTATACTTCTATGTCTTACGCATATCATTCTTGGACTATATGTCTCCCACCCAAGCATCTCAAAATTGTAATAGAAGAAAACCTACACCAGATAAAAAATGGGAAAGCAGTAATCTTTATAGCAGTAATTTTTAGCCATTATAAACTTAAAAAATATACATGATCACAATATTGTGGTAGCACATGAGGCTCATTACACCAAAACAATTCCTTTGTCAAGTAAACTACATAAAGACCACTGAATATATATGATTGAATACATATTTCATCAATGAATGAGTACCATTTACATCTAAAAATTGTGATTTGACAAGTTCTAGAATCCACATTGAGTATTTCTTGAATCTTTCTGGCATATCCTAACTTCCCTTTCACTCTCACTTTCTCATTTTACTTGATTAAATGGAATTGTTATGCTACAATTGCAATTTTTTCTTTTTTTTATCAATTTTCTAAATCTAGAAACATTTACCATCCACCCACATTGCATTATAAATTTTCATCTACAATATATAACATGTCATTTGTAACTAAAACTTAAATAATAAGTATTGTGTCTACATGCAACCACTACTCTAGAAAATATTAGAGATTATTACTTAACATTCACATCCTTGCACAATGTTTAAAGCATCCATAGACATGCTTCCTTGACTTGTGTCATCAAGATTTTCTATAAATTAATGCATCCACTTTTGAGTACCATACTCTGACCATTTATTGCAAAAGTGTTGAGGAAATTTTTTTTGAGGATGTTGTCTATAAGCACATTTTTCCATGCCGTGCTTCTCTCTTTTTTATTTATAAACATCAAACAACTTTTTCATTCCCTGTGTTTAAAAATACAAAATCATTGATAGAATATTGCTCCATTTCACCTACAAGAAGGATTAATAAAGTTCAAAAAGTTATAAATCGCAAAAGTAAACATTAATATAAAATTTGCATGATTAAAGATAGAAAGCTTAATATAATATACTAATCTTATTTTCTTGCATTTTACTTGCAATATCTCCTCTAAGAGGATAGCATCACACTCATCACACCGTGTATGAGGTATCTCATTAGATTCTTTTTGTAGATATTTAGTTGCATAGAATAACATTTTTTTAAATAGTATAACCTTTTGCAATAAAACCCTCTGGAAAGGCTAATTACTTGACAAACCCCTTTAACGTTTTCATGCTTCTTAGGATAAAACATGCAACGAGTTTTGACAACACCTACCATCTCAATATCATCATCCAAGTGAACTAGTAGATGAAACTGAGATTCAAAAATTAAGTTGACAATTCTTTTTCAAAAATTCAAACTATATTTGTAATTTCATTTCACATGTATTTTATCTTAGAGGTGTAGATCTTCTTTAATGGAAATCATCTTAAGAATTTAGACAGATTAAGAATGGTCTTTCTTAGATAACATGAAAGCATAGTCTATCCCCTTAGACCAAGAGCAAATATGTACTACCACATAAAATAAATATATGTTAAGCAAAGCCAAAAATATAAAGTGACAAACATATCAATTATTTTACATAAATTAGAATGATTCTCAATAAACCTTTAAAATTTTGTGACATTCATGTGATTTTAATCCTAAAATACGTTCATCAAAGGAGAAATTTCTCGTGAGAGATGACACATAGAATCGAGTGTTAGAGTAGGTATTTACCTTAGCTCATGTTCACCTGGGTACTTTATTTACCTTTATTGTATTTATCCTCACCCACTTATGTGTGTGGATATTTCTTTTATCTTATTTAGATATTAGGAGATATTATCCAGTTGTTAGGTATAGTTCTTTCCTTGATCTATGGTATTGACTAGTTCTTTCCTTGATCTATGGTATTGACTAGATCTTTGATGTCTAGTTCTCTCCTAAATCAATGGTCTTGACTAGTTCTTTGATGACTAGTTATTTCCTTGATTTATGGCTTGATCTACGACCTTGACTGGTTCTTAGATTGTTATTCCTTGCCTATTTAAGCAAGGCCCATTCTCAATGTATTGCATTGAGTTCCATATAATATATGATATTGCTGCTCATTTTTTTGCAAAGGTTTTATGTAAAGCTATTCTAGTGAATTGCTTTCGTCTTATTGATCGTGATGTTTGATTAGCATCTGTGTTCTTGGCTTGGTACGATCTGGTTATCTTTCCTTTCATCGAGGTGGATATATTTTTCATATGACCTTTGTGATTTTTACAATATCATGTCTACTTATAATCCATAAAGCTTTTCCATATGTTCCATTACTCTTAGGCCATAGATTTTTCTTCCTTTTTTTTAACTTTGAGGTCTTTCCATTATTCTACTATATCCTTGTATTTTTTTACAATATGTAACCACATTGATGCAATTACATTTTTTAATATGTGCATCAGGTCAAGGAAATGACCTACTAGAAAATATTTCCAGTATGGAAGACTATATAATATAGAGTCTTTTCATTCCCCTAGGAATTACATCTATGTGTGTCTGACCTACACATTCATTTTTCCAATATGATCTCCACCAAATTTGTAGAAACACAATATGTGTTTCATCACAAGAACCCTTATAATGTTGAAACTAATCTTCAGGAGCCACAAAAATTGTTGGTTCTCTCATCTCTATATGACCATAAAATTTCATTTTTTGGGCACTTCAATATGCATAATCCATCTTTTAAATAGTATATGCCCTTCATACATATATTTATGAAGAGCATGGGACTACCTTGAACATATTTGGTTTCCAGACCTTAGGCATGTGTACTCTCCTTTTGTAGTCAAATAAAAATAATAAGATAATATTACATAATCATGAATAGTTGAGTGAAGAATTCCATAAAATTTCAAAACTCTATTGTCAAGTGGTCTCAAAACATCAAAATATACAACCCATTCCACAAAATATGCAACTCCTCTATATGAGGTTCAAAATAAACATCTATGTTTTTCACCTTATTCTTTTTAGGGACTAGAAGAGACGAAAATAGAAATTATTTTCATATCATAAGCTATAGAGGAATGTTATAATTTATTTCCAAAATAATATGCCATTCGTTCAATGAAATATATAAAACAATATAAAAAATTATAGTAGCTAAAGTGTAAGCAGTTACTTTTTAAGTAATATAAATAAAAACAATGACTGGGTGGGAGAGTTAGACTTGAAAAGAGGATTCTTCCCTCCTTTTTCGCATTCAGAACCATGTATGATACTTTCTTCTTGTACGAATCCTAAGAGATAAAAAAATAAGAATCTAATCGTTTTATTATTATTTTTAATTACCTTCCTCATGTATGTATAATATTTATTCTATTTAATCAATAGAAAGAATAACTTATCCTTAACTTTTTAAAGAATCCTTCCGTAGTTGTTCATATGGTAAATACAAATTACTTCTTTTTTTACTTAGATTCAGGTCAAATAATGTAACCAATATCCCAGATACAGTAACCAATATCCTAAGTATAGTATGAAGAATGAATGCACTTGAGCAAAGAAATAGATAAGATTAATATTTTCCCGATCATTTGTTTCGTTGAAATATCTATATATATCATCATTCAATTTGTATCAGGAAGAGGGGGAGGAAAGAGTATCAAATTCTGTAGTGGGGGAACTAGCTCCCTCTTTGGTGGATCGAATCGACTGGCCCCAATGTGTGTGCACGCGTGTGTGTGTGCATGTGTGTGTGCACATGTGCATGTGTGTGTGTGTGTGTGCATGTGTGTACGTGTGCATGTGTGTGTGTGTGTGTGTGCGTGTGCAGTGAGAAAGAAGAGATAAGATCCACTTCACTGATGTCAGATTTATCTATCTTAGGTGCCTACTATAGAGTTGGTTGGTGATTAGGCTAATCTAGTGGATTAGAAACCAAGATTTTTCAATTGAAAAATATTTCAAATAATGATTCGATCTTTCTATGGAATTTCTACATAAATATGCTCAGATCAAACTTGTATCTCGCTTGTTTTGGAAACAATGGCCAAATTAAATATATTATTACTTTGATACCATATGTCATGCCCAAGTTTTCAAACTATGAAATACGGATAAAACCATAGGTTTCCAACACACTTATATACATGAGAAAAATAATTAGTTTACATTCATAGTACCATACATGTACATCCCACCACAATATATTATTATTTTTATTACAATTTTAGTTCATTCAACTGGCACCATCTAGTTAACATTTTGATCCCTTGTCAGAGACAACAATATCCCAAAGACTCATACCCACTTAACCACCTTAATATATCACAACAATTGATTTAGTATGTTATGCGACATTACACGATTAACAACCTAGATTCTCTTTCCAACTTCTCAAGCCACATGTTTCAAAAAAAAAATTAGACCAAAAATAAAGTATTCCCCAATTATGTAAATTAATTGGCTCCTTGAAAAGTTATGTTGGAATATAGATTAACCCCATCCATTTCCATACCTAGCCTTATACTCCTTGCATTGTGCTTGAATTTTCTAGGCCAATTTTTCTCAATGTGTTTCATAGCATGACAATCACCTAGTATGCACATCACCTCATCGCTGCTTTTATTATTGGAATGTTCATATCATTAGCTCTGAAAGTTAGCTACAATTGATAGAGTTTTTGTAGTGCACTAATCAATGGGAAATGGCACATAACCTTCCTTAGAATTCAATATTCGGTGACACCAGAATTGAAATGATGTTCCTTACACATCATGATTGGGGAAAAAAAATATAGCATCTGCGTACTGCTCCTCTAAATATTACATAATCATTGAAACATTTATCATATTTTGTTATATGAAATTCTCTAAGGAAGATGATATCTATTGTGTTATCATGTATGGTGCATTAGAATTATATTTTTCTTGGGTATAAGAATGCTTTTTAGACAATCTTGGGCATGCATATGAATAGTTTTAGCAACCTTCACAATATATTTTAGAATCAATGTATCTATCTATGATGATAATTTATGAGGTATAATCAGTAATGTCACAAAGATAATGTATTACTTACTTTAGTAGTGTTATGAAACTGACATTCAACCATCCAAATCCAGGACCTTCAAGTTCCGTCAATGCTAAAGTGACATTTGACATTGCTGTTTCTAGCCTCGCCAAGTTTTGAACAATGGAGATTTTTGGCTAGTTTTTTAATATAATGAATGTCATCATCTTCTATATTGACCTCTTCACTAACATCAATCGGGTCTTCATCGATAATTTCATAATCTTCATTCATGTCATTCATACCCTCATTGTCACTATGCTGATAAGTATTACCATCATAAAATTGACCAAAAGGATGAGAAAGAAAAGTAATTATCATATCATTCATAATCCCATCTTTCCCATGTCTCACATGTAAGCTTCCATATATTGTACTAACTTCTAGATCGTTATAGTTTTCTCCATTTTTGGTATGTTTCAGGGCTAAGATCTCTTTTAAACTTTCTTCTTTTTCAAGCACTAATATTATTAGGGCTGTATGAAATGATCAAAATAGAATATGGGCCATGTATACATATGTGAATTGCAACTCTGTGCGCAATGGTGTTTCTAACAAGGGGAGAGATAATCATTCATCTAAACATATTTGAATCAAACAAGTCAACATAAATACACATTCACAATAGATTTTTGATACATTCAATATAAAATATAAATGATTCAATAAAACTCCACCGTAATAAAGGAAATCATTTACTTACGAATATTTTTTAAACAAATCATATCAAAATAAAAATTATATATTTTCATATATAGATTTAAAATGTCTCAAATCATGTATTTATGATTAAAAATGAGATCACCAAGATCTATTGCAACATCAACAAATTCCCAATGTTATCTATATTAGTAAACCATAACTAAACCAAAGAGATGATGAAATCTCATCACTTTTAGGCCCTTTTTCTTTTACAATCTCTTAAATTTTTAGGAGTGGGATGAGTATGGTTATAAGAAACAAGGATCTCTTGCCCTACTTTAATATCCGTAATTGCCTCATCCATTATATAATGAGATAAAAAAAAAATGGCATCTTTATCTTGGTTATTCCCACACACTCCATGAATTGACAATTGAATTTATTTTTCATGGATCATTTTGAAATGTTTATAAAACTAGAAATATTCTTGTATGCATATGGACATCCATCAATGTATGTACGATCATATATTATCCACACATTTTCCTCTTTTACAATTTTGATTTCCATTGTTTGTGCATCAGAACACAACCCATATGTTGACATGTTAAACTTATACTCAGTTAAGTTTTACCAAATCTTAAATGGGTACTCAGGTTCATAGGATGGTCATATGGGAAACCCATGATATTGACATGTTTTTGATCCCATATTGACATGGGTTAAAATAAAGAGACCCAAACCTGTATCACAATAGTAGACGGGCAGATCATATACTCTCACCCCAAAAAACTAAAAGAATCATATATTGGAGGAAGGGCCTTTTTCATTGGCCATGAACCATACAATTTAAATTTTTTTAACTCTGCATCATACCATCCCACATATTTTCTTAGAAATTACAAATCATCTACTGATTCCTAATCATAAGGTGTATATATTAACTTCCCTTTATCTTTTGTCAATTATCTCTTGATAAATGCTAACCAGTTTTCTCATGCACCAATTTGAACATCCTTTTCTTCATTTGAATTCTTATAGTCAAAAAGAGATGGTGATTTTATATGTGCATCAACTCAAATAGATATTAGTGATAAGGGTAGTGACGAAGAATATGAAGTAGTATTATTATTGGGATTTACATCAAAAAGCGAGTTATTTTCACCAAAAAATTCCTTCAGATTCTTCCTCTTCCACCTTTACCTCTTCTTCGCCTTGGTTGATGAAGCGGATCAATCTTGGTACCCTAAATTATGATAATTATTTTGTAAATAATCATCTAAACAATTAAAAAATCATAGACTATAATATATCATCATAATGCATAATTTTCAAAACAAAATCATACCTAATCAAATGGATTTTTGCAGCTTTCATGAGTCACAAGAGGGATATCTACATAAATGTCTAAGGGAGGATGTGGAGGATATTATAGGGATAGGCTATGTAGAGAACACATGTATTGTACATGTCATCGAAATCACTTGTTATATCTATTACAAAATGATATTAAGATTCAATAACTATTAATGCATAAAAATATATATTTAATGGGTGCAGGTAAAATTTACACTAATTCAATGACCAATTAAAAAAACACATTGGGATAATGATGATGGTATATACATGGGTTTATATATTGTCACAAACCAAACCTGCCAGTTCTAATTATAATAATTTTTTGAATGAATGATATAAAAAAGCATTCATAAAAGGAATTTCAAGATGCACTGATAGACATATCCAACTTGAGGTGATAATATGTGTTTTTAACATTAGGTTATAGTCATATGTCACTAATTGGGTACCTATAACATTGCTAAAAAAATCTATTTGAAAACAAAAACTCCCTAACTATAGGTGACCTTGTGATGTGTCACTAAAATTTCCAATTGTTGTGGTGCATAGTTCTTAATTAAGGCATTGCCTTGATGATGCAACAATGTATCACATGTTTGATGTGATTGTTAAAGGAAAAATTTACCTAGATCCCCATTACTACACAATAAAACACATTCTCACAATTATGATGTGATTGTTGAGGGAACAATTTACCCATAGCCCCATCATTACCCAATGATGTAACACATTTCTCACGGGTCCAATGCAATTGTTGAGGGTGTTGGCCATTGTATGGTTGTGTTGTCATTGATTTCAACCCCCATTTATAGAAAATGGTGTTTTGGAATGGTATGAGTCTCTATCAAGTGTCAACCAGATGTCAAGTATGTAGGTTGATTGGTAGTGTCAAGATTTGGTGAGTTGCCAGGGTGTCTTGGTGCATGGTTGAGTAAGCTAAGTCATGATTTGAGTCTTCCAAAGTGTGTTGATGAGTTTCATGAGGTAAATAATGGTCATAAATTCATAATGATGTGTTTCATGTGTATATGTGTCTGTATGAGGTCATCATGGTCAAGTCATGGGTTGTCATGGTTGAGTCAGGTCATTCCAAGCTTGTTTCTAGCCCTGATGCATGTAGAATGAGGTAGAGATATGAATTTTGGACCAAATAAGTCCTACTAGAGCATGGTTGTAGAATATTGATAGTTTATTTGAGGTGTGTTATGAGTTTTAGGTCAAAAATAAGATGTTAGATAAATATTTGAGGTCCTTGGTAAGCTACGTTTGAGAAACAAGTAGTTTGGCATAGGTAAGTCGTTGTGGCTAGAGATTTTGAATAATATTTGAGTTATGTGATGATTATGGATAGGTAGAAGATGTTTTCATGATACTTCATGAAAAATTTCAGTTAAGAATGTTGAATATTTTTGAAGATATGTAAGTTTTGGGAAAACTGGGTAAATAACAGTGTGTTTTTAAGACAAAGTTGGACCTTCTAATGCTCATTGTGAATTGTATGCTTTGCATGGGGACCTGAAATATTTGGAATATAATTTTAGGTCAATTATGAAGGTTTTGAAAAAATAATGAGGTTTTTTTATCATCACATTTTTATGAATGATCGTTAAGAAGATAAAGTGGTTTGAAACCCTAGCTAAAACCTAGCTAGGAGCAACTTGCAAAGAAGTGAATATATTGAGCCTTTTTTTATTTTTTCCTCAAAATTTATGATTGGATGTTGTGTAATACTCTTCCATATTTCCAGAGAGGTATGTTATATCATGTGGTCATATGTGGGCCTAACCTAAAAATGCAAGTTTCTGAAGAGTTCCAATTTGTTGCAAAGTTGTCCAAATGAGGTAGTGACTAAATTACCATTTATGAAATCTCGGGAATTGTTATTATTGTTCATAAAGGTTTCAGGTCATGGTGATCATGAAAAAGTGCAAAGTGTGCCCTATTTGTGTTGACTGGTCAAAGGGTAGTTTTGGGGCAATTTGGAGCAGTCTGTAGTAAAATGGACATTGAAATAGCTACATGAGGAGTTGGGAAGTGATTAAAGTTTTTTTCGAAAGATGATTCAGAGATATTTCTAGTGATATAATTTTTGGTTCATCATGATGAGAATATATATGGTTTCCATGTCAATTCATGAGCAAGAATAGTTTTGGCTATCTGGGATAGAATTGTGTTCGCTGAAGTTTTGAGTTGGTTGGAGCATGATATAAAGTTGGTGATCCTTTCTATCATCTGGAAATTGAAGAGGGATTAATTTTTCATCAAATGAATCAATTTTTAGGTCTTGGAAGTTACAGAAAGAGTGTTTATAATCTCAGTTTGGAAAAAATAAAATTGGGAAGCTTGTTTTGGTGAAGACAAAAGTGGTTGTGGTTTGAGAAGGTGATTGTTTCATAATATATAAATTTCTTAGATGTGTTTTACAGGTCTTGAAATTTCCATAGAGTTGCCACATTCCATAGTTGAGTTCAAAAATCAAATTCAAGGTGCTGGAAGCAACTGTTTGGTGAAGGCAATTAGCTAATGGGCCCATTAAATGAAATAATTTGATTGTTCCAAGATAATTAAGAGCATGTATGATGTGTAAATGTTATTTTAAACATGTATGATGAATTTTAGAGCTTAAATAAAATTTTTTTTGGTATAAGGATATTTTTGGCATTCCAATACAATGGTTGTGAGGATTTTTGGTGCATGGAATGTTGTTTTTGGCTATGTCGACATGCGTGGATCATATATGACCATTGTAATGATGTTATTTGAATTTAGTGAAGGTGTATGGGTCAAATTTATCATGAGGTACTGAACTATTTTGAGTTGGAGAGAATAAAATTATATAAAAGTGATGTTGTAGCTCATTTGGTGAGCTAGTCTTGCACGGGGGAATAGTGCGACCTAGAGGAGAGTGTTTTTGTAGGTATGGAGGCATGATTTGAAGTCAGATCAGATGTGTTTCATATTGAGGAAGTTTTGACATCATTTTTTCAATATTTTAGAGGTGAGAAAAGTTGAGGAAGAATAATATAGAGCGAATTTTATGCCCTAGGGTTCGACCTAGGGTTTGTGAGTTGAATATGTGATCTCCATTAGTTGTGGCAGAAGAAAAATCAGAGATAAAAAATCTACATATGGCTAAGTTGGTTCTTAGTCATCCTAGGGGGTTTTAGCCTCCTTGTTGAGTGGGTGCTTCACTAAATTAGGGGTTGGTGCTCCTTGTAGGGTTGGTGCTCTACTAAACTAGGGGTTGGTGCTCCTTGTGGGGTTGGTGCCTCACTAAATCAGGGGTTAGTGCTCCTTGTGAATTTGGTGCTTCACTAAACTTATTTTCTTTGTGTAATATAACTAAAGTTTCAATGGATTTTCTTCCCCATGAGGTTTTCCCATTTATATATGGTGTTCATGGGTCTTCTTCTTTGTTGCATGTTCTTGTGAATGCTTAATACACACCTAATATGAACATGTGGTTATGAATGATATAATGAATGTATGGATTTGTAAATGAAGTAAAAACCTTTTTAGGACTGATTCACCCCCCAATCCATTGTGCTTCCAATAATTGGTATCAGAATAGGTCCTTGAGAAGAAAGTCTAATGACTTGAAGGAGATCCTAGAAGCACAAATGGGTAAGTCAGCTGATCTTTGGAGGAGAAAGTATGAGATTCCTATGTCTTTGGTTTTTGGATTACAAGAGGTTATGGGTGAAATGGAGAAGATCATGATCATGCTATCAAGGTTTGAAATCTCAAGTGTAAAGTTTGTCTAATTCCCTAAAGAAGAAATAATATGCTTGTTCCAAGTATGAAGAGAGGTTGAAAGCTTTGGAATCTAATTTATAGGATGCTTCTAACAGGTTGAAGGATGTATGAGAGGCTTGAGAAATATCTCCAAATCTCTTGATGAGGTTTTAGAAGGTTAAAGAGCCACAAATGACAAAATAGGCCTAGGGTTTAAAGGAAATCATGTGAAGAGTGATAATGAATTTGGTCTAAGTTCCAAATCAGATGTGAAGGTGACTAAGAGGACTGATTTAAGAAGGTCTAACTCAATTAGACAACCTAATGCTATGAGGTATGGTACTTCATTCAATGGATATTTCTATGTTTGTCATGATTTTGGTCATAGAGCTAGAGATTGTAAAAGGAGGTCTCCTAGGGATGATGTAGGTATCTTCAAAGGTGAATGCTTTTCATGTTGTGAGTATGGGTATAAAGAAAAATATTTTGGATGGAACTTAAGTGTGTTTGAGCCTAGAAGGAAGAGGAGTGTTGTTTGTTTCAATTATCAAATATCAGGTCACATTGCAAGCAAAAGAAGGTTCATTCAAAGGTCTGATTCTAAAGGAGCTGTCAAAATACCTAATCATGGAGGTCAAGATAAGAAGCGTGATGAAAAATCAGAAGTTCTCGGCAAGAAGTTTGATCACATGAAAGATGTCAAGGAAGAATTTGGCTCAATCAAGGTGGGAAACAAATTTCTCAATTCCAAGTCAAGTCAAGGAGGCTTGTTTTCTCTTGTTGAGGGGCTTAGAATTGAAGAAGAACACATGTGCCTGAATTTAATCCATTCCCCAGTGCATGAGAAGTTGAAGTAATGCATAAGGTATGTGAATTACATCTTCTTATGAGTCATTACGTCTGTCCATAGTGATCTAGAATTATGAGTTTTGGAGTCATTGTGGTCTTGTAAGTGTTTGCAAGAGTTATATATCTGTTATGTTTTCATCTAAAGGTGAAGTCAAGTATCAATGTCTTGTTAGTTGAGTCTATGACCTTAGTCCAAGGTTCTTATGATCTTGACAATGTTGTGAAGAGTATGCTAAATTTTGTGTCTTAATTCAATAACTTGGGTTTTTTGCTTAAGAATGATGTTATTCAAATGTGTAAAGGTTTGTAGTTAGTTGCTATGTACCTTGGGATATAGTATTATAATGTATATGGGTTGATGGAGATGTCGACATGTGGCACACATCCCCTTATCTTATTATATCATTCATTTATGATTTATTATGCTTAGGAGGTCGGCCTTAGTATTTTCCATAGGTTAGAATGGTATATATAGGGGTTAGAAGGTTGTAGTTGATCATATATTGAGTATTGGAGTGTTATTGTATGGTTTGGAGGTTACCCCCTCGAAGTGGTATTGGAGGTTGCCCCCTCGAAGTGGCAAGGCTATTATATGAGCATATTTTCATCATTTATCTATATTTTGGTTTTCTCTCATCTTATGCTGCTGTATATGTTCTGATTTATACAAGTAATATCCTTACAAGTGGTATCAAAGCAGCGATTTCGGCCAAAATTAGGGCAAAAACCGTAATTTTTTGTTTCGCATATATTTTGAAGAGGGTATCGATTTTTTTCCCAATTTTTGCACCATAATTTGGAAACACTTTAAGTCAGAATATCTGAAAAATTCAGCTCCATTGGATATTTTTTGCGGATGTTATTGGTGTTTTATGTTTTTTCATAAATTCACTTTTCAGGAAGCAAATTATGGTATTTTTTAGCAAAATTTATATTTTTAGAAAGCTATTGAAATTTCAGTTAGGGTTTTTTCTTTGTGTTTTTATCCATCTGCCGAAATATTTTCAGAATTCCGAAAACCCTAGTTTTGTGGATCATGGGGATGGTAGCTTTTTTTAGAGATGGCAGGATTGATGCTAGAGAATGGTGGAACAAATTCAGGGATAAAATCTCTAAACCATCAAATATTTGGTTATTCAAGTTGTGGATTAGTGGCCCTACACAGATTTTATTTTCTAATTTAGAAAAGGAAAATTCTAATTGGTCTTTGCAGGAACTGGAACAAGTTTTCATGGACATATGGGCAACAAAAGAAGAAGAAGACAAAGCAGAAGAAGAAAAAGAAGAATAAGAAAAAGAAGTAGAAGTAGAAGAAGAAGAATCAGAAGAAGAAGCAACATCAGAAGAAGAAGAAGAAGAAGAAGAAGAAGAATATGTTGATGATGAACCTGCTACACAGGATAGGATTTCATATGGGTGGTTGGATGATCGAGCTTGGCGACAAGTGTGCAATAATTTAAAGCACACTCATTATATGGCTTCTTCTTATGTTTCGGGGACGAAACATGTCAAAGAGGGAGGTAATGCTATGTACCTTGGGATATAGTATTATAATGTATATGGGTTGATGGAGATGTCGACATGTGGCACACATCCCCTTATCTTATTATATTATTCATTTATGATTTATTATGCTTAGGAGGTCTGCCTCAGTATTGGCCATAGGTTAGAATGGTATATATAGGGGTTAGAAGGTTGTAGTTGATCATATATTGAGTATTGGAGTGTTATTGTATGGTTTGGAGGTTACCCCCTCGAAGTGGTATTGGAGGTTGCCCCCTCGAAGTGGCAAGGCTATTATATGAGCATATTTTCATCATTTATCTATATTTTGGTTTTCTCTCATCTTATGCTGCTGTATATGTTCTGATTTATACAAGTAATATCCTTACATTAGTAAAGTCTAAGTGAAATTGATAATCTGAGGTCTATACATGCTTCTTTCAAATGAATTTGTGTCCATGAGTTGTTCTAGGTGTGTCAAGATAAGCACTCTTGTCTAGATTTTCAAGGTTGGAGTCTTGATTGTAGGAAATGTGTGACTAAGGTATATTGAATCAAATGTGTCATGAAATAATGTGAGTATGTATGAGATATTTTCAAGTCATGTGAGATGGTCTCCTTGAAAATGGAAAGTGTGTTAGTCTAAGAGTGTTTTAGTCTACATTTCAAGAAGTGTAAGCTTGTCAAATCTCTATAAAGTGGTTTAATATTGTTTCAGTCAAGTTCTAATGTGTAAGTTGGGTCTTCAAGTGTGTAAGGATATTTGGTAAGTTTCAAAGAGTCAAAATAATGCAAAATGGTTTTTTGTGTGTGTGTCTATGGTGTTTAGTAGTGTCTCAGTCAATATCATCATTATAAGAGTTTGCATAGGTCTGTGACAAGGTGTCTGTGTTAGCATGTAAGTTCAAGTGCAAGTTATTATGTTTTATGTTAAAGTTTTAACTCACTCAAATCATACAAAGACTGTGTAATGGAATTACTTGAATATAAATACAAATATATCATAATATATAATATATTATTAAGCCACTTCAAGGGGGAAACCTCCTAAGTCTTATAATAAGACACTAACTCACACTCTTCACCTCCATGGGGAGGAGTTACTCACCCACATATATAGGTATATTTGTGAAAGGTCGTACCCCTTCATTATTATTACTTTATACCTAATGACTAACTAACTAATGAATATAAGTATAAATGTTATATAAGTCATATGTTAGCCCCTGCTTAGACATATAAATGGTATATATTAGGGGCATAACATGCTCCTCCCCTTCAAAAAAACATCTTCCTCGATGTTTGGTTAATAGTGGAAAAATATGTACTCAACCATTGTCTGTCCATCGCACCTCATTGTATGTATGAAATTATTCCTTAATGAGATCAATTGTGAGCACCTTCATTTGTAACCTCTAAAGCCAAGTCTGGGTAAGTAAATCTAGTGCTATGATGATTATATCCAGTGGTACTTTAAAATTTGAATATATATCTTGCATTTCATTTAAAAAATATGCCTTATCCATTTTCTCTCAAGAATTGTGAGATTGTGGCTCAACATAATTATTAAGGTTGCACATTTTATGCAAGGATCTAATGGACATTCTAGTATAATGACCTTCATAGCCAATATATCTAAGGTTTTGAAATCCAACATGTGCATGATGTATCTCAGTAATCTTAGATAAGGTGTGATTAAATCTTCCATTAGTAGGCATTTTCCCTATAAATTTTTCATTGCACTGAACCAAAATAGAGCTCGCATAATGTTGCTTGACTTTTAAAAGTTTTGGTGGTATCATTTGTATTTCTTCCACATGAAAAAAATCTTTAACATCCAACCTAGGATCAAATTTAATTTCCATATCCACATTCACCAAACCCTTATCATAATATTCCAAGTTAAGCATATTATATTGAATAGATCCATCCCAAACTATTGTTTTCCATTCTTCATCCATATCAGTTTCAACCTTTTGAATGCCTGAGCTTTTCAAGTAAGATTTGTATTGAGCATGCATCATCATCACATATTCCATGTTTCCTTCAGTTACCACAATACATGTTTCTTCAAAAACCATAGTATTTTCACCTTGGCTATTAGATACATGTGGAGTATTGATTGAATTCTTTTGAAAACGAAAAATGTGACCGAGTATTTTCTCAATCTCATCTAATTGTTGATTTGCTTTGGTGAAAGAAACTTGCAATTCCCTCATGGTGGAAGTACCTCCTAGTTAAAAATTAGATTTTATTTTATCTTTATAAGGAGTATTCCATTGTGTGTATGAAAATTCTTCCCATCCTCTAGTTTGTGGATCTACCATAACAAGGGATTGCCCTTACACAATTCAATTTGGCTTGTTTGACTGAATTTGACCAGTGAATTTCTCAATGTAGATGACCTCAAATTCGAAAATGTAAAGAATAGACCAATATGGAAATTTTAAGAGCTTTTTAAAAATGTAACAAACTTGGAAAATTTCCAAAAAAATGTGACCTGTAGATTGCTTTTATTAAAAATAGTATATATGCAATAAATCTCACAAAACAACGAAAAAAATTCTGAAATGTTTACTAAAGCTCTATAATATTTATCTCTAGATGTGGTAAAACAATATTTGAAAAATTCACAATTTTTCTTTACATATAGTGAAAAAATTAGTCGTTTCCGAAATCGATGCTCGGATACTAGATGTAATGGAATTACTTGAATATAAATGCAAATATATCAGAATATATAATATATTACTAAGCCACTTCGAGGGGGCAACCTCCTAAGTCCTATAATAAGGCACTAACTCACACACTTCACCTCCATGGGGAGGAATACTCACCCATATACATAGGTATATTTGTGAAAGGTCATACCCCTTCATTATTATTAGTTTATATCTAATGAATAACTAACTAATGAATAAAAGTATAAATGTTATATAAGTCATATGTTAGCCCCAACTTAGACATATGAATGGTATATATCAGGGGCATAACATAATGTCAGTAATATTTTAGGTCATTGTACTTTAAAATTTTTGTCAAGACAACTTGAGTCACTGAGTCAGTCACAGTAAGTTATACCTCGATGATTCATTGATGATCTTCAGTTGATTAAATGTGTGGATTGCTCAATATGATAAAAGGTTTTTAATATTGGGGTTATGTCCTCAAGCCAATGTGTTAGGTCCTTTGGTGCATCATGACAAGAAAATTGGAACTTATATTACACAAAGGTGTTAAAAGTGTTTGGTATTATGTAAGGTATGTCTATGGAGGTCTCTAATGTGTCATTTTTTATCTTAAGAGTGGTTTTTTGGTCTCAAAGAGTAAATTATTTGTATCATGTGTAATAATACAATGATTATGTATGTCAAATTATGTGTGTGAGTCTTGTTCTAAGTTTTCCAGGGTGTTATCCAGAGGTGATGTCAAGAGTTTATTGTCAAGTGTGGTGATGTCAAGGTCTAGTTGAAAATGAATTATCACATTCAAATGAATGTTAAGTACTTTGTCATCACATTGAAGGCATATTTCATGCTTCAAAGTTCTGTATTGCAAAATCATGGGTTTCTGAGTGTAAAAATGGACAAAAATTCTTATCATAAGTCTTTGTCAATGGAAGATGATATCCTTAAGATGGTTGATAAGCTTCTTAAAACTACATGTCATAATATTTGTTGATTTAAGGTATGAGATAGTTTTGGTGTGCTCTAAGAAGGTCAAGTTGACCTGGTATTGTGTGGAATGAAGTATGAAGATTGTCAATAAAGTATAACAAAGGTTTCAAGAATTTATACAAGATTGAATCACCTCACAATTGGATCTTGAATGGAGGCTACAAGAACATCGAAGGCAGAAGACATGTGTCTCAGTGATGTGTAATAATACAAATGGGTTGTCTTAAATGAATTACTTCATAGTATCATGTGCTAAAAGAGATATTAGTGAGTGGTATTGGTCTTGAAAATGTTTGCAAATGTCATACATAAAGTTCAAGGTCTACACAAGTGTGGAAACAACTATGAACTCCTTCTAGAAATGTCTAAAGAGGGTTGAGATAGTCCAAATGGTGAATGATACTCTATAGGTTAGATAAATGCTCAATAAGCACCTTTGTTGGTCAACAATATCAAAATGCATATAGAGGATCTAAGAAAGTGATCTCTTCATTAAGGTATGATTTGAGAGGTTGAGAAGGTACACGAGCCTTAATTTACTTAATACAAGTGTGAAATGTCTTACTTTTCCTGGTTTTTTAGGGGGAGCATATCCCTGTTCTTTTTAAGGTTTTCAAAATGTGTGAAACCCATACAAGACAAGTGTAAGAAACTAAAGGTACCGACCTTTACATGATTTTATTTGCATCATATGAAGTACTGCATGTATGAGAAAGTGAATTGAGGTCTTAGTTCCATGATGATCGGGGCCTGAGAAGATATCAAAACAGAGGATTACTTGTTTTTCACTAAAATTGTGTGTGTGTGTGTGAGCATGAAAATGTTAAGCTACAGTTATGACATGTTTCAAGGTACAATGGGCATCTAGAGACTAGAGAAAAGCCAAAGAAATACTGTACATATTTGAACAAGTATTCTAAGAAGAGAAATTGGATGCAAAGAAATAAGATCATGATAGTGTGACCGTGAGTGAAATTTTTAGGTTTGTGATATTGTGCAACATTAAAAAACATTTGTTTGACCCTTATAAGAGTATAAAAGCCTTGACACAGTCAATTCAATACATTGAAAAACTATGGATTAGTTTGAAAAAATGATCAAAAGGTCTAAGAAGGTGTATAATCCCAGGGGGAGTTAAGTACAGATACAATCATGCCCAAGAAACTATGATAGACTTGTAAGAGGATATCATGACATAGATAAATGCAAGAAATCAGTAGCTGATTGAGTCATAGTTTGAGATAAAAGTTTGTTTTTGGGTCTTGAAAAAAGGAAAAAGTGATTGTAGTTTGTCATGAAGCTGAGAATTTGTGTCAAGATAGATTTTCAAGATAAAACAGAGGATGTCTCAGGGCAGTAGGAATGTTTGAAAGCTCTTAAGATATACAGATGGTTACTAAAGAAGGGGAGACAATCTTTGAATTTTGAAGGCAAATTTTGTGATCTTGAGCATTGGTTTTACCTAGAGAGTGATGTAAAACATGAATGAAGGAAAAATAAGGAGTGTATAATGCTCAGAGGGAGCTATGTATAGGTCCATAGGATCTTCTCATGTTGTTGTTGGAGTCAAAATGAGATTTTTTAGTTCCAGGGGGAGCTTTTTTTGTCAAGTCATGTTTTGCATTGTTTCCATTGTGCATTGTCTTATGTTGTCATTTTTTTGGTCTAGGAGTCAGTATAGCCTTTGTCATAGATGGAAAATGGGGAGAGAGGCATCAAAAACATGGAGTTGAGGTCATGTAGGTGTAATTCTTGTTGGTTGCCATCAATGTTTCTGAAATATGGTTTCCATCATTGACAAAGGGGGATATTATTGGCCATTTTATGGTTGTGTTGTCATTGATGTGAACCCTCATTGATGTAAAAGGGTGTCATGGCATGGTATGAGTCTCTATCAGGTGTCAATCAGATGTCAAACATGTAGGTTGATTGGTAGTGTCAAGATTTGGTGAGTTGTCAGGGTGTCCTGGTGCATAGTTGAGTAAGCTAAGTCATGATTTGATTCTTCCCAAGTGTGTTGATGAGTTTCATGGGTTCAAGCATGTTCATAATGATTTGTTTCAGTTGTATATGTGTATTAATGAGGTCATCATGGTCAAGTCATGGGTTCTCATGGTTGAATCAGGTCATTCCAAGTTTGTTTCTAACCCTGGTGCATGCAGAATGAGGTAGAGATATGATTTTTTGACCAAATAAGTCTTTTTGGAGCATGGTTTTAGCATATTAACAGTGTATTTGAGGTGTTTTATGATTTTAAGGTCAAAATTTTGAGGTTAGATGCATATTTGAGGTCCTTGGGAAGCTACATGTGAGAAACAGACAATTTGGCATAGGTAAGTCATTGTGGCTGGAGAGTTTGAGGAATATCTAAGATATGTAATGATTATGGAAAGGTATAGGATTTTTTCATCATGCTTCATGAAAACTTTCAGGTCAGAGGGTTGAATATTTTTTAAGATATGTAAGTTTTGGAAAAACTGCGTAAATAACAGGGTGTTTTAAAGACAAAATTGGACTTTTTTATGCTCGTTGTGCGCTATGTGCTTTGCATGGGGACTTGAGATATTTGGAATATCATTTTAGGTCATTTATGAATGTTTTTTAAAAATAATATTTTTTTTATTGTCGTGTTTTTATGAACAATCGTTAAGAAGATAAAGACATTTGAAACCCTAGCTAAAACCTAGCTAGGAAAAACTTGCAAAGAAGTGAGTATATTGAGTTTGTTTTGATATTTTCCTAAAACATGATGATTGGATGTTGTAGAGGACTCATCCAGGTTTCCAGAGAGGTATGTTAGAGCATGTGATCATATGTGAGCCCCACCTAAAACTGCAAGTTTCTGAAGAGTTCCAGTTTATTGCAAACTTGTCCAAATGAGGTGATGACTAAATTACCATTTATGAAATCTCAAGATTTTTTCTTGTTGTTAATGAAGGTTTCAGATCATGGTGATGGTGAAAAATTACAGAGTGTGCCCTATTTTTCTTGACTGGTCAAAGGGCATTTTTGGGACAGTTTGGAGCAGTCTGTGGTAAAATGGACATTGCAGGAGCTACATGAGGAGTTAGGAAGTGATTAAAGTTTTTAAGAAATATAATTCAAATATATTTCCATTGATATAAAAAAAATTTCATGATGATGAGATTAGTTGTGGTTTGTAGGTCAATTTGTGAGTAAGAATATTTTTTGCTATCTAGGACAAAACTATATTTGCTGAAGTTTTGAGTTGGTTGGAGCATGACATGGATTTTTTTGGCTCTTTATATAACTTAGAAAGTGAATAGGGATTAATTTTCCATCTAATGAATTCATTTTAAGGTATTGGAAGTTACAGAAAGAGTGTGTATAAACTTGGTTTGGAAAATAGGTTTTTGGGCAGCTTGCTATGGTAAAGATAAAGTGGATGTGGTTTATGAAGTTAATTGTTTCATGAGCTATAACTTACTTACATGTTTTGTACAAGTCTTTGAATTTAAATATATTGGTCACGTGCCATATTTGATTTCATATTGAGAGGTTTTGAGACCCAAAGTCAGATTCAGGGTGCTGGAAGCAGCTATTTGGTGAAGGCAATTAGCTATTAGGCCCATTAAACGAAATAATTTGATTGTTCCATGATTATTACGACCATGTATGATGTGTAAATATTATTTTAAACATGTATGATGAATTTTAGAGCTTGAATAATATTGGTTTTGGAATAAGGATATTTTTGGCATTCTAATGCAAGGATTTTGAGGATTTTTTGTGCATGGAATGTTGTTTTTGGCTAGGCCAACCTACTTGGGTCATATGTGAAAATTTTAATGATTTTATTTGAATTTAATGAAGGTGTATCGTTCAAATTTATCATGATGTACCTACCTCTTTTGATTTGGAAATAAGAAAAGCATATAAAAGTGATGTTTTAGCTCATTTGGTGAGCTAGTCTTGCATGGGGGAATAGTGCAACCTAGAGGAGAGTGTTTTTGCAGGTATGAAGGCATGATTTTAAGGTATATAAGATGTGTGTAAGATTGGGGAATTTTGAAATCATGTGTGAAATATTTTAGAGGAAAGACAAGTTGAGGAAGAAGAAGATATAACAAGTTTGATGCCCTAGGGTTTGAGCTAGGGTTTGTGAGTTGAATATGTGATCTCCATCAGTTGTGGTAGCAGAAAAATTAGAGATCAAACATATATATGTGGCTGAATTGGTTCTTGGTCATCCTATCTTAAATTTGGTCAGATTGCAGCATATTTAATTCTTTTATTCAGCATAGGCACAAGAATATTACAATGGCTATAATATAGCCATAGAAACAATGAACCAACATCCTAATAAATAAGAAGTTAAAAAAGAATTGTCCCATTAAATAGAATTGGTTATAACACAAAAATAAAAACCGTAAAAATTTAATAATCACCCAATGAAGCACTAATTAAATATGAATTCCTAACATTCCTCCCTTAGTGCGAACAAGGGGAGAAAGAACATCTCAAGAAGTGGAAACAAAATTGTATTCCTCCACATACTTTTAGGTCTGCATATTGTTGGCTTGGATCTTGATATTTGGATCTTGGATTTTTTTGTACATGACCAATCCACTTCACCACAATGAATCCCATACTGGATGATCACACTTACACCGATTCACCTACATACGCGAACTCAACAGTTCCCGCTTTCATTTCTAGTGAATGCTCTTTCACCAAACGATCAATGTTAGAAGTACGAAAGTCAAAGAATCTCAACAGTCAAAGGATCACTCTAGCTCATCTACCCTCCTATAAAACTAGTCTCATCATCCACAATGCACATTCTCCTCATTTAAATAATAATAGGGGAAGGAAACCACACACTATTTTATTCTTTACACACCACACAACTAAAAAAGAGATGCCACCATACCAAAATGTGACCCCGTCGTTGGTGACTGAAGAGAGGCGTTGACTGCCCTCCATCCTTTGTTTCCTCCAACCTCTAGTAGATGTGTTGCTTAACTCAGCTTAATTTGATCATGGAACTCAATTTCAAATGCCCCCCCTCAATTTGGACTCAGACGTCGGATAACACCGAAAAATGCGTCCATGAGGAAAAAAAATATTATTTTTTAAAACTTTTGACTTTTATAATTATTTTACAATATTGTTGGCACCCTCAAAATCCCCCCCTCATTTTTAAATTCAAATTCAAAAATTTTGAGCTCACGCCCTCCAGAAGTGTTCAAGTAAAGTTAGAAGTCTGAAAAGATAGAGAAATTCATGCTTTGAAGTTATTTAAACTCTCCAGTCTGCATGGTTTGATAAATTTTCTGTTTCCCCGTCTGGATGCGTGAAAATTCTATTGTTGTCATCATTTGAATGAAATTTTCAATCTTTCTATGGCCATGGATTTTCGAACCTTGTATTGTTTTCAATTCCTTGGTTCGTGAAAGAAATTTGAAAATTGAGCACAAAATGGTGGAGTTTTCTTCTTCTCTGCATTTTTTCCACAGTCGTGAATGACGGGCGTTTTCTTCCCCATCAAATTTTGGCTCCATTATCCATGGGTACGTGGACATATCTAATTGGAAGCGGGTCAGTGGAGAACTTTGAGGTTTTGAGCCTCTTTGTTAAAAAGGATAAAAGTCATAAAGTGGTCCACAGCCCCGATCATGCTATGAGGACAAAGTCAAATGTTGAGCCCACATCAAAAGAGTCAAAGCGAGGAAGTGGGCCATTGGGGAGATTTGAGAATTTAAGCCTTGTTTTCATTAAAGGGGCTTAAAGTAAAAAAGTGACCTGCAGCCCCACCCACGTCAAGGAAAAAGTCAAATATTGAGCCCACATAGAAGGTCAAAGTGGGGAGGCAGGCCTACGGAGCGATTTGCGTTTTTGAGCCCTCATTGAAAAAAGGTAAAATTATAAAATTTACCCATGACTCTATCTCCACTCAAGTGAAGCCACGTGTAAGGCTTATATCAAAAGTGGAAGTGTGGACCAAAAATGTAAAAAATTCCAAATCTCTATAAAGTCACAAAATGCAAAAGGCATCCTCCACGCCCACTCCAGTAAATTTCTCCCACGTGGACAGCTCTGGTTTAAAGTTTCAAAGGCAAGATGAATGGTTCAAATTCAAAGTTACAAAATGAGTGTAACCGCTGCATTATGAAAAGTCTAGTTTTTTCCGCCATTGGCATTTCTTCGCGAATCAAGAATCTAAACAGACGTGAACGACCGAAAATATTGTAAACCGTTTCTTGTTAACAAAGAAGAAGTTGTAACCGTTTCTTGCAAGATATTTAATGGCTTCTTCACACCATTGTGCGGGGTTGGTGATTGATCTTGTAGACTCAAGAGTGAATTGTACCTGGAGAAAGAAAAGGAAAGAGCCAATTTTCTTCTACTTTCCTCCATTCTCAAATTTCTTCCATTCCCACATTATGTACAACTTCTGTTTAAGCATCAATACAAGAAGAAAGATTTTCTAGATTTCTTTAACTGAGGGATTTCATGATACTTTGTGTTCATCAAATTCTATTTGGTCTTGTTACCATTTGCAAGGTTGTTTCCTCTAAATTTAATTCATGTGTTGAAGTTTCTAACTAGTGCGCGCAGGAATCTAACTTTCTACCAACAACATTAGTTCTCCTACCTCTTTTCTCACTCCCTTTCCCACCTTCATAGAAAATTCCCCCCTTGCAAATAACTACAAGTACTTGCTGCAGGGTCAGTAGAGTGCCCCTGTTAGATCCCAGGCTGAAAGGCCACCACATAATTCCATGCTTTCTCGCACATGCATACACGGCAACTGCACCGATTAAGTACAGGGACTTAGATTCCCAAAACATTGGCAAGGAATTCACAAATTTATCCACCTGACAAATTTCCTTGCTAATAATTTTTGGCGCCCACCGTGGGGCTCGAACCCATGACCACAAGGTCAGAAAATTCAAAATTCAAAAAAGAGAAAATTTTATGGATTTTGAATTCCTATATGAGCCACATGGATTCAAATCATGGCTATTCTGGGAAACCCTCTTGTTGGAATACCTGAATTTCTCTTCCACATCCAAGAAGACGTTGCTTCAAATTTGAGGGAAGCTATCTTGCATAATAGACAAAGTGCCAATCAATACTTCATTGCCATGAGAATTCTAGACCTTGAAGAAGACTGTGTTGCTGAATTGGAGAGGCAAAGACAAATTGTAGCACCGAAAATAAGAGCATATATTTTCAAGTTGGTGGATAGAAGATACACCTGGCAACAGAGACAAGGAGGACAAACTGATCCCATTTTTTAGGAACTTCAAAGAAGACAAGAGCTACTCGGAATCCAGAGGCTTCCTTCTCAATAAATTGATCACGTTGGGAACCTGAGTGTTTCCAATCCTTTGGATGGTGAATTTCCATACATCAATGAGAACCTTGAAGATTTGATTGATGTAGAGACCGAAGAAGAAGCTAGAGAAAGAGAAGCAAGAGCCAATGAAGAAATAAGAGCTCAACTCAAAGAAATCGAGAGACTTCAAGCCGAGGCAGACGAAAGAGCAGCAGTAGAAGTTGCAGCCTTAGCAAGGTGGGAAGCTAGAAACAGAAATAGAATGGAGTTTCATGAGCGTGAACGTGATTGTGAGGCCCGTAGGCCTAACATACCATGGGGAGGAAACACCGGTCCACTGGCTCTTGCTCAACCACTCCATGAGCTACCGAGAGGCTCGAGAAAAAACTTCCCAAAATTCAGAGGGGATGGTTCTCAACTCCCTGAAGAGCATGTAGCGGAATTTATCATTGCTTTTGGTGTGTTGGGTGTTGAGGATGAAGACGTGTCAATCCGACTCTTTGTGGAGTCACTCAAGAAAAGGTTGCCGAATGGTTCTACATACTACCCCTGAGGTCTGTCCCCTGTTGGGAAAATATCAGAAGTGCATTTGAACACAGATTCAAGATCACGGAAAATTGTCAGAGATCTCTTGGTCTAATTGGTACAAATGAAAAAATAAACCTCCAAGTCAATGAGATACTTCAATAGCAAGATATAACAGAGTGATAAGAAGAATCCCTGAAGATGTGGTGCCTCCTGAAAAGTAATTTGAAGAGATTCTTCATTAACGCCTTGCCATCGGAAGTAGGTTTCTTCCTTAGAAGAAACCAAACCAAGAAAATTAAGGGAAGCTCAAGACCATGTAATATAAACTAATGATGATCTAATCCTGTATCTGGTAAAGTGAAAGGCCCAAATGGGAAACAAAAGGGTCAGAATTCAAACTCTGTCACCACAAATCCGATATTCCAAAAAATGGCAAATGACTTGGTTGCCTTGAAGAAGCAAGCTATCTTAGATCACAATGCATAATGCTTTAAGGAAACCAAACCCTCCAGATAGGCCAATGATTTCTCCACCTCCTTATCAGCTTGCTCTTGAAGCACCACTAATCAATGCCATCTATGACACCAAAGAGTCTGGAGGATGAAGCAAATAATTGATGAAAATGAAGAAGAAAATATGGAAGAATATGAAAACTATCTTAAGGTCAAGGAATTTGACATGCACAATGGCCTAATTGAGTACGTTGATGATGAAGATGAGGATGATGAAGAAGCTCCAAGTTTCTCATGTGTTGTTTTCATTCATGTACATAATCCAGGAAAGTTGCTTCATCCTCAACGGTTGTGGTAAAGGATAAGAAGAATAAATAAGGTTATCCTCTAGAGGTCACACAAAATAAAATCATCAGTAAAGGATCACCATTACCACCTTCTATGGAGTTAGCCAAAGAAAAACCAGACTCACTGGTATGTTAGGGATCATGGTACTATGCCAAGTAAGTCATCTAATTCTTCTCCCAGCTCAAAATTTTCTAAGAAAAATTCTCCTTTAAATGTTGTTCCTCCAAAAACATCTAAGGTTCAAGAAAAATCTACACCCTCACCCCCTTCCAAGCCAATTGCTACACCCGGAAAGGAGAATTCAACACCCAAAGTAGCAAAGCCTCTACCATGTAAATATTCCTCCATTTCTAGGAACTCTTCCTCACTCACCATAACCCCATTTGACTTTGTGGAACATGAAAGAAAAACTAAAGTCCAACTCTCAAGAAATAGAATACGTACAAAAACACCCTTCCCCGTTTGACAGGTTCATTAATGTAGTTTGTGGTGGTAACCCTGTATCCTCGAGTCCTTATTCTAAAGGCTTACTACCCACCATCCACACCACCTTCCCAAAACATGCTAGAACTCATTTCCTCCAAAACCAATAGGGGTTGAACCTTTATACCTATCACTCCTCATTAAAGGTTTCCAGCTAAATAATTATATCATAGATTTCTAGATCCTCAGACAATGTGATGCTAACCAAAGTTGTAAATTCTCTAGGCCTCACCTTGATCCAAGGTAAATGGTACCTATTACTCAATGGAATGTAAACAAGTGCCATTGGTAGGAAGTATTAAAGATGCATAGGTAACACTAGCTGATTTTCTAGACAAGAAGGTACTCCTAACCATACTGATAGCATACATCCCAATATCCTTTGGTATGTTGTTGAGTAGGATTTTCTATAGAGACCTTCAGTGGAGAGATAAAAAATGGATTGGTCATCTACAACTATCCCAGTAAAAGGTGAGATGAAGAAGTTGCTACCAGTAAGAAAGATGAAGTTCATAGTACGAAGGTCTAATGATCCGAAAGAAAACATTCTATTTCAAGAATGTGGGCTAGGAAACTACTTTCTCACATCAAGAAAAGAGGAGAACTTGCCACTTCTCATGGAGGAAGAGGAAGACTCAAATTTGGACAATGGAATTTGATGGTAGTCATTCCAGTGCAGGCTTGGAGAGATGGTGTAGTATTGTACTCTCCTTCTAATGAGTTGTTCCCATTTTCCTACAAGCTGCAATTTGATAATACAAATAACACTATAGAGTATGAATCACTACTCTTAGGCATGAGTGTAATAGAGGACATGGGAATCAATAAAATGAGATGCTGAGGTGATGCAAAGGTTATAGTAAAATAGGTACTGCCAACAATATCAGGTGAAGAATCCAAAACTTTGGCATTATAGAAACAGAGTGTGGGACTGGCATTGAATCTTTTGATGCATTTTACATTGAAGCTATTCCAAGGGAACAAAATGAAAAGTCTTGATTCTCTTGTAGTGTCAGCTTCCCTAATGACACCTCATCCTTTTTTTGGTAAAGACAAAGTGACCATTGAAATGGTATTCAGGCCTAGTGTACCAGACAATGCAAATCATTAGACAAGTCTTCAATGATGATAACCAAATTCTATCCTTGTTAGAAAAAAGGATAATTTCAATAATCTCTTCTTTTAAGGAGGTGAAAACCCACACCAAGAAGCAGTCCCCAAAGAAGAGAAAGAAGGAATTAAAGGGATTAATGATGAGGGAGTAATCAAATTGAATGGGAAAAAAATTCCTAAAGGCCTAGTCTCTTTAGAAGACCTCTTTGACAAACATGATAGATTCATTCAAGAGAAAGAAAAGCAATCTTCTTGGTGCCCAGCTGATTTTGATAAAGAAAAAATTGGTACCCTGGAAGAGCCAAGGGTGGTCAATATCAGAAAATGTTACTCACATGAAGAAAAAATAAGGTTTGTTGCATTACTCAAGAAATACTCAGATGTCTTGGCCTACTATTATGATGAAATCAAACTCCTTCCAACCAAAGGAAATACATCACTTAATTCCTTTGAAGTGGGGTGTTAAGCCCTTCAGGTAGAAACAAAGGCCGTGCAACCCAACAGATTACTGATACCATCAAGGAGGAGGTAATGAATATGCTTAATGTACAAGGATCATATTTCCCATCCACCATTCAACATGGGTAGCTAACATTGTGCCAGTGCAGGAAGAAGAATGGTGAAATAATAATATGTGTAGATTTTTGCAACCTAAACCAGGCATCACCAAAAGACAATTATCCTCTTCCTATCATGGACCATATCCTGTAAGAAGTCACTGGATCTGAAATTATTTCATTAATTGATGGATTCTTAGGATATAATCAAATCAAAGTGGTAGAGGAGGACCACAACAAGACAACCTTTACAACACCTTGGGGCACTTTTGCCTACAATAGAATGCCTTTTGGCCTAATCAATGTAAGAGATACATTCCAAAGGGCGATGGATTTGGCCTTCAAATATTTGAAGCATTGCATTGTCATATATATTTATGATCTCACAGTATTTTTAAATGAATATGTGAGATCATATCTATCACTTGGAATAGATACTCGTAAGGTGTAGGAAACATGATATATCACTAAATCCAGAAAAGTGCATTTTTGGAGTCACAGAAGGAAAATTATTGGGGCACATTGTGAAAAAAACATGGAGTGTACATTGATACTGAGAGGGTTAGATCCATTCAAGCATTAGCCCTTGCCCAAAAGCAAGAAAGGAGTCTCATTCATTCTTTGGAAAGGTGAAATTTCTTCGTTCGTTTTGTGCCTGAGTTTGCTGAGTTGACAAAGCACATCACTTCCAAGATGAAACCATAAGAAAACATCAAATGGAACAATGAAGGGAAGGAATCATTCAAAGAGATCAAGAAATCCATTTCCAAGGATATAAATCTTGGATCTCCATATTTTAACAAATAATTCATCATGTATTGTAATGCATCAGATACATACACTCTCTGCCATATCTCGATTCAGAAAAATGATGAAGGTGTGGAAGCACCTATTTCTTTCATGAGTTGTCCTTTGAAAGAAGCATGAGATAAAATACAATTGATTGGAGAAGCATGCCTATGCAGTGGTCTAGATCTTGTAAAAAACTTAAGGTTTTACATCCTTAATTCCCATATGGTGGTGATGGTCTCTGGTAATGTAATCAAGTCCAATCTTAACACAACATGATCCTAGAGCTAAAAGAGGAAATTGGATTGAAAAGACTCAAGAATATGTCTTGGAGATTTGACCCTCCAATCTGGTAAGGGGAAATGGCTTGTGTAATTTGATTGTTGAAGATGAAACACTCAAAGTTCAACATGGCGAAGAAAATTTTGCTTGCTCAACTTGTTCAGAAGACAACCCACAGGTTCTCTTCATCACCACTACTGATGATTGGTATGCTCATATTGTCCTATTACATGACTTATGGAGAATTCCCTCCACATCTTGATTAAAAGAAAAGGAGAACACGCAAGTTGAAGGTAGCTAAATTTGTAATCTGGAATCATGCGCTTTACAAAAGAGGCCTGGATGGTTGTTTCCTTAGGTGCGTAGATAAAGAGAAACAAGAAAATTTTCTTAAAGCATACCATGACCAAGCATGTGGTGGACATTTTTCAGCAATGGTCACTGCACACAAGATCCTCCAAGGAAGGTATTATTGGCCCACCATCTTTGCAGACACTCAAGATTGGGTTTCTAAATGCAAAGCATGCTAACAATTCGTTGGAAGACCACAACTCATGGCATTACCACTCAAGCATGTGGTTATTGAAGAACCATTTCAACAATGGGGGCTGGAATTCATTGGTATTCTAAACCCTCACTCAAGTTTGGGGCACACCTATGTACTCACAGCAACAGACTACTTCACGAAATGGGTGGAAGCCATTCTGGCCAAACAAGCCAACACTGAAACCATATGCAACTTCATCAAGGAGAATATCATAGTTTGTTTCAGAGTGCCACAGAAGATTATAGCAGATAATGCTACCTATTTCTCTTCAAGAGAGCTGACTGAGTTTTTCTATAGCTACGGAATCTCCTTATCTCATTTTTCTGACTACTATCCACAAGGAAACGGACAGGAAGAATCAAGCAACAAGAACATTGTGACCATTTTCTGTAAGCTTGTAAATGAGAGTCAAAGGAATTGGCACAAAAGGTTGTATGACACATTATGGGAGGATAGGATCACTCCTAAGAAGGCAATAGGTATGTCACCATTCCAACTGTTGTATGGAGTCGAAGCAGAAATTCCTATCACGATCGAGATGCAAGCTCTCAAGCTACTACAGGCAATAGAAGATGGTTAGTACAAGGATTCCATTGACAAGAGGATCCTCTTTCTTGAGAAGCTGGAAGAAAATAGACTCCAAGTGGTGGATCACCTTAAGGTGCACTAATTAAAAGTAAAAATTATTTTTGATAAGAAGTCCAAGGCAAGAGAATTAAAAGTTGGAGACTTCATCCTGCTATAGGACAAGAGAAGAGAACCAAAAGGCAGCTATGGAAATTTTGATACATTATAGCTCGGCCCATTCCATATTCGTGAAGTTTGCAGCGAGAATGATTTTCTTCTCTCATATTTTGATGGAACGCCACTGGAATTTCCTCGGAGCAGGCAATACTTGAAATTGTATCATCAGTGAAAGCGGGTGGTCCCCCACCTTGTACCATAGGTGATTGTTAGGTGTGTTTTCTTTTCTGTTGTGTGTCGTGTGTTTCCTTCTGTTGTGTGTTTGTGTGTTCCCTTCTTCTTATCTTTATTTCTCAAAGTTAGACATGACTGTGAAACACCCAACGGATAAGGCACTGGTAAATGAATTACAAGGTCTAGAGATTGAGATCCTGGATTCACATGTCATGACTTCACTATGCTTAGTCCATGTCATCTCCCCAAGCTAGAGCCAGTTGTTGTCGCCCTCAAAATCCCCCCCTAATTTTTTATTCAAATTCAAAAATTTTGAGCTCACGCCCTCTAGAATTGTTCAAGTAAATTTGGAAGTCCAAAAAGATAGATAAATTCATGCTTTAAAGTTGTTTAAACTCTCCAGTCTGCGTGGTTTGATAAATTTTCCGTTTCCCTGTCTGGATGCGTGAAAATTCTATTGTTGTCCTCATTTAAATTAAATTGTCAATCTTTCTATGGCCATGGATTGTCGAACCTTGTATTGTTTTCAATTCCTTGGTTCATGAAAGAAAATTGAAAATCAGACACGAAATGGTGGAGTTTTCTTCTTCTCTACATTTTTCCACAGTCGTGAATGATGGGTGTTTTCTTCTGCATCAAATTTTAGCTCCATTATCCACAAGTACATGGACATATCTAATTGGAAGCATTTCAGTGGTTAAAAAGGATAAAAGTCATAAAGTGACTCGCAGCCTTGATCATGCTATGAGGAAAAAGTCAAATGTTGAGCCCACATCAAAAAATTCAAAGTGGGGAAGTGGGTCATCGAGGAGATTTGAGAATTTGAGCCTTGTTTTCATTAAAGGGGCTTAAATTTAAAAAGTGACATGTAGCCCTGCCCATGCCAAGGAAAAAGTCAAATATTAAGCCCGCATCGAAGGTCAAAGCAGGGAGGCGGGCCTGCGGAGCACTTTGTGTTTTTGAGCCCACATTGAAAAAAGGTAAAATTATAAAAGTGACCCGTGACTCTGTCTCCACTCAAGTGAAGCCATGTGTCAAGCTTATATCAAAAGCAGAAGGGCAGACCAAAAATGTAAAAAATGCCAAATCTCTATAAAGTCACAAAATGTAAAAGGCATCCTCCACGCCCACTCCAGTAAATTTCTCCCACGTGGACAACTCTAGTTTAAAGTTTCAAAGGCAAGACGAATAGTTCAAATTCAAAGTTACCAAATGAGTGTAACGGCTGCATTATGAAAAGTTTGGTTTTTTCTGCCATTAGCATTTCTTCGCGAATCAAGAATCTAAACGGACACGAATGATCGAAAATATTGTAAACCGTTTCTTGCAAGATATTTAATGGCTTCTTCACGCCATTGTATGGGGTTGGTGATTGATCTTGTAGACTCGAGAGTGCATTGTACCTAGAGAAATAGCCATTTTTCTTCTACTTTCCTCCATTTTAAAATTTCTTCCATTCCCACATTATGTACAACTTCTGTTTAAGCATCAATATAAGAAGAAAGAGTTTCTAGCTTTCTTTGACTGAGGGATTTCATGATACTTTATGTTCATCAAATTCTATTTGGTCTTGTTGCCATTTGCAGGGTTGTTTCCTCTAAATTTAATGCATGTGTTGAAGTTTCTAACTAGTGCATGCAAGAATATGACTTTCTACCTGCAACATTAGTTCTCCTACCTCTTTTCTCACTCATTTTCCCACCTTCATAGAAAATTCCCCCCTTGCAGATAATTGCAAGCATTTGTCGTAGGGTTAATGGAGTGCCCCTGTTGGATCCCCGGCCGAAAGGCCACCACAGAAATCCACGCTTTCTTGCTCATGCATACACAGTAGCTACACCGATTAAGTAGAGGGACTTAGATTCCCAAAGCGTTGGCAATAAATTCACAAATTTTTGCACCTGAAAAATTTCCTCACCAACAAATACGAAGACTTAACAAAATAACTCTAGAATCTTGACTCAATTTATTTTTGTTATTCATAAGACTACTAGATTTGACAAAAGATAATGACTACTAAACAAAATACTATAGTAGACTCACATACCTTTAAACTTAAAAACTACCAGATAAATTTAATTACCTATGCCTAAGACGTAAACAATAAAATAATTTTATAAATACTAATAATATACTAAAAGACTTTTTTCTTTTTTTCTTCTTTTTTCCTACCAAACATATAAAGAAAAGACACGTTTGTGATTCACAATTTTCATTAAACCAAACTAAAATATAAAATACCTCTCCATTCAAAGATTGCCATCAATATTTGCACAACACCAATTCCAAATAATATCTTCCTTCTCTGATGGCTTGGATTCATACTTGTGCAGCTCTATTTTGCAAGCTCAGACTGGATGGTACAGAGAAATTATAGTGGTGAGTTGGGCATATATTTAAGACTGCAGATTGATGTGAGCATTGATAACAACAAAAAAAATATATAATCTAGAAATGATACTTCCACAAATTCCATTGAGATCTGTCTTCCACGTTTTCTGGTAATGGATGCGTATGGAATACACACTTAACAAGATTCCCTAACAATAGTGAACTAGGAAGCAAAGAAAATCAAAATCTTAGCTTTGTAGATGACTTTAAAACCAATTGTAAATGTGATTTAGAATAATAAATAGTAGATTCTTATATTGACCACTGCATTATGGGGCCTCTTATAAAGACTACGCACAGGCTTACAACATGTTAGACAGTGATTGTTATATGACAGTGTCTACCATCAAATGCATAGAAATCCATAAGCGCCCACGACAATCTCGGCATACACCTCTGAGTCTGGCTGGTCCTCAGTGCACAATGGTGCTTTTATACATTCCTACATAGATCATGACTCCACACATATGTCACACCATAGTATCCACTAATTTCACTCTAATAATAAAATCTAGCTCATTTCATAGGTTATGCAGATTGTTTCACTCTGATGCCAAATCTTAAATTTGGTCAGAGCGCAGCAGAAATAATTCTTCTATTTAGCATAGGCATAGGAATATTATAGCGGTGATAATATAGCCATAGAATCAACAAACCAACTTCCTAATAAATAGGAATTCAAAACAAGAAGCATCTCGTTAAAGAGAATCAGGTATAACAAATAAAGAAAACCTGTAACAATATAATAATCACCCAATGAAGCATTAATTAAATATGGATTCCTAACATCCTAGGGGGTTGTAGCCTCATTTTGGAGTGGGTGCTTGACTAAATTAGGGGTTGGTGCTCTTTGTAGGGTTGGTGTTCCTTGTAGGGTTGGTGTTCTACTAAACTAGGGGTTGGTGCCTCACTAAATAAGGGGTTGGTGCTCCTTGTGAAGTTAGTGCTTCACTAAACTTTTATTCTTTGTGTAATATAATCTGAGTTTCAGTGAGTTTTCTTCCACATGAGGGTTTCCCATCTATATATGGTGTTCATGTGTCTTCTTCTTTGTTGCATGTTCTTGTGAATGCTTAATACACACCTAATATGCACATGTGGTTATGAAAGATAAATGGGTGAATGATATAATGAATGTATGGATTTGTAAATGAAGTAAAAAAATTGTAGGACTGATTCACCCCTCCACCTCTTAGTCCATTGTGCTTCCAACAGAGGGAACAATATTCATCCAAGACTCCACATCACCTTTTGTGTTATTTCTACCCATTCTCGGAAGGCCATTAGTATTGCATTTGTATTCCATGTGTTTTATTCCCAAATCCCAAAAAAATACAACATTATGAGAAAATAAAATCATGACCTACATGCAACATGCATAGTCCTTTCTAGTTTTGATTCTTTTTATCATTCAAATTTAACACTCTACACTACTTTAACACTTTCGCTTCATAAAACACACTAGGTGGTTAAAAACCATGGATTTTACCACCCCAGGAGCATATCCATGTAGGGATATCTGATGTCTTGAGCTTACTTTGATCACATCTTTCACACCTTATGGTTTCCTACAATCTTCTATCTCAGGGGATATTTACCACATCGGGGGCATACCTACACCTAGGGCATCTATATCACTAAATTTATCAAGATCATATCTCTTAACACTAGTCCATTGCATGCATCATACTACTTATGACACATGGTTTACAATTTTTTATTCAATGATCACATTGTTTTCTTCTAGACACCGACCTATATATGATCCATGTTTACTTGCTTTATTACTTTTACTACTACTATTATTAACTTTGTTCTCCTCTTTTGGCTATCCTTTCTTTCTTACACACAACACTACTTTCTTACATGATTTATTGCTCACACTACACTTCTTTCTTACATGATTTATTACTCACATGACACTACTTGCTTACACAATTGATTTTTCATATTACACTGCTTATTTACATCATTACTTGTTTTATGGCATCGTTTGACTTGATTGTTTTGTGCACTTTCGTATTATATTCTTTAGTTACTCTACATGTTTGTGTTGCATGTTTTGACTGATATGTGACATCGATTGACTTTACTGTTTCATGCATTTTCATTTTGTATTCAATTAATTTTGGTATGAAATTATTTGGCATTGACCACTTTGTGCACTTGTGTGATTATTGTGGTACTAGCTGACTTGTTTACTTTAAACGCTTGTTTTAGTTGTGATATTGTATTCTCTGGCTACTTCATGCAATTGTATGTTTTATGTTGTGTTTTCTCTTGTTTGTATGTTGTATACCATGTTTTCTGTGTACACTTGTGTGCTCCATGTTATGTTTTTTTTGTATATTTATATTTTTTTATTTGTCCACATATATACATGTATGTTTATGTGTGATTTTCATTTCTTGTTTACTTCATGCTTGTCTACATTGGGGGATTGTTACCATCCTATTTTCTATTATACACATTGGCTATATTCTTAGAATGGAACAAATATCCTTCGACACGTTATGTGTTGCATCTTTGATAGCATTAAACATATTATGACATGGTGTTCACATGTGTTATTTATATGCGGGAAATAATGTGTTTCAACAATATGCACTCTTACTCATCCGTTCAACTAGGGTATTCAAGGAAACGAGTAGGAGACAAGTAAGTACCACCATACAAGGGGATAGACTTAAAGGGCTACAGTGAGCGCTAGGGTAGCATACCTAGAGGGAAGTAACCCTTACACTAGGTCATAGGCTTGCGGTCAAGATAAAGGAAGGAACCCTACTGAAATATCGATGGTTGGGTGTGGAGAGGTATGGATCAAAAAATAAAATAAAACAACATACAATAATTGAAATAAAAGTAACTAGAGAACTTATATTTTATAAGAGTACTAAGCTAACTAGCATCGAGCATGCATAATACTAAGCTAACATAAGATAATGAATAGGAGCTGAACTAATCTATGCAAAGTGACAAAGAAGGGTTAGAGAACTCACCTTGTACCTATAGGGTGGTTGTTGATGTATCTATCTCCTCTGAGAAACAGCACGCAGAAATAGAATCATTATTAGGTGGAGTAAGGGAAGACCGTGCCTATCATAGAGTCACTATATGATGACCCAATAGTGTAAGCAATCATCACAGAAGATTTGTGTCCAATCCAATCCAAGAAAAATGCAAGATAAACCAAAACCAAAGAGAGAAATGCAGATATGACATAAAAGAGAAGAAAAATGGTAGTTCAGATGTCTTACCTTCCTTTTTCTTATGAGTGTCAAGTGAAGTGGGGGTATATATAGGACGTCATTACCTGTGGGCGATGGCATCACCCATGAGAAAATATGACATCGACGTAATTTCCCATGGGAAATTGTGTCGGCCAAGGATGCAAAAATAAATTTGTGTTATGAAAAAGTAAAAGTAATGTGTCGTGGGTCATGAAAGAGGATGAACAAGGTGCAAAATGGTAGAATGCAAGAAATAGATCATGAATATGATATGCATGAGACCTAGGATGACAAGGATACCTAATGAAAACTAAGACTAAGACCAATTAGCGATACTCTATCTATGTATTGTCTCTAACCGATAATGGTTATGTGAATAGCCATTCCCCATGGTGGCCTCTTAAGGCACCTGCTCAGGAAATAGATGCATCAACAACCCTTATATGCATAAGGACGATTATTAGTAACAGGTATGAAAGATGAAAAGTGAAAATTGAAAAATTAGGTGTATACATATGCCCCATTCATTGATCACCACATGTCCAAATATGAAAACGTAGGGTGGTCAATGGAAAATTATAGTCAATAACACCGATACAGAAATATGTTAAAAGTAAGTACATAAATAAGTATTGAAAGGACTAGATAAAATGAAATATACCCACCAATGCATACCTGATATTTTCGCTCGTCGTACCACGTGTCGGTGCAATCCATGCTACAAGAACCCTGGAGAAGAAAAATTGAAAGGAAACACAAGAAGAACATCAGTATAATAATACATAAATCACCTAACTAGGGGCCCATGGGATGGATGTCTTAATATCGTGATGTTGAGATGTTGTGATGATATGGTGTCAAAAATAGATCAAAATCGAAGGTTTTCAAAATCAATTATGTAATAGGTCTAAATAAACGACATGAGATCAAGATCAAGATGCAATAAACAATGCGAGCTATGGAGATTAAAAATAAAAATAATGGGAAATTGAAGATTGAAGTCGATTGCAACCAATTTTGAATATAAATTTGAGATTTATATAGTAATCTTGATTGTTATTTGTTTATCACTATTTCTGGAATTGAGAGAACTGATCTATGGAACTCCAAATTTGGGTGATTTTTAGATGGTATGGCACACATATGAGGTAGTGATGGAGGACGAGGAGGAGGAGCATGTGGCGGCGCTCGACCATGGGTAAGTCGTGGCATTTAGTTTTGTTGAGTAAATTAGGTGTATTTTAGTTATTTATATTTTTCAGAGTTAGAGCATCAAACATAGTCAAACTTGTGTCATCGGGTAGGTTAAGTTAAAATACAATTGTGTTTATGAGGGATTTGATTTTTATTTTAAGTTTTTATCATTTTCAAAAAGTCAATTTTGGGAGGTCACAGCCACGATTTGGTCAAATGCCATTGGCCCCCTACGACAGTAGGGTGGATGGCATCGAGATGGGGAAAAAGTGAGATGAAGGGCCGATGGCATCTGCCATAGGGTTGATGGCATTGATGAAACCTGTCAGGGGCTGATGGTGCCTGCCATGGGGCTAATAGTGCAGGTAATGAATACAAATTTAGTTTTTGATTATGGATTTATGATGCAGACATCTAATGTGTATTTACTGTGACTTTGTTGATGTAGATAGAGCACAGGATCCGCCTATTGAAGAGCATAGATGTATCATGGCTCAGAGGGATGATTTCAGGATTGACATAGTCAAAGATAGCCCAGCTGCAGGGTTGGGGGTTTGGGGGCATCATGCAGATGCATAGGATACCACTAGATATGGATTTTTTGCAGATGTTTTTGGTTGCATGGGAGACTCGGTCCCACACCTTTCAATGGTGGACAAGATAGGAGACGATGGAGATAACCTTGACATTGGAGGATGTACATGGGATTTTGGGGTTAGTGATTGGAAGCACCTACATGTATTATGATTTGACACCTGATGTTGTAGAACGAAGAGCATTGGTCATATCGATTATAGGGAGTAGTACATATGACGAGTGCATGTTGTGCATTCGATTTAGCACATTATAGGCAACAGGGATTTTGGACATCCAAAAGGTAGTGATGATGATTTTAATGGCGTGCATAGTGTGTCACAAGGTTGGTAGAGCTATCCCATTGTTCCTGATAGCAATATGACATGATGTTGTGGATCAAGGTGTATGATTTAGTTGGGGCAACATCATATGGGTGTAGTTGGTACATGATCTTTACAGGGTGCAACATAGGGGCCAAAGGGTCATGTGATCCATCATATTATCGACAACATAGATATACAAATGATTCCTGATATATAGGCCAAATGAGACACCACATGTATTAACAATGCATGCCTTGAAAGTACTCTAGTGAAATTAGCGACCGAAAATAAGATCACTTCAAGTATATCGGCCACTAGTACAGGTGGGTCCAGATAATGTGATATGGAAACCCTACATATGAAACGCGGATCAGTGGCCCAGCTGGCCGAGAGTGGAATATCTAGAAGCCATGATGGAGGTAATGGGACACTATTTATATTTGTGGAGAGACATGTGATAAATAGAGTACCATAATAGTTTTGACAGTTGGAACTAGTAGTGATACCACCATTTCCAACCTACCAACATCATCATGCTAGAGAGGCTATAGGGGCAGAGGTCTAGGTTCCAGAATTATGACTTCAAAGGGTATGGGTAATGAGTGTACCAGGGCGGTGACAACACAAATGTGGAGAGAATATTAAGGGCCCACCACAGATCATAGTGGATAGTGGTTTAGAAGAGGGATCCAATGGAGGATCTGCAGACATAGGGCCATGGTCTAGGGAAGGTCCCAGTTTTGTAGGAGAGGGAGCCCGATAGATAGTATTGTGGTTGAGAGAGCACAAGATGTGATGGTCATGCGAAGGATTTTTGACAGCGTTTAGTGTTCAAATGGCCGTGCATCTGAGACAAAGGCTCAAACCATGACGGAGGCAGGGGATGATATTTTTTCCCCGTTGCATGTGGGAACAATATATAAAAGCTAGACCTTTTCATAATGAAGATGCAGAGGGGGTATTGGTGGCTGAGGAGACAAGGAGACCATTGTGGAGAGACTGAGGTAGCCATGTGTGAGTGATATAATGCTTTTAAATGACTTTTGATAAACATATGTAATATTGTTAGTTATGTATGTCAATTTTTGGTTTTGTAGATCAGACAGTGGAGGAGTGGCACTCACTGATCGAGAGTGCCCACTATGAGATTATAGAATCTATGTTAGATGTCCAAGATACTATAGTGATGGTGGGTCCAGCAACATAGTCATTCGGGGATTCAGGGTGATCATTCCACTTGGTGGGTGAGGTGTCTAGGATAGTGAGGAGATATAGAGATACACATACGTAGGCAGCTACCAATAGTATAGATATGATACTACATAGCCTACTACATGAACATGCGGACCTAGTACAGGAGTATGAATCTCACCTAACAAATGCCAAGAGATCTGCGGAGCAGATTACTTCGTTAGAGACCCAGGTAGCGAGGGCATAGGGAGAGTCCTCTAGAGCTTGATCTAGAGTGGAATCCTTAGCTCACATAGCGAGAGTAGATAGTACGGCCCCATCAACACAAAGTATCCAGAGACCCCCCATAGGGGGCGAGGTTACTTGAGTCATATTGTAAATGGGCTAAAGCCATTTTGTATTATTGTTTTCATGTATAGAACTTGATTTCATGTGTGTGTGTGTGATGATTTTTTATGGTATTTGGTGATGTGTGTGTGGTGATTTATTGAAAATTTTCCTTCTTTCCACATGTATGTATTTGATAATACCATGGTACTTAGGAATAATGATAATGAGATAGATAGGTAAAGCCAGAAAGAAGGGGATCAATAAGATATCCAAACTCACTTGATGTCAAAAATCGAAGAGGATAAAAAAGGCCAAGACATCCAATGGTAGGATGTCAAGGCAAGAATGCTCATGAATCCAAGCGGAGGGAACCGCCCAAGCAAGGATGGTATTTTTAAGATATTTGAGATAGTGTGATAAATTTAAAGAGGGATAGAGATCCCAAGTGAGGGTAGAAGGTGATTGTGTAGAACCCAATTTTTGGGTTGAAATCACAAGCGAAGGTGAGGGATCAGGCCAAAGAAATAAAGTAAGATGTAATCATGGTACTTTCAGGTAACTAGCATGAGGGGAAAAAGATTACAGTGTGTCGGTGATAATGTCGTCAAATGTGGCTTCAGGCACAAGTCATGAGGTCCTCAATATCATGTTGTGTAATAATTATGTGGCAATGTACTTCAAACCGCATGGAAAATAATGTGTCATTTATCTAGCCCTCCAGTTGAGCGAGGAAGTTGCGCTAGATGTCATCAAGCGTGGGGTGAGGCTCGGGGCGAGGTGGAGGCCCATATGTAGGTTATGGTATAGGTGGTCTAGAGTAAGATGGGTGGTTCCAAGAGGAATAAACCCTATGCTTCTAAGTGCATGAAGGGGTTTCAGGGATGGGATACTTGTTATGCAGAACCCAAAAAATTGGTGTCAGTATGCATGCAATACCCATGATGAGATCAAAAGAAAGGAGCTGAAGTAGAAGGTTACGTAGCCTTTTTGGTTTGGTCATGTTTGACCTTGGCTTTAATCCTCTTCATATGGCATCAAAGGATCTACAATCATATACATCATGCCCTAGAGCCTCATACCATGTGTATTATGGCTCGTGTATAGAATATTGAGGAGCCATGAGGGAAAGAGGTAGGGGAGAGGTCTTATATTCTATAGAGGGCTAGTGCGAGTGTCTGATAAGGATACCGATGTAATGGGTGAGGATGGTGTTGATGGAGCAATGTGTCTCTCAGTCATTGAGGTGCAATAAAAAGGATAGTCACCCATGATATCATCATCTTCGTGGTCAAAGTTGGCAACTCGTTCATCCGCTTCTATCAAAGAGAATGGGTCGGATAAGTTGATGATGGTATGTGATAATGTAGTCAATGGAGAAATATGAGGATCTTGCACCGGTGAAGTGTTATAAGCACAATGGACTGAGGGGGGTGAATCAATTCTTCAAACCTTTAAATAATTAAACTTAACTTATATGAATCATTAACCATTTACTCGTGCATTAATTTGTGAGCTTAGCAACATTAAACAACCATCCATATGAACATGAAGAAGTGAGAGTATACAAGACACAATATGTAAGTGGGAAACCCTCAAGGGGAATAAAACCCACTGAAACTTCTGAATATATTACTTAAATCAAAATCATTTAGTGAACCACCAACTTCAAAAGGAGCACCAATCCCTTATTTAGTAGAGCACCAACCTTACAAGGAGTACCAAACCCTATTTTAGTGAAGTACCAACTCCAAAAGGAGGCTACAACCCCCTAAGATGATCAAACACCAACTCAACCACCTATAGATGAATATATATGATGATTTTTTGGCCAAGACTAATGGAGATCACAATTTCAGCTCACACATCTTCAAACCCTCTTTCTCCTAGCTCACTCAAACTTGGACTTTCAAGATCTGATTTTAATGTAAACCCTTGAAAAAAATCTCTCTAACACTCCTCATAATTTTTCACACACTCTTAGCTCTAATTTTATGCACTTAAACCACCTGCACTCTCTCAATCAGCTCACATTTTTCCCTCTATTTTCACTAGTTCAAATTTGAACTAAACATGCATTTTTATATGCCTTTCAATTCAAAAACATAACACAAGTAATTCATGCACCCAAAAAAAATTTATGCCAACACATAATCATATAAACTCGTATCATGGACCCATGTAGGTTGGTCAAGCACCAAGACACCTAAACAAGCCCAAAAAGTCTAAAAACCCTATCACTAAGCTCCTCAAGGAACTCCAAACACATTACCATGATTTTTCAAGCCTCTAAAGGCATCAAACATGTCAAATATATCATAACAACATCATTCATGCTTGCACATTAACTTGCACCAATCAAATTCTTCATAACCCTATCAAGAAGGACCATTTCCTTCACAAAACATCTGCTTCTAGGAACCAGTCTTTACCAAACATGCTCAAGATCACATCATAGCACCTTAACTAGGCCATATAACCAATCATTGGAAATCCAATGAACTTTAGAACACATTCATTCTTTCTATACCTCATTAAACATCCATCAATACAACCCACACTTTCCACTTCACCAAACTGAACTACCCATAAAGCAATTTTGGAAACTCAGCTAGTTTGTACCCTCATTGTCACTTTCAAGACTTATAAATTCCTTCACTAGAGAAAACATTCATCCCTCTTCACTCTCAAATGGATAGAAAGAATCAAATAATCCAAAACATAATAATTCTACATCAATCTTTTCAGCCAAGGCAATCCTATCCTGAAATAGTCAAACTTGGCCTTCACAAATTGAGTTGGTTCACCCATCAAATCACATCATCAAGATACAAACCATATACCATTTTAAATTTATCTAAATTATATTTTTATAACATCTTACATTTCCTTCCAACTTCAATTGTAAGGCTTTCAACCAGGTCAATCTTTACAACTGCTCAAAACTACCCTTTTAGGCCCAAAGACCAATCTTCATAAATAGGGCACACTTTACCATCTATGACCTCAACCATGACCTGAAACTATCATGGACATATATTAAAACTCCAAATCTCCTATCAATGTCAATTTATTCAATACCTGCAATTGAAAACATTTCCACAAACTTAACATCTTTAGAAACTTGCATGTTTGAGTGGGGTCCACAAATTATCACATGCCCAGCCATACCTTTCTGGAAATATGGAGGAGTCCTCTACAACCTCCAATAATAATACTAGAAAAATGAATCCATTATAGTCACTTTACAATAATATCTCTCATACCACTTGTAACATAGGGTTTCAAACACATAAAAATTTGTTTACCTTCTTAACATTCATTCATAAGAACATGATGATGAAACCACTCCATTATTTTTGTGAAAAAAATTATCTCAATGGAAAAACATTCCCTAAAACATCTAGGTCTCATTCAAATCACACAATTCACAACGAGCATCAGAAGTTCATAATTTGATTTGTAAATTTCTCTTCATAATGACTTGTAATTATTCTCACACCTCTAATACACCCTTTTTCATCATCTAAAATCATCACCTTATCTCAAATAGGTCTTCATCTTCATATCCCATCTCATTTGCATGACTAGCCCTTAGGGTTTTACATGGTTTAAGCTAAGCCATAGTAGAAGAACCTCATACCTCAACATGAAATCACTCCAAAATTCACTGACATACTTGAGACAAAATGTCTCACTCACCTACATTCTCTCATGAGATCACATGGCTCTACATATCACTCTCATGGTCTATTTGGCCTCAAAACATCTAGACTAGGTCTAGATGAGCACCTGCAATAGATTCTTCCACCTGTACCTACCCTTTGAAACTCATGTGATTGTCTCTACACTCTCCATCCATTTTCTCCATGTCTCTAACATGCTTCTCAAGTGACCAAGAAACTCAAACCACCTAGGATAGTTAGGTCACCTGATTAGGCTTGTTAAACCAAGCCATTCTCACCTTGTCCACTCATCCAGTCATGTAACGACCTAAATGACCATGTCAACATCACACTGAGCATATTTTACTAAAAAATAGAATAACCCCCTACTGAGCAATAGTGACTGGATGAGTGCCAATAGTGTACAAGAAGAACCCCCTACTGAGCAATTGAGATGTGATAAGTTAAGGAAGGTCAGAAGTATTGATTCTAAGGATGAATTCATCGGGCTCATCATTTTTTGATTCTAAGAAATTGGGAGGCATGCACATGAATAACTCAGGATGACCACCATTGCCGCAAAGAGTATCTGTGAGGTAGTTAAAGCATTAATATTCTTGAAATGGGATTGGTGATAGTTCTTCAAGAGTTGGGAGCTTATATTTGCCCTTTTTCTGAAGTGTATCGTAATTCCAAGGGTTAGTGTCCCCTTGAATCTTATAAATAGCTTCGTGGTGAGTGAAATTCAAACATTGACATGCGAAAAGATGCGATGGTGCACACATACGGTGAGTCCAAGGCTGCCCTAGGAGAATGTTATAAGATAAGGGAAATTTGAATACCATAACTTTGATACAGACAATCTTAGGGGGAAGTTGATAGGTAACCAAATACATCCCATCAAGGGAATTTTTCGGTGATTGTATCCTTCGCAAGTAGTTCAATGTGGATTTTAGGTTTTCAATGGAATAACCAAGAGATCTTTGATGAAATCTAGAGAAACCACACATGTGCATTCTCCCTCATCAATGAGAGCACACTTAACATAAGTGTGACCAATTTGAACTGAGATGAAGAGTGGTGGATCATCTGCACAAAGTAAGAGCTCATCCAGAATCATAGAAGAAATGGGAAAATGAATGCATGAATGAGAATATGTGGAAAGATCAGTACAAATGAATATATCCTCACATATCGGCAGAGGATTTCTTCTGAACCATGCAGTGTGGGACTCTGCCCCAAATAATGAGGAAAAGGAATATTCATATCAAATAGCACAGTCATGAGACGCTCAGAATGTTGAAGTGACATGTGCATGAGTTCCAAGAAGGGGATTGGACCAAGAATGTTGGTAAGTTCTTCAAGAGGATCCCACTCATCATGATTGGACTGCACAGTAGGTTGAGAGTGTTGGGAATCCTTAGAAAACAGGGTCAGAAGGAATGGGGGTAGTTAAAGACACTTCTCGGACTGATTTTTTCTCAGTTCATATGCCATCGTCCCTACAAATTTTATTTACACAGGGGTTGATGGTGTCTATAGACAGGGATCTGATCTAGACAAAAGAAATCCTGTAGGATAATTTCCACATGAACAGATGGTGTCTGGAGGAGGTAGGTTTTTTACTTGAGGATCCTGATTCTTCAGCACATATAGATGTATGGCCCTGTGAGTTTGAGGTTGGAATGTTATAGGACACTTTGGTTCTACATAAGCTATGACATGTTTTACATCGTTGATTGCAACCGTATTTTCAGGAGGGTAATCCGTGTTAACCACATTAGTTGTAGCATTCTCTTTCTTCTTATAAATTTCAGAAACATCATGATTATGCATATGATTGGACAATATTTTTAGCTTCTCATTATACTGGTTGATGGCTTCATGACGATATTTTTTTAAGCTTTAATTGCTTTGGTCAAACGCTCACGAATGATAGCATCATAATCAATATCAGGTCCCAAGAAGAAGTTGATGGCATCCATTTGGGTTACACGACAATTCTCGAGTGACTAACCCCAATTAGTGTGCCATCAACAAAACTTAATCTCATCATGCAAATGAGGAACATGTCGAGAAGGATCTAGAATCGCGGTAAATGGTTTAGGCAACCAATTTTTTAACTCTTCCTTACTCAGTGGTTGATGATAGTTAGGTTAGTTCTTGTTGTTAGTAGGTCATTGGCCAATGTTGAAAACAAATCTATTTGAAGAAGAAACAAGAGGAAGCATGTATGAGACGTTGTCATCCATCATGTTCTTATTCGTATATCATTGCAATATTTGGACCTTCTTGTTAGCTTGTGTCTTGGGAGGAGCCTTCTCGAATTCCATCATGAGATAGTCATGCCTTTTGGCTTGTTCAAAAGATTATTCCAGGAAGGTAGGAGAAAAGGACCTCACCTTGTATTAAAGGTGAGGTTCAAGGACTCGTAGGAAAAGTTGAAAGAGGATCATTAGGCATGTTATGTTCTTCCCACATGGATAGCGTCTTCCAATGCTTGATAAAGGATTGTGATGATTCATTTTCAGCTTGTTAAAATTTAATGAAATCGTTGATGTTATTTTCAGGTAGATCATGATATTGGAATTCATTTACTAGGGTTATCACTAGGGACTCTAGCTCAACTATATAATTGGGAGGGAAAAAATGATGCTAATCTAAAGCATCTCCTATAAGGGTCTTAGCTAAGAGTTTATTTGTGGTGTATGAGTTAGTTCTAATCCATTCTTTGTAAAGATTTCTGAAGGCCTTGATGTGAAGAGTGGGATTAGTAGACCCTCATAAGAGATAGATGGAGCAATGCCACCAATGTCCATACTAGCAATATAACGTGTTAATGGATCCTTTAGGACTTCTCGCAAGACCTTTTTTTGAATGGGGGTTGAGTGATGGGCACCCCATTAGGCCCATTTGGTAAAGGAGAGGGTGTGGTTCCTTAAGAGCCCGTTGGAGGGCGGTTGACTAACTGAGCCATATTGGCTTGCATTTGGAGGAGTTGAGTGGTAGTGGAAGATTGTTGTTGATTCATTTTATCAATAAGATAAAGAATAAGATTGGTAGGATAAGAATTAGAAGTATTTTTAGATGAGCCTATTTCAGAGACTTCTCCCTTTTTTGTCCTATGGTCAAGTTGTTTGGAGACAAAATGAAGAAGATGTTTGCAAAAGATGACTCTCCATTATATTGAGGAAATTGAGATAGGAATTTCTTAATCTCAAGAGGATGGTCAAAATTATCATCATTATGGCTTTCTTCCTCCTCATTATTAGGTGGGACATTGCAGCAAGTATAAGGCTTCTTTCTAGGTGCTCCTATGATGCAGCAATCCATACAAAAGGGAAACTCAGTTTTAGGAAGGTATGTTTCTAGAAATGATTGTACAAAATATGCAAAGGACCCCAGGCACAGATACTCCATGATGGAGTTGACTGATTTGGTAAGAAAAGGTTCAAGAGATGAAGGCTAGAGACAAAATCAACCATGTAAAAAAGCACTCACATGGACCGAAGGCGTCTGGAAGCATATTTGGTTGAATAAAAAGGGTTGGTTGTGCGGAGAGGTATGCATAAAGGTCAAAGGCATCTGGAAATAGGTGAGATAGAAATAAAAAAAATAACCCTAGGGTGATGGTGTCTATGTAGGTATATTCTTAGGGTTTTTAGGATTTTTGGATGCTTAGATGAAGTCAAAATAAAACATGGGTTCTTTTAACAATATGTTCTCTATCAGAAGGTCTGTAAGATTCACTTTGAGTTCACCAGAGAATGTATGTGGGCCAAAATGTGTCTCAACAACATGCACTCTTACTCATCTGTTCAACTAGGGTATTCAAGGCAACGAGTAGGAGACACGCAAGTACCAACATACAAGTTGATAAACTTAAAGGGGTTATAGTTAGTGCTAGGGTCGCATATTTAGAGGGAAGTAACTCTTACACTAGGTCAACATAGGGTTTCCAATGCCCACGATAAAGATAGAGGAAGGAACCCTACTGATATATCAATGGTTAGGTGTGGAGAGGTATGGATCAACAAATATAAGAAAGAAACATGCAATAACTGAAATGAAAGTAACTAAAGAGTTGATATTTGATAATAGTGTTGATATAACTAGCATCAAACATGCATAATACTAAGATAACATAACACAATGAAGAGGAGTTGAACTAATCTATACAAAGTGACAAAGAAGAGTTAGAGAAATCACCTTGTACCCATAGGGTGGCTACTCTCCCCTGAGAAGCAAAACCCAGAAAGAGATTCGCTATTAGGTGGAGTAGGGGAAGACCATTCCTATACTAGACTCATTATATGATAAACCAATATTGTAAGAAATCATCGAAGAAGATGAGTGTCCAATCCAATCCAAGAAAAATGCAAGATGAACAAAAATTAGAGCAAGAAGATGCGAAGATGGCGCAAATTAGTCAGAGAAAATGGAAGTTTGGATTTCTTAGCTTCTATTTTCTTATGAGTTTCAAGTGAAGTGGAGGTGTATATAGGATGCCATCACCCACGGGTGATGGCATCAGCCATAATAAAATATGACACTGACGCACTCACCCACTTTTGATAGTGTTGGCCAAGGATGTAAAAATAAAGTGATGTGTTATGAAAAGTAAAACTAATGTGTCATGGGTCATGAAAGAGGATGAACAAGGTGAAAAATGGTAGAATGCAAGCAAGAATATATGCATGATACCTAGGAGGACAAGGATATCTAAAGCAAACTAAGGCTAAGACCAAATAACGACACTCTCTCTATGTATTGTCTCTAACCCATAATGGTTAAGTGAATAACCATTCACCATTCCCGAAAGGGCCCTTAATGCACCCACTTAGTAAATAGATGCATCAACAACCCTTATATGCACAAGGAATATTTTTAGTAAGAGATATGAAAGATGAAAAGTGAAAATGAAAAATTAGGTGTATACATTATCACCATTAGACACACATTGTTACAACATACTTAAAACACATATTTCTTTGTTACACACTTGTTTTGTACACATAAATTATGCACATACTTTCTTGACATGCATTTCTTGATTGCATTCTTTATTGTATGCCTTATGGTTTGGTTACACTATGCTTCTTATTTGATTGACATCACTTCTTACATATTGATTTTTAGCATGTTGACCAATAAATGTTTGCTTATTTTTTTATTAAAGGTAAATGGTTTTGAAGGGACCATACCCTATAGTACAACCAAAAAGGCTCAATAGCCAAGATAAGAGAGAACAAAGTGGTTTTTTGATATATGGGGACCACACCCCAACCAAAATCCAAAAATCTAGATAAAACTATAAGCGTACTAAGACAGGGGCCAACTTCCTACAAGAAGCCTGACAAAAAACTAACAACATCAAAATAGCACCTCAAAAAGAACACCACAGTAGCTGCACAGAGAACACAAAGGCAAAAGGGCACTAGTTCACATATTTTTTATACACTTTAAGAGCTACCCTAAGTTCCATGTACATATTCATAGTTGTCCCAATATTAGGGTCTCAATTGGATTCTTTGAATTTCTTAGTAATCCTCCCATTCTTCCAAGCCGATGCAGGAATCCCATTGATATCGCAGATTTGGTTAATGTGAAATTAGAGGAGATCAAGGACTACTTTGTGAATGGCCAATTGATTGTTATATTTTTCTTCAAGAGCTCTGACTTGGCTAGAAAGTGTGGAAACTTCCCCTTGAAGGCTAGTAATGGAATCAGGGTCTGAGGTCTTGGTGCCATACTTGAGGAGAAAGTCTACATTGTCTTCAATAGTCTTCAAAGCATCAGCCTGTAGTTTAAATTTTTCAAGAACAGAAGGGGTAATTTGAGCACTAGGACTGTCATGGCTAAACTCAAAAACTTCACCAATTACGTCCTTTTCTTTCTTGTTTCTTCTGAGAACCCATTTAGGAGGGGGTTCGGTAATAGGATCACGGAAAAGAGGATTCTTTGATCTAATACGGGGCTACTGAGGAGGTGGAGGAGCTAAATTAGGGCTTGGGTCATGTGCTAATACATCAAGGATAAATTGGTGGATAATAAAAATGACTCCTTGATGGAGTGGAGAAACTCTCTTATGGCCTTGAACCTCTGAAACAAATTTTTATAGAGAGTGCAGAATGTAATATGGAAAACTAACCTTAGCTTCGCACCTGAAGTGATTGAGCATAACCAAATGATGCAGAGGAAGAGTGTCGAACCTGCCTTCGAGCATTATGTAATGGACCATCATGCAAGCCACTTCATCAAAAGGCTACAGAATAGAGGAGCAGATGATGCCTTCCCATTTTATTTCAATTTTTTCCCCATCATCCAAAAACAACCTTTCCTCTGCCTCCTTATAGAACTTATTATGAAAGAACTTGTTACCCTCCATGCTCAAACCCATTATGAAGGAGATAAATTCCTCATTAATGTTGAAGTCTTTACCCTTAGACCTGATATTTCTGTCCTTTCAATTTGGAACAAATTACAGAGAGAGACATTGATCATGTCCCCAAATTCGTTGAATGAAGTCTGTGAAACCTCTAATGTTTAGGGTTTCCCAAAGTTCATTTTTGACTGATAGTAGCAGCAAGTAAGCCTTCTGACAGAAATTTGACAGCCAAGATATTGAAATGCTTTTATGATGAAACCCGATGCCTTTCTCCAAACTTGTTTATTGTGATAAAATCCCTCAAGGATCGAGGTGTGGAGGAAATAAAAATGATTTAAATCAATTTGCTTCAAGTACCCATGAGGGGAGTTCCACATTTGTGAAATTTGCCACTTAAGGAGAAATGATGGGATGGGCGGTAGCTTCATTAATGATGATTGAATGAGCTGCGCAAGGGAGTTATTTGATTTCATGCCACTCACTATAATTATTTATATGAATGCCTACATTAGAAAGAGCATCCACGGCATTATTACCCTCCCTATACACATGTTGAAACATAATTTTAAGACCATTGCAAAGTATAGAAGCTTCATTAATGAAATCACTAATGGTCCTATTAGGTGTTCGGATTCTAAAGAGATTGTGAATGATATTCATAGAATCCCCCTCCACAATGAGATTGTTAACTTTGAGCATCCTAGCCAATCGGATTCCCTAGAGAGCAACTAGGGCTTCAGTAAAGTGATTGGATTGCTTACACATGGGACCAGCATAAGTACCAATTGGATGACCCTATTGGTTTCTAATGAGACCACCACCACTTGTTGCCCTTAGGTCACCTTTAGAGGCTCCATTGAATTTTAACTTATGCCAACCATCTTTTGGGGGAATCCGCTGAACAAGAGATCTGTCAATATTGGATATTGAAGTTGAAATCTTCTGAATGTTAATGTTCCAAGCCTTTAAAAAAATTCCTCTTCTTTAGGATACTGAGCTTTTTGGGGGGGTTTAAACTTCAAGATTTTTTCTTTTGTTGCAACTGTAATTTCATTCATAATGCTTTTGATAGCTATGTTGGTATCTCTAAAGATAAGGGAGTTTTGAGCCTTCCATATTCTCCAGATAGTATGTGGGAAGATGAGTCTCCAAAGTCTACGGAGCAGAGCATGTTTAAAAGGAGGTTGTCATTGAATCCAGGCCTGCATAATGTCATCTAGGAAGGACCAAATAATGTCAAACCTATTGAAGATGAGCTTCCAAAGAGCACCAGCAATAGGGTGGTACAAAAGGAGATGTTAGATGGTTTAGGTCATTTCTTGTTACAAATTACTCCACACATATTGATTGTTTATGATATTACTTGGTACACATATCTCCACACATATTGATTGTTTATGACATTGTTTCCTATATTACACAATTATGGAATTGCTTATTACACATTTCTTTGTGCACCTTGGTTGATATCATTTTTTAATATACGATGTTAATCACTTTATTAGTACACGCTTTATATCACTAATGGTTGCATGTTTGTTCTTACACACTCAAACTAACATCTAACATTGGTCAAATTTGTCACATCTTGCCAATCATGTTCCCTTATGATAGGCCTATCATGTTATATCATGTCATGTCATGTCTTAAGTCACTATAGTTATATTAGGCATTTATTTTTGTGTTATCATGTTATTCATTTTATTCATTTTATCATTTCTATGTTATCTTGCTAAATCTTTTTATAACAATTTCATGATATGTTTTTTATGATGTATATACATTATTGAGCTTACACTACTATTATATTATAACTTATGCACATTACTTGTGTTTGATTTGTTAAATATATCATGAACGCTATCATGGTATGTTTAATCCTATGATCATACACATTGTTGGATATGACATTGTTTTATCTCATGAATTCTACACAATACTTGTGGTAACAAATGTTTTATCTTATTGACATACATATTTTACCAAGTTATTTGATACAATAAATTAGGTTTATATCATTGAACATGTTTCTATTGTGTTTTTATACAAATAACATTGTCTTTTGATTTAAGTTATCCTTTGCAACATCCCTTATCTCGAGAGGGGTCATATTATGGGGTTTTCTAGCACATTCATTCATATTTCAAATGTAGTGCTTCAAATGACACAATATTATGATATCCACACAATTATTACATCACGACATATACATGACTATTACATCATGATATTTACACATGGCTTCACTCAACAAGCCCAATTGTTATGGATGGTTACATGTGGCTTCATTAAACGAACCTAACAAATGCAAAAGGTTTTAAGGCTTCATTCAACATGCCCAATTTTTATTGATAGTTTACAGGCTTCACATAGTAGGCCCAATTGTTATTATCTTATTTCTATTTTATTTATTCTTCCCTCTCATACATCATCAGGGGAAAACTATTGTAAACATTTTGTGCATTTTCAATTTTTTGATGTACTTCAATCGTGAGATTCTAACCATATAAAAAAATCTCTACATAAATAAAGGAATGCAATACAAGGAGAAATATCCAAATAAGAACCACATAGGACAAAACTATCTAAATAAGACAAAGTTGCTTAGGAGATTATGTCTTACTTACAGAATTACACTCCCATATTTTCAAGACAACTTGACAATAACCTAGACACTTGTTGTCATGCTAAATGTCTAGCATGCAAAATTGAACATTTTAGCCATGAAAACTAAGCCCCCACTTGAAAATTATTTTCCCAATCACTATAAACCCTTCCTCTAGCCAGCCTGTCCATAGTTTCATCCTCATTATGGCTAGGAGAAACGTGCTAACAATATTTTCAAGTGTGTTTCATGTGCAGGGATGTATGCCTAAGTTGATTTAAGAAGTCACTGAGATCCGAAGTGGAACAATTGTCCTTAGAGGTCTAGAAAGGGTCATTTTGCAATTGGTGAATACCCTCTGGGAGATTACATAAAAGATTCAAGCCATCTGGGAGTTTTATAGGAGAGAAATGAAGTTTTCCAATTAATTTTATGGAAATTTTGAGAAAGATATTGAATTCATGAACAACTTGAGCAAGATCGGGCAATTTCGAGCACGGGAAATGAAGGCTCTAATGGTAAAACCTAACTTTGTTGGATCATTTTGGGAGTTCCATAAGAATTTTCGAGGCAAAAAAATAACCAACAAAAATTTATTAGAACCCTCTACATGATGGACACATCACTTTTTCTCCAAAACTTAAAAATATTATGTGACAATCTAGGACACTACAGCTTCTCCTTCGAATCAAGAATGAAATAGGACCTGAAAATAAAATTGAAAATAGAATTGTATCCTAATAATGGTTAGGATGATCTCAACATGTGATTTAGAGTCAAAATCAAATAAGGCTTGACCCCAAAACACTCTTCCATTCTTTCGAGGTAAAAAACACACTCTCAGTGTCTTCAAATGCACTCAGCGGGTGACATCGCCATTTTAAAAAGGCTTGGGCAGAATTTTTCACCCTTGGTGTCCCCTTGGATTTTCCTTAGGGGGAAAACAGGACAAAGGGGACACCAAATTTTTCTTTCCATCCATTTTGAAGTTTTGTCACTCAAAAAAGCATGACTTAAGGTGTTAGGGGGAGAAAACGGATAAGTTAAAGTGATGAAGTCCCCTTCCCATGATAGATGGACACCTTGATGCACACTTTTTCAAGAACTTTTTTCCAATTGGATTATCCCCAAGGTGCAAAGGGGAAAAGGGGGGCAAAAATTTGTGTTCCCCCATCTTGGCAAATTTTTCACAACTTGAAGCTCACCACTTTTGCACCTAGGGACAACCTCATCTTGTAAACAACTTATTTCCTTAGCCCCTCTTCAAGATCTTCTCCCACATGGCACATTTTCTAACCCTTTCTATCCTTTTGAATTGCACCATGTGCAAAGGGGACAAGTGGGGACACAAAATTGTGATCCTACGTCCAACCACTCAACCCTGGTCACATCAAAAACCATTTTTAAGCTCTTGGTGACCATTTTCAATTCCATGTATCTCATCCACAAGGAACCAAAAGCTTCCACTTGTCACCATCTTGTTCAAAATGCACACTTTTTTGTCCATGTATGTCCCCTTTTCACCTCTTACACTGGTGACAACTCCATGTCAACCATCTTCCAACCATGGTTAGGTTGTCGAGTTAAGTGGTGAGTGAAAATTTGCAAGTGAAATGACTAGCCCTCTCCTCACAAACACCTAGTCATTTTCCAACATTCAAAATGTTGTGTTATTCCCTCAAAAACCTCCATTATTACACATGTATAATGTTGATTCTTCCCAGAACATCAAGCTTGCAAATTAATTTTTGCTCATATTTCCAAAATTGTGCACCTGATTTCCACCAAAATTTACTAGTGCACTCCTTCCAAAAATGCCTTTAAGCTAGATTATAAGATAATTTCCATTGATATTCTATATAATTTACATATCCATTTGAAATTTTCAGCTTGGGAAGTTATCTTTTAAGTTCTACAAAGTTCTGGCGAATAGAAAATCCTAGAAAACTGGAAGCAGAAGGTCCTTGAAGCAAAACTAACTTTTGAGACCAATTTCATTGTCAATTTGACACCCAGAAGACCTCCATATAAAAATAATAAGTGTGCAAGGCTTCATGTGTTTAAATTTATTAAGCTTTCAAAACAATGAAACTCTCAGCATTTGTGTACTCCAAACAAACAAAAACCAGTAAAAGGTGATAATTGTGATAACTCACTAAAAATGGAAATCCTAGTCAGGACATGCTAAAAATAGTAAGTCTTACAATCGAGCTCAAATCACTTGTATCAACTCACATTCTACCTTAAACGCAAAGCTAGGAAATTGTCTTATCAGGTTCAAACAGGAAAGAAATCCCTCACAAGATCCTAAAACATTAGTCTCAAGGTGAAATCCATAGACATGTATGTTGATCAATCCATCTAGCAGTCACAAAAAGGGGTTCATCATGTTCAAGTGATGCAAGCCATGAAATGAAAGTGATATAAAATAAGGTCTGTAAAGGTGAACCCATAATTCTCAATCGTCTTCTCAAAATATGGCATGACAATTTTTGATGAGTATGATGGTGAATGCAGTTTCTTCTTTCCTTGTTTATAGTAGAAGACATTTTCAATCAAGGAACATGTGAACAAGAAGGTACTTGAATCTCATAAGATTTATTCCATCTAAGAAGGATATATCTTTGTCACTAAAGTGAATTATGAAGCTCTAAGAAATTCGCGAGGATTAAAGGTGATGATCTCCACATTTCTAACTCTGACCTTGTATTCATATCTCTTTCCAAGAGGAAAGATATCACGTGAATCACATCCATGGTAAGGGATGAACCATGTGTGTAGAATTGAACCAGTGTGTACCGAGGCAAAGATAACATGTTTGCATGATGAACATTGCAGGTCCGCATGATACAATGTTTCTGAACAGTTACTCAATAGAAGAAGAAGATTGTAACCATCATGTTTCTATAATAGGAGGTCAAGAAGAGTTTCATTGGGAGGTATCTTGAAAATGTGAGGAGAAGATGAGAAAGGAGGTATTTAGGCATCCTGAAGTTGATTCCATTCAAAAAAGGGGACACATTTTTCACTCATGTGAATTTTGAAGCCAAGGGGAGTAAGGTGATGATCTCCATGTTTTGAATTTGACCTTGTGTTCAAAATGATCATCATGTTTCCATGATCGGGCAACCATCACACAATGAATTCATTTAATAAAACCCATTCAATGTCTTGGAATGTGTCTGCATCTCAATAGGGGGCTTGGTCAAATGTTTTCCAAAATGGTCAAAGGACAAGAATTCATTTAGGGATAAATCCTTTTATCTAGAGGAGAAGGCCTTTTTCAATGAGTAACAAAAAAACAAGAACATGTTTGAACATCTTGAAGTTGCTTACACTTAGAAAGGAGACATCTTTGTCATGGAGGTAAACTTCAAGCCCAGTAGGAGTAAGGTAGTGATCTCCATGTCCTAACTCCTACCTTGTGAGAAAATAATATCATCATGTTCTCATCTCAGTGTAGATCTCATAGCAGTGTTTTTAAACACTTATTCAATACCCTATAATGTGTCCATGTCTCAAGAAGCAAGTTTGCAATCTTCATGTCATAATCCATTAGAAGGCAAGATTCATTCATTGTCAGCAGGATCTGTCCCTCATCAAGAAGCTCCCTGGATCAAGATTTTCACTTCTCTCTCTTTTTCTCTCTCCTCATCCCTCTCTCTCTCTAACATTTTATTCCTTAATTAAGAGTGTACATTTTTCACTCTTTCATCTTATTCACTTAAGTAACTTAATGTTGCATTGCGAAATTCCTTTTTTTTAAATAAGAAAATGACTTAGTTTCATTCCTAGGGAATTTGAAAATTCACATAATGGTGAGATGAAAAGTTACATGGGGGGAGAGGAAGAGACATTTCGAAGATATAAATTAGAATGGCTTCTCCATTTGAAGGTTTTTGTTAATTGCTAATTTTTGATAGTTTTTGGATTTTTTTTACTACTATTACAAGCAATAAAGTTACATTTCTTTTATTTCCTTGTCTATGTTCTTCTACTCTCTCTCTCTACTTTCCAACTTTGCAATAACTACAATCTTGTATAACCAAGGACAAACTTTGTGTCTTTGATTAATGAACTCGTAGAAATTTGTGTCTCCAATGTATTATTCTTACTATTGATTACATGGTTGAATTATTCTAATTAAATGTGGACCAATTTTGACTAATTATGTGAATTTTGTAAGTTTACTCACAACATTAACCCCCTCTCCCTATTTCTCCTACTCATCTTTACCTCTTTCCCAAGTAAATTCCTCCCTTGTACATGGTACAAGAACTTTTCCATAGGTTTAGTGGAGTATTCATGTGTTATCCTTGGCCTAACAGCCACCCCAAAATTTTAGTTATTTTACATTCAATAATGGGAGCCTCCCCATACCCAATAAGGAGGGGATTAACCCCATTACCGTTGGTGAAAACCAATAATATGCACTACAAAAAATTATTTCGCTAACATCTTTTGGTGACTCCGTTGGGGAAGATCTACCCTTGTGCGCCCTATAAAGATCTCTAAAATCCTTATATATATATATATATATATATATATATATTCCAAAATAAAAAAATTAATGTGACTCTATCAAAGAATGAATCCATGTCACGTTGGTTTCCCAAATCACAATAATGAAGTTTCAAAATTGGTGTTAAATACCAATAAGTGAAAACAACAATAAAGAAAACAATGACCATCAAAACATCCATATTTTAGATCAACCATTATTCTTGGCCATATCTTACAAAAGCATGGATTCTTATGCAACAAAGAAATATCTTGCTTCAACTCAAAATCAATAATCAATATAAGCAAAGAAGGTCAATGGAATTCCGGCACAAGTTATGGAAAGGATATCTAGAATGGATAAAATTGTTGTATCTGAATATCCTACAATCAAATCTTTATGGCTTCAATTTAAACGGAGTACTGCTAGAGGAAAGAAAATGGGGGTTGCACCAACTAATGATCAAAAATCTAAGCATCTCCTTAGAAGAATGCATAAAATATCTCAAAAATTGTATGAATAGCATGATAGTGAATCTCTAGATGAAGTAAACAATGAAGAATCTCCTGAAGATAATGTTTTGAATTCTACATTGCTGACTAAAAAACTCAAAACATTGTCTTTTATTTCTCTTCCTTTATATAATTTTCTTACTTATTGAGATGAAGAAATGACATCCTTGAAAAATGAGTATGAACAAATAATTTTGAGAGTTGGAAATGGAAGTTCTAGCCCTCAAACCAATCTTGAAATTTTAAACCATGTTGTGGTTATGTAAGAAAATTATGAGCAACTTGAGGCACTCCATAGTAAGGATGAGGAGAGCCATCTTCCGGAAGCAGATTCTGATGATTCTCCATACTATAAAGTGTTTATTCCAGGAATACTTTTCAGTGCCTCTCATGATTGTCCTCTTCTTAAGCATTCCAATGAATTTCAACTCGTCACCTTGATAGACAATGAAATAAGCATAGAATTTGAATCTTCATCCATGCTAGCATTTTACCTAAAGCACGATCCCTTAGAGAAGCAATGTGCACGAGAGATGAGAATTCTTGTCTCATAATTGATTTCATTTCTGATTTTGGATCTTCATTTGATGCACAAATTCCCAATAATGATATAGATTCCCAAAATAGAAAAGATCAATTTCCCTCTCAAAGCATTCGTTTATGAGTAAATAGTACATGAACTCTCAGATGAGTTGGTTTCTCAGTCATCACCAAGAAAATGTGATAACAAACATAATCATGAGTATGGGGTCTTCTCTTTTCCTTGTGAAGAAGAGGACTCTATAGAAGATGTTCAGGATGGAATAAATTATTATTATCATGTTGCAGCTCTGACATTTTTCCTTCCTCTTTCTATGAGTAGGATGCATCATATAAGTCTTTCCATATTAAAGATGAACTTGTATGCATAGAAAATTCATTTAGGACAATAAATGAATGAGAAGTGAGAAGAAACCTATCAATGGAGAGAGAATCAACTTTTTCTCATCACTCCTAAAATCCTTGCTAACTTTGGAAATGAATCCATGCTGAAATTTTCACCCAAATATGATGATTGACTTCATGTTGAAAACAAAGATTTCGTCCTTGAAAACATGGAAGAATGGCTTCTTATGAGTCACAAGATATCAAACAAAGACTACAGAGAGCAGAAAATTTCAAACAATTAATGAAGTTTCATTGGATGCAAATGTGTTTTCTATGTAATATTAGTATGAGAATGGAAATTTTGTCTCTCTCCTTTTTTTGAAACCATGCAAAGCCATCATGAGAGCGTGGATTGACCAACTAGTTGTTTTGAATTTCGGAAGTGGTATGAATTCAGCCCACTTGTCCATGATGGTACCTATTTTTCCCCCACCTCTGTAACTTTCCCTCCTATTAAGCATATTTTTTCCCTCTATTGTGTGTTTCCCTTTCCATTTGGTTTTTTTCTTTTATTTTTCGTCTTTCATGTAGTTGTTATTATTAGTTGATGAAGGACTAAATCTATTGCCCAATTTTCAAGGCACTTGTCTACTTACCCATAAGACACTTGATGTTTTTCATTACCCCTTATGGTCTAATGTCCACTGAGCTAAACCCATTTTTTGTCATGATAAATGTCTAGCATGCAAAATTGAAAACTTTGGCCATGACAACTAAGCCCCCACTTGAAAATTTCCTCTCCCAGTCACTATAAACCCTTCCTCTAGCCAGTATGTTCCACAGTTCATCCTCATTATGGCTCAAAGGAATGTTCTAATATTATTTTCAAGTGTGTTTCATGTGTAGGGATGTATGCCTAAGGTTATTGAAGAAGTCACGAAGATCCGAAGCAGAACAACTATCCTCGAACGCCTAAAAAGGGTAATTTTTTACCATTTTGCAACTGGTGAATACCCTCCGGGAGATGACAGGGAATATTCAATTCATCTAGGAGATGTATAGGAGATATATGAAGTTTTCCAAGGAAGTTTAGGGAAAATTTTTGGAAGATATTAAAGTCAAGAATAACTTGAGCAAGATCGGTAATTTTGGGCACATGGAATGAAGGCTCCAACAATGAAAGCTAACTTGTCTGGATGATTATGGGAGTTCCGGAATGATTTGGGAGGAAAAAAATAATCAATGAAAATATCTTGGACCCCTCTATATGATGGACACATCAGGTTTTATCCAAGACTTAAATTTTTTTGTGAAAATCCAAGGCACTGTAGCTGCCCCTTCAAGTCAAGAATGAAACAAACCCTAAAAATCAAATTTTAGATCAAATTGTATCCTAATAATGGTCTGGATGATATCAATAGGTGATTAAGAGTCAAAATCATATAATGTTTGACCCCAAAACACTCTTCCATGCTCCAAAAAAAACACTCTCGGTGTCTCAAATGCACTCGACAAGTGACATCATCATTTCAAAACCCCTTGGTCACACTTTTCACCCTTAGTGTCCCCTTATATTTTTCCTAGGTGAAATGGGGCAAATGGGGACACTAAATTGTGACCCCTGTCATTTTAAGTTCCACCACTTAAAAGCATGACTTAAGGTGTTAGGTGGAGCAAATGAGTGAGTTAAGTTGCAAGTCCCACTTTTCATGATAGTTTAACCCCTTGGTCACACTTTTTCACCCTTGATGTCCCCTTATCATTTCCCAAAGGTGTAAATGGATAATGGGACACAAAATTGTGACCCCCCATCTTGGCAAACTTCTTGCAACTCACCCTCACCACTTTGCACCTAGGTTTCAACCTAAACTTGCAAGTTTTTAACTTATCTGCCACTCTTCATGATGTTGAACCCATGGTGCATTTTTCACCCTTTCTGTCCCCTTATTTCCCCAAGTGAAAATGGACAAGGGGGACAAAAATTGTGACCCCATCCAACCATTAAGCCCTGGTCACATGAAAACTCATTTTAGCTCTCGGTGACCATTTTCAACTCTCTATATCTCATCCACAAGGAACGAGAAGCTTCCACTTGTTACCATATGGTGCAAACCGCACTTATATGTTCCTTGTGTCCCCCTTACACCTCTTTCACCAGTGCAACTCCATGTCAACCATCTTCCAACCCTGGTTAAGTTAAGGGTCAAGTGGTGAGTTAAAATTTGCAAGTGAAATGACTAACTCTCATCCTCTCAAACACTTGGTCATTTTTAATCATTCAAAATGTTATGTTCTTCCCTCTCAAACCTTCATTTTTTCACTAGTATGTTGTTCTATTTGTTACTAGAACATCAATGCTTTCAAAACAAAAAAATGCTCATATCTCCAAAATGGTGCACCCAATTTCCACCAAAATTTACCAGTGTACTCCTCCCAAAAATGCCTTCAAGCTGATTATAAAAGCATTGCTATTGATTATTTGTATAATTTATAGCATCCATTTGAAATTTGTATCCTCGGAAGTTTCCTTATTTATTTATACGGAGTTCTGACAAATGGAAAACCTCAAAAACTATAAAGGAATGTCCTGAAGTAAAACATGAACTTTTGAGACCAATTTTGTTGCAATCTGACATCCAGAAGACCTCCATCTAAAAATAGTAAGTTTGTAAGGCTTCATATGTCTAAATTTGGTAAGTTTTCAAAACAATGAAACTCTCAGCATTTGTGTACTCCAAACAAGCAAAAAAAGGTGAAATTTGTGAAAACTTACTAAAAATGGCCATCCTAGTCATGACCTGGTAAAAATAGTAAGTCTTGCAATTGTGGTCAAATCAATTGTATCAACTCATGTTCCACATATCTTATTGTCTTTTAACTACAATTTCAAGTCTATTAAATTGCATTGTATGATCAAACAAGAATGAAAGTCCTCAAAACTCTCAAAAATTTGTATGGAAGTTTTATATTCCAAGAAATATGGTTTCATTCCATCATGGCAGTCACTGAATGGGGTCATCAAATTCAATGATGTGTACCATGAAAGGAAATCGATAGCAAATACAGTCTGTAAATTTTGACCCCAATTCTCAATCATCTCCTCAAAATCTGACATGGCAATGTGTTCGATGAGTATGATGGTGAATGTGAAGTTTCTTCTTTCCTCATTTGTAGCAGAAGACATTTACAACAAGGAACAAGTGAACAAAAAGGTACTTGTCTCCTGAGGTTGATTCTATCCAAGAAGGATATATCCTTTGTACTAAGGAGAGTTAAGCTCCAGGAATTCACGAGGAGGAAGGTGATGATCACCAGACTCCAAAAACATATGTCTCAACTCTAATTCCATGTATGTACATCCATCAATGAACAGTCAAGAGAACTAGTGTGTGTAATATTCACGTGAACCACACCATGGAAAGATAAAATGATATCAAATCAAGAACATTAAGTCCAGTATGCAATGTCAAAATTCTTTCTGAACACTCATTCAATGCCTCATAAGTCTGGCATGAAGAAGTGTGTTTGTAATAAGTATGATGGTCGAAGGTGGAGTTTCATCCTTCCTTGTTTCTGTAGAAGAAGACATTTTCAACAAGGAGCAAGACCAAGGAGTGTACTGATCACCTGAAGAATTCCATCCAAGAAGGGGATATTTTTTTCACTAAGGTGAATTATGAATTTTAATGGGGTCACAAGGAGAAATGTGATTATATCCATGTTTTACCTCCGACCTTGTGTTCAAAAGGATCATCATGTTTCCATGATCGCCATCTCAGTTCACATGTGCCATTTAGTAGTGTTTTTGAACTCATTCAATGTCTTGGAGTGTAACCACATCTCACAGGAGGAAGCTTGCAATCACAATGTTTCAATTCAATGGGTGGTCAAAGGACAAGAATTTCATTGAGGGATTAATCCTTCTATCTAGAGGAGAAGGCCTTTTTCAATGAGTAACAGACAAGTAAGAACATGTTTGATCATCTTGAAGTTGATTGCATTCAGAAAGGAAACATCTTTGTCGCGGAGGTGAATTTCGAGGTTGAGAGGAGTAAGGTAGTGATCTCCATGTCCTAACTCCTACCTTGTGAGCAAAGAAGAACATCATGCTCCCATCTCAATGCCAAATTTCATAACAATTCAAACCCTTATTCGATACCATGAAAGGTGTTTATGTCTCATAGAAGAAATATTTTACAATACCAATGTCCTTATTCAACAAGTGGTTAAGGGAAAGTAACTTCATTCATGGTACATCAGAAAAATGTTCTTCATCAACAAGAGGCCCCTCCATCTCTGGATTTTCACTTCTCTCTCTTCTTTCCTCTCCCTCCCTCTCTCTCTAACATTTTATTCCTTCATTGAGAATGTACTTTTTCACTCTTTTGTCTTATTCACTTAAGTGACTTAATGTTGCATTGTAAAATTCCCTTTTTAAAAATAAGAAAAGGACTTAGTTTCATTCTTAAGGGAATGTGAAAAGTCACATGGTGGTGAGATGAAAAGTCACATGGGGGGAGAGGAAGAGACATTTGTAAGCTATAAATTGGAATGGTTTCTCCATTCCAAAGTTGTTGGCAATTTGTTTTATTATTGATAAGTTGTTGGATTTCAATACTACTGCAAGCAATAAAAGGTACATTTCTTTTATTTCCTTGTCTATGTTCTTCTACTCTCATTCTCTCTACTTTCCAACTTTGCAAGCATTTTAATCTTTTACAACCAAGAAGGAATTTTTGTCTCTGATTAATGGATCTATAGAACTTTGTGTCTCCAATTTATTATTCTTAATTGTTGACTTACATGGTTGAATTCTTCTAATTGAATGTGGACCTACTCTGGATAATGTATGTGAATTTTGTAATTCTACTCACAACATTAACCCTCTCTCCTATTTCTCCTACTCCCCTTTACCTCTTTCCCAAGAAAATTCCTCCATTGTACATTGTACAAGAATTTTGCCATAGGTTTAGTGGAGTATTCTTGTGTGATCCCCAACCTAACGACCACCCCACAATTTTAGTTAATTTGCATTCAATAATGGGAGCCTCCTCGTACCCAAGAAGGAGGTGCTTAACCCTGTGACCGTTGATGAAAATCAATAATCTGCACTGCAACAATTTATTTCACCAACACCCTTATGTACGTTTTCATATCATTGTCATTGCATCTCAATCTAAAATCAATGAATCCTTTCTAACCTTAATTTATATATTCTTAGTTAGCTCATATATGTTTGTGTAATTTACCATTAGGATGAGAATGTTTGTTGTTATTTATTGTAATCTTATCTTATCCCATAAGCACACAATTGTTTGATGCTTTAATTAGGCAAACCTTAAATATTTGCATTGCAATGGGAAAATCAAGTATGTAACTTTAGGGCAATGAATGAAATCAAGTTTTGTTTAGGGAACAAATGAAAATTAAATATGAAAACCAAGCCTTGACAAAGGATGCATCTGAAACCCTAAGAGTCAAAAATGAAAACCTACGTTGGTGTGTATTGATAAATATACGGATTAGTCAAAATGTAATAACAAAACTAAGGTTAATCTAATTAAGATATTACCAATATGTGTAAAACTAATACTTGAATAGTTAATACAAAAATAGAGGCCTAGAACTATATGAAGAATACAATTATGCTCAAACTCAACTTCTAGAAAAGAGAATACAAAAATCAAGATTAGGGTTTAGAATGTATTCAACCAAGACAGATTCAAGTTGTGTGACAATGATCTAAAACTAGATGAGAATGTTGTAGAACGTCATAAATATGTCCATAAAATATGGGAGCCTGTAAGTTACTGGAGGACATGATCACCCTCTTGGGACAAATTCGTTCAATGAATGCATCATATGGTTGTCAAATTTGTCATTTGTTGCTATGCCCTGAAACCTAATTCTAACAAATGTTGCGACAGTGTCTCTAAATATTAGATATGTATCTAAATTTGTGTTATCGCTCTTTTTTACTTGCAAATGTCTTCTTAAGTTGTGATCATCAATCTTTTATTGTGACCTAAAAATGGGTTAGTCTACAATTATGTTGAGTTTCCTCGGTGCCCCCACGGCAACTAAGTGGTGCCTAGATAACAATGTTACGATGAGGCCTCGTACCCAAGTAGTTCTCCCTCTCAATAGGTGTGTGAGAACATCTGAGGAGGTAAAAGATAAAGCTCTAATTAGGCCTTCAACACTTGGCAATGACACTTGACATCACTCCTAACACATGATGATCTAGGGCAAAAAAAAATGTATTCAAGTTTGCATAGTTTGTTGTTATGTGCTCCAAAGGAGAGATGCTTCAATTTGGGCTCAAAGACCTTAGAGTGTGGTTGGATCCGAGATTTGAGATCCATAGATGCCCCTATTAAGTTAGGATGCATGTGTTTATATAGGTGACTTGTGCAAATGATTTCCCGATCAACTACGCCTATGTCAACTAAGGTAGATTTGCATTTAAAAGTGTGATTGTTTCAACTATAACAGGCATGTTTATTAGCCTTAGATAGATTCATATGGTGAATCTATCCTCAAACAACAAATCTATCTAGCCTTAGGATGGAATCTCATCTACAACATGAGAGGGTTTGTTGAGTCTAAATATGTGTTCTTTATAAAGTGTATTTATTCCAGAGGCGTTAAGTTGAAGAACAAATCATGTCCTAGTAAACTTGAAGTGTGGGATTGCACATTATGCCTTTTAAGTTATATCAATACATGTGTAAATGGAATAAAACTGAGATAAATCTTAAATGAGTAGTATCGGTTGTCTTATGACCAATTTTCAAGTACTGCAACAGTATAGTGTTAATCTTATCCAAAAAATGGTTGTAGTTATATAACATCTCGAGAGAAGACTACAAATCGAACTCACAAATCGAGAGAGAAGACCAGAACGTGAGCTTTAAACCATCATACTAAATATAATTTCTAAATAAGGTGAAGGAGCCAAGGCCAAAGAGACATCATAGTTATTGAAAATTGCAGAGCACAAGAGGTTATAGATAATCAAGACTTAAATTTGTCCCTACACCAAATTAACTTGGCTCTGAGCGACACCATGTTCCTCTAGATATTTTCAGTCACAATTAAAACTTTAGAACCACCATAGTTCTGTAGCTAATTAATATTATTCTATAATTTGATTTTCAAACAATATAAATAACTAATTAAAAAAAATCTAAAATGTAATTTTTAATACAAAAATTTGAAATTTTCAACTTGAATGTTGAAGGCCTCTAAATTTGCACCCAAATTCAAGAAATGTTATTTTCAAAAAAAACGTAAGCAAGTAACTTTATTTTGTGACAACTTTGATGCAAAAATGAGTCACATGAAGATTTCACCAACCTCACGCACAAAAAAGTTATTGATTTTTCAATCTCATGCAAAAAGCATCACTCAAATTTTCACCGACATGGGAAAAAAGTCTCAATTTGAAACAAAAAGTGATGTTAAACCTCGATTAGCCCCAATTGCCCTTGATTGAACCAATAAACCAATTTGATTAACTATGCAATTGGGTCTAAACCATGTGAAACTAATTGCAATCAATTAGTATGAAATGAAGCTTAATCATCCCAATTGCACGAATGGTTCACTTTATCAAGTAATTGGTTAAATTAAAAGCATAAGTGGGGTTGATGAAGCTCGTGCCTTTAATCACAAGTGGGGTTGATCGAATCAATCAAGTTATCGGTTTGGTAGATTTTGCACAATTGGGGCTAATCTAGCCTTGCTACCCTGCAGAGTAATATGGCACCCCAATGAAGGGTGAGGGTTCCCCCATCGGCAAGCCCAATTGCAACCAATTACAGTGAATTGGGACTTGATTAGCCCCAATTATGTCAAGTAATTGGTTCAATTAGATTTGTGGGGATCGATTAGAGTCAATAACACATTTGATTAATTTAATTGGATAACTAATTTAATTAGGATCACATATGGGATAATCAAGCCCTACAATCATAATGATAACTGCTTAGCGTGAATTCCCACAGATCCCACACTTCTCCAATTCTTTGTGGTCCACATTCTAAGGGTTTTTTGGGCCAAGAAGATACCCATGAACTTGCATACTAGAGTTTTATTCTTAAGTTCTCATTAATAGTGTTCCAACTTTTTCACAACAAGGGGGGCTCTAAGAGGTTATACATCCTTTGTAAACAACCATTCTTCTTCCTAATTGATAAGTTGGGCCTTGCGATTGTCTTCTTTGTATATATATTTATAAAAAGTTGCAAATTGTGATGATCTTCCTTGTAAAGCTGTTTTGAATCATTGGAGACATGTTCATAGTTGAGGGAGGATTCTCATGGAGAAGGGGATGATGAGGAAGCCATTGTCGATACAAGGAATATGCTTGGGATATCCAAACAGCACTTAGTTGGAGAGGAGGGAAACACTCAGTTTGAGAAAAGGGGGTAAGAGCAGATAAAAGTGCAACACAGCATGATTTCTTTAGATAACCTAATAAATCCATAACTCATGTAACTTAAATGAAGTACAAAAGAAACTTCATTATCCAACGAGATTATATGTATTTAAACAAATATTTGCAATCATGATATAGTTCATTAATATTGTTTTTAAATAGAGCCTCTATTTTCTTAAACAAAAAGAGACACAATTATATATACACAAAACCTTATAAAATCTTTTAAAAAAACTTATTAGCCAAATTCATCTTATAGAGAAGATATATATATATATAAAAGTAAATTTTGGGGATAGATTATGGGCTTGATTTGTTGAGGATTTCATTTTACTATAATATTTATCTATCCAACCCATATCTCTAGAGAGTATATAATGGCAAGGGTATATTACTTGCCCTCCAAACTAACTTCAACTACCAATATGAAAAATACTCTAGTAAAATATTGTGGAGGGAACCTTTAGTTTTATCCCACAAGTGGACTGCCATTTGTCTAAGATCTTCCTTCAAATTTTACATGCAATTGATTTTTAAAGATCTACAACAGATTCTCACGTCAATGATCACTATTCAAAGATTTACAGCTGATTCTCGTTTCACATGATTTTACAAAGAATTTGTGACCATGACCCATGAAGCTCTCTTCTCCCAAAAAAGAAAAAAAAAACATAGAACAAACCACAAAATATTATATTCTTCAAAGAAATGTCAATGAATGTGAATATATGAGAGATGGTTTTGGAAATTCTCTTTAAATTACCCTGTTCCTGAATGGTTGTCATGGCCGTGGTTGTACATTCAATCTTGCTAAGCAGTAGAGTTCATCGTCATTAGGAAAATGATCCAACAATAAAACGTCTGGATGATCATTCAGATCATCAATGTACCCAAACCAATAAATCACCAATCCTGGGCCAAATCTGTTTACATACCTGCATTAAAGCAACAAAATTCATCAAAATATTTAGGGATTAAACCATGCATTCCTTGAGGTATTTATCCCCAAGAGTAAGGCATTAAAAGTCATCGTGTTAGAAAGAATTAGGTAATTCTCAAACACACACACACAATTCTGGGGTAGGCAAAAATCAAATTTACAAGCAGAAAGGTTTCCAAGCTCAACTTCTAGCAAATTATGAGGACATGTTAGTTAATTACTATCTCATCCCATACTGGCTCATTTCAAGGAGCTCATGCTCAACCAAGTTGACCTAAAAGGGCCTCAAGTTGGGTTCCGTGACACCTCTTTCCCCTCGAGGTACTTGTATGACATCCTATAGGCCTCAATTGGAAGACCAACTTCTATAAAATTATGAGGTCAGGTTAGTGGGCTAGTATCTCCTCCCCTATTGGCTCATTTCAAGGAGCTTGTGCTCAACCACCCTCAAATCAGGTTTCGTGACACCTCTCTCCCCATGGGAGACTTGTTTTTTAAATAAAAGAGAAGGTTGTATTAAAAAGAAAAATATTTGCAAACATCCAAGTTTGATACCATTTAGGTTACAAGAGACTTGAGGACAAGCTGAATTGCCATAATAATATTCCAGCTCCTACGCTTCACAGCAGAAAAATACAAAGCAGTCGCAAACAAACTAAAAAATCCAAAGAGCAAAGACAAACTACAATTAATTACATAGTCAAGTGCTAACATAATATAGCTGGCTGTTGTTCAGTCTGGTATGACGAATTACAAACACAAAAATACTGATGTTTATAAAAATTGCCTGGAAAATAGTGTTCTTGTTTGTGCAAGGTGAGCAGCATGAAAAAATGACATCATTCATTTGACCCTCTTCTTTGGCTGTGCGAGGAGTAGATATACCTTAGATGCTCATCAACCATGTCTTGAGCACCAACTTGAGGATTCCAGGCTGGGCTTGCAGAGCTCAAGCTCCAAGTACCTCCTCTTATAGTCTCTTCTACTGAGCTCTCGGGTTGAACTGATTGTCTTTTAAAAGAGGCTTGTTAAACATTGTATTGAATTTTTTCAGCCAACCTCTTTATCTCCCTCATCAGTGAGGAGTTGGTCTAATGGATTGATACTAATTTGAAGTTGACGAAAGTTGTGACTCATGTAGTTAAAGCATTCCTTGTGTTGCAGAATGGATTCCTACAGAAATAAGATGCAATATTTTGTGTTGATGGATAAAAGCAATCAAGAGGGAGTTTATTTTTCCCATCAAAGAGATATCAATCCCTTTGTCACAGATCTTTTTACCTGTAAGATGCTCCTAGTGATCGTTTGGAGGGCAATGATTAAGGAAGAATTATCTTTGGGTTTTTCAGTGGATTTTTTGGGATGGACATTGGGGGTTTTCACTTGGAAAGGTCTAGGGGGTTCAAATGTTTAGCTTGGAATCCATAATGGCTTTTGTGATAGAATGGGAATGGGCGTGCACCCCTGGAGAAGTGTTACTCTGATTATCAATCCCATACCCAAGAATAAACATCTATTGAAACCTAGAATGCTGGTTAAGATTCAGATGTTGGTGTAAAGCTTTGCAGCAGACATGACTTTAATGGGCTGAGGGATTCTTGGAGGGAGATGGGGCATTCAAAATTAGGTATAAAAAAAGGCAGAATGCAGGTTGAAATTATATACAAATGCTCCTGAACTGAATAGCTTCACATGTTGGGCTTGGATGTCAGTCATCTCCCTATTGGCTACCACCTTAACAAACTCTTCATCATCTATGCTTACTGGGTTGCTCTCTCTGAATGGAGCTGTAGTCTCCATTGTATGAGCTACATTGTTTGTCATGGCCATTCTTCTTTCATTGTACTTTTTTCTCCTAAGATAAGCTTACAACACCTTTTGGGGGGTGGTAAGACACTTGCATTTGCAATAGAAAAGTGTCCCTTATATAGATTTTTAAATTAACCTGATGCTCTTATGTTTCTAAGTGGCCATGACTACTGTAGTTCCCGATGCAAGCAGGACATGTTGAAGATTCCTTAGGAATTGAGGGTATTCCTATCAAGAAAATCTTTAAATCGAAACCCTAACCACGCCAACAGAAAATTACGAAGTTGAAAGTTTTCATCCTATGAAATTCCATTAGTTGGAGGGGTTGTCCTGATAGGCTCTCCACATTGACGGTTTCATGGTCTATTTGTTAATTGGGTTTGCTTATGTGGGTTTCAAATACAAGCGCATCGTTTGAATCTTGATTGACCTCCATTCTTTCTCTAGTAGGTGAATTAGAATATTTGCACTTTGATATGAAATGAATTTTAGTGAAAAATGTAATGAAATTACTTAGATTTGAATATCGGTAGCAATAGAACACCAAAGAACACCAAAATATAGAGAAATGATCACAAAATGCAAGTGGAATGACTTAGCCACTTTGAGGGGGCAACCTCCAAACCATACAATAAGACTCAAGTGCTCAATATGATGCTAATATCCTACTCTCTAACTCTTGTATATACCCTACTATGCTATCCAAAGCCCTAAGGCCGACCCACTAAGCATATGAAAGCATAAATAAATATGATATGACATGATAAGAGATTATGTTAGCCATAGGTCAGCTATCCATATCCCGATATATGACCTAGGGTTAAGGGCATAACAAAAAAAATTCAATTCCTTGTGGAATTGTACCTTTGGCATGAGATGAACCAACCTTTATTCCATGCCAGTCTTAGTTGAGGACACTAAATGTTGGATGAGAGGAAGCTATGTAATAAAAGCAAGGTGTCATGCAAAACATTTTCATGGGGAACAAAGTAAGAACCTAGCATTGGATGCTTATGAGGAATGGGTAAGGCACTGTTAAAATGTCTTGGCCATAAGCAATGAACACATGGATGAGGGAGAGTGATGCATATAAAAACAAAAAAAAAGATGAAGAATCACACTCGAATCAAACTAGGACAATAAGATGAAATAACAAAAGATACACAATGGATTTAAAACTATCCATTGCACCCAAATTTGCAATGGATGTGCCAATAGGGATGTCGAGCAAAGAGTATACAAAACAAGAACTTGTTGTGGGGCGTGAAATGCAAATATGGGCAAAACAGGCTCCACCATTAAGAAAATATATTGATATGGAACATAGCCATTGCTCTTTCTTACAGATTTGAACATACACAATATCTTGTATTTTTTCCATAGCGCTGGAAAGAAAAACAAGTGGATAAGTGACGGTCCTTCAATGAACAAACCCTTGAGAGTGCAATGAAATTCAAACCATGTATATCAATGTTCTCAACGTCAATTCTTACCTTCTGCAAGGTGGGGCCTTGCGATTTGCATATTGTTAGAGCCCACCCCATCATAAGGGGTATCTGTTTGTGGTTACCACAAGTAATGGGAACTATTGGTACACATTTTGGATTTACCAGCATCCCATGGTGGCCAATATAATTTTTGAACTTGGTAGGCACGAACATTAGCAATTCTTAGGGTTTTGTGCCAAGTCTATAAACAATAGCAAGAACTTGGCTAAGAGCGACATTTACTAGCTCAACACCCACCCACAAATTGATAGTAAGCATAAATTTAGACTTGTGCATTAGAGTACATTGGCTTCTAATTAAGCATCATCATGTTCTGACGAGGTTTTTTCTTGTATGGTACATGCAATTATCGCACCTATTAACTTCAACATTTTTTTATTATGCATGGAAACCAAATTGTTAGATGCATACAAGTGTATTGAAGAATGAAATGAACCTTGTTGTTCTAGTGACAAGGAGGCATCGGTTTGAGACATGATAAGGTTTGTTTTTGGCTTTGTATTCCTAACGTTGAACCAAAGGTCACAAAAAGTAACCTGACATGTGTTGGAATTTTACTAGTGAAAAATTGTGTCTAGTGTGACAACTATAGTGAAATTGTGCCAAAGAAATGTTCCCTGTGACTTTTGCATACATTGGTATGCCTTACTTGGGTGGTGATTAGCATAGGTCACCAACAAGAATAATTGAACTCTCACCAAATGGAAAGATTTTATGTTGGGGGAATGTTTTGCTTAGCCATTGGTCAATGCAAAACAACCACCTTGGGCCTGTGAAGCTCAATTCATCAATGAGAATGTAGCGCACATGCCTTAAATATTCTTGAAAAGTTCCAATCAACATTTTAAAACCAGCCAATTTGACCGGTTTGAAAGAAAATGTCATCGATCAGCAGGCAAATTGGCTCGGGGGACCATTTCCATACCAAACTAGCAAATTCGGTTACAAAGCAATCGATTCTGCTTCAAAATGGTCTGAACCGATCATGCACACTAAAAGCAACAACTAGACAAGAAAAAATCATTTTTTTTATAAAATCCAACTTTGATCCCAATGACTTGGGGTGGATGGCTTTGAATGATGAACCATTAATAGCTCCAAACATGCCAAGCACTAGTCGTGCTACTAAAACTACTGCAGAAGTCACTGAGAAGTCTGACGAGTCTGAGCCACAGAAGCATGATGACATTAATGAGGATGAGGATCCCATTCCCAACAATGGTTATGAGTTTGATGATTGATCATTGATATCAAACATGTAGTAGCTTGTAGCGTGTCGCTTTTTAGACTCTAGTGGCCATTTAGAACCTACTTGTTCATGTATTTTGTTTCGGATATGTAGCACTTGGTGCCATTTTGCTATATTTACCCTTACATGGTATATACGTGCGAAAACATTACATATTTTGTGTCTAATTATTTGGAATCATGGTTTAGAATCTTTAAAATATATGGCTTTCATTAAAATTTTAAAATGTTATGCCTTTTTTAGTAAATTGGTCTGATTCTGGTCTAAGTCTAATTGGGCCCTCAATCGGTTTTGAGTCCAATTCTGACTAATAAACATTAGAACTTCCAATTGCTTAACCCTCGAGGGGTATCATCTCCTTTATAGATATGCAAACACTCACACGTAAAGTTGATGCATTAATATTGAAGGTTGCAAATCTAGTTGGGGCAAACAATAATGAGGGTGAGTTGTTATGCCCCTATGTGCAAACAATGCAAGCTTGACGGTATTTATGAGGTATGACTTGCATGTACTAAGAGTGTTGTAGACAATCATTTTCAACGGGAGCCCTATATCATTTTGAGAAAAATGAAGGTCAATGTCAAATGCAAGGAGTTGTGCAGCTGATGAAGTGTTCGAAGTAGGTATGATGGAGCAATCAAGTTGGGGGATTTGATGGCTTGCTCAATTCAACTCTATAAAGGAGTGGGCAATGGTGTGCAATGATGGGGAGACAACATTATTTCTCTAGTTATAGGTGATATCAAAGTCGCAACGGCCAAGCATGTCCATCTCACTCATTGGCATGTCATTGTTGGGGTGGAAGCTGAGAAAATAGTTGTCATTTGGTAAGTTCATGAAAACCATGTTCAAGCATGTCATCATCAACAAGATCAGCATCAAGAGTTTGGTATTACAAGGTGGTGTATGGTCAACGTGCCGTGGATGGTAGGAAGCACTAATGCCCTCACAATTTGCAATGATCTCTTCAATGGAGGCATGGATGTCTACAATGATGTCGCAAAATGGTCTGTACAATAGAAGTTCACTCCAACAAAATCACCCATAGCAAGCATAATCTTTAGGTGGAACAACAAAGTAGCAAGGTAAGACACGAACAATGGATGCCACCTCCCTCTTCTTCCATTTGTGGTCGCTACGACAATAGTTGTAAGACCAACATCTTGCAATTTCAAAAAGTGATAATGACTAGTGGGGAAGGGCATGTATTGTATGTATCAATGAATCTTGACCCCAACTACATGTAACAAGGGGGAGTTTTGTGATAAATAACAAGCCTCCTACAGACCAATGCCACGGTCAACATCATTTTCAGTTAAAAGTTTACGGCAAGCATTCAAGGTAGGGTCATGTAAATATGCGCCCTCTAAGGTTCTAGTCAGCATATCGTAATAGCTTTTCGACCTCACTGCTTTTGATGCATACTTAGAAAGTACAACATGTCAGGAGAGAACGGGTTGGCAATCAGCATTTTCCCTTTGTGGATATTCAACATGTCATCATTACAGGAAGGACTATACTTTTTTTGCCCAAAAATGTCAATGCCCAAAGAAGATGCTCTATGTAATTTCCAATGGGCATTATACTAAATTAAGTAAGACACCTATTGCACTCCAACAAATCTCTCACTCTCCCTCTTCACATGCCTTTAAGTGTCATTCATCTTGAGGTTAGGCCCTCATATGTTTCAAAGAAATGAGGCTAGTTATAACTCTTGAGCAAAATTTAATCTTTAGCAAAATAGTTAGACCTCCAACCTTGTTATGTAAGCCAACAAAAATAGCTCAAATCAAAGCATATTATTAAAAACTCCACAAATAAATATATTGCTAAAGACATTTTTATTCCAACTCCTCGTCTTACTCTTGAGTATTTGAGAGTTTGGAGGCAAACCTATACATAAAATTGTCTTTGATGTAGTTTCCTTCTTCCTACCATTGTGATGCATGAACATCCAAGTTCACGAGTAATCTTGTGCCACCCAAAAACATTTAGAGTTGGCAGATAAAAACTTGTGTAATGTCACACCACTCCTAAGAAAGTCGCACAAAGAACCTTGGCCTTGTCTTCTGCAAAAGCCTGCCCAAACCGTGCAAAACTTCATGACCAGCATAAAACACCAAGACACATAACATTGCCAAAGTCGAGCAAGCCTACCTATGTCATGCAACATTTGCCTTGTCCGTGTAAAGTTTATATGTGCAAAGATATTTCCAGCCCGAATGGCTACAAATGTGCGCATATATGTGCAAAGATGCAAAGTATGTTGATTGGCAAAAGGGAAGAGTCAGAACGCAAGGTTATATCAACCACTACCAATGCCTAAGAAACCATGGGAGCATTTCAGTATGGACTTTGCTTTGGAATTACCCAAAACACAAAGGGGTCATGATTCTAACTTTGTTGTGGACAGATTCTCGAAAATGGCTCATTTTATTGCTTGTAAGAAGACGAATGATGCTATGCATATTGTTAACTAGTTTTTTAGGGAAGTTGTGAGACTGCATGGATTCCCGCACACAATAGTATCTGACAAAGATACCAAAATTGTGGTCCACTTTTGGCGAATGTTGTCGAATAAACTGAACACAAGGTTACAATTTAATTCTGCATATCACTCATAGATAGATGGCCAAACAAAAGTTTTCAACAGGAGATTTAGCAATTGGATGGGATGTTTGGTAGGAGAGAAGGCAAGAACATGGGATTTAGTTATTGCGCAAGCGGAGTTCGCATATAACCCCGTCAATAGAAGCACTAGGAGTCCCATTTTTGTGTGTAGAACAAGTCCAATGAATTGCGGAGCTGACAGAGTTGTTGCAAGAAGAGGAGAGAAGTGAGGAAAGCCTTCCCACAGTACATGAACGAGGTACACAAACAAGTGTGCAAACCGTTGGAAAAGAACAACACGCAATACAAGGAATGCACAAATTTGCAAAAGAGTCACTTAGAGTTTAAGGTCAGAGATTTTAATTCTTCTAAAGAAAGATTCCTGTGAGGAATGTATGATAAACTCAAGTGGAAGAAGATTGGACCGTGCAGAGACCTAAGGAAATTATGGAGAATGCATATGAGTTGGAGGTGCCATAAGCAAGAGACAGGGGGGTCAAAGAAGTTTCTTAGCTTATTGAAGCAAAGATTGCTAGACTTGGTCATTCCATTTCAAACCTTCGGAAGCCCGCTTGAGCAAGAGCTCAAGCTTCTTCTTACCCGGGGTGTTTGATGCAGAGCATTTGGGTTCACATGCAATCATACACCACCCAAAAATATTTAGAGTTAGCAAATAAAGACTTGTGCAATGTCATGATACTCCTAAGAAAACCACACAAAGAACCTTGGCCTTGGTCTTCAACAAAAGTATGCTCAAGCCGCACAAAAATTCATGACCGACACCAAATGCCAAGACGCATTACGTTGCCAAAGCCGCACAAACCTGCCTATGCCATACAATGTTTGCCTTGTCCATACAAAGATAGACCTAACCGTGCATCACTATGATTAGTCGTGCATAACCCCACATGCCATGCAATACTTGCATGCAAGTATTCAAGTTGTGGAACACTAAACTTGATCAAAACAGCCACGCATGCCTTCTGCAGACCGTCGATGCTTACCCAATGCAATTATATATTGTGGAAGCCATCAAACACTATCAATGCCACGGAAAGACACATTCCTATGGGATCATTCCCATTCGTTTCAATGATGAGATATGTGTCTTACAAAATCGCCTATCAACATTGATATAGTTAGCAAAGAATAATGTGGTTCTTGATTTGTCTATTTCAGAAATGGACCAACAAAATGATCCACTTGAGCTCAATCCAACAGAGGGGAACTTTTGAAGCTAATCAATGTCCCTAAAAGGTGACCTGAGGAATATTCCGCAGGGGAAGCTTTACTTGTTGAAGGTGTATAGTTCTCCCACCAAAGCTTTTGTGACTTTTATAAATATAAGAGATCTGCGAAAATGTAAAATAATCAACACCACCAAGAGAGGTCGAATTCCAAATTAAGGAATCAAGGGGACTGAGAGTGTGAACCAAGTGTGGTTTTGTAGAATCTTTGCAAAGTCTATAAGCTTAGGATAGGTCTAGGATTAAAATTTTTATAAAAAATCTTGTAGAGTCTTGGGCATAAGACTGATTGAAGTGTTCAGTCATTGTGCCTAAGTCTGTAATCTTTACTTACATTAATAGAGAAACTTTGTTGTTTTACTTATTAATACTTGTGACTAAGATTTTGCTTCAGTGAGATCTAACTCTATTAGTGGTTGCACGGTGCAAAAAGTCCCTTCATTGAGAATCTTGATTGGGACTGCATCACATTGTTGGAATTTGGATTTTTTTGTATAATTCTAGATAAGTGAACCATATACTCTCAAATAAAATCTAGATTGTTTTTGTTTGCATATTCAATAGGATTTCAAGTACTATGGGCCAATGATTAGAGAAAGTAGTGTCCCCTTCCTTTGCATACTGAATAGAATTTCCAGTACTGTATGATAATAATTGGAGACGGTAGTGTCCCCTGACTGGGATTTTACAAGATCCAATTAGGGGAAAGAAGAACTCTATCTAGTTTTTCGGAATATAGTTATTTCCTTTTTCCAAGTAAGGACCCTTGAGAAAAATCCATATCAATTCCTATTTGTATCTATGGGGTCAATTGGGACATCGCCTATTTGAAAATTGAATCCTCTTCCTCCCTTCTTTTCATCTACTGATTTAATGGAATTTAAGTAGCTCATAAGGATGATTTTCTCTGACCTCTATGTAATTACCCAAGCTTTAGGGGATTCAAAGAAGATGATCCAGTAATTCCCATGAGGAGAGATGTAGATGTTAACCAAATCACAAAAAAAATCCTAAAGTTCATTAGAAAACATAATGGTAGATACTCCCCAAGGGCGGATAGTACGTGACTAAACCACATACCTTGCCAAGTCCCATTGAATGGAGTGTTTAGTTTTGCTGCAGGAGTAAAGATTTTGGGATCTCCATACACCAGAGTACTTTATTTGCTTCAAATTGCTTGCTCAAGTAGTTTATTGCATCATGATCAGGTTTATCTTGTCATCTTTGAACAGCTCTTCGAGCAAGAAGCATTTGTTGGAAGTGCCTATCCCCCTCGAGTTTCAGGAGAGCAATTGCATTATGATGACTGCATGGAAGTTGAGGTGCTCACTTCAATATTTTCACCTGCATCTTTCTCTTAGGGGATTTCTTCCTCCTTGTAGTCAAAATGAATAACATGATGAGCTCTGGAGGCTTTTTTATGTGGGATTCAGTATTGATGGCTCCTAGATTTGTATGTGTATAGGCAAAATGTCCTCTTGAGAGTGAAAGGCAGGTTTCCTCTTACCTTTTCTTTGTTGGTTTTTAATCTCTGTTATGGATTGGAAAATATTTTCTTTTTCTTTGTTTTCTAAGTTAATATCAATGACAGCGATTTATTATTGTTTGAATATATCATCTGTGTAAACCAAATCAGGCATGGAAACTACATATTCCATCTTTGTTGCTATTGTATCTGCAAGAATGTCATAAGGTTTGACCAAGTTGATGGGATTTACCTTATTAGCTTTGGGCTTTCATTTTATAGTATAAGCCCTTTGGAATTTTTCCTATAATTATTTGAGTTGGCTTGAAATTTTGTTATGTTGGGTTTGTTTTTGCTAATAGCTCAAGACCTCCTTGATACTTGCACTTGATTGTGCAGATGAACCGGTTTCTTGTATATCGTGTTTTATATTATTGATGTTCAAGGGACAAACTCTTGCCAAATAGCCATGTTCAAAGTAAAATCTGCCCCTTAATGGGATATTCCTATGAACTATGCGTAGTTCCCATTTGATATCTGCCGTTTCCAAACAAGAACATGTTAGGTAGAAGCTAATGTAATTCTATGCTAACACGAATCCTTCCATAGTTAAGAACTCCTCTTTGATTTGTGAACTTTGATGCAGTAATGTACTCTTTGATAGCTCCTTCAATTTTTCTTAACACTGATTCTTGCCAATACTCGTTGGCCACAAAGGGGAGCCTGCCCCAAACTAGGAGCATACTGGGGAGATCTTCTGTGAGCTTGAAAGCTGGGGACCAATGTCCTATGAACAAACTAACTTTCTTCGTAAACCAAGGTCCTCCGTGGAAGACTTGATTTCTTTCTTGTTTGCTCGAAAGTAGTCAGAAAAGTACCCTTTTGGCATCATGAGGAAATCTGCTGAGCCATTTGATTTCCAGTTCTCCTAGATCCAGATCTGCAATGTTATGTGCCTAGGTTATGCTCCCATAAACCTACAAATCAGAACCTTTTCTATTAGGTGCCATAATATATTCTCCATTGTGTCCATCGAGGGAAAGTAAGCCTTTTGATGGTCATTTAGGCAGGATACTATAGTAAGCTACGAAGTTCTTCCTTGCTTCAATTTTTTTCTCCTGAACTAAATAACAGACATGTCAGCCTGCAGGTGTTGCAAAATGTTTGTTCTGGTCCTTCAAAACTGGCAATCACAACCTTGGTAATCACAATGTACCTTCATTCTATTTTATCACCATTGTTCTTCACTTCTATGACATCCTTCAGACCATGTTCACAATCATTTTGATCACAAACAATGTCCTCTTCAAGTATTTTCCTCTCACATTTGCCTTCATGTTTCTTATGTGTTTCATCCTTCGTCTGCAGATCAAGTCTTTGTCATCAAGTCTTCAATGCACGAAAAAAATCAGTCTCACATTTCTTGATGCAATCGCAGTTAGGGGTCCCAATGAAGAGATACCTTAGACCATGCAGCCCAAAATTTCAGAGTTAGATCTCACCAAAGCAAGATCTCAGGCACAACATTAAAAAGAAACAATGATAGCTTCTTCTATTAATATAAGGAGAGATTCCAGACTTAGGCACATTGGTTCCACACTTAATGGCAGTCTTATGACAAGACTCTGCAAGAATGCCAATCCTATGACTTATCCTATCCTAAGCTTGCAGACACTACTAAGCTTCTATAAAAGCAAACTTAGCTCAACTGCAAATGAACAGATCTCTTTGATCTCTCAACATGCCTTACATGTTCACTAGTCCCTTCTATATAGAACCTATCAGGAACTCGAGCGGGAGAATAAAGATATCTTCGCAAGTGAACATACTCACAAATATTCCTCAAGATGCCTCCAAATCACCATTGATCTCCTCAACCGGTTTGCAGGTAGCTTCCCATTAAATCATCTCCATTGGATCAAGCTTTACCAGATTGCTCAGTTTGTACTTGGGTGAGGAAAACAGAAAGGCCAATGTGCTCTCCCCCCGACTGTAACAATGTTGACAAGAGATTCTGTCAGACCCAGATCTCATCATGACGGCATCAGCAAGTGCTCAGGGCGTGCAGTTTCACAAGACTTTGCAACACTGACAATGCATTGTGGCATTAGCAAGGCTTTGCAGCATTGTACAAGACTTCATGGACAACGCGAGCAATTACGGGTTAGCACAAGGCATGAGCAGTTACACGAGAGTTTGGGCAAGTGTTCACGGCATAGAGCTTTGTTTGGCAGTTATGCACATCTCATGAGGCACTTTGTGGTATTGCTTGGCATTGATAGCATACTACGGCATTCATAGTTTTGTGCAACATTAAAAGAGTAACCCTTCGCAATATAGTAGTTTCGCGTGGCAAGATGGGTTATTGCAACATATGCACCGTGCTTTGTAAGGTAGCACGGGATTGTGCAAGTCTTCATTGAGTCTCTATTTTTTTTGGTTGACATAGCATTGCAAGTGAACCCAAACGCTCCTATATCCTATACCTTGGGTACGAAGAAACTTGAGCCCCTACTTAAGAATGCTTCTTATGTCTTCAATGGAGCGATCAAGTCTAGCAATCTATGCTTCGCTAAGCCAAGGCACATCCTCAACTTCTCTACCTCTCCATTTCACCAAATATTCTTTATGTTCCTTTTTGTGCATTGTCTTCACTATGCATTCATCCAGAATGTGTTCAATTTCTTCACGCTTCTACTATGGTAATTGATGTCTCCAATCTACTTTTGTGCGGTCTACTTCGCCACTTATCTGCCCCTCAAAGTATGGGTATAGATTTGTTACATTGAAGGTAGGTGAAATGTCTATTCCCTATAATAGGTCTATCTCATATGCGTTCTTTGCAAACTTCTTCAGGACTCTGCATGGTCCGATCTTCCACTTGAGTTTGTCATATGTTCCTCTTGGGAAACTCTCTTTGCACAGGTGTGCAAGAACCATATCTCCAACCTCAAACTCAAATTCTCTCCTCCTCAAGCCTACTGTTGTTTGCAGTGCACATTACTCTACTCCAATTGTTGTGTACGCTCATGCACCTCCTTTATGTACTACGAAAAGTCTATAGATTCTACACTTTTTCCTTCTTCTTGCAGTAAGTCTCATAATTCCTCTTCGACTCACTCCATACACAATCTAGAAAGGTGACTTCCTAGTGCTCCTACTTACATAATTGTTCTAAGGAAACTCCACATGCACAAGGACTGGATCCCATGTCCCTGCCATGGTTCTTGTTAATAAGTTTTGTTTGGCCATTCATCTACAAGTGATAACCATAACTGAAATGCAACTGTGTTCAATCTAGTCCACAATGTGCGCCAAAACTGACCCACAAACTTAGTATATATGCCCATACAATACTGCACAGAAATTCATGCGATCTCACAACATACCTAAAAAAACAAGTTAGTTATATGTGTAGCATTATTGCTCTTCTTATAAGCAATAAAATAACTCATTTTTTACAAACTATCAACAACATCAAAGATAGAATTATGATCCTTTGCGTTCTAGGAAACACCAAAACAATATTCATACTCAAATGCTCCCAAGGTTTCTCATGTACTAGAAATGGTTGATATAACCCTACATTCTAACTTCTCCCCATTGCTAACTTGCATACTCTGCATCTCTGCTCATATCTGTGCACATCTATATCTATCTACACCAAAAGTATCTCACTTATTTGCACCAAGGTCTTATCTTTTCCAAAGTGCCCTGCTAATCCTACATAGAATTTCTCTTGGATCAAATTATCCTTCATTAATCCTCACATCACATATAACTATGTGCCTTTAAACAACCCTTCCTGAAAGAATTAGTTTAACTAAGGCGTGCAATCGACACTCATTAAATCTACACATGTTCTATGCTTCTCCAAAATCTTCATCTTCCACGTATAGTTTCTTCATAGATTTGAATTGTACTACTTCCACTCACATCTCACTAAGACACGTCTTCTATACAATGCATCTACAACTTTGTTTGACTTCTCGCTTATGTGCTTCAACACAAATGAATAACTCTGCAAAAATTAAACCCAATTAATGTGTTTTTGATTCAACTTCCTCTTGCTATTTATGAACTACAATGCTTTGGTGGTCTATGTACAACACAAATTCCATGAGCAATAAATAGTGCCTCAACTTCTTTAGAGTTTGCACTACGGCATAAAACTCTTGACCATAAACTGAATATATTTTTCTCACATCACTCAATTTCTCCCTAAAAAATGCAAAGTGTCTTCTCTCATAACTCGTCACAACTCAAGTGGTTTTTATGCTAGCATCACAATCAACCTAAAAGACTATATTGAAATCAGGCAAGACCGACACTAGTGGCAATCTGACCTTCAACTTCTAAAATCCATATTTTGTGTCTATGGTCCACGCAAACTCCTTATCTCTCCAAGTCACTTATGTGATCAGTGCACAAATTCCATTGAATCCTCTGATGAACTTCCCATAGAAGCTCGTTGATGGGTCATTGTAACTTCCAATCATTTAATCAACTTGTTCAAATGTTGATGTCATTATAAACCATGGTTGTGTTCAAGGATGTATGCAGAGAAGTGATATGCAACTTGGTACTATGGTGGTTCTCTTTTTTGGGGGGGTTTGTTTAGTATCCGTTTCCCTGTTCTCTACAAACTACTGAAAGCAAGTACAAGTCTAAACTACTGAAATCTTTTAACTACCACACGGAAGACAGAGTATATCAAATGCATCTACGCTACTGAAACAGAGTTGCTAAATAAAATGTGTATTAAAGGAAATGTTTGCTTGAGATGAAATACTTGCTGAAATCAAATACAATAAAGGAAAAGTGCTAAACAAAGAAATTGAAGATTGCATTCAAATAGTTATCAAACCAAGATACTGAAATTGAAACTAATCAAGTGTAAAGATCTTGCATGAAATACCAATCCTCCAATCTTCTCAATTGAGTGGGCCCTTGCTCTACTTCAGAATGGAGGTTCTCAACACAAATGTATACTCAAAACAGCATGTATTATATTGATCAAAATTTCTTCACATACTCCACCTATGTCACAAGGTTCTTGTTCAAGTTCATGTTCGTGTTCGGTGAGGATAAAATTCAAAAGAAATTCGCTAGTCAATGAAATTCGGCGAAAAATTTGTGAATAAGCTTGAAGAATATAATTTAATATTAAAATAAAATTTATATATTTAAGCTTTTAAATTAAAAAACGAATCTAATTAAAATCCATTTATAATACTAATTTCAAAACCCAAAATATTTATTAATTTATGGTAATATCTAAATTCTAAAAATTAAACTTAATACTAATCGAACTTAGAAATATTAATAAAAAAATAATATATAAATCAAATATGTGAAAATAAAAATATTATGTACAATATTTATAAACATTAATGTTAAAATTTTAAATGATTCAATTTTTGCCAAAATCATTATATGTGTGTTAAATTAAAATTAACAACAAAATAACAATTAATTTAAAAAAGCTAATAAATGAAGTTCATATTTTAAAATTAAAATTAGAAAGGAAAAACTAATAAAAAAGTTAAACTATTTTTAAAAAGCTACGATTTAATAGTAAAGCTTAATAGTTAAAAACAAAAAACAAAAACTATTCCAACAAACCTAAAACCTATACTAAAGCTAAGTCGAGATAATAATAATTACAAACTTTAACCTATTTCATTTTTATTTTTGTTCCTATCATGGTGAATACAGATCTGAGATTATAGAGCTGGATATTGAGCAGCGTGAATACAAATTATGGAGCAGCGTGAATACAGATTATGGAGCAACAATAAGCGAATGGAAAATTTAAAAATTTTAACATATTTCTACATGGCCGCTATCAGCGAAAGAATCACAAATGAAGCTTATAGTGACTTTGAACAAGAAATAAATGATTGTGAAAGCCCTAACGCAGTTTGCTCTTAATTTCTAAACAATTTTAGGTTTTCTTTTAAGTAAATCTCTCTGAAATCATTTCTAAGCGATTCTGTATTTTTCTTTTAAATAAACTTGTCTAAAATCATATTGTACGGATTTCCTAGCGAATTTAGACGAATTTTACTGGTTTTTATGAAGTTTGGCGGATTTAGAATTTCAAGGAAGAAATTCGGTGAACCCTATGACACAGTACTCCACGGTTCAACTGAAAATAACTTCTAACAACTATTGTAAAACTAGTAATAAAACTACTAACTACGAAACAGTTCAAAGGAGGTGTCTTATAGACAGTTGATTACAACGCATGCCACAAATATAGGCAACAGATTTAACCAATAACTTCATAAAAGTTTCATGACACCCTATAATTTTGCTAGAAACAGAGATCCTCGTTTGTAGATGGTTATGGGTCAATCCTCCAAAATGGTGTAGTGGTTGTTGATTCATTCTCCTTGGTTGCAACTACTGAAAATGGAAAAAAATTCACCTAACCAGCCTACATATGTCACCAAATCACTCTACAAAGAAGTTAGTGAAAGTTCCATTTAGTCATTAGTTTGCATAAGACAAAATAAGGGGAAATTTATCACTTTCTACTTTAGATATAACTATTTAGAAAATTCCCATGCATAGATTAACATTTTTAGGAGTAAAAATTATAGTTATATGGATGTTATGATGAGTCAATTTATGGACTCATCATCTCCCCTGCACTTTACCTTTTGCAAGTCCTCGTGTAAACTATCTCTGACCCGATCTCTATCCAAGATGTTGTGCCATATCATATTCTTCAAATTGATCTGCATACTCATTCCTTGTTCCTTTACATCCTTGGGTTTCCAACATAACCTCAGTCCATGCCTTAAAACTTTCATGTGATTGGGGAGCAATGTTTTTTCCAAGTGGTCATGGGGCTAAGGACCAGAGGAGGTCTAACCTGCATACCTAACCCATTCCTTTCTTATACTCATTGTTTCCTTTCTCTCCCAATTACCTGAATAATCTCCACAAGTGCATCCCCTCTTCGCATACTCCAACAAGAGATTATGAGGAGAGATAACTTCTCTTCGTTTCAATGGAAAATTTTAGAGTGTCCCATCTCTTATCACAGGCTGTCATAGCCTTGCCAAAGTTTTGCTGACAGTAAGTTTAAAATTCTTAGACACATTTGGCCAAGATCTCAGATGTGTTTCTACCAATTCTAGCCTAATAATAAAGAGATCTAAAATATTTTTTCATAGACATCATTATGGTGTTGAGGCCGAATATAAAAACAATAGTTTTGTCCCACTGAGTAAAGAGATCGGGTTGTTCCTCCCACATAATCGGATTCCTTACCAATGATTAAAATGATTTCAACTGAAACTCTCCCACTGACAGATTTATAAAGAAATCAGCAACATTTGTAACCAACATGTTATGGAGATAAAATTCACATAATAAGTTTTAAATTTCTAGAGTACAACCTTGATAAATTTGTAAGAATGTTTTTCTGTCAGGAGCCTCATGAGGCTCTCCACCACAAAGTTTATATAACTGCCAAGAATAAAATTATTCTTGAAGAAATAAACTATAAACCAAAGATGGTTTTCTGCAAGCCAAAAGTATACAAGCCAAAGGAAAAACAGACTCAACAATTGTTTCCAATTTACTCTTTGCATTAGAACTTGAATCGGCCTCTTCTTTAAGTTTCTTATTTTCTCCTACCAACTCTTTATTTCTAAGAGATAGTTGGGCAAAATGAGAGGAAAAATCATTCCATGCTTGCAAACCAATATTTTTCTGTCTCTTTAAACTATCAACTTCCACTCTCAAAGCAACTATTTCTTTATCTTTTTCTACACTCTTTTGTACAAACTCATTTTTAAGAGACAAATGAGTTGTTTTCCATGCCTTTTAGTTGTTCTTTCAGAGCGGAAATTTCATCCTGGTGTCGCCTCAAAACTTCATCTCTTTTTGATTTTGTTTGACCAACCTCTTGTGCAATAGTTTCTGTAGCTTTTGTCTGGTTTTCTAGAATTGCAGGCATACTTTCTAGAGCTTCCAAAGGAGTTTTTGGTGCCTCAGCAACATGGATTTGTTCTTCAAGAATGACATGAGTAAATTTGAAATCTCATGACTGTTCTCCTAGGGCAGAGGAATTCTCACTTCCAACAAACTCTTCCAAAATCTAGGTTGCACCTTCATCAGAAAATGTAGGCTGAGAAAATTCATCTTTCTTTGCAGGACCATGCCTTTTTCTTAATGAACTTTGAGTAGGGGTTGACATGGTAGTATATTTCTTTAAAGCTTGAGGCCCAGAGGGCTACTTGGATTTTTTTGTAGGATCTTCTATAAACACAGGGACAGACCGAGGAGCAGATTGAAGCTTAGGCTACGAGCTATGGGTCTGGTTCAACATAAATTGGCGTAGGAGCCCCCTTTACCCTCTTTCTTCTTGGAACTCTCCCCTTTAGTAGCCTTTTCTATTTTCCTCTTGAGGTTTCTTGGAGCCTTGTGTGCGCAAATCAATTGAATAGGCCCTGGGTGCTTAATCACAGCATCACCACCCCCCACTCTTATACTTCTATCCAACTTTTATGACAACATCTGTGAGGTATTCGGGAAGATTCACCTTAAGTTTAGGATTTTCCTTCCTTTCTTCAAATGGGTGAGAATCTTAGTGTATCACCCCCTAATACTGATGATTTCCCATCAAAAATGAAATACCTGTTCACCCAGAAATCAACCTCCCTCCAATGGCCTAGCAAGCTCTCCCTCTTAATACCTTTCTGAATTCCTTGGGGAGTAATGATTATCTCAGGCAAAGTTTCCTCTTCTTCATGAAAAAGAGCTATCAAGTCTTTAAGGGGGGGTTAGTGCCAACCTTAAGCCCAAAATCTAGAAGACTAGATATTGTGCTAACAATGTGGTTGTCTACTTTGATTATTTTCCCTCCTATTCTAGAACAAGTTGCCTCAAAATTTGATAGAAATTCTTCAATTAAATCCTCATCAAACCCCTCAAATTTTTGAATAAAATCTAACAACTTGCATCATGGAAGACTTGAGAGATAATGACATTCCGTAGCAGTGGCTCTGCATAGACTCTGGCTCAGACTTCTTCTTCTTCCCATAACACAGACTGGTTCGCAACAGAAATGACAAAGGCAGTGAGGGGGTATTTTGGAACAATGGAAATGGTTTTGTGAGAGGGAAAAAGTCATTGTATGTAATTCCAATAGTTTAAATTTGAAATACTCGTGAGTTTATAATGGCATCAAGTCGACATAAAATGGCAGTGGAAAGGGAAAATGGGACTGTTTGAGGTAGCAATCTTTTAATTCCTTTGCATGGCCCCTATACTGCCATCCTTATCACTCATGTCATATGTCATTCCTCAAAAAGAGTGACAACATGCCTTTACTCACCATCATTACCCCTTATCTCTCCAATTACTCCGTTGGATTTGGTTTTATAGTTTTAATAAATGCATTGGGAAGTTCAAACATAGTTAATATCCATAGCAAAAAGTAAGTACACATCACCTTACCAGCTCAACATCCTTTTGACCATTGGCGCTCCACCTCCTACATTTGAAAAGCAATCATGGTTAATACACATTTTGATAAATTGCATCTCTAACCTTTATTTGCATGCATGAAAGAAAACATTTTTTTTGTATTTTTAGATATAGGGGGGAAGAGGACGATAATCAGAACTATGGTCTTCTTCCTTTATTTGCAAATTCCTAACAAACTACTCATGGCTGGAAGAGTTGAAATCTTCCACTAAATCAAATTCCTGGCACAACTGTATGTCCTTAGTGAAGGTTTCTTTATCCTGAGGTTGTTGATACAACCTCAGTCTATGGTCATTCACTAACAAAGTTCTTCGGTCACCATCAATTGGCAACAATCTCACAGATCCATTATCATATATCTTCTCAATTTGTTACGGTCCTAGCCATCTTGTTCTCAGTTTCCCTTTGAATTGCTGGTATTTTGAGTCAAACAACAAGGCCCAATCTCCTTATTTGAATCTCTTGGTCTTGATATGAGAGTCATGCCAGACCTTCCTCTGATGTTGAAGGATCTCAGCTTGTTGTTGTGCCTCCATCCACATCTCATCCAGTTCATTCAGCTGCATCACTCTATCTCACTGAGCTTCATCCAAATCAATTCCTATCTTCAGTGTTGTCCTCCAAGGTCTGTAATTCAAATTCTACTGGGAGCAATGAATTCTTCCCATATACTAGTTCATATGGGGAGAAACCAGTGGTGGTTTTCTAGGTTGTGTTGTATGCCCAAACTACTTCAGACAGTCTTGGCACCTAATTCTTCCTATTTGCATTGACAACTTTAGTTAAGATGTTTTCTAGTTCTTTATTTGTGACTTCCACTTGCCCATTGGATTATGGGTGGTATGGTGATGATTTCCTATGCTAAATCTGGTAAAGCTTCAAAAAGGCCTCAATCATGTTGGACACAAACTGAGGTCCTTGATCAGATACTATACTCTAGGAGCTCCAAACCTTAGCATGATCTTGTGGTACAGAAAGTCAGCTACAACATCCTCATTGGCAGACGCTAGTGCTTGAACCTTGGCCCATTTTGTAACATAGTCAGTGCACACTAGCAGGTACTCTTTTCCATAGGATGGGGGGTCTATAGGTCCAATGAAATCAATCCCCCATTTCTCAAATGGCCCTAAGACCAGCTGAGGATTGAGGGGCATTTCAGAAGAGAGAGTAGGCTTCCCCATTCATTGACATGCATCACATTGCCATACATATTTCTTGACAACTTTGTGGAGAGAAGGCCAGTAGTACCCAGCTCCAAGGACCTTATGAATTGTCCTCTTTACTGAGTAATGCCCTCCTCCAGGTTCATCATGGCATGCTCTCAGTATGTCATATACTTCATCTTCTCGAACACACCTGTGAAGAATCATGTCAGGACAGCATTTAAACAAAATTCCATTGCACCACTTGTATGTAGCACAGTTTCTGATTAATCTTTTGTGTTCTTTACTGGTAAAGTAAGTTGGAAACTTCCCTGTAGTTAGATAATTGGGAAGATCAACAAACCATGGAGGGCGTGTTGATATTGCAAACATGTGCTCATTCGGGAAGTGATCTTGAACTGCCTCTCCTTCTCCTGAAACATTCAATCTCGAAAGGAAGTCAACAACAACATTAGCCTTTCCAGGCTTATCAATAATGGTCAAGTTAAACTCTTGCAAAAGAAGTAACCACCTGATAATTCTGCCCCCTACTACTGTTTGTTCATTAAATATCTTATGGCTGAATGGTCTGTATACACAAAAATCTTATAACCAGTAATATAGTGTCTAAATTTGTTCAGAGAGTAAACAACAAGAAATTCCTTTTCAGTAGTGGTGTAGTTTCTCTCTGTGGGGGTCAAGTTTTTGTTGATAAAATAGATGGCATACATTTGGTCTTCCTCATCTTTCTGTCCAAGAACAGCTCCCATTGCAGTGTTGGAAGCATCAATGTGAATATGAAAAGGATAACCCCAATTGGGTCCTCTCAAGACTGGGGCAGTGGTCAATTTCTCCTTTATAACTTCAAAATCTTGTTGACATTGAGGAGTCCATTCAAAAACACAGTCTTTTGCCAATAGAGAGAACATTGGTGCAACAATCTTACTAAAATATTTTATGAACCGTCTGTAATAACCTGCATGTCCAAGGAAACTTTTGATGTATGTCTGATTTGTTGGTGTGGGCAACTTATTAATGACTTCTATCTTTTTAGGATCAACTTGGATACCCTTAGAAGAGATATGATGACCCAAGACAACTCCCTAATCAACCATTACCAAGAATTTTTCATAATTTAAGGAGAGTTGGTGTTTCTCACATCTAGTTAACACTTTTTCAAGATTGCTCAAAGATTCCTCGAAAGTAGACCCATCGACAGTGAAATTATCCATATAAAATTCAACACACTCATTGGTGAGGTCTGTAAAAATAGCTAAAACTACTCTCTAAAAGGTGGCAGGTGCATTACAAAGTCCAAATGGTAGAAATTTGTATGCAAATGTACCCTAGGGACAAGTGAAGGTGGTCTTATCTTGATCAACAAGTGCTATACTAATTTGGTTATATCCGCTAAACCCATCCAAGAAGGAGAAGTATTTCTTACCTACCAAATTGTCCAAAACCTGATCTATAAAGGGTAGGGGAAAGTAATCTTTCTTGGTGGCCTTATTAAGCTCCCTATAATCTATACAGATTCTCCACTTACCATTTTTCTTGGGAACTATAACAAGCGGTGATACCCACTGACTATCAGATATTGGATAGATGAATCCTACCCTCAACAGTTTCTCTATTTCATTTTTGACAATGTCTCTTAGTGCTGGGTTAATCCTTCATTGTGGTTGTCTGACTGGTTTGACATCCTCAGTGTAAATATGATGAGTGCAGATGCTTGGATGAATCCCTTTCATGTCAGTATAATCCCAAGCAAAATATTTCGAATGATTCCTCAAGATGTCTATGACCCTAGTCTCTTGGATGTCTTCTAAGTTATTACCAATGGTCAGTTCTTTTCCTACCTCAACAGTTACTTGTTTAGTGTCTTTCAAAATAAAAAGTTATGTCTCAGCAATTAAAGAGTTTAAGGGACAAGCATGAGGTTGTAACATGTGAAAAATAGTCATGTTGTCAAGAGATACAATCTTGGCTAAAGGAAAATGAAAATCAGTGGATGTGTGGCCTTCATGGTAATCATAGGTCTCTTCACAACCCTCTATAGAAATCTCACTTACCAAGGTGATGTTCTCTTCTGAGTTCAAAACAATCATTTCCGTAGCCATAGTTTTGGTTTCTGTAGCCACAATTTTGGTTTCCGTAGCCACAGTGTCATCTTCATCAAACATTGGGTATGTCTCAACAATTTCTTCCATATGATCTTTCACTGCAATGGTGGCCAGATAAGAAGAAACATGTTGTTAGTATCCAAAAACTTTACCCAAAAATGTTCACAAACATCCACATATGGCTAGGTAGGAGGATAAAGAGAAATATTCTTTTCCTTTTTCCCATTTGAAATAGTCATTTTTCCTGACCTACAGTCAATGTAGGCAACAACAGTAGCTAGCCAGGGTCTTCCTAAGATGACTGGATATCCCATCTTTTGAGCTTTAGGCTGTAAGACCATAAAATCTACCGGATACTCCAGGATTCAACCATAACCATAACATCCTCAATTACTCCATCTGGTACAACAATAGATTGATTTGCTAATTGGAGGACAATATTGGTTGGTTGTAATCCTGTCAAGGAAAAAAATTGAATGTGTGTGTTGTTATCACATTGATGGTAGAACCAAGATGCACCAAAATGTTATATATTGACTAACCATTCACAAAAATAGTATGACTGGACTCCCAGGGTCCCCATATTTTGGTGAAAGAAGTTTTCCAGCTACAAGGTCAACTAGATTTCCTTCTACTTTGACTATTTTTGGGTATTTCGTGGTTCACCCAATTCTTCCTTCCTGGTGTCTTTATGTAATGGTTCCTAATGGTTTGGTTTAACTTAGGGCAATTGTCCCTTATTGCTCTTAAGAGTGGGACCTCAATATTCAACTTTTTCATCTCCTGAACTAGTGTTGTCTCTTCCCCATTCTGCTATTTCTTTTAATCTCTCTAGGAAAGGAGCTGCATGCACATTCTTGTCTTTCTCCTGGTCATCCCTAGTTTCCTTGTGTTTGTGGAACATGTTCAGTTCTCTCACTTTCCTCAGGTACTCTCTCGTAGGTATAATGATAACTATTGGAGGATTGTTCACCATTTTTCCAGATCTCAGTTGCAAAGTTTTTAATGGCATTAGCTTACATTGTCTCACCCTTGTCCTGCTTCATTAATTGAAGTTGTTTGTTGATTTTTGGGGTTTGAGACAAGTTGGGCTGGAAGTTGAGTTTTTGTTGCTTTCCCTTGCTGGTAATTTTGTTGTGGTGGAGGCATTAAGCTTGTTGTTGGTGTGTAAACCTCCTTGGTTGATTATAGTTCTGTTGGGGTGACCATTGTTGGTTTGGCCATGGATGTGCATTGGCTGGTGGTGTCCAACCTTGTTGATTGTATGGAGGCATCCATGGTTGTGGATTTGGGTAGGCCATCTAGTTTGGTGGTGTCCAATCAGGTTGTCCCCAAGTTGGTGGAGGAGTCTGATTGGGCCATGACATCATCTAGGGGTTCTGAGCAGGTCTAGGGGCATAAGTAGACTGATTATTTGATCTTTGAACGAAGTTTACTTCTCCAGTTGTTTGAGTCATAGCATTCAATCTCTCTTTTTACTAAGGTAAGAGAGTACAATGGTTAGTGTCGTGGTCAGGGACATCACAAATCAGACACATTTTTGTGATATCTAAAGGACATTCTTTCAAAGGATGTCTTTTCCTGCATCTGGGATAGTATATGTCTAGGGGTTCTTTTGCAACATTGTTCTTAGCTTTCAGCCCATCCATGGTTGAAGTTAACTGTGTCAAGATGTTTGTTTTCATATTGGCCATCTCTTCTAGAAGTTCTAAGGTACCAAAGGCATGTTTTGATGGTTTTCTTTTTCTAAGGCGTCTCCTTGTTCAAGAGTAGTGCTACATAACTCAGTAATCTGTGCCATGGTGAGTTTGTGTACATCACCTCCTCCCATGAGATGGAGGGATTCTTTGGTTTCATCAAGTCCTTTAAGGAAGACTGTCTTGGTTATTTCTACATTCAACTCATAACCACTTCTCCTATGGACAAAAAGGAATATGTCCAGGTAATCTTCCAGATTTTCATCTTCTTTTTGTTTCATCTGAAAGAACTCTTCCCTCCTATCTCATCCCCTGCAATAGTCTTGGTATTTGTCCAAAAAGGAAGTCTCCATCTGTTCCCATGAATGAATGGAGTTAGAGGGCAGTCCCATAAACCACCTCATGGCAGAGTCTTTGAGGGTGGAAGGAAAGAGCTTGAGTTTTTGGTTATCTGTTTTGTAGTCATATGTTTGGCAAATGACTTTGAATTCAAACAATAATTGGTTTAGATCTTCTGTGGACATTCCTTGAAAGATAGGTAGAATGGATGGGGAAAAAAAATTTCATAGGTGCTTCCTCGTCCTCATTTAAGACAATGGGGTAGATAAAGGTTTTGCCTAAGGGTCTCTCATCATCATCATTTCCATTGTCTCCCATTTCTGAAAGTTGTTCAGGTTCTAAATAAGATGATGCAGATTGTTCAGTATCACTCACAGGCGTGGTATTAGATTCAGTGTCACTCTCAAGAGTAGTGTTATCAGTGTCTACTACACATGCTCCAGTTGGGGATATTCTTTGAATGTTGCGAGGTATAAATCTCCCTTGAGCATCCTGTGGCTTGTGCATCAATATTTATTGTGAAGGCAAGGATTAGGATCTCTACTGGTTGCATAACTCAACTTCACTAACACCCATAACATGGAATGTGATTAGAATGGTGTGTTTTTCTTATGGTGTCCCCAGCAATGACACCAAAAATGATGGGTCATTGTAACTTCGAATCATTTAATCAACTTGTTCAAACATTGATGTCATTATAAACCAGGGATGTGTTCAAGGTTGTATGCAGAGAAGTGATATGCAACTCAATACTATGGTGGTTCTCTTTTTTGGGGGGGTTTTGTATAGTATCAGTTTCCTTGTTCTCTCTACAAACTATTGAAAGAAAGTACGGGTCTAAACTACCAGATGGAAAGCAACGTATATCAAATCCATCTATGCTACTGAAATAGAGTTACTAAATAAAATGCTTGTTAGAGGAAATGTTTGCTTGAGATGAAATACTTGTTGAAATCAAATACAGTAAAGGAAATGTTCTGAAACAAAGGAATAGAAGATTGCATTCAAATAGTTATCAAACCAAGATACTAAAACTGAAACTAAGCAAATGTAAAGATCTTGCATAAAATACCAATCCTCCAATCTCCTCAGTCAAGTGGGCCCTTGCTCTACTTCGGGATTGAGGTTCTCAACACAAATGTATACTCAAAATAACATGTATTATATTGATCAAAATAAGTTCATCACATACTCCAGAGTTCAACTAAAAATAACTTCTAACTATTGTAAAATTGTTAATAAAACTACTAACTACGAAACAGTTAGAAGGAGGTGTCTTATAGACACAATTGATTACAACGCATGCCACAAATATAGGCAACAAATTTAACTAATAACAACTTCATAAAAGTTCCATGACACCCTATAATTCTGCTAGAAACAGGGGTCCTCGTTTGTAGATGGTTATGGGTCAATCCTCCAAAATAGCTTAGTGGTTGTGGACTCGGTCTCCTTGACTGCAACTGCTCAAAATGGCAGAAAATGTGCATCATCACACTGCATATGTCACCAAATCACTCTACAAAGCAGTTAGTGAAAGTTCTATTGGTCATTAGTTTGCATAAGACAAAATAAGGGGAAATTCATCACTTTCTACTTTAGATATAACTATTTAGAACATTCCCATGCATAGATTAACGTTTTTAGGAGTAAAACTTATAGTTATATGGATGTTATGATGAGTCGAATTATGGACTCATCACTCGTCAGACCATGGAAGCTTCGGGCCTCTATGACATTCTTGGGTGATAGCCATTCAATTATAGCTCGTACCTTATCAAGATCATCCTAAATCCTTCTTGAGATATCATGAATCCCAAGTAAACCAACTCTCTCTGCATAAAACTTATTAGTTCAAACTCACTAAGAGCTTCTCCCCATACAAACTTATTTAAAAAGGCCTTTAACAATACATTCATCAACCCCATGAACATGTCTGGTGTGTTGGTTAACCCAAATGGCATGACCAACCACTCATACGATCCATCATGTGTTCTGAACACAATCTTTCACTCATCTATCTCTCTTATCCTAATCTAGTGGTATCCACTCTTCAGATCAATCTCTGTGAAGTACCTTGCCCCACTTAAACAGTCCTTCAAATCATCCATGCACAACAATGGAAATTTATACGTGATGGTAATCTTATTGATGGCTTTGCAATCAATGCACATCCTCCACTTAACTCCTTTCTTTGGTGCCAATACTATGGGTACTACGCATGAACTTGAGAATTCATTGATCAACCCTCTCTCAAACAATTCTTGCACGTGCTTTCCCATCTCCTCATTCTCCATAGGTTTCAACCTATTTGTGGCCTTGTTTGGTAAACTAGAACCTAGTATCAAGTCCATCTAGTGATCGATATTTTGTGTGGGTGGTAAACAATCCAGAATATCTTGTCCCATTATATCTATGAACTTACCCAGCATCTCCTTTACTTCACAAGAAAGTTCTTCATTTTAAGTAGTTACACTTTCCTCTATTTTATGCTCAAGCTTTGGAATGAATGTGAAACATTCACTCTCCCCTTTCACCTCCTTTAAGAACTCTTTCCTTGAAATCAGCGTTATTTGTAGACTCTTCTCTAAGTCTACACTTGCATCCTTCAAAGGATTGAGAGTGTACTTTTGTTCGTCCTTCGCCAAAATGTAAGTATTTGTACAACAAGCATGTACTACATTCCTATCATATTGCCAAGGTTGACCAAGTAACACATGGCATATGACCATGGGCATAATATCAAATAGGATTTCATCTTCATATCCGCCAATCTCGATGTGCACATTACATTGCTCATTTACAAGCAACTAGTGTCCCTTCAACAACTAGAACACCTTATACGGATTCAGATGCGTAAATCTCTTTAGACGAAGCTTCTCAACTACCTTCAAATAGGATTTCATCTTCATATCCGCCAATCTCGATGTGCACATTACATTGCTCATTTACAAGCAACTAGTGTCCCTTCAACAACTAGAACACCTTATACGGATTCAGATGCGTAAATCTCTTTAGACGAAGCTTCTCAACTACATTGTTAAAAACAAGATTACCTACATTATCACTATCAATAATCACTTTGCAACACTTAACTCCTGATTCGCATACAATTCTAAACAAGTTCTTTCGTTGCACATGTGTATTGTCCACCGTTGTTGGCTTTACAAACACTCTTCATCATGAGTGCTTTTGTATCTCCAACTCTTCTACAAAATTGTTTTACACATTTCTCTCCATGTATGCATGTTGCGCAACATAGTTGCTAGCATCATTCCTCCTACTGCCACTATTTTACGTGGCTTGTGGACATTCAAACACATGATGCCCAACTCCTCCACAATTAAAATAGGTTTTGCCAGATCCTCTACCTCTTTTGCAACATAGTTGCTAGCATCATTCCTCCTATTGCCACTATTTTACGTGGCTTGTGGACATTCGAACACGTGATGTCCAGCTCCTCCACAATTAAAATAGGTTTTGCCAAATCCTCTACCTCTTGTGTTCTCTTCATCTGAAAGAAGATCTACCTCCAGCTTTTGTGCATGACTCTACTCATGCGAGGAGCTCACCTTTCCTTCAAGTGAATGACTTTGTGTATCATTTCCTTTCCTTCACACATTGCCTTGTTGTCTGCATGACAACTTCTCTTACGCCTTCAATGCAAACAGATAGGCCTCCTCCACAAATTTCAATATAATCATACTTGACTCGTCTTGAATGTAAATGCATAATCCATTAACATACCTTGAGATCTTTTATGCAGTGTCCTCCACATGACCCGCTCTAATGGTGATTCTATAGAACTCTTTCGTGCACTTCTTCAAACTTTCTTCCTTCTGATGCAAATTCTACAATTGCCTGAACAACTAAGAGTGGTAATCCACATGCATGAAATTAGCCTTCAACTTGGTCACCTATTTATCCGAACTTTTGCTCTTGTCTTTGCCTCTATATACTCTTTCGATTTACACGTGTTCCCACCATGATGATCTGTGACTCTTCACCTAAGTATAGGCATATCTTACCTTCTTCAAATCTTCTACACCTTCATATTTTTAAGTACTCCATTTTTATAATCCAGTAGAGGACTTCTTTCGAATCTAAGCTTCCAAAATAACTTGGAACATCCATCTTTGGCTTATTGCCAAACCTCATTATCGCACATAAGAATTGATCCTCTTGTGCATCAAACATGCTCTACTTCAACATCCTGACCCTCGAGCGCTCCTTCCACATACTCATCATCACTCATGATATCATCTACCACTACTCCTCTGTGTTGCGCAATTTCCACATAGCCTTCAAACGGACTTGCACTCTTCTCATAATTTCAGCCGTGTCCGCAAAGTCTTGGCACTCTAGTTGTTTTGGTTACCATTCTTTGTGCCATCACTAATTTCCTCACAATCACTCACTCAACAAGACCATGATCTACACCTACCCAACAACCCAAATGCTAGAAGATGTCTACAACTACTTTCTACCCACACACAACTATGGAAAGCGGTAAATCTAAAGATCACTCACTAGACTGATGTTATTACACACACACCAAACTCTGCAACACACTTTAAATCCTTGCTTTGCTACTAGATTGATGCAATTACAATTAGGGGCCCCAAAGAAGGAATGTTATAGACCACATAACCCATAATTTCAGAGTTAGATCTCACCAAAGCAAGATCTCAAGCTATGTTACCCAAAAATGCCAACCAGGGTAACATACTTGCGCATTGACGTATTGGGTATTAGTATTGGTCCTAGTACTTGCCTGTAATGTTTTCGAAACTCTAAAACAATCCCCGATACCGCATTGTCGTACCCGGGACATTTTTGTCCCATTTTAGGCCGTACCTAGGGTGTTTTTTGTATCGTTTTAGTAGTGCTTATAATTTTTAAATGCCAAAAATAAAAATAAAAAAACTAGATACTTCTATTTCAGCAGTACTTGAGGAAAATCTAGATGATATATTCAACAAACTAGATTATAATCATGTACATATGAAAATTTAAGCATGTTGAACGTTTTGAACTTTCATGAATAAAAAGTATAAATGTCTTATCCTTTATGGACAAAATGAATATTATGTATATATATATATATATATATATATATATATATATATATATATATATATATACATACATATATATAGATGTATATATGTGTGTGTGTGTGTGTACACATATGTATGTATGTATATGTATATATATATATGTTTCCGTGTTGTTTTGTACCCAAGGGTTTTTTGAAAATTGTCATTTCCGCATTTCAAACCCATATCTGTTTCCTAGCAACCTAGATCTCATGCATAGCATTAACAAGAAACAATGAAAGCTTCTTCTATAATGACGAAAGATTACAGACACGCCCAATGGCTCCACACTCAATAAAACTCTTGTGACAAGAATCTCTACAAATTTTATTCATATGACTTTCTTATCATAATCTTTCAGACACTGCTAAGCTTCTACGGAAGTAGGCTTGGCTCAACATGGCAACCACCAATTGACAGATCTCTTTGATCTCTAAAGATTTCTTATACATTTTCTTCTCCTTTCTATATATGGAATTTGTCAAGACTCGGGCGGGAAAACAAAGATATCTTTGCAAGTAAAGATATTCTTGCAAAGAATCCTCAAGATGCCTCCAGATCACCATTGATCTCATCAACCGTTAGCACATAGCTTCCTGTGAAATCATCTTTGTTGGATCAATTTTTACCAAATTGATCAATTTGTCATTGGGCAAAGAAAATAGAAAGGCCCACATGTGTTTCCCCCTAATTGTATTGATGGAGACACGAGATTCTATTAGGCATAGATCTCATCATGGTGGCATCAACAAGTGGTCCCACAAGACATTCGGTTTCACAAGATTTCACAACATTGGCAATGCATTGTGGCATCAGCAAGGCTTGGTGGCATTGCATAAGACTTAGCAACTTTCACACACATGTATGGATTAGCACAAGGCATGGGCAATTGCATAGAAGTTTGGGCAAGTGTTTGCGGTGTAGAGATTTTTTTGGCAATTATGTGCGGCATCATCAAGCACTTGCAGCACTTTGTGGCATTGTGTGGTATTTATAGTTATTTGTGGCATCTATAGTTTTCCACAGTATTGACATTGTGCATAGCAAAGAGTAAACCTTTGTAATGTCCCCTTTTTGGAACATTAATTAATTATAAAATATTGAAAACCTTTAATCCACTTTCCCACAGATTAAAGGAATTAATTGGGGGAAAATCGACTATCCCATGAGCTTTTAAAATTAATATTTAATTTTATTGGGGCAAGTCGATTATTCTATGAGCTATTTAATATTAATTGGGGGTAAGTCAATTCTCTCTGAGCTTTATAATTGATATTTAATTCCTCTCTTATATTTAATTCAGATATATTTTGGAGGTAATTAATATTTGAATTGGAGTTTGACTTTTACAAGCCAAGGAAGACTATTTTTAAATTGATCTCTCCCCTCCCCTCTAGAGATTTGCACCAAAATTAGAGGGAAGGCATTGGAGATTCCAATTGCAAAATCTATAAAAGGAGAAGAGGCATCCCCTTAGAAGGCATGTTTGATGGTTTGATAAACTTATCTTCATGCTTGAAAAGAGATGTATGCCCATTTGTGATCACAAACAAAGGTGTTCTTCAACACCACCATTATTGTGGAGAGTGTGAGACCTTCCAAGCTTGCATTGATGATTATTCCATGATATAATTATTTTGTGTGTGGCGCCTATTATTGGAAGCATATTTACATGGTTTTAGAGAGTTCATTGAAGGATTTTATGGTGGTTATGATCTGTTGCTACTGTTGATTTATTTTATGCCAAGGCGACTTGTATTGGAGACAATTTTGGTGTGTTTTACTGCATTTTTATGAGTGTTTGTAATCTGACCTGTTCTTGCACATTTTTCCAAGAGTAATGCACATGTTTTGATGAATTTTGAGCTCCTAAATATTGCTGGAAATTATCTAGAGTGGATCAACTGGGTTATGGTAATTTAGCATCATATTTTGGAGTGTTTTTGGTAGATCTTCAAGCTGATGTTATTAATTAATTATTTCAGATTTGTGGAGTGATATTTTGAGGGTTTTGAAGCAATAACAAAGGCTTGACTTAATTTATATATTTTCTCCTAACCCTAGCAACTGGGTTTGTGATTTTGAGGACTGTTTTGGAAGGGTTACAGTGGTTCAAAAATTCAGATTGATAACTGTTTGGAAAGCTTCCATTAGCAGAATATAATCAAGGCTGAAAATTGGGAAGAAATTCTGCACTTTATTTAAGGGCAAAATATGGAATATTAAGCAAGTTATGAATTTTCTAAGATTCAGTTATTCTAGTGCATTTTTATTTAATTCACTGCTGTAATTAATTTAAGATTTTGAAGTGGTTAATTTCCTGAATGGTTCTCCCATCTAACCCACCACCTTGGCTCATTCCAACCCCATTTGGGTTGTATTGAAGCTAACATTGGGCTATTTGAGGTCAAACTAGGAGGGTTTAGTCCTTCTAACATCGATTGGATAAGTTAATTTGAAGATTTAAATAATATCCCAAAACGGGATATTACAACCTTCCTGAAATAGCATTTTTCCATGGCAAGATAGGTTATTGCAACATATGCAGCATGCTTTATAGGGTTGTGCACAATTGTGCAAGTCTTTATTGACTAACTCTAAATGTTTTTAGTTGACACAAAATTGCAAGTGAACCTAGATGCTCCAGCATCATTTCTTCTTATATGTTCCCTTCTCATCCAGACATCTATAAATTTGTTAACATCTACAATGTTCAAAATTTCACACACGGGTAAATGTAAGGCAACTAAATATTATTAATGTAAAGAAAGCTCACATCAGATCAATGTTTTGATGGTAAAATCCCATATTCTTTCAAACTTAAATAATCTTTCCTCAAAAACCAACTTCCCAATGGGCACAACTAACTTTCCACCCATACAGCTACTCACATTACTAACTTAGCATTAATTAGATATCTAATTCTAAACTGGGGATGTCCCATATATGATTTAAATGTCACGTACAACTAATAAATATAAATATAAACTTCAAATCATAAAACCAACAAACCCACCTTGATTAAAAGGGGTCCAACATGATAATGAAGCCATCCAACAATACTTGTTGATTGGCCCTTTGTACATCCATACTTGATCAACCGATGTCAATACCACGTTTATTGTTTCTCTGCAACCTAACCTCTTGTGTGTAACCTATGCCTACCGTTTCCCCAAAGCTTGGCCTAATACAAAGATGAGCATAATCCTTGTGAATACTCATTCCTTCCGATCATTTGTACATATACTACAGTATGAGCATCATCCTTGGAAATACTCAAACACATCGATCCCTGTCTCGACAATAATTTAGTACCTCATGTATGGAGCATATACCCCTGTTGTATCAACCATAGTTCAAAAAATCATTATCGGCAATTAATCGGCAAGCCAAATTTTGACTCGGAAATCAGGGATTGGCAATTTCTCGACAATTTATCAGCATTAATCGGCAACTTTATCGCTACTTTAAAAAATTAAATGTAAAACATTGTTAAAAACTTAAATGACACGAGAAGTGAATCTATAGAATGTCGTAGGCTTATAAGTATATTTTGAAAAGATTGCCCACACTTCATGAAATCATACAGCTGCCATAGATTGTAGAAGCTAAATTTCATGATTGGGAGTAGTGTGAAACTTATCAATTATGAATCCACATTTCTCTAACAAACCACTAGATCACAAGAGAAAACTGAGCAATAACTAAAACCCAAACCTCAATACTTGGAGCAGTGTGAAACTTATCAATTACAACTCCGCTTTTCTCTAACTAGCCAACATATCACAACCTTACGTGAACCAAAAGCTTAACTACATATGAGCAGAATCACATATCACCAGACCATACCCACAAATCACGATTATGCTAACAAAACTACACTATTATTGAAAGTTGAAACAACAAAAGATGAACTTGGCAATGAACATAAATAAAAAATGAATATAGTATAAACCTGCTCCTTCTGCTTGAAACCCTAGCAAAACACGTATGATAAATTTGTGTAGGTGAAAACTGCTACAAACCACTTCGAAATGGCCACGTTTTTTTTTTGTTTGGACATTTTATACCTACCAAGCAATTTTCCATGATTTTTTAAATGATTTTTCAAGATTCTCCTAGTTTTACTCGCCAAAAATCGATGATTAATCGGGAATCGCGATTTTTTCAAAGATTAATCGTTTTCCTTTTGGCATCCGATAAATCGTGATTTTTGGAACAAAGGTCTCAACAACCCTGGGCACTTTTCTCAACACTACATGTGTTAGACACCCCTGTCAATTGTACAATCACCAACGACTTATCAAAACTGATAGAGTATCTTCCCCCAAGAAACAAGAGGTGAAAAGCTATGTAGAAAACACTACCATACAACGCATCTACTCCTCATCAATGATATCAAAAAGTACTAAGAAAACTACAAAAACGTAGAAAACTCAAAACTGGCAAAACCAAAATTGCCACTACATCACTTTCCTTATCTTGGAGTTAGCTGCATACTCAAGATGTGTGTCTCTTTGACTCTATCACTCTAATTGATCTAGATGGACCTGTATCCCACAAGATACTCTGTTGCGAACTCCGATGGTATCAGCAACAGAAAGGTATAGGATTGCATCGATTTTCATAATACAGAAAGCTCCCATTCTAAAATGCAACATACGAACAGAGTGTCAAATACAATCGAAAATGCACCCGTTTTACATTAAAATACCTTAGTTCTCCACTTTTCAATAGATTTTCCACTAAACTCTAAAAGGGAGACCTCAAACCAATAAATTGATTGTTTTGTTGTACGTGGAATGTTCCAAAACCTACACACCAAGTAGTGACACACCTTCCTGCTTGCAAAAACAAAAATCTCATGTGCATAGGCTATAACACTAGAAATTACAGAATTTTAAAATTGTTTTTGCACTTTGCAAGAATAGACCTCCTTCAACTTCAATGTCTTAAGGAAATACCATGCAACCAACTCAAAGACAAGGCTCCTTGACAACAATGCTTAAACCACACATAAATCACCATGACCAAATTACACATGTGCATCGCCATTTGCATGCAAATAATTAAAAAACATATAGGTTTAGTGGGACTTGAACCTCAGACCTCTTCAAACCTACAATGCCTTTAGATGCTATGATAACCAATTCGACTACACATGCTATGAAGACACAAAACCAGAATTTTCTATATAAACCACTTTTAGAAGTCTGCTAAAAATAAAACAAAATAAAAGGCAAGTGTTGTTTAATGTGTCAATGATATATCACACCTAGAAAGTGTTTGAGTTGAGAGAACAGTGAATGCACTGACTTGGAGCTTGTGAACTAAAGAAGTCTTTGATGAATTGAGCTCTCGAGCATGGTGAGTGATTATGTGGTCCCAAAGCATCATCTTCATGCCATGAAAACAATGGAGGTTGAGTTCTTCATATTTTAGCAAGATTGTTTCAACTGTTTCAAGTTTCACTGTGACTGTGAATGCACATTTTAGAGCTTGCAAAAGGAAGTTGTACTGTGATAGCTTGATCTCTTGAATATAGCAATTGGTAGCAAGTTCCTTTGACATCACATTCATGCTGGGTAGATGCCAATGAGGTTATCCTTGATGGAGTACCATGAACTTAATTGACTGAGACGGTGTGGCCCATGAACGTGAACCTGAAAATATGAAGTGATAGTGATCAAGATGTTCCATCGCTTCTTCCCCTTGATCTTCAAAGACCTGAATGGTTGATGAGAGTCTCCTGCAGTCTTCATAACCTGTGCACAAGGTCAAAGATAAGCTTGTATGTATGATTAGTCTTCATGAGCAAACTGTGATGATCTCTTCTTGCATCCACCTTATCTATATGACTAAAATGAAGAATGTGAGACAAACAATTAAGGTAGAAGATGAGGTATGAAGAAGGATGTTGTGTGAAGGCCTATGCACTCCTTGAAAGATGCTCTTAAAGCTATACTTGACTGAGATAGTGTGCAAATCAGTTGAAACTATGAAGATGCTCCCTATATCAGCTCCTAATGCAGCACTCTTGTGTGCTCAAAATGAAGGACATAAGAAGAACTGCAAAGTGTAAGGGTTGAAATGAGACTCCAAAGGTTGGTTTCAGGTGTATGTAACGTGTATTCATTCTGTAACTCCTCTACAGAGGTTGTCAGTACTAAAGGACAAAAGTTTGTTTGGTGAAGGAACAAGACAAGAGCTTATTAGGTGAATGAAGAGTCAAGAGGTGCATGAACCGTTACAAGCTTATTTTAGGGGTCTGAATGGAATTTTATGAGTTATCTTCGGATATCAGAGACTTGAAAGGACTCCCTCTCATATTCCAAAAGCCTGCAGATCAAAAGACAGGACTGAAAGATGTCAAAAGTGCTAAAAGACAAAAATAGAGGCAGTTTAAAAGACAAGCATCACCTTTTGTGCGTAGTAAGGGAGTTAGAAGGAAAAAAAAATTGAATGTGAAAATGAAAAGTCATTTGTATGACCATGATACTTGATTATAAAGTTTAGTTCTCTGAGTTTGAAGTTGCTTGCTGCAGAGATAAAGAGTGTGTGTGCACTAAGGTGGAAAAGGTGATGAAGAGCTGAAACTGAGATCACAAATGTTGATATAAGCAAATAGGAAGAAGGTGATCAAAAATGAAATGATGAAAGTCTGAGTTGTAGCTCAGCAAGTTGGAAGTGGGTGCTTCCATTGCAAGTAGGTGCTTGCAAATTCAATGAAGTAGGTGCTTGGTTGTGAATTGAAGTGAGTGCTTCAAAATGAAGTAGGTGCTTCAAGATCATTGTAAATTGTGTAGAACATTTGTTCTTAATATTGTTTTGATCCTTGTGGGTTTTTTCCCTTATTGGGTTTCCCACCTAAATTCTTGTGTCTCCATGTGTTTTTGCTTTCCTCTCTCATGATAGTATGTCTTGATTGATCTATGGTTAAATGGAATTTGTTGAATGTGATCTTGATTGCTAGGTACAAATTTGCAAGTTTTTAAGGGCACTGAATCACCCCCTCCCCCTCTCAGTGCTTGAATGTTCAACAATTGGTATCAGAGCAGGTACCTTTAGGAGAAAATCTAACCACTTCAAGGAGATCCTTCTTGCAAAAGCATGGATAGTAGTCAAGGTCTTTCCATGACCAGGTCACCTATTTTCAATGGAACAAAGCAGTTGAAAATGGTTACACCATTCCCACCTATCACTTCAGCAGGTGACAAGCAAGCTCATGAGAACAACTCAAGAGCTATGAATGTCATTCTTTGTGGGCTATCTGAGACAGAATTTGTAAACGTCGTGCATTGCAAAACTACCAAGGAAATGTGGGAAAAATTAAAGACTATATATGATGGAGATGAGAAAGTAAATATTGCCAAATAACATACCTATAAAACACGATTTAAAGGCCTAAAAATGAAAGAGGATGAGAGCATTGCTTGATATTTGCAAAGAGTGAATGAAGTGACAAACATGATATGAGGGCTAGGTGAGAAGAAAGAGAAATCTGTAATTGTCTAGAAAGTACTAAGATCCTTGACTTCAAAATATGATGCAAAAATCTCCGCTATGGAGGAAGCCAAGGACATACCCAAGCTAAGATTGGATAAGCTTCATGGTATCTTGAGTGCATATGAGTTAAGAACCTTGGGAGAAAAATCAGGTAAGAAAGAACTTGCTTTCAAAGCTGATAAAGAACCAAATCCAAAGAGGAGCAAAGATAAAAAAGAATCTGATATGGAAATTGAAGATGAGAAAATAGAGGCCTTGTTTGTGAGAAAACTCAGAAAAAGTTCAGGTAAATATAAAGGAAAATTGCCCTTTAAATGTTTCAATTGTGGCCAAGTAGGTCACTTTGCATCAAAGTGCACTCACAAGAACAAAGAGGAGAAGAATGAAAATGAAGAAAAAGGTAAGAGACATATCAAGCACAAAAACAACTGCAAAAAGGAAGGAAAGAGGAATGTTTTCAAAAGCAAAAGAAACTTCTACTCCAAGGAGGATTTAAGTTCAATTGAATCAAGTGATATCAACAGTTCTGAGAGTGAGAAGGATGAAGTCTGCAATGAAACCTTGTTCATGGCCCTTGAAACACTGCATGAATACAACTCTAAAGGCAAAAATCATGTTGAAGTTGAAGACTCGGATGAAAAGGGTGTTGTGGTAGACCTTGAAGCTGAATTGGTGAGTGATCTTGAAGAATTGCAGCTATCTAGAAAGAAATACCTATTGACGATCATCCTTGGCGGAAGGACTGTCAAAGTCGTAGGAAACCTTAGGTTGATGGGACATGCGCCCTAAGGTAACCTCTAGATTTAAAAGAAGTTGGCTCTTCTCTGTGAGGTGAGATGAGGGTTAAAGGAAAAATAAAACCTAGCACAAAACTAACAAAAGCGATGCGACGAAAAAGAAGTTAATCAAGAATCCAACTGCCTGAAATGGGGAAAAGGTGAACAATGAAAAGGGTGGACAAAATGCACCACAAGCCAGAGATAGATTCACACAGAACACCACTTCAAACTCATTAAGTACGGCTTCCAAAACCTGTAGTAAACATTAGAAATATGCACAGTATACCAACAGCGAAATAAAGGCTATTAGAGACTATAAAAACATGCAAAGGATGGACGAAATGCATCACAGGACATATTATATTGCTCCAAAATTGTGCACAGTACAACAACAGCAGGTAAGAGGCAAGAAAAATGCTATTACAGAGCTTGGGAAGGAGGCTTGAGCTCCCAGATCATACCCCAAGTGGAGAAGAAAGGGGGGCAGAAAAGAAATATGACTAACTCCTTTAGATATGAGACCCAGATTACAATATATAGAATGAGAAAGAGAGAAGAGTCTAATCCCGAAGTTGCTTTTTCAACCACTTGTAAGATGCAATAAATGAGTGCAATCAATGGCACCTTGCTTGTAAAAGACTCCTTCTGTCCCGTGACCTGCAGTAGTGAAAGAATGATGGCCATGCTCATTAAATGCATTCCCCAACCACTTTCCAACTATCTCTTTGAACTAGGCTCGTTTTTCTTAAAAATCACCATGAATGCTTCATTAATTTCTGCATTTATTGATTGTTGTGCGTCGTGCTTGGTTTATTGGAGCTGGAGATTTTTTTTTTGTTCTCACTCACCTACCCTTACTAAAAATAAGAAATCCGGTTTTTGTGGCATAGAGGATGTCGAGAGCTTTCCGAAAAAGTCTAATTTTGTGAAAATCGGAGTTCTGGGTCAAAAGTTATGCTTGTTTGAACTTTGGGGTCGCGCGTTCCTCTCACAATCTTTTAAAAGATCTAAGCATTTAAAATTGTTGGTGGGCTTCATGATTAGTCCTACATTGAATTGACCTGTTGCCGATCTTTTGCAGCCTGCTTTGGGTTCGGAGTCTATTCGTGTTGAGCTCTTTTTTCTTTTCGCGAGTTTGTAATGAGACTCGTTTCGTTGCACATTAATACGAGGACCCTCTCTTGGCAGGCCCCTTACCATTCAACCCCACGTGGAAGTCCCGCGAGAGTTTGGAGTTTTAATTTTCCCTCTCACTTTTTGGAATTGCGTCAAGCTGACACGTGGGGCCTTCCGCAACTCTTCTACTTTTCCTAAGTGGACTTGCTCCAGGCTTCACTTTTGACTCGCCGAGTCAGCTTTCTTCGTTGTTTATCATGATTTGACCAAGTCCTTACCGAAATGCCGAAGGCTTGGCTCATCTCGCATTAGTCCGAGATTCTCAACACTATCTTGATTAATCACAGCAGTAATTTTGCTTGTTATCTAATTTCAGCGAGCGGAGGAGGAAATTACATAGCAGTACCACAAACTGAAATCCAAGCTGAAGGATTATGAGGAGCAAATTAATATCTATGAAAAGAAACTCAGCATGAAGGAGAGAGAGGAGGAAAATGAGCTCAAAGAACTAAAAGCCAAACTAGAATTGATGTCATTGTCCTTCACATCTAAAGAAAAAGAATGTTTAAGACTCAAATCAGAAATGGAACTTCTAAAGACTGAGTTGGATCAGATGTCAAGCAAGGTGAAGTTATTTGAGAAGTTTGAAAAAAGCACACATGATCTAGTTGATCTTCTAAGTAGCCAAAGAGGTGCAAGAGACAAATGAGGTTTAGGATACATAGAGGACAACAAAGATGTTAGAGCAGCTGATCAGAAGAATGGAAAGAGTACTCCAGAGCAACATGACACCACCAACAAGAAGATCAACAATGATTTCAAGAAATGAAACAAATCCTTCAGACAAAAATCCTTCAAACACTCCCATGCAATCAGGTACTCCCACTCCTTTTATGGTTACTGTTTTTCATGCAACATGTTTGGTCATAAAGCTATCAAATGTAAGAAAAATGCTACAGGACATGGTAGGCATTATAATTCACAAAACATGAAAAGAGACAAGGGTGTAATCTGTTACATTTATAAAAATACTTGACACATTTTAAAGACATGCAGTCACAATCCAATGAGAAAAGATGGAAAGGCCTATGTAATAAAGTTTTATCCCACAAAGAAGAAAGAACAAACTATGATAGCCCAAACAACATTTCATGTTCAAGATGAACGAAGGATGTGGCATCTTGATAGTGGTTGCTCTAGTCACATGACAGGTGATAAAAACAAGTTCATCTCTCTAACTATGAATGCCTCGAGAGCTGTTAGATTTGGAGACAACATTTCAGCTAATATTGTTGGTAAGGGATCATTAAGCCTAGATAACGGAAAATCGGTCACTGAAAACGTGTTATATGTGGAAGGTCTCAAGCACAATCTCCTAAGTGTCAATCAGATGTGTAAGCAAGGATACACATTAGTTTTCCATGTCAAAGGATGTGACATTAGAGAAAGTAAGTCAAGCAAAAAGATTGGCAAAGCTAAGAGAGCAAAGAATAATGTGTATGTGCTAAACGAAGTCTACAAAAAACAGTGCTTTACCACTCAAGAAGACTACAGTTGGCTTTGGCACAGAAGGCTTGTGCACTTGAATTTTGATAACCTTGTCAAAATCAGCTCAAAAGGTTGTGTTAGAAAGATGCCAAGTATAATCAAACTAGTTGATACACTTTGTAAAGCCTGCCTACATGGAAAACAAACTAGGAGAAGTTTTAAATCAAAGGAACATTCAGTATCAAGGCCTTTAGAATAGATACACATTGATCTTGTTGGACCCACAAGAACTGAAAGTATACAAAGAGACAAATATTGTATGCTGCCAATTGATGACCATAGCAGAATGACATGGGTTGCATATTTAAAAGAGAAATTAGAAGCATTAAACAAATTCAAGAACTGCAAAGCCTTGGTAGAAAATGAAAAGAATACAAGGATGAAATGCTTGAGATCAGACAGAGGTGGTGAGTTTTCGTCTAATGAGTTTGATGTCTTCTGAGAAGAGAATGGAATCAAAAGACAGTTTTCATCAGCTAGGACACCTCAACAAATTGGGGTGGTTAAGAGAAAGAATAGAACAGTTCAAGAGATGGCTAGAACAATGTTGAATGAATTTAAACTTTCAGATGGTTATTGGAGAGAGGCAATATGTACAGTTGTATACATTTTGAATAGGGCACAAACAACAGTGAATAACAATAAGACACTGTACGTACCCAAAATTGTATGTACTGTACAGTCGGAAATTGGTTACGGAAACCCCAATGATGATTAAGATCTCTTCGCAAGGTGTTCGGAATCCAGAAAGCTCGTTGAGTATACATTTGCATCCCAAAAATCCTTGTCTAGCCTCTACATGTTTTGTCCTAGCCTTTTCTCTCTTTTTCCTTGTTTTTTTGTTGTTAGTTCCAGGAACCGCCTCCCTGCGGCGGTCCCTGTAACCGGGCGGCGGTCCTGTATACGCGCTTTCCAGAATGCTCCGACGATCGTGTCAAGCGTGAAAATTCAATTTTCACCCGCATTTCTCAACCACTAAAGCTTGTATTTATGTTTTAGCCGCCTGAACAGTGATTTATCTTTGTTTAATGGTGGGAGAGTTCAATTTGAACTTGCCTTCTAGTCATTGCAAATGCTATAAATATGTAGCTTGTTTACAAGTAAAAGGTCTTGGTTCTTTGGTGTGGAGTCTTCATTCTTGAGCTTCAGTCTTCAATACTCAGTCCTAGATTTATTTTATGAATCATTTTATCTTTAGCATGGATTAGAATTCTGAATATTTAGTTATGCCTCACTGTACACCGACAACGATCCTGCTAGGAATCGTATAGGCCAAGCTCTGTTCTCTTGCACCATCCCTCTCCTACTTGTACTTCGTTGTATTTCTCTGAAGCTGCTATTGCTCATTGTTTGAGTACCTGTTGTTTATCATTTTGTTTCATCATTGCTGCAACGACCCTGCTAGGAATCGTATAGGCCAAGCTCTGTTCTCTTGCGCCATCCCTCTCCTACTTGTGCTTCGTGCCATTTTTACTTCAAAGTGACTACCGTCCCAGTGCCTTCTCTTGTTGATGCTGCTATACTCCTACTCTTTCTGGATTCACGTGAACACGCAAGAACGAAGAGATCACTCTGAGGGGACAAGCTACAACAAAACTGGATTTGCCTCTGCTCAGTAAACTCCAGGTTTAAATCGTCAAAGTTATTATCAAATAGAGTAGCGAATCATTTTATTTCAGTTAAGCTCGCTTTCAATATTGCCAGGGAAGCTGTGGGGAATGATAGTTTCTGAGAAACTATGATTTGTTCCTCACTTCTGAGGTAGGATTGAAGGTTTTCAATTAATTTAATTGGCTGTCTTTTATCTAGATTCACACATTTGCACAGGTGAATAACCACACCAGGTTATCTCACTTGTTTAGTTTTAGTATAAAAGTAGTTTAATTGTTGCTTGTAATTATAATGTTTCAATCGTATATTTCTGTTTAGATTAGTTTCCCTTTCAACAGTAGTATAAATTGTTAGTTTTAGTTTAAGTTAATTCGGAGACTTCATAACTAGATTAACACTGAAATTCTAGTTAGGAGGATAAACCACTAAGGGATTTACGCTACCTGCTCATAGCCTCTAAATCTCCCCTTTGTCATTTCAGCTACCACGAGATCACACTATCAGATCTTAGTCACTGATCCTCCCATGGTTAAGCCATAGGAAAGTTGTTTGCCGATTCTCATCCTCGCCTGTAGCTTTTCTATCATAGAAAACTGGCCATAATCTCCGCTATGACTTCATCTAAGTCACCCGCATTTCAAACCACTGGCTGTCTCGACACAACCTTGGGAGGTCGGGTACGAGGAAGGTCACTTGTTGATTATCATCCTCGCATGTCACTTTTCCATGTCGTACAAAATTGGTGAACCCGACGTGAACTTTCTACTTGCTGGTCTGGAGTCAGATTTCTACTGGTTCTTTCAAATTAAAAGCCTTCACTCTTTCATCTTTACTACCTCATTAGCTTTCACCATCACCTTCGCTCCTTCCCATTATTCTGCGGGTATTCATATACCCCCCGAATATGTCGGGATTCGATGCATATGGTAGAACCTCTCTTAGGTCTTGAGGCATACTACGCTCAACTGAATAGACAATCATCACCCTCGCTCTCAGTATGGGGTGACAACTATTCAACTAACCAGTTTTCAACACAAACTCCACCTCAAAGGATTAGATATAACTCATCTTTCCAAACAGAGGAGTTGGATCAGTTCACTCAAACACAACAAACAGAGCCTTCAGGCTCGAACAATATGACGCTCACAGGAGAATCTGGTTCATCTCCTCAGGTACTACTTAGACCACAAATTAGTAGATAATCAGACTCCATACCTGGGTTTAGATGATGAACATTCGGTACGTTATGCCAGGAATGAACAACGTTCTCGAAGTATGTACCCACCTATAGGAGGTTTACAAACACAACCCGAGGTCTCTTTTCAAGGAAATACCTCCATGCCGTCACTACATAGGAAATGCCCTCGGGGAAACTTGGCAGGGCAGCGATCAGTTCATAGCAGGATATCATATGCCTATACAACACCATGATATACAACAAACGCCACTAAGGAAAAATACCACGACTTCACCAAATGAAGTCATTTCAACCTTAGTAGAAAAGGTTAGGGGATTAGAACTTGCTCAAGCAAGTCAAAATTCTCAGTTCATGCAGGCAGGAACTCCTAATCCTCCACACCATCCTAGCCAAGTAGACCTCCTCACAGGAATAGGTACGTTAGGCATGCCTCCTCAGTATTCACAACAAACGCCAACTAGAACCACCATTTCTAACACCGTTCCAATATGATACCTCCCGGTCTAGTACAAAACAATCCATTCCTGGACAATACCCCTTCATACTTAAACATGTACTCCAAATCACCACAAGGGGATATGTTCTCCTCTCCCGGCATGTTTACTCAAACACAAGGGTTTCCTTATGCCCCTACCAATGCATATGCTACGCCATATCAACAACCCATTCCACCTCCACTCCCTCAGCAAGCACCATCAATGGTCGAAACCTATGCGATAGGGACTTATTCAGAATATTTGAAAGAGCCTTTAGATTTCACCATACGAAGCATCATGCTTCCAAGACCTCTTCCCGATTTACCCAAGTACAAAGGTGAGGGAGATCCAAATGCACATATCAAAGCTTACGCTACAGCCATTCGAGAACTACTCCCTTGGGATGGGGTTGTTGCTAAAATATTCCCCAAAACTTTGGAAGGTATCGCTCTCGATTGGTATTATAGAATACCTTAAGCTTCCATCCATTCGTTCAAGCAACTCGTGTCAGAGTTTATCAAGGCCTTTGATATGAATAAACTATTAAGAATAGGAATCAGGGAATTCTTGCACATTAAACAAGAACACAATGAATCTGTCGCCCATTTCATCCAGAGGTGGCGCACAATTCTCTATTCTTCGGCAAGTGCTCCGAAAATGGATCAGATGGAACTATGCGATTTATTCCTTCATTCTCTCAGCAGAGAAGTAAAGGAAGAAGTCCAGAAGTTTCCACTAAAAACTTACGATGAAGTACTTGAGAGCGCTCTCCGAATAGATCAAGCTGCAATAGATAGTGGTCGTAAGACATATAGAACAAATGGGAATTAACCACTCCCAATCAAAACACTACGACCTATCCTAATGCTGGGAATACCAATCAAGGACCCAAGATCCTTAACAAAAACCGCGGGGTTACAACAGATGGAGTCACTGATCAAGTCAAAGGACCAAATGTTGTGAACACCCCGGCACCTGCTAACAATCAACACAATAATAACTTCACTCCAGTGATCAATACGGTGGATTCTAATCATCCTCCACAACAACAGCAACAAATCAAAAATACAATAGAAAATCCAGTCACAAGGCCTTGCTCGGGGCCCAGATGGATATCAAAACCAAAGCCAAAGGCCACAACCTCAAAATTTCAACTATAACAACCAACAGCCCAATCAGAACTTTGGGCCACAACAGGATTCAAACCGACGACCACGAAACTATAATCCCAATCTATATTGTGGTTTCCACAAAATTAGGGGTCATGATACTAGGACTTGCCATGACTGCAACAAATTCTTACAACGTCTACCAGAAGAGCAAAAACAACTCTTTGTAGATATGTTTCTGGAAAATCCTACACTGCCACTTAGTATGGGATCAGTTTCCCCTCAAAATGCACCTCTCAAGATCTTCAATGATCCTCTCCCAAATCATTCTAACAATAACAGGTTAGATCCAAATGGGACAAACAAAGGTGTCATAATAAGAAATAACAATCAAGATGCCTCAACTCCTGATAACTCTCGAATTGCTCCTAACCTAGGTTCAAATGGTAATACAAAAATCTTAGGATTAGTTGAGTTGGAGGTTGAGTGTGAAATTAATGCAACAACTCAGACAAAGGACTATGTTTCACAACCCCTACCCGATATTTTCTGCGCACGAGATGAAGTTCCTACAATAGCAAGACCAATAGGATCCTATGATTTAATATCAGATTTGAACAAGACCTTTTCTCACATTTCATTCCTAGATTTGCTGAAAAATTCACCCGCGCATCGCTTTGCATTGCTCAATGAATTAGGTCTTGGTCATCTAATTAACATCACTCCACCTCCTGAAACACAAGTAAACCATGTAGACTTTGATATCCACCCTCCGGGGCAGCCAGATAGGGATACCGAGTTTATATTCGACATAAAAAAAATGCCAACAGATGCTGAAATTGCATGTAGAGGCGATCCGGCCTTGCATTTACAGGTGTGGGTTTACAACAATTATGTTAAACGTGCAATGGTTGACGATGGGGCAGCAGTTAACATTGTCCCCTTCTCTTTCCTTCAAAAGCTAGGATATGGAGAAACAAACTGTTCCACAACAAGAAATACGCTAAGAGGCTATGATAGCCTTAAAGCTACTTCAATTGGGACTATAATACTACCAGTCACCTTAGGACCCAAAACAATCCTCACTGAATTTTATATTATAGATCAGGAAACCAACTATAATATGATTCTCGGTCATCCATGGATACACCGCATGAAGGCAATCCCTTCCACGTTATTCCAAGAAATAAGATTTCTACACTTAGGAAAAGTCTTCATCGCTCAAGGGGATCCTAAACCCTTTGATATACACTTAGAAAACCCCAAGAAAAAGAAAGGAGTCCATACAGAGCATGAACTTCCCATGAATCAATTAAACAAACCACCTCCAACAAAAGAGTTAGTCCCGGTCACCCCAGACATTCCAAAGGTTGAATTTGTTGACCCAAAAATATACGAGGTGGCAAAGACAAATAAAGATAAGTCAATTTCTGTGGAAACAGTCTCCACTAAAACCACAGCAGGAATTATGAAACTCTTGGAGAATGACGAACCGATCTTTCTCCCATTCAAACCTCAAGGAATGGGTAGTCTTCTCGGTATAGCATCTCTTCCCTCCGATAACCTAAATCTATATATGAACATGATAGAATTAACAAATGAAGAAGGGCAATTTAAAATTGAAACGATGCCTATCAAAACCATCTCTAGGCACTGCCCTATTCTAAAGCCTGGTTTCGACCCATACGTGTCTGAAGCTATGTTTTCCCTATCCATGGGGCAAGACCTCATCATTAACACAATGCTCGATATGAGAGAGAAGGTCGAGTAGCATAGTCATGCTCACCCACATGCCATCTCTCAAAAACATGACCAAGGGGCACGCGAACGTCTCTTTCAGAAAAATGTTTTTAATAATGAGACATATACACCTCTGGGCAAGGGTTGTAAGTTCAAACCTAGAATGGTAGGCCCTCGTCAAGAGAATGAAAAATTTGAGGATAATGGTTCTCCGCTGTGTACTTCTAGGGGTGAAGAATTCGATATTCGTCAACTTTCTTCACCTTAGACATCATGACATATAGTTCCACCTACATTTTCATATGTACATGGTTACAGTTGCATTGCATTAGTAATTTAGTTAGTTCATCCTGTTCACTCGTTTCATAAATATTGTAGTCTAGGAACTTACTCTTTAGTAATCTGTTACAAATTTCTGAAGATATTGGCAAAATTATTCAAATCACATCTCTTCAAACATCATCAAGTATTTTCAAATCTTCTCATCAAGTTCGACAGACAAACATTGACGGAAACCATACCAAGACCTGCATACTTGGCTTCGCTCTTTCTTTCTACTAGGTGAAGTTGTCCTTGCCTACGGTCTGTTCTAGAAGCTTCTTGGTGTCACATCTATCCCTCTTAAAATCTCTTAGAACAAAAGGATATCCCAAAGTCATAGATCAGAAATGTCAAAATCAAATGAAATCAAAAGCACCAAGCAAACAAAATATTTTATTTTACACACTTCTTTGCCCCATCAACCTTCTGTGATAAGCCCACATCTCTTACTGATGATGTGAGGTTGGGAAAGGAAAGAAGTGCCCTTACTCGCTTGTAGCTTGCCTTTGGTGACAAACCCATGCTTCTTACTAGTGGCATGAGGCAGGGTGTGGGGGTCTAGTCACACAAACTAACAAATCTTGGTATGCTAAAAACACAAGTCAAATTCTGTTAAGAGAAGGCAAATATCCAAACATCCAAATTCCAAAGAGATCAAATCCTCAAAACCAGATTTTGTCAACCAGGTTGCCATTTATGAATCTAAGCCTAGATAAACTGAAAAGTAAGTCACCTTTTAAGCTTGGTAGTAGTTATGAGTAGGGTGGGTGTGTAGGTCCAAATTTGGTTCTTGTTCTTGTTTTGTCTGTCTCTCATCATTCCACTCAAATCAAACTCATACAACTTGTGCCCTTCCCAATTCTTGGTGTTGAGCCCTCGCATCTTACTAGTTGCGTGGATTTGGGATTGGGGCAAGTTCATCTCTTTATTGCTATACATTCATCACGTTTTGCCAACATAAGAAGAAATCATAGACATTGCCCAAAGAGGCCAAAAGTTCAATACTACAACATGTTTGTCATCACATATCAGCATTGCAAAAGCAAATAAAGTATAAACTTTCTGTTTAACATTTGTTATCACTTGTCATCCATTGCATACATTCTGAAAAGCATGTGAAAATCGGGAATTCTAAAACATCTAAGAATACACACATGAATCAAGTCAAGCCAACCCTATACAATGAATAACCAAGCCAAAAAGAGATATATGTACATATCACGGTGTGTCATAGCTTTTTACGATGTCATTGCACACTAGGTGCGGTCAAAACGCTTGCAATAAGCACAAAATACCAAAACAACATATATGCCTCACAAAATGGAGACTAAGAAATAAAGGAACTCTGCCTATCTGCCCTTTTGAGGCCCATTATGACTACTCTAGTTACAAATTTCTTAGGAGTTCTTCGCAAAAGCATTCAAAAACAGCAAAAAGCTAAGCCTAACGCAAAATACCATTCCCAAGCTCATTCCAATTCAATCATACTCAAAAATGAAAAGAGTGATCACCGTGGACCCAAAGCTCAAAAATTTCCAAATCGATACGCACAAATGAATAGGAAAATGAACTCATTTTGTATATTTATGACATTCTAACCTTGTTTTGAATGTTCTTTCCCATAGTTGGAGCGTCGACAGAGGTAAGTTCTTATCCTCGCACAAATGGTAAGTCCTCATTTCATATCAATTTAGCATTTATTTTCAATTTATTTTATCTATCTACACTTGAGTCCCTTTTTCATTTTTGCAGATAGCGGGAATCTGGATGGCGGCATTTCGGCACATGGGCATGTCAAGTATAGCCTCTAACTCCCCATTTCGGGACTTCCATACTCGGACCCAACGTTTTACACCTCTTCATGGCTAAAACGCTTCTCCGAGGGGGCAATATGTACGTACCGAAAATTGTATGTACTATACAGTCGAAAATTGGTTACGAAAACCGCAATGATGATTAAGATCTCTTCGCAAGGTGTTCGGAATCCAGAAAGCTCGTTGAGTATACATTTGCATCCCAAAAATCCTTGTCTAGCCTCTACATGTTTTGTCCTAGCCTTTTCTCTCTTTTTCCTTGTTTTTTTGTTGTTAGTTACAGGACCGCCTCCCTGCCAGGGCGGCGGTCCTGTAACCATCACCCAGGCCAGGGCGGCGGTCCTGTAACCGTCGCCCTGCGCAGGGCGGCGGTCCTATACGCACTTTCCAGAATGCTCCGACGATCGTGTCAAGCGTGAAAATTCAATTTTCACCCGCATTTCTCAACCACTAAAGCTTGTATTTATGTTTTAGCCGCCTGAACAGTGATTTATCTTTGTTTAATGGTGGGAGAGTTCAATTTGAACTTGCCTTCTAGTCATTGCAAATGCTATAATTATGTAGCTTGTTTACAAGTAAATGGTCTTGGTTCTTTGGCCTGGAGTCTTCATTCTTGAGCTTCAGTCTTCAATACTCAGTCCTAGATTTATTTTATGAATCATTTTATCTTTAGCATGGATTAGAATTATGAACATTTAGTTATGCCTCACTGTACACCGACAACGATCCTGCTAAGAATCGTATAGGCCAAGCTCTGTTCTCTTGCGCCATCCCTCTCCTACTTGTACTTCGTTGTATTTCTCTGAAGCTGCTATTGCTCATTGTTTGAGTACCTGTTGTTTATCATTTTGTTTCATCATTGCTACAACGACCCTGCTAGGAATCGTATAGGCCAAGCTCTGTTCTCTTGCGCCATCCCTCTTCTACTTGTGCTTCGTGCCATTTTTACTTCAAAGTGACTACCGTCCCAGTGCCTTCTCTTGTTGATGCTGCTATACTCCTACTCTTTCTGGATTCACGTGAACACGCAAGAACGAAGAGATCACTCTGAGGGGACAAGCTACAACAAAACTGGATTTGCCTCTGCTCAATAAACTCCAGGTTTAAATCGTCAAAGTTATTATCAAATAGAGTAGCGAATCATTTTATTTTAGTTAAGCTCGCTTTCAATATTGCTAGGGAAGCTGTGGGGAATGATAGTTTCTGAGAAACTATGATTTGTTCCTCACTTTTGAGGTAGGATTGAAGGTTTTCAATTAATTTAATTGGCTGTCTTTTATCTAGATTCACACATTTGCACAGGTGAATAACCACACCAGGTTATCTCACTTGTTTAGTTTTAGTATAAAAGTAGTTTAATTGTTGCTTGTAATTATAATGTTTCAATCGTATATTCTGTTTAGATTAGTTTCCCTTTCAACAGTAGTATAAATTGTTATTTTTAGTTTAAGTTAATTCGGAGACTTCATAACTAGATTAACACTGAAATTCTAGTTAGGAGGATAAACCACTAAGGGATTTACGCTACCTGCTCATAGCCTCTAAATCTCCCCTTTGTCATTTCAGCTACCATGAGATCACACTATCAGATCTTAGTCACTGATCCTCCCATGGTTAAGCCATAGGAAAGTTGCTTGCCGATTCTCATCCTCGTCTGTAGCTTTTCTATCATAGAAAACTGACCATAATCTCGGCTGTGACTTCATCTAAGTCACCCGCATTTCAAACCACCGACTGTCTCGGCATGACCTCGGGAGGTCGGGTGCGAGGAAAAGTTACTTGTAGATTCCAACACTCGCTTGTCACTTTTCCATCGTACAGACACCTTATGAGATTTGGAAAGAAAGGTCAACAAATATAAAGCATCTTAGGGTGTTTGGGAGTAAATGTTGCATTAAGAGAGATGAGGATGATCTAGGAAAATTTGATTCTAGATGTGATGAAGGAATATTTCTAGGATATTCAACAGTGAGTGCAACATATAGGTGTTATAATAAAAAGCTCCAAAAGATAGTTGAAAGCACTAATGTCAAAGTTGATGAATCCTACCCTTTGAAGACCAAATCTCAGCCCAAAAGAGATGAAGAAGATGCAGAAGACAGATCTCCTTGCATAAAAGTTCAAGAAGATGGTAAAGAGGAAGAAAGCTCTCATGAAGAAGCTGATGAAAACAAGAGAGACCTGATACAAAGACACCTTCAAGGCAGGTAATGAAGGATCATCCAATTGATCAGATTATTGAAAGCAAAGATGCAGGCATACTCACAAGACGAAAGTTGAAAAAATTGAAAACTCGTAAGAATACAACCCTCCTATCCATAATAGATACCAAGAATGTTGAAGAAGCTAGCAAACATCAACATTAGGTGAAAGCAATGAATGAGGAACTTGATCAAATTGATAAGTGTGAGACTTGGGAGCTAGTTCCTAGACCCATGGACAAAAATGTTATCAGCACTAAATGGGTTTTTAGAGACGTGATGAATGAAGATGGAGTCATCACTAGAAACAAGGCAATGCTAATTTGTAAAGGCTAAACTCAAGTGGAAGGAGTAGACTTTGAAGAAACTTTTGCACTTGTGGCAAGAATGGAGGCAATTAGAATGTTCTTATCCTACGCTAGCTTCAAAGGATTCAAAGTTTATCAAATGGATGTGAAGTCACATTCCTAAATGGCACCTTAGAAGAGGAGGTTTACATAGAGCAGCCAAAAGGTTTTATACTCACAGATGAGCATGATTATGTATGCAAACTAAACAAAGCACTCTATGGCTTGAAGCAAGCCCCTAGAGCTTGGTAAGCAAGACTAAATAACTACCTCATACAGCAAGGATTCAAGAGAGGAGATGTTGACAGCAATCTATATGTCAAGAATGAAAATGGGCAGCAGCTGATAGTGATAGTCTAAGTAGATGACATTATTTTTGGTAGCAGCAAAGAGAGCATGGCAAAAGGCTTTGCAGAAGCTATGAAACAAGAGTTTGAGATGTCAATGTTGTGAGAGTTGACATACTTTCTTGGGTTGCAAGTGAGCCAATCAACAGATGGCATATTCATAACACAAGCAAAATACATCAAGGACATGTTGAAAAAGTTTCATATGGAAGATTGCAAAGAAGTGAGCACTCCCATGATCAAACGATGCAAACTGAGCAAAGACGATGATGCTCCAAAAGTGGATCAAACCTTATATAGGTCTATGATAGGCAGCTTGCTCTATACTACAGCCTCTAAGCCTGACATCATATAGGTAGTTGGACTAGTAGGGAGATATCAAGCTGCTCCAAGAGAAAGTCATATGGATGTTGTAAAAATAATGTTTAGATATCTCAAAGTGATCCATAGGGATCCAGAAAAACATACCACTTCATCAATTCCATCAGCACCAAGAAAGAAAAACAAGAAAAGTTAAAAAAATGAGGTAAATGGAGGTTCTGGAGATAACAGTTAATGCACTGACTTGGAGCTTGTGAACTAAAGAAGTCTTTGTTGAATTGAGCTCTCGAGCATGGTGAGTGATTATGTGGTCCCAAAGCATCATCTTCATGCCATGAAAACAATGGAGGTTGAGTTCTTCATGTTTTGGCAAGATTGTTTCAACTGTTTCAAGTTTCACTGTGACTGTGAATGCATAGTTTAGAGCTTGCAAAAGGAAGTTGTACTGTGATAGCTTGATCTCTTGAATATAGCAATTGGTAGCATGTTCCTTTGACATCACATTCATGTTGGGTAGATGCCAATGAGGTTATCCTTGATGGAGTACCATGAACTTAATTGATTAAGACAGTGTGGCCCATGAACGTGAACCTGAAAATATGAAGTGACGGTATTCAAGATGTTCCATCGTTTCTTCCCCTTGATTTTCAACGACCTGAATGGTTGATGAGAGTCTCTTGCAGTCTTCATAACCTGTGCACAAGGTCAAACATAAGCTTGTATGTATGATTAGTCTTTATGAGCAAACTGTGATGATCTCTTCTTGCATCCACCTTATCTATATGACTAAAATGACGAATGTGAGACAAACAATTAAGGTAGAAGATGAGGTATGAAGAAGGATGTTGTGTGAAGGCCTATGCACTCCTTGAAAGATGCTCTTGAAGCTATACTTGACTGGGATAGTGTGCAAATCAGTTGAAACTCTAAAGATGCTCCTTGTATCAGCTCCTAATGGAGCACTCTTGTGTGCTCAAAATGAAGGACATAAGAACTGCGGAGTGTAAGGGTTGAAATGAGACTCCAAAGGTTGGTTTAAGGTGTATGTAACATTTATTCATTGTGTAATAGGTGTAGAACATTTGTTCTTAATATTGCTTTGATCCTTTTGGATTTTTTCCCTTATTGAGTTTCCCACCTAAATTCTTGTGTCTCCATGTGTTTTTGCTTTCCTCTCTCATAATAGAATGTCTTGATTGATCTATGGTTAAATGGAATTTGTTGAATGTGATCTTGATTGCTAAGTACAAATTTGCAAGTTTGTAAGGGCATTGATTCACCCCCTCCCCCTCTCAGTGCTTGAATATTCAACATGGTCCTCTATACCAACCAACACCCTATAGTAAAGTTTCCATAATATTAATGCCAAAATCAATCACAAGGCATTCCATCCTAGGTAGTGAAGACAACCAAAAAGGTAAACAAGACCACTTCATAAAACCCAAACTATAACATGTGTCGGTAGGTCGACGTGGTTATGAAACATCACAATACTAAAGAGAAACCACATCACAAGTACAACAATAACAAACAAGATGAGTCCTAAATGTCATTTTCTCTATGTATTTGCTAAATGTCATTTTCATCATGAGTACTAAATGTTTTTGCTCTCTCTGAGACTCTCTGAGAGGTGGAGACCGAGGAATGGTTCATTTTCAAATGTCTCATTCACTATGAGATCCACGGAAGATATCATTGCCTCAGCAGGGACTCAAACAACGCAACTTTCTTCAAATATCCAAATCAGCAGTGCTTGACTCTATCTTCATGAGACCATCACCCTCTGACGCAAATCCTACAGGGGGGCTAGCGGATTTGGAACCCCCATGTTGATCACCTCTTTCTTCCAGCTCATCTAAGCAACTGCCAGCACTAAGCGCCCTTTGGACACCAATACTTCACACATCAGAGCTAATAGATAATTTAGATGGCACTTCTCTCAGCACACCATTACTATTCAGATTACTTAGATCCTGCAACGTGCTCTCCCTCAACATCTTCACTCTGCTCCTTCCCATCTCCATGGCTCTCTCCTTTTAGACAACATGGATCTACTACTTATTGGCCACTTGCAGACCACAGGGGCAGACTCATATTATTAGTTTGTTTTCTACTACGACAGTTACACCAAATTTAGATCTAGGGGAGATCCTATAGGAAGTGTTTTGCTTCCTCCTAGGATATCCCAAACCTTGCTCCTCAGACCTTGGGTACTCCACTTCATATGCAAACAAAGATACTCGATGAGATTTGCTTCCAATCTTCATCGGCACATGTTTTTGGGGGCTCTTGTTCGCCCTTCATTGTTATTTGTATTGATCTCATTACCACTTGTGTAAGTGGAGCACTGTTTTATTTTGTCTTATGTACTTTTATTCCTTTTTTTCCTTCTAGGATTCTTTCTTCCTAGAACTTTCTATTGTTAATTGTTGTATCCTTACGTCCCATTGATCTACTTTAGGTCATCTATGGACGATATAATTTCTTTCTTTCTTTCTCTCTTTCTAGATGGTGTATGTGCCTACAAGGCGTGTCGTCAGGAAACCATGCCTAAATCTGGTAAATCCCATCTTCTATCCGCAATGATAGTGGTCAACAATCCCTGTGCCAAAATAATGAAATAATTTAAATAATTGAAATAATAAAATAACTAAAGCAATTGCATAAATAAAATGTATGGTGAACTGATAAATAGTCGTATAATACCCCCAACGCATCCAACAAGAGTCCAGCTCCTCAGCCTATAGTAAAGTCAACAGTGCAAGATCCAACAAGGAAACAATATGATGGCATAGATGGGTCAGCAATAACAGTATGTGTAATCTATACACAAACTCCATTGAACATCAAAATGATCATAATCATATTTTATTATTTCAGTGTGCCCCAAGGGCACTTATTGCATAATACTCGGGACGTACAAAAAATGGGGTAATGACATCCTCCCCTCATTATTATTGCATTGTCTCGATGCCTAATAAAAAACAATAAGGAAAGTTGGTACAGAAAAGACTCTCATCTTTCTAAGTATATTTTGCTCGATTGACCCCATTGGACCAATTCTTGTTGCAGCTCTTTATTCTACAGTTTGATGCAGTGACTGTCTAGAACCCCATGTAGGTTCTGGTTGTATTGTCTCCTTATCCCCCACCTGTAAATTTATCCAATCCAAAATGTGAGAGGGATATGCTACATACTTGTGAAGCAAGGAAATGTGAAATATATCGTGAATTAAGGGGGCAGAGAGAGGGAGGGCAAGTTTGTAAGCCACGAGATTGGATATCTCAAGCATATCAAATGATCCTATAAATTGAGAACAAGTTTGGAAGCCTTTCCAAACCTTATAGAAATTTCTAAGGCTGAACTCTCAAAAATATTGTCCCCAACTTGGACCTCTCTAGAAGTCCCTTTAGAACAACACAAATCTTCTCTTTGTCAGAGGCTTCCTGGAGACTTCGACATATGATGGTCATTTACTCATCATTGACGTTTGACAGGCTTACGCAATAGAAAGTGGCTCCACATATTAAGTGCGAGAACTACTACTGCCAGCTCAAGATCATGAGATGCATAGTTCTTCTTGTGCACTTTAAGTTTCCTGGACTAACAAGCTAAAACCTACCATTTTGGGTCAAAAATTCACCAAAACCATCAAGCGAAGCATCTATCCAATCCTCAAAACTCCCATTTGCATCAAGAATCATAAGGATAAGAGCTTCAGTCAATAGATCCTTCAGTTTCTAAAAGGCCTCCTCACACTTGAGAGTCCACTTTTAACTTCTTCCCTTTATGCTGCAAGGAAGTGATGGAGTTTGCAATTCGAGAAACTTTGTCGAAAAATTGTTGATAGTAACCCACTAGCCCATGAAACATCTAACCTCATGAACATTTTCCAAAGTCGGCCATTCTCTAATGGATTTGTGCATCACAAGATCAATTGATATTCTTTCCTTGGAGATAATATGTCCCAGCTAGTGTACCTTGCTCAGAAAGAATGAGCATTTGGATAATTTACCATACATCTTGTTTGTGTTGTCTCGATCTCTGCAAAACTAACTGCAAATATTGCTCATGTTCTTACTCATTCTAAGAATAGATCAGGATGTCATCTAAAAATACTAACACAAAACGATCTAGGCAATCTTAATAAACATTGTTCATCAAGTTCATGAACATAGCAGGAGCATCGGTTAAGCCGAAAGGCACACCCATGAACTCGTAGTGAACATACCGAGTTAGAAAAGTTGTCTTGTGAACATGTTTGTCCTTGATTTGGAGTTGGAGATACCCTGAGCTAAGGTTAATCTTAGAAAACACCGCAACACCTTTCATCTGATCAACGAGATCACCTATCCCAAGCAAAGAATAAATGTTTTTTTATCATGACCTTATTTAGCATTTTGTAATCGATGCACAATCTCAAAGTGTCATCCTCCTTTACGAAAACTATAGGAGCACCCCTAGGGAGAAACACTTGGCCTTATCAAGCCCTAACTTAAAAGCTCCTGCAAATATACAATATTCAACTTGTAAGGAACCTTGGAAGTAGGTTTAGATCCAAACATGACTTCAATTGTAAAATCAAATTCCCAAACTAAAGGCTTCCCTAAAAATTTCTATGGATAAACATCCTTTATCAGAAGCTATCAGAAGCTCCATAATCTACTGAAATTCAAACTAAATAACTAGAAATTATGTTGTTGATCTCAATAGGGAAGGATTGACTATCAACGTGTTTGTTGTCCACTACAACAAATATCTAGTGAGCATAATTCAGACTAGCAAGATACTCTAGACATTCCTTGAAGTGATCAACACCACATATCCATCAAGCACGACCGAGAACTAGAATCTTATTGGCAACTGAAGTGCATGCCTTCTGAGACAGAGGAGCATTCCGTTGATTTTCATGTTGAAATTTCCTTCAAAAGCCATTTGGAGATCTTTGTGTATCTTTGAGATCCTAGAGGCTTGAAGCCTCCCTTGGACTGATTCCAAAACTTGTTCGAAGAGTTCTAAGACTTATTGAAAGTGCATCTACAGCCCACACTTTTGAAGCTCCTCTGTGTGGGAGTTGCATAACCCCTCTACCAAACAAAATTTTTGCTTTTGAACTCTTGTCGAGCTTTCACCCTAGAATTCTCTTTTGTCTTGGCCTTGTGTGCTGACTCAATAGTTGATACCAATTTGAATTTAGTAACATTGGTCTCTTCATCACGCATATAGAAGACATAACATAAGAGACTCGAAAAATGAGACACGTGTTCAACCACATAAGCACAGCCCTGTTGAAGTTCATGAAACTCGGCAATTTTCCTTTCTCCATGGAAAGTGGATAGGTATAAGGTATCTCTTACAAAAATGCCTCTCAAAACTTCTAGGTGAGAGTAGAGAGATCATAGTTCTTTAGGTTACACGGGTGATTCTACCCAAAAAGTACATCATTATCCAGCTGATATACTCCTATACAGGACTGATCATCAGTATCAGTCTCTTGCAACCCCAAGTACTTCTTGATACCATTCAGCCAAGACTCGGCTACATCTCCTACCTCTTTCCCAGAACACTTAGATGGGGGTAATTTCTTAAGCTCTCAAACCAAAGATTCGCCTCTCAAAGCCTAGGGTGTTGTTTTGCTTCTACATAATCTACTTCCATTAATTGTTCTTCCTCCTGACAAGGATAGGCAACCATGTCAGCAATAAGACTCTTCTGAGCATCCAAACATGTTTGGATAGCATCAAGGGCTTGAAGCACCATGTTCATCGTAGTCTCATTGTTGGGAGCCCGTTGGGGTTCCATAACTTCAAGATTGGGTTCTAGAATTTGATTTTCCCTACAGCCATTCCTCCCATGTGTGTTACCCCTAGTAGCCTCTCCTCAGCCACTTTGTGTGTTCATCATCATGGGAACACAAAGCAAGTTTTTAGGCAAACAGCTAACATTAAATTTTCTAGAGTGCACTAGAGTTAAACTTAGCTCCGATACCAGATTTAACATCAACATCATGAAGTATCCAATGTTGCTTGATGAAATATTTATGTTGATGTTAAATTTGGTATCATAGCTCAGTTCAACTCTAGAGAACTATAGGGATTTTAATGTTATTTGTTAGCCTAAAAGCTTTCTTTATATTCCCATGATGGTGGGGACATAAAGCAACAGAGGAGAGGCTACTGGGTGCAATAGGCTTTGGAAGAATGGCCATGGGCCGAATCAGAATAAAGAATTCACTCCAAGAATTGAACACCAAAGGCTCCCAATAATGAAACTGTGATGAATAGAGTGCTTCAAGCACTAGATGCTATCCACCATGCCTGAACACTCAGGAGACTCTTATTATCGACATGTTTTCCCAACCTCAGCAAGAGGAAGAACAATTGATGCAAGTAGATCATGTTGAGGTATTCAATGTTGTTTGATGAAGTAGTTATGTTGAGGTTAAATCTGGTATCAGAGATGAGTTCAACTCTAAAGAACTATGGAAAACTCAATATTATTTGTTAGCTTAAAAACTTGGTTTGTATTTCCAGGATGATGATGACACGAAGCGACAAAGGAAAGGCTACAGGGGCCAATAGGTATGGGAGGAATGGTTGTGAAGCAAATTAATATAGAGAAACCGCTAGAGAAAGTTGAACCCCAACAGGCTCCCAACAATGAGGCTGCAATGAATAGAGTGCTTCAAGCACTAGATGTTATCCGGGCACACTTGAAAGCTCAAGAGACTCTCATTGCTAACATGGTTGTCGATCCTCAACAAGAGGAAGCACAATTGATGGAATTAGATCATGTAGAGGTGAACCCTTTATTTCGAGAGCTCAAGAAACTACCCCCTCACAAATACTCCAAGGAGGTGGGTGATCTAGCCAAGTCTTGGCTGATTGGCATCAAGGACTTCTGGTTGCATAAAACTAATACTAATGACTGGGCCTCTATAGGAATATATCAGCTAGAGGGTGATGCCAGTTTGTGGTGGGATCACATATTCCCTCAGATATCTCAACTCTCACCTACGAGAAGTTTGAGAGGCAATTTCCTCAAAGATACCTATCATCTTCCCACAGAAAAACAATTGCCAAGTTTTGTGAACTTCAACAAAGTAGAGCTTTGTGAACTTCAACAAAGCATTGCTTCTATGGCTGAATATGAGTCTCATTGTCTAAGTCTCTTGCGTTACGTTGACTATATGCGTGATGCAAAGATGAAGGTTACTAAACTCAATTAGGTTGAGATCTTGTTGATGCACAATGTGAACATGACTAAACCAAAGACCCTATTATCAGCTATTGAGTCGGCTTCTAAGGTCGAGGCAAAGGAGAAGTTTGAGGCAAAAACTCAACATGAGTTAGAAGCAAGAACGGAGCTTCAAAATAAGGGACCCCAGTCGTACTTTCAAAAAGTCTGGAAGCACTCTAGGCTGGTTCAGTAATTAATCAAATGGAGGCTTCAAGTCTCAGAGATTTCAAAGGGATGCACAAAGGTATACAAATTACTCTCAGAGGAAATTTCAGTGTCACAATCAATGAATTCTTCTCCTCCTCAAAATGTATCAACTTTAGGTGCCAACAAGATGTCGGTACCCAACTGTGGTTTTTGGATATGTGGTGGCGATCACTACAAGAAAGACTGTCAAAAGTATCTAGCCAATTAGAATTCATATCACTGGACATTTGCTGCAATGGACAATAGACAGGCGGACAATTAGTCTACCCTATCAAGACCAAAGGTGGGGGATGGGAAGACAATACAGCTGGAACCAATACAAGTCCTAGCCAGTTGCAACAAGAGCTGCAGCAGCTATTAGTTCAATGGGACCAATTGAATGAAAGGAATGCTACTTAGGAAGATGAGAATCTTTTCCATGGTAATTTTTTAATCTATTTTCACCAAGCACCAAGATGGTGTCTTAGTAAGGAGGGCAAGATGTCATGACCCCATTTTTGTACCTCCTGACTATCATATAATAAGTACCCTTGGGGAGCACTGAAACAATAAAACTACTATTATCTATGGACTTGTGATTATGATCCTTTTGATGTTCTATGGAGTTTTGGCACATGGATTTTATTGGCTATTATTGCTGACCCATTCATATTATATTGGACTCCGACAAGATGTCTTGAGGACATTGATCAGCTTATTTATCAGTACGGTTGCTAATGTTTGAATAAGGTCTGACACTTAAGTGCACGCATGTAACTAAACCATAGCATATAATTATGGTCTGAATGGTTGTCTGGACAAAAAAAATCTGTGCTTTGTAATTTTGGTGGTGCTAAATGATGAAGAGCAATATGATGAATATTGAATACTAATTTTGATGTAATAATTAAATTTAATATTTATCACGACTGTGTGTGTATGTGTGTCTGTGTGTGTGTGTATATATATGTATATATATATATATATAAATTTTTTTATATATACATATATATATATATATATATATGTATGTATGTATGTACGCACATATAATTTATATATATATACATATACATACATACATATATATGTATGTATGCATGTATGTATGTACATACGTACGTATGTGTGTGTATATATATATATATATACATGTATGTATGTATGTATGCATGTACGTATGTGTATGTATGTATGTATGTATGTATGTGTATTGTCGTGATAGATATTAAATTTAATTATTACATCAACATTAGTATTTGATATTTGTACCCTCGTATTCGAGGCCAAAAAATGTCATGTCCTCGTCAGATCCTTCATTTCCATACCTGTAACCAAGACATATCAGCAACTTAGTTCCTGAGATATGGCTGATCTGAAATTTGGGTTTTGTCCAAGCATTTATGCACCTTGATGTAATAATTTTGATGTAATAATTTTGATGTAATAATAATATTTATCACGACATGATATATATATATATAGATACATACACACACACACACACACATATACATACATACATATATATATATATATATATATATTATATATATATATATATATATATATATATATATATACGTATACATACATACATTATATACATACATAAAAAATGTCATGTCCTCGTCAGATCCTTCATTTCCATACCTGTAACCAAGACATATCAGCAACTTAGTTCCTGAGATATGGCTGATCTGAAATTTGGGTTTTGTCCAAGCATTTATGCACCTTGATGTAATAATTTTGATGTAATAATTTTGATGTAATAATAATATTTATCACGACATGATATATATATATATAGATACATACACACACACACACACATATACATACATACATATATATATATATATATATATATATATATATATATATATATATATATATATATATATATACGTATACATACATACATTATATACATACATATGTACTATACATACTAATATATGTATGTATGTATATGTGTATATAAATATGTATATATACATAGTATGGATACATATATATACACATACATACATACATACATACATATATATATATATATGTGTGTGTGTGTGTGCGTGATAAATATTAAATTTAATTATTGTATCAAAATTATTATTCAATATTTGTGCCCTCGTATTCGGGGCCAAAAAATGTCATGTTCACATCAGATTCTTCATTTCTGTACATGTAACCAAGACATATAAGCAACTTAGTACCTGAGATATGGCTGATCTGAAATTTGGGTTTTGTCCAAGCATTTATGCAGCTTGAGAGAAGGTCGTGACCTCCTTAAGGGGAAGGAGATAGAGTTTCCACTCGGCCTGTAGCTGGCAAGGATCAATCCCTATTGTTTTTGGAAGAATTTTTTGTTGTTTTATGGTTTAGGTGGGAGGGCATGGACGGTGGTATATGGGAGCTCTCTTGTCCTTGTACACCACTAAAAGCATTTTTGACTTTGACATTAGGCAAAACTTTGACTCCTTACCTCCTACATACCAATTATCACCTTAGAAAACCAGATCCAATCTGTTTATGCTTTCTAAGGAAGTTAGCAGTGACTTCCCAATCTGACTCTTAAGTCAGATTCCATGAATATAGGAGACCCATTAAAACCCTTAAAATTGTTATGGATATGTCCAACACCCATCCATTGTACAAACAGTCATAGGGCGAATTAGCACTAAATGAACACTAAGCCTGTTGCGCTTAAAGATAGTGTCCTTGCACCAAGGCATTCCTTGTCATGACAAATGATAGGTTTGAAGATTATACATCATTAATTTGACACATGGATGGAGCATATACATAAGATATCATATCACCTGATAACATCATCATTTTTGTCATAATTGATTGCAGGGTATCTTGCACAGCGGACAGAAAATGTTTATTTCTATATGGTTGAATTGAATGCTCTGGTTAAATTCATAACTTGTGAGTTTGGTTTAAAAATTTAAACATCTCTACTGACACATATATTAAGGTTTCAGCCCAAGGTTGTGGGGCTCTCGGGGTAGAATGGTGCTTTCTAATTTAGAGATTATCCATTTTTATCTGGTCTTCAATAGAAAAAGAAAACCTCGTGTTGCATCCATTCCATGTTAAATAGGCTCTAGTCTTTTTTGTGTAAGGGCCACTTGTAGGAGGAATCAGCACTACCACCAGATTAAAAATTACTCAAAACAAATGAAGACCTGAAGAATTTTCTTAGAGTAACAGAAAGTATATGTACTACTATTCTCTCTCTTAAGATAGACCAAAACGCAGTCCATTATAAACTTGCCAATTTCCTTGATAAGAATAAAAACAAGAGTTCATACACAGCGATGGGTAGACAAACCAATAGTTATAGTATATCAAAAACTCATTCTAATATAATATAGATATCCTAGTCAAGCTAAAAAATAATAGAAAGCAACAATCTTACATTTGGAATTGTTGAATTCCCTGGGTCTTGTGACTGTATTCGTCTCCAAAGGAAGCCTTGCTGTCAATCCAATTAACTACGCGACCACACACACCAATAGGAACCTCCAATTTGATATCCGGAGTCTTGCTAAATCCTGCCGCACGTAAAGCTTCTTCTGATTGAAACGGAATCTCTAATTTTTGTAACCTTCCCCTTAGCAAATGCTCGTATCTACACATAAAACACAATAAATCTCAGCCAAAACAACGAAGAATCAATTAAATGATTGAAGAGAGACAAAAAAAATTGAATCCAGGACATCAGCAAGAAGTAACAGAATAAAATCATAAAGCAAGCTACATAGGCTTAAAAAAAAGGCAAACTTTACAATCTGGAAAAATTAAAATCCAGTCAAAATAAATTCAAACAATAACCAGAACATAAATAATAATTATCGATGAAACACTATCTATAAATATACAAAAAAAAATGGAAAATCGTTTCTGCCCTATGCTCGTGTTTATTGTGTTCTTGCCTCTACGTTTGTTTCTGGTATGTTGTGTGTGGAAAATCTTCGCAGGTTTCCATTTCTGTGTGTCTATAATGTGTGGAATGGAAGGGTCGATGCAGGCTTGGGTTGTGGCACGTGTCTGCCCTCTCCTCTCTGTGTTTCCTTCTGTTTTTCCCCTCGTGGAGAGCCCCTTCTTTCTGGTGCTATCACCTCCTTCCTTAGCTTAGGTTTCATTTTTTGCATTGTCTCTAACCCTGGTCCCTGGGATGCTCAGATTAGGTTTAGTTAGTTGTGATTTCTTCTTAGGTAGTGTTAGCTCTAGGTTAGATAGGTAGATGAAGCCAGCCTTCTCCGAAGGGCGATCTCATGCATTCAAGTCCCACATTGAGAGATCATCCCATGTTTCACTGAGGTGCTGAATCTAGTTTCAGCAGGGTGCAACTTTAGGTGACAACATGGTCCTTAGTCTTTTCTTCTCAAAATGAAACACACGCAACAAATCCTATCAGTACATGAAGTGTGGTGGTCAGTCTCAACCCATAAATGGTGGGAAGCACAGTCTCAGCTAGTCGAGGGGATTCTCAAACCATGTGACCAATGATGTTATGTCGAATGATGGTGGCATTCACGAACTTAAAATGTTCAGTATTAAAGGCCAACTCAAGGCTATAACATTGCAAAGGAGAAGACCAAATGATCTGTGAACATGTTCGTTGAAAGGTCAATGGCATGTTTTACTGTTACAAAGACATGTCTGGAGAATCAATTAAATTAATTCATAAACCATGAATGAGTATATGGCTTACTTGTTGATATAAGAGGCCTTCATGACAATTTGGGTTGATGGAGAGGATATCAAGCTCTACATTAGTGGTGTCCTTAATTGTTGCTATCAAAACATAACTCACAAGAAAGACGTTATAGTAATTTTTTGTTTATGAAATTTAAGGCTAACAAAGGAGAGCCACAAGAGTAGAAAACAAGCATTATCTGACACAATGAAACAATGTAAATATAAACATCATAGATGTTGAGCCTAGACATAAACGTCATATAGGTGTTGAGCCTAGAAATAAACGTCATAATTGTCAAATTTCTCTCCATCTTTAAGTATAAGGATTACCTTTATCTAGATTTTGAGTGCTTGCACACAAGTCTTCAATGCATTCTTAAGAACTTGGACTGTAATGTTTTTCTTAGATTGATTGGAGTCCAAGCATCATATGCAGAGCAATCTTTTTTGCATTAAAACATAAAAAATAATTCTGAAGTCTTGAACCGTGACATAAAGTCTCATAACATCGTAGTGAATGAAGTGGAGCAGTTTTTAAAGCTTTGTGATTTTGGCAATGCAATGTTCACCAGTAAAAATGATATTGCAACTTGCCTATTAGGGTTACTATTATGGGGCCACAAAAATAATTCTAAGTCTACCTTATGGCCAAGTGACTGCTGCATATATGGGATTTACCTTGTGGTGGTTATTTTCCAAGGACCATTAAAACAATAGCATGCTCAGATTCACATGGATCTGAAAGGTCCATTTCCCAAGAACATACTGATGAAGAGAAGTTTCACATATCATAGCTGGTTTAAAGACATTAAAAAAACTTATGTTATCTATCAAGACATTTGGGTCAATCATACCAAACAATTGGCTGTCCATGTTATCTAAAACGGAAAGCGCCATTTGAGATGAAAAACGCAAGCTGGCATCTATGCTTTTTATGATGTCATAGATGTATTAAAAGATATTCAATCTATACTTAGAAAGATTTTTCCTTTCAAAAGGCCTCAAGGAAATATACTAGAGAAATTGTTTGCTTTTAGACGATGTTCACAACTAAGTATTGACAAACAATTAGGCCTAGCTGAAAACAATTTGAGCAATGTAACGGTTTAAAGTCAACAGACTCAGCACCCTCTTCTTAATATGAAAGCCCGCAATAATTCATGTTTTTCTCTCTTTTCTCTCCATATGATCTACCCACATGTTCCCACAATAATATTTATTTAAATTTTTATGTATTTATGAACTACACCAAACAAAAATGAGAAAGTATTTGAGAAAATTCCAAACAAACAAGTCCCTTGTTGCCGATAGGCTTCTTAGAGACAACTTTCTTTGTAACTGATTTTTTTTTGGTAGTCGTCCTTTATTTTATAAAAAATAAAAAACCATGTTATTTCAAATAAATATCTTTATTGTTGCAATATCTTCTTTCTTTGTAACTGCAATTGGACACCTAATGACCTTCCACATTCTTCCTTCTCCCTTGTCTCTCCACTTTCAACTCTCCCCTCCCAATTTATATGCCTATCGGCCTCTCACAAGCACCTATGGATGCTTTTGCTAGTTTTATTTTGGTGTTCTCTTGTTCACCCACATCACAATGAGAAAATAAATATAAAATAACAAATAAGCTTGACACTATTTTATTTCTAATGAGGTGTATAATAGTTTTGAATCTTGAAATTACCCTTTGTTGCACAAAGAATTAGGAATGGGTGTTCGAAAACATAAGAAATGCAAATATTGGAAGGACAAAAAAAATGAAATGGCAGTAACAATAAAAATTGGAAATGAACAGAACCGGATCAAAAACGACAGCAAATTCTAGTAACTCTTGGGAATGGTACCCAAAACTTCAAATACTCTTTAAGGAATATTATTAAAAACTTGAGCAACATTCTGAAAAATTGAATTCCAGTCCACCTAAAATCATGGAAAATATGCTAGAGATTGCTGGAAACATTTTTAAATTCACTGGAAAGGTTTCTGAAAGTTTTTGCCCGCTCTCAAGAAATTTCCAAAAGTTTTTAGGACTAGAAAATATTTCAAACACCTAGAAATAAATTTACAGTCTACTGAATGAGCTGTTTGGGATTCATAGGCATTCTCCCACTCTCAAAAAGTTTCCAAGAATTTTCGGGACTAGAAAACATTTCAAAAACCTAGAAATAAATTTCCAGTTTACTGAATGAACTTTCTGGGAATCAAAGGCATGTGCCTACAGGTGTTATTTCCAAGCTTTTACATCCATGGTAATGGCATGGACCCTTTCAGACCCATCCTTTCACTCACATTGTCTTCGATTGCAAATATAGACATTTATTGTTCAAAAGACTACAAATAAAATAAAACTCCCAACACTTGACATTGGCAACAAAAATACAAAAATTAAAATAGAAGAATCACATGACAAACATATAAGTAGATAAGTGCACATGTCAACGGCTCAAAGAGGAAATGGGGAAGCAAGTTCACCATTTGGGTGAGGCTTAGGTTCAAGTCCCCAAAACACTGTACATAGAAGGGGGCTACCCTGCATACATCGTTCAACCTTGTCTTTGTAAGTAGGTTCCTATCCCGGGCAAGAAATGAGATTTTTCTAACCAATAATCAAAGTAGAAAAACCAGTGTTACGCGGGGACATGCAATCCCCATCCCCAAGCCGTCCCAAACGTCCGGGACATCTCAGAGACTTGGGGACAGGAACAAGACGTCCCGGAAAATGCAAAAAATTAAGAGGACATCCCTTGAGTTCAGGGGATGCACCCAGGACGTCCCAAGTGGACATCCCGGAGACTTGGAAATGGGGACGAGACGTCCCCTAAGTTCAAGGGACGCACTCAGGACGTCCCGGGTGCTATGAATCAAGGAACGCCATGACGTCCCCAGGACGTTTGAGGGATGTCTTGGCATAACCTAAGCCCGAGCACTTTTTTCTTTTTCTTCTTTAATTTTTTTTTTTTAAACTTCCCTTTTTTTCTTTTACAATCATGCTGATTAATGAATACTTGTTTTTCATTGTCATATTGAATTGTTGATGTATCATTGTATCTCTATCTAATATGACGTATCAATGTCTCTCAGATTCTCAGTTCCAATTACTATGTTAATGTCAATGACTCAATATGAAACATTGAATATTAAATATAGCATTTTGGGCCTTGGTTTATGTGATGAATAATTGGATTAATGGTTTTAATCTTCAAACTTTCAGTTTTAAGTCTTATTTTATTGAAGTATTCATGTTATAATATATTTGTAATATATGTAAATTTTATATATTCTTTATTAGCCGTCCCCCTGCCATCCTCAAAATTTGAAAAAAAAAATGTCGTCCCAAAATAACTATGAGAAAAACATGCATCAAGATAATATTTCAGGTTTGAACACCACTGTGTTTACTCATGTTACAGTGCTCCTGAAAACACTGGCCACAATTGGCCCTTGGGTCCAAGTGCTAGTGAATTTGGTGGAAGAGAATCTATTTAATTATTTTGACATGAGTTTTGAGCTTAAGGGTGATCAGCTAAATAGTTAAATTAGAATTACATAATCATATCTGCATGTGGCCAAGAATGGTGAAAGGACAAAAATTAGTGTAGAAAGGTTGCCTAGTGCATTACTAGCAAAATGAAACGTCTTCTACAGTAAAAGGAGAATGTAAAGCAGCTAAAATTCTAAAAAAACTTATGAAGTAACAAATGCAAAGCCTATAACCACAGCAGCCATTCTCCTGACTTTTAAAGTAATAAACTATAAGAGTCAAATTGTCATGTATAAAACTCATGGGTTTGATAAGCAGATAAATAAGTTTTGATAGGTCAAAAACAGGTTTTACAAAGGAAAGTAAATGTCAAATGGGATAAGTCTAAGTGGTAAAAGTATTGAGGATCCATTCTCCTGACTTTTGAAGTAAAAACAAAACAGTAAGGGTCAAATTGGCATTTTTAAAATTACTGGATCTGATAAGTAACAAATGAGTTTCCTAGGTAAAAAAAGGTTTTATAAATGAAAATCAATTTGTCAAACGGAAAGAGTTTACGCGGGCAAATTATTTGAGGCTCTTTTGAAATTGGATAAAATACACATCCACCTTGCTGGGTGTGGTGTACACCAACATATGAGGGGTATTGACCAACTAAAAACTAATATGAAAGAAACCCAGGCTAAAAACAAACATATCACCGAAAGGAGTTTTTATGTCCTTACTCTAGTCCTGTAACTCGGCGTATCATCTCTACCCGGGGCGAAACAACCTGATCACACTCCACGCATTTCTGCACATCCTCAATAACTCTGGTGACTGAAACCGCCCCATTCTCCTCAGTTATTTGAAATCCGTTCAGAACCACAGGGTCCTTGAGGCACTGTGTGATCTGCTGCTTATTTAAACCAAACAAATTTTCCAACAAAAACCTGCATAGAAGGCAGGGAGGTAGCCCAGAGTCCTTACTCAGGGTCAAAATCTCATCTCCTGCAATGTACCTGTCAAATTTCAATACAAAATAAAGAAGGAATTTAGGAAATTAAAAACTCTCGCATGGTGATCTCAGAACTAGAAGCATGCAATCAAAAACTAAGGCAAGGGTCCCATAGTGGCCCCATGAAAAATGAAGTTTATAGAAACAGGAAATTTTAGAAAAAAATTCAAGTTTTTAGGTGAAAAGTTTGAGCTGGTGGAAAAATGGAGGGGCTGGATGTTTAGTAAATTGGGTTTAAAAATTTTCTTGTAAATAAACATATAATAATTCCATATATATCTCTTAGAAAATTGCAAAATATCCTCAGAATTTTTATGCTATGGAATTATTTTCACTACAAATGCTCCTAAAATTATTCTGCAACACCTGCTAAGAGAATTTAGGAGCCTCCTTTCATAGGACCACTTCCTAAAACAGTGTCAAAACCTAAAACATTCAAATAAGTTAAACTAGCAATTGCACAAGAATTACAAATTACGACCGAGAGAATCCAAATATTGATATATTTATTTTGGCATAAGGAAAAATAATATTGCCTGAAAAATTCTGCTCGGAAAACATTGCCAGATTTTGACACTTTCCAGCAAAAGCAACTTCAAAGGTGGAGGACGCCTACCGGCAAAATAATTTTACAATGAATAAGATTATAATTAGGGTTAAAGTTTTGTGCTGATTGTAGTTAGAACTAGGGTTGGGGTTTTGTGCTCAATGGAATTAAAGGGCGCCAAGCTATTTTTATGGATTATTTTTCTCTAATTGAATATTTTTCACAAAAAATCAACTCGCCATTTAACAATTTCTCTAGAAATATTTTCCAAACTTTCCTAAACGTTGTTGGATTCGCCAAATATATACATACACTACTGGTAAAAAAAAATCAACGGAATTCAACTATAACATTCCTTCTGAACTGAAAACATTCGCTTCCTATTCCATACTTGTAAAAAATTCAATTCCTTAAAAAAAAATTGCCAAAAGGGAGTGTACCTTGCGATGTATTGACGGATGAGATGCGGTTTGGTGAGCTTGGGGATGTCTGACCGGAGCTGGCGCGATTTTTCCTGCGACAAAATTGCGATGAAAGTGTCGAAGGATATGGAGGGGAATCGGGATTTGGTGAGAGAGAAGAGGCTGGGATTGGCTTCGTTTTGGAGGAGGAAGATTCGAATCTCTTCGAATTCTGAGGATTTCATTTCTTTTTGTTGGAGGGTTCAAATAATCTGCAACTTTACTGCTGTATAAAGTTTAAACTATGGCAGCCATGAACAGCTTGAAACCTGGGCCATTCGAAGTGAGGTTTCCTTTAGTTACCAAAGACCACCTTCAGAAAATGGGGAAGAATTTGAAATTTGAAATGGTATGATTATGACATGGGGAGAGGAGTGATTGCTTCTTTAAAAAAAATGAAATGAAATGAAAGATTTTAATGACGTCCACGAGACTAAAGAGTCTATGGGACCACAGAAACAGTAATTTAATCAGATTTCAGACTCTTTTCAATATCCGCTCTTCGGCTGTGAATCTTGAAGATAAAGCCTGCTGTCGCTGGAAGCTTTGTTCCTTCGAAGAGTTCCTCCAGTCTGTCCACCTTTAGATTGTTTTTATACTGAATACGGATATCATCATATGCAGAACATTCCATGACAAAATGCCATTCTGTCTCGACGACCCCTTTGCTGCAGAAGAGACAAATTCTCCTTTCCCAATCTTCCTTTGGAATAGTCCATCTACCAGTTTCACATCGAAGATGATGTGATCCAGTTCTTAACTGCGCCACTAGAATTTTTGCTTTACCCTTGATAACCGTCCCTAGATAAGCTTTTTCATCATGTTCCCCAGTGAGATTGAATTCTCTAATATAATGCGCTTTCTTCCGACCAATCTGACCCGTCCACATGGCAGTCCTGAACTTTTCTATCACATAATTTTTTATTTCCCTGTTGCTGTTAGGACACTCCTGCATGTTGATGCCCCATTTGTACATCCATTTAGTATTCTGATTCATCCATGTTTTCTTTCTGCGTTCCAAAGTGTCGTTTACAACCATTTTGGGCCAGCGAAGGTTGTCCATGTTTTCAACTTTTTTCAGATAGCTTATCATCCGAGCTATTGCCGATGCTTCCAGCGAGAAAGAACCCGCTTCCGCCAACAAGATCTCATAAGGAACAGTTGATTTGACTTTAAGGGAGCTTGTGATTAGATGTTTCTGGATTCTTTCTATCTGTCTCCACCCATGATTTGACATGCTACTTCCCCAAACTTCGCAGCCATATAGAACAACCGGGGTGACCAACAAACCAAAAAGGGTTTTTTTAGTTTTCCAGTCCCAAAGTTCAGCTTTCCTGCACCTGTTTTGAAGTAGGAAAGAAGCTTTCCAACCTCCCTGTATCCTTTTTGCTTTACAAGTCTCCCAGCTAAGTTTGTGGTGAAAGTCAATCCCAAGATACTTGTATTCATTGACTATTTCTAAAGGGCTCCCCTCAAAAAGGAAGACGTTTTGTCTCTCATTCCTTTTCAAGGTGAAAATCATGATTTTTGTTTTGCTGGTGTTCACTTGCATCCCGACTTCTTGACAAAAGAGCTCTAGCGCTTTTAACTGTTCCCTCAAACCTTGGGCTGTTTTTGAAATTAGGATAAGGTCGTCAGCATATAGAAGTAACTTCACCACATAACTTGCTAACTGAATACCTCCTCCCTCAGTTTTGTTTAACCAATCTTCAAGCTTGTCAATGTATAACCCAAATAACGTGGGAGAAAGAGGGCATCCTTGCTTGACACCTATGTTGCTGCCGAAACACTCGGACATACCTTCTCTGGTTCTAATTTTAGCTCTGACCTGCTCATACAATTTATGAACTGCTGCTCTAAACTCATCTGGAATCCCAAGTTCCTCCATCCTATCCCAAAGTTTCTTTCTGGGCACTGTGTCAAAAGCCTTCTTGAAATCAACAAAACAACAAAAAGCTTCTTCTCCTTGGGTGTCCCAAACTTTTTCAATCAAATGCCTAAGAGTGATACAATGATCAATTGTTGAGTGCTTAGGTCGAAAACCCGCTTGCCCTTTTGCTCTTTTACCCTCTCTTTCGGCCCAGCTGCTGATTCTCCGTTCTATCATGCCTCCAAATAATTTGCCAAGAAGAGGGTTGATCATAATGGTGCGATAATTGGACGGGTTATTAACGTCACCACTTTTAAATAGAGGAATAACAACGCTAGTCGTCCACTCTGTTGGAAAGCCATTCTGGTTGACATCATTGAATATTTTTCTGATGTGCGGCGTGAGGACCTCAACCCCCCATTTTAAAAATTCAGCTTGCAGACCATCGATGTCTTGAGCTTTACCACTTGCCAGATTCTTTATGCCCTGCTTGATATCTTCTGCCGAGAAAAGCTCAATCGAAGTCTCAATTATGGGAGGGACATCTTTTTGTTGAGGACGCTCATAAAGGGTCTTCGCGTATTCTAACCAATGCGCACCTGTGATATTATTTTCTATGTATTTTTTCTTTTGTTGTAGCTCCTTCCAAAAACCTTTGGGATTGTGTTTTCCAAGAGAAATTAGTTCTGTCCTTCTCTTGCACACATAGCTTTCTTTTTTGTGTTGTACCAATCTCTCATAAATTTTTTTATTTTCTTTGTTCATCCCATTTTCTTTCAAAGCTCTCTTGGCAGCTTTACACTCTTCATCATACCACGGATTTGTCGGAAAAGTATTTGCCGCTCTCTTTCTAGGCTTAGATCTCTCACATACATTTAGAGCCTTTTTATTAAAGATATCAGCATACTACTACGCATATAACCACTCGGTCCCTTGGACACCCTGTTCTCTGTATCTTTCCTCATTATTTGTAATTGTTGTTTAAGGGCTGCAACAAATATTCCCTGATTCTCTTTACTGAGAATGATTTTTCCCTGTTTTTGAGATGCCTTTTGCATGTGATGAGCTTGATTCCTTTGTTGCTGATTGAAGACGGTCCCAAGCTTTACCAAGAGAGGACTATGATCTGACTTTAATTCGATAGGACAATCTCCAATTTCAAACTCAAGAAGCATGGGGATAAAACTTTGAGAACAAATTACATAGTCTACTACACTTTGTCCATTGTATGTTTTACAAGTGATGTTGCCTGACCTGGGCCAAGCTCTCATGCCATTGCAAATGACCATGTTGTATAAGCTACATAGGCCTAGAAGCTCAACTCCAAAATGTGACACCCCTCCACTGCCATCCTGAGATAATCTTTCCCAAAACTTGTTCTCTTCTTCTTTAAGCCACAACGGATTGTCTTCACCTCCTTCTAAACTGGTCAACTGAAGGGATTGATTATTGGCAGTCCTTGCATTGAAATCACCCAATAGAATTATTTCTCCGGATGTACTGAAAACAGAAATGTCTTTTTTTATTGAAGCGTATGGATCTTTGCTATCTAGCTTTCTTCTCTTATATGTCTTTGACCCTTTCGGTGCAAAGTAACAAGCAGCTAATCTGATTGTTGTCTTGCTATCTGTTATTTTCAGCCATATGTATTGTTTATTTGGATCTTCTTTTTCAACTTTGACATTTTCGAGCCATATTTCCTTGATTAACACTGTGATTCCGCCGTGGCCTTTCCCTGTTTCATTCCCTTCATTCCAAACTGAAATTTTTTTGTAGCCTTCAAAATCAGGAACCTTGCAACCTTCGTGCTCATGTGTTTCCGTAAGAATGATAATATCTTTCCCTTCTGCTATGGGCCCCAAACCCGGTCCTCTTCTCCATGGATATCCTCTGCAATTCCAGCTTACTATGTGCATGAATTCCCGTGGGGCCCCTAATTCCTATTTCCTATTTGATAAATGATCACTGATTTGGGCTTTCCCATTTCTCATCTGTGCCCATTTTCCTGCTTCCCTTGCTTTTCTCACTTTTTCCCATTCTTTCCTTCGATCTTCTTGTTGAGCGAATGTCAAATCCTCATCTAGGTATATGTGTGTGCCTCTAAGGAGTCCCCTGTTTTTTAGGATAGCATATTTGTCTTCTATTTTTCTCATAACCACTCGCACGTGTCTGTCCTTTCCTCCCTCTGTTCTCCTGCCAATCCTGTTTGCTTGTTGTATGTAACCTGTCCACTTCAATTCGTCTTTAAGAAAGTCTCTTGCCAATATGTCAGTTCTCTCATTTTCGCCAAAATCTTTTAGCCCCTTGATAATAAAATTTACTGCTCTAATTCTGTTGATCTTTCTCTTCTGCTTTATCTGTGTTTTGATGTGTTTCTCCATGACTTGCCTTTGTTCATTTGATGATCCACTTACTAATTGAGACCAAGTTTTAGCTTCTTCTATCCGATCCTTTAGTTGATTTTCTTTTGTTTCCATGTCTTTAATTGCTGATTGTATCTCATCTATCTGAATTGTTTCCTTCTCTTCTACCATTTCAGTTCTTTTTTCTCCCCCTGTTTTCATATGTCCTAGATCTTGTTTTATCATGGTTAACTCTTGTTGCCCTCTTTCCATGAGGTTTTGAAGATTTAGAGCCTGTTCTTTGAGAATTTTATTTTCTCTTTCTAACTTGTATCTGACTTCTGTGAGCTCTTTCCTCTCACTGTTTTCTTTCAATTTCTGGTTTTCTAAAATTCCAAGCCTTTCCTTCATGTTCATGAGTTCCTTCACATATAGTTCTGAAGACCATAAAAGAGGGGTTGAGGTCGGACTGTATAGGTATTTAGAGTCCTGGATTCCGGATCTTCCTTTTCCTCTCTGTATGCTGCAGTTCCGTCGATTTTGTTCATCTTTGGTTCCTTTTTATTATCTTTCTGATTTGGTTGTTTTTCTTCCATTTTATGTTCTCTGAAAACAAAATTCTCTTTGCCAAGTTTGTTGCCTTCGGTAGAATCAAAGTGAGGTTTTTCTTCTGGTTTCTTCTTAGTTTTTTAGCTTGCCTACGCCGTAAAATCCCTTTGTATTGTTTTGCATTCACATATACCAACTTTTTAGCTATACCCACTGTATGATTTTGGAAGACTTCTGCCTTTCCCCAAATTTTGTTTTCTATTGCTGTATGAGTTTCTGAGATAATAGATCCTTGTGTTGCCATACTTGGGTTGTCTTTGAAACCCTCATGCTTAACCATGGTTTGCATGTCTTGTTGAAACCAGATTTGACAGAAAATATTAAAGAATATTGCGAAGAATGATAAGGTTTGGTGGATCTACCTGAGAAACTGAGAAACTGGCTTATCTATAACCCTGGCCCTGGCCCGCAGTCCTGTCCCCTTTTATATCCGCCTGTCCCTGGCCCATAGCCCTGGCCCACCTCCCTGGCCCGCACTGTATCCGAGCCCGCACTGTATCCAGCCCGCATTCTACTAAGCCCGAGACTTTGAGGTTTATTGCTGTGATCGCACTGTATCCCTGGCCCGCAGCCCGCATGGTTTGTAAGACAATCTATTTGATAGAAGCCTATTTATTGTGTACCTAGACACAACAACCTTCATTATGCAATGTAATGAAATACCTGTCTTTATGCTTGTATGTCTTTTTGTAATGTCTTAGGCAGGTCTTTTGCCCAGGGGAGTCATGCATCCCTTGTAAAGTTTTAAGTAGTTGTGTTGGTTTACATTTTTACAGTGCAAAAATATTGTAGCCTTTTCATTCGTAAACTTTTGTTAGTTTCAGTGATTAACAAAAAGAAAAGACGGAAGTTTTGTTGTGGCTATTTTTGAAAAGAAAAAGAAAAAGATTATAACTCAAATAGAAATGAAATGAAAGATTTTAATGACGTCCACGAGATTGAAGAGTCTATGGGACCAAACAAAACCGATACATTAAGCAGTTTTCAGACTCTTTGCCATATCAACTCTTCTACTGTGAATCTTGAGCGCTAAACCAACAATCTTTTGAAGTTTTGTTTCTGCAAATAACTCATTTAAGTTGTCCACTTTTAGGTTCGTTTTCATACTGGATACGGATATCATCATATGCTGAACACTCCATAATAAAATGCCATTCCGTTTCAACAACCCCTTTGTTGCAAAAAAGACAAATTCTCCTTTCCCAAGCCTCTTTTGGAATAGTCCATCTACTGGTTTCACAACGAAGATGATGTGATCCCGTCCTCAACTGAGCCACTAAAATCCTTGCCTTACTTTTGATAACTGCCTCAAGATAAGCTTTTTCATCATGCTGCCAAGTGGGGTTGAATTCTTTGATATAATGTGCTTTCTTACGACCCATCTGTTTTGTCCACATGGCAACCCTAAACTTCTCCATCACATAATTTTTTATTTCTCTGTTGTTGTCATGACACTCTTGAAAATTGATGCCCCATTTGTTCATCCATTTATTGTTCAGTTTCATCCAGGTTTTCTTTCTGTGCTCTAGATTATCCTCTGTAACCATTTTGGGCCAGCGAAGATCGTCCATGCTTTCAACTTTTTTCAAATAGCTTATCAGCCGAGTTATTGTCGATGCTTCCATCGGGAAGGTACCCGCTTCAGCTAACAAGATCTCATAAGGAACTGTTGATTTAACTTTAAGAGTAGCTTGTGATTAGATGTTTCTGGATTCTTTCTAATCTGTCACCATCCATGCTTTGAAATGCTACTTCCCCAAACCTCGCAGACCTTAAAGAGCAACCGGAGTAACCAACAAACCAAAGAGGGTTTTCTTAGTTTTCTAGTCCCAAAGCTCAGCTTTCCTACACCTATTTTGAAGTAGGTAAGATGCTTTCCAACCTCCTTGTATCCTTTTTGCCCTGCAAGTCTACCAGCTCAACTTTGTGGTGAAAGTCAATCCCAAGATATTTATATTCTGTAACAATTTCCAATGGACTCCCCTCAAAAAGGAAGATGTTAAATTACCTCTCTTTTCTTTTCAATGTGAAAAAATCATGATTTTAGTTTTGCTAATGTTCACTTGCATCCCGAATTCCTGGCAAAAGAATTCTAAAGCTTTAAGACTGCTCCCTCAATCCTTGAGCTGTTGCTGATATTAAGATAAGATCATCGGCATATAGAGAGTAACTTCACCACATAACTTCGGTCAACTGAACACCTCTCTCCTTCGGTTTTATGTAACCACTCTTCAAGCTTATCAATGTATAAACCAAACAAAGTGGGAAAAAGAGGGCAACCTTGTTTGACCCCAATGTCACTACCAAAACATTCAGACATACCTTCTCTGGTTTTAAGTTTAGCTCTGACCTGCTCATACAATTTATGAACTGCTGCTCTAAACTCATCTGGAATCCCAAGCTCCTCCATCCTATCCCAAAGTTTCTTTCTAGGCACTGTGTCAAAAGCCTTCTTGAAATCAACAAAACAACAAAAAGCTTCTTCTCCTTGGGTGTCCCAAACCTTCTCAATCAGATGCCTAAGAGTGATACAATGATCAATTGTTGAGTGTTTAGGTTGAAAACACGCTTGCCCTTTTGCTCTTTTACCCTCTCTTTCGGCCCAGCTGCTAATTCTCCGCTCTATCATACCTCCAAAGAGTTTACCAAAGAATCTATTATTTTTTTGATATTGCATTTTTTCTTGTGGGTTTTGACCAAAAAATTTGTTGTTTTGACAAGTCTTTCTTCCTCAAACAAGGATGGTAGGTTGTCTACTTCGAAAGTATCATCATATTTGATTCAAATATCATTATATGTTGTACACTCCATGATATAGTGTCATTTTGTTTCCACTATCCCTTTGTTGCAAAACATGCATGTTCTTTCTTCCCACTCTTTTTTACAAGATGTTTGTTTTCAGTTTCGCACATAAGATGGTATGAACTAGTCCTTAACTGGGCCTTCAACATTTTTGTCTTCCATTTGATTTTTATCCATAAGTATGCATTTTCCCTATGGTCATAAGTTGGATTAAATTTTTTGATGTATTATTCTTTCTTTTGCCTAGGTTGTTATGTCCACATGTTTATCCTGAATTTTTCTTTCACATACTTTTTTATTTCCTCATTAGTGTTTGGGCACTCTTGCATGTTAATATTTTGGTTGTTCATCCATTTAATGTTTTGTTTCATCCATATGTGTTTCCTCCTACCTGGATTTTCTTTTACAGCCATTTTAGGCCACATGTGACCTTTCATGTTTTGTACCTTTTTCAAATAAGTTAACAATCAAGTTATTTTGTATGCCTCTAAAAGAGAGGTTCCTACTTCAACTATGGAACCGACATTTTAATTTTGAAGTTATTTGTGATTAAGTGCTTTTGGATTCTCTCTATTTGTCTCCACTCAAGATAAGATACATTGTTGCCCCAAACTTCACAACCATGAAGTAGCATCGATGTGACAAACAACCCAAACAAAGGTTTTTTTGGTTTTCTAATCTCAAAATTCTAGATTTGTACACCTGTTTTGTAATGAATATAATGTTTTCCACCCTCTTGCCCAACACATTTCCCAAATGAACTTGCTGTGAAAATTCAACCCAAGCTATTTGTATGCTTCCGTTATATCTAGCGGTTTTTCCTTTAAAAAAAGTTAAATCGCTTATTTTTTCTTAGCAGAGAAAAGACCATGACTTTGGTTTTGTTGATATTTACTTGCATTTCAACCTCTTGGCAAAAGAGTTACAATGCTCTCTCAAACTATGTGGCATTTTTGCAATTAGGATGAGGTCATTATGCAGGGACATGGCTAGAAGAATAAATATACATTTCCAAGTAAATATACCTTGTAAAAATTCCATCACATGACTTATATTGTTCTTGGTTTTCCCAATTCATTTAAAGGTATTTTCTCATGAAATATCCTTTGTGAGATCAATCTTTACTAGGTTTATCAGTGTTTCCTTGGGCATGAAAAATGAATAAATGATGACACGTTCCTATCCCTAATTGTATTGATGTTGAAAAGGTATTATGTCGACTATAGATATAATCATGATGGTAGTAGGTAATAATTCCATATGATTTAAAATACTTTATAACATCAAAAAGTGTTTGGAAGGACATATAATGCATAACAACATCAACAAAGACTTGGCAACATGTGTAATACTTTGCAACTTCCACACATAAGAAACAAGTGTTTTTGACATAGGATAAGGTCTTACGATTTTGTACGGTGTTGCTAGGTATTCATGGCACTTAAAAAATTTACACAATAATGTTAGTGTAGCAAAAAAAATGGAAAGCCTTTGCAGAGTGCACAAAAGATTATACAAGGATTCAAGTTCTACGTGGTGTGCTTAGGAGTGGCAGTGAATTACACAAGTCTTTAATTAAATAAATCTAAATGTTTTTGGATGGTACAAGATTGCAAGTGAACTCATATGGTCATGCATCATAAAAATAGGGTAAGATGAAACTTGAGTGCCTCCTCAAGCATGTCTCTAAATATCTTCAATAGAATTACCAAGTTTAGGAATTGTTACTTCACTAAGCCAAGACACATCCCCAACTTCTTGGCCTCTCCATTTCACCAAAAATTCAGTGTGGTCCTTTATATGCATTTTATCTGCTATGAAATCATTTATAATGCGTTCAATTTATTTGCACTTATGTTTTGATAATTGGTGTCTTTAATCTACTTCTTTGTGGTCTTCTTGTCGACTTGTTTTTCCTTCTAAAATCAATTACAATTTTAATACGTAGAAGATAGGTGAAATTTTTATCCCTTATGATAACTATATCTCATATGTTTTCTTTAAAAAAAATCATGACTCTACAAGGTCCAATCATATTCCACTCGAGTTTATCATATGTTCCTTGTAGGATCCCCTCTTTATGTAGGTGAGCGAGAAATATCTCTCCAACCTCAAACTTTAAGTTTATTATCCTTAAATTTTTATGCTCCTTATATTGTGCACTACTCCACTTCCACTATTTTTACACTTTCTCGTGCTTTTCTTTTGTGTATTGCACGAATTCCTCTATTTCTACACTTCTCCCTTCATCTTATAGAAACTCTCACAACTCCATAATTCCATTTGGAATTGTTCCATAAATATCATATAAAGGTTACTTCTCAATGTTTTTATTCATGCAATTGTTGAAAGTAAATTCTTCATACATGAGAATAAAATCCCATGTTCCTATCTTCTCTCAAACTAAACATTTCGACAAATTTTCAAGACTCTTATTAATAACTTCTATTTAACCATCCATTTACATGTGTTATGTAGAACTAAGCTGCAACCTTGTGTTTATTTTCTTCCATAGCGTGTATTAAATGTGACCCATAAAATTAGTATCTATATCAAATATAAAGATATGTCACAATCCATACAAACCCATGAATTCCTTGAAGAACAAGTTAGTTACATGTTTGGCATAATTAGTTTTATTACAAGAGATAAAATGATTCATTTTTCAAAATCTATCAACACCGAAATATATAGAATCATGACCCTTACACATTCTTGGAAAGCTGAATACAAATATATACTCAAGTGCTCTTAAGTGTTCTCGAGTATTGCCATTGGTTGATATAACCTTGTGATATGGCTCTTCCCCATTTCCTAATTAACACACTTCACATTTGTACACACATTTGTGCACATATGTAGTCATCCTTGGTGATAAGTATCTCTTACGCATCTACATAAAGGTGTTATTTATCCTAAAATTCTTAGTAAATCCTCCACAACACTTCTCTTGGATTAGATTTTCCCTATACATCCTTGGCCATGCACAATTGTGTACCTTTGAAAAACAATCCTTCTTGTAAGAAGTAGTCTAACCAAGGCATGTGATTGACACTCATTAGTTTTGTGCATTCTCTCCATGCTTCTTCAAAATCTCAATCTTCTACATAGATGTCCTTTATCACTTGGAATCCTTCTGCTGGAATTTGCATCCCATTTAATAAGACACTCTTTTACTCTATGTATTTACAACTTTGTTTGACTTCCTATTTTTTTACTTTGATTAAAATGAGTAACTCAACAAAAATTCAACCCATTTCATGTGTATTTGGTTAAACTTCCCCCAACTATTCAAGAATCATAGTGCTTGGTAGTCAATGTATAACACAAACTCTTTGGATAACTGTTGAGTTGTGGAGCTAAATTGCTTCACAAGTAGCATGTTTTACAACTTGCATGTTTACACAGTAACCGGCGTCGGTCAAGGAACCAGCATCGGTCACCTAGGAGGAACCGACATCAGTCAAGGAACCGGCACCAATATCAGCAAACAAGGAACCGACACCAGTCAACAAACATGGAACTGACACCAGTTACCTGTGCATTTATGTTTTTATTTTAGATGTGGGATTAGATCCAACCTTTGATTTAAAGGTGATCTAAAGGTTGTAAATGTATAGCTAAGGTGCCCTAAGATTATATATAGCTATATCATCTTGAAAGCTAGGGTTAGAAGATAGATTGCATGTAATTGATTATTATTGCATGTGGAATCCTTGGTTGAGAGGATGAAGAAGAAGAAGAAAAATATGGTTACATGAAGACAAAGCTTTCATGGAGAGAATTTGGACATAAGGAAATAGCAAGTACATCTGAATGGTGAGAAGAGTGTAATGTCTTCTATTATATTTCTTTTGTATTGTTATCGTCTCATTATAATGACTTGCATAGTATGCAAAGCACATAGAGTTTCTTCTTGTAGATCCACAGGTTGTGAGATCTTGTATTGTGCTATGTACCTTGGGATATGATAATATAATGTATATGGGTTGATGGAGATGCCGACATGTGGCACACATCCCCTTATTTAGTCACATAGGAATTAGTTATATTGGGTAATGAGTCAGCCTACATTGGGATTAGGTGCTACCCATCCTATTTAAAGGATGTGATTATCATTATGAGAGGGTAATGGAGGTATGATTTGATTCTTCTACTTGGTAGAGGTATATTGGAGGTGTCCCCCTCGAAGTGGATTCCCATCTTGGGAGATTGTGGAGTTACTCCTTCCTCAAGGAGCATTGTATGGTGTTACCCTACCTTAAGGGTATTATTCTACATATATTGCATATTTGGGCATCTTGGTCCCCCATATCTCTTATGTTTTGTTATCTTCTACAATTTATAGATTTATTGTATGCAAAGTTCTTATCAAGTGGTATCAAAGCAGTGATCCGGGCAATTTGTGGGATGAAACCCTAATGTTGGTGATTCGCCTATATCTGGATATCGACTTGGAATCTTTTAGAAATTTTTTTTGGGGAGTGGATACATAATTCAAGTGATCTTCCCTACAAATTTTATATTTTTTGGAGCTTTTTTACGAAAGATATGTTTGTTTTAGGGTTGCAACCCTAATTCTAAGGTTTCATCTATATCTTTTGAATAATGTCGAATTAGGAAATAAATGTTTTTGGGTTGATATGAATATATTCAAAGGTGATACCACTGAAATTTTAGAATTTTTGGATCTACTTTGTCAGAGTTATTGCAGTTTTATGTTTTTTCAATATTTTGCTCCTCATGCTGCAATTTGAGGAATTTTCCTAAATTTCTTACATTTTCGGAAACCTCTCAAAAATTAAATCGGGGTTTGTGTTCTGTGATTTCTGATTTTTGGCCGACCTTTATCCGAAAGGGTTAGAATAAGTTTTGATCAAGTGTCTATTCCTAAAACCCTAGTTTGGTGGATCTTGGGGATGGCAACTTTTTTTGGAGATGACAGGATTGATGCTAGAGAATGGTGGAAAAAAATTAGGGATAAATTCTCTCAACCATTAGATATTTGGTTCTTCAAGTTGTGGATTAGTGGCCCTGCACATATTTGGTTTTCTGAATTAGAAAAGGAAAAGTCTAATTGGTCTTTGGAGGAACTGGAACAATTTTTCATTGACAAATGGGAAACAAAAGAAGAAAAGCAAGAGGAAGTATAAGAATTTATTGATAATAGTGAGGAAGAGGAAATATAAGAAGAAGAAGAAGAGGTTGAAGCTGCTACACAAGATTTAGAAGGAGAGACAACAAATCGAGATACAAGTTCAAATAATTCATCTCCAAGGAAGGAAGCTTCAATATTTCAGTTTGAAGGGCACATTCAAAGGAAAAAGGTAATTGTTTTCATAAACCCTAGTAACAAATATAACTTCATCAATATGGATGTAGCTCAACATCTACATGTTCAAGCAAAGCATATCAAGGAATCTCAAATGGATGGTAAGCCGATTCAAGTTTTTGAAGATTTAAAGATTTATATGGATAAATACGTTTTACATTTAGATTTTTATGCTTTAGATATGGATATTGTTCTTGGATATCCTTAGTCAGAGACATTGGGAACAATTAATATTAATGTGCAAAAGAAATTCATGAAATTGTGGTACAAGAAAAGAAAATTACATTGCGAGATATCACACTTAGCAGGAAAAAATAATAATCTAAATGAGGATCATGAAGACAAATTTGAAGATGGTGAAGAAGGGAATAAAGATTATTTAGAAGGAGAGGATGAAGAAAAATATTAAAAAGAAAAAAATAATTCATCTACTCAAGGGAAAAAAGAAAAAGAAAGTAGAGGAAAATATTGATAAGGTTGAGCATACTAAGGTTGCACCATATAGACACCAATATCATAATGAGAGGAAAAAATCATGGAGACATGTTAGGACACATGAGGTCAACAATCTATATGGATATACAGGGAATTAGAGGAGTAATAAGTTTGGCTATACATGGAATCAATGGAACAATAATCACAGGAATAATCATTATGGATATGCATGGATACCAAGGAGGAACACATATGGACCAGGATGGAATTAGATGAGCACACTGGAATATGGAATCAGGTTTGGAGTAGCATCACCCACTAGGATTTCATATGGGTGGTTGGATGATCAAGCATGGCAATAAGTGTGCAATAATTTAAATCACACTCAATATATGGCTTCTTCTTAAGTTTCGGGGACGAAACATGTCAAAGAGGGAGGCAATGCTATGTACCTTGGGATATGATAATATAATGTATATGGGTTGATGGAGATGCTGACATGTGGCACACATCCCCTTAGTTAGTCACATAGGAATTATTTATATTGGGTAATGAGTCGGCCTGCATTGGGATTAGGTGTTACCCAACCTATTTAAAGGATGTGAGTATCATTATGAGAGGATAATGGAGGTATGATTTGAGTCTTCTACTTGGTAGAGGTATATTGGAGGTGTCCCCCTCGAAGTGGATTCCCATCTTGGGAGATTGTGGAGTTACTCCTTCCTTAAGGAGCATTGTATGGTGTTACCCTACCTTAAGGGTATTATTCTGCACATATTGATTATTTGGGCATCTTGGTCCCCCATATCTCTTGTGTTTTGTTATCTTCTACAATTTATAGATTTATTATATGTAAAGTTTTTATCATATTGTAGATCCATGAGATCGTGTTGTATTGTTGATCCATGTAGATCTAGTATTGTAGAGGAGGTTGTCTTCATGTTTGCACAGGTTGATGCAGTGATGGAGGAGATTATTACTTCTTGGTGCATAGTTATGGTAGCACATTGGTAGACCCATTTGAGAGGTCTTGTTTACAGATTCACATGAGAGCTTGATTGCAGTTCAGAGATGTAGTAATTTATGGTTATGTGAGATCTGATGGTGGTTTGGAGGAACAATTGTAGTGCACTCACGGAGATCCATTTAGAGATCTATTAGAGGAGATACTCTTGGAGAGATGCATTGTACTCTTGTGGGAAAAGTTGATTTGTACTCTTGTTCATTATTCTATATATGAGATATCTATCTCTAGTGGACGTAGCCCACATTGGGTGAACCATAGTACATGTTGTGTTATGTGTGTGTACTTTGTTTTGATTTGGATTTATCTACTTTACACTTCCACTACTGTAGATTTTGGGGAATTGTTTCCATTTCCACAGTCCTAATTCCAAAAAACTGGTATTAGATTCCGATTTGTTATCTTATCTAATACCAACAAGTGGTATCAAGAGCAGTGACTTTAGTTGTTAGAGCAAGGATTTACTTCAGGGTTTTGTTAGTGGTGTTACTGACAAATAGGGTTGGATTTACATAATGCAATGTTTGGATTCTTTGAGTTATGCAGGTGTTGTGGATGCATTCACTGGTTGCATGTAGAACTCATTTGGGTTGTCTTGAGCCATGATCTTATTTTACTTTTTCATATTCCAGTTTGACTTGTCTTTGGTCAGTTGCATTGGTGGTTATATAGATACATGGATAGATGGTTGGAGAACATGGTTGGTTTTATAAGTATAGTTATGGTTGTGATTGAAGCTCAACACTTTAGTTTGAGTGGGAGCTCTTACAAGTATGTTACTCATGGTGGTTTGGCTGCATGAGAGGTTTGGAGTTATGATTCAGTGGAAGCTTGATGTATGAATAGCTCGTGTATCACGGATCAGGACTAGCTTCGTGCATATTTATGGTAAGTCATGGTTTGTTATCTTCTTGGTTTTTTAGAAGATGGATTAATCTTCCTGATTACTTGAGAGAATTGTTCATGTAAAGAATAGTTGGTCTTCACAATTTGTAGAGGACGGCACTGTATAGGTACATGTTCAACAATTTATCTCCAAGTAATAGATTGTTGAGTTGTGGAGATAAATTGCTTCACAAGTAGCATGTTTTACAACTTGTCAGTTTACACAGTAACCGACGTCGGTCAAGGAACCAACATCGATCACCTATGAGGAACTGACATTGGTCAAGGAACCAACACCGGTCAGCAAAGAGGGAACCAACATTGGTCAGGGAACCGACACTAGTTAGCAAATAGGGAACCGACACCGGTCAGGGAACCGACATTGGTTACCTATGCATTTATGTTTTTATTTTAGACGCGGGATTATATCCAACCTTTGATTTAAAGGTGATCTAAAGGTTTTAAATGTATAGCTAAGGTGCCCTAAGTTTGTATATGGCTATATTATCTTGAAAGCTAGGGTTAAAAGATAGATTGCATGTAATTGATTATTATTGCATGTGGAATCCTTGGTTGAGAGGATGAAGAAGAAGAAGAAAAATATGGTTACATGAAGACAAAGCTTTCATGGAGAGAAGTTGGACAAAAGGAAACAACAGGTACATCTAAATGGTGAGAAGATTGTAATGTCTTCTACTGCATTTCCTTTGTATTGTTATCATCTCGTTGTAATGGCTTGCATGGTATGAAAAGCACATAGAGTTTCTTCTTTTAGATCCACGATTTGTTGTGAGATCTTGTATTATAGATCCATGAGATCGTGTTGTATTGTTGATTCATGTAGATCTATTATTGTAGAGGAGGTCGTCTTCATGTTTGCACAATTTGATGCAGTGATGGAGGAGATACTTACTTCTTGGTGCACATTTATGGTAGCACATTGGTAGACCCATTTGAGAGGTCTTATTTGCAGATTCACATGAGAGCTTGGTTTGAGTTCAGAGATGTAGTAGTTTCTAGTTATGTGAGATCTTCTAGTGGTTTGGAGGCACAGTTATAGTGCACTCATGGAGATCCGTTTAGAGATATACTAGAGGAGATACTCTTGGAGAGCTGCATTGTACTCATGTGGGAAGAGTTGATTTGTACTCTTATTCATTATTATATATATGAGATCTCTATCTTTGGTGGATGTATCCCACATTGGGTGAACCACGGTACATGTTTTGTTATGTGTGTGTACTTTGTTTTGATTTGGATTTATCTAGTTTACACTTCCAATATTGTAGATTTTGGGGAATTGTTTCCATTTCCGCAGTCTTAATTCCCAAAAATAACAAGTGGTACCTCAACTTCTTCAGAGCTTACACTATGGAAAAAAATCATGATCATAAAATGATCTCTTTATCACATCATTAAATTCTCACTAAAATATGTGATGGGTCTTTCTTCTTGACTCATCATAGCTCCAATGAATACTCTTCTCAAATCATAATCAACCTAAAACACCTTATCGAATTAGGAAAGGCAGACATTGGCTGCTCTGTGACCTTATTTTTTTGCTTTTGAAATTCATACTTTTTATCTATGATCCACATAAGATCCTTCCTATTTCCCCATGTCACATCTATGATTGGTGCATAAATTACATTGAATCCTCTAATTAAATTCTTTTATAAGCTCACCAATTCATGGAAGCTTTGGGCCTCTATAACATGCTTGGGTGAAGAAAACTCAACTATACCTTGCACCTTCTTAAGATCCATATTCAACCCTTCTTGTGGAAAGTCCCAACTACATAATATTTCTTTGTATGAAACTTATCCTCTTGCCATATCTCTAACAATTTTTTCCAATATACCAAATATTCTTCCTTTATTTTTCTAAAAATCAAAATGTCATCAAGACAAACAATGACAAACTTACCTAAGAAAGGCTTCAACACTTTTTTAATCAATAACATGAACATACCTAGTGCATTGGTTAGCCCAAATGGTATGACCAACCATTCATAAAAACCATATCATTTTTTGAACACATTCTTCCACTCATCTCCTCTTATCTTGATATGGTAGTATCCACTCTTTAGATCAAGCTTCATGAAAAACCTCTCTACTCAAAAATTCCATCAAATTGTCCATACGTGGAAATAATAATCTATACTTGTTGGTAATGTCATTGATGGATCTAGAATCAATCACATTATCCACTCTTGGACACGAGTGTATTACCTTGTTTGTTAAACTAGACCTTGATGATGAATTGATTTGATGAGTGATATTTCATATAGCTGATAAACCACTTGTACTATATTACAACATGATATTCACAAACCCATCTAACATCTCCTTTAATTCATGTGGGATATCCTTTATTTACATGAATGTACATTCCCGTATATTAAGACACAATCCTTAGAATGAACTAAAAACGTTCATTACCCCCTTTCACTTCGCTCAAAAACTCCTTTTCTAAAATCAACAATATTTGTAGGCCCCTCTCCACCTCTACACTCACCACCTTTAGAGAATTTATAGTATTACTTCCTTTTGTATTTCCCCAATGTTTATCATGTACTACCTTCATGTCATACTACCAAGGTTGACAAAATAACACATGACATAATGTGGATACCAAATAAATTTTCATGCCCTTTTATAGTGGCTTTTTAAGTGATTTTATTCATATGGTTTTATTAACCTGTATAAAAGGATTAATTGGCACATTTAACCCTCTTTAACTCTCCACTTCTTTCGCAACCATTCCTAAGGACTTATCTAGTCTTCATTATTCTGCTATGGTGTCTTTTATAGGGATCCCCACCTTGTGGATTTCATTATTTGTCATTCTACTATGTCCAGGGTAATGTTTCCCATCCTAGAAAAAATCGATCGATGATACTATCCAAGGTTGGAAATTAATTTTGAATTAAACTTGAGAAGAGAAAATGTATCTAGTTGTGTACTCTAGTACTTTTTAATTTGAGCGTGTTAGTTGTATGCCAAAAGGTTCGACAAGGATTGATCATTGTATAATAAATCACCTAAAATCATTTATATTGGAAACTCGTTATAAGATATTTTCAATAGATAACATATCAATATCATTTGCACATATTCTATAAATTTTGATTACTCATATTTTTTAAATATGAAGTAACATATTGCATCTTGTGTCACTAGGTTTAGGGAGTTTTGTGTAGATTTGCATCATTTTCACATGTTTCTTACTCACATAGTAGGAGATAAAACTACATGGGTTTGAGGCCTCTTTGAAGTATTTTTATGTAGGATAATCTCTTCACTAATTGGGTGTTGATGTAACTCAAGAAAAATTCAAACTAACCCCATTTTAGGGCATGAAGTGAGGAGCTAGAATTTTGGAAGACAAAGGAAAATCCATTTTCATGCACATAAGTGAAATCTATAGATTACGAATATCGGAAGGGTTCTTCATCAAGATTTCAAAAGAAAATATTGATTGTTGAACCTTTGGAATATACCACAATCTTGGTAATACCAAGAACTACTAGGTGGACCCACATAATATCGGCTAGTGTTTTATGGTCTAGATAGAAGTATTTTTATGTATTATAGACATGAAAATCAATTAGAATGTGTTGTTTGTAGAAATCCACAATACATTGCAGGTTGGGTTATGCCCCAAACTAGTAAGATGGCCCTTGTAATGTTGGATAGTGTTTTGCACCTTGAATGAAAATTTTACACATACAATAGAGAAGTATTTTAGTATATCGCAGGATCCATAAAAAGATATAATGGCAATATTAAATTTACAAAGATAGAATATCAGTGATATTATAAGAGACATACAACATCATATAGATCTTTGAGGTGGTAAAAGGTTAGAGGAATGTTTTTTGGGTAATGCGAGGTTCATAAACATATCCCATCGATAATGGAAGCATATAGTGTGGAATAAAGAGAAATAATTTTAAGACTTTTGTGAAACCAAATGGATCTCAATGATATATTATAGGACCTGGTTAGTAAAAAGACATGTCTAAGGGACCCATCCCTACATATTTCAACATATTGAGATGACTGTGTTTCATATAATGTCATAATATAGTTATACATTATAGTTTATAAAAGGGAAATGTGTATATACTATGGTGTACGAGTAAATATCCATTGATTGAGAGTTAAGAGTGTAAATAAGTGTATACTAATGGTTATGAAAGGTATGAAGTGTGAAAAGGTGTAACTTTAGCCTTTAAAGGTTATATAAGTGTGTAAAATGGAGGTGATATGGTGTATTCTATTGAAGTAGATTTATATCCATCAAAGAGAAGATATATTCATAGGAGAGAGGATATATCCATAAGAAAAGTGTGTGTGTGTGTGTGTGTGTGTGTGTGTGTGTGTGTGTGTGTGTGTGTGTGTGTGTGTGTGTGTGTGTGTGTGTCTGTGTGATTATGAGGTGAATTAGAAAGGATATGTGTGTAGAGATGTATGTGACATAACATATATATTCAATGGTATGTGATATAATAAATTTAAAAACTATAATGTATTTGCATAATTATATAAATAAAGAGGAAATAGTTTAGGAAATTATTTGTGTACCGTGTTATGCTAGAATTATACACCCAGTTTATTTTATGTTTTTAGTTATTAATAATATGTTTTCTTTTTCATAATGTCAACTCTAGTCAAGACAAAACAAACTTAATAAACTAGTACACTTATTAGTTTATGTCAACGTTTGGTGTCTAAGCCCAAATCTTGACTAATTAATGTCTAAATGAGAGTAAATTAGAAGAGGATAGATAATTATAATTTGAAAATAAAAAGCATATCTTTTATGGAGAGAATATCAAATTGAATACTTACGCAACCCTCTACCAAAGGGGGTTAGGCACCTATGAGATGACAGGTAGAAAAAGGGGATTTAAAGGGATGCAAATTTTAGAGAAAATTGGTATGATGGTTCGGGAAATAAATGGAGAAAAAAGGAAAAAATAACACAAATTTTAGAGGATACTATAGATATTAGTGTTAATTTTGTAATTAAGAGGAGAAGAGAGAATTTGAGGAGAAAAATAATAGTTAAAAAGATTAGAGAGGTTAAGAGGAGAGGTTAGTGGTATACCACAGACTGTGGAAAAAGGAAAAAGCAAGAAAAATAATAGAGACAATAGAGAAGATGGGAAGAGAGAATTAGATTGGCAGAATATGTAGATTAGTTTAGAGAAAGAATAAATAATTAGAGAAGAGGAAGAGAAAATGGAAAGGATGAGACACAAAGGAAAAAGAAAGGAATGGATTTGTTACAAAAAGGAGAGATTAGAGAAAAGTATTTTGGAGATAGCAGAGTAGTTAGTGAAAAAAATAAAATGGAAGAGGAAGAATTTAGTCATAGTAGTTGTAGTGAGATAGGAAGTGATGCCCCAAACTAATTTTTTTAAAAAGGAAATGGACCCCTTGGACTAAACCTCATTCCTAGTGTTGCTTTAAACTTTCATGGAGATAACATAAGAGTAGTAGAAGAAATGAAATTATAAGAGGTTTAAGAAATACATTGGGTCATGTTGAGAGATATTTATAAAGAGATAATGGAACTCAAACCCTAACCATGGGTGGAAGACCCTGGTAAAAGGTTGGTGTTTGGGTTTAAGTAAAATTTGTGCACCAAATATTTCGACACTACTCTGAAGAGGACTTAAACCACATGTAGTTATCCACCTAGCATGTGATATCTAGATGAATGCAACTAGTTTAAAACTTTAATCAAATTGAATTTTTTGAGATGATCATGCTCTTGCTAAGAAGTTGAGTAGGGATATTTGAGTTCTTGGAAATTAGGGAATCTAAACTCCTTGACTTGGGTGAGTGAATTAGAATTGTAGTATTGGCTTCCATGGTGTATGTGCATAATCTTTGAGAAGATTTATAGATATTTGGGTAATTTTTGTATGTATTTTCAATGAGTTTTCCAAGTGATTTACAAGTGTGTAAATGAGGTGATATAAACTTGCTTATATAGGGCTCCAAAGGTAACTTTTCATGTAAAGGCAGAACTAGGAAGATGAAAAGACCAAATAAAGGTAATTCATTTGAAAGAAAATTTGGAAGATGTGTCAGTTCAAGACTGTACAAATAAGATAGGATTAAATTCCACATCATGAGATCACTATACAGTTTTGGACAGGTAAATGGTGGATGAAATCTGGAAGTTGCATCATGATGGACAAGGGTTACACATTAATTTATGGATTTATACTCAGAAAGTGTTGACATGTCATTTTGTAAGAATAAACAAGTCAAGAGATAGATAACAAGTTGTAATGAGTGGTGATAGGATATAGGTGTTGGCCTTTGCCAAGTAATAAAGTCACAACCAACAATGTCAAAATGATAAATTACCAAATTTAAGTATCTGCATTCCCCCCTTTAAGTATGAAACAAAAATAACATGCTTAAAGTAAAATTATACTTGAGTGTGTAGATACACTTTGTATTTTCTCAGAGTTTTTGTCTTCTAGATATGTTGGTGTTGGTATACTCCATGATGAAACATACGACACAAAGTGTTGTCAATGTCCATAATAGAAAATGAACTGTGACTCAAATGTTAATATAGAATTTGAACTTTATATAAGGTGAAATAAAGATATGTAAAACATGGAAGGAATACACTTGTTTATTTTGTAGAGGGAATAATTCTTGTAGTTGGAGATTTGTATTATATTGTTGAGATTTCTAAATGATTGGGAATGATCAATTCCTAATTGTGCTGAAGGAGAAACTAGAGTAATTGGGTTCATGCAACCCAACACCGAATAAAAGGTATACAAAGAAAAAGAGAGAGGTAGTAGCACAAACAATGAAGGAAGAAGACCATGTATAATAGTTTTTCCTCCTTGTTGTTTGGCTTGCTATAAATCTGGAGGCAATGTCCATTAACAAATAGATTTTTCGGTTACCGTCAATTGGTAACAAATGAATTGATCCATTATCATATATATATATATATATTCAATTTGATATAGATGCAACCAACAAGTATGAAGCTTAAATTTGAAATATGTGCATTTAAAATCAAACAACAAAGCCCAATCTCCAGCTTGAAATTGTCTCTAATAAATGTGCTTATCATGTCACTACTTCCTTTGTTGTTGTATCAGTTCAATTATATGAAGTTCTTCTAGTATGATCTCATCCATCTCATTCAATTTGTGGATCTTGTCCTTCTATGCTTATGTTAGATCAATACCAAATTCCAATGTTGTTCTTAATGTCTAGATCTCAAACTCAATAGGAAGTAAAGGTTTCTTACCATAGAACAATTCATAAGGGTTAAATTCTATGGTTGATTTTCATGTTGTATTCTAAGCCCATATTGCTTTTGGTATCTTATTGACTCAATCCCTTCTAAGAATGACAATTGCATTTGTCAAAACGTTCTCCACTTCTATATCAATTGCCTCAACTTGTCCATTGGATTGGGGGTGATAGGGAGATGATTTCCGATGATTGATTTTATATTGTTCTATAAATATTCTAATTATCTCAAACATGAATTGTGGTCCTTGATCAGATTCAACTGATTTGAGTGCTCTAAAGCGTTGAAAAATCCTATCGTATAAGAACTTAACAACTTTCTCTTCTCGAGAAAATGGCAGGGTCTATACTTAGCCCATTTGGTGGCATAATCTGTACATATGAGGATGTAATCCTTATCTATGACATAATCCATGCATAAAAGTATGTATTCCTTGCCTTGTGACTTTGGTTCAATCGGACCAACAAATTTCATTCCCCACTTCTCAAAAGGTTCAAGAACTAGTTGAGGGTGAAGATGCATCTCATTGGAAAGAGTGGGTTTCCCCATTCATTGACATTGATCACATTGTGCCACATACATTTTTGCATCACCATGCAGTGAAGGCCAATAGTAACCAGCCCCAAGAATCTTGTGAATAGTTCTTTTGGAGGAAGAGTTTGCACCAGATGGTTCATCATGACATGCTCGTAGGATGTCATAAACTTGATCTATTTATACACACCTATGTAAGACATTATCAGGTCCACATTTAAACAAAATGTCATTAATCCTTTTAAAATTAGAGCTATCTTTAATTAAACGTCTTTGTTGTTTACTAGTAAATTTTTTTGGAAAATTCCCCGAAGCAAGATAGTTATCTATATCAAAAAACTAGAGTGTGTGTGTTGAGACTACACAGATATTTTCATCTGGGAAGCTCTCTTCCACTAGTTCATCATCACTGCAATATTCAATCTGGATAGAAAGCGTGCTACTACATTTTCCTTTCAAGGTTTATCTATTATTGTGACATTAAATTCTTGTAAATTTAACAACCACATGATTACCCGAGAACTTACTACTGGTTTATTCATCAAATACTTAATTGTTGCATGATCAATATAAACCATAACTTTTATAACTAGTAATATAGTGACATAATTTATTAATAGCATACACAACAAGAAGTTCTCGTTCAGTGGGAGTCATATTCTTGCTTATGTAGTAAATTGCATGCATTCTGCCTTTTTTCCTATTCTTCTTGTCTAAATATGGCTCCTATGGCAGTGTTTGGAGGCATCTTCATGAATGTGAAAAGGCAATGTCCATGTCAGGTCCTCTCAGAATTGGTGGAGACATGAGTTTTTCCTTTATTATGTCAAAAGTTGTTTGACGCTTCTCTGTCCACAAGAATTCATAATCTTTTGTTAGTAAGAGAAAACATTAGAGATGCAATTTTGCTAAAATCAGCAATAAACCTTCTGTAATACCCAACATGACCTAAGAAACTTTTTTACATCCGTGGTGTTTTTCGGTGAAGGTATTTGCTGAATTAACATTTTTTGGAACAACTTGAATTCCATTTTCTGAAATATGATGACCAAGTACAATACCTTCATTCATCATGAGTAAACATTTTTCATGACTAAGAGAAAGTTGATGCTGTTCACATCGGGCTAACACTTTATCCAAATTCTGCAAGGCTTTATCAAAAGAATCACCAGGCACAGTGAAATCATCCATGTACACCTCTACACAATCTTTAGTTAAATCAGCAAATATAGCTGAAACTGCACTCTGGAATGTAGCAGGAGCATTGCATAGACCAAAATGCATAATCGTGTAAGCAAAGATTCCCCAAGGGCATGTAAAACAGTTGTTTTGTCTTGGTCCTTTTTGGGGGGACTCAGTAAATGACCAACAACTAAACTGTGGCTCACAAATTAGATTTTGGAACTGTTGTTATAACCCTGCAACTTAAACTGTTCCTAGGGCAGCGACCTGTTTTGGGGTTTCAAACCCACCTTTGGGCCTTCAAAACCCTTCTAATCAGCTTCACTTAAGTCTCTAAAATTATGATATATCACCAATAATCATATCATGCAAGAAAACTAATTTTTAATGCCCTAGATTTGGAGATATAAATTTCTACAAACCCTTGTCTGGAGAGTTACTTTAAAAATACACAACTTAACTTAGGAAGCTCCAAAATTCATGAAACTCAAGATATTGGCCTTACAAATTATGGAGAACAAGTTAGTAATTTCAGATTTGCCAAATGCACATCACACATACCAAATATTTATCTCCAAAGCGGGTCGCTCCAAGTCCAAACAATTATGTTAATGCACCAAAGAGACCAAACATGGAAGAAAAAGATACTTTAATGCTTGTCAATTCAACTTGCACACACACAACCTCCTGAAGGGTTTTCGTCGTTAACAAGTTCCCAACCAAGGGTTTTCATCCTTCGATGAGGCCCTCAACCCAAGGGGTTTCGTCCTTGAGAGAAAGAGAGTAAAAGGGCTATTACTAACCAACTTGTACCAAGATATGAATAATAACCAAAAAACATGAATCAAAAATGCCCAAGTGACCTCCTTATATAGCCACAAGGAGTGCTTTTTACAATATAAAATGATGGCCAACCACTTAACGTTAGTGCTTTTAATATATATAAAATGGTATTTAGAGCCTACATGCGCATAATACCTTTATTTCCTAACTACTTAAGTCCCTCTATTGGAGTGCTAGGCTTCCAAAGGTAGGACACATGATAAGTAAAGGTAAAACAACAATAAAGGCATATAATTTAGATTTACCCCTTGCTTTGTCCTCCTTAGACCCACATGGAGAGAATGGATTAAGGTCTTCGAAAATTAGCCTTCAAAAAGGGACACGACATTCTAATTTGGTTTTATCCACTAAAACCATACAGGAAGGAGAAGAACGTTTTTCCAGCTAGGTTATCTAAAACTTGATCAATTAATGGAAAAGGGAAATAGTCTCTCATGGTTACCTTGTTGAGTTGTTTATAATCTACATAGATTCTCCATTTCCAATTATTTTTAGGGACAATCACCAATAATGAGACCCATTGACTATCTAAAATGGGCTAGATGAATCCTACATGAAGTAGTTTCTCAATTTCTTTTTGACTATGTCTCTTAAGGTTGGATTGATTCTTCTTTGTAGTTGTCTCACTAGTTTAAGATCTTCAGTATAGATATGATTTGTACAAATATTTGGATGAATCCCTCTCATGTCATTGTAATCCCATGAAAAATATTTGGTATGAGATCTACGAACATAAAATAATTTTGCTTCTTAATTATCTGTCATCCATCCATTAATGTTTAACGTTTTACTTGGTTGGATCATAATTTTCTTTGGCTGAGGGATTAAGGAATTAATATGAGAAATTCCCTTCACCAAAACATTCAAAAGGAATTTATGAGGTGCCAACATGTGAAAGGTAGAAATGTCTGAAATAATCCTTCTTCCCTAATGAGCTGAAAAAAAGGACAGTGAAAAGTTCCTAGGAAGGCTTGATGGTATTGTTTTGCCTAATTAGTGAGAGATTGTTGTGTGTGAGTACTAAGGGTAGACTATTAAAGATCCTCATCTCCTTCTAAGTGTTATGTAATTATGAGGTCATATCCAATGAAGATAAATTATCATCCGCACTATTAATAGATTGATGTTGGGTTAGTGGAGACAAAGAAACCCCCTTAGCATGAAGTCCATTATAGATGGTCATGTTTTCTAATTTGCAATTGATATTTTCAGTTTTTGTGGCACACATCCCCTTATCTTATTATATCATTCATTTATGATTTATTATGCTTAGGAGGTCGGCCTCAGTATTGGCCATAGGTTAGAATGGTATATATAAGGATTAGAAGGTTATAGTTAATGATCATATTGAGTATTGGAGTGTTATTGTATGGTTTGGAGGTTACCCCCTCGAAGTGGAAAAGCTATTATATGAGCATATTGTCATCATTTATCTATATTTTGGTGTTCTCTCATGTTATTCTGTTGTATATGTTCTGATTTATACAAGTAATATCCTTACAGGTTGTGACTACCAATCTTGTTGGTACCATGGTTAATATACTCATGGTGGCATACTCTGAGGTATGAACCATGACATACCTCCTAGATTAGGAAACCAAAAAGTGGGATTTCTTAGCGTAAATTGATTCGGGTATGGATACCTAGGAAAGGAATTTCCTCAACTTTGGTCAACGTAATTTAATTCTTCCATCCGCTATATGCTTTGTTTTAGTTGATCACTAACAAAAGGAAGTAAAACAAATTGATAAGTGTCATGATCCTTATAATAGATGCCACAAATTATTGTTTTATCTAAAGGACAATCCTTGACTATGTGCTTCTTCCAACATCTGAGATAGAATACTGGTAATGGATCAATATTATTCTTAGATTTTGTTTTTATCCCATTCAATGTAGATGTTAATTGTAATAAGATGTCTATCTTAATATTTTCAAGTTCTTCCCTAAGTCGACTTACTTCAGGCTTTCTTCTCACCCTCCAGCCCTAGTACATGAATAATTTCCACATAATTCAAAAATGTCTATAAATGATAGCTTGTTAATGTCTCCCTTCCCCATTAGATTCAATGCTTCCATATAATCGATATCAATTCCCTTCAAAAATATGGTTTTAATGATTTCTTCACCTAAAGTATTACCACACCTTTTTAGGACAAAAATAAATCTATCTAGGTAATCCTCCATACTTTCATCTTCATTTTGATGTATCTTAAACAATTACTCCTTTCAATCACCTACTTGACAGTAATCTTGATATTTATCTAAAAATTATGTCTCCATCTCCTCCTAATTATGAATGGAGCATGGTGAAAGACTCATAAATCACCCCATGGTTGAGTCTTTGAGAGTGGAAAGAAATAATTTTAACATTTTTTTTCTGTCACATAGTCATATGTCTGACAAAGGAATTTAAATTTAAAGAAAAACTAATCAAGATATTCAAAATGAATTCCCCTAAAAGTAGGCAGATGAGTTGGGGAAAAAATTTCATTGGAGTATCCTCATCTGGATCCAGAGTAATTGGATATGAAAATGCCCTTAGAGGATTTACCTCAAGGTTTTAGACATTTCCCTCTAGTCTTTCTGCCATCTCTTCTGGATTGGCTAATGTCTCTTCAAGGATTTGTGGCTTAGGGGGTTCTATCCATAGAGGTTCTTCCTGAATTTTTTTCTAAAGCTCTAGGATGGCTGTGGCAAACCTTAATGGGTCAATAGGTGCATCATGTGACTTATTCTTAAAATATGTTCCTAAATATGTAGATGGTAATGGGGTGGAAGGACTTCCTTATTTTTTATTCTTTTGTTTGTCTTCCCAGTTTTTTAATTGTGTATTAACTTCACCTATGACTTTTTGTTGGGGATTTTTTGTAATGAAACATCCTTTTTCATCCCCTAACCTACTCATACACTCTATCTAAGAAAACCAAAAAAAAAGTGTTATTATCTATTTCCTTTACTAAAAACTGGGTCAATAGCTTTATCAGGATTCACTTGCTCAAAGAACACAAGTTGGTATTCTTGTTGTCACTATAATCAAAATTTCCAATTAAACGAGCATGGGAGGCGATCTCCTAATGAAAACTTACTAAATGCATTTACATGTTATAATCAATAAATTTCCTATTGACACTCATTTGTCCTCGACAACAATGCCAAAAATGTTGGGGTGTCGCTACCCCCTTCACTTATATTTAATTGTCAAACCTAAGGTGGATTCCTAAAGCTATGTGCAATAGGAAAAAAATATGCTTATATACTTGCAACAACAAAAAAAGTATTGAAATTTAAACCATATCAAATCATAAATCAAAATGCATTAAAGAAATAAACTGCAACTAGAATAACTAGAATGCGAATAATTACTGGAAATGAAATCACATAGGGAAGAAATAACAAAATTCAAATAACATAACTATAAAGGAAAACAAAAACTTAAAATAAACTACTCTACCAAAATCCTTCCTCCTCAGGTGAGTGGGCCTTTGCTCTCACTTGGATTAAGAATTGAACGCTTTAACAAACTATACGATCTTCAACATATTTTCATTAATATCAAAAGAATTACATAATGAATACAAAGTTCTTCCTGATATTATATGTTTAATCCCCTTCTCCTTTTTTATCTTAGCTAGGAATATTTATTCATACTAAATTCACAAAATAAACTAGTTGATTTGTGCCTAAGAAATCAATAAAAAAAACTCAAAATAGAAAAATTGATCATAACTCCACACTTCCTTTGCTCAAGGAAGTGGAGACTTTATTAGAAACAAGATCCGTTATAATCATCGCTTCTTTATTAATCTATTTCCATTCTTAGATCAATTTGCATATAGAAGTGCCTAAAATACATATTACAAACCAGGCTCTTGTTCACATTTATGGTTGAAGTGGTCTACAATTGTTGACAAGTTTGGAGCTAATGGAAGTGAATCGTCAGGAGTTGGTGGTATAAATGGTTTGGAGTTCATGGAAGAAATGGTCCAAAGTTGATAGTAGAAATGGTACATAGATAACAGTATGAATGGTCCATAATTGATGGTAGAAATGGTCCCCAGTTGATGGTAGAAATGATCTGGAGCAAGCAGTATGAATAGTTTGAAGCTTATGGTAGAAATAGTCTGGAGCTAACAGTATGAATGGCCTAGAGCTAGAACCAAAAATAATACTTTGTACACCTATTTTGATATCAAAAACACTTATAGGTCTGTCATTTATTCCAAGTTTTTAGTGATATCAAAAAGACAAAATATGCATTTAAATTGATAACTCTAGACCAAATACAAGTTTCTAAAACTACAATCAAATCCAAAATTTTAGTCTAAATTTTGTTAACACTATCAACAAAAAGGAAATATTAAGGCATTAATGGGTCTCATCAACAACTCTTCAAATTGTAGTGCATGGGTTAATCAGTCATAAATGTAGACTCCCCATATTTGCACAAACTTGGCAGAATGAAACAATTACATACAAGAGAACGGATCCACGATCTTACACATAGTTTTCATATGATTCGAAGTTAGTAAAATTGAATCCACACACACACACACACACACACACACACACACACACACACACACATTCTCTCAAATTCCCTTGATGGGACATACAATTTTTTTAATGAATTTCACTTTGGACTCCACGTATGAAATATAAACTTTGGTTCAGGTTTACACAAATGCAACACAATAAAAAGCTCTCCATATTATAATGATGGAGTCATATTCTAAATCCTATAACAAATAATTTCATATTAGGGGAGTCATTTAAACAACTCATGACACTATATTTTTTTTTTTGGAATTGAGGGTAAATTGAGGGTTTTTGAAAGGACCCACATCCTTGTACAATTGAGGATTTTTTGAGAGGATCCACAACCTGGTTACAATGAAGGGGACCACTATTAGGAACCCAATTGAAGCAACCATGAAACCATAGTGAAGATGCAACGACCATCGACAACGACCGCAGTGAGAGGGACAACTATCAGGACAGCCACCAGCGTCGGCAACGAGAGGAGCAACCACCAGGGTCAGTAGCAAGCGAAGCAACCACCAATGTCAGCAGCGAGAGGAGCATCAACAGTGAGTGGAGCAGTCACCAATGTCAGCAGCAAGAGGAGAAGGAGCCACCAACGTCAGTAACAAGAGGAGCAGCCACCAACGTCAGCAGCGAGGAATAACCACCAATGTCAACACGAGCACAAATGCCGCCTCTAGTGGTGAAACCACCTCCAAGGAGGATCGTGCCTCAGGGGGATTTGAACATGGGTGGGCAAGCACACAACCATGTGACTTGGCCACACCACTCCCACCCCATCGGCACGACACTATATTATTATTATGCAATTGACTAATATATCTCACATTATTATCCACACACTTACAATATATTAATTGATACAATGTGGAGCGCTAATTTAATTCCAAATAAGGGCTGGGATGTGATGGTGTCAGTGTGAAAGTTTTATTTTTGGCATTAAATTTGACATTCATTTAATTTTCATATGGCACTTTCAACCTTAGATATGATGTTCATATGAGTGTCACTTGAAATATTTTTCTTCTTCCTTGGAGAAGTCAATTGGAAAATACTAATAACTTTAGTCAAATGGTAGAGTTTGAGACCCTTTTTTTGAAAACAATTTGTTTGAATTGATACAATAATGTTGATAGATTGATGTCATGTGTCACCAAAAAATAGGATCTAAACAAAAAATGTAATGGAGTTATTAATCAATGTGATATGGAAAAAAATCATATAAGAACCTTGAAATTCATATCAATATATTTTATATAGATGTATTTAAGATATTTGTATTAATTTTAGTAATAATCACAAGGGAAGAATCTTAGCACACACACACACTCTAAGGTTAAAGTAAGAACTTTATTATTTATTTATGGTTTAAAGTTCTCAAAGTATGATGGAAATATGGAGAGCATTTATAGTGTATTCTAATTGACATCGGAAATTTGACAAAGGGTGACCATCGATGGGTGAAATATTGAATTGAAGGTTTATCAAACAATTAATTTAACGTTGGTTTTTAGGTGTTTATACAAAGAAATAATTTATTACTTTCATCTTGATTAATTTTCGAAAAAAACCCTCAAATAGTATGCCAAAGATTTGTTGATTTTTGTGGGGTTCTACAAGTATATGTTTAGGTCATTGTTAGGAAATCCATGGTTAGTGCTCCACATATATGTGTGTGAAAATAATAATTATGAGAGTAATTATTATCATCTTAATTTGTGGTAGTAAATATGTCAGTAAATAATAATTACATTGGTAATTATTATTTAAATGGTAAGTTAGTAAATATTTGTTATAACTTGTTATATTAAACAACTATAACAAATATTGTTGTGTGAGTTTAACAACTCGCGTGTATAGAAATTGGGAGAGATAATCATGGAGGTGTAGTTATACCTACATCCTAAAATATAGGAAATATATCCATATATATATATATATATATATATATATATATATATATATATATATATATATATATATATATATATATATATATGTAAATATTGCAATATGTGAATTAATAATGAGAATGCGTTTGAATTAAGTTTATTCATTATATATTTTTGTGTTGGATCTCTGCAATTCTCTTCTCTCCTCCAGAGTCATCTCATAATGACATCCATGAGTAGTTATCCTTCACTGCTATTGCCACCTTATCGACATGACCATTAGGCCTTCAAATACAATTGCTAGTAACATGCACTATAAATAATCACTAAGACAATTGAAATACCATTCATATCATTAATCATGATGAGAATGTATTTAATTTTACACGAAACCAAAATCAATTGCATACATATTTTGGAGGATGGTAGTGTTTGTGTGTGGGATCCTATGTGTCCTCCACTCAACTATGGAGGGTCAACTCACATGGGTTAGGTTTAGGGTTTGTTTGTGTGTCATGCATTAGGGTTACTCAGCACCCTATATGTACCCTTTCATTCCTAATTTATGAGTATGCCAAGACACTCTGTTGTATTTCCTCTATGTGCAAGCTTTGTTTCTATTGAGCAAGTTCTTCCATTGTTGATTGATCCTTGTGATTACGTTGGAGCCATTATGATTCCGTTCGAGTGTAACTACTTCATGGTGCATCATTTCCGATTCGATTCTCACAAAAATCTTTCATCGTATCAGAGTTGAGATCGGGTAAATGTGCATTCGTCATTTGAGTTGCGATTACTCCTTGGTATCATTGTTTTACTCGTCGTGCAAGTTTTTTGATCGTTATATTCTGGAAATTTATTGCTAACATATTTAACAAGTTGTTCTTGGAATTTTGTTTCGGTTTGTTGGTGTTCTTTATGCATGTGCAGGTATTCCTGAAGCTTTCAAGAATTTTACAGCTACATTTAGCTAACTGCTAGCTAAATCTAGCAGATCAGTTAAAAATGGAGGTTTTTTTCTCTGATTTTTAATCATTTTTTTTATCAAAATCAAAGTGAATTTTTTATATATTTCTGTCTTTTGATCTCTCTTTTGTGTTTGCATGTTGGTTTTGCTGACATTCAGGTTCAAATTTCAGGTTCAAAACAGCAGGTTTGAAGTTTGGTGTCTTGGTTCAGTGCTCTCCACCAAGCCCCTCACCGAGCTCCTCTTCAACCTGCCTTCGAGCTCCCTTAACTTGCTCTCCAAACCAAGATCCTGCAAACTCATGCTCCACTCCTTGACCGAGCCACTTCCTGCTTCCTGGATCAAGTTTTCGTTGTTTAGTTGTCCTGAGACGTGTTCATACCACTTCTACCTGAGGTTCTTTTGTTCATGTTTTATCCCTCGTATCAGCTAGGTCCCTGCATTTTTTTGGTGTGCGGATGCATTTTTCATACCTAATGTGAGATCTTTGTCTACAAAAGAGTGTTTCCCTGTGGCAAACCCCTGTGAGGTTGAGCTTGCATTATAACCATTAGGCCCGACTCCTGTGTGCCCTAATCTCTATGTGCTTGGCCGAGTTGTTTTCGAGCTTGAGCCATTCCACTTGTACCTGCAAGGTTGTGATTGCCTTACCTCTGTGCACAAGCCATCGCGCATATACATGTTAGTGAGCTTCTTCCCTGGTGTTGTTGTTCCCATTCGGACTTCTAACCATGTCGAGCCCATCCAGCTTTTTCCTCACACTGTCACTGTCTCCGAGATGGCTCATGCCTGAGCCCATCCTCCTCATGTCGGCTGAGCCTTCTCACGACCAACTGAATACACTACCCAATGCGGGATCCTCCCACTTCCAACTCTGAGCTCTCTCTCTTCCCCAGCTCCTGACTGTACCCAACTCGGGATCCTCCCACCTCCAACGATTTCCATCGAGCTACGTGCCGGTTGGTAAATCTTTTTAAAATTCATTTATGGTATGTTTTTAAAATTTTTTGGTGGGAATTCTTAAAAAAGGGAAAGTATATTTGTTTCTTAATTAAGATTTCATTTAATAGATCATAATTAGTTTCTATTCATAATTAATTAGATTTAATTGTAATTAAATATATTTCTATTAATTACGATCTCTTCACGATTAGATAAAATAATTAAAATCGTCTTTTAAAATTAATGTTAAATTGTCATTTTTAAAAATATAATAGCTCTAAAATTAGCGAAATTGGTTGGGCGTTTCAAAGCGATAATTTTTTAGGCGTTATTGTCAATTTTTTTTACTAATTATGCGCTCAAGTGTGCAGTATCATTCTGAGCACCTTTTTGTCTTCCGCATGCCTTTTCGGTGTTCTGGAGGTATTTCAGACTCATCTTGAGTCCCTTTCTTCATTATATTTTACCCTTATTATTGCTTGTGATGAGTGAGCGCTTCCGCCACTATTTTTGCAGCAAGGGGGTATCCTTTGCGACGTGAGACACTCTTTCTCACAACCAGGATTTGATTTCGCCCCTTTCCTAGTTTTTTACAGGTGTGCTTATATACGGTATCACTTTGTTGCGCTCCACGAAACACGATTGTGGTCTCCTCTCTTACACGTTATTATATTGATTGCAAGACGAGTTACCAACTGTTTTAAGACACACACTCGGACCCAATTTTATCCAACGCACTCAACTATAAAGTGCCAAAAGTAGGGGGGGTTACTATATTGTCCTGGGTGGTTGTGATTATTTTCTACATTCCTTCTCTCTCTCTTCACAATGGATTCTTATTCACTTCCTTTGCTTACACCATTCAAATTTTTTGAGTGGAGATCAAAAATTTGATTATGAAACTAAGAGGTAAAGGGTTATTTCGCATCACCATGGGAACTGAGACTGAACCAGACGACGACCCTGAAAAATATAAGTGGTTAAACTGTAGTGATGAAGCTTTAGGTCTTCTTTGCATGTCTGTTTCTCCTGACTTGGTCTTCCACATTGAGTCGTCCGAAACACCTAATTCTGCGTGGAAAACGTTAGATAAAATGTTTGGACAACAAGATGACATGAGAGTGCATGAGTTGGAAAAAAAACTACTAGGGTTAAATCCTAGTGATTTTGAAAACCTACAAGCATACTTCTCTAAGTTTGTCCACACTAGATTGTTGTTAAAGAAATGTCAAGCAGAGAAGAAATATTCTTAACTAATCTTGTCAATTCTCTCTAACTTAGGTCCCGATGATTTTGTCTGTGTGTCAACCTTTTACGCTACAAAAGATGCCTTGGGCAAGGATTGGAATATTCCCTCCTTTGACTATTTTTCATCCCAACTCATTCGTGAACAGGAAAAACTCATTCAAATGGGGTCTCTCAAGTCCAAATCGCATGCCCTTGTAGCACGTACTAGTAAGGAAAAGAAGACTGAAAAGAAGAAAGAAAGAAAGGATCAACCTAAGAAGGAAACCAAGACCAAAACTAAATTTAACTTGAACGCTTCGACTTCTGAGCCTAGAGCACAGAAAGACAAGTTTTTGTGTTCCTGTTGCAAGAAACCTGGTCATAAAGAGCATCTATGTATGAGAAAACAAATGAACCACCTTACTCATTTACTTGAGAAAAATCAAATAGGTGTTCCTGAGTCTATCAAACAAAATGCTCCGAAGGCTGAGTCTTCTACTGCAAAAGGGTCTAAATCTGATAAGAAGAAAGGAAAGGCCCTTGTAGCCAAATTTTCTCCTTCATCGATGTGGATTATAGATTCCAGTGCCTCACACCACATGGCTTCTTTGCATGTTGAGTTCTCCAACATCGAGCCTTGTGGTATGTCCCAAATCATGATGGGTAATGACAAGACAATGTCAGTTTTTGGTAGTGGATCGGTAGAGATGGATGGGGGAACATTCAACCAAGTGTTGAGTGTTCCTGATCTCTCTACCAATCTCCTATCAGTTTACCAAATTACTCACCTTGGTGAAGGAATGCGAGTGGAATTTGGTCCTAACTCAGTGATTATTCGTGAGCTTAACGATGACACTACAGTGGCTAAGGGAAAGGTGGATCACCATTCACAGGTGTATACCTTTTCCCACTTTACTTCTGATTCTACGCCCACTACCTTGCTCACTCATGCAAATGAGGTTAGTAAGCTATGGCATGAGCGTTTTAGACATCTAAATTATCGCTACCTTGAACAATTGAGCCAAAACAAAATGGTCAACGGGTTACCCCGTGTCAAGTTTTCTAAGGGTCTTTGTGAGGGTTGTACCCTTGGAAAGCATCCTGAAAAGAACTTTGACAAAGGAAAATCCTGGAGAGCTACTCGTCCCTTGGATCTTGTTCACAGTGATATTTCTGGTCCATTTCCATCTCCTTCATTTACTAGAGCTCTTTATGTGCTCACCTTCATTGATGACTATTCACAATATACTTGGGTATATTTTCTTAAGCTTAAGTCTGAAGTCTTTGAACATTTTCAGGACTTTAAGGCTCTTGCTGAGAAACAGGTGGAATGGTCTATTAAGGTTCTTCGAACCGACAATGGAGGTGAATATGTAAACAATAGGTTCATGGATTTCTGTACTTCTGAAGGGATCTCCTTGTAGCATACAGTTTCTTATAGCCCTTTGCAGAATGGAGTAGCAAAAATAAATAATCATACTCTTAAGGAGATGGCCACTTGTATGATTCACTCGAAGTCTCTTCCTCCACAGTATTGGGTTGAAGCAGTGAATTGTGCTAATTACATTCAGAACTGTGTTCCACACAAGGAAGTAAGAGGGATGATACCCTTTGAATCCTGGTTTGGATGCAAGCCTGATGTTGAGCACTTTCGAGTCTTTGGATCCAAGGCTATGGCTTGGATTCCCAAGAAGAAATGTAAGGCATTGGAACCACAATCCAAACCTTGTATCTTTGTAGGGTATCCTGATGGCGTGAAGGGATATCGATTGTTGAATCCTACTTCTCATGAGCTTTATATTGAGAGAAGTGTTAAGTTCGATGAGTCTTCTTTGACTTCTACTTCTCTACCTATTGAGGTTCTTCAACTCGTTGATTCAGATTCTGACTCATCAGATGATGATGTTGTTGAGCATGCTCCTCTTCCTGATCCTCCCGACTATTAAACCTTTGAGTCTTCCGATTCTAACAGTAGTGATGATGAGGACTATGTCCCTTCTCACTTGAGTGAAGAATCTTCTGACTCTGAGCTTGATCCTCCTGGTCCTCTTTGGGCTAGGAAAACTTTGCAAAGTGTTGGAGATTTAGTTGGAGATACTTCGGATATGAGACATACTCACTCATATTTCGTTGGACCCCACTCTTTCTTCACCTCTTCTTCTAATCCACAGTATTTTCAGAGAGGCATATGGTATTCATGAGTGGTATTCTACCATGGATGAGGAGTATTCCTCTCTCATGAAGAACAATACTTGGGATCTCACCCCTCTTCTGAAAGGAAGAAAAATCATTCAGTGTAAGTGGGTGTTCTAAACAAAGTATGGAGTAGATGGATACGTCAAAAATTTTAAAGCACGATTAGTAGCTAAGGGTTTCTCCCAGATATTTGGGGTTGATTATACTGAAACCTTTGCTCTGGTTACAAAGATGACTTCTATTCGACAAACCCTTGCCATTTCCGCAACAAACAGATGGAAATTCCATCAAATGGACATTAAGAGTGCCTTCCTTCATGGTGACCTAGAGGAAGAGATCTACATGGAACAACCTCTAGGTTATGTCCATGATCCCTCCCTCATTTGTAAGTTAAAGAAGTCTCTTTATGGCCTTAAACAAGCCCCTCAGGCTTGGTATGCCAAGATGGACTCCTTTTTACTTACATCAGGGTTTACTAGGTGTCACTTCATATCTAAATGTTTATATTCTATGGCAAGATGACTCCATACTCATCCTTGTTCTCTATGTTGATGACTTGTTGATCACAAACAACTCTTCCTCTATCATTGATTCTGTGAAGATCGCCTTGGCCAACAGGTTTTCCATGACTGACTTAGGTCTTCTTCATTACTTTCTTGGGATCCAGATTTCACAATCTGACTCAGGAATTTTGATTTCACAACCTAAGTATGCTCTTGACTTGCTTGCTCATTTTCAGATGTCTGATTGCAAGTCTTCTCCTACTCCTTTTCTTTCTGAGGTTAAGTTGGTTTCTGATTGCTCTACTCCCTTGGTTGATGGTACCCTTTATCGACAGTTGGTGGGGAGCTTGATTTACTTGACTCACACTCGCCTGATTTATCTTATGTTGTTGGGATCATGTCCAGATTCATGCAGGAGCTACATGAGCTACATTGGAAAGTAGCTAAGCAGATCCTTCATTATGTTCATGGCACCTATACTAATGGCATTAACTATTATGGAGGTGTGGATATTGACTTGATTGGGTTCACAGATTCTGATTGGGTAAATGACTTAGATCATCGGAAATCTACCTCTGGCTACATTTTCTCTCTTGGTTCAATTCCTGTTAGTTGGTCTAGCAAGAAGCAAAATGTGCAATTGTGATATCTTCTATAAAGGAAGAATACATAGGAGTAGTTAACGCTTCCACATAGGCTGTTTGGCTAGAAGGTATTCTGACAGAGTTTGGCATCCACTTTCGGTGGCCTACCATTATCTATTGTGATAACACAAGCACTATCTCAATTTGTAGAAATCTAGTTTAGCATCAGTGGAAAAAGCACATTGAGATCCATATGCACTTCATACGAGAGCTTATTCATGATGGTATCATCGACATTCAGTACATTCAGATAGCTGATCAAATTGTCAGATATATTTACCAAGCCCTTCATTGAGGTGAAGTTTCTTCACTTGTGGTCTCTTCTTGGGGTGAGGTCTTATGCAATCTGCTCATCTTTTGTCGGGCTATATAGTCCTTCTCTTCTTCTTCTCTTCTAGGAAGATGTTGTTTTTACATGGGCACCTTATCAGGCCTTTAGTTGCAGAGCCCCATTGACACATCTTTCTTAGTTGTTTAGGAGTGTCTTCTTGTTCTGTCTGACTCATCATAGTTGTTACCCCAGCTTCGATGAAGGGGGGGTATTGGTGTGTGGGATCCTATGTGTCCTCCACTCACATATGGAGGGTCATCTCACATGGGTTAGGTTTAGGGTTTGCTTGTGTGTCATGCACTAGGGTTACTTAGCACCCTATATGTATCCCTTTCATTCCTGAATTTATGAGTATGCCAAGACACTCCATTGTCTTTCTCTACATGTACAAGCTTTGTTTCTGTTATGCAAGTTCTTCAGTTGATTGATTGATTCTTTCTTGTGATTAGATTGGAGCCATTAGGATTCCATCAGAGTGTAACTTCATCGTGGTGCATAGTTTTTGATATGATTCTCGCAAACTCTTTCAATTCCTAATAGCAGCAAGGATCTTAGAAGTAATTGTTATACTGGAAATTCTTCCAGTTTCTTTTGGTTGTAATAAGAGATCTACTAAGTGTGTCAGCCATGAGGATGAATAAGGAAGGTGAAAGAGGATGCCCTTATCTGATTCCTCAGAAAGTGGAAAAATGTCCTTGAGAAATTCCATTCATAAGGATTGAAAATGAGATAGGAGAGGAGATGCAACCATGAACCCAAGAGCACCATTTTCCCCAAAACCAAATTTTTTCAAATACTTAAGCAATAAAGTCACCTTACCCTATCAAATGCCTTTTTCATATCAATCTTGATGATCATACTCTCTTATTTAGTAAGAGAGGTTGAATATAAGGCTTCATGAAATAGTTATAACTCCGCCTTGAATCATTCTACCACCAATGAATCCATTCTGTTGCTCAGAAATTAATTTATCCATAAAGGGTTTGAGTCTGGAGGCCAACAGTTTGGTAATTTTTTTTTAAGAAGTGTTAGAGAGACTTATCATCCTTAAAGCCCAATGAATTGGGAGTATGAGCCATGAAGGTATTATTCGAATTATTTTAGGATAAGGTCATTTTGTTGAACTCAAAAACTGCAACAAATTGATTAGTTATAATAATCATGCCTTTAAGTTTAAAACAAAAACTGTAGAAGTTGAAATCTAGGCCAGGAAACATCCCTCTTCAATAAAAAAAACTCTATGAACCTCCTCCAAGGTAAAAGGCTGAGTGAGCTTAGTGTTTATTTCATCAGTAGATCATGGCTAGGGATGTACTGTAACATTTCTTGACTATCTTCCTCATAAGGAGGAATATACTCATGTAGGAGAAGATAAAATTAATGCACTAATTCAACAGGTATGGGAAACCATTTGCATTTAAACAATTTTCATCCACAGTGATAATAAGCTCTTTAACTTTATCTCTACTTTTGTGTTTTGTGGCAGTAGTATGAAAAACATTTGTATTTTGATCTCCCTATTGTAACCAACGGAGTGCTCTAGATCTTTGCCTCCAATAAACCTCTTCTTCACCAAGGGTGTTATGATAATGACTGATTATTTCTAATTCTTGTTAGTGAAGAATAGGAGTTTTACCATGGAGCTCAATGTCATCATAGGTTTTAGCCAAGTTCTCAACAAGTTGTTCTTTCCTTTTGCGGATGTCACAAGATATGACACATTTATCTTCCAAACTTTGAGTTATTTTTTGACATGGTTGAGTTTCTTTGTGAATTTAAACATGGCTGACCCCTAAAATTCCTTCTTCCATCACTGAGTGATAAGAGTTTTCTAAATTTTGGTTTAGAAGCCAAGCTAACTCCAAATGAAATTGGAGGTTGTTTTTGATTTTGCATTTGAGTAATCGTAAGAATGAAAAGGAAAGTGATCAAATGAAATTTTAGGAAGTTTCATCAAATAAAATTCATTGAAGTGAAAAATCCAGTCCATAGATGCAAGCATTATGTCCTAGTCTTATTTGAATATGGTTGGCACTCTAACCTTCAATTGAACAAGTAAAAGAGGCACCATGAATATAAAGGTCAAAAAATTCACCTTGCCTAATAAAGTCACCCAAAGAATCAACATTGTTTCTGTTTATATTAGTCCCTCCCTGATTATTTGATAAGTAAATGAGAGTGTTGAAATCACCCATAATAATCCATGGTAAATGCTTACATGTTGAAAAATCAATTACAATTGATTTTTTTCCAAGTTTTAATTAAATTTTCTTCCAGATATTGGTTGAAGCTTCCCAGTCAGGGAGGGTTTTTGAGATCCAGTGGTCACGTAACTTCCAAGAGCTCAAAGGGACACTTTAAGACAGGAGAACCATCAGAGTTAGGGGCTAAAGTCAGGGGCCAGTCATGAAATATATGACATCGTCACATGGATACTAGATGTAGCATACAATTCAAAAGATTGTAGATCGGGAAAAAAACTTTATGAGGATTGGGGTTATGACTATTGTTGCATTGAACTTTGGATGGTAAACACTTTTATTGTACCATAGCTATGAACTAGAGTGGTGGAGGAGCACTTTCTCTAAGTGGGACATGGGGGTGGGCTTGGGTCCTTAATGTCCACTGAATCTATGTTGTTAATATGTTGAATTTTCATTCAATATTACACATTGTTATGATATCTATTTGAACAAAAATTGCACTATCAATCAATTCAATCATCAATCAGTTTCATTTCTTGTAGATGAAATATACTTCCATTCGGAACATTTTTGTGGAATCCACATCCAATTGATCATAGAGATTAAATAATCTTCGTGCTTAGTTCCAAGCTTCAACCAAGCTGGTCTGAGGTTGTAAGGAGGTATGAGGTAAGGGTCAAATTTTCTTATTGTTTGTTTTCTTCCCTTATTTCACATTTTATTTGTATATTTCTAGCACTCCTGATGGGACACCCAAAAATTATTTATAATATTTTACAAATATAACATCGTTTTCATGTTTTTTTAAGTGTTTACAAGGGTCACTGAATCAATTATTTGCAACACTTAATCCAAAAGAATATTTGTCATTAGCATACAAAATGGACTAGAAAACTTGAGTTAGACCATGTTTTAATGACATTTTTCCTACCCCACAGAGTGACTATGTTTCCATCATCTTCTGTGTGCTACCCCTAGCTTGTGATCTATGTTATCATGTCTTTTTCTAACTTATTTTATAGATATGTATTTTCATTTCATTCCATGTAATAGTGTTTTGATTCCTTGGTCCCCTAGTGTGGCACCCCATTCCATGCCCAAGCATGACATTATTCCAATATGAAGAATCATAGTTAGTTCTCTATGTTAGCGTCATGGAGATGATTACCTAGTGTCCATACAAGTACCTATATTAGCGTTAAAGTAATTTACATTACCCAATTTAATATTTGTAAATTTTGAATTCAAATTTTGTTAGATGATATGCATTTCATCAAGTGTGTATTATCTGTCAACTTGCAAACTAACCCATTTCATTCAATGAAATAATTGTGACTAGTTTCATCACTAACATTCCGAGCTTAACAAATCAAAGCTTGCATATAAAACTTACGTTAACAAATTTCAAGAATGTTGAAACTTGCATCCCTCTTTTTTTATTTCACATGCATCATGACATCTTTGTATGTAGGTTAATTCATCAAAACCAATAGGTCTACACATTTATAGTCTACTTATTTCCTGTTATTCTCAAAAGAACATGATCGTATAACTCAATGTAATGCTCTTCTCTTGACACTATCTTAGTAAGAAGAATATCCATTATTATCAAAAGTGGTAAAATCATCCATTTATTACCTCATTTCACTATATCACCTTTTTCGATCAAAATCCAATGTATTCTCTGAATCTTAAAACTCCATGGGTAAGATCTTGAGTATCACTAAATGGCCAAGAAGATTGATCAACTTCTACCCCTTTGTGCATCTTCCATTCTTTAAGAAAAACCAAAATATTGCATATGCCTTTATCAAAATCGACCATTCCACTTACAATATCGTTACTGAAACAAGGAAAAAATCCCATAACTCAAAATTGATATCAACTTTCCTGAAGAGATTGAACGGTTCATTGAAAAAAATGTACTAAATGTTTTCTAAAACTCAAGTGTAATTTTATTAATGACTTGTTAACTACACATTTCTTTTACGATTTTCAGAGAATCTGAAAAGAACCACAAGGTTCTCAAAATTTTCATATTTGTATTTTTACACAGTGATGTGGATTTTATCACCACTTAACTGGAACCAGTGAGCGGGAATGTCACATTTACATTTTCCACACACCACTCATAGCTCAACATGCATTGTATTATCTTGCAGACCTAGGCTTGCCTCATAACCCAAAAAGGAATTTATCTTTACCAAAAATACACTCAAGATCTTTCACATGTGGGTAAATAAAATAATAAATAAAAACGTGAGCTCAACACCTCAATGCACGGTGAAACCACTAATTTCTTAAAAAAAAACCCAAAAATTTACAGGCATCATCCATGTCGCATTCTTGCAGGGAGAAATAAGGCTATCATTCATGTATTTAATTCCTTCATTACCTTGAAACCTAGTCACAAAACCTGAAAATCATTTCCAGTGGTAATTCACTCCTCTGAAGAGGAAGACTAGTAATGATTAAGTGAGTCTCTTTTAGTATTCCAAGGGTTCCACTCGTACCAACTTCCAAATCCCCATACAAATTTGGTATATTAGGTTTGGGATATATCCCCAAAATACACATAAAAATTGCATAGCTCGAATCAATATCCATGCATGTGAGTTATTTCAAGACATGCATGCTTGTTGAATTTTCATTAAAAAATATCGGGCATTTCTCAATTTTAGTTATCCTTTGATCCACAACATGAAACAAAATCATGATCCATTCTTACTATGCCACTAGTTATGTTAACATGACCATCACTAGATCGACCATATAAATAATGGTTTTCTTATCCATGGTGGTAGCTAAAATATTCTTTTTAATAGATCAAACAAAATAAACTTGTGTTCCATCTAACACAATTACCAACATCCATGTCAAAATCAACCTTGAAATGAATGTTCCACAACACAATTTATTCAAAATCAAAATAATGGATCGACAAGTACCCACACAAAAACGATCTGAACTTTGTCCTAGAACCATTGAATTACGTTAAGTAGAAGTCCGAAATGAAGTTAGATGTGAAAATAATTATTTCAAAACTCATCAATATCTCCAATGCGTCACTTCAAAAATCTTATTTCAAAATGGAAAGAGAAGGTATACCATCACCCGAGCTTGAAAACAAAACATCGATAGTGCAGAACGAAGCTTGATCACCATATTAGAACAATGCAACTAGCTTAATGAACAAGCCACCTTATATATCCTTCACAAAAACAACCATCTACCGACATAGCATACAAATGTAACAAAACCACTTTAGATGTTATATAAATTAAATAATGTATTAAAATGTCAAGAGGTCTCTGCCTGACTTATTAGGAAGACATACAGGCAAAATTTTGCAAAATAGAGACAAAATGAGTTTTAATTGGTTTTCTCATAAAAAAGAAGGGGGACACATCAAATTTTGTCAATAACACTGATGACCGTGTAGGATAAATTCTTATAAAGGAGTTAGACTACATAAAAGGATGACAAATTTAAATAGCAAGAGTGCAATGTAGGTACATTGTTTTTTGAGTTAATCTGTGCAAACCCCAAAAATAACTCAAATTGAGATGGGATGAATGCCTGATTAAATGTGTATGAAGAAGGGATGTAAAGAGATTGGAAAGTGAGGGATATATAAGATCAATTACAGAGAGCACGCTTCATTGATTTGAAAATCACGTACAACTCCTTACATTAAGTATATCGATATAATATTTATCTATGAAATTAGATAGTTTATTTTATAAATCATCCTTGACTGAAAGGTCAAGAGAATCTTACCATCTGAGAAGCTTGATAGACATCTTCCACCAATCCAGGACATTTGCATAGATACAACATATTGGTGAGTTCATGATCATAACAACTCGTCAGAAAAACCAAAACACAAGCAGGAAAACAAAACCAACCAAGGAAAAGCCAAAAAAATATGTACATAATATACAAGCTCAAGAGATTCAATTGTAATAATGTTTTAAGTGTTGGTCGTTGATTGTAAAACGTAGTCAATCACTGTCAACTTCTCTCAAGGGGAATGCATTATTTCCCATTATTGAAGCAATTTAATCAAGACCAAGCCAAAGGGAGTCAAATTTATGATGTTTTCTAGGATTTTCCCTAGCCTTATCCCAACATAAAACAAGGTCTCCAATATGATAATTCTTAACTGTAAATTTTTTTCAAATAATCTTTTTAGTTTTTCTTTACACTTTTAAAGTTTTTGCAATGCAATAACTCTTGTTCGATTTAAAGAAATAAATTCATCCAAATGTAAGGTTAATTGATCTAAATCATCTAAACCATAGTTTAAAGCAGTATGTGCAGAAGAAATTTACAATTCAATAGGCATGGTAGCTTCAAAATCGAAAGCAAACATAAAAGGTGAAAAACCAGTACTTGTCTTAGTTGTAGTTCTGTCAACCCATAATGCTTGAAAAAAATTCAAATGTTAATTTCTTTTACTGCTATTAACCAAATTTTTGATGATATTGATTAAATTTTTATTCATGGATTCAACTTGTCCATTACCATGTGGGAAATATTTGGATGAATGACTCGAAATAATTGAATATTTACTGAGAAAATCCAAGTATTCTTCATAAATTAACTATGGACCATTGTCTGATATAATTTCTTGAGGGACCCCAAAATGAGAAAATATACGAGTTTCAAATAAATTAACAAATTCACTAGTAACAAAACTTTTCAAGGTAACTGCCTCAACCCATTTAGTGAAATAATCATTAGTTAAGATATATCTATGACCAGCTGAAGAAAGGGGATGTATATCAGAAATAAAATCAATTCCCCATTTGGTAAATGGCTTATCTAGAATAATGGTATTTAATGGCATGGATGGTAAATGCTCATGACCATCAAACATTTGATAAGGGGTACATGATGTAACCCACCGATAAGCATACTTAAATAAAGAAGGTCGATAAAACCTGCACGAATTTTTTTATGAGTGGTTGTTTTAACAACATAATGACTACCACAAACACCTTCATGACTTCTCAATACACGCTCAATTTTATCATGTGTCAAACATCTTAAAAGGATACCATCACGATTTTTAAAGAACAAGAAGTTTTCTAGGAGAAAAAAATGGATATCTTGAAATCAAAGCGCTCTTTGTCGCCTTTTGTCTAAGTTTTCAGGACATGATTGGTTCTTAAAGTAATAAATAAGATCATGATACCAATCATCTTGGGATAAAAACAATTCCACTTTTGCATAGAAAAGCTTATATTAAATTTGGAAAACACATCAACACCTGTCATAGTCTCAAAATGATGGACAACATGTAAAACTTCATCCATGGCTAAAATAACATCAATAGTAGGATAAACATTTTTAGCCAAGTGTTTAGCAAGCTCATTTTCTTTAATAGCTTGATAGGTTTCCAATTCTAATTCAAACTGTTGAATTTTAAAAATCCATTTAGTTAAACTTTCGTCAATCACGAGTTGTTTAAGAAAATATGCAAACACATGGACATTAGAACGAACAACAATTTTATTTCCCATTAGCAAATATTTGTACTTCCCCAAAATTGAGACTAATGTAAAGACAAATTGATTAGGAGGACATTTTGGGACTTTCTAAATTCCCTAAATCTTCCAAAACTAGGATAGTGCGGTAGAACATCCTGAGATATTTCCGATGATATCAAGAACGTAGAAAACGAAGCTCATACGCTAAACTTACCGCAGGTCAAAGTTGGGTGAAATTTGGCACAAGGTAGGGTCAACTGGCCAATAAGGCCATGACACGTGGAAAAAATGAAGTTAAATTTTTTGTTTTGAATGCCAATCTTTGACACTCTGTTCAGATAGGTGCACCCCACTATTTGCTAGTTGGGGGGCCCTCATCCAGAGTCAACACATTTTTTATAAGGAGGGTTGCTTTTGTCACCTTTACTTCATATTCACATTGCCACAATTATGATTATATATGCCTCAAAGTGTATTTTCGGGGTGCATGTGGGATTATGTACAGTGTGCTTGTAAAACACCACGTGGTGGGTCCTCAAGCCACCACATGGCTTGCCACCTCTTGTTCTATGTTTTACAGATTAATCATATAGATCTCTACATAGCTCGGTAAACCCTCTAACCGTTGAGCCAACTCGATCTTATCCACAACGAACTGACCATCAACTCAACGACTCAAATATAGCATTGGCCAACAAACATTAGCGAGTCAACATACATGTGGCCCTCCACACCTCGCCACTACCACATACGTGGCCTAACCAATGCTCGACCCAATACATGTGGGGAGAAAAACTGGATCAAATACATAGGGCGGACGAGACAAATATAAACCCACTGTCGACCACTACTCCGGTGCATGTGGGAGTATTATCCCCACATAGACCAAAATGCAAGTGGGTCGGTTGGGGAGGATCAAACCCCCAACCTCCCACATTCAAAAATAATCCCTCACCACCACGTTATACGGGCTCTCTTAGCATATAAATGGGCTCGTAGGTACTTCAATGGCACTGTGGAATGATTGTGCTATAGGCGTAAAGAGCAGATTGTAAAAAATCTAGTTTTTAAGTAGTTTAGATGCATTTTTGGATCTCGGAGCAAATTGGAAAGGTGTCCAAAATTTCAAGATGCTCCTCATGGGTATATTGTGTTCATTTTCTGGAGACTTTGTGACACATTTTTATGCATCAGAACTCACTTAAAGGCTAAGAACATCAGGGATACATTGTTGCAAATGCTTCGGGAAGGTGAAAGGCCAACACTGAGCTATGTCATGGTCTTTTGAAGGTTTGAAATTACAACATTGTAGGTTTTCATTTTTTTTATTGATTGTAAGGGTTATTATACTTACAATCTTAGAAAATTTTAATAAATCAATTTGTATGAACCCGAAGACGTAGGCAATTGCCGAACTCCGTAAATAAATTTGGTGTCATCTTTTTATCTGGTATTTCTGCATTTGAATTTTGATTTTATTTCCACATTTTAATCAGTTAAATTAAAATTCAAGCACGATTAAATATCATTTTCACAACATCTGAGAATGAATTGATAAAACAGTAATTTGAATGGTTTGATCGAACGTGTGATTTTGTGGATCAGTTAAATAGCTCTGGATCACTTATATTTCAAATTTATATCAGATTCTGATCAACTTTGGATTGATTAAAGTCCTAAAAGTTGAAAAGAACGATAAGAAGATTGTTCCATGTTGCAAAGATCTCAGATGATAATAGCACACCACATTAGATTTACAAAACATAATACAAATATCATATATAGAAATTCATCATCATCCATTATTCTCAATATATTAGAATTGAATTACATTCCAATACATTTCTCAATAAGAAGGATGTACACATAGGAGGGAAGTGCAACTACTAATTAAATCAGTGGTGAAGAACTCCCACTAACTGATAATGGTAGTTAAGTTAACTCCACAAGACTAATAAGCTAACTCTACACAACTGGTAAGCTAACTCCACATAACTAGTACACCTAAGCAAGCTAACCCAACAATTGTAGGGCTAACATAAGTGCAAGAAATATCCTAATAAACAAATAAAAGGATAAATAATAACCTACACTAACACCCCCTGTAAGTATAGCTTAAGTGGCCTGAAAAGAAGGTGGGTCCCGGCAACAAAACTTGATGAGGTATCTACATAAAATAACTGGGAAAAAGGGACACCACAAGGTACCCAAAATTAGTAATAACAAACTGGAGAGAGCAAAATCCCGCTACAATATATCCTAAGAAGTTTGGCTCCAAAAACTCGTACAATGCTGAAGAAGTTTGGTGTGTACTATGGTCTAAATCCACTGCTCAATCACAAAACTTAAAAACAATTGAATTAAGCTTTACTAGAATAGCTCCATGTAAGGAGACTGTTAATGGAGTGATGTCGAAAGTGCAAAAAAACACCAAACATAATCAATCAATTGCTACAAATAAGTGTGCCACGATCCTAGAATAATAACCAAGGAAATAAGGCAATGACACGAGATTCAAAAATATTGGAGTGTTGTGATCCAAGAAAAGTCAAGAACATAAAACCCAAAGAAACAAGATCAACTGCTACAAATAGGTGTGTCACGATCCAAAAATAATAACCAAGGCAACAAGGCAAGGACGCGAAATTCAAATAAATAAGAGTGCCACGATCCAAGTAAAGCCAAAGTAACAAGACAAGTACACGAAACTCGAAGAAACAATATCAACACGTAACAAGGCAATGACATGAAACCCGAAAAAGTAGTATCAACACCACACCCTCCGATATTGTTGAATGGGTAGAGTAATGCTACAAATTTGTATGAGTTGTCAAAACAACTACTCGAATACTAACAAACTAACATTGGGCTTCACTAAAATAACTCCCCCACAAGAGAGATTGTCAACATGACAATTTTTTTTCAAAAATACAAATCTAAAATATCTTAACAAATAAGAGAGATAAATGTTGACACTTTATAATTGAGTGCGTGTTATAAACATGACATTTTAAATTTTTACTTTATTTCTCAAAAGAAACAGTTCAAGCGGAACAAGCACAAAAAAACAAACACTTTTAAAAAAATGACACTCAATACAAAGTTTTCAAGTTTGTGCTTTAATATTTATTTTAAAAAACATAAATTGTCTTTGCCTTCACTTTTTTCGGTTACTCTTGTTGGAAAAAAATTTCTAATTTAATATCTGCAAAATGGAAAAATAAAAATAAAAATCATTTCTAAACGTGAAAAACCCAGAAAAACTCGAAAACTATTTTTCTGGATTTTCTGTCTTGTCGGCACTGATTTCCAAGATCCCTAGAAGTAGCACGGATTTACAAAATCCTCAAATCCTCGGCACATAATAAAGCTGCAAAATCGAAGAAAAAATCCATGACCAAAAGCAAAAAACCCAAAAAATATTTTTCTAGGATTTCTAAAAGGATCCACAAATATTCAAATCCTCTACACACAGGTACTCCACAAAGTGGAAGAAAAAACCCATTACCATCAGTAAACAACCCAAAAAAGCCTAGAAATCATTTTTATGGACTTTCTACTTCCCCGGCACAAATTTCTTCCTTGGCACAAAAATCTATGTTTTTCAGTTCCCCATTAAATAGAAACTGTTAGAAGCGGAACAAAATAAACCCATTACCAATGCAGAAAACCCAAAAAAACTCAGAAATCATTTTTGGAATCTCTACTTCCTCGACAAAGAATTTTTCCCTAGACATGAATTTCCAAGCGGATTTGTATGTATCAATGTTTGCCTCTACAAAACCAAAACAAACTGTTTTCTTCAATAGCCAAGTTTACAATTGTTTTTAAGGTTTTGCAGCCTTCTGAATCCAGCATAGCCCTCTGTTTTGCGTAAAAATGGACATTGCAACAAAGTGTGAATAAATTCTAAAATATATGAAAACAAATAAACTTTTTCTTACAAAAAAACTTACAGATGGATGTTTACATCATGTATCACTCTAATTCTATGAAAGGAAAAATAAGAAGATTGTTCTATGTTGCGAAGATCTAAGATGATAATAACATGTCATATTAGATTTGTAAAACAAAAGAACTAAAATATCATATATGGAAATCCATCATAATCCATTATTCTCAATACATTAGAATTGAATTACATTCAAATACATTGCTCAATAAAAAACATGTACATATAGGAGGAGGGAAGTGCAACTACTAACTAAATCAGTGGTGAAGAACTCTCACTAATTGATAAATGTAGTTAAGTTAACTCTACAAGACTAGCAAACTAATTCTACACAACTAGTAAGCTAATTCCACATAATTAGTACACTTAAGCAAGCTAACTCAACAAGTGTAGGGCTAACATAAGTGTAAGAAGTATCTTAATAAACAAATAAAAAATAAATAATAACTTACACTAACAAAAGTTGATGAAATTATAATATCTTGGTAAACAGTTGAAAAAGAAAAATATTTACTTGTGTTTACGAATCACAAATTTTTCAATTAAAGGATACCTCACTTCCGCATATTTGAGAGTTTGATTGAAATAAGTAATAGGTTTTTCATCATTTCTTTCAAGATACTGAGTTATAACAACACCCAAAGCTTTATCAGTGGCGTTAAGATATAGAATGAAAGGTTTAGACAAATCAAGCTTGGCTAGGACGGGTGTTGAACTGATAACATTGTTTACATCAAAAAAGGTAAAATCTGCATGAGAGTCCCACAAAAAACTATAATTATTTTTAAGTAAAATATGTAAGGAAACAACTTTGTCAGAGATGTCTAATATGAATTTATGTATAAAGTTAATTTTTTCAAAAAAATGAACGAAACCCAGACTCATTCTTAGGTGGATTTAACTCTTTGATAGCTTTCACCTTTTCTAGGTCAATGGAGATACCGTTTTTGTGATAATATAACCCAATAACTTACCCTTTGTAACTCCAAAAATTGATTTTTCTGGATTTAAAGAAATACCAAACTTGCGGCAACAAAAAAATTGCTCTTAGATGGTCTAAATGTTTCTTCCTTTTAAGAAAATATACAGTCAAATCATCAAGATAAACTAGAATAATTACTCTGATTAAATCATCAAAAGTGACATGTATTACTCTTTGAAAAGTAGCATCTGCGTTAATTAAACCAAAAGACATACAATTGTAAGAAAATGTACATTTTATGTAGTAAAAATAGTTTTGTGCTGATCATCAGGATTTACAACAATCTACTTGTATCTAGAAAAATTTTCTAAAAGAAACATCATTTCTGAAATGGCAACCTGCTGCAAGATTTGATCAATATTTGACAAAGTAAAGTTAACTTTAGAACAAAGATGAATGTCTCCATTTTTATTATGCACATGTACTAAATTAACAACTCATTCGTAATATCTTACAGGGTAAATGACACCACCTTCAAACATTTTCTCAATCTCCTTATTGATTGTCTTCCAATAAGGGGCTTACTCTCCTAAGCTTCTGATGTACGGGTTTTATTCTAGGTTTGATAGGGATGTCATGTTTAATGATATGTGTATCATATCCATTCAAATCTTTATATGACCATGTTAGTACATCAATGAATTATTTTAATAGTTTCACAAAAGCATCTTTCTCCTTTTGAGTTAAACAAACACCAAGATAAATATATTTTGGTTCCTCTTCCGTACCTAAGTTAATAACAATGGTTTAACCTATAATCCTTCTAGAAGGTTCAGCAGAAGAAGAAATCTCAGGTTGATCATGTGGGGAGAATATAGACTCTAGGCTCACCAAACTACTAGGTAATTTATTACTAGATGACTGCAAATAATCACCACAATTAAGCACATAATCATCTGAATCAAAATAATTTCCTTTCATAAATGTATTTGTGTGTTCATCACAAGATAAGATCGTCTAACTAGTTTCAAGACTAGGAATCATAGGCATATACACTTATTTAATTATTTAAGAATACAGACAATTTGATCAGCACATGAAGGATTAGAGGCAAAAACAACAAGCTTATCAGCGTTTGACTTAAATTCTCTAAAGACGTGATTAATGTTGAAAGTTTCAAATTGTTCAATCAAAAAACATATTTTTTGTGTGTAATGATGAAGACGAGTTTTATTAGTCTTATATGTTCTTTAACTTGTCTTATTATAAATTTTGAATCTCCAAAAACTGCTAACTTTCTTAATGTTTAAACTTAAAGCTTGTTATAAACCCAAACACAACCTCAAATTCAGTAATATTATTCGTTGTTTCAAATAACAGTTGAAATGTATAATTAAATTTCTTGCCAACATGTCATTTGATAACCACACCAACTCCATTTCTAATTTCGGAGCATGCACCATCAAAACATATAAGCCAAATATCATCAAAAGGCAATAATCTAGCATGGTGATCTTCATCATCAAAAACATTAATATCTAAAGTATTCTAGCCATAAGCTTCCATACCAGTTTTAACAAGATAAATGTGTGATGAAACTCCTTCAATGGGTGTTCCTGACCACTCCTCTATGTATAAAAGTAATGGCATTTCTAACTGGTGCCCAAGTAAGATCTTTTCTAACAAAATCTCATGTAGCATGTGACCAATCCCTTCCAAGAAACATAACATAATTAGTAGGAATATTTAATATATGCACATTTCCAATAAATATTACTCTTTCATCTTGTGTTATCTTAATAACTTTGTCTTTAAATTTTCCACAGCATTTAGTATGACAAGAATCAAAACTAGTCAATTTTCTATTATCATGTTCGTAAAAGATGCCTAATTGGTCAACAATGGATTCAAGAACAATGTTCTTTGATGCTCTTGTATCCATAATATAGTTATGAATGATTTTGTTCTAAATTTTGACCAATGCATAGAAAGAAAGAATGTAATCAAGTGTTAAATTAGAATGATTCAACACTTAGTGCTCATTATTATCCTCTTCACTATCAGATTCATCTTCTTGAACATCCACCAAGTGTTTTGGCTCAAATATATTTTTATAAGCAGGATCTAACTTTTCAAACTGACCAAGTAAACCGAGGCTTTCAAACATATTTAGGTTACTTCTAGAATTTTTCATGTCAACTACAATATCATACCTAGTAGGGAATATCTTTAATTTTACAAATGGTTTACCTTTAGATAGAACTTCGTTAGAAATGGGTTTACTTGATTTTTGGTTATCCTCCAGTTTTGTCTTTATCAATTGTTTTCCTTTGGAATCATCAACAATTTTGTTTTTCTAATTATTGTTCTTGGAATAATCTTTAGACCAAGTCTGAACAACATTCACATCAAAATCAACAAAACTACACATGTTTGTCATTTTTTACCTTTCACAAAATTTATGATTTTTCAACAACTTTGCATGTTTCAAGATCATGATCTAATTCACATACCCCACGGTGCATCTCCTTAGGCTCAATTTTAACTTTTCCAGATTCAATTTTAATTTTACCTTATCTAGAAGAAACAATTTTTGAGGAAGAGAGTTGAACATTTAACTAGATTTTCATAGCAACTGGATCGTTACCCAAATTTTGAATGACATTTAGAATCTTTTCATTCTCTGCAGAAGCATTAGATGATGTTATATCTTTAAAGCCAATTTTCTTTAACCTCTTTTCATCATCCAAATAAAAGGTAAGAGTCTCCTCATATTCATAAATTTCCTTATCTTCCAGAACTAAATTATATTTTGATGGAAAAACATTGCAATAATACAAACATGCAAGATTCTTAGGGGGTCTAACTTTTGTAGGTATCTTTTGTCTTCATTTCGTGAAACAAATAATGAAATGATAAATGGTTTCACCAAGGTCCATGGTCCTATTAGAAAGTTCATTAACCAACTCAAATTTGTCTACTATGTCTACTATGTTAGACCATTTAGTAGGGGATTTAAAAGGTAGACTAATGAAAGCTTTGTAAGCTCTTCCATCAAGGGTTTGTGAAAAAAGTCTTAAAGAGGCTCTCTCATTAGTCGCTCCTATAGTAGCACAAATTAGTTTGAAAGAATCGAGATGTTCTTCCCAAGAAGAACCATATTCACTAGAAAACTTGGGGAGTTGGATACCTTTTAAAGAAGGAAACTTTGGAGGATTTCTCCCAATTTCAATAGGATTAACCCTAAGCCAATTACTGATGTTTTATTCATCATTTGTTGTATTATCTCTATCATGTTCAAATCCAAGAGTTATGTTTCGGTTAAGGTTAGGGCTAGGCCTCCTTTCTCTTTCACCTTCAACATCCATGTTAAAAAAACAATCATAAAATAACAAAAAACAAGAAAGAGTGATTTAACACAAATGTTTAAGAAGTTTTTTATCGTTAGCAATATCTAGAGGTAAAACCTTAGATATATTTACAAATTTTAAAATTGTTTCTCTTTCATTCTTAACTCGCCTATACTTTTCTATAATGTTTTGTTGAGTTTGAATGTTATATCTTGTGAGCCTCTAAATATAAATTAGAAAAAATCTAACACTTTTACTTTCCACCCCACACCATCCCAAAAAAAAAAACTAGCTTGTTATTTTTACCAAAAACATTGACCCCTTATCCCATATAAAGTTTAAACCCCCAAATTTCATTGAAAAAAGTGAAAATATTAAAATAATATTTTTATACATTATTTTAATAGGCATCCCCAGAATCTGGGAATTTTTTTTCCAAACTTCAACCCCAATCCCTGAGTCTTACGTAACTATGGTATTAACCATATTGCATTGTTTCTAATCTGTAGCTGATTATTCAGAAGTGCTCTGAACCCTACGACTGCAAAATCTGTGACACCACTACAAATGTAAGCCAATGCATTTCAGAGAGAATTTCGCTACACAGAATTGTCTTTTATCCCTGCAATGATTGCAAACATACAGGAAGACTTCATGATACAAGCTTTTTAAGTGAGAATCTACACTTGAAATGCAGTACATTAAGACGGTGATAAATATAGCAAAAGCATCAACAAAAACATTCCTGGAATTTGACCATCCAAACCAATTTGTTATATTAACTGTTAAGTATTGCATCCTTCCTAATCTCTGACTGACCATTCAGAAGTGCTCTGAATCCTACGACTGCAGACCTCTGCCACCACTGCAAATGTAAGCCAGTGCATTTCAGGGAAACACGATATAGACTTTTACCACACTGAATTATGTTTTTAATATCTATAATGATTGCAAACATACAGGAGACTTCATGATACGGGTATTTTCAAAAAACTGACCTTAGAAGAATAAATAAGGTGAGAAACTATACTCGAAATGCAATAAATGTAAGAAACGATGACAAATATATTTAAACTCAATTTCTGACCTATTTTTAAACAAGATTAATTACACTCAACTGTTACAGATACTATATAGCAGATTCCTTCCGGAACTTTCATTTAGAAACTCAAAAGTAACTTGAACAGCCACCAAAAAGTCCAAACAATTTTTGCAAAGTTTTAAAAATGTCTGCATTGAAAATGAATAAAGGATTACAAAAACCAAAACGAACAAACATGACAACCTCTCTCATTTACAATATAACCCAGGTATCGTTTAGTCTAGATCATCCTTAATTCATATTCGCCCGCTGTTGTGATGTACCTAACCCATGGCAATGCCTGATATCCACTCTTTTCAATGATTTTCAAGTACCTGACCTGTAGAAAAGAATTGCAAGAAAACAAAATCATTATTGAGTGATAACATACATCTAAATGAGCAAGATGTAAATCCTCAACCATTTACTTGATGCATCGTGGAAGTTACTCATGAAACTAAATATTTGAAATAAACAATTGCTTGTATATAACCATGCATAGTGATTTTCTGTAAGGCCAATACAAATACATGCAAACGAACTCAGAGTTGCTCATTAGAAATATAAGTGACTGCACGAGAGGGTCAAAGGCTGTAGTGAGCTAAAGGGAGTGTAGGTACTCACAAAAAAGAGAACAATTCTATCAGAAGTTACTGTTCTATAACTTACCTCGTGAAGACGTCTATAATGTCAGTTCAAAAAGATGGCATTGGAAAATTAATGGGACCATCTCAAGAATACAGACAAATCTTGCAAACAAGCTTATGACAATAGTAAAAGCAATAATCTATATTTGTATAAGGGTAAAGAGTAAATGACCTGGATTCCTGACACGGTAAAATATGGTATCTCAAATTTGACACGAATAGGTGCCCGCTTTTCTGGGGTTTCTTCCTCAGCAGTTATGCTAGAAAGGCTAAATTCAGCCCTCAATATGTATTCCTAAAACAAAGGCCACATACTAAGTCAATCAAAAACCAGTGTCAAAATTTTAGAGTCCAGAACTACGGCACACGTTAACAGCCCTAAAACATGTAAACAAATGAAATCTGCAATGTATACCTTTCCACCAGGAAACGATTTAATTTTCCAAAGCAATGCATCTCTCTCTGGTGAATATGCAGAAGAACCCATCGATGTACGTATATGAGGTGTAGATGCATCAGCTGGAACTGGCAGTTCAATTTCAACATTTGTTGCTGTACTGCAAAGTTAAAGAGAGAATCATGAAGCAAATTAACACACACACATAAATATCAGTAACTTTTGAGAACCAATATGTTAGACAGCTCTACCTGAACTGCAGAAACATAGATCTATCAAACAAGACTCCAGGATCAAGCAATCAAAAAAATCATGACATACATCAGCTAGAGAGAAGTAACTCGAAACCTGCGATCTTTGTATTGACTGCGCGCTCTCACCAAATATTCCACTCGACTTCTTGAATGTTTTTCCACTTGAACTTCAACCCATATCAATGGTTTTACCTGCAAATTAATCAAAATTATGTAGCATGAAAACCTAACTCTGAAAAGAAATTCTCCACATTCTTCATAACAGACCCGCAGAGATGTAGCAACAACTGCGTTAATTTTGAAGGTATAGCAAACCTGGGTGCTAAGCCTATATGTCATCAAATCAAAAGTCCCATCAGGAGGTATGAATGATATAGTTCTATCATTTTCAAAACGAGCAAGACGAACGCACCTGCCAGAAGAAATGATATTTTTAACATGGCTTTTCAACAGGAAAAAGACCAAAGTACAACATCAAAGGCATTGGCAGAGACGTGGTTCCTTAAAATAAAACCGTCTTTCCGAAATAACTGTTTAAGAAATTGAAGGAAGGAAAAAGAGAGATTGATTGCATACTGATGAAATTTGATGTCATCAAGATCAATTGATTTTCCCTTTGCCGCTTTGCCTTGAGCTTCTAGTAGCACCCTGTCATTAAGACCAAGCTTGCATTCTGGCATTCCACTGAAAAAAAAAAGGAATCAATAATACACTTGCCACAAAAGGCTGGCAAAGTTTCTCATCCAATTTTCCATACCTAGTGCTTGTTTTGAGTCATAGACAAAAAATGTTGAATCTCAGTAGCTCACTTACATCTACAAACAAAAAAAATACCATATATCTAAAATCACAGGTACATTTATGCTGTGCAATGATGCTTTGAAATTCAAAGGACAAAATGGTAAAAAGACTAAATACTGGTCTTACCCTATTTAGGGGTACTATAACTTAAATTGATTTAAACTACTTGTCACTATTGCATTGCTTATTTTTTGGTGAAAATCACTCTTTGTGAATCAGGTCAATAAGATTGATTACAAGAGAGGCCATTCAAGCATACAAATGTTGGTTACAGAAAGACAACTGATAATTGCCTTGATATTGATTTTCTCCCACACCTGTGGGTTCTTTTAAAAGACAGCTTGATCTAGACACCTGCACTGGAAATGTTTCCAGCCACTCCGTAACACTGCCAAACAAATTGCTTTGTATTTTATTTTGGCCACTCTGGGATCTCACAGATCAACACAGTTAATCTGGATGTGCCTAGAAGGCCCTTACCTTGTGATTTGAAAAAAAGCACTGAAAATGGAACCAGGGATCTCAAATTGTGAAAAAGTTAAAAACCAAAGAAACTGCCAAAATTTGAGAAAAGTGAGTCAAGTTTTCATAAATGGCGCACGTGTCTCAGCCACATCATTTCTGATTCGAACGAGAGTGGTCATGATGCTCAATCAATGCCATAACCAAGGAGTTATGGGTCCGACAAGTTGGATGTTTTGAAGCGCCTCTTGATAAGCCCTGCCAGCGCAGAGTTTCAGTAACCATTGGAGGATCAGCCACTCCATCTTCCAACAGTGCCCTTTCCTCTTCTATTGTAGACACATGTAAATAGATAAACTGCTAGATGATGTAAAGATCAAAGAGTAATAGCTTCACGTATCTTTGCAGAGACTGCTTTACATAACTCTCATATAAATAAAGTTGCCAAGTACGTTACTGTTTTTTTTTCAGCGTTGTCTGCTTTTAATTTCATTTGTCATAACACGGTATATTTAGCCATTTAACATGTTATATACTGAACTGCCCCTAAAATCCAGATCGTGCTTATTATCAACAATAACTGATTTATGCAGACCATAATTTATCTTCCCACAAGAGACTTGGAAACACACATGCATTCTGTAATTATATAATAGAGAGAGGTACTGCTGAAGAAACTACAGTCATGTTTTGTATGATTAATGATATGAATGCTTAAATATGTACAGCTTAGACACGATGTTTTTTCTGTTGCCATATTAATTTTGATTTTAGCATACATGCAAACACATAGACACACATTGCTCCTCTTTCCTTAACCTGCAAAATGAGAATATGGATATAAAAAAGAAGATGACAAGCTGAAATTTCTCAACGATTTCTGAGCCTTACATGTTTCCAAGATAAAGTATGTTGCTAAGGGAAATAAAGTATTTCAGTGCTAAATAAGTCATCTATTTCTAGGTTGTGTAGGAGAACCGTGGACGTTGAAAAGCCAAAAGAGGTTAGTAAATAAATACTTGCAGTCTTCTACATGGGAGAAATTATTGCCTGGGTCCATGCTTAGCATTTCCATCTTCTGATTTGAGCCTCAAAAATAGTTCTAAAGAAAAGAAAAAGGAACATTATCTCAGTTTAATAAATCTTCTAACAAACTGACCTTGATAGGAAGTTATTCTAATTTTAAACATACATAGGATTAGAAGGTATTATTGACAACTAATCTATTTGGAGATCTAGGGACCATTACTTATGCAAACGTTTTTGGGCAATCAGGTTTATTTCTATACTTGGCAAGGAGATATCATGTCCCAAAAATCATTTATGAGAAACAAATGCTTATTTACTATGATATTGGCTACAGAACTTTCAGGGGACTGGTCTCAGTATGGCATGTGACAGGTACTTGTCCCAATCCGGTCTTCTTCTGGTTCGCCTTGGGTACATCTGGGTCTATAAAAGGATAGACACAGATGTACCAGGACCGACTAGGAGATACTCGAGGTGAAACAGAGCAGTACCATCAATCAAAACACTTTAAAAGTGCTTTCTTTTTGTTTTTTACAACTACTTTTTAGTCAGCTTAGACAACAAGGACAGACACAGATGTACCAGAACCGACTAGGAGATACTCGAGGTGAAACAGAGCAGTACCAACAATCAAAACATTTTTAAAATGCTTTCTTTTTGTTTTTAACGACTGCATTTTAGTCAGCTTAGACAGCAAGGACAGACACAGATGTACCAGAACCGACTAGGAGATACTCAAAGTGAAACAGAGCAGTACCAACAATCAAAGATTCAAAACACTTTAAAAGTGTTTTCTTTTTGTTTTTTACGACTGCTTTTTAGTCAGCTTAGACATTTAAAAACAATAAAAAACATCTAAAGGTGAATACAAACCCCAAAATATCTCTCTTACTGTCAGTTTATCAATAGCAAACTATAAACACTGAAATTTGGCAATTCGCTCTTTGACACTGTTAGTTTTGACAATGTACTCTTGCTAAGATAAGTTCAACCTTCCCATTCTTGCTTAGCACAATCCGAGGTCTCTTATTTAGCTTGTTTATCCTTGCACAATGACATGTCATCAAATTCTAGAACACAATGCATAAAATCCATACACAAACATCGAGTAACAACTTCCAAGCTTCAAGTTGCATGTTTTCCTTCCCTGGTCAAGACCGTACAATTTGGTCAGGATAATACATCCGGTCCTAACCGACTTGTACTGTCTTGGATTGACATGTCCTCCAACTTTGCTTTCAAATTAATATCTTTTGTTGGGTCTTCTAATCTCTCTGAGTCAGCCTTTCTTCAACAAATCATCTAGAGGACCCTATATAAGCAAGTAAACACTACCTCAATTGCTAACCTTGAAATCATATAGAGCTACATTGATACACTCACTTCCTACACTTGCAAAAGATACCCAAGGCTCCCTAAATTTTGCAATAGCTAATCTATAGTCATTAGGGCAGCAATCTCTACATGTCTGAAGCTTCTTACCAGGTCAAAACAACAATCTCTCTCATCTGCAAGCATTCAAAGATCTCTTCCCCATGTATCTTAGCAAAAGCAAACTCAATTCAAGCACGGTTAAAGATGGTTGTCAAACTTAGTTGCATTCATTCAGATGTCACATGCTAACTGGAGAACAACATGCGGTTTGAGGCCTCTTTGGAGTAGTGCCAACGTCGATGATGCATGGGGGTGCCCACAACTCAACTAATGTTTGTTTTGCATGACTTCTCATCCACGACTAGGGTATGAGATAATGATCAAAGTATTCAAATAGTCTAGCAAGATGATCGCAAATTAGGGTTTGATAGCGACAGATAGTTCCAGACAATCGATTGTGTGCAGAAGTTGCAGAGCTCAGATTTGAGCAGGGCCAAGACAATATAGAAGGGTCAAGATTATACTGTACAGCCTTAACAGAGTTGTACGGTCCTACCCCAGGTTGATTTTTAGTTACAGACTCCTGAACAAAGCTTGGTCAAGACCGGATCTCCCTATTCCTGCTATGCATCCTCCCAGAACTTTCCAAAATCATCTGTACTCAACTAAGTGCACTTACTCTTTTGTGTTTTCAAGTTCATATCTTGTCTAGCATATCAATTACAAGTATAAAAGCATTATTTTGATTGTGACAATTAATGTTAGAAGCTAATTAATCAGAATAATCACTTGTTGCTAACCCTTCCACCCTTTACTATACTTAATTCATTAAAATCAATTACGTTTCATGTTAAATCTAATTAGGGTGCAAACATTTTGGTGAACCCGACTCGTGATTCGATCTTAGCATCAAGCCTAATTGCCTTAGGGTTTTCTACTTCCTCATAAGTATATGTTGCTTAGTTCTCTCATATTATTTCACATTGCATATGCTTTCTTCCTATGCCCTTCTGGAATCAACTCGTAGAGCATATTGAACTTTCTCCTCCTACTCGTAAGCATCGTAGCCTCACGGCTTCTTGCCCATTGCATATTGTTATCAATCCATCTATGCTTGACCATGCCAATGAGGTCTCGTTACATGAAATTGAAACTAATAGTGAGCATTCTTATTATTATGACCATGTTGAGGATAATGTTGTGGATCATGAACAAGTGGAACTTGTATCTAATTTTCGTGAACTTCGTCGAAATCCCCACCACATTGAGTCTATTATCAACATCCTTCTGACTACTAAGCTTGCTCGTGATCATAAATCTAGTGAAGAATCTTTTTTGGGAGGTCTCAACCCTCTTCTACTTTGCCGACATCTGCTATTCCTACATCTGCAATGCCTACCTGTAATGTTCCCTTTTCGGTACATTTTTGAAAGTGAAGAATTGAAGACCCTCAACCCATTTTCTCTCCCCATGGGTTCGAGGATGAAGCTAGGGGATTGTTCTGAGATGTCTAATGTCTATTATTTGCATTGTAACCCCTTGGCATGCCTAGCGCTACAAGTGGGAGTCTTATTTAGTCTTATAATGTGCACATAGGTTAGTTACTTTTTATTATTTTAATTAGAAAATAATAAAGTGCACATAAAGTGAGTCTTTTAATATTTTAATTAAGTTTTATTAGTTTTCCCTCCAAAAGGGAAAAGGTTGGTCATTTGAATGTTGCACCCCTTATCTTATAAAAGGAGGTTACATGGCCATTCTTTCAGATGTTGATTTGATCATTTATGTCTCTCCATGCTTGGAGAAATGGGATGTATGCCCTAGCTCTTCATTGTGCTCTCTCTCATTCGATTTGGAGTGAAGTAAATCTGATCTTGATAAGGATTCATTAGTGTGTGTATTGCATCTATTGTGTGGATGAATTGCTTGGAAAAATCATTCTAACCCTAGCACATTTATTTATGGTGCGAATCTGGTTATTGTTGCATGATTTGGGGGCATATTTGTTGGTTTTCAGATCTGTTGTGTTTTGCAATTAATTTCATAATCTTTGGAGATGATTTGATGCCCTAAATGTGTTGGGCGAACTACTTTTTAGTGCAAAATTAGGGTTTCGTGTTTACTGTGTGAAAACTAATTTTGGAATATTATTCTTCATATTTTTTTGGCCCAAGATCCAAAGTTTCAGCTCATTTGGACTTCTCTAGCAAAAGATATGAATTTTTGAAGTTATGTTGCAGACAGCGTTTTTTTAAATAATTTCCAGAATTATTTTGGCATGTTTTTGGTGATCATAAAACAAGATCTACAAATCCGATTTGTTTATCTTTCATTTCTGAGCAAGGGAGGTACTTTGTGGTGTGTTTGGAGACCAGGAAAAGTGCTGGAAATATTTTATTAAGTTTTTCTAACCCTAGCGCCCAAATCTAGAAGTTTAAGTGTTATTTTGAAGGGGTTTTAGTGCTTAGAAAAATCTGATCTCTAGTTCATTAGAAAGGGAAAAATTCCAAGTTTATCGTGCACTTTGTTTCATGCAAAAAGACTGAGTATCAAGAGAGTTATGAGTTTTAAAAGTTTTTAGATGTCTGCAAGTTTCATTTTAAATTAATAATGCTGCTATAAAAATCAGATCTAGAAAAGGTGTGAATTCTAATTGATTCTCCCATATCACCCATCACCTTGGCTACTTCCAACCTCATTTATGGGTTGTAATAAGCCGACATTGGGTTATTTGAGGTTGAATCAAAAGGATCCAATCCTTCTTGATTTGATTTGTGTGGAAGTTTGTTAAAATTCCCTATTTGCCCAAAAAGGGGACATTACAATAGTATCAGAGAAACTTTCTTCTACTCCTATGGGTGTTCTTTGCAGAGTTTTTGAATCATGGAACTAGCAAGTGATGGAGATTTGAGGGTCAAGCTCTACAAACTTGGGATATGGCTCGAGTTTTCTCCACATGTGAAGAGTGTGTTGATCAACACTCTAGAAGAAGCAGCAAGTTGTTTGGCTATGATAGAACAATCAAATTATGGCTCCATTTTTTCAGCAATGGATTCATTGGTCACTCATTTGGCTAGATCCAAACTATTGAGGCATGATGAAGTGGATGTGAAGCTCATGGTCATCACTTGCATTAACGAGGTGACAAGGATAATAGCCCCAAATTTGTCATACAATGACACCACCATGGAAGAGGTATTTGAACTCGTGATAGGAAGCTTTCAAAAGCTTTAGGACACCACAAACTCTTACTTTGACAAGAGGGTTAAGATCTTGGAGAACATGGCAAAGGTAAGAACTTTTATACCAATGTTAGATCTTGATTGTGATGATCTCATTCTACACATGTTTGAAGTATTCTTTGTTGTCCTACATGATGATCATTCACAAGAAAAAATGGTTGCAATGCAAACCATCATATCCCTAATGTTGAATGAATATGAGGATCCTCCACAACAATTGCTAACCATACTTGTGGAAGGTTTGGGACAAGAAAAGCCATGTATTTCTCACACCTTATAAAAAAGAGTCTTGGATCAATGCTCAACCAAAGTGAAGACATGTATCCAAGGTAATGATGAATTGTTGACATCTAATGATTGCATAGAGTTGATTGGTTGCAAGGAAAAATCATATTTGGAAGAAGGGATCAAGGATCTTGAGCCTAAGGATGAAGAAAAATCAGATCTACAAACAAAGGAAGAGAATTTGGTGATGGAGGTCACTATTCTAGGTAATAAGATTAATGACCAGCCTGATGTCCATTCCGGAACAGCCAAGGTAGAGAAGCAAGCAAGTGACATGCAAGGCCTTGAAGAGGATCATGAGGATATCTCATACATGCATCCTCTAAGTATGAAGTTGGGACATCATTTTGAGAGATCTTCAAGCAAAACAAGTGAAGGGTTTGAGCAAAGAGACCCCCGGATCCAAAACCATCATGTTGGGCACACAAAGGTATGGGAACCACCAAGTGTTTTGCAAAAATTATCAGATCTGATTTTCTGATTTTTACATTTGATTTCATGTGGCTAAGTGAGATTTCAGAATTGAATATGGCAAACAAAAATGTTGGCAAACATGTCTCAACCTTGGAAGATCCAGAAATCAATGGGAAAGGTACTTTTCTGAGTGATAATGAGGATTTTCAGTTTAAAAAACTTGTTAGGACAGCCACTATGGTTTTTGTCATTCAATGTTTTGATGGTGCACTTGGCATGGGCAATAACAAGTTGTGTTTCAAATTGGTTATCCCTCATTGCATGATTCATGTTCATGAATGCATGAACTATATTTCAGTTTTCTCCTTTCCTTGTAAGCATAAGAGAAGAGAAACTTTGGGGTGTCATCATGCACATATTGCTTCATGGAATAAGGAGGTAAAGGAAAGTGGGTATGAGGAGCATTACAAGCTTTATTTGGATGCAATAATATCATTTCCTTTCCTTTTCCAATTGATGCTAACTCTTATCTCTTTGGAAGCCTTGAAGGAAGTATGGAAAGGGAGGACAATGTATTATGAAGGGACTACTATCACATGTTTCAGCTATTCCCACATTGTGCTTGTTGTTATAAGCAAGAAGGCAGCCCCAAAAGGTGTTCATTTTCAGTTTGGCATGACTACATATGATCCTAGAAATGGGCTCCTCACAAAGATAAAAGATATTCTTGTTCTTTCCTCATGGATGGGCCGTACAAGGAAGAGGTATCTTGCTGCCCCAAGCAAGAGGATTCAGTTTTTGGTTTGGATCATGATGGAAATATATGTTGGCACATGTTTTGAAGATCCTAATGATAATGAGTATGCAATATAACACTACTGTAATATTCATTTCCAGTTTGATTTTTTCATTGCCAGTTGCCCCACAAACAAGGATAAATATGTGGAAGAAGGGTCTCCAAGTTGCTAACACATTTGAGGATTGTTTTGAGGTGTTGAGACTTGGAAGCATTGCTCCCAATAATGAAGAGTTGATGGTCATACTTGTACGCAGCTGTGCATGGTCATATGGGGACACAAAGGGAGGGGAGAACAACCCCATCAACAGGAGGCCTGTTGGAGGGCTAATGAAGGCCCCTATTTTCTCTTCTAATTTGTTTGCTTTATGTGCAGATTTGAAAAAGAAGTTGCAGCTGAAGACATTCCTAACTTTTAGGAAAAAGAAGCATCACAAGTTGTTACAAAGGCTTCACCACTTGATTGGCATGGGATCACGGCTTTGGGAGTGCTACATCATTGCATTTGGATACATGAGCTTGCTATTGCTTGAGGGCAAGCAATCTTGAGAAGGGAGGATTATAATGTCCCCTTTTTGGGACATTTTTTAAAGTGAATTACTGAAGACCCTCAACCCATTTTCTCTCCTCATGGGTTCAAGGATGGAGCTTGAGGATTGTTCTAAGGTGTCTGTTGTCTGCATTGTAACCCCTTGGCATGCCTAGCGCTACAAGTGAGATTCTCTAATTAGTTTAAAAACGTGCACATAGGTTAGTTACTTTTTATTATTTAATTAGAAAATAATAAAGTTCACATAATCTTAGCATATTAAATGTTTTGATGTAATGGAAGAGAAACTAATGTAAAAGGGGAGACTAATTCGTATGTGGTGGTACCTCCATGGGAAAGGATCTAAGCACCTGCAAGTGCAGAGCATATCTCATTGATCAGTGGAGCAAAATGAGCACCTAGACACATTTTCTTGGCTTTTCCTTAGCTCCACAATACTACAACACAAAGATCCTTTCTTTTCCCAAGAGGTTGCCACCATATAGGCGGTGTTGAGATTAGTGATGGTATAAGGTGACATTCACTGGACTCTTCTCTGATCTTGATGCAGAAGACACAGTGTGGGCGAATTCGAGAATTTCATAGCCTCCATAGGTCACAACTTTAGCGCTTCTTGAGACAAATACAAGGATGCTCGTACATGGTGGCAACTCCATGGGAAAGGATTCACAAACCTACAATCTCTCGCGATCAAAATTTTATCATAGTATGATTTTTAACTCTATACCTTTCTTTTCATTTTAAGTTTTTAGTATTTAATTTTAGTTTTTACTTTTATAAATTTCAATTTTGCATTGACTTTGGCTCAATAGGTTATGAATTCCTCTTCAGTTGAGTACAATGTTACAAACTCTTTTGCCCACTCAGTTAAGCGCAATTGTTTGGCAGCAAAAGAACTGGAGGACTTGCTATATGTGCATTCCAACTTGTGTCTTCTATCACACAAACAAGTTGGGTACAAGCAAGGGGATAATGATGGGTTGGGATGTCAACCCAGAGAATCCTTACTTGGATCCTTTGATTGCCCAACTTTCACTACTCAATACGGAGAGCTGAGAGAGTTCTTCACGAGATCCGCATACAACAGCTGGTGGGAGTGGCACTACTACTGCTTGTGATTATATTATTGTAATGAACTAAAGGATGATGTTGATGCTCGCAAGGATAGGCAATATGATGATTTAGATCAAGTTTACATATGCACTGCGTACTTGCAGTTCTACCACTGACTATTAATCTATTCGGATTTATCATGGCATTTAGCATTAAATTATCAATTATCAATAATGCTTTCAATTATCTTGTGGTCATTTAACATCTTTTGTTTATTCTATGCATCGTGGTGTTAATTTTTCTAATTTGGCTATAATTTTTATATTTTAAATATTCTTTTTGTGAAGCTGTACTTAGCCATACCAAGCCCACAGCGAAAAAAAAGGCATACCAGCATTACCCGAACCCTGTACCAGTACCCATACCAGTACTGGTAACTTACATTTCTTACACCATGTCAGGCCGACAACAGACAATCAGTAATATCAGAATTATTAAATTTAAAAAACACAAAAAAAAAATTATTATCCAGTAACTATTTCAACATTTGTCCATAATGAGTCTGTATTTTGACCTATCACTCTAAGCTCTCCATTGAGATGGGATTCTGTTCACTCACTCATCTCTTGGGAAACCTCACAGTTTTTTATTTGATCTATATTGTTATTATTTTATATTCTGACTGAAGTACGTCATCTGTTGAAACTGAATGTATACAGCAATTAAGTTGGTTGTCCCGTGAGCAATATTTGTTGTTTTATTAAATCTCAACAATGAATATGAATATAATATTTGTACTTGTAAAAAGTTGAATACTTTGTAAGCGTTTTGTATGATGGTACTTAATAACCCTTGCAAATTTGTGAAAATTAAAAAATGTTTATTGCCCCAAAAAACCCCAATTCCCCATTCCAGCTCGTTTATATTTCATTTCCTATTTCTGGTAACATTCATCTACTTTTACAGCTGTGTATAGCTGGTGTGAGCCTTCCTGCCTAGTGGACGTGGTTTCTTCTATTTCCAGACCTTTTCTATTTGCAAGTAAGGCGCATATTTAGCAAAAGAGGTTTGCAATAGCCTTATAAGGTTCTCCAAAAGTCTGGCAAGAGTTTAAAGCATATTTAAATAGTGGAATTTAGGCCTATTTGTTTTTATTTCTACAAGGACTTATTCATAATCTTGTGCACAAAGCAGAAAAAAATACCTCAAATAGGCTCTCATCTTCAGTGCTCCAACTACATCAGATCGCACTATTTGCCCGTTGCTATTCACAAGAATATTCACACTTTCTACCACATCCAAAAATACCTTCAAGAACAAATAAATAGCACCAAATTAGTGAAATCTCAATTACCATATGCAAGCAAAGCAAAAAATCAATCAATATAGCCACCTCATTTTTCTTGTAACGTATTCCTTCACTTCGCCAGGAAACTGCATTTGTAACAGCCATTGGAGGTCGTTGAGTGACTTCCATCCTGTAAGCATCTGTTTTGATGAATTCGCTGAGAATCTTTGCCTCTGTATATTGAGGATATCCGAAGTCCATTATTTCATCTAATAGTTCATACTGCAAGGATGAAAGCAGAACAATTGAAATGCTATCCAAATAGATCAAATTCTAAGTTTGTGATTATAAATTTCCTGAGCATTACTTCATTAAAAGGAATTCTGAATTCTTCACCTCTGTAACTAAAATGAAAATATAGATTGTACACTCACAACAACAACAAAATTGTCTCTCAAAGACTCTTCTTCTAACTCCTCAAAATAGTGCTTGAATACCTGCAGAAATACCACACAACACTCCAAAAATCAACCTAAATTGATCTACTACTCAGGTATTACAATACACTAATCATATCAGAAAACAACGGTAAGCATCAACAATGCTGGTTTAGATTAATGATCAGCTATCGATTTGTGCAATGGTTGCAAATGGAGGTATTAGGTGAATACAATAGAATCCGCAGGTCTACAGCTTCAATAAGTGCACTAAAGGCAATACCTCCTTTAATAAACCCGACTAATGCATTATATGAGAAATCACTAGTGAGCAAGGCTTGTTGAACTTACATCCACAACTCGATGTAAAAATAATAGTAGGCTAGCTGCATTGGTGTTCTGTCTGGATGCTACCATAAGGTAAACATTGCTGTGCTGAATGAACATGTAAGTGACCCCATTGTCATAGACCACTGGATTTTCTAGTGCAGGATCACCCTGTCCAAGCATTTCCATCAAAAGCCTTGTCAAGCACATAAGTTGCAAACCACCCTTAGTCCAAGTGGTCAGTTCAGCCTCATAATAGACAAGACATAGCCACACAAGTATTTCAATAAATATCATCACATGAGCTACTGTATTTCATTATATGTTGTACATAGTCGCATGGGCTTATTAAATATTCTTTTATTTTGCACATATCTCCATGTACATCTTTCTTATATGACAAGCTTTCTTCTACATTCTTTGTAATCTCTACATGCATAATACAGATGAGTGCGTGGGGTATACGTTTGTGGCAATCTCTTCCATTTTTTCTAATGTTGCAACAGTGCTCTTTTCAATAGTTCCATGTACGCAATTTTCTTTTCAAAATGGTTAAAAGCTCATATGCAGATTTCAAAGAGAGTAGACACAAAATCCAATTGGAGTTTTCAATCCCCTTGGGTTGGATTTGATGGGGTTGAATGGATTCAAACATAAAGATTTTTACGGTAAGACAGCTATCGACAAAATTCAACAGTGGTGCCACTTTCAAATGTTAGTATAATTAAAAAACACTGTTTTAACTTTTATGCATGTGTGCATGTGATTTCTATATTTTTGCGTATAGAAACTAGCCTTTCTTTTCACTTTAAGGGCATCTTTTCAAAAACCTTCTGTGGAACAGAAAAAAATAAGAGTTTTCTCCAGTACTTAGTTCAATCTATACAAAATTGTCATGATTCGTCTTCCACAAACAAATTGTGTAAGTTGCTTTCTCTTGTTTCTAATAAACTGATGCATCCGCAGTCCATTAGCTGAATCTGCAAGTAAGTTTCTTGAGTATTTGCTGCATAAAACAATTATTTTGATTTTGCTTGCTGATTCAAACTGTATTTGATAATGTTTCGGTTGCACTCTACAAATCATCTTCAAAGCGTGGGCAAGGGTAAAGTTCAAATTGTATCATGGTTGTTTCCTTGTTTAACATTTTTATTTTTTACTGCTTAGGTACCAATCAATACAGTTAAAGAAGAAATAAATACTAAATACATCACTGAAAGGGCCCAAAGCTGAGCCTAAAAGGACCAAAGGAGAGACGAAAGATCCAAAAAGGCCATATCAGTGGTTGAAAAAACATAAGGATTCGCATCTAACATTCCATTAATCTACATTATAATCGATCTATGCTAGTTTATTTACACATTCCTTTAAAAGCTTAAATCATGTTCATTTGAAATTCATTTTAAGAATGAAACTGTAAGGGCACCATCCTATGAGGGAGAGGCTGCTCTCATTTCCCCTGCACTGGTGGTCTCATGGAAGTTTGGAACATTTCAAACAGTAAAAAGGGAAGAAATTGAGCCTGAACCTCAAAATGCGGGGAGTGAGCTTTTCTGGTCGGATACTTTGAGCAGACACTAGAAAAGAAGGCAGGAATTTTGCATCACCAAGCTCAAAAAAAATTCAGATTTTTTTTGCCAAATGGAAGCCTCTCGATAGTAAAAATTTCCTGCAAAATATAATGCTAATAGTTTTGAATGCAGAATCTTAAATAACCATACGGGAGGGTTGAAAATATGATGATTGTATGGGACCACTTTAACTGCTAACCACTCCAAAAACCAAAAAAAACACCAGCACATACTAAAAAAATTACAGTATCCCCCCTACATAAGACCATTACCTATAAGTGCATAAAATATATAGGTAGACATTTATGTGGAATGAAATGCTAGAACAAAGATACAACATTCCTCAGTGTTCTACTTCCAAATTGCAAAAACAATTCATATGAATAATTAATGATAGCAACACTTGTCACCGATGACTCCTATGGAGCCATCTCCCAATCCAGTAAAGGCAAAACCTCTTGCTAGGTACACAGAGGCAAGACCATCAGTCTTCTAGCATTCACAAGGATAAAAGTTATTCCTCCTGAAATACAAGATTGCCTGGCCCCCAAAGACCAGTTCCTACCTTCTGTTGGATAAGCAAATCTTTAAGCTAAATGTCCTACTAAGTGTGTCATATTAAGCAGGTTAGCATCTTTCCTGTGAACTTCATTAGCTCAAAATTGATGGATAAGATTCCAAATTACTTCACAATTTTTACACCAGAGAACAACTCTGTGTGAAAAGACACAAACTTCAGAGACTAATTACACTCAAGTAGTCTGAATGGACAATTCACAATCCATCCCCTATAACTTCAAACCCTAAATTTGCAAACTATCAGGTAAAAAGTGTTAACTATTATATAATTTATCCTGTCTAAGCTTTTCTAGACAAAATCTCAATACCTTCCACGCAGTTCATCCAGAAAAGCTTCAACAACATGGCCTTCCGCAAAAAACCTCAATCTAGAAAAACGATTTACCTTTTTTTTTTGGTTGTCGTGGCTAAGCTTTTCTAGACTAAATCTCAATAGCTTCTACACATTTCATCCAGAAAAGCTTCAATAACGTATCTTTCTGGCGTTGTCTTCGATCTAGAAATGATTCATCTTCTTTTTTGTTATCCTGGCTAAAAATTTTCTAGGTAAAATCTCAGTAGCTTCTACGCAGTTCATTCAAAAAGCTTCAAGAACACGCCTTTCTGCCGAAATGTTCGATCTAGAAATGATTTATCTGTTTTTTTTGGTTATCCTGGGTAAGCTTTTCTAGACAGAATCTCAAAACGCAGTTCATCCAAAAAAACCTCAAGACCTTTGCGAAAATCTTCGATCTAAATATGAATTATCTTATTTGTTAGCTACTGATATAGTGGATCTATTCTATATGCGATCCGTTAAAGTTTCCGTCCATTAACAATCCTAAAATTGACTGATTTCAGATCTGTTTTGTCCAATCGTATTTCCATCCTTTCGTCAAACCCCGGGAGAGCAAATGATCTTCAGATATCATTTTATCATTCATATATCATGGGTTCGATTCCCATAAAACCCGTTTGCATTCTTTACAAGGCTAAATTTCATTTACATCTAAAAAAATTTGGGAGTACAAGTAAATTGATCACCTCTTTTTCGATGAGCTTTGAGAAAAAGCGTTCGGCCTGAGATGCAGAGACGTCGCCGCGATAATCACGCCATATGAGAACTCGGCCTTTCATATCCAAAAGGAATAAGGCAGATGCAGCGCCCGTCATGGTTTTTTTTGGTTGAATTCCTGTGAGGAATTTTGTCGAACAATTCGCAGGCTCACCTCATTCTGCAGCTCATCATTAGAAATATGAAAATCAAAGGAAAATGAGATTCATAAAATGGAGACTAAGGTATTTCCATGCTAAGTGGGTTTGCTCGCCTTGTCAATATTACCAAAAACACACTAGGAAAAATGTCTCCAAGTTAACGAGTAGTCATAGAGATTATTTGGTTAGTGACTAAAACATACGAGTACCAATTTTCAAAAATAATAATTATGTAATGTAATTATTTATGAAATGAAATGGTTAAATTATGTCCACAAAACCGAAGGTCTATGGGACCACTAAATGATATATTTTAGAAGGTTGCTCTTCTTGTTGAATTGAGTTAACATCCTCCCTAACCTTTTTATTTTGATTTCCTCAAATAGTTTTATCATAGAGTCAAACTCTTAAAATTTCCTCATACTTGGATCTAATATCCGTGTAACTTGGGCACTCAAGGATGAAATGCTCATCTGTTTTGACTACCCTTATATTGCATAGAACACAAGTTCTCTCTTCCCAAACCCCTTTTCCCTGAATATTTATTTATTTTATTTTTTAAATATATTGCTCAAGCTCGGATCTGAATTGATAATGTCAAAAGAAACCATAGAACACCATACCCAAACTGCATAGATAAATTAAATAAAACAAACCCCGCAAACTGGGTGAATATAGAAAAGGCGCCTAAGGTTTAAACAGGCAGATTTCTTCATAAACATTTTAGTCGTGTATTGAATAATGATTTTTGATGTTAAATATTTATGGCAAACAATTATAAATCTGCAGATAGTTTGATAACAAAAGTTTGTCTAAAACCCGGCCGTAAATGATTCAAACAAAATCGATTTGATATATAATTGATGCTGAAAGGTACAATAATTATCTAGCATGAAGAATACCTCAGATACTGCATAAAACAACTGTAGAATAAGTCGCCCCACTCTAGAAGAAGTTTGAATGCCCACTGCTGCAATTTATTTCTCTTTGAACTGCTAAAATGATAAAAACATGTGATTACAATGAAGATCCCTGAATAGGAACTCCTCTCACTGCTCCTAAGGTTTCCGTCCACAAGAGGAATGATCCAGAGGGTTTTTGTCCTTGGATTTTGTCTGCAAAAGCTTATAACTAACTATCGGGAAGAAAAATAATAATAATCTGCATAGTGCCAACACAAGTTGCACTTTTCCCTTATAGCCAAAAAACCCTTCCAAAATGCAAGTCACACTTTTTCCAAAAGAGCATAATTAATTTTTAATTAATTTATTCCCTCTCCAAAGCAAGTCGCATTTTTGGCTTATTTAATTTCTCCCCAAAGCAAGTCACACTTTTTTCCTAGGAAAGCACATTAAATAATTTATTCATTTATTTCCATGTACTTTCCTAAGTCGAAGTCACTTATTAAGTCTATTAATTCATTATATGTGCTTTAGTGATACTTTATTTTATTTTAAGCGCGATATAATAAAATTCATAAACCGAAGTCACCCTTGAAATCACCCTTTGGTCATCGGGCAGACAAAAAGGGCCAAAGGTCTTTGATCGAACTATTCGATAAAGAGGGACATTACACTTGGGCAGTCGAGGATGAAATGCTCATCTGTTTTGACTACCCTTATATTGCATAGAACACAAGTTCTCTCTTCCCATAGTTTCTTAGGCATTTCCACCTTCATGTCCAACATTTGAACCTATGGTATAAGAATTGTTTAAGCCCAATAAACTCCTCAACGTGGACTCACGCTAACCATGGACGAATTGATAATATGATTTAGCAAATCTAGTGGAAAAAGAATAACAATAATATAATATCATCATAATTGGTCACAATTTACACATAAAGGTGGTTAATATATAGCAAAAATGAGAGTTTGGTTCCAACTTTACTTTTGACTAAGTAAAACAATAGTTATGAATCAACTCTATTTTTTACTAAGTAATTGATTTGTCTGAAGTAATGAACACATGTGGGGTGTGGTGACAAGTTATTAGTGATGTCACTTATCATATTTTAAGCCTACAAAGTATACACAAAACGCACTTAATATAGTTAAGTTAACCTAAGTCAACTTAATATTAGTGCAAGTATAATATTGCACCAACGCCCCCTTAAGTGTAATTCAAAGAGGCCTATACAAAATGAGAAGGCTAAGAATACTCTAAAATGGGTCCCGAAAACTAGGCCTAATGAGATACCTATATACAATAAGTACAACCTAGAAAAAATGAGATACAAAACAAAGGTCGCTCGAAAAATAAACTAAGTATTGTGAAAATTGCACTAGATGGGATGGAAGCCATCATTAAAAAAATATTGGATTGGATGTGATTTAAAAGAAATTAAATCTTTAGCAGAAGATTGAGATCAAATAGATATAATGCTAACAAGTAAGAGACAAGGAAGCATAAGTAATAGTGAGATAAGAGTGACTTAGTTTGAAATTGAAGATCTAGACTGATTTTGGGATGGAAACTGAGTGGAACATGCTGGATTTGGATTAGATATGTTTCGTCTAGAAAACTGGAATTTGAAACCCCTTCGAACAGAACCTCCAAGATAAGGACAGGACCACCCGGGCATTGGTGTCTAGATTGGGCATTAGTCTCCTCGCAACTCTAGACCTGATCTTTTTAGGATTTGAACTTGTCTTCTTCCTTTCACTCTTTGCCACATCCACTTTGTTGTAGTGTTCTAATGTCACACCTGAACATACAAAACAAACCCTAGCTACCTGCACAATGCTCAAGAAAACATTAGATGAAACAAATAATGCATATGCTTGAGTCAGACTGACCTCGATGGTCACCCCAATGTGATTGTCATTGAGTGTTGCATTACATTTCAGACTCTATGTAGTTCTAGTGTGTGTGTGTGTGTGTGTGTGTGTGTGTGTGTGTGTGATTGAATTGTGTCCCTTGAAACTAGGTTGACCTTGTGTCATTTGCACCAAGATAGCGGGCTACAACTACTTTTCCCCCAAGATGAATGTGTGAAATGGAATTCAAAAATATCCCCTTTATGTAGTGAATAATGTAGCGTAAATATAGTCCTTGAATGGTGCTCTTTACCCAAGTAATAGATAGTAATAGCCTAAGTTGCCCTGCCCCCAATAATAGTGAGTAAGTCATGTATAATTACATATATATGATTTCCTTGTTTGAATTTCATCATGAACAACCAAAAAGGCCGACCCAAAGTGATGGATAGTAATTTAGCAAAGATAACAAATGATATGACATTTCAAATTTGTGAAAAGGATGGAAAATGATTGAAGCGCCCAAATGAGACATTAGCACCTGGGCGCTCTTGTCCCTAATGGGCGATACTTTTCAGGATACTCTGAGAATATAATGGAAAATAAAGAGTTGGGGCATATGTTGTCCAATGTCAAAAGTAAAGCAATCATTCAAGAAAAGCAAATGATAAAAGTATTAAAAGGATAAAGCAATTTAAAAGTAAAACAAGTGTTGTTAATGTCTAGTTTTCTTGCTTAGGAATCATGTATATAATGACATACTTAGAGGCGTGATGTAAATAGTAAGTTCGTGATTTCATGTCTATATTTTCCCATACTTTATATTGGTGAATGAATATTTGGTAGCATAAAGTAGATAGGAAGAACATACCTTGTGGAGAACCGAAGAGAGTTGTCACTGATAACATGTTAAATGAGGATTGTATTTGATATCATGTCGAATGAGGATCATACTTTATATCATGTCAAATGGGGATTGTGAAATGTGTATTATGGAATCTAAGAGAGGATAAAGATCCTAGGGGTGACCTTGTGTGTGTAGTAGAGTCGATGCCTATGTTTGTTCCTTGAATATTGCCTTTTCATGAGTGTCTTGTGCTTGAGATCGTTCCTTGTTCCGACGAGCGTCGTTGATAATCGCACTTTAGTTATGTCATAATTGTTAGTATAGGACGGCGTCCATGGCTATTTGTAACAAGGGAAATAGTTGAAATTGTGCTTGATACTTATTCACTAACAAACTTAATCAAATACTGTGCTAAATGCTATTAAGAAATGAAGTCTATTGATAAAACATAGGATTGCTAAACTCAGAATTGAAAATAGTGAAAGTAATTAATGATAATTTAAATAAATGCTAAATAACAGAGATGAGATAAATAAGAAATTCTCCCTTCACGTTGGGGAGGAGTGGCCCTTGCTTCTTCCCACTGATCCGGTTTAAGATTATAAATCACACAAGTCGAGTTATCCCTGAATTAAGTACTTCATTGAATAAAAGAATTTCTTTTACAACCATCAACTAACTAAATTTTTAATCCTACTACAAATGCTCTTTTGTATCAAGAGTAGTCTTAGTACTCTAGAAGATGACTGATTATTTGTAATTAATTGCAACTACATAACTATGAGATATCTATGATAACAACTAATTGTTTGAGGAGTTACAATTGTAGAAGAACTAGTGAATGTCGCATTTAAATTAAATTCATCTTGTTAACTACATATGAGGTCCTTAATTGAATCTCAGTTGAGATGATTAATCAACGCCAGAATATGTCAAAGATCATGCATTAGATTCCTATAATGATGTTGATTATAATTTTATGAGTTGTTGTATTCGTCTGCTCCACGTCTTCAATCAACTCAGTGTTAAGTTGAGCTTACATGATCCACATAAGCCTCCTGATGGATGAGATGGTAACCCACATTTCATGCCCCTCTCATCATATCAACTCTTGTGTTGGCTACATCAACTCGTTATCTTACCATTCGAGTCATTTTCCTCCTTTGTGTGAATTCTTCATTCCAAGCGAGTCATCTGTTAGTGCTCGGGCAAGTCTTGTGCTCCACAACAAGTCTTGCGCTAATGCACGAGTGAATCATGCACTCTAAAGTGAGTCTTGTGCTAGTGTATGATCGAGTCATGTTGTGGTCTATAGTTGAGTCTTGTGATGGCTTAAGATATGCTCTTCGAACAGATTGTTAATTACACATAAAAATTCATTTAACTCATTTTGAAGAAGCATGCACAAGATGAAAATAACAAGGTTATGCACAAAAATTCCTTTCAACATGTACTAAAGTATTAATTACAAAATGATAATATCATACTTAGTGCAAAATGATGACATGACAAAACAAGGGTTTACATAGGAATTATGAGAGCTCATGACTCCCCCACACTTAAGGTTTAGTAGGTCCTGATATCTATTCAACTTCTCAACAATTCTTGTGCAAGTATATTCATTGGCAAAAGTACGCCATGTCTAATCTTGCTATGTGTCATAAAACCCAAAGAATTTTACTACTATATATCTCCATGTTTTTTAGTTTGCTTCAGTTTGATCATGGTTGTTGTTCCATCGTGGCACAAGTGCTATTATCAATGGAGGTCTGTATCTCTTTCCTATCCATTTCTCCTACATTTCTAACATAATTTTGCAGATGTCCTTGGCCCTTTTTAATGACCAACGGAGGTTAGTTGGGGAGATGAATTCCTTCTTTTTTCTAGACCTATGGAAGTAGTCCATACTTGAATTAACAAGCAAGAAAATTGACATTAAATTTTGGGAGCATATACTCCTAGAAGTTTGATACACAAGCTGCAATATTTTCCTTATACTTTTCCATAATCTGCAAACAATAGGCTATGGAGTGATATCTCTTGAAAACTCTGATTGGAGCTGGGAGATCATGCCTCATTAAGAGGCCTGTATTGGCTTCTTCTCTTACATATGCCCCTCTTTTCTCTCTCCATACAGATTGGTGTCTCACGGTGGAAACAAAATCCCTCAATTGCACTTCTCCAACATACAAATTAATTGGAATTTCCACTTGCTCCGGGAGAAGAAACTTATGGACATAGAAATCACATGATAAACTTTTGACAGCATTATCTGCAGTTGTATATGCCCCAAAGAATTGTTTGTCATCGTAAAACTCTATAGACTCCATGGAACAAACTCTAGAAATTTTCGACTAGAAGAATTGTTCCTTAAAAAATAATGCATAAAAATTAGAAGGTGCCCTGCAAGAAAGGGCTTGGTCATACAACCTACAAATGTGGAGCATATTATCTTGAAGCATTTTATTTTCTTCTTTTAACACTTTATTTTCTTCTACCACTCCCCTTAGATTATAACATTCTTGCATCCATTTTACCATTCCCTTTAACACAATGACCTGGGGAAATACATCCTTCCTATCTTATTGTAAGATTGCAAGTGATGCATTTAATTATTTAGCTCTAGATTAAAGGAACTAAATCCATTGCTCTTTCTCTTTTGCATTATGTTGAATTTGTAAAATTACCTCTTATGTCTATTCTAATGTTTGTTGGAGATGTTGTATTTTCCATTCTTTCTTTTCCTCCAACTGAGAGAAACTGGCCTCTTTTGTTTGCAAAAGGAGTTGTAAATGAGCAATTCTCTCTTGATCTTGTTGGAGCTCATATTGGACCTTGGAAAGAGACAATACTTGGGGGATGATTGTATCTGAATCAACAAGTGAACTAGGTTCACCTTTAAACATGGGTGCTTTCCCTTTTTCCTGAGTGGGTGAGTTTTCAATTATGATTGGTGTTTGATCAATCTCCATCTCCGAAACAGGGGCTAGTGGTGACACAGAGTGAGGCAGAGAAACATGAGGTGTATGTTGCAGGGATTGCATGATGGCAACTACTTTTTGTTCCTCTTGAGAAGGAACATTTTTTGTTTGGTGTTCATCAAGGGTTTTGGTAGGCATTGTTGTCCTAAGACATTTTATTGGCCTTCATGAGGCAAGGAACCCTCTTTCTAGAACCAATGCAGGTTCTAGGGCATAGTTTTTCTGAAATTTGGCCCACTTCTTAAGGCCATGACGTTTCTTGATAAAATGGTGCTTACAAATTAGGTGAATAAGGCCTTAGAATTTTAGGTAAGAAGAACCCCATCGAAAATTTTCAGCAACATAGGAGATAATCAAATTAAAAATGGGGCAAATTTACCTTATTATGGGCTTTAGCTTGACCATGGCGGAGGTGGATAAGGATTCTTAACTCAGGGCTTAAAATGACCTCATACTGACCTTCACATGTAAAATATTTAATTGCCCATTTTGCTACATATGCTCATGGTTCAGGAAAAGTACCCCTTTTATGCCCTTAGCCTACCATTTATTATCCATAACCAGTTATAATTTCTCTTTCTTTCGAGCAAAAAACCTTTTAATTATTTCAGAGTAAGGGGTTCTGAAATTAACCAATTGCCCTTCCTTTGGAATTCCTGAAATACTACTAATGATGGAAGAGTTGAACAATATTTTTTTACTTTTCACCTTGGAATGTCCCTTCTCAATGTTATTTACAAATTCTTCTGTCATTCTTGGGTTAAATTCTTCATATGCCAACATAAAATTTAGCCACCCTACTTTCTAAAAAAATTGCCACTAATTTTGTATTGGATAGCAATTCAACCGAACTGGTTGGTTAATGATGGAGTTGAATTCCCATATTTTGTAATTGAAACAGAGCAAGTGATGGCGTAAAACTGAAAGGAGATAAGCACAAGAATGGGGAAGTAATGACGCAGGAATGGAAATTCTGCTAGCATAATAATAAGACTGGTAGCAGCGCAGGAGTGAAGCGACATAAATGGAAAGTGGGAAAAATAGGGGGAAAACGGTTTCAAACAACACAAATTGGGTAAGGTTTAACTAATTACGATGAGACTGTGACAAAGTAAAGAGTAATTTGATACGTGTGAGAGATTAATGGGGAATGAGTGGCGGATATATTGGGATATACAATGTGTGCGAGAATATTGGTAGTGGGGGAAGTCATCAATTCACACAAACATAATAATGATCACCTCATAATTTAAACTTTACAACATTTAAAAGGGAGTAATTGCACATACCTTGTCCATTGTCACTTGTCAAATCCGACGGGCAACATTTAAATTCTCCTTGTTTCTCTCTCCACGTGTTATTTCTCATTTATTGATTACATGATTCAAGGGTAGTGACTACCAATGTTGGTTTTCAGCCACCTGCACGTATTATTATTATTATTATTATTATTATTATTTAGAAGTAATGACAACCATGTCTAGTTTTCAATCAATACTTTACAGGACGATGGCCGCCATCTCTAGTTTTCAACCATCTCCTATTTATTTTTACTGAGAATGAATTTAGCCATGAATTGAATTAGACAAAGTAACTTTATCCAAACAATTCAGAGCTGCATTTGTAGCATGTTTTTGAATTCCTATTTAGATGTTGGCTTTTAGCATAACCTCAACCTATGGCCATTAACCAACTTACATGTCTTTCATCATCAACAGGAATCGGCTATATGGTTCCATTGTTGAATACTTCCTCTATCTGTTATGGACCCATCCATCTTGTTTATAATTTCCCTTTGAAGTCTTTGTACTTTGAATCAAATAGAAGAGCCCAATCTCCTTTTTGAAACTTCATTTGCTTGATGTGACTATCATGCAACATTTGTCTTTGATGTTGGATGAGCTATATTTGATGAAGTGCTTGCAATCTCATCTCATCCAACTCATTCAGTTGAAGAATCATTACTTGTGCTTCTGATAGATCAACTCCCACTTCAACAACTGTTCTTAAGGTCTAGATTTCAAATTCATTAGGAAATATTGGTTTCTTTCCATAGACCAACTCACAAGGGGTAGATCATGTGGTTGTCTTCCAAGTAGTGTTGTAGGCCCAAATACTTCAGGTAACTTTTGAACCCAATTCTTCCTTGAGACATTTATTGTCGTAGTTAGGATATTTTCCAATTCTTTGTTAATGACTTCCGCTTAACCATTGGACTGTGGATGATATGGGGATGATTTCTTATGCCTTAGTTGATATGTTTCCACAAAGGAATTGATTACTCTTGACATGAACTATGGTCCTTGGTTTGAAACAATGGATCTAGGTGCTCCAAACCACTGGAAGATGTGTTCATATAAGAAGTCTAAAAATTTCTCATCTCTTGCATATTGGATAACTTGCACCTCATCCCATTTCGTAACATAGTCTGTGCAAACCAAGATGCACTCCTTCCCTTAAGAAGATGGGTCAATTATTCCAATGAAATATAAACCCCACTTCTTAAATGGATCTAACATAACCTGAGGTTAGAGTGGCATCTTACATGCGAGTGTTGGCTTTCCCATCCTTTAGCATTGATCACATTGTCATACATACTTTTTGACATCTTTATGAAAATAAGGGCAATAGTAACCAGCTCCTAAGACTTTATGGATAGTCCTCTTGACTAAATAGTGTTTCCTTGATGGCTCATCATGATATGTTATGAGTATGTCAAAGATGTCATCCTCAGCTACACACCTATGTAATACATGGTCGGATCCACATTTAAAAAGGATTCCATTAGTCCATGTATATATTGCACTTTGTTTAATTAATTGGTTCCTTTGTTTAGGTGTGAGGAAAGATGGAAACTTCCATGTAGCCAAGTAGTTAACCATGTCTGCAAACCAAGGAGAGACAATTGAGATTGCAAATAGATTTTCATCTAGAAATTCATCATTGACCTACTCTTCTATACCTGAAATGGTTAGCCTTGAGAGAAAGTCAGCCACCACATTGGATTTACCTGAATTATCAATGATTTTGATGTTAAATTCTTGCAATAACAATAGCCACCTTACAATTATGTCATGTACTAAAGGTTTATTCATTAGATACTTAATAATAAAATGATCAGTATGTACAATTACTTCATATCTTGTAATGTAATGGAGGAACTTGTTAATTGCATAAACAACTACAAGAAACTCCTTCTCTGTGCTATTTTAGTTCCTTTCAGCAGGGAAGAGGTTCTTACTTATGTAGTAACTATCAAACATTGTTTCTCCTTCCTCTTTTTGTCCAAGTACAACCCCCACTACTTCATTGGAAGCATCTATTTGTATGTGGAAGGGAAACATCCAATTTGGTCCTCTTAAGAATGAAGTATTTGTCAATTTGTCCTTAATAGTGTCAAACTATTTCTAACATGCTTCTATCCACTCAAACTCATAATTTTTTTTAATAGAGAAAACAGTGGAGAAGCCAACTTACTAAAATATGAAATGAATCTTCTATAATAACTAGCATGTCCAAGAAATCTTCTTACATTAGTTTAATTTGTGGGAAGTTTTACAATGATGTTGACTTTATCTGGATCTACCTTGATTCCCTCAGTACAAACATGATGTCCCGAGACTATACCTTGCTCCATCATGAATAGACATTTCTCATGGTTTAAGGATAATTGATGTTTCTCACACCTCGAGAGGAATTTGTTTAAATTATCAACTTCCTCTTAGAATGTTGCTCCAAAAATAGTGAAGGCATCCATGTAAATCTCAATACAATCATGAGTGAGATCAGCAAATATTGCTTACATGGCTCTTTGGAAAGTAGCATGAGCATTACATAAGCTAAAAGGTAAGACCCTGTAAGAAAATGTACCCCATGGGTAGGTAAATATAGTTTTATCTTGATCCTTTGGTGCCACTGTTATTTGATTGTACCCACTGAACCCATCAAAGAATCAACAATATTTTTTTTCAAATAAATTATCAAGGACTTGATCAATAAAAGGAAAGGTAAAGTAGTCTTTATGTGTTGCCTTATTCAAATCTCTATAATCCACACAAACCCTCCATTTTCCATTCTTTTTATGCACTATTACCAATGGAGAAACCCACTGACTATCTGATATAGGATAAATGAATCCTACCATGAGGAATTTCTCAATCTCTATTTTTACAATGTCTCTTATGACAGGGTTTATTCTTCTTTGAGGTTGCCTGACTAGTCTGGAGTTAGTTGTGTAAATATGGTGTGTACAAATATTGGGGTGAATACCTTTCATGTCACTATATTCCCAAGCAAAGGCTTGAGGATGAGAGCATAGAAGTTCAAATAGGGTATTCCCCTCCTGACTAGTCAACCAACTATTGATTGTTGGCATTTTTTCGGGAAAAATGGGGAATTGCTCGGTGTTTGAGTGGATTTTTTCTAAATGTTCTTGAATTATGACCATGGCCAAAGATGAAACCACATCTTCTGATTCATCTGTATCATCCTTCCACCATTGTTCATCCTTCGTGGAAAAGGGTTTTATAACTGGATAAATGGATAACTTCTTTGAATCATGTCCATTTGTAATCACCATATTTCTTGTCCTGCGATCAATAAGAGTTGTAGCAGTGGATAACTAGGGGTGTCCTAGGATAATAGGAAATCCAATCTTGTTATTTTTCATTTTAATGACCATAAAATATACTAAATAAACCCATGATTCGATGGTTATAGTTATGTCCTCTATGATTCCTTTGGGCATGACTACAAACCGATCAGCCCTTTGTAACACTACTGAATTTGATTACGGTTCAAGGAGAGATAATGTGCCTGTGGTTATCACATTAATTACAGCGCCTAAGTCAATTAGGACATTTTGGATTTGAACATCTGTTATCGGCCAATTTTGACTTTGCCAAAAAAAAATTAAAAATGGAATTTTGAATTTTTTCAAAAGTGTTACTTTGCGTGATTTATCGCTCTCATCGCGATCGTCTCATTTTTGTGTTCATTCCAGTCTTCATTTCGTTCATTTCAGGCGAGAACTCCTCCTATCAAGCTTTAAACTGCGTATTAAATTGATTACATTAATAATTAATTAATTTATTACTCCTTTATTTGATAAAATCATTTTTTATTAAATTTGGGGGTTTTTAATTACATAACTATTAATATAGTAATTATTAAAAGTCATTGGACAAATTTTTATTTTATTGCCAGGGAAGTAAGCTTATGCTTCCAACTGCCAAGAATGCCAAATTGGCTTCCCGAACCCGGATTTCCCCCTTTCCTGGCAATTTTATTTTTAATTTCCCACTTGTGGTATTTTTTTCCACCAATTGTCCAAATCAATGGATTGGCAAATGGGTAGGAAATCTCCTGATTTCCCACATGGGGAAATTGAACAGAGATTGCCAACCCACCTTGTCATTCCCATTGGCAATTGGTCAGTTGCTTTCCCCATTTCCCCTGACAATTAATTCCACTACCCGGGAAGAGGGGGAAGTTGGTTTAGGCTTCATAAATTCCTCCGTTGGACTCGTTGGAAAGATTCGTGCGAAGCTTTCCGATTGCTTCTTATTTCTTCTGTAAGAACATAATATTTTATCGCATCCCACAATACTGTGAACACCATTCTGAAGAAGAAATACAAGAGGACAGCCATAGAAAGTCCATTCATGCAAAAGGGAGATATAGCCAGAACATAAGACTATTGATCATCAACAAAAGCTTCAGGACAAAGAAATCATTCCACGCATGGGAGAGAGGAAATCAGGAAGCCACGTCAAAAGCAAGATTTTTCATTGTTCGGAATTGTTTTCTTTACAAATCCTCACTGTATAGCAACATCCCAAGGAAACAAGATTACATTAGTTATAAGGCCAGAACAAAGTTCCCATGACCACTTGGGGTGGAGAGAGGACCATGCACAGGTAGTTTGACAATCCAATAAAATAAAGACAAAAAAATGCTTTCCAGGAGTTCCACACAGTGAGCAGGAGGAGCTAAATAAGAAAAGAAAAATAAACGCATTTGCAGCCGGGTTTTAAAGAAGGAAGACAGTCATAAAAAAGCCAATCCCATGAATTTCAACGTGGCAGGAGACAAGGAAATGGCCACGCATTTTTCAGGATGAAAACCCAGAAGGATTCAACTGAGTTTAGAGGTGCCCAGCTGTCTGGTGGAGAGGAGGGTAGAGGCCACACATTGGTCTAGGTAATTCAGCCACACGCATTTATCAGAAGTCCAAAATGCTATGCATAAAGTTTCCCATGTGGGACATCCACGCAGCAGGGAGAGGGAAAAGTTAGTTTCCACGCATGGAGGTTGACAGCCAGGCACAGTCCAAAATAAGATAAAAGATAAAGAAGAGGCCCCACATTTTGGCAGAGGGGAATAGCTCCACGTTTCAGCAAGGAAAAAGTAAATAGTAGTGTCCACGTTCAATTTTCATGAGTAAAATATTTCCCAAGGCAAACCACGCACCCACCAGGAAGGAAGGGCGCCACGTGGGGGAGACAAAAGACCTGCACATGTTTTAAAGAGAGAGGGCTTTATTAAATATAAAAGAATAAACAAGAGAGATCCACATGCACATTCAGCTAGAGGATAGTCCAACAACGCTATGAAGAGACATCAAATGAAGTTTTATTCCCACACATGAAGGGTAAAGGACAGCCACAGTACTAGCAATATGAAGTTTGATTCCCACGCATGATGCTAAGAAGTACCACACACATTCATCAAGAGAACAATCTAAAATAAAACAAATATCCGTCCAGCAGTAGGTGATGCATTCCACGCACAATCCAAAGAACATAATTTTCCAACGCTCAGGGGGAGAAAGACAAGCAATCTCCAAAGATAGACAAGAAAGTGAATCTCACGCATTGACGCAGAGGTGATCTTCCATGCAGGCGATTTTCAGGAAATTCGAGTAAGAGTTTGATTCCCACGCAGGAAATTAAAGGAAGAAGAATCAAAATCAAGATTAGAGCAACTGTCGTTTATTTTAAAAAAATAGAAATAAAAGCGTTGTCGCACATAGTCTAGAATACATATTCATCGAGGCATTAGATATATAGTGGATATATATATATAGAATATATATATTATTGTTGCCCGATTTGTAACTTGAGTTTAGTCTCAATATTTTTCTTGTGTTCACATTTTTTTTCCTATTACGGGGATTGGTTAATAATAATAATAATAATATTAAAACGAGTCATATTTTTCTTGGCACTGATGGGGGATTTCGGAGACTGAGACCTGACCCCACTTGCATTGTTTTGCTGTGCCCGAGTCATTCTTCTATAAAATTCATAATGGCGCTGAAGAAATCTAACAAATCCGCGAGAAGATCGAGGAAGCCAGTGGATAAATCTAACAAATCCACGCTCAAATATGAATTCCAAGGAATCATCACTCCCAGTTCCATTAAGTCGGCATATGACAATATCACTGATACAAACCTGGGTCACATCAATGTGCAACAATTCTGCGAGCGGGTGAAAACTGAAGGCAAAACCATATTATTGGATAGGCTTTACCATAGTGGTCTACCCTAAGCAACAACATTTCTTGTCTCAGTGCAGTGTCCAGAGTTGGTTATTGCTTGTGCTGAGCACTATGATCTTGAGAGACGAGGAATTTTTAGAGATAATCGCGAGCCTTTCCTCTTAATCACACCAGAGCACATTGAGGAATTTCTCGGCATACCTAACTTTTTGAGAATGTGAATATCACTCGCCAGTCAGTGCAAGAATTTTGGGATGAAGAACCCATGAGATGGATCAAGATGGTTAATAACAACTGGTTAGTAACTAAGAGGCCTCGAATTGACAGGCTTCCCAAAGAACTGTACCACGTTGAGTTCATGGAAGAAATCGGGGACATGATTACCCTCCTAAGTCGAGTTTTCGGTTTACCCTCTGCTAGGATTTTCCACCCATGGATGTATCAATTTATCTATATCATCCTTGCCAAGAAAGAGTTTGTGGATTGGGCCACCATCATCAGTAACACCCTTCACAAACAATTGATAGAAGTTAAGATGATTGGATGCTTACATGACATCGTATCTAACTTACGCAGTAGCAAGAGGAAAGCTATTTTCGGGACTTGAAACAAGATGAGTCATGGGACCATCAAATATTTTTTTTCATTATTACCCTCAACTCAGTTTCAAAAATATCTCTCACCATTTTAGAAGAGTCAACGATGCATTCACCTTCCGCGTGATTCGGAACCTGAATCGGAATACTGAAGAAAGATTTTCTAAAGAATCCATGAGTGTCATTTCCCAATGCGGAACCTGGTTTATTCAATTTTCATCATTTTCCTACATTCGCATGAGTGGCTTTGCTGGTACCCCGTTGAAGCTTCCTAAGTACGTTAGTGACAAATGGGTATTAATGGAACTTATGCGACAACTGTTCCAAGTTAACTGTCTTCTTAGTGATAAGCACCATTCAGGAATTCATTTCCCAATCCAAATCGGGGAATACCAATGTCCAAATCTTTTCAGTGCACAACTCATGAAAAAAGAGTTCGCTCTCATAATAATCCATCCATATGTGAAGAGAGCCCAGTTTGATATCAATGGTTATATGGAGAAGATTCTTGGAGCAAAGTATCAACATAACCCTGCCATAGAAGATTTTTGGGATACCTGTTCGGATGAACATGAAGTAAGAAGATGAGAGTTTTCTCGCCTAACACTTGCTCAGATCAAGGCCTTCTGCATCAAGAACCCTCCCGATTCATTCATAAATGATGATGAAGATGTCATTGATCCCTCATATGATGCAGTTGCTTTTACCCCATTGCCTTGAATCGACTAGACCAAAAGAGATGAATTTTCTCTTGATAGCAAGAATCAACCAATTATTGAAAGAAACATATCTTGGTATGATAGAGAACTTGCCAAGTTATAATCAATTCAAGATCATTCTCTGGGATCACAAAAATTACCGACACGAGGAGGCCTCCATTCAACCAAATCCTCTTCTCGATCAACCTCTGTACCATCCAATCATACACAACAAGCAAGAAAGGAGTGGTTGCCAAAATCCACTTCACCAAGTAACATGTCACGAGGAAACAAATCTAAAGATCCTAACCCCGAAGAAGGAAGAGAGTGGGTATCAAGATTTTCTACCTCGAGTAGAGATTCTTATACCCATATTGTTAATAGTGCTCAGAAGCTAGTGGCAAACGATCCTCAGCCCACTCAGGTGCAGGTAATTCAAATATCAAACACTTCAGAGCATGTAGTTCATGAAGGGATTTCCCAAAATCTCCCGAATAATCAAGAGGTGGATTTTGAGGTTGTTTCTCCTCAATTCGAGGTCATAGATAGGATTCAAGCAGGATCTCATGATGTCGAGAATAATGAGAATATTGATTCGAGCTCTAGGATTTTGTATGCGGAAATAGTGCATGATACTCCTTCCTGGGTTGATTCTGAGGTTAAGAAAAGGAAGAGGGTTGTCAAGGCAATTGACATTGATTTTGATGCCCTTTTCAAAATTTCAAATGATGTCATTCCAAAGAAGCCTAAGGTGCTTTCTCGAATAATGGTGGATAGTGATGGAAATAGATTTGTTGATCTCACCATCCCACAAGTTGATAAGGAGCGTGATGCCATGACACCCGTTGATTATGAAGTTTCCAGACTTGGACTTGGGAGGTCTACATTGAAAAGTGACATGGAAATGGCTCGAGATTCAATTGATATCATGCTAAAGAGACTTGAGAAATTAAGTCTCATACCTCTTAGCTCAAGGCCGAAAAGAATCAATTGGTGAAATATGTTCAACATTTGATAAATCCCATATCGTCCACTTTCCCGGTACTTGATGCAGTGGCTTCCCCAGATGAAGAGACTCTCAATTTTTCAAAAGAAATAAACACATTAGGCCATGTCACTAAAACTTGGCTTTCAGAGATTCTCGTTTTAGGCCAAGGGATGATCAAGACCGCAATTAAGCTTCATGAGAATGTCAGTGCGTATCTTGATCCAATTCTTTCATTCAAAAAAACTTTTGTTACTAATATATCAAATTTGGATGAGATATTGCCCAATTTGCAGGAGATGACAAGAATGGAATCCTTAGTTTTAGCCATTGAAGGAATTCTCAAATTTGAACATCGAGGGACACGTTTTCTTTGGTGTCTGCATCTCAAATCAAGGAAGATGCTTCTCGAGGATTCTATGATCCATTATGAGAGCATGTGCAATGAAGCCTTCACTTCACTCTCTTTGATTCAAGAATTCATAGCTGAGATTCCTTGTAACCTTGTAAATGAGCATAATCAAAGGTGTTCATCGGAGCAAGTCGAAGAGCAATTTTCACAATTGTTTAAAGACATGTACACTCCCACTAACAATTTATCATTAGTTTCAATGGAGCGGTGCATCAAATTAAAGAACTTATTTGAGAACGCTCAATCCAAAATTGTTAATTTAAATGATATGCCAAGTAGGATTCTTGAATTGTAGGTATTTTGTGAGGCTATTCTTCGACCAAATGAACCTCTTGAAGAAGAAAAAATGTTTGAAACTTTGGGAAGGTTTAGATCCTTTCCACTAGCAAAAGCGGCAGATCCTAATTTCACCGGCAGCTCAGGGAGTTGATTTTCTTGGTATCTAACGAAGTGGGAGAGTCCATTTCTCATACGCTTGAGATAGGTGGACCCCATTTCAATGGATAAGGCACTGGTTATTATTGTATATTATTAAAAAGGTGTTGTTATTTGCTTTCGGGAAACTATGGATATTTTAAGTAATTTCTATTTTTGGTTGTCTTTAATAAAGTTGGTTGAAAAAGTCAAGTTCACTTAAGTGCATTATTTAATGATCATGTAAAACCCTAACTACTTTGTAACCAACTTTTGGGTTATAAAAGGAAGTGAGGGGCTCATTTGTAAAGGGTGACTTTGAGAGAGAAGAAGAAATACTTTTGTGTGCAAGTTTTGTTTCAGGAAGAAACTTTGTGTTCTTTTGTGAAAACATTTTGGAGTTAATGAAATTACAAAATTTGTGTCTCATTCATTGTCTCTTGTAACATTTGATGTTCTTATGTTCATTAGATGTTAGGTGTTTGAATCTTGCATGCAAATACTATCTTTGATATTATTGTCAATGTTATTAATCAGTTGTTCTAGTTCACAGTGATCAAGCTTTGATTATCTACTTGCTCATGTGTGTTCCCTTTTACACGTTCTTCTTTGGCTAACTCAAACTCCATTTTATTTGTGTTAGTTATTCATCTTTCTTCCTCATGCAATATTAGGCTTTGTTTTACCTAACTCTTGCATGTTCCTTCCATTCAATCCATTTCACTCCTTTCCTTCATTCCATTCCATCTCCCTCATTCACTTTTCTTTCCATTGATGTTCCAAAACACCCCCCACATACAATTTTGAATGTACAGATGTAAATACAGTTTTGGTTTTCAATAAAGGCAACCTCACCTTCATTGAGGAGGGACTTCATTTCCACACTGTTGCATGTCATTTGCATTTGTGTAAATCCATATGATAAAAACATCCCCTATGTAAACTGTAATAATTGGACTCCGAGGGTCTCCATATTTTATAGGGATCATATTTCCTTTTAATATACTAGCTAATTTTCCATCAACATGGATTGTTTTAGACTGATTCTTCTTTCTACCTTGAGTTTTAAAATATATCTCTTTGATGGTCTTATTCAATTATATAATTTTTCTAAGAGCCTGTAAAAGAGGGATTTCAATACTCAGTTTTTTAATCCTTGGATTATATTTGACTCTGGTTCTTCATGGATTTCATTGTTTTGTTTTTCTAATAGTCTAGATGGAAAGTGAATACCTAAGCTTGGTTCAGATGCTTCTTCAATAACAGGATTGGGATGCATTTCTTCTGATTTTTCTGTCTTCAGGGATTTCTTCTATAATAGGAGATGATGGTTTTGAGGTAACCTTCCCTAAACCTAGCAAGATGTTTCTACAATCCACCAAGTTGATTGTGGGGTTTTTGTCTGATTTCACGGTGTATATTGGGTTACCCTGCCTCACATTCTTTGTGTTTGCCATAGTTTGAGATGGAATTTGTTGTTGGGTAGGTTGCTCAGATGGGTTAGTAGTTGTAGGCCCAGTAAAAAAGGATTGTTATCCCTGAGGTATTCTTTGATTACAATATTGCTGACCTGATGCTTGGTGTGCATTCCAATGATGTTGGAATTGAGGATTAAATTGTTGAAATGGTGGAATATTTTGGTTTAGAGTCCAATGTCACTGATAATAATTCGGTGGTGCATTCCACTGAGGAATTCAATCCTATGGGAATTGTTGAGCCCAAGGATGGGGGTATGACCATGGTGTGTTCCACTGATTTGGAATCCATTGTATTTTTGGTGCGTAGGATTGGTTCTGATTTGTTTGAAAATCCCCTCCTTTCCTCTGAGACACATAATTCAACTTAGCTTCATTTTGTGTGTTTTGCTTTAAATGATTCCTTAGCAAGGGAAGCAATCCACATTGATATGTGGCATGCTTTAGATCAAAAACAAGGCAAACCTCTATTTTATTTAAGGGACAGTCCTTAAGCCCATGTTTGTCACTACATCTTGGACAATATATGAAAAATGTTGTTCTTAGCTTTCTCCCTATCCATAGTTGTATTAAGCTAAACTAAGAGTTTTGTCCTTAGATTTGTACTTTCTTCTCTTAATTTGGATAAATCGCCATTGGCTATTTTGTCTTTATTTTTTCGAAGGTTTGGGTGAGTGTGGGAGTAGTTACTACAGAGATCAATGATATCAGTGAATTCCAATTTATTCATATCTCCTTTTCCCATAAGATTAAAGGCTTCTTGTATATCCTCATCCAATCCCTTAAGGAATAGAGTTTTAAGAAGAGTAATATGAAGACTAGTGCCACACCTCCTATGAAGAAAGAGGAACCGATCAAAATAGTCCTCAACACTCTCATCCTCCTTTTTTTACATCCTAAAGAGTTCTTCCTTTTTGTCCCTGACCCTACAGTAATCTTGATATTTATCCAAGAAGATTGTTTCCATCTCCTTCTAGTTGTAAATGGAATTGGGGGTTAGGCCCATGAACCATCTCATGGCCACATCCTTCAAAGTTAAAGGAAATAACTTTAATTTCTGAGTGTTTGAGGTGTAGTCATAGGTCTCACACAAGACTTTAAACTCAAATAGGAATTGATGGGGATCTTTTGAGACTAGTCCCCTGAAGGTTGGTAGAATTGAAAGAGGTATATTCTTCATGGGGGCTTGGTCATTAGGGTCCAATTCAATGGGATAAGTAAATGTCCTTCCAAGTGGAGGGTTTTCTTTATTTGCACCATTGGGGTTTTCCACTTCATCAACCATCCTTCATAGTTGAACAAGTTGCTCCACAGGTTGGCTTTGAGGGGTTTTGTAAATTGACTCTGATAAATATAGCTCTACGATCTCTAGGTCTAAACATAAAATCCTATTATACCGAGAACAATTTCCTAACTACAAGTGCCTACTAATTTCTTGTGTTCCACATACTCTAAAGAACAAAAAACAATCTTGTTGTCACTACAAGATATTTTATTTCGAAAGAAAGAGTTATTGAAAAGATATTTCTAAGTGGAAACTTACCAAGCTATCAAGAAGTACTAGAGTTAGAACCTTAACATTTACTAACACCTTAAATTTCCCTGACAATGACGCCAAAAAGTGACGAGCGTCGTTGATACTCACACTTTATTTATCTCATAATTATCAGTATAGGGTGGTGTCCATGGCTATTTCCAAAAAAGGAAATGGCTGAAATTGTGCTCAATACTTATTCACTAACAAACTTAATCAAATACTACGCTAAATGTTATTAAGAAATGAAGTCTATTGATAAAACAAAGGATTACTAAACTTAGAATTGAAAATATTGAAAGCAATTAAATTCTAGTAATTTAAATAAATGCTAAATAACAGAGATGAGATAAACATTAAATTCTCCCTTCACGTTGGGGAGTGGCCTTTGCTCTTTCCTGCTGATCTAGTTTACGATTGTAAATGACACAGGTCGAGCTATCCTTGAATCAATTACTTTATTGAATAGAAGAATTTCTTTTACAACCATCAACTAACTAAATTTTTAATCCTACTACAAATGCTCTTCTATATCAAGAGCAGTCTTAGTCACTCTAGAAGAGGACTAATTATTTACATTTAATTAAAACTACTTAACTATGAGATATCTATGACAACAACTAATTGTTTGAGGAGTTATAATTGTAGAAGAACTAGTGCATGCCACATTTAAATTAGATTCATCTTGTGAACTACATATGAGGTCCTTAATTGAATCTTAGTTGAGATGATTAATCAACACTAGAAGATGTCAAACATCATGCACTAGATTCCTATAATCATGATGATTATAAGTCTATGCATTGTTTTATTTGTATGATCCACGTCTTTAATCAACTAAGTGTTAAGTTGAGCTTACATGATCCACATAAGCCACCTGATGGATGAGATGGTAGCCCATGTTTCATGCCCCTCTCATCGTATCAACTTGTGTGTTGGTTACATCAGCTCGCCATCTTTCCATCTGAGTCATTCACCTCCTCTGTGCAAGTTCTTCATTCCAGGAGAGTCTTGCATTAGTGATCGAGAGAGTCTTGCACTCCACAATGAGTCTTGTGCTAATGCACAAGCGAGTCCTACACTATAAAGTGAGTCCTGGGCTAGTGTATGAGCAAGTCTTGTGCTAGTCTATAGTTGAGTCATGTGATAGCTTAAGATATTCTCTTCGAACACATTGTTAATTACACATAAAAATCCATTTAACTCATTTTGAAGAAGCATACACAAGATGAAAATAACGAGGTTATGCACAAAACTTCCTTTCAATATGTACTAAAGTATTAATTACAAAATGATAATATCATACTTAGTTCAAAATGATGACATGACAAAACAATGGTTTACATAGGAATTAGAAGTGCTCATCATGTTCCATTTGTGTGTTACCTTTTGTCAAAGTAAGTTCGTACCTACAAAATAAGATAAGTGTAGTCAATGCTGATGAGAAATGAAATTGAACTTTAACTTAGTAAATGTGAAAATAGAAATGTGTAGTGAAAAACAAACAAATCAGGGATAGAATACACATGTATGTCATAAGAGAAGAGATATAATTGTTCATGTAGGTTTTTTTCCTTGGAGATGGTTGGAATAATACTGAGGATTCAGGCATCTTGTCATCAAACTGAGGATTTAAGTCTTTTATTACTATATTGAGGATTTAGATGTCCTGTCACCAAGGGAAGAGTATTCAGAAAGCTGTAGGATTTTACCTATAATCATTAATGCTTCCACACAGATAAGTTCCACTACAAATGGTCACAAACCCAATAGAAACTGGTCATGGATGACACATTGTTCTAGGCATATCATTGTCCTACATATTCCCTAGGTGTCCTTCCTTATTTGATCCTGAGAAAAAAGAGTAATTAGTTCCCTTGCTTAAAGTATGTAATTACCACTGATTTTGTTCTTGTTGTACCTGATAATAACATGTAAATGAGTATCTATTACTAGATTTTGGAGAAACACGCCATTGAGAACCTGTTGATCCTGTATTGTACATGTTTATGCCCCCATGATAGAACCACCAAGGTGGGACACTAACGCCCACCATTCATGTTTGATTTGGGTGTTTATGTCCCCACACTGATTTTGGCCCAATTATGATTTTGTACTTATTTTTTAGCTCCTGTTTATTTTCATTATACTTTTTATCAATTTGTGTATGGTCTATGGACTATTTAAAGCATGAAATAATCACCTGAAGATTGTGTTGGTGTGAGCTATTTTCCTTATCATCTCGGGGCATTGTCTACCTTACACATGGTGAGTCATCTCACTTAGGTGAGGTCATAGGTCTTTAGGAGTTATATGACATCTAATAGATTTTGTCATAAATTTTTTAAATCCCATATGCTTCATTAGTGTCATATAGGAGTTACATTCCATCTTGGGAATTATAACTCCTTTTCTCCTCATGAGGGAATAATAGTCTAGGCATGGGAGTTACGCAACTCTCCCAAATGTACACTCTCTCTCTTTTATCTATGATCATGAGTATAAATATTTTTTATACACATGAATCTTGTTAGTTGATTAATCTCTTGTTGATTTCTTGGAGCATTATCCAATTTTGTTGGAGTGTAATGTTCTAGATGTGCACGGGTTCTAGTTGTTCCTTGTAGTTCAATCTCACATGGTATCAAAGTTACGTTTTTGGTAACCGTCTACTCACACTTTAGTGTTTCTAATTGCTTCCGATTTCATTTTTTATCGCTTCTTGTGTAATTTTATTAATAGTTGATTGATTGTGTTAACTCAGGTTAACATCTTGTTTTTGGATTTGTTGTTTGTGGTTTATTTTTGTGCATGTGCAGTTAGGAGTTTCTCCGCGAAACTTGGATAGTCTTAACTATCTTTGGAAAAAATATCTACTTTGGAGGTATTTTTATGGTTTTTTAGTTTTGTGTTCGGAATTGTTCTTTAAATTTTATCAGGAATTTATTTGGTTCCTTCTAAAGGTGTTTACGTCCTCCTCCCTGCCATATTCCTCTTGAATCCTTCTTGCTTCGAGCTCCTTGCTCTCTTACCTAAGCTCTCTTAAGAGCTTGGCGAGCTTCCTGCAGATCTCCTCAAGCTCCTTCTCCCTTCTCTAACTTGCATTGGTTGTGTAGTCCCACCCGGTTTGATTCCTATTTTTGACTCGGATGTGTGTGTTGATCAACCTCTCGAGTTGGGTTTGGATTGCCCTATTTATTGTTGGATTTATGAGTTGAGGTTTCTCCTCGGGTCTGAATCGTGAAGGGCTTCTCCTTAGCTCACCCAAGCTTCCCATCTCACCTGTCATTTGCATTGGGCCCGGTTTGACCTTGCCTTTCCTACCTTATGTTTACCATTGTGTGAATCCTATCGAGCTCATCGTGTGAGCCTTGTCCTCCTTCCTTGTTCCATCTTGGTCATATTTTGCATGTGTAAGCCTCAACTCATTGAATCTTCCCTCAAGCTTCTTAAGATCCTTGGGCTCAGCCCTTACTTTGTCTAAGCTTCATGTCTTTATAGCTCCATGTGTCGTATCGTGCTTGAGATCCTCTCCTCTGGTTGTTTTACATTGTTGGCTCCTCGACCTCGCTGTGATCAATCCACCATGCATTTCTTAGTCGTTTCATCCATTGGGATCATTCCCCGCGAGCATTACCCATCAACCCTGTTTTGCATCCTTCTCACTGCCCTACTCGTTGTGCACCGACCATTTCAACCCACAATGGAACCAATTCCCTTGTTGCCTTGGTAACCATCGAGTCCCAACCTCCACCTCAAGCCCCTCCCTCACCTCGCCACATGGCGCTCCATCCTCCTCCTTTGACCTGTCGTTCAAACCTTTCCCTCCTTTGCATTTTTTAAGCCCGCTCATTTGGTTTTCAACATAGTCTATGTTAAATTAACATTAGGTTATTTTAATAACTAAGTTTGTATTTAAATCAAGGGTTAGGTCTTTATTTTTGAAAGGAAGAGAATTCTAACCAGGTCATAAATCTTAATTAGTTTTTTAATTAATTAAGAGGTCAGCTAATTTTTTCAAATTAAACCCTTTTAATTTTAATTAAATTTTTAATAATTAAAATTAATTGGGTACAACATTTGCAAAACTAGCCTTATTGGGCGTTTCTGACCAATTACTTGTGAAGGGGTGTTTGTTGCTTTATGGAGGCTTTTCTTGTGTTTTGGGAGGTTCTTGGCTCATTTTGATTCGTTTTCTCTTTGTGTATACACAAAATCTATGCACTTGGGTACATTTCTAGGTCCTAAAGCATACTAATATATACATGATTCTTAAGTAAGAAAACTAATAATTGACAATGTATTTTTGGCCTTTTTCTTTGTCTTTTACACTTTTATTGACCTTACACACTATATAGCCCTTTTGGTATTTGAATGATTTATATTTTATGGCCTCAGACACCAACACCCATTTAGGAAAAAAGTGCCCAAGCACTCTTGTCCCTTCTGGGTGCTCCTAACCATCTCTAGCTCTTTCTCACTTTTTTGGGTATCTTTTAATTCTTGGGCATCTTTTACACTTTTGGGTCAACATTCCAATTGCCAATTACAAAATTCAAATAAGGGAATAATAGATACACATAGTTATAGCTCTCAACTATGGGGCCAAGAACTAACATTATCGACTATCACCTAAGCTTGCATTTAAATGGACAAAGCATCACAAAGCATCCATCTAGCATATTCACTCAAGGGACAAGGGCTGGATCACTCTGTATACACAACATAGGAGGGGAAGTTTATTCTATTTCATCCCACACATTTTATATATTTCCTACATTCTAGATCTAGCCCGCTATTATTATGTAACTTACACAAGGACGTCCTAGGGCATCATTACACACACTTACACACATAACTACATGGGAATAACAATGAAGCTCCTCATGCACAAAATATATCCAAATCTAAGCACCTGTTTGGACATTAGTGCCCAGATCTAGTTACTAGCACTCGAGCACTCCTGTCCTCCCGTGGGAGCTCCTATCCTGCATCATTTTGAGTTCTAGAAACTCCAGTGTATAGTGACGACACTCCCCTCAGTCTGTTACAACTATTCACCTACCTAGATCACTTCCAGACTATGCATAAATCAGCTAAGTTTCTTTATGTCCCTCTCTTTCTTAGGATTTCATATTTATACATGTTTGTTTGCTTGTGTCTTTATTGTACATTAGCATTTGTATATCATTATTTACAATAGTTATTCTACAATTAGATTTAATCCTATTTATATTAAATCATTTTGTGAACTCGTTCCTTACATGCCCATTATCGGATATTTCATGGCTTCCCATCCCTTTTATTCAGATGTCTCCCCATTGTATATCCAGGTTCAACTTCAAAATTTTCTTATTAAGCGAGTCCTAGTTGATCCTAAATTTGGTCTTAATGTATGTAATCTTTCCTTTCTCCATCAAATAGGACTTTGTGCTACTCATTTCAATCCATCTACTCTTTGTATTCGTGGCCTTGATGATATACTTAAGAAAGTGTCGAGCACAATATCTCTTCCCATTACTACGAGATCTTGCACTCTTAATGTTATATGTCACATTATGCCTCATGATGTTCCTTATACTATCCTTCTAGGCCATCCTTGGTTACATAGTATGCATAAACTTCCTTTTACCCATGCCATAACACATAATGCCCCTACTACACCTTCTTCTATGGATATTGTTATAGTAGATTCCCCACCTCATGTTGTTACTTTTTGTGATATTCCTCTTACACATGATGATCATGACATTACCTACATTGTACATACTTCTCCTCTTGGGATGCACCCTAGTACTATTGATTTACATGATCAAATTTCTATCGGTACCCATGATACTCCTCCCATTATGTCTCATTTTCGATGCAATTTTATTGATCCTATGCTTAATGCTTCCAATGTTACATTTCTCCCCCCACTTTCCATGTCACATGTTAGAGAACTGTGCACTACTTTTACAATGATTCCTAATCCTCAAACTTTTCAAGATCCTATGCATAATTCATTTCCTATGGTTTTACACTATTTTGGTACTTCCATGGGGTAAATCAATTCCCCTATTCCCACCTTTCTGTCTATGATCATATGGGCTAATTCATACTACTTTATTGCTTATGATATTCCCAAATTGCACCTATTGCTTTTGATACATCTTATTCCTCTACCTCCATTGCTTGACATTCATACTGATGAACCTCCTACTTGAATGACGTAACTCCATGTTTACATGCACGTGTGAAATGTGATTTCTATGGTGGTCTTGCGGCCGAGGATCCAACAAGGGCACTCCACTGACCCTGTGGAAAAAGCTAGCAATTGCCTACTAGAGAGGACTTTGCTTACAAAGCGGGGAAGGGAGTGAGAAAAAGGGAGAGTGATTATTTTGTAGTTAGAAAATTAGAACCCTAAAACCATTAATAAAAAAATTCCAACACACATAAGTTTAGAAGAAACAATTAAGAAAACAACAACAAAACTAGATGAGGTTTATGAGCACAAAGTATCAGTAAATCTCCCAGTCAAAAAAACCCAAAAACTCCTTTCATTAATGCTTGAGAAAAATTATACATGGTAGAGTGGGAATAATGTAGAGATAAGAAGTATAAGAAATGTTATCTCTTTGTTCCTTCACAAGGAGTGCTCTCTCATGAACTCACAAAAATTGACAACCCTTTGGAAAGTGATTTCCTTTACAATTTATAGAACTTGAAAATGACTCTTCGTCTACCCCCCAAATGACCCTTCATATGCCTTCGCATAACTTGTGACTTTTCGAATGCTTAGGAAAGTTTTAAGTCCCTTTTTATAAAATAAAGGTGACTTATTACATTATAATCTTAAATTCACTTTTTAAGTACAAAAATAAGGCATTATGAAAAATTACAACCCCGATGAAGAAGTAGAACATGAAGAGAGAGAAAGAGTGGGGGGGAGAAAGAGGTGGGGAAAGAATAGAGAGGGAACTACATCAATGAAGAATCCACTCCTGCCTTGCTACATGACCGCTCTCTAACCAACTTCAGTTGGGAAATATCAACTCCTTTGAACTCTTTGCTGAACTAAGCCATTATAGATGCCTCTTTGTCCACATGGGGGATGCACATGCAACTTAGGGATTATGTACAACCATCAGTAACATCATTGATATAATTACATTTCTTGAACCATGATTGATGTTTCTTTGTGATGAATGAAATGGTGGCTTGAATCCCAGACAGTGACTCCAAGGTGTCTTCATTGAAAGATAGTGGGTCTCTAGCTGTTTTCTTACCATGTTCTTCAAATGGACTCAAAAACTCATATGCAGTGGTTTTTTCTTCCATCACGGGCACTCCAAGTTTCTGAATGTTTCTGTTGACATGATCTTGCATCTTGTAGGTCCATTTATCATTCAAGTCCAACTCACTGATATCCGAATTAATCATTTTATACCTAGTGACAAGAGTCCTTACCCACACATGTGACAAGTCCTCAGACGGGGCATTGAATATCTTCTTGCTTATCAATACTCTGGATTGAGTATCCCCCATCTCGACCACCAATGCGTGAATTAGGTCCCAATGCTCCTTTTTTTCTAGTTCTTCCCTGAGTATCTGAGCTTTTACTGTAGTTGCACACATGTACTTGAAAAGTGAGATTACCTCTAGGATCAATGTTTTTCCTTTCTCCAAGATTGTACCCATCTACTTACTGTTTTCTCATCCTTGTATGATGAACTATTGGGTCTTTCTAATGGATTTCGGATCGACACTATTTATTGGGGCTACTTCCTTAATTAGGATTCATGAAGTACTTGTTCTTCCAATTCTCTGATCTTCTTCTTGTATTCTCGGTTTCTCACAATGAGGTGAGTGGAAGATTGTTGAAACATATGCTCACCTCCTTCATGAGTGGTCAGGCTTAATGGAATGGTACTAATTTCGTAATCAGTTGGTGTCATTTATTTTACTGGCTTGATCACCTTGGTTTGGACCACTTAAATATATTGTTCACATGTCTCAAAGTTGAAAAAGCGTGAGGCTGCATGAGCAAATTCACTCTTCTTTCATTTGGCCAATGATGTTATTTCTTATAGATCGGGAATTGTGACTTGTTAGACGGTACGTGTTTCCTTTAAAATCATATCCTTCATACAAGGGAACATTTTACCTTCTTCTAGATCTGAAACTTACATACTTTTCATCTCTTTCTCAGGTGAAAGGGTTTTTTCTTGCAAAGGAGGAGTAGGAGTGACAACAGGGGGTGGAAACTCCTATGGTGGTTCAGGAACTAGAATCTAGACCGGTAAAAATTCTTTAACTTGTGCCTCTATTATGGGTTCTTATGTTACTTGGATCTTCTTATGTGGTATCTCATAGTAGGGGAATCCCAACTATGCAATCTTTATCTTTGAGCATCTTCCTAAATGGCATGAACTGGAAGTGACCTCCACAACTCTTGGTGAGGAATGATATTAGGCATGTCTCTAGGAATGTGGGGAAACTTCTTGATGTAAGGGTGACAAGCCTTATTATTTTGAAACCACTCTTTCTGTTCTCTCAATCACCTTCTACTTTCATTTCAACAATATAACTTGACTTCGCGCACACTCCAACTGCACCTGTGAGACAAAGGATAAGTCCTTCACTACCTTAAAATCTGATTCATATATCTTTGTACCATCATCTTGGACACCTTATTCGTACCACTGGAACTTGTACTTATGTAATTTCCCCAATTTTCATTCTCATATATTCTCTTTCTTGGATACGTTGAAATCATCAACACAATTGTCCCAATATTCTTATACTTGTAGGACATGACGCAAATATCAGGATGTAGAATGTGTCAAGATCAATTTGAGATGTTAAAATCAGTCCCTTGGGATGTATGAATGCAAACTTATATGAGTGAAAGGATGCCTCCAAGTGTAATGCATCATCGATGACACTATTGCAGGCGAAGACCCCCAGCGAGATGGGGAAAGAAATGGTATTATTATTCTGATTTCTGATGTCTACTATTCACATGTACCAACTAGGTTTCCTGCAAAGCTCAAACAATAGCATCTAATCATTAAGGTACCGGGGGCACAGGGGATTCACTTAGTAAAAGTATGGTATAGCACATTCGTTCGAAGGGTATTAAAGATATACCCTAGAATTCTGGTTTTTCCCTCTAGATTATTCAATTTATAGATACCCCTCCTATTATATTATTAGAATGAAACCACCCCGCTATTTTTTCCACATACCCTGACTTACCCATTTTTCCATCTATAATTTTGATTTACAGACTTTTTGATTTCTACCCTAATATCATTAAATAGAAGTGTTGATGACTCATATTTCAACACTCAATTTTTTTTTTAGGATATACATTTTCTCTCGAAAGATAGTTTGAAGCCATTCAAGACCTATTACCAATTACCTTATAAATGCTAAGATTTAATCATTTATCAATAGTTCTTCAAATAATTAAGATGGTGTACCAAGTAATATCACTGGTGTTGAAAAGCACACTCAATCTTAGTTTTCTACCATGCTTATTATTTCTTGGTTAAGAATATCTTAATTGATATTTCTTTATGTCAAAAAGAAATTATAATTGCTTATCTTTATGACCACACTCCTTAAATTGCAATTTTAAGGTATTTATTTTTAGACCATCATTAGGGTTCAATTGTTTTAGTTTTATCCATTAAAATTGGAAACCTCCCTCGTCGTTTGGCTTCACCTCTCTAACCTACCCCCAATACCTGATTCAAAAGTGATTACATCAGAATTAAACCCTTTCATCCCACATCTTGTCTACAAGTATATTGAAATTACTTTTATTAATTTTAATTACCTCAATATGAACTTGCATGCTAGGATATTTCCTAGCTAATGAACCCCCCGTGTACCAAGGTAACCTCAATGGAGCGTGATCGAAGATAGAGAATCAGAGATAGGAAAAGTGGGGAAATGAATGAATAACGAGCCATATCTTTATCAAAGAGGTCTCTTGTGGTGACATCCTTGAATTCAGTTCATCATCCAGAGTCTTGATAGTGAACATTGTGAAGACATTGTTCACCCAAACAAAGTGTCGATGACTTTCTTTCAACACAAATTGAGGAAAATTCTCGAATGTATGGAATTTTGAAGAGATTTTCTAAGCAAGGGTTAACCCCTTGAATGGTAGTGAGGCTGGCGAGGAGATACACCAAGTAAGAAGTCATGAAGAACTTGTTTGACATAGGTACTTGAAGCAATTTATGGGTACTTGAGCAATTTATGACGTAGGTTGTCACTTATGATTCGACCCCAATCTATCTTTTGATTCCCTTTAATGATCATCAGAAGGAGGAATGTCATGTATTCTTGGAAATCCTTTGTGTTTTCTTCTCCCTTCACCATGACTAAGAAGGGTGATCACATTATAAAATCCCTCATGAAACTCACATCTTGAGAGAGATTTGGGAATTCGAAAAGGTTTTCTCCCTCACTTCAACCATGAGCCCAGTGTAAGGCCTTACAGATATGGATCTATGTTGTTCCATTTTTTCACTTCCCTTTCTTTTGAGATGAATTCCATGTTACTCCAGGAGGGAATTTGCATATAAAGGATAAATAGCCTTAGGGGAAATCATTGCCATGGTTATGTGCCATCATTTGCTCTGAATGGTACTCATTTCTGGTTTATAATGGTGTGAGAAAGCTAGGACCAACTCGATGCTTTGCACATAGAAACTGGATGTCCACCTTCTGCAAACAATCCTCTTTTGAACAAATTATCTTCAATCTGTCCCCTCGGGTTTGCTAGCATGCGTAACTTGAGGTTATCGAGATCTGTGTATGTGACATCATTGTCACCCACTTCGGCAATACTTTGATGAGAAGGCATTGACTAGTGTCACCTCCATGTGAACTTGAACTTCATGGTTCCTAGATCACTTACTATATTTGGAACATGGGGGTTACTATTTTTAGTAAGTGATAAATCTACCACTTTTCAGCTCTAATCACTTGCTCTGACCTTCTGGGTGTCCTTGGTGCATCACTCCTTCCACCGAAAACGGCCTTGATGGTGACTTACCAAAAATAGACAAGTGGTCACTATAGGAGGCTTACTATTTTTGTAAATCAGGGTTTCGGACATCGGTTTGCATGATGAAACCAACATTTACTTAATATGGGTTTTTGCTCTTCAATGCACCTTTGAAATTTCAAGTCAACCTGGTTGATATATTGAGAGATTTTAAATTTTTAAATTTTCACTGCGGAAAACCTGGGGTTTCTTCGCTACAAAAATATCCATACTGTGCATGTGATAAATTCCTCTCTGGAGATTCAAGGTCACCCTAGGAAACTTGAAGTTTGCAAAAAATGGCATGTCGATCTGCTCACTCGTTTGTTAGATACAAATAAATCTTGCCCGCTTGTTTCGAAGTTTTTTTAGGAAAAAAATCTTGTTCTTCATCTTCGAAAACTTGGATTTATTTGTATCTTTTATTCTCCCTCTTCACTGGAGCATGGATGGATTCAATGGAGGATTAAAATGGTGGGTGCACTATTCAGTAGAAATTTCGGTAGAGTTTCAGCAGTCGGAGGAGAAAGTGCGGGGTTGAATGCAAAAAATGACTAACTCCCACTTTTTATAGCTTTAAAATGTGAACATAGGGGGTTGGGTGCATTTTTTTCCCCCATTATCCCTTTGGTTTTGGGACAATATGTGCAAGAAAAATTCACCTTAGCCATTTCATGACAAGTGGCACCATTTCGTTCGACAAGAGAAGTGGAGGAGGGCCAAAGTTAGCACCATGCGGTTGGAAGATGGTTACATGAGGTCCATGAAGAAACCAAGGGGTGGGGAAAAAATTTTCCCCCATTTTCCCTTGGGGAAACTAGGTGAAATAAAATTCCTCTAAGCCCCAACCTGACAAGTGGCATGCATCTAGGGGTAGGTGGAAGAGTAGGTCAAATTGGTCAAAGGAGCTGGGAGTGAGTTGTTGGGGTCATATGAGTGACCATAGTGCTAAAGGGGGGAAGGCGCACTTTTTTGAACCTATTTTCCCTTTAGTTTGGGGGAAATGGGGGCACAAAAATTCACCTCAACCTAGTATTGCCACGTGTCTCTCTATAAATTTGACTAAGTACCGAAGAGCATACCTTGAGGGTCGGCTTGGAAAGGTCATAACTTGAGATTCTAGATGAATGTTTGGGTGCTTATTTATATAATTTAGCATGGAAATGACGTTTTGAGAAGAATGGGAGGGGTTACATGACTTTATTTATTTTTTTAATCCTCCAAAAACCTCATTTTTCTTGGTATTTCCCATGTGCATGGAAATAATGAGTTAGCCTGAAAAAATGCATGGTGCTTGTGGTAGATCTAATTTCACCACCATGTAGAGGACTAAAACTTATTTCAAATGATATCTTGTTTGGATCATAATTCATTCCAGATATCTTGGAATCACTCCTCGAAGTTCAGGTACTTTTTACGGTGTAATCTCCTTCGGCCTCAAAAACCCACTTTCAATGAATTGGATCCTAAACCTCTAAATCTTCCTAGAATATTCCTAAATCAGTTAGAAAATGATTTTGTCTCCTAGATACACTTCCATGATGAATATGAGTCTTTTTCACTAATCTGGTGATTGTTCACTTGGCTTAGGAAGGGTTGATGAAAGCCCTTTCTAAATTTTCTTGAAAACTCGCCTTAAGAACTACTGCTTTAGACGCACTTGAGTGATCTTATTATTCCTAAATCACCTAGGGGGACTGATAACATTCACAGATGAACCACTGAAGGACAATATTGGACTTGACATTAAGGGGTAGGTTGATCTAGGGGTGTCTGGAAATGTATGACATGGAGAATTTTGACACTAGGGTATAGTTGTCCTATTTTTCATGTGAAGTTTTCCCATGTAAAAACACATGAAAACACATATGTTACACATTTTGACTCACATACTGGTTCTTATGTTTGCACTTACTTTTTCCACTCTTGTCAACATGCACAATGCTACACCTATTCTATTTTCCCTTAATGGGTACATTCTTATTGCTTATACACTTCCTATTCATCCAGTTGGGATCTCACACTCTACAGGGTTTTCCCCTCACCATGTTGACATTATTATTTGTTAGCTCTTGTGTTTAACAATGTTATACCTATTTTAGTTTTGCCACATGCATGACACGATCCTACTCCACATGTTATGATGCATGCACTTTTAAACGACATATGTTCATCCTCTTTAGCATATCATGGGATATTTCCTACTATTCTCATTGCATAGATCTCCATCACTTACACACTTAGGGGGCATCCCAATTCCCCCCATAGTCGCATGTTCTAATCTGTAGTCACCTATCCATACATCACTCTTGTTTTGTAATTCAATTCAATCTTTCTAGCAGTGCTTTCTCTCATTTACACTATGTGCATACCTTGTTACATCTATATATGCTTCTATGTTACTCCATACACATCTTGCTACTCATGCTTACTCATGGATCCTTCAACTCATGGTATACATATTACTTTCTATATATGGTATACATCCTTTCGTGCACTATGCCTACTCTAGCCATTCTTACTCACAATGATCACATCTATTGGCCAACAACTCCTGATATACACACTTGGGGGTGTAGACACCTAAATTTTTCTTTTGTAATCTTATTGCCAAAACACATGCAAATCACTCTCATTCTTCCCAATTCAATTATAATTATTGATTTCCGCTAATTAACTAACGTTTCTTACCATTTTGGCCGATTAACAACACATTGTTGATTTCTTAACCTCTTTCACATTCAGGATGCCACTTTACGATGAATCGTAAGTCAAAATCCTCTTCCAAACACATAATTAGCAATTATTAGCTAATTAAGCCCATTTTAGCCTTGTTTTGGTCAATATAACTTATTATTGGCTCAAACCTCTCTTCTAACCACTCAAAATCACCCCACTTTCCTCCACAACATCTCAACAAGCTTCAAAAGCTTATCCTAGCCTCCTATTTGACCCTAAGTTGTTGATTAAGGCTCCACACATCTTAATCACTTGTTAATTCACTAATTGTGATTAACAAAGCTTAATCATGATTAATAATTCTAATCTAATTTGGGCGTTTAGTTCCACATGCACCAAAATACAAGTTTTCCACAAATGGAAAACTATAAAAGGGATTCACCTCATACCTTAATTCTTTACACCATGCTTTGATTTGCATCTCATATAAGAAATATGATTTATAGCCAAGCTCAATCCTTGCCCAAAGTCTTCAATGGGGTTAGTAGATGGATATCCAAAATGACCATGTAGTCATTTGGAGAGGCCATTTAACCTTGTTTGGAGTAGCAACCATACCCATTTGATTGCCCTCTTAGGTCTATTTAGGTCTATACTAGGCAATTAAACATATTAGTAGGCATGATTAGTTAGATTTTGAATTGTATTCATGTTACTTAAGCATTCCATTAAGCTTATATATTTAGTGTTACATTCCTAGACTTAGAGGCTTGACTAGAGGTGGAAATGGTGTTAGCCTTCCTTAGTTAGTCATGTAATTTTCTTTGTAAAGTTTAGGGTGTTTTCAGGGGGCATCGCACTCCCCCCCATCACTATTCGATGTCTATATTGTCTCATTTTTATTTTTATTGTTTTTTTAATTTTTTGTTTCTTGAATAACACCTTAGTGAGGCTTTCACTATGGGATATTTTGTTTTTAATTTTTTCATTTTTTTGGTTTTTGCAAACTTGGGTACTTGAGTTCTTCACAAAAATAAGTTAGAGCATCTAGGTTGATGTTGAATCCCTTCTTGTGATCAGAAAGGGGTAAGGGTCCCGAGACTTGAGAAACTCTTCGATTACATCATCATTTTGGAAGAGATCCATGAATATATGATTTAATTGGTCTTGATTTATGAGACTAGGATGTATAAGGTCAAATTCAATAGTATGGGTGGAATGGTCTTCAAATAGATTAATGTCGGCTAGGTCATGGAAGAGGCTATGTCTAGAACCTATCTCAACGTCTGAGTTAGTATCCTAATCACTAGTCGATAAATTAAGTAATACAGACATAGTTTTAAATATTTTGAAACCTAGACCATAACAATAGAGATTTCCTGTATACATGATAGGATCAAGGTGACCTTGTTCATTCTTTCTGAGTCCTTTACCTTTCCACTACATGTTCTTCATAATTTTATTATATTTACTATATTAAGGAGATTCATAGAATGTAGCCAACCGATCTTCATACAACCAAGAATCCATAGATTTACCTTACCATTTCATCATTTCATCTTTGATACCTTTCCAAACGCAAATTCCAACAGAGTTGTTTCGAGGTTGGGATAAAAATGGGATTCGCCTCCAGGAAGATAGGTAGTGCACTCAGGTGTTGCATAGGCACTTCATGCCGCTTAAAGGTAATGTATCAACGTGGAAATTAAGAAGTGAGCTAACACAGGTTCGCCACGCACCCATGTTAAGGCCAAAAAAATGTCCAAGTGGAGTGGACCATGTAGAATGTTGGAGCCAACATAAGGCACCCAAGGGCCCATGTGGTTCCCATATACAGACGCTCCCTTGAGTGCAGGGAGCCACACCCATTTATCTGCACAAGGGCAATAACGTTTGCTCCCGTTTATAGAAACAACTCCATTATTTTACAATATTGGAAAGGGTATTGACATCTAGATACACAATGGTAACATTTATTTTGGATTTAGATTTACCCAATGTATTACACTGGTTTTTCATTTTTAAGGAATGGATTGCATATAACTGAAGCCATGTATCACCAAGTATTATCTTACAACAGGTTTCGAAATTGGTCCTCAACATGAAACCATCTTTCTAACATTTTTAATTGTCCTACCTTGTCTCAAATGACATGTGGATCATACGTGAGGATTACCTTTCATTATTATCATAATTTGGGTCTACTTATTATGTCATTACTCCCAGATTTTCAACAGTGAGTTGACGAAGGTACAATCTTAATAATTTCATGAATGAGATATTCTATGGGACTACTTGTGTCCTCTATTTTCCTCTAAGCATGTGTTATTGCTTATATGCATCATTTTTGAACGCTTCTTGTATACAAGGAATGATTAGTTTTGGTAACTGTATCTTGGATTCACAAAGGTCATTCGTACCAACTATTTTAAATGTTTTGACTACTAGTTTGAGTATATGTGCAATTAAAGCTTAGAATTGTTGGGTTTTGATATCCTTAGGAGCACGTGCATCGTTAAGTGCACGAGTAAGGATTGCATTGAAGACATTGTGTATGTTGCATTAAGAAATTTAATGCAGGGATTTTACTGTGACTCATATGTACATCTGCAATTGTGTAATAATATGCATTGGAGTTATATGAATCGTTTTAACATTGGATGCTCGTATTCAGATCAGGAGTAGCTTATGTATGTTGCCCGAAGTTAAGTAGTAATGGAAAAATGTGGATGGTGATGAACACCACTAAAAAAAGCAAATAGTATGACTAACTAGGAAAGGCTAACACCATTGCCACCTATAGTCAAGCTCTAAGTCTAGGAATGTAACATCAATGATCAAAGCTTAAAATCATGCTATGAATGTAAACTAAATGAAATTAAACACTAATCTACAAAGCATCCTTACTATGTATTGAATTGATAAACTAACAAAGACCTAAATAGATCTAAGAGGGCAATCAAATTGGGTTTGTTGCTACTCCAAACAAGGTGAAATGGTCTCTCCAAATGAATACAAGATCATATTGGATACCCATCTACTAACCCCATTGAAGAATTTAGGCAAGGATTGAGCTTGGCTATAATCATATTTCTTATATGAGATGCAAATCAAAGCATGGTGTAAAGTTTAAAGGTAGTGGTTAGTCCTTATTTATAGTTTTTCCTTTGAGGAAAACTAGCATCTTGGTGCATGTGGGACTAAAAGCAAAAAGTATATTAAGGATTGTTAATCATGATTAATCTTTTCTAATCACAATTAGTGAATTAACAAGTGATTAAGATGTGAGGAGCCTTAATCAACCACTTAGGGTCAATTAGGAGGCTAGGATAAGCTTTTGAAGCTTGAGAGATGTTGGAGGGAAGTGGGGTGATTTTGAGTGGTTGGAAGAGGGTTTTAAGCCAAAAATAAGGTATATTGACCAAAACAAGGGTAAAATAGGCTTAATTAGCTAATAATCACTAATTGTCTGTTTGGAAGAGGATTTTGACTTACGATTCGTCATAAAGTGGAATCCTGAATGCAAAAGAGGTTAGGCAATCAACAGTGCATTGTTAATTGACCAAAATGGTAAGAAACATTAGTTAATTAGTAGAAATCACTAATTATAATAGAAATGGTAAGAATGAGAGTGATTTGTGTGCTTTTAGTAAGATTGCAAAAGTGGAATTTAGGTGTCTACATTTGCCCCTATTTGAGGTGAAGTAAGTGAACTTCACTTCAAATATAGTAGACAAGCATAAGCAAGTAAAATTTTTGAAAAAAATTAGTAGAATGAAGGATGCCCCCTCGAGTGTCGATGGGGTGATAGAAAAACTCAATCGACGATTGAAAATATGATTGAAATAGATAGAAGAAATAAGGATAGGAATAAACATGTTGTTTATTGCCCCAGGTGATTTAGAAGAAAAATTAGTAGTGATAATAAATGATAATGGAGAATATATGACTAGCCCAATATTTGCATCCAATCTTTCAATAAGTAACTTTGTTGTATCATTTTTCCCCTATGATCTACATCATCATCCTTTATTAAAATAAACAAAAGTGTAAGATAACATGAAAACCTAAATTACTAACATTTGTTCATTGCTAAAAATATGTAACTCCATGCAACATACATAATGCAATGAAATATGAGAAAGTAAAATATGCTTAACTCCATGAAACATACATAATGCAATGCAATACGAGAAATTAAACCAACTAACCTAACAGAGAAACAAGTACAATCACACATACTCAAACAAACAACATTCAAGACAGTTGCACCAATGTTTTTGTTATCAAGCTTCAGTTCCTCCGAATGTTCGTGTTGTAACGACAAGGGTTAAAAATGGTGCCCCAAGAAAGGATACATGTGAGGGGAATAATGGAGGACACAAGTAGTCCCATGGAAAGCATTCGTGCACTATGACACAATCTCTAACAACTCACTGTTGCACGGGAGTACCGACATAGTAAGCAAGCCAACTTTGTTAATGGAGGTAGATCACGATGATCCGCAAGTCATTTGAGACAAGAACAAGAAAGAACCTAAGAAAGATGTTTTTGTAGGAAAAATTTTGATGTTTGAGGACAATGCATTTGATACAGGCTTCAACTGCGTGCATGTCGTTTACCAATTTTTGATTTTTTTTGAATTTTTGCAATTTTTTTGGATTTTTAATGATTTTACCATTTTTTTTGGGTTTTTGACAGTTTTACCAAATGTTTTGGGTTTTTAATGATTTTACCAAATGTTTTGGGTTTTTGATGTTTTTTTATTTTTAATTTTTTTGAAACATATTTGAATGTTTTTGTGATTTTGAAACATATTTGAATGTTTTTTATTTTTTAGAAGTTTTCTGAAGCTATGTACAGGAAACGAAGAAACGTGGATGCCCCCAATGACAGATGGGATGTACAAGGGCAGAATGCCACGCGTATGCGCAAGAAAGTGAAGATGTGAAATTTCCCCAGTGTTAGATGGGAATATTCAAAGGAAAAATCTTCATGCACAGAAGTTGGATCAAGGCCAATATGGATAGGTTCAACATGATGATGAACGTAACCCAATGAAGTGCTAGGAAGGAGCAAGGATGCCCCCAACGTAAGCTGACCAAGAAGCACATGATAGAAAGAAGTGGAAGATTGTTTTTGTGAAAGGGGAAAAAGCGTCCCAAAAACATGGAAAAAAGGTAATAGTATACTCATGGATGTTCTGAATGAAGTAGAAGAATAACAAATGTGAATGAATGTAGCTTAGAAGCCTTGTGATGAAGAAGTGATTAGCCAAAGGCACAAATCGTGAGACAAGATACGAACTAGAGTAAGAGTCTGAACAAGGTCCAAAAAAAGACACTTGGTAACATACTAATCATGTTTTCTCATAGAGATCCAGTGTGTGCACATGGAAATTTATTACCTCTTGGAGGGAAGATTTGATAGACAACAAGTGAAGACACCCTAGCCAATGTGTAGGAATGATTTATTTTTCAAAGTTGATTTTTTTTGTGAATGGATTGTGGAAGGAGAGCCATACATTGCTCCGCTGCCAGCCAGACATCCATATCCCCGATGGAGATGCATTTGATTCTAATCACAACATTTCTCTACTACCAGTCAGGCGTCCATAGCCCCGATAGAGATTATTGGAAATACCCCAAGAGAGAGTTATATATCAATTTGCTTTTTCTTTTAGCTTTGGCTTTTTGATTTGATTGATTTTTTTTTCTTTCTGAAAACTTATTTCAGCTCTCTTGTTTGACAAGGGGTTAAGAACCACTGATGGCTTGATGGAAGGAGGTGGAAGTGCTTGTGATGACGACATTGGCTAGTGTCAACAAATATGTCCAAAAGTTCTTCGCAACAAGTTTTTTAGATGTTGATTGTGATAGGATCTCTATGAGGTCAGTCGTTCTTTAATTTACCAAGGTGATGAAAGACCAAGGCCAAACAGATACCATAGAGGTAAATGTCACCAAATGCGTGTGAATAGGCTAACCAAAATATCACCGAAGGGATGAAAATGGTAGGAAGACTTGCAGAAGAAGAGAAAGAAAGGGAAGAAAGAACATCCATGTGTATGCAATACCTGATTGTAATGTGTGTTCATTTACCTTTGATATTTTTGAAATGTTTTCTCTTTTTTTTTGTATTTTTATCTTTTTTAGATTTTTTAAAAGTAGGACCAACAAGGTCACTCGGCATGACAAGATCCAACAATAATGTTATCTATTTCCTTAATAAGGAAGACTAGGTGTTTGCTTATCAAGATTCATATTATCCCTGATCTCAATGATCGTGGTGAGATCATACTCAATAGATGACTGTGTTTTATCATGAAATGTGGATTTTGTAAGCGGGAGATTGAGTTCCCTATCTAGAGGTTTATGCACTTTGCGCCATACTTGATGGGTGCATTGATGTGCATTTTTGAATCATGTTTGATTTTGAACTTTAAGATCATTTGAATTGTTGGGAGCTTTGGAGCTCTTGGAATTTTTGATCTTAGTCTGATGAAGAAATTGTTTGGGTTTCTTATAAGCTACTACGTGACTTGTCTGATCCCGAGAAGTGGGAGAAGAAAGTGGATGAATAGAATTGATGTGAGAAATGACGGTGGGCTTGCCACAATCATTGATAGAAGGACAATGTGATGGACATGAAGGGTACGGTCCAAGAATTGAAGAGGATGGGCTACCAGGAGGTGTCCCATAGACTGAAGATAAAGGACTACTTGGATGTGGCCCTAAGATTGAAGATGAAGGACTACCTAGTGGTGTCCCATATATAGAAGATGATGGGCTACTAGGATGTGGCCCAAGAATCAAAGATGAGGGATTTATAGGATGTGCCCCCAATATAGATGAAGATGGGCTACTCAGAGGTGTGCCACCTACATAAGAAAATGGGTTACTAGTAGGTGATATCACATAAAGATGATGAAGGGCTTCTTAGAGGCATGGAAGATGAAGAGGATGGGATACTAGGAGGTGGCCCATAGAATAAAGATGAAGGACTACCTAGGATGTGTCCCATATGTAGAAGATGATGGGACTACTAGGACGTGGCCCAAGAATAGAAGAAGATGGGCTACCAGGAGGTGAGCCACATATAGATGATGTGGGGCTACTTGGAGGTGGCCCACATATAGAAGAAGACGATGGGCTACCAGGTGGTGACCCAAGGTGAGATTGTGATGGAGGAATCCTGATAGATAAAGAATGATTGGGTAATGAGAAGATAGGTCATGGATCAATACCAGACCCAGGAATTTCATCACACAATGAAGAATGTGAAGATGGAAGAATAAGAGGAGGATCAAGTTTGATGATCCTAGGGTCTTCCTCTATGGTCTGACAAACAGAATCAACCTCTTCCCTGTAATACATGAATGTATTGAGGTCTAAAGATAATTCTATAATGTGATCCTCTAGGGGAATGTCATCATGTGACCCCATGATTTCTGTGATCACTTCTTCATTCTGAAATGAATCAATCAGTATGGGTATTTGTTCTTCGACCATGGGAGGTTGACTAGAAGAAATGGGTCCAACTGGTGTGGAAGATTGAGAAGATGATGACTCAAGAGACGAAGTAGATTTGGATCTAGATGTCTCGTGAGTAGAAGAAGATGTAGATTTAGAACTGATTGACATTGGTTTTCCTAAAAGATGACATATTGAAAATAATGAGGATCACGTAGAAAATTAGTATATGATTGTGAGATAGGAGTCCTATGAGGTGTTTGTGACATATGCATCAACTTAGATGATTGACATAAGTCGTCTTAGGAGATTCATATTGCTAGGTGATTGCGACATAGGAGTCGACTTAGATGATTGCAACATGGGAGTCGACTTAGATGATTGTGACATGGGAGTTGATTTAGATGATTATGACATGGGAGTCGACTTAGATGAATTTGGATTCACCTAGATATTCAACAGACGAAGAGGTTGTCGAGGTGACAAATAAGGGAGGTCCTGCAAAGCAAGGGAGGACCGCGACTCTAGAACCAAATTAGATGTTTGATTGATGGATCTTGGAGCTACACAGATATTTAAAGGAAGATGTTGTTTAGGTGACTGATAAGGGGAGTCCTGCAAAGAGAGGGAGGACTGTGACTCAAGAGTCGAATGAGGTGAATATTTCTTATGAGAATTTTCAAAAGACCAAGGTGAATCCGAAGAATCAAAAGAACAGTTTGGATTGGAATCAGAAGAAGACTGGGGGGAACTAAATAATAATTTGGATCAAAAGCATCCAAACCATACCACCAACTATGAGATGAAGGTGGGGAACAGGGTACCCAACAGGTTCTCTAGCATGTAAGAACCAAACGAGGCTTAGCCATGATGGGCATCCTTTGATGGGAATTCCGAAACTTTGATTCCTTAGTGTCGTACATATAAGGAACCTCAAGATAGTTGGTCATTGTTGGTGTTTGTGGGATACAAATTTCTAGACCGAGATAGTGTGATTGAACTCCTTCAATTGGAATGAAGTCTTGTGTCAATTTGGGCAGCACAACGGAAACCAGCTAGACATTTGGAAAACATGGGCCCTAGGACAAACCAAGCGGCGTAACGATGTCAAATTATTACAAAGAATACCAAATAATAAATGGTCACGAATCCAAAGGATCAATATGAACCTAAGGACACCAAAGAATAAAGAATGACCTACCCTAACAAGGTAATATATGACAAGATATATCTAGGACAATGCAATGATGTATAAGACTCAAATCTAGTCACAAAAAGTTTTTACTCCCTATTATCTTTTGAGATAGGTTTGAAACCAAATAGTGACAACACAATATCACCAGTTAGGCCAAGTTTGAAACAAACAAGACCTAAATGCTAAGAGAGTGTTGATGTGATCCTCTAACAAGGTATACTAAAACTAGTTTCTAAACACTAACAAAGTCTAAGTCTTGTAAAATGGAAGATACAAATGTGAGCAGTGTAACAATGCTATTTGGACATGTTAATCAAGACCGCTTTACAAGAAAGCAATATTTTAGTATCAAAATGATGTTATAGCGATGCGAACAAAGTAACCTCAAAATTTAAAAAACTCAATACAAAGATAGGATGTAAAAACTATGCCTAAGTATATCAAGGAATTATTATGCGTGTGAGCAACATAACAATACAATATAGAGATTTAGGCCAAGTTTCACAATGGAAACAAGACATAAATATCATAATTGTATGGCTATAATGTGGGCAGCATAACAACTCTAAAGAAGTCAATGATAAGAGCACCTAACTACAATGATAATTAGTCTCAATATGGTTTTGAGATAAGAGGGGCTACTAAAACTTGATGACGTACCATTCACACTTTCAACTCTTGCATTTCTGTGTATTACAACCTAGTCATGCAAGAAGACTACAAAAGTGGTGGACACGATTATTTCTAGTAGGTATCCGTATATGTTTGTTTTCTTTTGTCCCAAAATGGGCAACAAGAAAACAAAGGAGTAGATCAAGTGAGATTGAAAAATACTTGGCGTCACTTTGGCAAAGTTTTGCCTTGTCTTAGGACAAGTGAAAAACTAGGAAAAGTAACACTAAATATATTTCGTGATGAAATGTCATGTGGTTTTAACTTTAAGAGATTATTTCCCTTGTTTGAAAAAAAAGAGTTTGAATCCAACAAAGTTATCACTTTGTGAGAGCTCTCAAGTATAACAACTAAGACAAAATTGGCTCCAAGCCAACAAGCTTTCCTAGGGGTTCTCTCTCTATGTGTCACAAGATATCTCTACGAGCTTTGTTTACCAAGAAAGTTTCCTCAGTCTTGGAGTATCCCAGCTTTACTTTACCCCCTTCTAATACAATGAGACAAGTAGTGTGTTTAGTTGTATTTTCACTGGGGTCGCAATGGAAATAACTTTAACTCTAATCTTTCAATGCGTACTAATCAATTCGGTAGTATGGAGCACTTTCCCATTTCATTCACAGGGTTCCCTCTTGTGTGAACTACTTTGGGGTTCTTAGGACCACCCCCATTGTTTTAGCTTAAGGCTTATGCCAAAGAGGTTACGTCCTAGTTTAAAGCGGACGATCTGTAGCTCTTAACCAAAACTCGTAATACAATGTTTTGAATGGTGTTGGTGTATTTTTTATCTTTTCGATTAAGAAATTTGGTTTAGACCACCATTGGCAACCTAAACACACATGTGGATGTTAGAAAATTGGAAGAGAGCCCTCCTTTATTTGACTAGCGATTTAGGTCCTACACACAAATGATTAGTAGTTCAAAAAGATCTACAATATTCATAGAAAGAGGATTGAAGTGTTGTTTTTGGTTCTCAAGATCAGAGTAGGTGCAAGAGAAGAGCATACACAATGAGTAACCCAACTAGATGAAAAGCTTACAAATCAATTAAATACCATAAAACTTTGTAAAACAAGGTTTATTCCCAATTAATCCAAGTGAGTCTTAATGAAAGACTAAAATTTCTTTTGGTTCCCAAGATCACACTAGGTGCAAGAAAGAGCATACACATTTTTTTAACCTTGATTATTTATCAAGTGAAAAATCTCTTAAAATAAAAGATCAAGTACATGAAAAAATGAAAGTTTATTCCATTAAGCATAGAAAGGAATGATGATTTTTCCTACTTACTCTAAATTATCAAAAAGGGGTTTAGAGGTGTTTTTGATTCTCAAGATCACACAAAGTGTAAGAGAAGAGCATACACAACTTGTATTTCAAACTCATACAAAACATGAAACAAAATCACTGATCAAACCCTAAGCCAATTTTTAAAAAAATCACTGGTAAGTTAATTTTGTTAGAATTTTTTCTCTAAAATAAGAAAATATGACAAAAACAGTAACTAAAAGCCCTTTAAAAAAGTAAAAAAAACTAAGACCCCAAAAATCAAAAGTTGAAATTGCAAACTTTGAAGAAATTTTACCTAGTGCTCTGGCACACATCTATGTGTAGGAGTGCACACCTATAGAGAATGAGTGCAGACCTTGAAGCACATGCACACACATTGTGCATAGGTGCCCCTCTGTCAAATTTACAAAGTCATCTTGCACAGGTGTAACCAAGAGGTGTGGCCGAAAAGCAACACACTCAGAGACAAAAATACTTGATGCACAGGCACATAAAGTAGAGTCAAGTGCACACAGTAGGCACAAGCAACATAGAGAACAAGTGCACTCTCACATGAAAATAACACAGGCAAGCGCACATAGTAGATGACCAGGCACATACAAGCATACACAGGTGTATATGCCAACATTAGTGCACATGTAAACACAATAGAGCATAGATGTGCCAGTAGTGTACAGGCACAACCTTCCTGTAGGTGGTCAAAATACGACTTTTGACGGGGAATTTTTGAACAAGATCAAAACTTTAGCCTTTTGAGGAAATTTTGATCGCACTTCGCCTCCTTTTATCCTGCAAAGAACATGAAAATACAAATTACAACTAATCTAGTTTTAAACAACTATCTAGATTTAAAATTGATCTACAAAACTTTGAAAATTACTCTAAAAACTTGAAATTAATCTAAAAATTTGAGAAACTAATCTATTCCCAATAAAGTAACTTGAAAGCTAAATTAAACTAGAAAACTTGAATCTAGAAAACTTAATATAGAAAACTTGAAACTAATCTAGAAAGCTTGAAATGAAAAACTTTGAAACTAAGTTAAAAATCTTTAAAAATGAATGCAATGGGGTAAAGTCCCACCGGGCGTGCCAAATGATAACACCCTAAAATTTACAAAGCAAATAGTATGACTAACTAGGGAAGGCTAACACCATTGCCACCTATAGTCAAACTCTAAGTCTAGGAATGGTTCATCAATGATCAAAGCTTAAAAGCATGCTATGAATGTAAACTAAATGAAATTAAACATTAATCTACAAAGCATCCTTACTATGTATTGAATTGCTAAACTAACAAAGACCTAAATAGATCTAAGAGGGAAATCAAATTGGGATTGTTGCTACTCTAAACAAGGTGAAATGGTCTCTCCAACAATGACTACAAGATCATATTGGATACCTATCTACTAACCCCATTGAAGATTTTAGGCAAGGATTGAGCTTGGCTATAAATCATATTTCTTATATGAGATGCAAATCAAAGCATGGCGTAAAGTTTAAGGTTAGGTACTTAGTCCTTTTTATAGTTTTTCCTTTGTGGAAAACTAACATTTTGGTGCATGTGGGACTAAAATCAAAAAGTAGATTAAGGATTTCTAATCATGATTAAGGTTTTCTAATCATAATTAGTGAATTAACAAGTGATTAAGATGTGAGGAGCCTTAATCAACCACTTAGGGTCAATTAGAAGGCTAGGATAAGCTTTTGAAGCTTGTTGAGACGTTGCAGAGGGAAATGGGGTGATTTTGAGTGGTTGGAAGAGGGGTTTGAGCCAATAATAGGGTATATTGACCAAAACAAGGGTAAAATAGGCTTAATTAGCTAATAATCGCTAATTGTCTGTTTGGAAGAGGATTTTGACTTACGATTCGTCGTAAAGTGGCATCCTGAATGCGAAAGAGGATAGGTAATCAACAATGCATTTTTAATTGACCAAAATGGTAAGAAACATTAGTTAATTAGCTGAAATCACTAATTATAATATAAATGGTAAGAATGAGAGTGATTTGTGTGCATTTTGTCAATAAAATTGCAAAAGTGGAATTTAGGTGTTTTGTTTTAGAAAGGGTTCCTGGAACACCTTTAGTTTCTCATTTGACATTTTGGTATTTGATATGTTCTCAATTTCAATATCACCAAGATCAATTAAATATTGAATATAATGGTAGAGTTTCATACAATGATCTGTGTGATGCTTGTTTGTATAATGGTACTTGGAATATTAATTTTCTTTGTACCATGCCTATTTTGGTTGCCTTTCTTCGAAGGGTATTGATATGGGATAGATGATCATATACACACTTGCTAAGTGACGAAATACCCTAGAAACACTTTTTCGAAGTGGTGTGAATTGTTTTCCTTTGAATTCACGAGGAGTAGTGTCTTTACTAGGAATGATGATTGGTTGTTTGTTTGATTTGATTGGTTTTGATTGATGAATTTACATGTTTTAAACATGGTGAGAAAGAGTGATCCCATCATTCAAAATGTTTAAGTTTGTATTGAAAAACTTTGATTTTTCTTGATTTTGATTGTTGTCCTTGTTAGATTGATATTTTGAAGGAGTTTTTATTATGCCATTAGTACTGAGAGTCCTTTCGATTTGTGTTCCTTTTTCAATGACTTCTTTAAAGTTGGTTAAACAATGCATTTGTATTTGAAATGATAGTTTTGGATTGATATTTGGTACGAAGATGCTTACCAATTGTTTCTTGGGTATTGAACAAGGTAATCGGCTTGCGATCCCTCACCACTATTGAAGAAATGATGTGAATGTTTCATTATCCCCTTGTTTTATGTTACAAAGGTCCATCATAGTGACTTCAGAATCTAGGTTAAAGGAGAAGTGTTTAACAATTTTTTTCGATAGGTCAACGAAAGTAGTGATTGATCCTTTTAGAAGGTGTAAAAACCAATCTAAGGCTTGTCCTCCTAAAATTTTTGGGATAAGACACGAGAGATAGATATCATTGTAAGATACCTCTTGGCATTTCATGAAGAACTCCTTAATATGTTCTCTTGGGTCGTGTTTTTCTTTACACTTGTCGAATTTAGGGGTTTCGAATGATTGAGGAAATGGTATGAGCAACATTTATTTGTCAAATGTATAAGGACAAAGTTCTTCAAAGTTAAATTGTTTTGTTTGTTTTTGCATTCCCATCAATGTTTCTTTCATGCTCTTCCACTCTTGTGTGAATGGAGAGTTTGGTTGAGGGATATCCATGGTCTTATCAGTTTCTTGACGAGGTTATTTTTATTTTTCATTATCCTTGGAAACCTTCAAAGCTGTATGATAAAATTCACTTGTCATCTCATGGATTTTTGCTAGTAAGGCTTCATTTGATGTTTTTGTTGATTTGTTAATTTTTTTTGTATTTTTTTACTAGATTCAGGTTTGTCAAGAAGATGTTTCAAGTTCTCATCACCGAAATTTGAGGGTAGCTTCACTCCCATTTCTAGGGTGTGAAGAAGGTATTGATTTTTGTTTTGTCTTAAAAGTTCATCTATCGACTCTTTTTCTTCTTCTATGATTTTAGGTTGTCTAGCACCATTGTATTCTTCGTCAGAACTATCTTTGCCAAGGGGATTTCTATCAAAATTGTCAAAAAAATTGTGATTTGTGTTGCGAGTAATAACCATTTTGTTAAAGGATAAGAGCCTAAAAAGGAGGTTCATATGAATGGTCCTAGTAAACTAGGAAAATGGATAAGTGTTGGATTTTGGAGGATTGCATTGTAATAGTTTTTAAGATAGTCAAATTAGATCAAAGTTTGTAAACTGAATAATAGGACTTGTTTGATTGAATGTTGATATAGAATTTACATTGGACTAGCTGAAGAGTGGGGTTGAGTGGCACTCTTGTTGGATCTAAACAAGAGATTGATTTCTTTGATTTGTGGATTGGATTGGTTTCGATTGGATTAAGATAGATGTGGATTTTGTTTAGATTGTCTATCCAAAGGATTAATACTTTGTTCTGATTATGTAGATTTGATTCTTGATTGGATTGTGTTTTGGATCAAAAATTCTAATTTCGATTGGATTTAGATTGTGTTTGTGGAACACAAGTTTGTTTTTTTCATCTATAACAATAAAATTTTCAAATAGTTAACAAACAATGATGTTTGATCTAGTGATTTAACTTAACTTTATTTGTTAACAAACAACAAACAATAAGTGTGATACGATTTTGTTTCGTTTTGGCTCAAAGGATAAAAATTGCCAGGAAATGAAAGGTTAATTATGATAATGCAACAAACAGAATGTCATGAAATGGATGGATGAAAGACTCTTATAACTCTAAAGATATGCGTCTTTTGATATATCCTAGACTTGATATACCAAATCTGTACGGGGATAGAAGTGGTATGGGGAACCCTTGGAATGCTGAAAGAGAATCACCTAATCATTACTAGCCCTCTTAGAGGAGTGAATCACCACTCCAATGATGGGTTTTGTGACTATGTGGTAGGGTAATGAGTGAATGATTTGTGTATGGTGTCCTTATTTTTCCCATAAGAATTTATAGGGATGATGCCAAAGACTTCGGTGCTACAACTATTTTAGGAATATATTCGCAATAACTAGTCATGACAACTTTACCTGTAAGCGGGGGATGGAGGTGAGGAAAGTGCTAAAGTGAAATGCAATGCAACATGAGTGGTGCGTGGTAGTGAATTCCATGTCATCGATGTAGCTAAGTGGTGATGAATTCTACATCACTACGTACTGATACATGTATGAGTGTTTAGAAAGCATGTTCTTTCTAACTTGAAATGCGTAAAAAAATGCATAATTGAAAAACATAAATGAAATTATACCTGATTTTTAGCAAAAATATTTTAGCAATATTTGACAAAGGAATCCTTCATGCAAACTAGTTAATAGTTTTTTCTTATTGTGCTTTGATATGGTTCCTCTAAACAAAGCGGTTATGTACGAAATTGATTAGTAGTTTTCCCTATAAAAGAAAGTTAGAAGAAAAGTTTACAACAAAAGATTCCAATTGTTTTTTATTCTCAAGATCACCCAAATGCGTAAGAGAAGAGCATGTGTCTGTTGATAAAAAAAGATGATTAGTGAACAATAAACGAATCTCAACCTATTTTGATTCTCAAGATCACCCAAATGGCACGAGAGAAGAGCATATATGAATTTTGACCATAAAAGAAAATTATAGAAGATTCTAAAGAACTACAAATGCTAAATATGTTTTTATGAATTAAGCTGAGAACTGTGTCAGAATTGTAAAGAAAACAACAGGGAAGTAAACATAGAAATTATGGATTTTTTAGAATAATTGAGAACTTTACACAAAATGCTAGCGCAAATAGCTAGAACAGAAACACACTTTTAAACTACATTAGTGCACTTGTAATGCTACACAAGCTCACCTATGCAAAACACTAGCGAAGACACTTAAATGAAGGCGCAAAGTAAATGACGAAGACCAAATTTATCTTTTGTCAACAAAAAATGCTTTAACACAGAAACCGACAGAGTTAATACGCTAGTGCATCACACAAACACAAATATGAGAAACTGTAAAAAAAGAAAAAAAATGCATGTGAGGAATCACGAAAACACATGTAGTTGTACGATGGTGCATCTAGTTAAATGGTAGTGCAAAGATATCAAAAATAGTGTAGATATGAAAATTAAAATAGTTAAAAGCATGCTATTATAGTTCACGAGCTATGCTAGTGTACAAAGGACGACGGAAACACATATTGCTTGTACCTATAAAAAATGTTAAAACACAACCAAATTGTTTGTTTTTTTGCAAAGTGCTCTCAAACATGCTTATGGAATAGCCTAGAATTTGGTCAGTGAGAGTTAAACAATAAGAAGAATACAAAAACGATGTTAGATTTATAAGAAAGGATGAAAAATATTGAAGGTCTCCCACCGGGTGTGCTAGAAATATATACAAGAGAAAATACAAAATAAGGGAAGAAAACAAACACAATGTGTAAACTTGATCCTTCTTTTGTATCTCCTTACAACCTTAGGTGAGATTGGCTGAAGCTTGGAATGAAGCACCAAACTTGTTGATACTTTAACAAACCACAGTCAGGGGACAACAAGTCCCTCCTCTTTAATGGGAGAGGTTCCCTTATTGAAAGCAAGCAAAAAAACTTATATACAAATGTACAACTTTCAAAGTGTGGATTCCTGATACTTTGAAACGTTTTATGCCCAAAGATCATCAATACGAAAGAATAGAAGAACTAAGGAGATGAGAGAGGAAGAACATAACAATACTTTCAGGAAATATAGATAGCAGAGTATAACCTTATACGTATTGATCAAAGGAGATGCAAAATGGAATCATTCACTTTTATAATAGATATAATTTCATAGACACAAAGTTCCCGAAATCATATTAACAAGAACACAAAGTTTCTTATCATGCAAAGATGGATGATTCACAAATTCGAACAAGGAAAGAAGGAATAACAGAGGAAGAAAGGGAAAAAAATTTGTATTGATTACTTTCAAATCTATTACATCTACAGAGTACCAGGATCTAACCCCGAACAATGACGTAGAGAACCCGCTAAATAACTTCCAAAAACGGTTACATTGGGTTACAAAAAATGATGAAATTGATTCAAGAAACCAATCTGAACTTCTCTAATTCCTCAGCCATTTCCATGCCTAGTGGAAAAACCAGATGCATCATATCACAGCCATTAACCTACTTTTACAACTTTGAATTTGAGCAGTCCACGTGGAAGAGATTTGTTGAAGCGGGCCTGGGGGCACCTTTTGCATTTTATGACTTTTAGAGATTGTGGCATTTTAGACATTTTGGTCCGCCCATCCACTTCTGATATAGGCCTGACACGTGGCTTTACTTGAGTGGTGACGGAGTCACGGCTCACTTTTACAATTTTAACTCTTTTCAAAGAAAAGCTCAAAAACTCAAAGTTCTCTACCGACCCACCTCCCCACTTTGACTTTTCAATGCGGGCTCAACATTTGACTTTATCCCTTGGCATGGAGTCGTGGATCATTTTATAACTTTAACCCTTTTGGAAATAAAACCAAAATTCCCAAATCTCCGATGGCCCACCTTCCCACTTTGACTTTTGATGCAGGCATCAACATTTGACTTTATCCCTTGGCATGAGCAGGGTTGTGCTTCTTTTATACTTTTAAGCCCTTCAAAAAAAAGCCTAAAATTCCTAAAGTTCCTCCGATGTCTTGCCTTTCCGCTTTGACCAAACATGGCCACGTGTCCCTTTGCGGGCCTGTTCTATATTTTTGTGTTTTGACTAAGTCCCTCTTTTGGTGAAGGCTTTATGTCTGACTCACACGTGGAGGCTTCCCACTCATTTGGAGACTCTGTTTGGACCTGACCTTTGGAGGTGCACCGATTGGACACGTGGAGAGCTAGCACATGTTTGGGACCTACTTTTGGATTCACCCCCTGAAAGAGAAAGGGACACATGGGGCTTTCCACCATCTCCTTTCCTTAGCCAATTCAACAGCCAATTCTGCCCCTTTTGACTTCTGTGGGATCCTAGACATGTGGAGAGTTGGCGCTTGTTTAGGGAACCACCTTTGGCTTTGACCCTTGAAGGTACCGATGAGACACGTGGCAAGTTCGATTTAGAATTTTTTGACACAAAGACCGATTTAAAATGAAGGATTACATCCAAATTTTTCAAGACTCTAACCATGTGGAGGGTTGGTGCTCATTTGGGGTCTGTCCCTTGAGTCTCACTTCTGAATTTGCACCGATGAGGCACGTGGAGGCTTCTACCGACCCTTTTATCGATTAAATGGTTGGCTCAAAACCTTAGACATGTGGACTGGCAAAGTTTGGGGTCTCTCTTTGGGCCGTGCCTTTTGATTCAACCTAACACTTCTAAAAACTTTGACCCTTTCTTCAATTTTCTTCATGTGTTGGATTTGGAATGTGGGCTCGCATGAATGAACCGAGCCCCTTCTGATTTTATTCTTTTGATCAATTTTTCTGGGGGAAAAAGTTGGGATAATAGGTACCAACTCAAAAATTTTGAAACTTGACTTGAAAAATGAGGGGAATTTTGAGGGTGACAACAGCTGGCTCTTTCTGGGGATGACTTGGCTTGGACAGAGGAACGAGGCAAGATCAAGAACCATAGAAAAAACTCTGGGAAAGAAGACCAGTGCCTTATCCATTGGGAAATAGAGTCAAAGGAAAAACCAATATAGAAGACAACACACACAAAATAGGAAAAGAAACAAACCAAAAAGGAAAGACCAAAAACAAAAACATTGTACACAATATACAGAAGGACTGCCTAGTCACCTAGGACTTGAACAACTTCAAATATTTCCCACTATAAGGAAGTGGGAGAGGAGATCCATCCATATAATCCAAATAGAAAGAATTTTCTCCAGCAAAGTGCCTGATTTTGAAAGGACCAAGCCAAAGAGAATCAAACTTACCATGGCTTCCTCGAGGTTCATGTCTTTTGTCCCACAGCAGAACAATGTCTCCCACTTGAAAATATTTGGGTCTAGCTTTCTTGTCAAACAAATATTTCACCTTCAGTTGATGAGCTGAGATTCTATCAAAAACTTGCAACCTATCTTCATCCAGCTTCTGGAGATACATGATCCTCTTGTCTAAGGAACTGGTAAAGCTTGAATCTTCAATAGCCTTCATTAAGTGCAAGGCTGGTAATTCCACTGTTACTGGCAGCTGAGCTTCAACACCATACACCACTTGAAATGGAGACATCCCAATTGCTCTTTTGGGTGTAATTCTATCTACCCAGAGAGCATCATAGAGTTTCTTGTGCCAATTCCTTTGAGAGTCATTGACAAGCTTCTGAACGATGGTTACCAAATTCTTATTTGTTGATTCTGCTTGTCCATTCCCTTGAGGATAATAATATGAAGAATGAGCAAGGGAAATTCCATAACCATAGCAAAAATCCATCATCTCAGAAGAAGAAAAATTGGAAGCATTATCAGTCACAATCTTGTTTGGTACCCCAAACCTTATCAAGATGTTCTCTTTGATGAAATTACACACCACCTCAGAAGTAGTGCTTTTGACTGGAATAGCCTCTACCCACTTTGTGAAGTAATCTGTAGCAGTTAGCATGTGAGTATGCCCAGCACTGGAAGGTGGATTAAGAGTTCCAATGAAATCCAATCCCCACTGTTGAAAAGGCTCATCAATCACTACTGGTTTTAGTGGTAAAGCAACCAACTTAGGTCTCCCAACAAAAGTCTGATAGGCTTCACACTTACCTACCCATTTTGATGCATCTCTGAACAATGTAGGCCAATAGTACCCAGCACGAAGGATTTTATGGGTAGTGACAACAGAAGAGAAATTCCCTCCACAAGCCTGATCATGAAAAGCTGAGAACAACTTCTTCTATTGCTCTTTGTCCACACATTTAAGGAATCTTCCATCTATGCCTCGCTTGAACAAAGCATTTTCCCATAATACATACTATGTAGACCTTAACTTAATAGCTCTCTTTTCCTTGGCACTCAAGTGGGATGGACACTCTCCATAAGTAAGAAAATGTGCAATACCAGCATACCATTCATCTGTTGAACTGAGGAAGAGGACAACATGAACATCAACTGCTTCTTTGGACAATTCTGCATCAGCTCCTTCAGCAATAAGCTCACATAAGCCTTTACCCCAGACTAGCTTAGTTGGCTTGATATCAAGGTCATATTCTTGGAATTTTTCTACCCAATTGCCTCTCTTAGTTCCAAACTCCTGTTGTGTAAGAATAGACTTGATGGTTGTATCAGGTACAAGCACAACAGAGTGAGAATTAAGAATATAAAAATGAAACTGCTTGACAACTTTGACCACTGCAAAAGCATGTTTCTCCATCATAGTATATTTCAATTCATGAGATTTCAGAACATAGCTCATGAATGCAATTGGAAGTTCATGATCCTCAGAATTTCTCTGAGTTAGCACAACAACCAAGGTACTCTCTGTAGCATAGCAATAGATGATAAAATCCTTGCTGAAATCAGGACATGCTAAGATGGGAGTCTTAGCAATGGCTTTCTTGATACCTTCAAATGCTTCTTTACCTTCGAAGTCCAACCAAAGTTTTTCTTTCCTTTCATCATGTGAGCAATGCTCATAGTCAGTTCTGTAAAATCAGGAATGAATCTCCTCAGGAAGTTTATCTTACCAAAGAAAGAGTGAACACCCTTTTTGCTTATGGGAAGAGGAATCTGCTGGATTGCTTGAACTCTTTCTGGATCTATCTTGATTCCTTCTTTGGAGACAATATGCCCCAGGTAACTTTCCTTCAGTAACACAAAAGACAAACTTCTTAGGATTGAGAGAAACTCCATGTTCTCTGCATTTCTGGAGGACTGCTTCAAGATGTTGAAAGTGATCTGCCCTTGTTTTGGAGAAAACAGTCAAATCATCAAGGTACACAACAATACACTTTCCCTTTAGACTTCCAAAATCCAAGTCCATTTCCCTCTGAAAGGTGGCACCAGCATTGATAAGACCAAAAGGCATTCTCTTGTAGGCAAAGGTGCCCCAAGGAGTAGTAAAAGTAGTTTTGTGTTGATCTGGGGTACTGACTTCCACTTGATTGTATCTAGAGAATCCATCAAGCATAGGCAACATCTCAGAGCCTGTGACAGTTTGCAAAACATGATCCATCATGGGGAGAGGATAGTTGTCTTTCAGAGAGGCCTGATTCAAATTCCTGAAATCCACACAGATGTGAATCTCACCATTCTTCTTCCTGACAGGCACAATGTTGGCAATCCATGTTGAATGATGTATAGGGAAAATAATCTTTTCCTTTAGTAACTTCTGGATCTCTTGAAAAATAGTGCCAGCAACCTTGGGATTGTATTGCCTTTGTTTCTGCTTGAAAGGTTTGATCCCAGGTTTCAGAGGGATAAAGTGTTGCATTTCCTTTGGTTGAAAAGCCTTGAGATCATCATATGAATAGGCAAGAACATCAACATACCTTTTTAATAGATTTACTACTTTCTTCTTCTCTTCTTGAGTGCAACATTTTCCAATGTTCACCATCTTGGGTTCCTCATGACTTCCAATATTAACCTTTTCACATTCAACAGACTGTCGAGCTCCTTGGGAAGCTTTAGACTTAATGTACCTATCATGCTTATCAAACAGATCTTCCAAACTCACCAGCCCTTTAGGGATCTTGTTACCTTTCAATTTGATGCAGCCATCTTGATCCATCTCTTCCTTGATATCTCCTACATTAGAGGATACACACTCTCTAGGAAAAGTCTCACTTCCTTCAAAATATAATTGATCAAAATTACCCTTAAGCTCCAAGAAAGAGAGAAAATGTTGATCATCATTGAAAACCTGCCAGTTGTTTGCATTATCTGGTACACTGGGCCTATGAATCATTTCAATGGTAAATTTCTCCTGAGAGAAATCTGGGTGAGGAATCAACAAAGATCCTGAGACAACTAGAGAATCAGCTCTAGTGTTCTTTCTCTTGGCACAACTTCAATGGAGAAAGCATCAAGAAACTCAATGGAATCCCAGACAAGATTTCTATAATGCTTCAATCTCCTATTCTTCACTTGAAAAAGATCTCTGACTTGTTTCACAATCAGCTCTGCATCTCCATGAGCACAAAGATTCTTCACTCCCATTTCTTTTTCCATGTTCAATCCAAGTATGAGTGCCTCATATTCAGTTGTATTGTTTGTATTTTCAAAACAAAGCTTGAATGAAAAAGGATGAATCTTCCCTTCTGGAGAGGTTAGCACCACACCAGCCCCAGAACCAGCTGAAGAGTACTTCCATCAAACTCCATAGTCCAAATGCCATTGGGATCATGAATCACTCCCTTAGGAAGTTTTTCCTCATCTTGTGACATGATCATGTAGTTACCATGCCCTATATCTTCATAGAGTATCTGTGCTTTTGGATCATCAGTCTTTTGCACAATGTATTCAGTCTGTTTCTCAGGTAGCAACTTCTTCATTTTTCCATTGACTGGGATCAAAGCATGTGACCAATCCATCTGAATTTCACCTCCTACCTCCTTACAGAAATTTCTACTCAGCAACATCCCATATGAGGGAGGAATATCAACAACCAAAATAGTGGCTAAGACCCTTTTCTCTGGAAAAGCAACAAAAGCTACTTGTGCATCTTTAATTCTTCCAACCAAAGGCACTTTTCTACTCTCCATGGAATAGTAGGAACCAAAGGCACATGTTAGAGTCAGGCCCAAAGCATGAGCTACTTTTGCAGGCATTACATTGTCTGATGCTCCTGAGTCTATAACACAATTACTGAGTTTATGGCCAGCTATGAGAAGAGTCACATAGAATGGTTCAATTTTCTCATTAGGGGAAGTGACTGCAGCCACAAGGCTTGGTTGAGGTGAGGAAGAGGGAGTGGGAAAAATACCTTTAGAAGTATTGGATGAGGCTTTGGATTTGGAATTGACAAAGTTTACCATTTTAGCAAAAGCTTTTGGATGGGTTTGGTAAAACTCTGCCTCTGAAATTTGGATTTTGGTCTTTTTGAGGTGATCAATGATATCAAAAGATCCAGAGGTGGATGGGGAATCATTGCTAGGAACTTGAGAGACTTTTGATTTATCAATTTTAGGATTTGAAGGACAAAGAAGTTTTGGAAACAGAAGTAGAAGGAGGAGGATTAACATTACTCACCTTTTGTGTGGAGGCAGTGGGAATAGGAGCTCCTCTTCTTGCAACCACTGGAATAGTTATAGGAAACTCCTTGGATTTCTTAGCAGGCTGCACCACTTTTTCTTTTTGTTCATTTTCTCCCAAGTCATAACAACATATGACTCACTATTCATATCTGCCACTCTTTCATCATATTCATCTTCATCATCCATACCTTCAGTGGTGAGGAAATGAACTTGAGATCCACCAAGCTCCTCCAGTTCTTCATCAACCTCTTCTTCTGGTTCTTCATAGAGTTCATTAAACTCCTCATCATCAGGTTCTTGAACTTCACAAGTTGCATTGACTGGAACCTTGATGGGTGGGCCTTCAATAGCCAATCTAGTCTAAGAAGAAGGCAAATGGTTCCTGGGCTGAAAATTCTTCCTTGGAATATCTTGGTAAGGAGTATGTTGAGCCAATTGTTTCTTGATAGCAATGAGATCATTTGCAAGCTTCTGTACTAACTGATCAGAATTGGCTCTAGGGGAAGAGGAAGAAGAAGATGCTTTAGATTTGGAGGATTCTCTTTTCAGTTTACCAGACATGATTAAATCATCCTCAACACTGATAGCTAACTGTTGATCAACATCCAGAGTTGCAAGGTTAGCTCTCCTTAGTGCATAACTCACTTCAGGTAACTGGGCATTGAGGAAGAAGAACTTTTGGATTTGATCCACAGGATGAGTGTTCTGTGGAATTTTATGAATTAGCTTGTTGAATTTGGCCACAAATTCTCTCATGGGCTCGAATGGTTCCTTCTTGATATGAGAGATTTGAGCTAATAGAGCATGCACATCTTCAGTAGGTTTGAAACATTACTCAAACTGAGTTTTCATGGTATTCCAATTAGTGATCGACCCAACAGGAAGATGATAAAACCAATCAGCAACATTGTCCTGCAATGTCTCCACAAAAATCCTGACAGAGACATCTTCATGTTCAACCCCAAGAATCCCACATGCAACAATGAAGGCTGCAATGTGTTCATCTAGATGAACCTTCCCATCACCCCAGAATTTGGGAAAACTTTTCCTGTTACCCCTAGGTAACTCATGCAATGGCTGAGGAAGAGCAAGAGGCCCAACCTATTGTCCCCAAGGCAAAGGGGCTGCCATCTTTGGAAAAATTGACTGAAGGGGAACTGAAACACCAACAAGTATCAAAGCACGAAGATTAGGACTGAGTTGTTCTTGAGGAATGCTATTCTTGGAATTTATGTCTTTAACAGGAGGTGTGCTTGTAGAACGAGTTCCTCTGTTCCTTCTTGCTGGAAGAAGAGAAAAGTTTTGTTGTTCCAGAAGTTGAAAATGGGAATCTTCTATTCCGAGAGCCTTTTTACCATGAGTATATCTTAGAGTCACCAGATCAAAAATGATCTTGAAGTTGTTATTTTAGAAAGGGATACATTTGAAATGAAATCCCTAGTAGAGTCACCAAAAACTATTGGGTTTTAAAATGGTACTTTAACAAACCACAGTCAGGGGACAACAAGTCCCTCCTCTTTAATGGGAGAGGTTCCCTTATTGAAAGCAAGAAGCAAAACTTATATACAAATGTACAACTTTCAAAGTGTGGATTCCTGATACTTTGAAATGTTTTATGCCCAAATATCATCAATACGAAAGAATGGAAGAACTAAGGAGATGAGAGAGGAAGAACATAACAATACTTTCAGGAAATATAGATAGCAGAGTATAACCTTATACGTATTGAGCAAAGGAGATGCAAAATGGAATCATTCACTTTCATAACAGATATAATTCCACAGACACAAAGTTCCCAAAATCATATAAACAAGAACACAAAGTTTCTTATCATAAAAGATGGATGATTCACAAATTTGAACAAGGAAAGAAGGAATAGCAGAGGAAGAAAGGGAAAAAATTATGTATTGATTACTTTTGAATCTATTACATCTACAGAGTACCAGGATCCAACCCCGAACAATGGCATAGAGAACCCGCTAAATAGCTTCCAAAAATGGTTACATTCGGTTACAAAAAATGATGAAACTGATTCAAGAAACTGATGTCTGAACTTCTCTAATGCCTCGGCTATTTCCATGCCTGGCGGAAAAACTAGATGCATCATATCACAACCGTTAACCCACTTTTACAACTTTGAATTTGAGTCATCCACGTGGAAGAGATTTGCTGAAGCGGGCCTGGGGGCGCCTTTTGCATTTTATGATTTTGTAGAGATTTTGTGCATTTTAGACATTTTGGTCCACCCATCCACTTCTGATATAGGCCTGACACGTGGCTTTACTTGAGTGGGGATGGAGTCGCAGGCTCACTTTTACAATTTTAACTCTTTTCAACAAAATCTCAAAAACTCAAAGTTCTCCGCCGACCCGCCTCTCCACTTTGAATTTTCAACGCGGGCTCAAGATTTGACTTTATCCCTTGGCATGAGAGGTCATCACTTTATAACTTTAACGCCCTTTTGGAAATAAAACCAAAATTCCCAAATTGCTCCGATGGCCCACCTTCCGCTTTGAATTTTCAAAGCATCAAAACACAAAAAGGGTTGTGCCACTTTTATACTTTTACGCTTTTTAAAACAAAAGCCTAAAGTTCCTCTCTGCGACCACTTGCTTTGACCTGAAACATGGCCACGTGTCCCTTTGTGGGCATGTTCTATATTTTTGTGTTTTGACTAAGTCCCTCTGTTTGGCGAAGGCTTTATGTCTGACCTGAGACACGTGGAGGCTTCCCACTCATTTGGAGACTCTATTTGGACCTGACCTTCAGAGGTGCACCGATTGGACACATGGAGAGCTGGTGCACGTTTGGGACCTGCTTTTGGATTCGCCCCCTGAAAGAGCACTGAAGGGACACATGGGGCTTTCCACTGGTTCTCCTTTCCTTAGCCGATTCAACGGCCGATTCTACCCCTTTTGACTTCTGTGGGACCCTAGACACATGGAGAATGGCGCTTGTTTGGGGAACCGTCCCTTGGCTTCACTTTGAAGGTGTGTCGATGAGACACGTGGCGTGCCGTCCACTGGCCCTTTAGAATTTTCAATTAAACGACCGATTTAACTTTTTGAGGCTCTTGACCACGTGGAGGGCTAAAAAGTGCTCATTTGGGGTCTGAAGATCCATTGGGTCTCACTTCTAAAGTTGCGCCGATGAGGGACATGGAGGCTTCCACCGACCCTCTTATACTTAGTCGATTAAAAGGCTGGCTCTGTCCCTTCATTGTTGGATTTGGAATGTGGGCTCACATGACTGAACCACCCCTTCTGATTTTCTTCTGTGTGGGGTCGTGTTTGATCAATTTTTCTAGGGGGCAAAATTGGGATAACAGGCACCAACTCAAAATTTTCGAAACTTGACTTGAAAAATGAGGGAATTTCGAGGGTGACAACCTTGATATGTCAACTAGGTAAGGTGGAAGTGAGTTGGAGATGAGGTGGAAATGGATAAGTGGATGATTTATTTAATTATTGTGATATTAGATTAGCTAATAAAGTTAGCTAATGGGGTGAGGGGTGTATAATGAGAGTGATAGGATTAATTAATTAATCCTATGAGTGGGGTATGAGTGTAATAAGGTCCAAATACTCTTTATGAATATTGTGATGTGTAATGGGTATTTTAGGGTGTCTACAACAACCCAATATTGATTTTAATGAGACTTTTGCATTGGTGGCAAGGCTAGACACAATCATGACTATCTTAACCATAACAAAAAGAATAGAAAATACATCAAATGGATGTCAAATCGACATTCTTGAATGAATTTTTAGAAGAAGTGTATGCGCAACAAACATCGGGTTATGAAGTGTATGGACATGAAGAGAAAATGTCTAGATTCAATAAATAACTTCATGGGCTTAAGCAAGTGCCAAGAGATCGATACAATTGTATTGACTCATGCTTGATAAGTAATGGTTTCAGCAGAAGCAGTATTGAGCCCACATTGTACATAAAAATGAATTCTCAAGGCCAAATTTTGATTATATGTTTATATGTTGATGATCTAATTTTCACATGCAATCTGTCAGTTGACTTATTCCAGTTTGCAATGAAAAGGGAGTTTGAAATGACATATCTAGGCGTTATGAAATATTTTCTTAGCATCAAAGTCAATAAGTTAAAGGATGGCATTTTTATATGTCAAACTAAGTATGAAAATGATGTCTTGAAAAGGTTCAATATGTTAAACAACAATCCGACACCAAAATTAATTTTCATAGGAACCAAATTGAGCAAAGATGATAAGGGATTCATTGTTGATCTAACCTTATACAAAATACTTGTTGAAAGTTTGATGTACTTGACAATGACAATTCCTGATATTATGTATGGAGTTAGTCTTATATGAGGTTCATTGAGTCACCAAATGACTCACATTAGCAATATGGAAAATGAATTCTCATACATGTAGTTGGAACAATTGGATATAAAAATCTATATGAACCATGTTATGATTTTACATTAATTGGATATACTGACATTAATTTTACGAGTAGCACAGATGATTGGAAGAGCACTTCCAGATATGTTTTTCATTTTAGATCAAACGTAGTGTCATGGGCATCGAAGAAGAAGCCCATCATTGCCATTTCATTAGCTAAAGCAGAGGATGTGTCAGTCACATCCACAAAATGTCAACGAATGTATATGTGCAAAATGTTGTCACATCTGTTACATGATTAAGAAGAGGCAACACAATTTATTTGTGATAACTCAACGATTACACTGTCAAAGAATCATGTTTTCCAAAAGAAAAACAAGCATATTGATGCTAAGTATCATTTCATCAAAGAACTCATAAACAACGATGAAATATATCTTGAATTTTGTAAATCTAAAGATCAGTTTGCCGATATTTTCACTAAGGCATTGTCAAAAGACAATTTTAAATTTCTTAGAGATTGTCTAGGTGTTGTAGATATAGGTGGCCAAGATTAAGGGGAAATGTTGGAAAATGTGGTAATCTCTCCCCCGTGCCCACTTTTATTCTTGACAGCTTGCAAACAACTTGTAACTTTTAATTTGTAAATGGAGGGATAATTTTGTAACTAATATTGATAGATCTAGTATCAAGGAGAATATTTTGTAATTAATTCAAGCCCCTCCAAATCCCTATGCAAAATAGAATTTATTGTATTTAGGAAACTTGTAGAAGCCCCGAGAATTTGCCATATTTCTTGAAAGCCTCTATAAATAAGAGGTCGTTGTATGCATTTTGGAAGTTAATGAAAAAAGCATCGAAGTGTTGTCAAATTTTAGTTTGAAGTGTTATTTTGAGCTTGTGCATTTTTGATTTCGTCTACATTATCTAAATGTGCTTGTTTTACTTAGTTTGTTGAGAACACACCCTCAAAAAGGTTCCACAACCTCTTCAACCCTTCATCTTCTAACCAATTTATATGCAACCCAAAAGTCATACAACATTCGGTCTGCAATGACACTAAAGCCTCCTTTTGTACTGCTATTATTAGACCTTGCTAATGATGTTCCAAATAAACAACTAACTCTTTAATTGATAAGACCCAAAGGTGATCAAGTAGGAACTAACCATTAGTTTAAGGAAGGTTTGATAAAATGATTTAAGTCCATCTCAAGAAAATATATAAAGAGCAACCGTAAGTATAATAATGTTGCCATTAAAAAAATATATCCTTTCCAATTTTTCCATTAATACTACCACAGTACAAAAAATGCGACTTCTTCAATACAAATCAGAATTCAAAAATTTCAATTTTTGGAAGACTGATTTTGTGATCCACTAGACCCAAAATTTGTATTTGGTGATCATTTCATGTAATGAGAAGTTTTACAATGATCAACGTGTTTTTAAGGTGAAGTTTCAACATTAAATAGCCTTATTTATTATAGATGGGCATAAATTAAATCCCAGTCATGAATGGTATTTCTAGAATGATTATTGACCTCTTACTAAACTTATATATGTTTTCAGTGGTAAAATCAGATTGAATAACATTTTTAGTTATTACTAAAGCCATGGTTAAATAAATACACTCCAGCAATGTGTAGAAATTACAACATGATCAACAGGTTCCACTTTCTTGGGAAAACTATTGAGTATGGGGCTAGATTTCACAAAAGTAATCATCCATTTCTCACTACAAATATCTTAGTACACGATTCATTCAAACAAACTAAATTAAATATAGATTTCTTTAAAAAGTCTCTTCATGAGTATAGTTACAGAAGGTTTCTCCTTCTTTAAATTCGAAACATTCTTTTTTCCATAGGAAAGTAAGACCACAATTCTACCAAATAGCCGTTGGCCTATTGGTAAAGTTGTTTGGCTCACAAAGAGTCTGCCAGGGTTCAATTCTTGTTGAGGATAAAGACCCAAAGATACTGTGATAAGGGATGAGGCTGGGATTGTGCCCTGTGCAAAAAACAGTTTACATAAAAAAAACAATAATCAGAAATCAACTTCTCATTTTTATTTTTAAATGTCCGATACATTCTTTCACTATTCTATCACTGCCTTCAAATTTCAAATTACAACATCACAGATTTTAACACCTAAAGATTTTCCTTTCTTCGTCCTACAAAACTTTGTTAAGTCTGCAACCCTTTTCTTAGCAAGAGGTGCCATAAGCGTTAAATATTCCAAGCAAATCAAAAGCATGATCATATATTATGCCATTAGATAAATTAGCCATTTATTCTAATGCCCTAGTTCTCAAGGTCGATGGGGTCCAATCCAAATCTTATCAAAAAGTAACCTAAAAGCTCTCAAGTCCACCTAGCTAGTCCACACAATCAATCAGTACTCATTAACATGCAGTACATGAATTCTTGTATTTGGTTCAGTTTACAAGAGCTAAACACAATATAATTAAAAAACAATGAAAGCACTCAATATATTATTCATGCAAATCCAATAATAAGAGAGATTGCATGTTTATAGCCTTTCCATTTCTTATAACCAAGGAGATGAGGCTTATCAAAAGAATGCCAAAAATTTCTCAACTCCTAATATCTCTCAGTCACTTATCTACGTGAGGCGTTTCATAAACTCTTATTTACACTTAAATCATATTAATATTATTTTACTAATTAACTAAATATCACACTCAACTAACTATTGCAACACCATGGGAACACTAATTTCCTGAAATGTTCCCAAATAAAATGTGGACTATTAATAAGATATTCATATAGAACAAACACAAATCATACACTTGGAATCCATAGTGCTAGATGTTAGTCCATAATATTTTGTCCAAACTCTCAAAACTATTGCAACTATGAGTTCTAATGATTGTTAATAACTCACAAATTATGCCCTACCAAGGTTTCACAAAGATCTTGCAATCAGTGCGTAAGAAAACATGATAATAAGGCCAAACAAGAGTCTCTTAATTCCTCAAATCACTTTGAAATTGGGTAGTGCTCACCACACATTGCTCACCTTAGACAACATATGACAATGCTATCAATCTACATAAGACCACACCAATTATTTTCCAAAGACAAGAAACTAATGAGTAACAAGAGTTTATTATCATACAAAATATGCATTTGAGATTCATATATATTAAGATCTCACAACCTAAATAACTCAAGACAGAGTAGTAATTACTTGGTTAATCCCATTAACTCATGAACAAACACTTACATGCTAGTGAGATCGCCGTACAAGTATCATCAAATACTAGTTAAGTTGAGGTGATGAGAACTATTATTGAGTCTTTTATCATTCCTAATACTAGTTCATTTGAATCTATATCAAGGTCAGTCATGTTTCCCTAACCTTACACAACAACAATCACCTTTTAGGGTTTCCATAAGTTTGTTGATGGGCATATGGGTGTTAAATTGGGGATAGGCCCGAAGGGGTGTTCCAATGTGTGGCTTGATTACTAGTGTCCATGCCCACCTTCAGCTACAATGTTTAGAAAGTTCCATAATCAAGGTTCATGTGTTTCTTGGCCTAATCCTCTACCTAAAAAACCTCAAAAAGGTTGCTCCCACAAAGTGTGCCAGTTTCTCTCCTATGTTTTATAATGTAAATGAGCCATTTTGTTATAAAGTTCATATTCTATGCAGTATTGGGTTTGAATAAATTGCTCTACCAACTATTAAGTTCAATGTATCTAAACATGCTAGGTTCTCACTAGTAGCTTTCTTTTGAAATATCCCCTTCTCCAAATTAACAGGTTGAAGACCTTTAGCCTATTTTATTTTCCAATGGCTAAAGGGTAAAACATAAAGGAAACTTATCCTATGAAAGTAATTTTAGTGCATGATGAATTTTTATAACCACTTAAAGTATTTATTAGTGATAAAATAATAAAAGAAAAAGTCACCTTATTTTTTATTTTCCCTAGTGAAAATATTAAATAAAGCAAAGGGAAAATATTAAATAAAGTGAAGAACGCCGATTGCACCTTTGTGTGGGCAAATATGCCAAGAGAAATTATAAAAGGAAATCAACACACTTGGAGAAGGCATCCTTTTACATCTTTTGATATCTAAATTTTGGTTTAAGCTGATTGCTTTCCAATTTCACATTGAAGGATGAAAACACTTTACTGTAATTGCATTAGAGGACGAAAACCCTCTATTGTCAAGGTCGAAGAACGAAACCTCTTCATATTTTGTGTGAGGAAGCTTTATTCAAGGGTTTCTATCGACCTTAAAGGAGTATTTCAAAATTTCAACAGTGATTGAAGACCCAATATTGCAGATTTGAGTCATTTCCAGCTAGGGTTTAAAGACACAAGTGTTGGGGCATATTTCTACCTTTAGATTCAGCCATATCTAAGGTTGTCTACACCCTTGTGGGTGGATTTTGACACATTCTAGGGCACGGTTGTCCTGGATCTCATCGCCAACATCTTTGTCATAATTTTGGAGGCCATATTTAGTTTTGTTTTAGTGAATTTGGGCTTGGGGTCACTCTTTTCCAGCCATTTCTGTAAGCTAATTTTCTGCAGACTTTTAATAAATTTTGAGCATTTATTTTGTGTCCAAAAATGATATATTTTGTTATTCATACATGCATAATTCATTTTGATTATTTTGGCTATGATTTGGTTAAGTTTATATCAGATTTGAAGGTTGTTCATCTCTAGGTCAAGTCACACTTTCTTGCATAATTTCAGATTTGCATTGTTTTTCATCAAATATCTCTATCAGTAGCTGCTATAAATCAGATTTGCAGGTGTTCCTTTTGGGGGAAAAAATTATCCCATTTGGGACATTACAATGGTATTAGAGCAATGATTTTCCCAACTTGTGAAGGAGGAAATCATATATGAATGCAATCAATAAAATCACCCATAGTTCATCAGAGAAGGAATTCAACTCCAAAGAAATGAACTATGGATGAACATGATTAGAGATCTCCTCCTACAGATGAACTCAACTATATGCATGAGGTAATCTCAAGGAGTTAAAGAGAATTACAACAGACAATAGGGGAATCTCATAGAGAAATATGTGATGCATTAACAAGGTCGATCACGGACTTGACTTAAGTTCTACAAGGACGTAATATATCTGGCAACCATGGAACAACTAACAATGGTGAAGGAAGCTCATCAGAACCAAAAAAGACATCCTTCAAGCCATCTCAATTATTTAGGGCCAAGTTTCTCCAAAAAGAGGAACCGCCAATTGAGCTAGATCCTCCAAATGATGTTGATGACATATAGGCATGGGGTGAAGAGTATGCAAACCTCAATTTCAGAGTAAGAGAGATGCTATCTTTCAAGGATTATTGTCAAGTGAAGAATAAAAAGGGCACAAGAATGAATAGAAAAATTCAATAGGTGCAACCAAGAATATATATACAACAAAGATTGGGTAAAAAATTTATATTTTCAGTGTTTATGCCTTTATAATAATCTCTAAATAGTTTAGGAAAAGTTTTATTTCTTCATATACCTTCTTTTTACCCCAAGTGCGCCAGCGTATCACCCAACATACGTTGGGCACTCACCCAAGGCGCGCAGGGCGCTGAGCCCCTCCTTTATGTGAGCCTTGTGAGAGTGTTCTGCCATTGATGGAGAATGAGTTGTAAGAATGGAAATATAGACATTCACTCAAAAATAGAAGATACATATAAGAGATCTATGCACAAATGCATCATAAATGGGAATGAACATTGTAAATAAGCATAATGAAACTAGATCTGACTCAGAATAATATGAAGAACACAAGGGTTTACACTTAAGAACATGAATAACCAGAATCACACACATATATTGATTTATAAACATTTATAGTGGCCTCATTACATCATAAGGGTCATACATACCGAATACATCAAGGAATATTATCTTAAACCCTACAAAAATACTCTGCAGAGAGAGTTCTTAGCTATTCTACCCATTACAACCCTTGTTCAGACCCAAACCCATGCATATATGCTTAATGACATCCTTGCAAGTATTCCTGCAGCACCTTGTTACTACTCAATACCCTCTTTAACCCTACTAGCATTCTAACAACACTTTATTATCCTTCTCTCCATCCTCTATTTCAGACCCAAGCACTCCTTTAAATAGGATCTGGATGCACCACCTTGGTTTCCTTCATGAACAGATCACATGCCAAGTGGAAGTGTGGTCCTCCATGGTCGAATGCCTATGCCAACTTGCAAATGCCTCCACTACCTGTAATGATCATCTTGGGAATATTCCTTACATGAAATATTCTTTTCTTGACCTCCAAGGCTCTAGGATGGCACCTTATCCATTTGTCATGCCTACTCGGGATTTTCACGTGTTTCTCCCGCGACAACTTCTTCAAAATATGTCTAAGTCTCCAAACCTCCCTCCTCCCACGCACGTCAATCTCTTCTCCCACGTGCCTTTCCCTTGCGTGCTTTTTCCTGAGCGCCTTCCTTCTTTACTACCTCCCACGTGTGCTGACTTCTTCCTTGGGACTTAGTCAATTCAGGGCCCAACATTACCCCACACTACACATGTTGTCCATCCTCGGAAACACTCTGCCCTTCCACCAAAGAATAAAGAATAGAGGAAATGAAAGAATCTGTGATTGAATAAAGAATGGAAGAATCCTGTTACTGCTGCATGAGAAGTGGGAAATATTTCTTCATGGGGGCTTCAATCTTAACCCAAACATCCACCTCATTCTGTGCCTATTGAAGTAAGTTACCCACCATCACGCTAACCTCATCAAAACTCATCTCATCCCCCTTAGCCTTCAGTGTATCTTCAATGCTTTCCATCTGCTTGCTAAGGTCTCCCAGCATGTCCATCCTATGAGTGACTTGGGGGTACAACTCTTTCAGTTTATTTTTAATCAAAACCCTTAAGGTTTTGATCACCTCTGATTTCTTCTCTACCTCGGCCAAGATCCTGTCCCGCTCCACCCTATTGCCCTTATTTTTCTCTTGAAATTATTTCAGATCCGCTTCATGGCTGGCAACTAATATGCTTACTACTCTGTCCCTGTCACCACAGTTGTCATATACAACTTCTACCATTTGCGCCATGGTCTTCACTAAGGCAAGGATCTCGGAGTACCGAGTTAGTATCTCCCCAGTCTTCAACTTCTCTTCCTTCTTCTGGCACGCCATTACTTCTTCCATTGATTCTAATGCAAGTGGTTTCCTTTCCATGGTGAGTATGCACATTAAGTCTTCCAAGCAATGCAAGGTTGACTTGTATTTTTGTTCAGGAGGGGCCATAGGTCTGGGTGCTTCAAGATAATGGCATCTGAAATGGCCTCTATCTTCTTGTGGACTTCGCGCACCTTCACCTTTTCATCCCTCAACTCACGCCTTAACTGTGCATTGATCAAATCCTTTTGCTTTATCTCCCTATCCCTCTCAATGATCTCCTCATTCTTCTTTCAAGTTCCTCCTCCAAGGCTCTTATTCTATCATTTCTCCCAAAAAGTCTTGCCTCCACTTCTACCGACACTTTGTTGAGCGCGTTGCAAACTTGCTTATCTGATAGTTGTTGGGCATTTACAAGAGGGTTCATTCCTTTGGCACCTGGTGCCTTCATCAATGCATCTTATTTACCTCGAATTCGGGCTCATCAACGTGGGACTCAAAATCCCAGGATACATTTTCCTTGTGCATGTGGTACACACTCTCTTCATCAAAAGACGACCAAGCTAGGAGTTGGTATGTGGGCACTGTACTCTGGAACCGCGTGTGCAAGACTTTGTTTGGATCATTATTATAGGTCATGGCATGTTCCTGCATTGCTACTATGCCCTTTCCACCTATGTGCGCTGCCTTGGGGAAACTAACTGCTAAGTTGGGGTCTCCACCCATACTTCCATACTCCTTCCCTACACTTACACTACCTTTCGTTTCCTTCAACACTTCATCAGAGCTTCACTCTACCTCGTGCTCCACTAACTGTTGTATAATTCCCGCCACCTCCTTCTCTACAATATCATCTATCTGTTCCTTGGTAGGGGTCGGGGTCTTATGACCTTGCATATTTACTTCCTCACTTCCTCCCTTGGCATGGGAAACTTCTTCATACTCATTCCTCTCTTCATCCCCTTCTTCATCATACTCGTGTACATCGTACACAGGAGGATTCTGAGCTTCCTCACACTCTTCATTGTCTTCAGTTTCATCTCCTTTCACCCTCTCCATCTCCTCTGAGTTTGGACCTTTCGCCACCCTTTTCTTTTTCTTCAGTGGTGACTCCAACACATGGAACTCCTTCTCGAGTGACTTTTCTCTCCTAAGAGACTCTTCTTTCTTTGGTGACTCCTTCCTGGGAGACTTCTTCTCTTGAACGTAGGTGCTTGTACCCACACCTGACTCTTGCGCCCCTACGGTTTGCACTGTATGCGTGCTTGGCACCTTTTCTGTAGGAGTCTCTTCTCATTCTCTCTTCTTAATTACTACTTTCTTCTTTCTCCCGGTGGGGTCTTCTAGGATAGAGACTTCATCCTCAACATAAGCGCCCTTCTCAAACTTGGGCCTTAGCCACACATACACCCTTGCCGCCGTCCTACCTGCAATAGGAAATGTCACCGGTTTTATCATGTGTACATCATGAGATACGTACTTCTCTACATATGCACACTTCTTGGGATACACCAAGGTCTGACGCATCTTCGCGGTGATCTTGATCTACAACACTTAGATCAAATCTAAGTTTCTTCACCTCCTTAAACCTATTTACCACGCCTTGAAAATACTACGCTGTGAAGGAGAAGGGTAATTTACACCAAGGACCCTTGGTGCCATCTGTCAAGGTAAACTTACCAATACAAAAATGTTGGTATATGGTGAATTCAAATTCTCCATCCACTAGTGAAGGCAACTGTTCTAGTATCCTCCATTTAGCTCCGAATGCATCGTGTATCCATTTATACTAGTTCTCCAAGTGCACACTTTGTTAGCAGCCATCATGGTGTCACAAGTATAAACTTCAAACCTCTTCATGGGAGAGGGGTTCTCATCTAAGTACTCCCAAACAAACTTATCTAGCCCATCGGGCACTCCAATCTCTGAAAAGACAATGGTAAGGAGGACATTACCAAACATGATCTTCTCCCCATCACATGCACGCATCAATAATCTCCTCCGCAATAAAAGTTGAGAGGTTGTAAATGGTGCCCTCTGAGATCTTGCGACAGACATTCAACCAACCTTTGTTTATCTGCGTCCATCTCTCCTACCCATTCAACTTTGTCACCAAGTGTGCGGCCATCCTCATAACAGGGTCGGTGATTGCAGTGATGTCAAAGTATGGCAAACCCTTCTTATAGTCATACGCCTCAACAGTCTTCTTAATGGCCTCCTTGTCACACAAGTCATCATCTAACAACTCTCCTTCGCAGATCAAGCTAGTGAACTTGGAAATCAACTGAGGAGTTATGCACATTCTTTTTCCTATGAAGTAAAAGTGATCCTCATGCACGCACAACATCAACCACTGGTATAGTCGCTCAGGTTTTCCAAAATAGGGCAACTCATAAAGTTGCAGAAGCCCAACCTTTTCTAACTTCACTTTTACTTCATCATCATAGATGGGTTTCCCATCTGGAGTCCTCTTCTCCATTGGGAAAACCAACTCCAGGGTCATCTCCTTTTCTGTGGTGCTCGTGCGATGATTGTAATCACTCACGGCCATCTTCCTTATATGTGACACCCACTCTTTCCCTAGCAGCACACCATCTGGGTACTGCATCTCTACATACCATTCTTCATTGAAACTGGTGGAAACAATCGGTTTTCCTTTTCCCTTGCCCTTTCCCTTCTTTAGTGAAGTGGTCATCCTTTCCTTAGTGACATTTTTCTCTTCCTTATTCCTCTATAGTTTCTCCCTTGCATCAAGTTCTATTACTTCTCAAACCCTCATCTCTACTTCTATGAAATTTCCATAAAAACCCATGCCCTAGCTTGTAAACCCTAACCTAGAGCACTTCCTTTCCACAAGACAGTGTATCCACCCATGGGAACCCACAAAAAAACTCCTCTACATACACCCGTGTACTATGCTCCAACACTAGTTCACAAGTCCTTCAATTTATTCAAATTTGCACACTCCTCTTCGCACTTCTTCACAAGAATCACCTTAAAATGCAAGAACTTCTTCATAACAAAACGCAAGGTAAAATAATAACTCACCTCGACCTTCTATTTATAACTTTTTGCTTTTCCCGCATAGAATCTGATGTCACCTACCAATGTACAAATGCATTAAAGTTGGATTTTTCCAACAACATTCCTCCGCACATTTTTCCCAGTGCTTTCCCTTCACGCACAAACTCATGCAAAAATTTTCCGCAACCTTCTGGCGCGTAAGACTTATTTGATAGCAGACTATCTCACGCACACTCCCCATGCCGAAGTATGTTAACCTCTGCGTCCTTTACCAAGTTCTTGACTTCGCCTACCTCTTGTTGCTCCTGTACTTCCTACCCTTGTATGTGCTTTCTCAAAGCCTTTTGACACCAATCTTCTCTAATGATCACCTCTGCTACGCATGCTCTTTTGATCCTATGCACCTTTGACTTTACAACCCAGGCAACCACATCAACATTGCTCCAGGAACTTCCTCCAACTCTTACCATGTCCTACTCGCTTCCCCTTCATGTTCCACCCCACACTAAAAATATGTGTGGTCCTCTGCGCATAACACCTTGATGATGTAATTAGCCACCGACACACACACACCCCAAAAAAACCAAAAGGAACAAAGAAACGAGAAAGGGAAACACAAAGAAAGGAAATTGCATTAAGGGAAATCCTAAGCTAACTGGAAATACTGCCTTATTTACAAACACCCAAAAGCCTTATTTATAGTAGGGCTTCAACCTACTTCCATTGAAATACCCAGGAAGTCACGTTCCATCTAGTGCCTATAGCTGGCAAGCACCTGAATCAAGTATATGGGTAATATAATACAGGTCCCAACCAATGGACCTTGAGCTTCCCAGGATGGCACAGAAACTTAGAATCATAAAGTAAAACCATCTGCCCAACCTCAAATTGTTTATTCTTTATGTGACAATCATGTCAGGCCTTTTGTCTCACCTTCTCAGTCTTCTGACTCCACTTAGCAAGTGATCACCTCTCATCTAACATCATTAGCTTGTCAATGCACTCTTGTAATGCTTGTTCATCAGCCAATCCTCCTACACACACAATACACAGAGAGGGTAGCATAAACTCTACCAAAAAATAACTTCCATGCCAAACACCAATTGGAATGGTGTGGCTTTGTTCAATCTCTTGTAATTTGTTCTATACACCCATAACACGCTGAGACTTTTTCATCCCAATCCTTCCTCCCAACATCACAAATCTTGGTAAGTGTATGACTCAATATCTTGTTAAATGCCTCAGCAGTCCCATTAGCCTGAGGGTGATAAGGAGTAGTCTTGTGATGAGCCACCATGAACTCTGCCAACAAAATCCTGACTGTCTCATTCAAAAAATGAGTACCCCTATCACTAGTCAAACTCAGAGGGCACCCATACCTGTTGATTATATTTTCCCATAGGAATCTTACTGATGTGGCCACCATGTAATCCCTCATAGGTGATGCCTCCACCCACCATGTTAGATAATCAGTGTAAGTAATGATATAGCATGAACCCATCCTTCACACGATAGGTGAAATAGGGCCTACAAAGTCAATTTCCCATTTCTTGAATGGTTCAACACTAGCTATTGGTCTCAATGACATTTCATCCCTTTTTCCTAGCTTACCAAGGCACTTGAAATGATCACAGGCCTTGCAATATTCAACACAATCCTTGTAAATTGTCTCCCACCAAAGGCCAACTAAGAGGATCTTGCGCATAGTCACATTCCCCACATAGTGTCCTCCTATAATTCCACCATGAGCCTCTTCCATGATTGCAGTGTGCTCATGCTCAAGCACACACCGATGTAAAACCTCATCGCGGCCTAGCTTGTATAAGTCTCCACTAATTAACATGTAGGGCGCGACACGTATGGCTAACTGCTTCCTTTCCAAAGTCTTCATTCCCTCCGACGCCACACCCGTTTTGAGAAACACAACAATATGTTCCAAGTCAGAGGGCATGGGTGCACGCTGCAATCTGAATAGTTGTGCATCTGGCATTGTATCCTCAATGCTCTGCATGTCCTCTCCTGAGTCAATCCTTGATAAATGGTCAGGCCCCAAATTACTCTTACCTAATTTTACAACAACCGTAAACTCAAACTCCTGAAACAATAGGACCCACCTGCATATGCGCCCTTGCAAGATGGGCTTGTTCACCAAGTACTTTAATGCCATGTGGTCCATGTAGAATATAAAGGGTGTTGCCAGCAAATATTGCCTGAATTTGTGTAGCGCATAAATCATCGACAATGCCCCGCGCTCAATGGTAGTATATAAATTTGTTCTGTTGGGGTTAGCTTCCTACTAGCAAAGCACAAGGGATGGTCAACAATTCCCTCTCCAGGTTGTGCTAAGACTGCTCCAATTTCCATCCCTGAAGCATCAACATGTACATGGAATGGCTTATCCCAAGAGGGAAAACGTAATATGGGCGCAATGATAAGCCTATTCTTCAATGTGTCAAATGCCATCTGTTGCACCTCTCCCCAATGAAATGTACTTTTGTGCTTCAGCAATTCCTCCAATGGCATGCAGTGATCTTGGCATACCCCTTAATAAATTTCCATGGTAATACCCCATATGCCCAAGGAATCCGCACACCACGCTCTGGCTGGTAGGCTCCCCCAAACCCACAATAACGACAACTTTGGCAGGATCCACTAGCAAGCCTTCTTTACATATGATATGTCCCAACAGGGTGCCAAATGGAGTAGCAAAAACACATTTCTTAATGTTGAGAGATATACTCAACTACCGACATCTCTCAAACATCAGTCTCAGATTGTCACAATGGTCCCTCACCAATCCATATATTGTCCAGTCATCTAGGTAGACTTGTAGAAATTTATGGATGAAGTCCTGAAATGCCTGAACCACAATGCGTGAAAACACAACAGCGTGTTCTTCAATCCAAAAGGCATGACCGTATAGGAAAAAATTCCCCATTCAGTGGCGAAAGTTGTCTTTTCTTGGTCCTCCTTTGCAATTCTAACCTGATGATATCCTGAGAATCCATCTGTGAAAGAATAGATCTCACACTTGGCTACTCCTTCCAGGATCTCCTCAGTGAAGGGGGTTGGAAAAGGATCAATGACACACACCACATTCAAATCCCTATAATCAACACAAATCCTTATCCTCCCATCCTTCTTAATGTTGATGACCATCAGACTTATCCACTCTGATTCCTCAACAACCTCAATGATGCCTGATGCGATCATCTTGTCAATCTCCTCCTTGACCTTGACTCGTAGATTCAGATTCATTCGATAAGGTCTCTTCCGAATTAGGCACACACATTCCTTTAGCTTGATATTCATTTCTCCCAAGGAGTGGTGAACTCCTTTAAGCTCATGGTACCCACGCAGGAATAAATCCTGGAATTCATGCAACAGATCAATAATATTTGAAACCTCCCTTTCCGTCCAGTAATCTCCAATAGTAGCTTCTTTAGGTTCTGCCTCTGAGCCAATGTTAACCTTCTTAGTTTTCAGGGGTTCATGGTAGGCACACACTTACTCATCAACACTATCCATAACCTCGCACGTACCGACAATATGGTTAACATCTAAGTTTTCCACCTCTTCACCATCTATAATGTAGACCAACTTTCCTTTCTCTTTTTCCATGCAAGCACGCTCAAGTTGTACTTCCTCTGATTCTTCCTCATCGAAACGCGCTTCCAAGTCAGGTTCTCCCAACAACTTCAGTACTCTGGCACTATCTCCCATAGTTAGGCACTTAACAACCTGTAGCGCCTTATCCACCGATGGCTTAGTACTCCGATACTCAAAAGCTTGAATGAGATCAGCCGTCAACTCCTGCCAGTTTCCTGTCTGACGGCGCAACTCTGAATGAATGTACCATGCGCGCACAACCTTGTAAGGTGGAGTAAAGCTTATGCACCCATAAAGATGGAGGCAAGGCTTTCGCGCCTTCCATCCAGGCCTTCTCACATGCCTGGACATGAAACAAGGTGGGTTCCTTCCCATGATAGTCTTGTATAGCAGTAGGTGCATTGCTTCAGAGAAACCTAACAGAGAACGTGATTCTCACCTCATGCCATTCTAGAAGGTTATCTCAATGGGTCACCCACCAACGTGTTGCAGTCCCGAGAAAAGTATAGCTAAGCATACTTCTCCTTTCGATCTCACATCTCCACTGGGTCTCCATTGCTCATAGGAAAACATCAGGGTTGCCTCCCCCAGTGTAACTCGACAACTGTTTTCCTCCCAGGTGCCTGAATGAGCGTGCCTTTGTTACTCTCATCACAGAGCCTCTTAACTACCTTCCGACTAACTCATATGTCCCATGCACCCAATTGTCACATGCCACACTAGTTGTATCACTTATAGATTGAGTGTCTTCCCACTGAATAATGCCTTCTTTTGTTGGTTGCACAACCTCAGGGTCCCTGATAGTGCGCACATAGATTCTGTCTAGGTCTTCTTCTCCCAAGGGCTCAGTATAGGGCGCTGACTTTCCATCCGTCAAAGGAATGATAACACGTTCCTCCTTGTTCTCAAAACTTATATACCCCTTATTGAAACATAAGTCAACATTGTTCTTATAGCACCAGGGGCGCCCAAGTAACGCTGGAAAGTTGTCCACCTCAGCAAGTGCCAAGACTTCGAAGTCTCCAGTGAATTTTGCCCCTTGGATAGTTATAGTAACATCCTTTAAAACACCAATGGGCATCGCCTTTGTCTTGTTAGCCATATACAACACATTTGAAGATGGTTGTAATGGAGGTCTTCCCATTTGATTCCATGCATCCAAGGTGAGAACATTAACTTCCGCACCCGTGTCAATCAGAATATTATTCAGGAGCCATCCATCAACAACTGCATTCAAGGTAATCTCCTTATCATAGTCAAGACTGGGAGGAGGTAGATTAGCATGCAAAACCTGCCTCTTGCGCTCTCCTCCGACACTTGGTACTTTTCCTCTCAACCACTCTCCTAACAGAGGGATGATATTCTCTTGTCTCATCATCTTGCATACCTCCCTGACTTCATCCAGATCCTTCTGTGGAGCCTCAACACTCTTCTTCTACTCTAACTTCCATGACTGCTCCTTCAGGCACTGGATCTCTCCTTGTAGGCTTCAAATAACATCCATGGTTTCCTAATAAACTTCCTTCTGATGCGTAGGGTCTAGATACTTCCCATGTACCACTTCTTCTCTTGTAACCAGCGGTCTCTTCTTTGGTATCTCCATGGTGTGCATAGCCTTAGCTCGCATCGTCACCAGTACAGGTTCTAACTTTGACTCACACGCCACCCGCGGCATCCATTGTGGATCAACACATCTTTACGCTCACCATCCTAGCACCCTTATCCTTCCACTTTTCTGGCTCATATGCTCATATAACTCCGGGAACTCTTCATACTTGTGCTTCTTTCCACACCAAGAGCATTGCAACAAATCAGGACACTCCCACTTGTAATGTTCTGTAGATTCACAGTTATAACAGGTTCCATGAGGAAATTCACTTCTTCCTCCTCCGCGATTGCCATGGCCTCAGAATCCACCCCGAAAGCCTCTTCCGTGACCTCCTCCATCCGTGCACCCTTCATAATGATGACCATCATCCTTGGAACTACTGGCAATGCTGGTCTGATGGCACACACAAGTATCAATGGCATCATGTATCTGGTCAATAAATCTACAATCCTTTGTATCATGAGTAGTAGAGGTGAAAATATTGCAATAGTAAGATACATTCTTCTGGATCATGTGCTACAACAGGGGACACCTACTTGCATCATGATCTCCATGGAAAATCTCACAGTCCACTGATATGGTGCAAACCGACCTTTCGGGCAACTGTCCTTTGTATGACCCTCTACTTCGCAGTCTGTGCACCATAGCCCACTACGAGTCTCATGAGTCAAGTTCGTAGACAATTTCTCTAACTGCTTTACCATGGCAACAATCTGGGCTTCAAGGAACATATTAACCCCTGTATCAACGCTTCCCACAACCTCAGCGCACAAGGTAGCCTCTAAGGCCTCACGCGGATCTATGAAGGTCTTATGTGAAAGCGCCCTCCTGAATGGAGTGATCAACCCTCCGACAAACCATTAAGCATGTTGAGATGGGTGAATATCATAAGAAAACTTTGACAGAAGAATCTTAAAGCACGCGTCATACTCTCGCACACTTTCTACCATCCCTTGTTAAATTTTCTTCAACATGCTGATGCTCTTTTGTTCAAACTTAGGAATGTAGAACTCCACCAAAAATGCATCATGTAGCGTGATGTAAATCACCATTGTTTGGTGTGGATCATACTTCCTGTGCCAGCTATGCGTGTTGCCCTTGCAACGTAGTTACAAATTGACTCACCTTCCTTTCTGGTGTAGTGATACCCTTTGCACGCCATAGAAACTCACATTTATGCACATGTTCTGCAACATCTTCCACACCTTTGTAATCAGGAAAATGCAAAGACATCTCAAAAAATACCTACTGAGGTTGTTGAGGCCCTTTCCCACTAGATCCAGAACCTTGGCCTCCTCTAATATTTCCACCACCTCCAACACCACTAGATCCACTAGTTCCAATTCCTCTAGATCCACTAGATCCTCCTCCTATCGCAGGTAAGGGGCCTAATGCAGTTGCTCCTTGCGAACCCACCTCTTCGCTAAACTGTGCGCTGATAGTCTGCGAAGTTGACCCACTCCTAGATGTGTTTCCTACGCCACTTCTAGACACAATACCCAAACTTTATGAACCCACACCTTGCCCAAATGTTGTACCAGACAAGGATACCTCTGAATACAGGAAATGACTGTGCAGCCATAGATGTACCAAATGAAAAATTATACCTCCTAGGTGTCGCTCGAACCACCAATACCAATACCAACTGAATAATCAAAACTTATCTCAGGAACTGGAAAACTAAGCGTCAGGGTTTGGTTACTATGTGGGTTAAGATGCACCTACGAATCTCCTCCTTTCTTCATATGAAATATCTCTCTCTAGAAGCTGAGGGGGTAATCTCTCTCTCGCACTTGCCAAGATGGGGTAGCTCAGACTGCTCAGGTTCCATGTCCTCCATGTAAACCTCAAATCCTTCCCACAACGTCTACCTCCATAAATCCATCACTCCTATAACTTCACGTTGTCTTGCTCAAATCCCTCTCCCACAGCTTCATTATACTTGAGCCACCTCTCCTCTCTCTCCATTCTCCACCACAGGGTCTGCCATCTTTCTACCACACTAGCTTCTGCCCCTGCGCCTAACAGGAGTTTAGCCAACCATGGGAAAGGCTTCCAAACTCAAAGTAATAACCAAGATCTTGATAGCTAGTGGAATAACACGTAAGAAAAATCCTCTAGGTTCCCTCAAGAACTCAAACTCAACAATCTCTAGAAAAGAATACATAGAAATAGCGTATTCCAAGGTATAACTAGTCAACACTCTACTCCACCAGTGATCAACAACACGGGTCTAGGTTAGATCAACATCATGCAACCTCTAATACTCATCTTGGGTCCATACACAAGGTCTATAGTAACAACTTGACCTAGATGCATATGTTGATAGCCATTCATACAACTCCACTGGGAAACAACAAAAAGAATGTTTCATACAACTTCATGATACAGGTGGTCCTCTACCCATTTACGTGCATCAAACTTAGGTCAAGTGTTAAATCTTTGAGCAAACTCATCCTCCGTGCTTTTAAGCCACGCTTCAACGCTGTCCAAGGTCAAACACTCTGTCATCACACCTCATTCTCACAACAACTTCAAAAGAGGTCCCGACAACAGAACCAAAATGTAGTCATTTCTTCATGTACCTTCTTTCTACCCCAAGTGCACCGGCCTATCACCCAGTGTGTGTTGGGTGCTCACCTGAGGTGCGCATGGGCACCGAGCCCCTCCTTTATGTGAGCTTCACGAGAATGATTTGCCATTAATGGAGAATGAGTTGCAAGAATGGAAACATAGACATTCACTCAAAAACAGAAGATACAGATAACAAATCCATGCACAGATGCATCATAAATGGGAATGAACATTGTAAATAAGCATAATGAAACTAGATCTGACTCAGAATAATATGAAGAACACAAGGGTTTACACTTAAGAACATGAATAACCAGAATCACACACATATATTGATTTATAAACATTTACAGTGGCCTCATTACATCATAAGGGTCATACAGACCGAATACATCAAGGAATATTATCTTAAACCCTACAAAAATACTCTACAGAGAGAGTTCTTAGCTATTCTACCCATTACAACCTTTTTCAGACCCAAACCCATGCATATATGCTTAATAACATCCTTGCAAGTATTCCTACAGCACCTTGTTACCACTTAAAACCCTCTTTAACCTACTAGCATTCTAACCACTTCATTTCCCCTTCACTTCGTTATCACTCTCATCTCTCCTCTATTTTGGACCCAAGCACTCCTTTAAATAGGATCTGGATGCACCACCTTGGTTTCCTTCATGAACAGATCACATGCCAAGTGGAAGTGTGGTCCTCCATGGTCGAATGCCTATGCCAGCTTGCAAATGCCTCCACTACCTGTAATGATCATCCTAGGAATATTCCTTACGTGGAATATTCTTTTCTTGACCTCCAAGGCTCCAGGATGGCACCTTATCCATTTTTCATGCCTACTCAAGATTTTCACGTGTTTCTCCTGTGACAACTTCTTCAAAATATGGCTAAGTCCCTAAACCTCCCTATTCTCCGTGCACTACAACCTCTTCTCACGCGTGCCTTTCCCTTGCGTGCTTTTTCCTGAGCGCCTTCCTTCTTTACTACCTCATGCGTGTGCTGACTTCTTCCTTGGGAATTAGTCAATTCAGGGCCCAACAAAGCAAGTCACGTTTTTGTCAAGAAATCCAGATCTACATTGTTTTTCATCAAAAAATATATATTTTAGTTGTTATAAATCAAATTTGTGGTGGTTCCTTTTGGGGGCATAAAAAAAACTTTTAGTTGTTATAAATCAACTTTGTGGTTGTTCCTTTTGGGGGCATAAATTGTCTCATTAGGGACATTACATATTTACAAGGTAGCTCTTTATATGTTATAATTAGTGGTAGTGGCTGGTAAAAACTCTTTATTGTGAAACTATGTAGTTGGAATACCACTATACTCTACAATATTGATAAATTACTCATTTTATTATATGCAATCAATCTATTTTCATATCAATACAACTTTATGTTGATCACATTTTGGTTTTGGAGAAGTCTTCCTCCTTAATTGTTTTGGTTTTGTAAGTACAAGACACTTACGTGCGTGTGCAAGTGATCCCATACTTTGCAAGTACAATTTACTTATGTGGGTGTGCAAGTGATCTCATACTTTGTATATCTTGTGTAATAGTACTAGTTGTGTTTGTAGGTATTCTATAGTCCCATTCCCAACCCATGATGGCCCTACAATAGAATACCACATACAAATTCTACATCACCCTTTGGGTGTGTATGTTGAAGATGGACAAGTCGACCAACACTATTTTGATCAAGTTGTCCACAATGTTTATGGTCAATTGAGACCACCTCAATAAAATAACAAGTATTGTCATTTGGACCGAGTGCTTTTGCATAAAACAATGTCGTCATTTCATCCTCTCAACAAAGAGAATTTCAATAGACATGCACCAATGATATTCCTTAAGAGAAATAGTATTTGCAAAGTACATATAAATTTGGAAATACTATTTCTCATTAAGGACTATCATTGGTGCAGTTCTCTTGAATTTCTCTCTCCTAGGATGAAAGAGATCAATATTCATCACATGCAAACCAAACATCGTGAAGGTGTATCATTCTATCATGGAAATGCCAAGAGGTTTTTAGAATAATTATTTTACCAATAAATTATAAAAAAGTCATTCTCAATTTAGAAAGGAGATTTTGAAGGTGAAAAACATTTTGAATTAGAAGCGTTAATTCTAAAATGAAACAAATAAAATAGTATATATATGTCGGATGTTAAAATCATTCTCATTATATATTTCAATATCAAGTAGTTTAGAGGCTATAATGCAATTGAAATGAAATGATAAACATTCATACCCATATTGTTAAGATAAAAAAAGTTGAAATATATGCTATTGTAAACTTCTAATCAGAATTTAATAGTTCTACATTTGTATATTTATTCCATATTCTAGATTGTGAAGTTTCCTTGAAAATTTTCATTACAGCGTTCTATATGAAATTTAAGAAACAGTCTTTCATGATGTGAAATTCACTTACAATTCAACATACGAAGGAAATTATTGTCTAGTAACAACATAATTTGAATGATGTCACACCAAATAAACATGGACAAATAGTTTCTCCGTTACAACACACGATATACCACTCACAAAGTGCTCAATCATCAAATTCAAGTTGAAAAGTTGTGATTTCCATGGGGCGCTAGTTCCACTGTGTAACCTTCATTCATTATTTTGTTTCTCTTAGATGACTTGGGAAATTCACTTACAATTCAACATACGAAGGAAATTATTGTCTAGTAACAACATAATTTGAATGATGTCACACCAAAAAAAAACGTGGATACATAGTTTCTTTGTTACAACACATGATATACCGCTCACAAAGTGCTCAATCATCAAATTCAAGTTGAAAAGTTCTGATTTCCATGGGTGCTAGTTCCACCGTGTAACCTTCATTTGTTATTTTGTTTCTCTTACATGACTTAAGAAAAGTATTCTCTTCTCCTTCAATTTGCCAATCCAATGACACCATTTCTGACTTCTTCTGAACCCCTGAGAGGTTGAGCTCCACAACTTTTTCAATCTACACAATCATGCAAAGAAAATATTTTTCAATAATGAAATGCAAATATGCCCTTTAATTGGACTTGACCATACAAAATCATAAAATGGACCATGGTTCCCCTATTTTTCTCCCTTTTCCTCACTTATTAGAAAAAGTGAACGTGCATACATCCCATTTTTTCTCTTTTTTCTTGTGTATGTACATGACTTGACGGGTGTGGGCCAATCACCCATTAGATATAAACTGAAGTGGGTGGGGAAAAAAATTCAAGGACCTAAAAAGAAAACAGATAATAAACAAGGGAAGACACTGATATGTTTAATTGCATTTATTACAATAACTTCTCCATCAAAGATTAATCTGCAAGAAATACCAGCAATGAAGGGTAATTGTATGCTATACATGAATTATCATCCAAAATATTTTCCATAGGTATGGTTACAGTTTCCAGTTTACGATTTGAGATTTCAAGACTTTATTTCTTCCTTAAAGCTAGGTGCGTATATTTTCTCAATAGCTATCATTAAACTTAAAAAAAAATGAATCATTAAACTCCACATGTAGCGGGAAATGAAAAATAAGAAGTTGAACACATATAGCATAGTGACTGAACCTTGGAGATAATCTGGACACATCAAATACATTGAAACAAGAATCGTGAAAAAGAGGAAAAGATTAGGGAAAAAAAAAGGGCCCCTTCAGTTAATAATTAGAGGCATTAAACTAGAACAGAAGCCATACAAGTAAAATCATGGTGGTAAATTGTCAAATGGAATGAGCTAAAGTGATAAAGCATCAAGGCTTTCATAGCATAGCCTCGGGTTCAAATATTCAGGAGACATGATTAAGTATTGGAATTGGGTAAAATACTACATCCAACTCACTGGGTGTGGTGTACCCCAACAGGCAAGGCCAGCTACAAGTCCCCTCAGTTGTGAGGTATGTTACCTTTCTATTTTTGTCATACTCTTCTAATAGCCAAAAAAGTAATGACATAAATTACAGCACACTTACTTGAATTAGAAATTGTATAACATTACATTGAAAAATAAATAATATAGTTAAAAGGGAAAAAAAGTCAGACTGGAGAAAGCAAGGGCGCAAGGTGTTCACCTGCTGTTTCATCTATCTTCTTCAAGACCAGGGTAGATTGGGATAACACAAGCACATTTAAGGAGATTCTCAGCTTATCATCAACAAAACTCAAACAATCTTCTTGGGTAGTGCCCTTACAGCTCACGATCTTACCACAGGTACAGAAAATTGGAAAATAATTAACATTCTTCTTCACTTGCAAACAGTCTTGAAAGAGTTTGAAGCAGTTCATTTTCAACATTGCACCCACAATCATGATTGCATTTTTTCAAATGTAAAGAACACCTCCTGTCAAAGGTTCTCGAGCTTGTGAGCTTAAAATCCAGCCTCACACACAGATGGTCTGATCACAGTTTTTGATCTTCATTGATTGTATGCAGCAATGCACATATAGTGGATTACTTCAGCTAGTTTGTAAGCTTCTGTGTTCTTGCTTCTGTTAGCTCGGAGTGGATCTCTCTTTGTAATATTTTGGAGCATTTCCCATTCTGTCAAGCTTTTCTTTGATGGCAATGAGTTCAGTTTTTGCATTGGGGCCTTTCTTTCTCTAATATATTTACCGTTTTTTTTTAAAATAACTACTTCAAGAATGTATGTTTGTAGGGTGCCACCAAGATGTATATGAATGAATTGAATATTTCTCTTCAAGGGGCACCAATAAATGCCAGCGGTCATCAAGGACCTATCTCTTTCTACTTCTTGTTATTATCTCCTAGATATGCTACCCAGTGTGATGATAAGTCTGGACTCTGAAACTACCCTTTAGAATATGTACCTAGCCTTTGTGACTTTGTTACAAAATGACGTAATAAATAAAAGTATTTATTTTATCATAATCATATCTACTGCATCTGTTGAGTAAGCCTACCAAAATTGGTTGAGAACATCTCATGATTCTGTGGTCAACCTTAGGTCACATCTTCAAATTTAATTAAGTTGCACTAAACGTTCTAATGTTTGTATTAATTCGATAAAATTTATTCAAATAACAAAATGAACTTTCAAATTAGAGTTTTTACCAGCTATTCTACTCGAGCTTTATAGTTGCTTTCTAATTGTCCATTTTAAGTTTCAACATTCAAAGGTTGATTTGTTCTGCCCCAGCATAAATTTTGTATAGGTCTATGTAAAAATAATATATGTTTGTACAAAAACAACATAACTTTCAGCAGAAGATAACAGACAGTGTTTCATAATCACTTCGGTATTGAAAATAATGACTTTGAAAAGAACCACATGACACTAAACAATTTTACCTGATTCACTGATGCGTTGACCCTTGTAAATGGAGTCTTTTACAAGGATTTTTTTTTTAAATATTGAGTAGAATTCAGTTTTCAATTTTTTTCAAAATTTACCACCTTACCAATAAATATAATACAGCTTATATTGTTATAACCTATAACAAAACCTATGTAAGCTCCCTTAAGCAGATGTGTACTGAAATTCTAAAAATGCCAAATATGCCTTACAATTCGTTCAAAGAGATTTCAACCTGATGCTATAATGATAATATATATGCAATGTGTTCACTAATGATGCTTGTTATCGCTTTACCTTTGATGTATCTCATTAGAAAAATGACTTAGTAAAGGAAGAAATAATCATCACAATAAATTATATAATCTTAAGATATTAGGAAAAGAATAAAACAAGATGGGCCTTGTTAAAACTTCAATATCTACGTATTCATCCATGAAATAGGGATAAGTGGTTTATCATTCAACAAACTGCAGTACAAGACATGTTTGTTCTTGACTATATGAATGGTTATTTACAAATTCTTCATCAAATGATGTTTCTAGTACCAAGCTGTATGAACCTCTCCATGCCTGAACATGAACATTTAAATCACAAGAATATACAAATCCAAAGAGAAGGTCATGCTTAAGAGGGTAAGGTAGTGATAATGTAGACAACTTAAAGTTTAGTATGCACACATGGTGGCGAAGTGGAAGTACTCTATGAAGGATTATTTCTTATCCTTACACATGGACCATTATCAAATGTTAAGTATTTGGATGAAAAACATTTATAAATTTGGTATTGTGGTCGTATGAAGATGGTGGGCAGTGGAATGAATGTGTTTGAAGTGAGCTTCATGTAACTACGAAAAAATACATGCCAGCAATCTTACAAAGGCGCAATCAGATATCCACACAAAAAGTAGGGTGTCGAAAGGCCATAAGGTCTATTTGAAACGAACTTACCTTGCGTCCTGGAAATAGATTTTGAAGATCGACTCTTGCAGGGGTTGAAAATTTTTCATCTTCTCCAACCTGCAGGATAAAGAGTAGATATTTTGCAAACATTTTTAATCATCTTAGAATTTTATCATAGGTATGCACAAACAAAATGTTACTGCTCATGTAAAATTCAGTTTACCTCATACAGATGTGCTAAACGCAATAAGGTAAGCTCGTCCTCCAGTTCCTGTTCTCCAAATTCCATGTTCAATGTGTGTCAAAGATTAAGTGAGCTAAACAAATATTGAGAGAATATGAAAAAGATGCATAAACGATTCTTACAAACTTACTATTTGGAAAAAGAATGTCAAATATACCTGAAGTGTAATTATTGCAATATTTGGTGGTAGCTCATAGCCTGGGGGCAATGCTGAATACCGAGGTGTATTTATCTGATTCAGTTCTTTTTCCTGCAGCATTTTTGTTTTACTTGTTACAATTGTAGTTCATGCAAGGCACTGATTCCAACAGATTTTACTAACTTGACATTTTTCATGCAATTACATGGAAAACTATAAGTGTAAATAGAATTCAGTTACCCAGCAGTGAAGTGAGAAAAGCTCGGGAAATACTTGACAAACTAAAAGATGCTGAAAAATTTGTAAAAAGAGTGGGCGGGGAAGGGGGCGTGGGTGAATACCGAGGTGTATTTATCTGATTCAGTTCTTTTTCCTGCAACATTTCTGTTTTACTTGTTTCAATTGCAGTTCATGCAAGGTAGTGATTACAACAGATTTCACTAACTTGACATTTTTCATGCAATTACATGGAAAACTATAAGTGTAAATAGAATTCAATTACCCAGCAGTAAAGTGGGGAAAACTCGGGAAATACTTGACAAACTAAAAGATGCTGAAATGTTCGTCAAACAGTTGGGCAGGGGAGGAGGTGTGGGGGAATTCAGGAGTAAAATGGAAAAACCTCGGGAATAACTCACAATTGTTTGCAAGTTATTCAATAACTTGCAGGGCTCAGTGGTTTTTCAATTACTTGTGTCTAGACTCTAGATACAGTACAGGCAACATGAGTAAATCCAAAAATAAATTCATGATAAACAGTGTTCTTTTCAAAAGGTGCTGGGTGGAAATGCCTGTTTTGGATGAGCATTTTATTTGTCCATGCATATCCGATCAAGCAATCAGTTTTTTTTTTTTAATTTTAGCAAATGTTTTGGAAAAAGTTACATTCCCTTACTTTTTGTGAGCTGTGAATGTGCACACATGCACACGCACACGCACACGCACACACACACACACACACACACACACACTTGCCATTAGCTAATAAAAATGCACCAATACATTTTAGGGAAATGTTATTATAGAACGTCTTGTTTATCATGTTTCCTAGCTGTTTTGGGACACCTCTGGAACAGTCTTCTGAAGCTTGTTCCCACCACAGGATCCCTAAAGCAAAGAAAATGACAGAAGAGAAGTGACTAAACAAGAGAAGTAAAAGCTACAAGCATCAGATTATTTATAAATATTTATTGTTTAGATTGATACAATTGCATAAGATACTGTATCTATATTCTATTATTCTCATATAATAGATAATGTACAGATACATGGTCCAATTATTCTTTTGGAAACAAAAAAGGCCGCTTCAATCCTACATATCCTTTTTACCTTTGGAAGACAAATTCCCCTTTCATTACGGCAGATAGAGTTGCAGGTTATTACCATAACTGTTTCATATCAAGGTCATTGGAACCAGCACCACATATATAGAGTGGGCCTGATGGTGAAGGCGCGTCTTCTCCATAAAGGGGGCACAAGTTCAATTTGGAGGGGGCTAGGAATGCACACATTGTTGAACGATATATAAGATAAACGGAAAAACATTCACCTTGTGGGTGTCTACAAGGTGGTCTCATACACCAAATTGTTGTCTTGCTTGGTGGTGACCTATAAAACTACTTTAACCTTTTACACTATATATAAAAACTCTAGTATACTGATTTGCCCACCTCCTTTCTCCCCCACACCCTAGATTTGGATTCAGTACGTACCCAATTCGGATACAGATTTGATTTTCCTACGGATTCATCTCAAATACATTAGAGACAACCCATGTATGGACTATGGCCAGATTCCTCCATTGGTAAATCCAAGATACCTGGGTTGAATCGAGACAAATCCACAACATATCTGGGCTCAAAACCAATTTTTATTTTCTACTTTTTTGATTTATTTTAAACATTGAAACCTAAAGTAACACAAAAAAATTAAAAATGCAATGTAAACCCTAAATAGTAAAAAGCATAACATAAAGAAACACAAAACATAGAAGAAACACACTTACCTCTCATTCCTCTTATTGCATACTTCTCTCTCTGTTCATTTAGGGTTGATATTTGTACTCAATTTTTTTAGATTTTTCAAAATGATCAAAAGTGGTCAACCAAGCGACCAAATCAAGTGTAATGTCAAGATGAATCAATCTTTCCAAAGTACCACAGGGAAAACACGTCGTTTTGACCTCCAAAATGGGAGGAGCCTTCAAAGAGGTACAATTGAACACTCTAGGGCACCTCATTTTCAAAGTGTCATAACACATTCAAGTTTGTGCCCATGACATAATGGAGATCAAGACAAACAACTTTTCCATCAAGAACTTTATCTGAAAATGCCGTTTTGGGCCTCAAATCGTGACGAGCCTCTGGAGAGGTATGGTTGTAGTTCATACCACAATAGGGGCATCTCATTTTCAAAGTGCCCAAAACTTGTCAACTAAAGGCTCAAAACAAGAAACACAACTTTCATTATTGGAACTTTGACAAGAAATGTCATTTTGAGCCCCCAAATAGCGAGTAGCCTCTGGAAAGGTACGGTCATAGTTCGTACCATCCCAAGAGGCCTAAAAATTCAAACTGGTCAATATTATACTTGAAATGTAATGTCCCCTTTTCCAAGCTAGTCACTATGTAAAACCTTATGATCGTTCCTCCTCCTATGGGCATCAAGGAAGGAGCAAAGGAGGGGAACAACCATGGTTGTAACTGATGTACCTTCATGACTAATTATTTTATTTACTAATCATGGCATTGGAATGGTTCGACTAGGGGAAAGAAGACTTGGCAAGGAGAATTTCTATTTCTTCATTATGAGGTCGGTCTTCTTACGTGAAGATTAAAAAGTGCATTCGGAGGTCGGCAATGAAGTTGGGGCTTCTAATTCATCATTGGTGCCAAAGGAGGGGTACTTAAGGACGTTTGAATGGAGAGGAGCATCATCTTTCATCTATTTTGACATTTACTTGGAGTTGGAGCTAGTGTAGCTTCTCTTCTTGCCATTGAAGGACAAAACCCTTCCTTGGTAACCTATTGAGGACGAAACACTTCAATAAGATCACACTTGGGGACGGAAACTGTTAGTCGTGCATTGGTGGCTTCATATAGAGGTCACAAGTGAGCTTTAAGGAGGATTTCATATTTATTTCTTCCCTTCTAACCCTAGGCAACTTGCTTGGGTGAAGGGTTTGATATCATCTAGGGCACTTTTGGACAATTTGCGATGTCCCTTTCTAGGGCTAAAACTATAAATCAAGGAAATCACACAAGGCCCAAGTGAAGTAAATTCTGATTTTTATAACAGCAGCCATAATATTCCTTGAAACCCTAGAAGCGAATTGTATAAGGACTTCAACTCACTATTCAATCATGCACAACATCTCAAAATAATTCTAAATAATTATTTCAAGTGCAACAATTATCCATCCAATTTACATCAAATAAATAGAGAAAACAAGAAATGATACCCAACTATAATTAAATTTACAACAACAAGGCAGCCACAAACAAGGGCTAAAATGATAGATAAACTCCTCCAAAAATAACCAAATTATTGATTCCAGCCTTATAAAATATGATAAATCTGAATATCAAAGAATAATGAAGTTTTGTGCCCTAGAAGGCACCTAAATCCACTTCTAATCTAGTCGCTCCCTAGGAGAGGGGATTCAAACAATGTCAAAAGCCTTTGTATGTAATGTCCCCTTTTTCAAATTAATGGACATTAATAATATTTCTATGTTGAGCCCGGTTAATTCATTATCTAGGGGCAACTTATTAATATTATTATAAGAATAAAATGTGTTTTTAAATACAGGCAGGTAGAAGACCCCCTTTTAGCCTATTTTCCATTCTATTCAATCAGCTAAAGGGAGAATAGAGGAATTGATAATCTAATTTTAGTACTAAAGTAATTCTTATTATTGGTACTTTAATTAATTATTAAAGGTTGGTGGAAAAATAATGTAATATTAAAGTAAGAAAATAAAGTTACTTTATTAATCCCACACAAAACGCCCCACTTGAAAAATAGAGACAATCAAATATAAAAGGATGTGAAGAGGGGTTCATTTAACATCTTTTGCTAATTTGATATCTATTTTTTGGTTTGGGCTGATTACTCTTCCATTTCTACATTAAAGGACAAAAACCCTCTCTTGCCAATGTTGAAGAACGAAAAATCTTCATCCTCTGTGTGAAGATCCCCCATTTCAGGAGTTTCTATTGAACTCTCAAGGAGTATTTCATATTTTCAAAAGTGATTGATGACCCAATATTGCAAATTTGAGGCATTCTAACTAGGGTTTGAAGACAAGAGTGTTTGGGCATATTTCTACCTTCATTTTCAGCCATATCTAGGGTTATCTACACCCTTGTGGGTGGAGTTTGACACATTCTAGGGCACGACTGTTCCAAATCTCATCACTAACAACTTTGCCATAATTTTGGAGGTCGTATTCAGCTTTGTTTCAGTGGATTTGGGCTTGGGATCACTTCTTACAGGCCACTTTTGTAAGTTGTACTTTTGCAGACTTTTAATAAATTTACACCATTTATTTTGGGTCTAAAAGTTATATATTTTGGTATTCATAAATGCATAATAAATTCTTATTATTTTGGTAAATATTTGGTTAAGTTTAGATCAGATTTGAGGGTAATTGAGTTCTAGATCAACTCGCCATTTCTATGGTAATTTTGCTGAGGACCGGGAGACAAGGAGACAACCTGTGATTATTTTATTAATGTAAAAATGAGCAGATTACATGAGCAGTTTACAAGCTGATTACAGAGGAATGAAAGGGTTGCAATATTTATAGATATTGGACAACCATATACAAACAAATATGCAGTTGCAACTATGCAACAATAAATTTACATGAATACAATATGGCAGATATGATTACAAAACCATATAACGATACAACAATATTAATAAACAATATTTACCCAAGTAACTACTTACTATTTACCAATAATGAATGTAACAAACTATTACCTATGGAAAATAGTAAATGCAAAAATTACTACAGTAAACTAAGTTTTACCTAACATTCACCACTTAATTTTGCATTGCCTCAAGGGATGGGGAGAGGAACTCTCTGAACAACTCAAATTTGTCACGTGCAAGTGACTTTGTGAAATATCTACTTGTTTTTCAGCTGTTGGGCAAAACAAAAGTTGTATATTGTGTTTCAAGGCATACTCGCGTATGAAATGAACCTGTACCTCAATATGCTTGGTTCTCTCATGAAAAACTAGATTGCGAACAAGTTTGAGAACACCCTCATTGTCAACATACAAGGTGATGGATTTCTCCTATGATACTCCAAGTCCCTCAAGTATGCAACATAGCCATATCGCTTCACAGATAACTCCACATGCAACATGATATTTGACCTTTGTAAAAGAGCGAGAAACAAAGTTTTGTTTCTTACTTCCCCATGACATCGGTCCAGATCCCAAAAAGAATCTAGAAGTGGATTTCCTATCATCAATGTTACCTGTATGATCTGAATCTGAATATCCAATCAAGAACTGATCATTCTTCTTGTACTCTAGACCAAAATCCATAGTACCCTTGAGATATCTCAAGATTTGCCTTGTTGCTTTTCAATGACAAACTCTGGGTTCCTACATGAACTTGGAAAGATCGCTAATTGCAAAATTGATATCTAGTCTAGTATATGTGAGGTAAATGAGACTCCCAATCAACTGTCAATAAAGAGTTGCATTTACCATAGGAGATGGATCTGAACGAGATAACTGCAGTCTTGTCTCCATGGGTGTAGCAATAGGTGTGCAATCCATCATCCAAAATTTCTCGAGCATTGTCTTGGTATACTTCAATTGAGAAACAAAGATGCGATTCTCCTTCTGCCATACTTCCAATCCAAGACAGTAGTGCATGAGCACAAGATCTGTCATGTTGAACGATCGATTAAGATCTTTCAACGTAGCATCGATCATCTTCACTATGCTGCCATTGATGACTAGATCGTTGACATATACAACTATCACAATCTCTCCTCCTTGTCTGTTGAGGTAGAGATTGGGATCATATGGATTGCTCACAAATCCATGTTGAACGAGATGCTCATCAATCTTGATGTACCAAGCTGGGGTATTTAAGGCCATAAAGAGATTTTCAGAGTCTACGTACCTTTGTTTCTTCACTAGGTATGCCAAAACCCTCAAGATGAGTCATGTAGATCTCCTATAGATCTCCGTTCAGAAAGGCATTTTTCACGTCCATTTGATGGACTTTCCAACCAAACTGTGTAGCTAGAGAAAAGATCATCCTGATCGTTTTGATCTTAGCTGTGGGAGCAAATGTCTCCTCATAGTATATGCCTTCCTTTTATGCATACCCCTTTGCTACTAGTCTTGTTTTGTACTTGTTAATGGTCCCATCTACTTTGTACTTTGTTTTGAATATCCATCTGCAACCAATGGGTTTCTTTCTTGGTGGAAGATCGACAAACTGCCATGTGTTGTTTTTCATCACTGAATGAGACTTGGCATCCATCGCATTTTTTCAAGCTTTCGACTGTAGGGCTTCCTAAACAATATATGGCTCAACAGATTCAACAACTCTACTCAGTGTAAAGTTTACCTCTTCTAGTGTTTTACTGCGAGTCCGTGGTCCAATGGTGGATGTATCCGGTGGAGCATCCAATTTTGCATCTTGAATCATGTTTTTATACCACTTGGGCATACGTTGTACTATTCCTGTGGGTCGTGGTCATGTCTAATCATTTCCATCATTTCCATCATCATTGTCATCATCGGTGGGAACATCTGTTTTTGTTTTCACAACACTTGGGTTATCTACATCAGGTGAGTGTGGAGGAGACAACATCCTTCTAAAAAAACTCAACATCTTTGTTGGTGTAGACTTTCCTGGTCTTTGGATCCATCAATCTGTACCCAAGAGCCTCTTCACTATAACCAATGAAGATGAGCTTCTGTGATTTCATATCCAACTTTCTGTTCTTCTTGGGTATGTGCATGCTAGCTTTGCACTTGAATACTCCGAGGCGTGCAACGGATGGCTTCCGACGCGACCATGCTTCATGTGGAGTTACTCCATCAAGAGCAACTGTGTGTACTCTGTTCAACAAATATATTGTTGTCTTTGCTGCTTCGGTCTAGAATGTCCTTGCTAGTCCAGAACCATCGATCATGCAACGCACCATCTCTAAGATAGTACGATTCCTTCTCTCAACAACACCATTTTGTTGCGGTGTATGTGGAGGCATTTGTCGATGAATCCCGTGAGCTTGTAGGTAGGCTTTGAACTCATTATTGGTGAATTCTCCCCCTGATCTGAGCAGAGAGATCTAATATGTTGACTAGTCTCATTCTCTATAGCCACTTTGAACTTTTTGAAGTTCTTAAAAGCATCACTTTCATTACGAAGATAAAAAATCCACATTTTTCTTGAATAAGCATCAACACAACATGAAATATTGAAATCCATAATGACTAGGTTGCATCGGATTGCAAAGATTGATATGAACCAAATCAAGCTTACCTAGAGCTCAATACGTACTCTTTTGGAATGAAGCTCTGTGTTGTTTTCTTGTTAGGTAGGTAAGACACTTGTTTGTATCCTTTTCGAGAGATGACAAGCCTCTCACTGTATTATACCGGAGAAGTGTATCGAGATATTTGAAACTGATGTGACCGAGTCTCTGATGCCACAACTGTGAAGAGGAAGAATTCTTAGCCACTAGTGCTTGATCATCCCTGTGAACAAAATCAAGCTGGAACATACGTCCCACATTGGAGGATTTTACAACAATTTTTGAGCCTCTGGATTTGTCTCAAATCAAACACACTTTCTTATCGGAATGGCTATCAAAGTTAATATTCAGATTATGATCTAGAAGATGACTAACTGATAGTAGATTTTTTGTAAAGCCAGGGACATATAATACATAAGATAATCTACAATTTTGTTAACCAGGAGGTAGAGAAATGTTCCCAATACCTTGTACTGTGTAAGAAGAATCATCACCTAATGAAACATGATTTTTCGAAGGTGTGTCCGTCATGGTAGTAAACCAGTCTTTGTGCCCTGTCATGTGTCGAGTGGCTCCCGAATCAATGTACCAAATAACACTAGATGACGTGGATGGTTCACTCGAACGAGTAGTGTACAAGAAGTTTTCATCATCTGAATGGTCTTCTTGCTTAGCTACATTTTCTTGTTGTTGGGGTTTCTTTTGCCAGTTCCCTTCTTCTGCCCTTGCTTGTAGTGTGACTGTCCCTGTTGAGATTGCTGATTTTGAGGTCTAGAACTACTCGATGAACCTTTCTTGTATGTATTAAACCAACAATCTTTCAACTCATGTCCGCATTTGCAGATAGGACATTTCTTCTTTTTCTTGTCCCCTTGCTGATGTTGTTTTTGGGACTTTTGAGAAGATTGTGCTTTGCCTTTCCCTTTCAGATGAGAAGATAGTACCTGCTCTTCTTCTTCAGTTTTAATGCCAAATTCTAACGTAGCACATGGATTTGAGATTAAATTACAAGTATCCATAAAAAAGGAGAACTGAGTTAGTTATTTTTAGTCCATTTTCATATCAGTCCTCAAAGGCTGAAAATGTGAGCTCAATGCTCCAATTTTCAAAAGAGAAATATCAAGATTCATCAAAAGACCCTTACAATGAGGCTCCCACATTTGCCTTTATAGCCTTTTGTCTTTCTTTCCCTTGTGGTGCACTCCATGAGGGACAATAGAAATACTTTATTTTTCTCTTTTTACATTCACTTTTCCCACTTAAGGCGGGACGACCCCCCCTTTATTACATTATTTTATTTTGAAATTGACGCTTTGCACTCTAGCCACCAACCTACTATTTCTAGTGCTATAATTGGCAATTTGCCTTTTTACAAAAATACGCTGAAAATACCAAATTACAATATAACACGAATGTACTTCCCTTATTTTCTTCCTTAAAGCCCACGGAAAGTAGAAATGGGCCCAAGGTCTTCAAACCAAACTGACTTGGAAAAGGGAACATTACAGTTCTCCCTTCCCAAAATTGCTTGCCCGCAAGCAATTGCAAACTTGGATGCCACAAAATTGCTGCACCTTCCCATGTGGCATTCTCAAGTGGCATGTCCTTCCAACGAACCAAATATTCCCCAATGTTCTGATTCCTTAGCTTCCTTTCACGAACATCTAATTATAGCTTCCGGAACTAGAATCAACTTACCCCCCTCATCCAAAGGTGGCAACTTAAGAAGAGTAATGTGTTGCCCTAGTGCCTTCTTGAGGCATGAAACATGAAAAACATTACATATCCAACTAGGCTCTGGTAGCTCAAGCTCATATGCAACTTCTCCAACTCTCCCCTTCACTTGGTAGGGCTCATAGAAACGTGGTTTTAACTTTTCAGCACCACTTTGTTTGAGGGAAGATTGCCTATAGGGCTGCAGCCTCAAAAACACCATGTCTCCCACTTCAAATGTCCTTTTTATTCGGTGCTGGTCCGCATACAATTTTTGCTGATTTTGGGCATGTTGAAGGTTCTTCTTGAGTACCCTCATGATATTTTGGCTTTGCTGCACCAAATCTTTAGCTCTTGATGCTCTACTATCCGTCAAAGCCAAATCAATAAAAGAAAGTGCATTATAAACATATAGCACTCTAAAAGTAGACATACTAATAGACATATGGAAAGAGGTATTGTAGCAGCGTTCAGCCATATGTAACCATTTTACCCAAGATGATTACTGCCCCACCAAATAATTCCTTAGGTAGCCTTCTACCCACTTATTCACAATTTCCGTTTGCCCATCGGTTTGTGGGTGATAGCTAGTGCTAGGAGTGAGCTCCGTACTTGTCAAATGGAAAAGTTCTTTGCCAAAACAAAGTCGTGAACCTGTTGCCCCTATCACTTCAATGTTTTTAGGCAGTCCATGAAGTTTGAATGCTTCCTCAAAAAAGAGATCAGCCACTATAGGAGCATTATACTTCGCTAGAAGTGGATAAAAATGAGTATATTTTGTGAGTATATCCACTAGAACATATAAACAATTATTACCTTGAACCATGGGCAGCCTCGTGATGAATTCCATGGAGATACTCTCCCATTTTTGAGTGGGAATGGGAAGGGGTTGCAAGAGACCAGCTGAAAATTCATGTTTTGCTTTGTTTTGTTGGCATACCAAACACTCTTGTATGTAGTGAAGCACCTCACTTGTAATATCCCCTTCTCAAAACTAACAAGTTGAAGACCTGAAGACCCTTAGCCTATTCTTGGTTTCCTGATGGCTAAGGGGTAGAAAATAAGGGAAACCAATCCTAATTAACTAATTTTAGTGCATAGTAATTTTTATTATAAGCACTTTAATTATTTTATTAGTGATAAATTAATAAAGTACATGAGCACTTTACAAGTGGGGCGAACCATTTGGGCCTTTTGCATTGAGTCTTGTGCCACTTCCAGCAATAAAAGGAGATCGCCACACTTTGGAGGATATCTTTTTTGGCCATTTGATGTCTATTGTCAGGTTTTGGGCTATTTGCTCTTCCATTCTCCCACTAAAGGACAAAACCCTTTTGGTGTAGTTGCATTAGAGGACGAAAACCCTCTCTTGCTAGGGTTAAATAACGAAAACTCTTCATTCTTTGTGAATATCCTCCATCTCAGGAGTTTCTATTAGGCTTCAAGAAGTATTTTAAGATTTCCAGCAGTGATAGAAGACACAATATTGCAGATTTGAGGCATTTCCAGCTAGGGTTCGAAGACAAGGTTGTTAGGGTGGAATTTTGCCTCCATTTCCATCCCTATTCTAGGGTAGCGACCCCCTTGTGGGTGGATTTTGATGCACTCTAGGGCATAGTTGTTCCAAATCTATACACCAATTGCTTTGCCATAATTTTGGAGGCCATATTCAACTTTGTTTTAGAGGATTTGGACTTGGGATCACTTTTTTCCAGCCAATTCTGTAAGCTGTATTTCTGCAGTCCAAAAATAAAATTTCAACTCTTGTTTTGCGTTACAAAAAGTCAGTATTTGGTGTTCTTGCATTCCTAAATTATTATAAATATTTTGGCATAAGATTTGGATAATTTGAGATCAGATTCAAGGTACTTTGTGGCTTTCTTGTCTCTATAAGAGTTCGCCATACCTAGAGTTTGTTTCAGATTTCTATTTTGTAAAAAAAATACATTACTGTCCTAATATCTCTATTTCCAGCGTGCTGCAATAAATCAAAATTCTCATGTGTTCCCTTTGGGTTAGAAAATCTTCCATTGGGGACATTACATCACTCTCAAGTTCTTTCCAAAAGAACCTTTGCTAACTTGTTTGTATGTCTTGAAGTATCTTGGATGACCAGCTAATGGAGTGTCATGAACAACTGTCAATATCTTTTGTTTTATGTTATATTCTGACACCAAATAGACCCTATCCTTGTATAAAATGAGCCCATCCACAACCTTGTACCTTTCATCAACAATTTCACCTTAAAAAATAGTATTAGCAGACTTATTATTTGCATACTCAACTGTAATTAAGGCCTTCCAATCTGTTGTTATGTTAGACATAGAGCAGAATTGTGCCTTATTTGGCAATCTTCTACCAAAGAATTTATTTGAGGAGCTCCATTGATCATACCTTGTAGAACAACCTCCTTTTTATTATTTTTGAACTTTAACTCCATGCTTTGGTAGTTGAGGGTGAATTCCCCTTAAGAGTGCAACCATTGGATCCTAAGAACAAAAGATCCGTATCACCTATACCAATCATATAGAAATAATCGCATACCTCATGCCTTCCAAGGGTGATATTGAGCTTTGAAATCCTCTTGGTGCATGGAATAGATATCCCATCAGCCATAGTCAGTTTGAAACCCTTGAAGTCTTTCGCTTCAAGTCCCTTCCTAACAACCAATCTCTCATCAATGAAATTATGTGTAGCTCCACTATCAACAAAACCGTTACATTTTGACCCTTCAACACACCTTTCACATGAAAAGGATGATATCTAGGGGCACCGAATAAAGTGGCAAGAGTGTTGTCCAAAGAGTCAATGTCTTCATCCAGTTCATGCTTTGGGATCACCTCTTCAATTTCAGCTCCTTCCTCTTCACAATCTAAAAATACTTCAAAATAATGCACATGCCCCTTACCTAAGAAACGGTTATCCGGTCACCAAGGATCCTTGCAATTGAAGCACAACCCATTTCTCCTCAAATCATTCCTTGTGTCCCATGCATTGCTTGTTTTAGGTAGCTCCTTTTGCATGCTTAGTACTTTCTGTAATGGCTTCTTTGGCTGCCCCAAAGCTGCTGTTTTGGACTACCAAAAAGGTCCCTTTGGCTGCCCATTTGCTGCTGCTGTCCTTGGTTGTCCAACCTCCGATGTTGTCCTTGGCTTCCCACTAACCAAAGCGGTCTTAGGCTGCCCACTAATCATGTCTGTCCTTGGAGCTGAATTTTTTGATTGCTTCTTGGAGTGAAAGAGGGTTGAAATCCCTTACCAACCCCTTGAGGGGGTCCACCAAACCCTCAACAAACAAAACCACAAGCCTCTTTTTTGGATACATCTGACACCTTCACAGAAAGTCTTTGAAATTCAGCCATATAGTCATCCACAGAGGTGTATTGTTTCAATTGTGCCAACTCCCTAAAGTGCACTTCCGGATCAACCCTATCAAATCTTTCCGCAAGTCTTTGACTGAACTCCTCCAAGGTAGTGATCGATCCATGCCCTTGTGTGATCATGTCATGGTACCACCACTCATGTGTAACTCCTTCCAAGTGGAGGGTGACAAATTTGAGTGCATCCTCTTCATACATTGGATTCAAGGACAAATAAGTATCCAACTTTTGGAGCCATACCCTAGCAGAACACTTTGTTGATCCATCATATGTAGGCAAGGTTATTTTCCCCAACCTTTGTTGAATATCTTTCCAGGGTTGATCATTATGAAGTCTTCTTCCACCTTTATGACCATTGCTTGACTTCAAGGTACAAAAAACAAGGAGAGAAAGCTCTTGGTGGATGGCTCGCCTCAAACCTTGGTATTCCACATAGAATCGATCCATCTCATCATCCCCAATTTGCTGCCCTACTTCCACTTGTTCCTCTTCTTCCCTTTGTAGAAATTTAGCACAGACGGTTCTTGTGGGAGGATTAATGAAATTTCTTTTATTGCCGGAAGAGCTGCCATCACCTAGAGATTTCTTCAATTCTAGAGCACCTTGGATGGCTTGGATCAATTCAATCATTGAAGCTCTCATTTTCCTTCGAAAACTTTGCTCCATGTATCTTTGATTCTTCAATATCAACTCTTGCAAATAGCTCATCTCATCAAAAGGTGGAGGCCTGTGTTCCTTATCCCCCATGTTCTTTGCTGGAGTCCTTTGGTACACTCTGAACCATTCCTCACCGATATTCATGCAAATATAAAAATCTAAATTTACCCTCACACAGGATGGCATGAACGATGCTCTGATACCAATATAATGTCTCTTACAGGCTCAAACTTGAGGGATTTGGATTCGGCCCAAAACCCTAATAGAACATTGTTGGAATTTATGACAACAACATGTAGAAACATAAATTTAATGACAGACATAGAAATTACAGCCAAAGAGGGTTAATGACCAGCTTTTGGTCCCTAAAACCCTAGGCGACCTAGGTGAAATTCATATTTTTGTATTTTTGAAACACAAATCTTCATAAATATATCACCAAATTGAAACCCTTGATGAAACAATGCATAATTTTTGTAAATATGTGCTTCAACATCAAAGTGCAAAATTCTAGAATTAATTATTGGCCACAAATAGCTAAAACTTCAAAAATTCATATATTCTGAAATACTTGGGGTTACAATGCAAACAATAGCTCGAAATGACACAAAGCTATCAAACAAAATTAATCCAAAAATTTTCAACCACAGAAAACTGCCGAAATGTTGTCTTGAAATCCCCAAAAGGGGTTGCCCAAGCTGGAAATGGGTATGACAACCCCTAAAAGTGTGCCCTAGCTGGAAATTGTTCCCTAGCATAGATGGAAACACTTGCTGTTAGGAAATTCTGAATATGAATCTCACTTGTGACTCCCAGATGAAGCTACGGAAGTAACAAATGAGGGTTTCATCCTCACGTGTTGTGACTATTGAAGGGTTTCATCCTCAATAGAATCTAATGAGGAGTTTTGTCCTCAAAGGCTGAAAATGTGAGCTCAATTCTCCAATTTTCAAAAGAGAAATATCAAGATTCATCAAAAGACCCTTATAATGAGCCCCCACATTTACCTTTATAGCCTTTTGTCTTTCTTTCCCTTGTGGAGTGCTCCATGTGGGATAATAGAAATACTTTATTTCTATTTTTACATTCACTTTTCCCACTTAAGGTGGGACGACCCCCCCTTTATTACATTCTTTTTCTATTTTGAAGTTGGCGCTTTGCACTTTAGCCACCAACCTACTATTTCTAGTGCTATAATTGGCAATTTTCCTTTTTAAAAAAAATATTACAAAGCTGAAAATAGTAAATTACGGTTATAACATGAATGTGCTTCCCTTATTTTCTCCCTTAAAGCCCACGAAAAGTAGAAATGGACCCAAGGTCTTCAAATTGAACCAGTTTGGAAAAGAGGACATTACAAAATCTAGTTATTCTATGAAAGGGGAACCTTTGGAGATCACATCTATGCCTGCACTTAATTAGGGGTCCAATTTTCTAGGCTGTCTTTTTATTATGAAGCCTATTTATTGGTCACATGTTTGCAAGGCATATGCCTCTCGTTTAGTCTTAAAGTGACAATGTTTTTAGATCCAGTTCCAAGATATCCCTTTGAAGATGCACCTCTTCAATACACTCATCAAACCTGCGGTTTTGTATGGGTTTGAGGTTTGACGACCTAGTCTAGGGTCCACTCATTGATTGGGCTTGTATTGAGAGATTTTATAAGTTCATGATTCGATGTATGATCTCTTGCGAATGAATTGTTGCTCGGTACAACCTCCAAGCTGAGTTGATCTCTTAGCCTTTGCACCTTGAGACTATCTTCAAACTTTCTTTCTACACTTAGCGACTTACAACCATAGGGATTCAACTATATGACGTGAGAGGTATCTATATTTAACCCTAAGTTCTTCAAAGTGGATTGCTTTGTTGGGACCCAATAGATGTCGACGTTGCTGGTATTTTGAGACTTGTTTGCTCGTCTAGTCTATCAGCATCTTTTTCGGCAAGTTACCTCCTTTCAGGTATTCCTTAGATGTCACTTGTCGGCTTCTTCCCATGAAGGAGGTCATTATGAGAGCTATTAGAGAGGATATTTACATGTAGTGCATCCAAATTGCTTGGCCCTATCCTTCTTATGCATTCAGCCCCAAATCTTTCCTTCCACGCTGAGCATTTCATGCAAGTGATGGATGGTGTCATCCTTCATCTTGACTATCTCCAATATCATTGATCTCATGGCTTATGGTTTCCCCTCGGTCAATTGAAGGTGCGGTCACACCAGTTGCAAGTTGAGATTGATCATCACATTGTATGTGAGGCCCGGATTTGTCGTTGTTGCTCCCTCCAAGAGATGGAATCTGTGGAACATTTAATTTTCAGATGCCTTTTTATTATGAGATCTAGGGGAGATACCACTATCATTACTTTGACTTGGGCAACTCTCTATCCACTTTCTGTCAATACTCCTAACAATGATGCCTAGCCTTTTTTCTTTGGGAGGTTGTCAACTTTAAACACAAGTCCTGATAAGGAGTCCCTAGAGCTCCCAAGCTGATCACATATTTCTTTAAGCACCCTCTGCATAATGTTGTTTCACACATTGAAGAGGGTAGGTCAGTAAGGCGATGCTCATCCTTGCTCAGCACTACTACTAAGTTCCCTAGCACACCATATCTTGGCAAAGTGGACTTATTCCTTCTTAGCATCACGGATATGCTCCTCAATAACATGGATCTATTCCTTCTTGACTACTTCACATGCCAAGGGGCAAAAAAGTTATAAGTTTCTTTGCTGCTATGGGAGTTTCTTCAACTTTGGATGCTAGGAAGGATTATTTGGAGAGTGCCTTATTTCTTCCTAGGGTTACCCAACCAAGCTCCCTCATCTCTAGACACTGCCTGATGAGCATTATCATATCCTTCATTAGCCCTTCACATTGATAGATGGTGCCGTAGAGGATTCCTTTGTCCCAGCCACGGTCAAAGATGTTTAATGGGACTACCATCAAGTATTTCTGACTTTCATCAGCCCATACTCCTTGAGTGTTCTTGGTCCTCGCACATAGCTATTTGTACTAGTACTATAACGACATGGGTTGGGGCTTAACTTCTTTGGGTTTATGCCCTTCATTTATTTTCAGCACTTTTGTTCTTTTATTTAGTTATTCTTTGACCCAAGTGTCCTTTTATTGGAGCATTTTCTATTCTAATTTGCTGTTTTCTCGAGTCCCATTGACCAACGGTTGGTCACACATGAACATTAATATAATTTCCTACACTTTCTATTATAATAGGATGTTTTATCGAGTCCTGTTGACCAATGTTTGATCCTACATGGACACTAAAATAATTTCCTTCTAATCCGGATGAAGTATGCAATTTGGTGTACAACACACTATGGGGCTTCATGTTACGGAAGTAGAACTGAAATTAATAGAACAAGAATTGCAAAACCAACAACAATTTATTGCAATATAGAGTGTATACAAAAGGGCAATCTCTATAGAGAGGTGTATGGCACGAACTCTATCTTCTTCAGACTATGCTATCTACTTGATAACTTTACACTGCAGAACTTGTAAAGTTACGAAAAATAGTAAATGACGGATTCTAAATCGGATCCAAAAGGCCATCTCGTATGAAGATGACATGTATCCACCTTAGGAGTAGAAATGAATGTACAGAAGTGGACAAATAGCTGAATTTTGGTTGATGACATTAATACTCTAGTAGTGCCACTTTTTGGGGTCATATCTCTCCAAGCTCATTGATCAAAATTCGAAAATGCAATGTGTTGGAAAGTTCATCAAGCAAAGTAGTTTAAATGCCCTCCTTACATGACTTCGACCACCATCCAAGGCACCCACCAAAGTTGAGGGTCCAAATTTGGCACCAAAGGGCCTAGAAAATGCAAAATATGAAAATGCATCAAAAACCCAAAAAACAGGTTTTCACAAATTTTCAAAATCATACTCTGAATGGTTATTTGGATCAGTCATTCCTCCTTGAGCAGCAATGGGCCCAATCGCTTCTGAATTTTGGACCAAGTGTGAAAATGTTTGTTGAATTTGGATCCTAATAAATTACTTCATCTTCCTTGGTGTGCCAACTTCCTTGTATACAAAAGGGAAATCTCTATAGGAGAGGTGTATGCCTCGAACTCTATCTTCTTCATACTATGGTATCTACTTTATAGCTTTACAATGTAGAAATTGAAACGTTACTAAAACTACTAAACGAAGGATTTTGAATCAGATCCAAAAGGTCACCTCATATAACAATGACATGTATCCACCTTAAAAGTGAAAATGAATGGACAGAAGTCAACAAATTGCTGAAATTTGGTTGATACCGTTACTAGTCTAGTAGTACCACTTGTCGAGTTAATCTCCAAGCTCATTGATCAGAATTTGAAACCGCGATATGCTTTGGAAAGCTCATGACTTCAACAACCATCTAGGGCACCCCACCAAAGTTGAGGGTCCAAATTGGTACCAAAAGCCCCCGAAAATGCAAAATATAGAAAATTTATCAAAAACCCAAAAAATAGGTTTTTTGAAATTTTAAAACTCATACTCTGACCAGTCATTTAGATCAGTCACTTCTCCTTGAGAAGCAACAGGCCTGATTGCTTCTAAATTTTGGACCAAGCATGGAAAGGTTTGCTAAATCCAGTTCATAGTGAACCACTTTCCTCGGTGTGCCAACTGCCCTGCCTTCACCATCGAATAAAGCAGAATTTGTTGATGTTTCATTTCTTTCACCAATATATCAATAATCTAATTAGCAGTCATCAGTGTCGCACAATTTGGGTTCAGCATTGTGCTTTGAAACTTCTCAGCAACATATGATGTGTTCAAGAGTGGTGGAAAGTATGGGTGGAGCAACTCTACATTGGACACTAGACACAACCCAAGGTAGGGTGGCAAGTTGAGATCGATTACATTTTCTCCCACTGGTTTGATGATAGTGCATGGCCCATATCACAGAGGCATGAGCTTCTTGTTTGGACCCTTGAGTCCCTCCTTTTGAAGATGCAACTAGACTTTGTCACCCACTTGAAATCAATAGGGAACCCAATGTTGATCATGAAATTGCTTATACTTATGATTAGTCTTCTCTGTGATTTCATGAACTTGTTGATGAATGTGTTGAATTTGCTTGACAAACCTTGTTGGCTTATATGTTTCTTTCTGGGCATGGGATGATTCTTCTTCCACCACAATGGGCAATATTGCATCAATGGGAGCTAGTGGATGAAAACAAAGACATACTTGAAATGGGCTGTCTTGTGGAGCATGAAAAGCTCAAATATAGCTATGTTGGACATTGGAAGAATCTCATCCCATGTGTACAGATGTTTTGAATGGAACATCAGAAGAAGATGCACAATCATGTGATTCACCACCTTTATCTATCCATCAGTCTGAGGATGGAATGCAATGGACATGTTTAATTTTGTGGTCATCGTGGACCATAGTGTAGACTAGAAGATCCCAACAACCCTGCCATGTCTAACACAATGCTTTGTGGGATGCCAAAATGACCCCAAACACTCGAAGAATAGTTTAGCAGTCTCCTATGTCAAGATCCTCTTTCTGCAAAGTGCTATAGCTGCATGTAATGTCCCTTTTTCCCACCTAAGAGCTGGAAATTGGTCTTCTTGCCATCCCTTCTCCATGGCAAAGAAGAAGTAAATATTTTTCCAGAATTGCCATTGTTTTTTGCACCCCTAAGTGATCTACCACTCAACTGTAATGAGCCTCCCAAATCACAATTTCACGCTCCCTTGTAGGAAAATGTAGAGGGGTTCCATGTGACACAGAATCCCCTCCTGAAGATGGTAGTCATGAACATGTCTGCCAGCTTTCAATCACTTACATATGTCAGAGAACGCAGAGTCTCTTTCAAACAAATGAGGCCACTTCGATGTCTCATGCCCACATGAGTCAAAAATCATGGTCAATGCTACAATTTGAGGTCGCTCAAATAATTGACAACTTGGTTTGCACTTCCTTTATGTCAAATGTTGGAGTTGTTGCAGCCTGCAGGTAGGTGGAGCATCTCTGATGATAGTCATTTTCCAACTTGCCTTGAGTTTGCATGAATTACAGAGGCTTATAATATGTATGTATGATGGTCTCTTTTCCCAAAACATAATGTTTCCACTATTTGCACACCTGCACAATGGTGTACAACTCATTGTCATGTGTAGGATACTTGCACACTATGTCGGAGAAGGTTTCCCTATGGTAAGCAATTGGTTGGCCATGTTGGGTGAGGACCAACCAAGGGAATGTCCTGAGGCACACGTCTCAATCTCAAAAGATTGTTGCAAATCGAACAAGAAAAGGACCAACAATAAATAGGCATTGCTTCAATTGTGCAAGTGTGTTGCACCTCGGTTTATACACATTTGGCTTTCAGTCCTCCTGTAGTAACCAAATTCAAAGACCTTGTAATGTGAGAGAACTTGAGCGTGAACCTACAATAGAAATTGGCTAGTCCTAAGAAAGTCTGGAGTTGTGTGATAGTATTTAGGGCTTTCCAGACCCTGATGACTTGATCTTCTTTGGATTTATGTGTACACTATCCTTCTTGATGATGTAACCAAGAAGTACATGTTTTCCCAACCAAAGGAACATTACTCTATGTTGGCATTGTGATTATGTTGATGCAAGGTACGATGAACTTGTTGAGCATGTTGTACCTGCTCATCACATGTCTCACCTGCTCCTCACATGTCTTACTGAAGACAAGAGTGTCATCCAAGTAGACAACCACAAAAGTGTTGAAATACATCATTTATCACCCTTATGAATGTTTTTGGTGCATACGTGAGACCAAATGGCATGACCAACCACTCAAACAAGACTTCATTGGATTTGAAGGTGGTCTTCCATAAATCAGTTCGATCGAATAGCACTTGGAGATACCCTTAAGATCAATCTTGGTGAAAAATTTAGCTCCCCTAAGCTGATCCATGAGGTCATCAATCTGTGGAAGCAAATATGGTTCTTGATTGCAATCTTGTTCAGGACACGACAATCAATGCACAGTCACCATATTTCATAGTTCTTTTGGGTGAGTACAATTAAGTTGTGGAAAGGTGAGGCACTTGGTCTGAAGTGGCCCTTTTAAATCCATTCTTGAATCTGTCACTGAATCCCATCATTCACAAGCATTGAATGCCTATATATCAGGTCATTTGGCTGTGGCCAAGTCAATCTGATGTTTCACCTAACAATCCAAAGATACACCTATCAGAGAGGATAAGACATCTCTGTATTTTGAAAGCATCTGGTCTGTATTCTTTTTTTGTGTTGTTTGACCTGTTGTAAAGGCATGTATGGTTACTACAACCTTTTGATTCACCTCAGGTTTGATAGTGAGTAGGAAAAAGGACCCAATCTAAGCAATCACAAGCCAACACTACTTTACACTAATCAGGGATATTGACTTAGCAGGGGCCACGTTTAGTATTCAATCGTGCTTAGGACCCATAGCAATGTTGACACATGGTTGTTCGACAAGCACATCACAGACATCCAAGGGTGCCAAGTCATAGATTACCTCATCCTTGAATGGTTTGATGGCGAAGGACAGGGAATACTATAGACTAACGTAGATGTCTAAGCGTTGATTTTCCAATCCAATAGAGTACGGTTGTGAGTGAGGTGTTGTCAAATTCAGCCTCTTGACTTCTTCAATCAAGATTATATTCATTGGACTTCCACTATCTGCAATAAAGTGCAAAGCCTTCCCATTTATCCACATCTATGAGTGAAACAAGTGCTTAGCATCCTCTCTAGGTTGAGGCGCTATTCATGCAGTGGTGACAATGGAGTATGGATTTGCATCCATTCTATGCTCCTTTTGTTTGTGCACATATAGAGTTTCTGTAGTTGACACTGGGGCTTCTATTGTTTTGGCTCCCACAACTCTACAAAAAGACTTTTGTTATTGGATCGTCAATCTCTTGTGTTATGGTACTTGCTCTTATGGTTCTCACACCACAGTCCAATGTCTTTTAGTGGCTTTTCCCTCCTTGTCCACATCTTGTCTTGCCTATGTGATAGTGCATCTTTTACTTGCTGCTTGGTGCCAAGCTTCTCTTTCTTCAGATGCGACTTGTCACTAGGAGAATATTCTTTAGTTCCTTGAGGCTTGAATTTTCCTTCAATCTTGACTACGTATCGATAGGCTTCTCCTAGTGTCCTGACATCTACAAACTCCATGTCTTCCTAGATGTTGTGAAACCAGGAAACGCAGGGGGTCATGTTTCCCCTTGGAAACGTTTCAGAGATAGGAAACGGGGGGGGGGAGGGGGGGGACGCCAAAAACGTTTCCGGAAATATTTTTAGCGTTTCCAACGGTTTTTACTTTTAAAAAATGTCATTACTTTAAAAAAAAAAAAAAACTTGCATTAAATGAACCTTAACCCTAATACAACTACCTAGACTTGCTAAACACACTTCCTAAAAGCTATATAATGACCTCTTGGGTCCATTCTAAATCATACTCTCATTTTTCTCTTGCTAAATCTAGTTTTCATTAAACTAGCATTTAGCATTGTGAAGAGCAAAGAGACATCAAGGAGCAACTTGAAGGAAGAGTTTAGGACGTGTTGCTAAGAGCTAAAGGCTTCAAGGAGGAAAAACCAAGTATTTTTCAAGTTTTTTTTTTTTGCTAAAGAAAATGTTAATGTGATCAATGATCACGAATGATGTGTGCATTATACACACATCATTTGTGATCATTGATTATTGATCATGATGTCAATATGTAGGTTTAATTTAGTAATTTTAAAACTCTATGCTTAAAAAAATAAAAAATTTAACATTTTCTTTGCGTTTTTAAAATAAAAAGCATATATTCTTTTTTTAAATTATAAATATCATCCAAACTCTGTGTATGCTCTCACCTCGCACCTATACGGTGACCTTGGTGATCAAAAGCAGAATAGGATGTGTAGGGTTTTAAAATTTAATTCTTTCTTGCTTTTTAAAAAAAGTTTATTTTGTTTTTTTAAATTAAAAAATCCGAACTCTGTATATGCTCTTACCTCGCACCTATACGGTGACCTTGGTGATCAAAAGCAGAATAGGATGTATAAGGTTTTTAAATTTAATTCTTTTTTGCTTTTTTTAAAAAGTTTATTTTGTTTTTTTAAATTAAAAAATCTGAACTCTATGTATTCTCTCACCTCGCACCTAAACGGTGAACTTGGTGATCAAAAGCAAAATAGGATATTAAGGTGTGGTTCTATTTAATAATTTATTGTTATCTAAGTTTATGTTTTTATTTTTCAGTGCAGGTTTGATTCAATGACATCCATTTCAACTTTAGTGGGAGGGCGGGCATGGGGAAGGGGAAGAAAGCCAAAGTGGGGGTGTGGATCCTAGAACTCCTCTTTGGAGACATGTGCAAGTTGTGGAGAACCTTGCTGGCGGTGGCTCTTGAGTTTGGGTATGCAATCATTGCCAAATATAATTTAAATCCTCTTATACCCGATTCAAAGCTCATTTAATGGGGAAATCAGGAACGAGGATTAGAAAATGTGGCAAGGTTGAACCGAAACATATATTGGCATATTTGAAAGAGCAAGAGGAGGTTGATATGGAAGCTTCAAGAGTTAGATTTAAAACTGCTCCTTTGCAAAATAGGGGTTCACAAAAACCACCCAACCCATCAAACCATCCTTTTATCCAAGTTGTAGTTGAAACTCCAACAGAGGGAGAGTGTTTGTCACGAAAGAGAATTTACAAAGGCTCATTAGAGCAAGCATTTGCAAATGAGAAAAGGGATGTTGCTGATGAGTTGGTTGCTCGATGCATTTATGCATGTGGGCTGCCCTTCAATGTGTTGCACTCACCTTCTTCGTAACAAATGGTGAGGTATTAATGATGCACCGAAAGGGTATAAAAGCCCTAGTTATGAGAAGGTGAGAACCACATTGTTGGCGAAAGAAGTGGCCCATGTACATACTTCTTTGCAGCCAATTAGGGATTCATGGAAGGACTTAGGGGTATTTATCATTTCAGATGGATGGAAAGATGCCCGAAATAGACCCCTAATCAACATTGTTGAAGTGTGCCCTAAAGGGGCAATGTTCTTAAGGGCTATTGATTGTGAGGGTGAAGTGAAAGATGCTCAATTTATTGCTAATATTTTGATTGAGGCTATTGAGTCAGTGGGCCTTGCAAGCATTGTCCAAGTCATCACAGACAATGCCAAAAATTGTAGAGCAGCAGAGATGATTGTTGAGGGGAGATATGAGCATATTTTTTGGACACCTTGTGCAGTACACTCCTTGAATTTGATGCTGCAAAAGATTGGAAAAATACCATGGATTGAGGAAGTTTATACAGAGGCAAATGAGATCTAAATGTTTGTCACAACTCATCATATGTCCCAAGCTATCTTTAGGAGGTTCTCGACATTGGAGTTGCTGAAGGTAACCAAACAATTTCCTAGTTTCTAATTTTTATTTGCTAACTTTTTATAAAATATCAAATTATCAATTGAATTCCTTTTAAATTTAGTTTTATATTTTATTAACGTGCTTTAATTTATTTTAATAGGTTCCTGAAACAAGATTTGCCTCTCACACGCTCGACTTGAGACGACTTGTGAAGGTAAAGCAAGCCTTAAGGCTTATGGTGATTAATGATGTTTGGTCCGTGTGGAGGCAAGCAAACACAGAAAGAGCCATCAAAGTAAAATCAGTGATAGTTGATGATATTTGGCGGGAAAAGGTTGCATACTTGCTTAGTTTTACTGAGCCTATTTTATCTATGATTAGATACGCAGACACAGATAATGCTTGCATAGGGGAGATCTATGATGGCATTAACTCTATGCTTGAAAAGATTAGAGACATCATACAACAAAAAGAGCAAGATCCTGAAGAAAAATTCTACGGCAAAGTTAAGACCGTGATCATGAGGAGGAATAAAATGAACACCCCATTGCATCTCCTAGCCTATGCCTTGAATCCCAAATTTTATAGCAGTGAAATGCTTGCACTGCTTGGTAGGCAAAAACCATATGATGACCAAGAAGTTGCAAGTGGAGCTAAGGCAGCATTTCGGAGGCTTTTTCCTGATCCAGATGTAACTAGTACGGTCCGCTGCGAAATGACGCTCTTTGTCTCTTCATCTAATAGTAGCATGGGTGAAATAGATGCAGTACTTGACAGGTACAAGATGAGCCCATGCATGTGGTGGTGTGCACATGGCCATGATGCCAAGTGGCTGTGACCTATTGCCATTAAAATCCTTTCACAAGTATCAAATATTAAAATGACATCAAAAGTTTGTTTATTAATTAAAAATGCATGTTCTTACTTCTTAGTAAATTAATATTATTAGTATTACTAATTGAAATTTTCTAACTTCTTTTTTGTAACAGGTGGCTAGCAATTCTTCAGTAGAGCGGAATTGGAGTACATATTCCTTCATCCACTCAGCCAAACGGAACAAGTTAGCATCCAATAAGGCTGAGGATTTAGTGTATGTGCATTCCAATTTGCGCATTCTATCACACAAGAGTGAAGCCTATGTTAGAGGCCAAACAAACTTTGGGATATTGATCCTGAGACTAGCGACTTTGATGCTTCTGCTGCAACTCTTAGCCAACTTTCACTGCTTGGTATTGATGAATAAGAATCGGGATCTTTTGCAGAAGGGAGGGAGAGTGGAGCTAGTGGGAGTGGAGATGTCGGTGGTAGTGCTGTTCATGGAGATGATTATGAGGAAAATCTAGATGATATATTCTAGATTCTAGATTATTATTATGTATATGTGAATCATTAAAATTGTAACCATGTTCATTGTTGAATGACGGCTCTTTAGATGTTCAAATTTCAATGAATTCAAAATATTTTGAGTGCTTTATCAATTTTCTCTTATGGTCTACAATTATAAAATGAGTACTATGCACATATATATATATATATATATATATATTATTTTTTAATAATATATTGTATGGATGTTTCCGTTGACGTTTCGTATCCAAGGTTCTTTGAAAATTGCCGTTTCCGCATTTCGTACCTGTTTCCATTTCCTGGCAACATAGCCTAGATGTAATATCACAAACTGCTATAGTATTTTTGAATGTTGTGCCTCATTATCATGAGTACCAATTTTGGCTTATAAGGCATGAAATTCAATGTACTCATCCACCACTTGGTCCTGGCCCTACCACAATTGATGCAACTTTTTGAACTGCTCATCATAATCCTATACTGGATGGTATTCTCCACTGATAACTTCAATAAAATTGTGTCTTTTCAAGTGTTTCTTTGAGAGTGAACTCACCATCGTACTCATCTTGAAGACAATCTAAATCCCACCTTTCAAGAGTGTGAATGTTGTTTTTTCATTATCAAAGAAACTATTCACCAAGAAAGATGATTCCAATTGGTCCAGCCATTTATCCTGTTCATTATAATATATTTTTCCTTCATACCGAGGAATGTCAAAGTTGATTTGTACCTTGAAGAGTATCAGATCCCTGATGGGCCTGCTTGATGATGGTTTGTGTGCAGCTTCAGGCACGACATGCGAAAGAACATTAGCGAACTATGCCATCATCTCCTTCCTCTAGCATTTGAGGGCTTCATCAAGCATATCTTTAAAAGAATCTGCCATTTTTTGCTATGTCGTCTGAGGTCGTCTAAACAATCAAGGGAGATAAACCACAGGGTCACGAGTCTCAAGTTGTGCTAGTTGTACTCTGATCTTGTGTGGTGGAACATACAAGAATGGAATGAACCACTCTAATACCACTGATTTGAATTAAGTATGCAATTCAGTAGACAACCCATTATGAGGCTTAATGTGTTATAGAAGCAGAACTGAAATTGACAAAACAAGAATTGCAAAACCAACAATAATTTATTGCAAGTGAGAGTGCATACAATAGGGAATTGTGGTATATCTCAATCAAACTAGCAGATCGGGCGTGAGATGGCACTGCCATATAGTTAGATAGGGCGACCGACACATCTATTCCTCTATCTACACCCTATCTATGCCGCTTGACTGGTAAGAGAGAGAAAAGGTAGTAAGCCGCGGGCATGGCCCATATAGAGAGTTCAGGTCCCAAGCAAAGCGATGCTTGCGGCTAACCCTAAAGGCAAGGGGTGCACTCACCTCATTTTGGGCAGTGAGGTTATAGAACATACCAATATATATGCAATACCTAAAAAGTTACTAATATTAGTAAATGAAGGGTCCTGGATCGGAATCAAAAGGTCAACCCTCACGTATCCACATTAGAAGTGGAAATGAACAGACAAAAGTGGAAAATAGCCTAATTTTGGTTGATGACATTACTATTCTACAAGTGCCACTTGTCAGGATTATGTCCCCTAGCTCGTTGATCAAAATTTGAAACTGCAATATGCATTGGAAAGCTCATCAAGCAAACTAGTTTAGGTGCCCTCCATACATGCCTTCGACAACTGTTTAGGGCACCCCACCAAAGTTGAGGATCAAAATATTGCACTGAAGGGCCACAAAAATGCAAAATACCAAAAATGTATCAAAAATCGAAGAAATAGATTTTTTGAAATATTTCAGAATTGTGCTCTGAATAGACATTTGGATCACCTCACTTCTCTCTTTGTTTTAATATGGATGTAAAATCCTGTTCTAAGCTCAACTGTAAAAATCATGGAAAAGAACAGGAATTAATAGAAATCTATAACTAAGATTGAGTAAGAAATCTATAACTAAGATTGAGCAAGAAATCTTTACAAACTGATTATTTAAAAACAGATTGCAGTTTTTATATCATAAATCAACAATTGTTTTATGAGGCAAGATTTTAATATTTGTTTCAAACTGTCCAATTAGGTCTTTTACTATTGATAAATTTTCTTGTCCGGAAACCACGTTCTTTGACTCATCATTGAATTTGTTTCATTTGTACAATAAATTCCCTGCTAAGATTTCTCTCAATTTAGTAGAGTTTATTACACGTTTATTTCAGTAAACTTACATCTAATGTGGCAAATGAAATTTGGAGTGGGAGTGCCACTCTTAATCCCTTTGTCCTCCTCCACTCCGAAGCTTTTTTTACAGGTCCGGCATTCAGATATATTTTGCCTTGTACCTGCACCTCCCAAACAGCAAAAAAGGAGATTATGAACTATGAAAAAACAGAATATTTCTTCTAAGTATTAAAACCTCATATTTTCGTGATATGCAATTCCTTTCCTCCTATTTACCAATTGATAACATTAATAATAAGACATGCCAAAATAACATAAACAAAAAGTATATTAATTGACTCCTATTTACCTAGGAAATGTATGCAGTCCTACAGTCTACTCTACTCAAAACAATTCTTTTTGATAATGTCAGGGCTAGACTGCCAGGGTATGGGTACGGGTTCTCATTATCTCAGCTTCTTGCCCCATAGGCATGTCACAGATCAACATCTTCAGGTCTACAGGAGCTTTATTGACAATAACATGCACTCTGATTTTGTGGGCCTCTTGCAATATAGGGGTGGCTCCAAGGTGGTTTAATCTCAGAATGATCCCAAGACAGCTGAGATATCAAGTTGTCAACAATTATTTGGTCCTAGTTCCTCTGTTCTCCTACTGACCCCCTCCCATTTGTGGCATGATTGAGATCCACCCAAATGGATAACAAAATTACAGGCACAATTGAGAAGGATAAAGTTCCTGAAAAGTCTTTGATCTGAAATACTTATGGAGGAGTGGTAGACTCGTGTCAAATTACCTTAGAAGCTAGAACAATGTGACCTGAGATTAAAAAAGCATTGATCAGCAAGTTTTTTCCAAAGATGGCGTGGGTATTTACTACCACAATTTTAAGTCACTTTGGCTGGACAGATCTGTTAGGGATCAAAGCCTTCAAACACATGGGTTGAGAACCCAGATCCAACTTTTAGTTGTTTCCACCATGCTAGATATTATTATTACTGTATTTCTACCATGTTGATGTTAGAGGGAAACAATAATAGAAAGGGGTAAATCATTTTGTACAACACCATCCAAGGTCGAAAGGATTTCAAAAAGTTCCAAATACCATTTAGTGTACAAGAAAAAGAAAATACTCAAAGAAGAAACATACTTATGGAAATCCGAGGACAACATAGAGAATGTTACATGTGGAGAAAATTGTTATTAATAGGATTGTCCCTCGAACCTTGACAGACATTCAGAACCAAAAGAAGTGAAAAAAAGGTGGATCAGAGGATGGTCAAGGTGCTCACTAATGAGAAAGTAATGTATCTTATGAATCGGATTCTTCTGGAATCGATTGTGCAAGGGATTTTAAGCCAGACATTTCTGATCCCATTACTGGATCCATCTTCACGGGGAATCAAGAGTGAAGGCAATGCTGTGAGGAGACCGCATCCAGATCATCATTGTGAGGATTAGTTTCACTCTTTATTCCCCTGAAAATTGATCCAATAGTGGGAACCAAAACATAGAGCTTAAATATCTGAAGCAGCCAATTCCAGAAGAGTCCAATTCATTATTAACTTGTGAAATAACTAAGATAAAGGCAATAATGTATCTAATGTTTTGTAATCTTGGTTTAATTAGGGTTAATTAAGGCTCTGACATGATGAAAATTGTAAGGTATGATGCAATATATTTTTTTGCTAATCAAACATGGCTTCTAATTTGGCCCCCCCACCCAAAAAACCACACACAAGATGAGCTTGAAGAAATTTAACATATCTAGTTTTAACATAGAGATGTAGACACCTAACAATCATATACATCAGCCCAAAAGGGTGTCCACTTCAAATACAAAATTGCCCAATACCAAGACCAAGGCATCAAACAAAGAAAACATTATAGCTTTCATCTACTACAGCCAAAAGAAGAGAACCTGTCTTTTATCCACCCATCCTCCAAGCAACAACGGCCAACCCCACATATTAGAGAGCACACCATTAAAGGCTCCCAGGACCCCTCTAACCACCAATAAAAAGAAATGTTGCTCCCATCCTAAATAAGTCCTCCGATTGTTGGGTTGAAACAGGAGCTTGAGCACTCTCGAGAACTGCCATTTCATTAGTTGGGCAGGCTCAACACCTTTTCTAGAAGTGTGGTGGCTATAAATTGCACTAGTCATTGCAAACTTGTTAAAAGAGGAGGTCGTCATCGGCATGAGTCCAAATGCTGCATGCACTCCATTAGGTCAACCAAAACATGCTTCCAAACTAACATTTCGGCAATCCACAGTCAAGACCTTGTCTTAGGAAAGTGAGTGTATCACAAAGGTTTGGTTGTGAGGAGACCACATACAGATCGTCATTGTGAGTGTAGAGATGAAGCAGCAAAACGAAGGGGTCTTTCATGTTACGGTTAAGACAATGGAAAAACTGCCACTTCAACTCTATTGAATGTATTAAGGCCAAAATTTCCTTCCTGGGCACAAGATTGGATGAATCCCGAAGTATGGGCATCAAAAATATTGAACATTGCTCACAACTCATTGAAAAATGCCCTCGAAAATTACCCATTCTACTATCTTGCACACCACATTTTGCAATAGATGCACCGTGAAGGGAGCAATAATAACCATGATGGCCCATGAGAGATGAGGCAAATATATAGATAAGAAAGCCTACAAGGGGATAAAACTTAGGGCCATCAATGACATTATGAAATAAACATGACGTTGGAGCGCAATTATGAAGTTAATGACTTGAAAGCCTCACTTAAAACTAATTCCTCCAATCTATCATAGTTCATCAAGTTCGGGCCACCTAGACATAAAGTGAGACTATCTTGTGGTTATCAATGCAATCAATTGTTTTGCTACCGCCCCCTCCCGGAAGCAATGATACTAGTCAATGTGCTTAAAAGAAGAATTCAACACCTTAGGCTCCGACATAATTTGATTTAGATGACAATCCTTGATACCTCCGGTTCTCTTCTCCCAAACATCATCTCTTAAAAAAAGGTCGGTTCATTAAAAAAACATATTTTGGGCGTGTTAGTGACGGTTGACAAATTCCTTCATTCAGTAAAGTGTCAAAAGGAAGAGTTCATGCTAATTAAACTTGACATTGACAAGGACTATGACAAAGTAGAGTGACCATTTTTGAATTGTTCTCCAATTTAGTTAAGCCTTGAATGGTCTTCTTGGATTTCTAGTTGTATATCTTCTCCCTGATACTCCATCTAGGTTAATGGCAGCCCTGTTGGGTTGGGCTTCCAATCTTCTTGCAGAATCTTTCAAGTGGGCCCAACCTCCCATTGTTTCCTTGTGATTATGTGGTGTCCCCCAGATTTCATCCTAAAATCTGCGACTACCCTATACGAAAAAATTTCGTACTTTTAAAATAATGGATCGTTTTGTGTTTTTATTGCCTGAAAGTTCTTGTATTGCGTCAAGATATTCCCAAAGAGCCATATTAGCCTTTTTCGCCAAATACCCAGATGCCCAAAATTGTTAAATTCTGTCGTCGGGATTTGTTTGCGGGAAATTTGTATTTAATTATTTTGAGCCCCGTTTGAGGCAATTTGTGCTCCGTTTTAACCCTGTTGTGATCGAACATATCATTATTCCTATATACCAGAAGGGTTTTAACTAGAAATAAGTTTTGGGCTTTATTTGTGACTTTTGGCAATTTTTTGTGTTTTTGTGTTTTCTCGTTTCGTTTTCTGTGAAATTTCTCTAGATCAATTCCTTTGCCGGGTTAGCCCAATTCTTGGCCTAAAGTATTCAGAGATCACATACGCACATTGTGCCAGAAGGAAGTTGCTATCGGAGGTCCGGTTCACTGGGAAAAAGCGAAGTCGTGCACTAAAAAACCCCTACGGGGTTGGGTGCATTTTTGGAAAACTAAGGATTTAAGTAGATCATGGGAAAAATAGAAGCAACAGGCAGATGGGATTTTATTGCCTGCCTTGCAGAATACTTTTTCCCATGATGGAAAAGTCACTTAAGCTGTAGTGGGAAAATTAGAGGTAGTAGGCAGGTGGGAATTTATTGCCTGCCTTGCAGTGTAAAAATTCCCATGGTGGAATAAAAGAAAAGTGACTTAAGTGAAATTATGGGATTTTATTGCTTGCCTTGCAGGGTAAAAATTCCCATTGCCATAAATTCTTAAAAATAGAATTCTATTATGCAAAAAAGTGCGCCCCCTTTGGAAATGAAATGAAAGATTTTAATGACATCCACGTGACTGAAGAATCAAAGGGACCAAAAAAAGCAGAAACATTAAGTTGAAACCAAGTTCTTTTCCAAATCCTCTCGTCTACTGTGAATCTTGAGTACAAAACCAACAATCCTTTGAAGCTTTGCTTCCTCAAATAACTCATCTAGGTTGTCTACTTGTAAGTCATTTTCGTACTGGAAGCAGATTTCATCATACGCTGAGCATTCCATGATGAAGTGCCATTCTGTTTCAACAACCCCTATACTGCAGAGAAGACAAGTTCTCTTTTCCCACTCTTCTTTGGGAATAGTCCATCTGCCCGTTTCACAGCAAAGATGATGTGACCTGGTCCTTAACTGAGCCAAAATAATCCTATCCTTACCTTTGATATCCGCCCTTAAGTAAGCTTTGTTATCGTGAGCCCAAGTGGGGTTGAAATATTTCATATAGTGCGCTTTCTTACAACCAATATTTTTTTGTCCACATGATTTTCCTAAACTTCTCCGCCACATAATTTTTTATTTCCCTATTGCTGTTAGGGCACTCCTGGAAGTGGATGCCCCACTTCTCCATCCATTTGGTGTTCTGCTTCATCCAAGTTTTCTTTCTGTGCTCTAGGTTATCCTCTATAACCATTTTGGGCCAACGATGATTGTCCATGCTTTCCACTTTTTTCAAATAGCTTATTAGCCGAGTGATTGCCGAAGCTTCCATTGGTAAGATACCCGCTTCAGCCAGTAAAATCTCATAAGGAACCGTTGATTTAACTTTGAGAGTGCTTGTGATTAAATGTTTTTTGATTCTTTCTACCTATCTCCATCCATGCTTTGACATATTACTTCCCCAGACTTCACACCCATAAAGGGCCACCGGAGTGACCAACAGACCAAAGAGGGTTTTCTTGGTATTCCAGTCCCAAAGCTCAACTTTCCTACATCTATTTTGGAGCAAGTATGATGCTTTCCAACCTCCTTGAATTCTTTTTGCTCTACAAGTTTCCCAGCTCATTTTGTGGTGAAAATCAATCCCCAAATTTTTATATTCTGTAACAATTTCCAATGGCCTCCCTTCAAAAATAAATTTAGTGTGTGTCCCTTTCGTTTTTAGAGAGAAAAAATCATGATTTTTGTTTTGTCGATGTTCACTTGCATCCCGAATTCCTGGCAAAAGAGTTCTAAGGATTTTAGATGCTCTCTCAAACCTTGAGTTGTTGTTGATATTAAGATAAGGTCATCAACATATAAGAGAAACTTCACCACATATTCCGCCAACTGAACACCCCCTCCATCGGTATTGTGTAACCATTCTTCAAGCTTGTCAATGTATAAACCAAACAAAGTGGGAGAAAGAGGGTAGCCTTGTTTGACACCAATATCACTACCAAAACATTCCGACATGCCTTCTCTAGTTCTGATTTTAGCTCTGACCTGCTCATAAAGCCTGTGCATTGCAGCTCTAAACTCATCTGGAATCCCAAGTTCTTCCATCATGTTCCAAAGTTTGTCACAAGGGACCATGTCAAACACTTTTTTTAAAGTCAACAAAACAACAAAAAGCTTCCTCACCTTGCGAATCCCAAACCTTTTCAATCAAATGCCTAAGAGTTATGCAATGATTAATGGTTGAATGTTTAAGTCGGAAGCCTGCCTGTCCTTTTGCTCTTTTACCCTCTCTTTCTGCCCAACTGCTGATTCGGCGCTCTATCATGCCCCCAAACAACTTACCAAACAGAGGATTGATCATAATGGTGCGGTAGTTAGAAGGGTTATTGACATCCCCACTTTTAAATAGAGGAATAACCACACTAGTCGTCCATTATATTGGGAACCCTACTTGATTTACATTATTGAAGATTGTTCTGATATGTGGAGCAAGCACCTCGACCCCCCACTTTAAAAATTCAGCTTGTAACCCATCAACATCTTGTGCTTATCCATTTGCTAGATTTTGAATGCCGTATTTGATGTCGTCTTCTGAGAATAGCTCGACTGAAGTCTGGAGGATGGGAGGGCTAACCCGTTGAAGAGACCGCTCGTATAAAAGCTTCGCATATTCTAACCAATGTGCTTCTGTGATATTGTTTTCTATGTGTGTTTTCTTTTGTTGCAACTCCCTCCGAAATCCTTTGGGATTGTGTTTTCCGAGAGCAATTAATTCTGACCTCCTTCTATTCACATAGGTTTCTTTTTTGTATTGAGCCAGTCTCTTATAATTCTTTTTATTTATTTTATTCCCTCCACTTTCCCTCATAGCTCTCTTGGCAGCCTTACAATCCTCATCATACCATGGATTAGTGGGAAAAGTATTTGCAACTCCCTTTCTGGGCTTAGATCTTTTGCAAGCACCTAAAGCCTTGTGAATTAAAGGTATCATTAGTTTACTACCAACACACCCCCTTGCTCCCTTGATCGTATTGCACTCTAAATCAATTTTTTCCGATTGAAATTATTGCTCAAGGGCAGCCAAAAAGATTTCCTGATTTTCTTTATTCAAAATGATTTTGCCTTGTTTTGGATATGTCTCTGGCAAGTGATGGCCTTGGTTTCCTTGTTGCTGATTTGTACTGGTGGAAAGTTTGATTAAGAGAGGTTTATGATCAGATTTGAGATCAATAGGAGAATCTCCAATTTCGAACTCGAGCAGTCTACAAATAGAACTCTGAGTGCAGATAACATAGTCCACAAAACTTTAACCGTTGTACATTTTGCAAGTGATATTTCTGGATCTAGGCCAAGTCTTCATGCCATTAAAAATAACCATGTTGTGTAGGCTACATAGACCTAGGAGCTCAACCCCGAAGAGCATCACCCCTCCATTCCCATGTTGGGATATTATTTCCCAAAATTTGTCATCTGCCTCATCAAGCCAAAGTGGATTTCCATCGTCACCTTTGGTGTTGTCCAACTGAAGAGATTGATTATTTGTCCATTCTTGCATTAAAATCTCCCATCATAATAATTTATCTGTCAACACTAAACAAAGAAATGTTTTTTTTTTACTGAAGCATAAGGGTACTCACTATCTAAATTTCTTTTCTTATATGTCTTTGATCCTTGTGGAGCAAAGTAGCAAGCAGCCAATCTGATAGTTGTCTTGTTATCTACTATTTTCAGCCATATATATTGCTTATTTGCATCTTCTTTTTCCACTTTAATGACCCCAAGTCATGTATCCTTGATTAGAATTGTGATTCCTCCATGCCCTTTCCCTGTCTCACTCCCTTCATTCCAAACTGAAATTTTCTTTTATCCTTAAAAATCTGGAACTCTGCAACCGTCATGTTTATGCATTTCCGTAAGGATTATAATATCTTTCCCCTCTGGTATGGGCCCCAAACCAGGTCCTCTTCTCCACGGGTACCCCCTGCAATTCCAACTTACTATATGCATAGGATCCCGTGGGGCCCCGAATTCCTATTTCCTGTTTGTTGAATACTCGCTGATTTGAGCTTTGCCATTCCTTAATTGTGCCCATTTTCCTGCCTCTCTTTCCTTTTTCACTTTCTCCTATTCCTTCTTACGATCTTCCTGTTGTGCGAATGTCAAATCCTCATCTATGTGTGTGTGTGTGTGTGTGTGTGCCTCGAAGAATCCCCCTACTTTTTAGAATAGCTTGCTTGTCTTCTATATTTCTCATGACCACTCGCACATGTCGATCTCTTCCTCCTTCCATATCCCCTTGCCAATCCTATTAGCTTGTTGTATATACCCTGTCCATTTCAACTGATCTTTAAGAAAATCCCTTGTCAATATGTCAGTTCTCTCTCTTTCACCAAAATCTCTCAAACCTTTGATAATAAAATTTAACGCTTTGTCCTGCTGATCTTTTTCTTCTTTTATCTGAAATTTGACATGTTTCTCTAAGGCTTGCTTTTGTTCGCTTGTTAATCTGCTTACCACTTGTGACCATGTTTTGGCCTCCTCTATCTAATCTTTTAGTTGATTTTCTTTTATTTCCAAGTTTTTGATTGTTTCTTGAAATTCCTTTATTTGTGTTGTTTCCTTTCCTTTTGCCATTTCAGTGTTTTTTTCTCTCGCTGCTTTCAGCTGACCTATGTCATGTTTTAAAGCAACTAATTCTTACTATCCTCTTTCCATGAGGTTCTGTAGAGTTAGAACCTACTCTTTGAGAGCTTTATTTTCCCCTTCTAGCTTGTGTCTATGTTCTGCACATTTTCTTCTTTCAATGTCTGCTTGTAACATCTGATTTTCTAAGAGTCCCAATCTCTCTTTCATGCTCATGAGTTCAGTTACATACAGTGCGGAAGACCAAAGCAAAGGCGTAGATGTAGGACTATATAGTTGTTTGGGGTCTTGCATCACCTCCTCTTGTTCCTCGCTATTTTTTGCAAAATTTTCTGAGTTGTTCAGCTTTGTAGCCTCTCTCCCTTCCTTATATACTGTTTGCTTTCCTTGAATAAGTTGATCCTTGAAGACAAAAGTACCTTTGTTGTTTGTCGCTTTAGGTAGAATCAAAGTTAGATTTTTCTTTTGGGTTTGCCTTAACTTTTTGGCTTGTCTGTGCCGCAAAATCCCCTTATATTGCTTTGCATTCACAAAAACTAGCTTGTTCCCTGCCCCCAGTGAATGCTTTTGAGAGTTTCCTATATTTCCTGCATTTATGTGTGCTTCTGCTAAATATGTGACTTGACCAATGTACTTCTGTATCTCTTTGTTTGGGTTGTCAGGAAACTCGTGTTTAACCATGGTTTGCTTGAATTGTTTAGACTGTGCGTGTCGGTTTGAACCCTCGGAGAAGAATCCACTCCCGGTTGCCTCTCTGACCCGGGCCCTCTTGGAGAGAAAAGGGCAGCCTTTAAAGTGGATTAAATTAATTATTTCTTCTTATAATTTTGGCGCCCAGGCATGGAAGAAAGTCAACAAAGTAAAGGGGGAATAAAAGAAACATAAATAGATGGTCTAAATTAAATAAATTTAATTTATTTAAAGGCTGCCCCCTCCATGTCAAAAAGTGCGCCCCTTTTGGGAAAGATATAATGTTTTTTAAAGCATTAAATAATTAAATTAAATTCTATTTTCAGTGGCTATGGTCAAAGCACACTGTGAAGCTTAAGTGAAGTGAAGAGTGGATGATTAAATTGATTAAATTTAATTTAATGGATGGCTGTCCTTAAACATGCTATTTTAGCACACTAGTTAAAGAGAAGAGCATGATTTTTAATTAATTAATTGCCTAGGAATTGTTAGGGCAATTATTAATTATAGAATTGTGAAGGTTATATAAGCATGGGCAGCCATATGGGTGAATTATTTAATTCACAGGTAAAGAATTGCAGCCAAGAGGAAAAGTACGCCCCCCATTTGAAGGAAGGATGTTTGCTTCAGAAAAAGGTGCTAATCAAGGCTAAAAGTCTTCCAAATTTGGCGCATGCTTTGAAGGAGGTTGATCTTTGTCTGCATAATTGTTTGCACAGGTGTTATAGGAGCTCAAGTGTTTTTGAAAGGATTCATGCTCTCTTTATGCATGCAAATTAAACACCATTTTTTGGGGCAGCAGGCTTGAAAAGTGCAGATTTTTATAATTAAAATTCACTATTCATGCTCCGGTGGCCATTTTTGTCTGAATAAATTGCAGGAATTCATTACAGGTGCTTTACAAAGAAAAATGAGCTTTTAATCAATGTCCAATACATTGCATATATCCTCTGAATCTGAAGAATTGTCCAGATCTGCACCAGTATTGAAGAATTCCGGCTCAAATAAGAAGAAAAAGAATTATTCAGACAAAGATAGACAAAGCTATGGCGAAGAAAGATGAAAAAGAAAGCACAACGGAGTCATGCATCACTTCCAAATTTGCAGATATTGGAAACACGGATCTAGGTCTCGGAACCTGTTGCTAAATTGATAGACAGATCCAGAGCAAGAAAGACTTCACTCATGCGTGCAGGAGAAACTTCACTCATGCGTGCAGATTAAAAGCAGTGGAATTATTCGAGCTGCAGCTTTTCCATCCATAACCCAGTTGCCAGAATTTGTTATGCAGTGTGCGAGATCTTACCATCCTTCATCCAGATGCAGATGCGAGATGCTACGGGGAATCCAATAATGCGATTGGATCCAGATCCAGATCTTATAGTTGCAAAAGCTTCTGGCACAAAGGTTTGACATCCTCTTGTTTCGAATGCAGCCCATGAAGAAGACAGTGCGTGGGAAATTCCTTCCAAGACCTTGTGCATGTGCTCTCATCTTCCAGTTGAAGCCTTCATTGAATTTTCATTCACCCTGAGTGCTTTCCAGAATTTTTAATTGCTCATATGCAATTAAAAATAAGGATGATGAGTTATCTACGGCCAACCTTGCACTGATGCATGTACAACAGAAGAACTGCAAAAGCTTCAAGGATAAAAGAGAAGACAATTGCGAAGGCAAAATTCCAGCTTGCTTCCAATTCCAACTGCTTGCAATTCCAGCTTGTTTCCAGATCCAGTTTGAATCAGCTGCATGCAGACATGAAAAAAGACAAAGTTAGTTTTTCTCTTCCTTCTTCTTTCCTCTGATAAAGTCAGCTTTCCTCTTCCTTCTTCTTTCCTTCGACAAAAGTTAATTGAGCGATCAATTCAATTATACAACTTAAGTGATTGGTTTAAAAGCCATTACTTGAAGAAGTCGACTACTTGGAGATAGGTGGCAGGGGTACAAAATAGAAGGTTCTATTTTCAGTTGCAAATCATACGTGTCATGCAAAGAGGAATTCCAGGAAGGAGATTGTCAGTTGTTTCTTTTTCAACTTCCACATGTGCCAATTCAACTAAAGCTTCCAGCTTGTAATTGCCCCTCTACATTCTATAAGTAGAGGAAGAACCTTCGGGTTAATCATCGATCAGAATTTGTAAGAAGCAATCTTGTGTTCTAGACTTTGTGCTGAACCCCTGAGAGCAACTTGGAGCAAAGGAATACAAAGGAGCAGGTTTCTGGAGAACTTTTTGTCACGGTGTACTGTGTTTCTTGCTTTTAAATATTATATCTCTTAAGTAACACTTTGTGCCTTCATTATAGGATCTTTGGATCTAGAGCTGCCTTTGTGATTATAATTTTGTGTTCATATCTATTAGAGGGATTTTCTTCAGGCTATGTGCAAAGCAATTAGCTCTGACTATCTGGACTAATTGCGGATGCACATCTTCCCCATTTCTTCTCTGTATTTCTTTTATTGTCTTTCTTCTATAACTTTCCTTTCAAATGGGAGGAGACAGCTGCCGTACTTGCTAGCAAAACTTCTTAGTTATGGTTCATGCAACTAAGTGGTTAAAGTAAAGACCTGGAGCTGATTTTGATGAATAACTTCATTTTTATTGACAAATCTGACACGGGAGCCTCACCTTGTTGAAGCATTGAGGGAGATTTAGTCTCATGCAACTTTGGCGCTAGGTTTGATGCCCTCATGCAGAAGCATCTAAGCCAGACAAGCAGTTAAGTGAGGTCCCCTTTCCTTGTGATTGTTACACAACAAGATTTCAATGAAAGGAAAAGATGTCACTTCTAGGGTACCATGACTTTACTTCATGGAGGTCATCTTGAATCTACTGACTTCACCAAATGTTGCACCGCAGCAGGTAAAATCCCATAAAAATTTAATGAATCCGGTAACTTTCATTCAAGTTCTAATACATATTGAACAATCAGCAGAACAACTGTTCAAGAAGAGAAGACTTGAAGCTGCAGGTGGCGTCATTTCGACATTGCTTTATCCTTGGACAAATTTCCAAAGAAAATATTAATACCATAATATTATGGCATTATTCATCATGATAAGGATGCAGAGCGGGAGTTGGTAGTGCACTCAGCAACTTCTCATTCTCCGAGAAGTAACTTCTCAGAATGGTTGTCTTTGTAGTTGGTTCCAGAAGCGAGAGTGGAGATGAATTTGAAAGAACACAACTTGCAGCTACTCCAAAGGTTGGGCGGAAAAGATAGAAGGCCTAAAGTTGCTAAGGTAACTTCTAGGTTGATCATCGAGGAGTCGGGGCAGAAGTTTGCTGAGATGTCAATTCCGGCAGAAGGAAAGGAGGATGAGCTCACGACAGAAGATGTGACAGTAACCAAAGTACCCCTCGGTCAAGCCACCACAAAAGGATTGAAGCAGGATACACAGACATTGATAGATGCTCTATTCCTTAGGCTTGACAGAGAAAAGGCGGAGAAAGACGAGCTTCAGAAGCAAGTATCTCAATTGTGCGAGATCATAGCCAAGGTTGCTAAACCTTCCATTCAGCCCATTTCAGAGCAGGTGAGTGATCATCTTATGCAGGAGATGGAGGATGCAAGAGATCAGGTGAAGGCTATTGACGAATGGGAGAACCTGATTATTCGTCAAGCTTCTGTACAACTTGGAGAAGTGCCAGCCCGCCTAAAGGTTATGGATGATGCAGCAAATCAATTGAAACAACTAGTGATGAGCATAGTAGATATGAACACAGTTGTTGAGAGTAACCTGAGTACTTTGGCCGACATCAACAAGCTGCCGGGAGATGTATTGGTTGCAGAGCAGATTGTATCGAATTGATTAGTTGAGAAGGGGAAGCAGCTGGAGTTTGCAGTATCTTTCCGTTTGGAGATCTGCAATGTTTTGCTGAAGAGGATGCAGGCACTTGAGAGTAGGACATCATCCTTACCGGACAGTATCATTTCTTTCACTGCGGGGAAAGTGGTCAGGTATGTTACTTCATACGTACGGATCGTTCCTAGCAAAGTACCTAATTCCCTGGAAGGGTCTCTTCTGATGGTACAAAGGAGAATTGATAAAGCTACTAAGCCTTTCACAATGAATTCTATTAGCAGATTGGTGGCGCTGCAAGCGGATATTGCGAAGTTCGGGCCGAGCTTGGAAGATGTGGAAGCGTGCATCAAAGTGTTGAATGAAGGATTGATGCAGTTTAGGACAGAGAAGGAAGCAATGGCTAAAACAAATGGGAAGATGCTGAATCACATGTTCAACAAGTATATCCGATATCAGAACAAAAAGAAGACATAAATGTTACAGCTGGCATGACTTCTTCTTCTATTCTTTCTTCTTCTATTTTCTATGTTCCCGGATGAAATTGTAGAACTTTAAGTTATTGGTTTTGCAACCATTACTTAAAGTCATGTGAAACAATTCTATTAGTTAAATGATACATGTGTCACTTAAGGAAAAGTTAGTTGAAGATGATTGCCAAATGTCATCTTTACTTGTTGTTTGTGTTTCAGTTCAGTTAGATTTCCCATTTGTACTTCCCCTCCTACATTCTATAAGTAGGAGAAGAGCCTCCGGGTTAATCATCAGAATTTGTAAGCAGCAACCTTGTGTTCCAGACTTTGTGCTGAAACCTTTGAGAGCCACTTGAAGCAAAGGAATATACAGGAGCAGATTTCTGGAGAACTTTGTGTCACGGTGTATTGTGTTTCTTGCTTTCTATCTTAGATCTTTTAATAGACTTTGTGTTATTTCAAATCTAGATCTAGAGCTACCTTTGCTTATAACTCTGTGTTCATATCTATTGGTTTCTTCTATGTGCGTACAATCAGCTCTGCTATCTATTGATTGGGATGCACATCTTCATTTCTTCTCTGTGTTGATATAATTCATTTTCCCTTCTATAAATATTTCCTTTCTTTAAATAGCTGTTTACTTGCTGCAGAATTGTTCAGTTATGGTTCATGAACTGAGTAGTTAAAGTAAAACCCCATTTAGATATTAGCATACTTTAATTGACAAATCTGACACGGGAGCCTCATCGGTAAAATGAGGGAGATTTATCTCATGACTGCCTAGGTTTTGTGCTATGTAGAAAATCTAGCCAACATTATGGTTGAGGCCCTTAGTTGAGCAATTTTCGCAACTAAAAGGGAGGGGAATATCAAAGGTTGGAAGACCCATTTTGTTTTGAGCCACAAATCCACAACTAATTTGTTGATAATGATCTATCGTGTGGCTAGGCAAAAATAAGGGAAGCTAGGGAAGTAAGAAGCTTCTTTAAGGCTAATCAAGTGCCTCAGCCCTCAGGACAAAGAACCAAGGCTGAAAAATCGCTTATTAAATGTAAGTGATAGGAAGCAATAAAGGCTTGCTAATCTTCTAGAATTTGAGCTAGGACACTTTCCTAAAAAATGTCTTGAGATTCCCCTAGTCTCAAGGCATTGCAAGAAAACCCTATTGCAAGCTTTGACTTAGCAATTCTATAGAAAGTGATTTGGTTGAGAAGAGAAATACCAAAGCTTGGAAAGAAGGATCCAATTGGTCAAAGATGTGCTCTAAGCTCTCCCAATCTACATTTTCTCCATCCTTCAACACCTTAAGAGGAGTGTAGAGGAGATTGACAAAATCAATAGGGATTTTTTATGGCAAAGATGCTCACAAGAAAAGTAATTCTCTCCCCTAAAGTGGGACAATATTTTTCGGCTTGTCACAATTGGTGGGATGAGCATCCACAATTTGGAATCAAACCTAACCTTGAGTGCTAAGCTAATACGGCATGCTTTCCCTGTGGTAGAACAACCATGAACCAGAAGCATTAGAGAGAAGTGTTTTGATGAAGAAAATTATGAGGGATTTTTTGTGGCAAGGATGCTTAGAAGAAAAGGAAATCCCCTCCCCGAAAATGGGCCAAGGTTTTCCATCCTATCACTATTAGTGGAGCAAGCATTCACGACCTAGAATCAACATACCTAGCATTCTCACTTCGCAAAAGAGATTGAACTTGTATAATGGCTGCAAAAGTGAGAAGGCAATAATACAAGATCCAAGAGAGCACCGAACAATATCCCCAACTAGTCTTGTGAGGGTCAATCAAAATTGTGCTTTTCCAATGGAATGGAATGGTTTTAATTCTGTCAAAGAGACCCAAAGGTCTATGGGACTGCCAATTACAATGATTTCTTCCCCTGCTCAAAGATTCCTTTCCCCCGTGGTATCCTTTACAAGGTTGCTCTTTCTGCTAATTTAAGTTAGCAACACCCCAAACTCTTTTATTCTTTTTTCCTCGAATAGCTCAACCATGGACCACACTTTTAACGTTACCACATACTTGGCCCTTATGTCTATGTATTGACAACATTCAAGAATGAAGTGCTTTGTTTTGACTACCCTAGTGGTGCAAAAAACACAAACCCTCTCTTGCCATTGCTCCTTAGGAATCATCCATATCCCCATCTTACATCCAAGTATGTGCGACCTAGCCTTCAATTGAACAGTGAGGATTTTTTCTTTGCATTTAATTTCAGCACCTATATGTGTTTTTACAGTAAGCTCATGTGTCGGGTTGGACATTGAAATATAGTATTGTCTTTTCCTGCTTGATTCTTTCCTCCACGTTATTGTTCTAAACCTTTCATTCACATGAATTTTGCTCTTTGTTATAGTTTGGACATTCAATTAAGCCAATATTCCATTTACTCATCCATTTGTGATTCTACTTCATCCAAGTGCTCTTCTTTTTGTTCAACTCGTCATCTTTTTTAACTCTAGGCCATTTGTGGGTCTTCATGTTTTCTATTTGTTTCAAGTAACATAATAGCTTGGTCATAGCAATTTCCCCTAAAGGAAAAGTATGTCTCGACAAGGATGATTTCATAGAGAACTAACTCCTTAATTTTGATATTGTTTGCGATTAGATGTTTTTGGATCTTTTATATTGCCTCCATTTCAAACTTTTTGTACCACTATCCCACACTGCACAACCATATAATACCGCTAGAGCAACAAGTAACCCAAAAAAGACCCTAGTGGTCTTCTAATCCCATAACTCCACGTTCCCAAATCTATTTTGGAGTGCATAAAGAGCTCTCCAACCACCCTATATTCTTTTCATTTTACACATATCCCAACTAAACTTGCTATGAAAGTCAAGGCCGAGATACTTGTATTCTGACACCACTTCAAGGTACCCTCATGCAAACTGAAAATCAGGGTGTTGAACCTCCCTTTTTGTTGAAAAAATCATGATTTTGGATTTGTCAGTGTTCGCTTGTATCCCTACTTCCTTACAAAAGAGCTTTATAACTTGAAGATGGTCTCTCAAATCTTGCACTTTCTTGGCTTCAGAATTAGGTTGTTAATGTACAATAGAAGCTTCACCACATACTTGACCAAGTGGACCACCTCTCCCCCAAATATGTTTATCATATATTCTAGCTTATCAACCTATATGCCAAACAAAGTTGCGGATAGAGTGCAAACTTGTTTGACGCCTATGTAACTTCTAAAACACTTAGACAACCCTACTTACATTTTGATTTTAGCCTTGACTTGGTCATATAATTTGTGAGCCATTACTCTGTAGTGCATTTGGACCCCAAGTTCCTCCAATCTGCTCCATAATTTGCTCCTGAGAACTATGTCAAAGGCCTTTATGAAGTCTAGAGAGCAACAATGAGCATCTGCTCTTGTATCCCAAACCTTTTCAAATAGGTGTCTATGAATGGCACAATGATCAATAGTGGAGTGTTTGGGTTTAAAACCTACTTGACCTGTTGCCCTCTTTCCTTTTCTCTTCTTCCAAACAAAAGTATGCTTAGGCTAGTTGTTCATTCTACTGGGAAGCCATTTCAGATAAAATCGTTTAAGTGTTCTTTGACTTGAAGTGCTAGGATATTTTCTCCCCATCTTAAATATTTTACTTGAAAATTCTCTATGTGATGCAAGAGCATCTGAGATTTTGAGCACTCTTGTGTTACCCAAAAAATACTTAGTGTTAGCAAATAAAAATTTGTGCAATGCCACACCACTCCTCAATAAGCCACACAAAACCACATTGCTTTAGTTTTTTTTTGCGGAAGTTGCAAAAGCCTATCTAAAGCTGTGCACAAAACCAAGAATGTCGCACAAGCTTACCCAAGCAATGCAACACAACAAATGTCACACTTACATCCCTACTTCTTTACAAAAGAGCTCTAAAACCTGAAGATGGTCTCTCAAACCTTGCATTGTTTTTGCCATCAAAATTAGGTCGTCATCATACAATAGAAGTTTCACCACATACTTGGCCAAGTGGAACACCTCTCCCCAAAATATGTTTTGGCATTGACATCGGTGTCAAACAAGGCTGTCCTCTCTTTCCCACCTTGTTTGGCTTATACATTGACAAGCTTGAAGAATGGTTAAGCAAAACTAAGGGAGGGGGCATACAGTCTATAGGTTATTGGGTGAAGTTACTCTTATATGCCGACGATCTCATTCTAATTTCAAAAACAACTCAAGGATTTAGGAATCGTTTGAAATCCTTAGAACTTTTTTTCCAGGAAGTAGGGATGCAAGTGAACATTAGCAAAACCAAAGCAATGATTTTTCTTTAAAAAGGAAAGAGAAACAACTTAACTTTCTTTTTGAGGGGAGCCTGTTCGGAATTGTAACAGAATACAAATATCTTGTGATTGATTTGCACAACAAGCTTAATTGGGAGACATGTAGAACAAAAAGGATACAGGGGGTTGGAAAGCATCTTACCTACTTCAAAATAGGTGCAGGATAACTGAACTTTGGGATTGAAAAACTAAGAAAATCCTTTTTGGATTATTGGTCACTCTGGTTGCTCTGTATGGTTGCGAAACATGGGGAAGTAGCATGTCAAATCATGGATGGAGACAATTAGAAAGAATCCAAAAACATCTAATCACAAGCACTCTTAAAGTCAAGTCAACAGTCCCGTATGAGATCCTGTTGGTTGAGGCGGGTACTTTCCCGATGGAAGCATCAACAATAACTCGGTTGTTAAGTTATCTGAAAAAGGTTGAAATCATGGATAATCATCGCTAGCCCAAACTAGTTTTGGAGGAAAAATTAGAGCATAGAAAGAAAACTTGGATGAAGCAAAACCACAAATGGATGAACAAATGGGGCATCAACTTTTGGGAGTGTCCTAACAACAGGGAAATAAAACACTATGTGATAGAAAAATTTAGGATTGCCATGTGGACAGGGCAAATTGGTCGTAAGAAAGCTTATTACATCAAAGAATTTAACCCCACTTGGGAGCATGATGAAAAAGCTTTTCTTGGGGCAGCTATTAAGGGTAAAGCAAGGATTTTAGTGGCTCCAATGAGGACTGGTTCGCATCACCTTCGATGTGAAACCAGTTGATGGACTATACCCAAGGAGGATTGGGAAAGGAAAACTTGTCTTTTTTGCAACAAAGGGGTGGTTGAGACGGAATGGCACTTCATCATGGAGTGTTCAACTTATGATGATATTCGTGTTTGGTACAAAAATGACTTGAAGGTGGACAGATTAAATGAGTTATTCGAAGAAACAATGCTTGAAAAGATCACGGGTTTTGTGCTCAAGATTCACAGTAGAAGATTTGATATTGAAAAGAGTTTGAATTCATCTTAAAGTCTTAGCTTTTGGTCCCATAGACTCTTCAGTCTCGTGGATGTCATTAAAATCTTTCATTTCATTATCAATGTAAAGCCCAAAAAAATTCATGGATAGTAGGCAACCTTGTTTGACACCTATATAACTTCCAAAACACTCAAACAACCATACTTGTGTTTTGATTTTAGCCTTAACTTGGTCATATAATTTGTGAACCACTGCTTTGTAGTGCACTGAGACCCCAAGTTCCTCCATTTTGCTCCAAAATTTGCTCTTGGGTACTGCGTTGAAGACCTTTTTGAAGTATACAAAGCAACAATGTGCATTCCCTTTTGTATCCCAAATCTTTTCAACTAGGTGACTAAGCGTAACACAATGATCAAAAGTGGAGTGTTTGGGTCTAACGCCTGCTTGACCTTTTGCTCTCTTTCCTTTTCCTTTTGCCCAATTGCTAATTTTGTGTTCTATCATACTCCCAAACAGTTTTGCAAAAAGAGGATTGAGCATGATAGTGTAGTAGTTTGAGGGGTTATCTACATCTCTGCTTTTAAATAGAGGTATGGTTAGGTTGGTTGTCCACTCTGTCGAGAATTTGTTTTAGATAACCTCGTTAAAGTTTTCTTTTATTTGAGGTGCTAGGATATCTGTTTTGCATCTCAAATATTTTCTTTAAAGAGTGTTTATGTGATGCAGGAGCATCCGGGTTCATAAGCAATCATGTGTCACCCAAAAATAGTTGGTGCTAGCAAATAAAGATTTGCACGATGCCACACCACTCCTAAGCAAGCCGCACAAAACCCCATTGCCTTAGTTGTTTTGGAAAATCTACGAAATCCTATCGAAAGCCACACAAAATTAAGAATGTTACGCACGCTTACCCAAGCCACACAACACTATGAATGCCACACAAGATTACCAAGCCACACAACACTGCAAAAGCTGCACAATATTATGAAAGCCGCGGAAGTCAACCTGAAGTTGTGCAAGCTTGTCAAATGTCACGATACACTAAGTAAGCCACCTAACACTAGAGAAGCTGCAAAATACTACATCCCTACGCGAGCACTTCCTTAAGCTTCATTGATGAGATCAGTGTCTGACAGAATCATTTATCGACATCAATGCAATTAGCAAAGAGCAAATATGGTCCTTGATCTTTACATTTTGGCAAAGGACCAACAAAATGTTTCGTTTGAGCTCGATCCTAAAAAGTGAATCTCTTTACACTTCTCTCGATCAACGCCAGTAGAATCGGATGCACACATGTACCAGAGGGTAGTCCAGCTCCATTCGTCCTCCTGGCCGTCGCGTCAGTCTCAGAGCTCAGCAGGGAAGGAGACTTCCGCCCCCCTCGTCGGGTTGCCAGTCCATCATGAGCTTCTTTTCGTCGGCCTCTAATGTTAGGAGGGGTGTGGCTACCATTCGTGATTAGACCATTGGTCTTTGTTTTGTCCCCCCCTTCATTCCCTTCTTTACTTCCCTTGTTTTTCTCCCCCGCTTGCTCCATTGCCCCCGCCTGTGAGGGTATTTGGCTTCGGGTTTCCTTTCTACTATCTTTTCTCTTCTTTTTTGTTCTTGGGAACTCGTTTTGAGTTGTCCCCGCTCGCACTTTGTATATTGTTTGGGCTGCAGTCCCATTGACCTACTTTTGTGGTCATTCGTTAGACATTAATATATTTATCTTATCTTATCTTATCTAGGAGTATATCAATGGCTCTAAGAGACAACTTGAAGAATATTCTAAGTGAAACCTTTGTTTGTTGAAAGTGTCTTGTTCTCCCCCACAAAGCTCTACGAATTCTATAAATAGCAGGGTAGAAGGTAGTTGCTTGTTTAAGAGATTGGTTTAGACATCAATCTAGATTGTGTGAGTGACCTTAGAATTTGTTGTTTTCCATACCAGGGATGTGGGTAAAAGGTACTTGTAGACATCTCCAAAATTTGTGTTGTTAGGTAGAGGGTGCGAGGTCGTAAAATCTTGTCATCAATAGGTTGCGAGGAAAGAATGGCATGCAGAATAAACATTATGCCAAGACTTGCAAACTTGGTTGATGTAATTCAAGGAATGTAAGCATGTTTGGAGGCCATGGAAACAACACAACATAGAGAAGTTGTTATGGATGAAGATGAGAGAGAAGATGAGAGAGAGGATGAATGAGAAGTGAGAGCACCTGCAAATCAAGAAGCTACAACAAAGCATGTAGAAGAGAGAGAGGATCGATTCTTGCACGCAATCACGAGGATTGGAAACAAATTGCAAATAGAAGTTCCATGCTACTCTGGAAACTTGGATCTAAAAGATCTGATAGACTAGACCGCAAAAATGGAAAAATACTTTGAGTATGAAGAGGTATGAAAGATAACAAGAAGGTGAGATTTGCGAGTACTAAGTTGAAAGGGCATGCATCCTTGTGGTGGTATCATGTGTAGAATGAGGGAGTTCAAAGAGGCAAAGATAAGCTGAAGAAGTGGGATCGAATGGTGACAAAGTTGAAGGCCAAGTTCATGCCAATGGTTTACCAATCCCATTTATTCAAGTAGTTGCAAAAGTTTTGCATCAAAAGGAACCAAGTGTGAAGTACACTGGGGAGTTCTATCATCTCAACATCAAAGTTGGACATGTGGAGGATAACACAAAACAAATCTCAAGGTATGTTAATGGTCTATGCATTTCTATTCAAGATGAACCCACTAGGATAACATTGAGATATGTGGAGAAAGCATATCGGTTTGAGTTGAAGGCGGAGGAGAAGTTGTCCCACAAACAACAAAAGTTGTCGCACAAACAACAGAGCAACCTGTGAGGAAAGGAAATTCCCACGTAGAGGTGGGAATTTTCCCAATGATACACAAAGTCTTGCACATGAAGGAAAGATGAGCACCTCGCATGAGCAAAGTCATACACAGAGAGGTGGAGGTAGAAACCCATCCAGAGGAAGAGGACTTGGAAGAGAGAGGATTTAGCAGAACTTGTTTCCATTGTGGAGAAAATGAACATCGCACATTTGAGTGTCCACATGCCATGCAAAACATGGCAGGAGGAATAATGTTAGCAATCATGTTGCTACAACATGCTAATGCAAAAAGTCCTGCGTTGACAAGTAGCACAAAATAACCCGAACATGGTGAAGCATTCATGATGAAAAGGGTGTTATTAAAACCCACAAAGGAAGAGAATGTGCCCACACAAAGAAAAAAATTCTTCAGAACCATTTGAAAATTTGGAGGTAAGTGTTGTAAAGTCATTATTGATACTGGAAGCATTGATTATCTTATTTCTGACGAGGTGGTTAAGAATCTTGCTTTGAAGAGAATCGTGCACCCCAACCCATATTAGGTGCCATAGTTGTTGAAAGAGCATTAATTACTTGTGAATGAGAAATGCAAAGTGCATCTCAAGATTGACACCTATCAAGATGAGGTCTTGTGTGATGTAATGCCCATAGACATATGTCATGTGTTGTTAGGGAGATCTTGACATTATGGAAAACAAGTAGTTTATGATGGTTGTGCAAATACCTACACTTTGGTGAAACACGAACGAAGGTACACCTTGAACCCTTTAAGGAATCAAGTACAGAAATTGAGAGGAGACGACAAGTATTGTTGGTTTCAGGAAAAGTGTCCCTGAACACAGTGAAGGGGGAAGTTTTGCATTCATACTAAGGCGCGCATAGAAAGTAAGGGAAAGCCAAGCCACACAAAGAGACGAGATCCCTCAAAAGGTGAGAGATACTAGGTGAGTTTGTGGATATCGCGACGAAGTATATTCCAAATCATTTACCCCTTGCACACAATATCAATCACCAAATGGAGTTGATGTTAGGGGCTAGTTTACCAAACAAAGCTGCATATAAGTTAACACATATGGAGAATGAGGAGATAAGGAATCAATTACATGAGTTACTTGACAAGGGATTGTTTAGAGAGTCTCTGAGCTCGTGCATAGTACCTATAGTATTGACACCAAAGAAAGGAGAGTCGAGAATGTGCAATGATTCCAGAGCCATTTACAATATTACTATCAAGTATAGATTTTCATTCTCACACATGGATGATTTCATGGACTGTCTGATTGGAGCAAAGTACTTCACCAAGATTGATCTGAAGAGTGGGTGTCACCAAATCAGAATTAGAGAGGGAGATGAGTGGAAGATTGCCCTCAAAATGCATGATGGATTGTATGGGTGGTTGGTCATGCCATTTGGGCTAACCAACACATCGAGTATGTTCATGCGGTTGACGAATGAAGTGTTGAAGCCTTTTCAAGGTAAGTTTGTCATTCTTTATCAGGATGACATTCTAATTTTCAGCAAAACACAGGAAGAGCACTTTTAGTCTAATAGCGGAGGGTGTCAGAGTGTTTGTAAGGAGAGAAGATGCTAGTGAATTTAAAGACATGAAGTTTCATGTAGGAGTTACTATACTTGGGATTTGTGATATCTCATGCAAGGGTGAACATGGATTCTAAGAAGGTACAAGCCATAGCGGATTGGTTGTCACCCAGAAGTGTCATGAAGGCCCAATGCTTCCATGGACTTGCGAACTTCTACAAGAAGTTCATAAGAGGATTTAGTGAGATTTGTGAGATGGGCTTTAGTGGCGGATTCTGGACATTTTTCATGAAGTGAGGGTCAAACAAATTACTTACGTCATCAACTAGCCCCTCAGTAACCTATTTCAATCTGAATGCCTTCATTTGCCCGATTATCATTCTCATATAGTCCCTCTGACAAACTTCAAGATCATCAAAGCAATCTTCCCAAATATCATCAATTTCAGGTTGATGAGTTGCAATGCTTAAAATCCTTATCATATTACTTTTGAAAAAACCTTTACTATCAAAAGGAGTATACTTTTGGAATGTGGGTGCAGTTTAAAGGGAAGCAAAGTTGGCTCAATGTTTTGAGCGTCCTGAGTGTTTTTGCAACAAAAGAAACCAAGTTTGATAGGAAATTAACACCTTTAACTTTCCTTTCACTGCATCTAGAATCAACAAATCCTAACTGGCTGCATAGCTCAATTAAAACCAACTTATCATTTGCATAACTTAGAAGCCAATAAGGATGGCCTTCAAAACCACCAACTGTGATGTAAGTGAAAGTTTCACATTGGATGAAGTAGCTCCTGAACTTCATAACCAGCTCTGCAGCTTCTTTTGAAATTCTTATTGCAGTCTTTCCTTCCATTATGCTAACCACAAACATGGTGAAGGTATCATTATCCCTTTTGAAGTGAGTCAAACTTCCCTCATGAGTGATTTGTGGGTGGAAAGCATAGATCTTCCAGCTTTCACCTAGTTGTCCCTCTGAGAATAAACCCAGCCACACTCTGATTGCCACAATGGAATAAACAAGATATGAGATCATGTAGAACTTATTGGTGGCCTCAAGGCTTAACAAAGCATTATGATTATTATCAATGATGATCTGACACAAGTCGATGCATTGTGAGTCATTGCATATTACATTCATAAACTGAGCCATTCATGGTCTGAATTCTTTTGTAATAGGATCACCCACCTGAAATATCCCTTATAGGACAAATCTATAAAACTCTAGTTTTCCCTTGAAACCCTTATGACAACAACATTGAAAACTGATTTTTAATTCACAACCACAATATATCAATTCAACACCTTGATAACTATTTGGAAATGGATATTTCACTTAACCCAAATACAATGAACTGGCAAACAACAATTCTGGAATTTATTTTATTTTATTTCGAGCTAGGAATTAATTAATTTGCAACTACAAATACATATGCAAGAAAATCATAGAAAAAAGAAACCAGCTAGTTGATTTTGTTTGTCCCAAGCTTAGATCAGCCTCACACACATGCCCGGACCTGAGGAAAGTGACAGAAGGAGCTGCTGCCACCTCTAGGGCTGATGTCAGCCTCTCAAGGAGTGACGTCAGCACTGAAAAAAAGGGTTTAAAACCCAAACGCAAGCCCCCCAATCTCCCCTTCAACCTGCTGCGCCAGCTACCAATGATGCCTCAACCCTTGAAGGATGTTTTCAGGCTGAAATGCAACTCCCATTTGAAGCCACCAGCAGACAATGAGGGTTTTCGTCCCCAAGATCTGATCGCCGAAGAAGGATTTTGTCCTCAATAGCTGAAAGTATAAGCAAGAGTGCTCAACTCATAAAGATCAAATGGTAGATGTATATTTCCTTTCCAAAATGAGCCCCTCTAACTTCTTTTATACTTTTTCCCTGTCCCAATCTCCAAAGTGGGGCACCCAAGTAGGGGAACTTCACTTTATCTTATAAAGTGATTTTTTTAATTTCTAATTAAGCATTGACTTACTTAAATTAGAAAAGCCCACTTTATTTTAAAATCAAAACATAAGTTGGCGATAGAAAGTTACTTTTCAGCTAACTTAGTCTCACTAGTACCATGTTCCCCTTTTCTTCATTCCATTAGCTTGAGGGAAACCACAAAATAGGCTAAGGGTCTTAATTCAAGACAAATCCTGAGAAAGGGCATTACACAATCACTTTGCTAAGAAGGACAATCATGTCCAAAAGCTCTTCGTGGAATTCAGCCCATACCAGGTTCTTGGGAATCTTGGAAGGGACCCTTTTTCTACACTTTCAACCAAGTGGCCAACATATTCTGTAGTTTTGAATGCTTGTTATTCCACTCATTCATGGCATCTTCCTTGGTGAGGTTCATTGAATGGTTTCTCCTCCGTATTCCGAAAGTGACACCAATACTATTTGAATCAAGCTCAGTCACGAGTGTATCATTGGATGCTTCAACTTTGCAACTAATAAGATTGTGAGTTTTTGCACAAGCCAAAACGAGATCAACGCATTATATAGACAATGGAAATTCTGCAGCACTGAATGATCCACTACGGAAGATCTGATCTGCCAATGGAGTACGATTATTCTCTGCCATTCTTACTCGGAGATCCCAAAAATCCACGAACTCAACATTATTGTCTCCTATGTTGCGAAGGTCTATGACCAGGACGGAAATGAGTTCATAACCTGAGTATTTGAATTTCATGATTTCAATGAAGTGAATGTAAGCAGTGAACAAGTGTTTTGGAGAATGAATGGAACAAAGGAGGTACTGAAACAGTGATTTTCAGGTTGTTTATAAAGCAAAACCTTTCAAAACCCTCTGGAGATGGGTAAAATAAACCATATTATCTTAGCATACAAAGTTACCATCATTGTGAAGGCACCTGGGAGAGGTATGGATGGTCAAAGTTTCAAGATTGTTTTATGGATGGAACAGTAGTTATGAGCAAATCTCCTTCTGGGGCGTGTAGGGAAAACTAGAGCAAAGTGAATATGTTTGGAGCAAAATGAACTTGCACTTTTCCTTTATGTTTTCAATTTGGCTTGGGCGCATATAAAAAGAGTTTTGAGAACCTTTAATGACTTGGGGCACACATGGAGACCACGTTGGGAACTCAAGTTACTTTAGGTGCACTTAAGGGCACTTTTAAGAACTAATTCTCACTTGGGCATACATGGACAGCCTCTCAAGAACCACTTTTCACCTTAGGCGCACCTTGCAAGCATTTCAAGAGCTAAAACATGACATAGAAGCACTTTAGGAACAACTTTTTGCATTGGGTGCACTTGAGTACCTTAAGAACTAAAAAAATAAGCCAAGCGCACTTCATAAGTCTTTTTGGAACTAATTAACAAGCTAGGGGCACTTGGAGGTGACTTTGAGAACCAAAAAGTGCATGAAAGACTACATTGGTGCTCTTTTGGAACCAAAATAGTGAGTAAAGGGGTGTTTTGGAGGAGTTTTGAAACTTGTTACTTGCTTATGCACACATGGAAGGCATTTCAAGAACTAATTTAATAATAAAAGCGCACTCTCAATGCAATTTCAAAACAAAAGGTTCCTAGGTGCACCCTTGGTGAGTTCCAGAAACTTGAAAAAGTGCATGAGCCCTTAAGAGAATTTTAGGAGCCAAGTTGGTGCAAAAGCGGGCTTGCAAGAGGTTTTGGGAACTTATTGAGTGCAAAAGCGAGCTTGTAATGCCATTTTGAACCTCCATAATCATTTAAACATTTCTGCAATGGATCTTGGAAAAGAAAAACACTTTAAGTTCTTGAAACAAAAATAGCTTGAGCATGACAAAGTGCGGGAGCTACACAAGGAATAGACAAGTTTACAAGGCGCAAACTAAGACAAGCAGATTGACAAAGGCAAACATAGGGATCTTTGTAGAGAAACTGCACAGATGTGAGAATGTCATGCAGCAGAATACATGCCACGGCAGAAAAATACATAAAAAATGGTCACAAAATTTTTGGCATGACAACACTATGCTTTACCACTTTCCCTTTCTGCTTTATTCCATGCCTTTTCTCCTTTGCCTCGTTCTTTTCTAATGAGATCCATACCTAATCTAATTCTTCACTTCTTTTCCTAATATTTGCTCCTCGCTCCCAATTGCCATCCATCACGCTCACTCTGTGGATTTATGAAGTCTTTGATTATTTCCCTACATAGTTACAATTATAGGATATATATAGAGATACTAATCTTCTTCCACTTTGTCTAGTGGATCAATAACGCTACCATGTGCCATTTTCCTAGTTCTTTTGGGGATCATTAATGCAACATTTTTTTCTTCAGTAAAAATAGTAAATTCCAAAGCCTTACGGCTGGATATTCAACAACGAAATCAACAACCAAATGAAGGTGAATACATCCAAAGTTCTGCTTGCCACTTTAAAAAGGATGACCAACCCAAACTATTAGAGTGCCTCTAGCATAATCTCTTTGAATTCATCAACATACATTCCAATTACAATAAACCATGACATTACACTGGTTTTTCTTTAAAATGTTCGTATTTATGATGCCTTCCCTTCTTATCTCACAAGAAATATTCTTTAAGCTTTGAGATTTCAACAGCTCAACATTTTGGTATATATATCTAGAATCAACTGTATCGTATCCTCTGCAATTTCCAACACAGAAAGCAACACAATTGATTCCAGATATATGCACCTAAAATACATACTCTTGTTTAATATGACAGGAAAAGTAGAGCTGATTAAAAAATAGTGTCAATTCACAACGAAGAACATTTTAGATAGAACTTGGGTTTTCCATTGTGGCTATAATATCAATTGTGAGATTCTAATGAAGCCCACAGAATCCAAAAATTGAACGAAGCCTATATCCATAAGGGGGAAAAAACATTCCTTAGAAGAAATTCTGATAGATAATCCAACCATCTCCTGTAGTAAAGACACTATAAACATCTACTTCGCTTCCACAAGATCTGTCTCAAGTCTTACATAATGTGCATGCCACTTGGATGCATGTGCTGATTGTATCTCAGCAGCACAACATGCCAAATACCTAACTATTGCAGTAAAAGAAACTGTAAATGTTTAGTTCATTTCCATAAGATTGGTGTTGAGTCTTATATAACACGTATCCTGCTTGGATGCATAGGATGACAGTATCTTAGCAATATTAAAAAATGTCTTTGTAGTAAAATATTCCAACTCTCTTCATTTCCATAAGGTCCATGTCAAGTCTTATTTTATATGAAAAATATTTGGATGCATATGCTGACTGCATCTCAGCCATGGAACATACCAGATGCATATCCCTGCCATATGGGTGCCAAGATCACTCCCGAGTCCCAATAGCATCTGACCCAGGACAGTTTTCTATCCCAGATTGATGCACGACTGTTTTTCCAGTTGACTCTTGCTTGCTAAACCCAGATTACCATTCATAGGGGCAATGCCCATCAAGCCATACACAGTTACACTTATCCATGTCAATTTATCATGCAGCTTAAATTATCTAAAAATCCGAGCAAACATGTCGCCAATAACTGGCATGCTTTACTTTATAAAAAACGTAAAAACAGATTAGTAAAGTTTATGAATGCAAATGCTCAGCTTACAGTTAAGCCTTCGCAGGTATTGTTTCCATTACTGCACACAGTTTCATTTAGAGCCTCACCAACACCCTTACCATCATCATGGAGAAGCCGTCTGAAGGGATTTAATTCAATATCAGTTCCAACAGATAGGAAAATTAAAAAGACGTGTACACAGAAATATCATTTCTTACCTGTGCAGAATCAGCTCTAGTTCACCATCAAAAATGCTTCCACCCCCAAGAGAACGATCGACGAGTAAAGAAAAATCTGTCTCATTATCTTGCAAGTACATACCTAGATTCACCTGTGCATTTAGACAACAATTAAGCACACTCAATTTGACTGGCAAAGAATTAAAAAAAAAGGTTATCAATACCTTTAGAATAAATGTTAAATAATTGTTTTAATTAGATATTCAATTTTCCCATGGCAAAAAATGCCAACTCCTCGTAGCAGAATCAGTGATAAAATCCTTGAAATGTTTTCTATCATCCCAGGTCTAGGAAGTCATCTTCTGACTGATAAACAAAATGAGACAGTGAAAGAGACAGATCAAGGAAGAGCATCCATATTGTATGGCTGTCACGTAGCAGGAAGAATAAGAATGAACATATATACAAAACAATAGATGGTGCTTTTCCTTTCAAACACCAAGCCAAAAATGTCTCTTGGAGACAACTGTTAATCTTCGGAAATCTGACCCATGGTTGAATAGTCACAGGACATGGATCCTCTTTACAATACAGATACATCTATGGTGGCATATGAATGGGGAATCTTTATATGAAATGCAATACAATAGTCTCAAAAAATGCTTCTTGGAACCACACCTTCCAAATTTCCAACAATAAAGCCTTTGATCAAATAATTGTACAGTTCTTCCTTTGCATCCCACTCAATGATGTGCCTTAAGTTTGCACAATCATCATGATTAGAATGTTTTGATCTGGACTCCATTTGTGTCTTGGTTCTTTTGATGTTGTATTTTTCCCATTTGCTTACTTATATTTCTCATCATTTCATACAATTTAACCTTTAGCCAATACCTGGCTGACATGGCAGTCAACTAACAGACAGTAATTAAGAAAAGATAACATGCAGTATAAGATGTCCTTCGAAATTCTGGCAATCCAAGACAAACACATTTAATTGGTAAAATATCTTGATGCCTGGTAACAGGAATATTTGTGTAGTGTGTGGGAAAGAGTCCAGCACAGTCTAGGAAGGGACTAGGTTAGTCGTACAACATGGGACCATAGAAGTAAGGAAGAAGTGTGAGGTACAACTGGCTATGAATTGGAAAAGAAGTATCATCCAAAATAACTAACCTATAGGCAACTCACATAAACAAGCATTCTTTAGTTCTGTATAGATGTTGGCGAGAAAATTTGTTAGGTAGACAAATTGGTGGTTATCTTGCCAACGCTCTGGGACTCTAGGTCACTTTGCTTGTGTGGTGCAGCTCCACTTTATTGTGAATGAACAAAAAAGGAAATCTGTTGTTGGCCAAAAGGCTGGGGATCCAACAGGCACACTCCACTGTACCAACGGCAAATGCTTGCAATGAATTGCAAGGGAGGAATTTGCTGAAAGCTGAGGAAAGGGAGTGAGAAGTTAGGTAGGGGGAAATTAGCTTTGAAAGTAGAAAATCAGATTCTTGCCAAAGCTAATTAGAAGTTTCGCATCCACAAATTATGGGAAGAAAACAATGAAGTTCAGAATATCGACGATGAGAGGAAACCATGCACACAAAGTTGCACACATTCATGCATCATGAAAAGAAGAAACTCCTTTCTTTATTGACATCTTCACAAGTTGTACAATGCTTAAGAGATAGAGGAAAATTAGATACGGAAAGTGGAAGAATGCTATCTCTTTTTGCCTTACTCAAAAAATCTCTCTTAAGTGCACAAAATTGACAACCCTTAAGAATGAGGGTGTCATTACATTATATAGAACAAGAAATGACTCTTCATCTGCCCCCCATGTGTCTTTTCCACTTGTGACTCTTGGTATTCCTAGGAAATAACATTAAGTCCCCTTTTATAAAATAAGGGTGACTTATTACATTTTTAGACTAAAGTCACATTAATGAATAAGACGAAAAGCGAATAAAATGAAAAAAAAGTGCAACCCCCCAACTAAGAATTAGAACATGAAGGAAGAATGTCAAGGGGAGAGAAGAGGTAAAGAAGGAAGAAGAGTGAGAGCACTAATCTGAAGAAGATCCCGCCACTGATGGACTCCTGGAAAGCGTTGTCAATGAAATCTCAATGCCCTTGAATTGTTTATTGAATCTCGTTGCCGCCGGTGTCACCTTTTGCTCCTGAGGGATGTGGACGAAACCAAGTGACTTGATCCAATTTTCCGTGAGAGTTTATGTTCCTGCACTCTGAATACCAAATTTGCTGACTCTCCGCGGTGATGGAAATGATTGCCCTTATCTCGGCTAGAGATTCCAACATGTTTTCATTGAACGAGAATGGACCTTCGAACTCTCTTTTGACTCGATCCTTGAATGCGTTCAATAGATCATCTATTGAAGTATCCAAGTTTACTGCTGGCACCCCAAACTTCTGCATCTGAGCATCAACATCCTTTTGCATTTTCTCGATCTGCTCTTCATATGAATCGAGCTCATCGATAGCGTGCTTTATTAACTCATACCGTGCAAACAGAGTCTGAGCCCAAACTTGAGACAAGTCTTCCGTTGCCGACGAGAACACACCTTTGGTTACCAGAAGAGATGAATTGACTTTTCCCATTTCCATGACCAATGGATACACCTGGTCCCAATGGTCTTTTTCAACCTCAATTGCCTCCTTTATTGTGAGTATCTTCATGGTCGTGTCATCGATGTACTTGTACAAAGTCATCATCTCAAGTAGCAATGCCTTACCTTTCTCGAGAATCATACTCACCCATTTGTCGTTTGCCTTTCCTTGCATGGGAGTTTTCCTGATGGACTTAGGATCGAAGTTGCTTTTGGAATGACTTCTTCGTCTGGGAGAACATTAGCGACACTCGAATTGAGGAGCAGTTGGACATATGAGGTGAGAGTTCGAATGTGGTCATCCGCTTGATCCAACTTTTCCTTGTATTCCTGAATTCTCACGACGAGGCGAGTGGATGACTCTTGGAACAAGTGCAGGTCACACCAGTGTGTTGCCGGTCCCAGGGGAATTGTGCTCGTCTCGTAATCAACCGGGGTCATTTCGTTGACGGGCTTGATGACTTTTGATTTGACTACCTCAATGTATTGGTTCCCCGAGGCGCCACTGTAGAATCGAGAAGCCGCCTAAGCTAATCTACCTTTCTTTTGTTTGACCATTGAAGCGATATCCAAGAAGTCAAGAATGGTTACTTGCTGCACCATGCGAGTTTCTATTGTGATCATCTCCTGCATCTAAGAGAATACCTCATTGGTCTTTGGCTTGACAGTGGGCAACATCACAACTTCCATCTCTACCTGGGGAGATGGGTCTTGCGCAGGTGGCGCTTGCGCAATAGTAGGAGACGAAGGACTTGAATATTGTTGTGGGGCAGAGAGTTCGACCAGATCAATTTCCCCTTGTTCAAGATCTACCACAAGTATTTCCTCTGTTCTTGATTTTGTGTAGTCTCCTGTAGCGATGGGCCTCAGGTTCCTCTGATTTACTCTTTGAGCTTTCTCTTGAATGCATTGAACTAACAACCTTGTCTTTGGTCTTGGAAGAGGAGTGATAGGATGCCTGTCTCTGAGAGGATGGGAAGTTGCCTGACGAAATGAGATCAGCCCTCTTTCTTTTGGACCACTCTTTGGACCTCCTGATTACATCCTCTATGCATTCTTTGATGTCTCCTGATTCGCGCACACTCCACGCCACTTGGGGAAGAGGAGAAGTCTTTATTGCGGGCTACTCTGGATCAAACATCTCTGAACCATCTTTTTGGACACCATCCTTGTACCACTCGAATTTGAATTTTCTCATTTGATCCATTGTCATATCCTCTTATGCTCACGTTTTGTGACCTCATATTCATCAATACAATTTGCCCAGAAATCTTCAATTTGGGATACATGGTGCAAGTCGGGCATATGAAATGAATCTGGGTCCTATCTAATATCAAAGTCCGCACCGGTGTTGTATGAGTGCATATTGATAGGGACTAGAGCATCTTCAACATTCGCGGCATCACAGGAACTTTTACATGTGAAAGAAACATGTTTCTTCTTTCTACTCAACTTGCCATTTACCTGTGCGAACTGTCTGCACAATTCCATCAACACGATCCTGTCACTTGGATAGCTCCGCAGAGCGAGATCAAAGCCAGACACCCTGATGTATGAGAATGTTGAGAACTGAATGAAGCATGAGCCATACTTCCTGACCAAGGCAGTGCTTGTGAAGACATCCTCAAGTGTTAATTTCCTTCAAGCAGCTTGACCACGAACATTGTGAATGTATCATTCACCTTGGCATGGCATAGTGTTGATTACTTTCTTTCAGGGCCAACTGCGGGTACTTCTCGAATGCAAGAGATTTTTGGGAGACATTCTGAGCAAGTGTCAAGCCCTTGAACGGTGTTGTGTTCGTCAAGGCATAGACAAGATACGGGGTCATGAAAAATTACTTAGAAGCAGGGACCTCGAGCAATTGGAAATGCAAGTTGTCGCTGATGAGCTACCCCCAATCAATCACCTACTTACCTTTGAGGATTGTGAGAATGAAGAGTGCCATCCAATCATGAAATTTTTTTGTGCTCTCTTCGCCAATTACCCAACTTAGAAAAATGATATCATAGAAAACATTGTGAAACTCACTGCAGTAAAGAAGCTTTGGTGTACGAGAAAGTTTTCTTTCGTGCTTCAACCAAGAGTCGAGGGCGAGGCCTTAAAGGTAAGAGTTGGTCTTGAACCATTCAAAAGATGCAAATTCTTTGGTGATCACGACCATATCATTTTTAGTTGGGATTTGCATACCTTGTGATATGGCCCTTGGAGTGAGCACAACTAAGACTATATTGTCATTTGCCCTGATTGTCCTGTGTCTGGTTCGTAGTTCTAGGCACATGCCAACACTAACTCAATGTTTTACAAGGACATAGGATGGCCACCTGCCACATACAATCCACTGGCATAGATCTTTTCTTCAACAGGTTCCCTTGGCCTGCCGAACATTCTATGCTTGAGTTCCTGGGAGCAACATTGTTGTCACCCACACTTAGGAACTCCAATGTGAGAGCCGAAACGGGCTATGGGCCAGTGAGCTTGAACTTCATGATGGAAAAAAGCAACAATAAAGGTTATTACGGAGGCGGTAGCAACTTTTGGCACTCAAAACAAAAAATTACTATTTTTAGGTTCTAGGTCCCAGGAGCTGTTATTTTGGGGCAGCGTTGCTTTTTTGCCTTGTTGTCGGCACTAAAAGGTTCTCCTCACATTCAAAGCACGTTCACAGATGTTTTAGGGCCAATTCGAAGCACTTTCTATTTTTAGAAAGTTCTTTTTTGCTTTTTTTGCTATTTTGATCCGCGTACCCTAGTTTTCAGTTTCTATGATTTTCAATGTTTTGCTCTTCTAGAGGATTTTGTTGTTTTAGGAAAATTACTAAAAATAGCAAGTGCGAACCAGCGACACTATTTTTGGAAGCTGGTCTTCTGGGCCTCGGTTTAATGAAAAAACTCTGGCCTGCAGTACACCTCTCGTCACTGGGTGCATGTCCTCCATATTCCTTTGGGTCAATTTCGAGTTGGCCCCCACAGACTCCGATGCGAGACTAATCACCACATTGATCGGGTGGATAGACTTTCTAGGCTCTGTAGCCTTCATGAGGTGGAGATTGAGACTCATTTCATCTTCCGCTGCCCCATTTACTATGAGATCAGAGGACACTTTCATTGTCTCTTCAGAGAGATCTAGACTCTCCCGGCCTTCTTCAGGTACATCGACCAGCGGTGTCTTGCCCTCTACATCCATGAGTCTTTGTTGTTACGAGACCAGATTCTTCATCCCCCTCCGCGAGACGAATTACAGCCTTCTTTCCAGTTCTACCCACTGGTGGAGGAACTAAACGACAGAGCCTTCCTGGCCCAAATTCAGTGCATAGATCAATTTGTCCCCGACTGGACCCTCACACCTCCCTCGATCACCATCAGCAACATCAGATGCACACACGTACCAGAGGGCAGTCCAGCTCCATTCGTCCCCCTGGTCACCGCATCAGTCTCAGATCTCAGTTGGAGAGGAGGTTTTCACCCCTCTTTAGGTTGCCTGTCCATTAGGAGCTTCTTTTCGTTAGCCTCTAATGCTAGGAGGGGTGTGGCTACCATTCCTAATCAGACCTTTGGTCCTCACTTGCCCCCCCTTTCATTCTCTTCTTCACTTCTGTCGTTTTTCTCCCTTGCTTGCTCCTTTGCCCCCCCATGTGGGGGCATTTAGCTTCGGGTTTCCTTTCTACTGTCTTTTCTCTTCTTTTCGGTTTTTGGGTACTCGTTTTGAGTTGTTCCCGCTTGCGCTTTGTATATTGTTTGGGCTGCGGTCCCATTGACCTACTTTTGTGGTCATTCGTTAGACATTAATATATTTATCTTATCTTATCTTATCTGAATTCTTTTTGGGTTTTTGTTTTTGACGCTTCGTGCAAAGTTTCGCGTTTACTTGCTTCCCGAATTGATGACAAATGATGAAAGAGATTAGGGCACAAAAATTTGATTAACTGCCGTAAAAAATTGGGGACGTTTCTGGAACTTTTGTTTTATGCCACTTCAAGGCACCTCAGAGAGGAGGAGATGCCCAAAATTTTGTTGGATTTCGCTCATCGGTTTGCAAGATATGAGCGTTTCTTCGTTTTTCTTCACAAGGGTTTCTGGAGAACTTTGAGCATGGTAACAACTAGAAAATGGAGATTTCTGAGTGGCAGCAACAATAGAGGATGGAGAAAAGGTGTGGAAAGCAATGGTAAAGGCAAAGGAGCAACAACAATGGAGGAAAAAACAAGTGGCGACAGTGAGGGTTTTTCTTGTGTGCGCGTGCAGGTAGATAAGATAAGTTAAGATAATTATATTAAAGTCCAACGAATGACCACAAAAACTAGGTTAATGGGATTGTACAGTACAAAGTCAAAAGAACCAACAGGGAGACCTGAGAGCATCATTCGAACAACAAGAGAGAAGAGAAGAAAAAAGAAGCAAGGAGAAGCAAGGCCTACAATGGCCACGAGAGTGCCGATAGATGGAACCGAAGGAGGGGGCAGAAGGAAGTCCCATCTCCAACACTGTCACCTAGTGTCTGAGGTCAACTGGAAGTAGTTGACGATGTGTCTGTGTCCTGTAGCTGAAAATATGGAGAGTTTGGAATGTCGGTGTTTGGGAGAAGGACGAGCAAGATGAGCAAGACGAGCTCATTGCAGTCTCCTAGCTGACTGTGATCTATGGGGGGAAGGCCTTGACCGAGTGCGATCATGAAAGCCTTTGAACTAGGAGATGGCATCCTTGGTCTTGACGGATTTGGTCTGGGAATCCATGCTAGTGTCAAGATGCCGTTTGGTGCCCCTCTCTGACGGGAGCACCGTAAAGATGTGATCCGTTGAGTAGCCGCTTGTCTGGGAGGAGACTGAAGGGTCTCATTTCGAAGCCTAAGAGCCTCCTATAGGTAGAGAACAAGAAGCACTACTAAAAATAGCAAGTGTGAACCAGCGACACTAGAAATGCAAGCACTAAGAAGCAACGCTAAATTAATAAAACTTACAAATTTCTTCAATGAGGGAAGGAGCGCACTTTCTTGTCCCAATCGTCCTAAACATTTGGGAGAGTTGGTGCAAAAGAATGTGCCGCTTCCCATTGTGCCACTTGTTGCTATGTGATTTGCAGTTGAGGATGAGAAGGGGCTGAAAAATACCACTTTAGCACTTACCAAGGTCATGTGTGTGGTTAGGGGCGCATTTTTGTGTCCTAACCGTCCCAAATGTTTGGGACGGTATGTGCACAAAAGTGCACCCCTCTCTGATTTGGCCACGTGGCACTGCGTGACTGGATGGAGCTGGGGGCACAAAATTGGTGTGTGGGGGCTTAAATTGATAAAAGGGGCTCCAAACCGGTCGCATGATTACCCAAGGGCTTAAAGGGAAGGGGTCGTATTTTTTTGCACCAAATGTCCCAAATATTTGTGACGGTTGGTGCACAATAGTGTGCCACTCTCTGATTGGCTCAAATTTCCAAGCAGAAAATTTTCTAACTCCTTAACCGTACCTTGGAGGGCGAATAACTTGAGCTCCCGAACATCTTTTCGCTAGCTTCTTTATATGAAATTGCATGGAAAAGGCCTTTTGAACACAATGGTGATGGTTTCATACCTTGATTCTGCCTGCATCCCCTTGAAAAAGGCTTTTCCTTCGCGCTTAAAGGTCGTGCATGTTGAAAACAGGTTGTGGATAGAACCCCCTGAGTGTTGTGAAAAAAGTGAGACAACCATCCTCTAGAGCTTTGAATTAGCTTTTCGACGATATTTCATTTGGCTTTTAACTCCTTACGAAGCTCCCGAAGTCGCTTCCTGAAGCTCAAGAGTTTTCTTCGCATTGTGCACTGCTTCACCCTCTAGGACCCACTTTTGCTGAAACTGCTCCAAAACTTCTAAAACTTCTCAGATTCTTCCAAAACCAATTGGACAACATTATTAGCTCTCTCATACACCTCCATGATGAGTTTGAGTCGTTCGTTCCGCTTTGGGGGGTGTGTACCAGCCTCAAGAAGATTAGAAAAAAACCCTTTCCAAAGCTTCATAGAGAGCTTGTCTTGAAAGGTCATGTTTTGGAAGTGCTTGAATAGGATGGATATCCCTAAATCACCTATAGAAATGACGACACAACACATTGGACCATTCAGAAGGACAGTATAGGACCGACATGGGGGTTAACATGACTTGGAGGAAGGCTCGGGATGACCTTTCAGCAAAAATTTTCATTGTAGGGTCTGGTTGTCATGTTTTCAAGTATAAATTTTGCCCTTGCAAAAACTCATGAAAAAAATAGAACATTGCTCGTTTTTGTTCCATTTTTGCCTCTATAAACCTGGGATATATTTCTAATACTCTAATAGTGTTTTTCATTTTTTTCTATTGAGGTCCTTCATGTTTATGTTCTCTAGACATTCCTTCGGAAGTTGTATATTCTAATACTCTAATAGTGTTTTTCAAATTTTTCTACTTGATAGTTGGAATGAGACTTCAGTAAAAGAAAAACAAGATTGTTTGCTCAAACCTATTTTTTTCTACTTGATATTTGAAATGAGACTTCTGTTAAAAAAAACAAGATTGTTTGCTCAAACCTCAGAAGTCTCTATTTATTATTTAATAGCAAACACTAAATTTGCTATTTGAAAATAAGTGGTCCATCTTATCAGCAACAGAGTTCTATGCTGACTTCTGTTTTCCATGGGTATTTACATTAATAGTTTTTTTTTTTTTAATTTGCATGTTTCTCCATAGCTATGTTGGTTTTGTATTTTATTTATAAGATATGTTTGTTACATTATTCACGGGCAACTAAGTCTTGTGTCTTCTCATGTTCTTGCTTCATTCTTGAGCTCTATGATCAGCTTACTGTTATACATTTTCCATTAGCCATACACTTGCTTTATAGTCTAAAGTTAGCCCCTTGTTTGGAGACTTGCACAACGCTTTCATCCAAAAACTCTAAAAGATGTTCATTAAGTTAGATTTCTCCAATCTAGAAATTCCTAAAAAATTATGTTCCAATGTCAATATCAATTTCTGTTTGTAGATGTCTATAGTGGTCGTGTACTTTTGTGTCATTGGGTTTTTATGTATCCAAGCTTGACACAAGTAACCTGTCTTAGATGATTCTCTCTTTTGTCAAATTACAAATTCACATAGACCAATTTACTTGTAAATGTAATTCATTACAAAACACCAAACCGGGGTGCTTGGTGAGGCTCTTATAATTTGTTGATTTATTGTAGCATCTCAAGCAATGATTTTTTAGGTTTTCTTTGAATAGATCATGCCACTGAGGGATCTGAACACAAATAAATTTACTTGTAAATGTAAAACTACACCAAAACACCAGACCTACAATTTTTTTATTTAAAGTTGCCTCTCTCTCAAGCAGATGCTTTTACGCTTGCTTGGCATAGAACATGCCATCGCGGGATTTGAACTCAAATCAATTTACTTGTCAATGTAAATCTACACCAAAATATCAAACCGGGGTACTTGGTGTGGCAATGTAGACACCTAAATTTGGTCTTTGACGTTTTGGCAACATCGGTTTTGGCATATTTTGACACACTTGAGCAATTGACATATATCTAAACCCTGAGCAACATTCCCTCTATCAATTTACCCTTCCACTGTGTTAACCACCTATCTGCCAGTCACACTTATGCACAATCAGCTTAATCTACTCAACCCCCTCTCTATATATCTATATGGGGTCAAGGGAGAGGAGAGGCCGCTTTCTATTTATACATGGTGTCCCATTCCATTGAAACAGATCAGGTTGAGTACTCAACCAACTACATGCAGGTTGTCCAGACTGAACCAACTCATATAGTTCAAGATTAGGGGCCCATGGCCCAACCCAACCCCCATATATACAAATAGGTACGCGGATTGGAGGGCAAAGATTAGGGTATTGGGTTAAGCCCTATCTAATTATATGGCTTAGGATTAGGCCCACTCCACTATTACGTCATACCTCTCTCTATAGAATTCATGAACGCTTTAAAACTCATGAGGAAACATTCTTTGATCATCAAATTCCTATCAACCCCTCCTAGACTATACTGGAAAACCCGAACTGAAATATCCCTTTCTCAAAATTAACAGGTTGAAGACCCTTAGCCTATTCATTGTTACTCGACAACTAAGGGATGGCAAAAAAGGGAAACTAATCATAGTAAGTTAATTAAAAGTGTATAATAATTTTATTATAAACACTTTAATAATTTATTAGTGATTTGAGAATATAAAGAAAAGAAAAGTCATTTTATTGTTATTTGCCCCCCTAGAGGAAAAATGTTACCCATATGAGGACATAAGCTAGGGGATAAAGAAATATTAAATAAAGAAAAGCAAAAGGGAAAACATTAAATAAGGTGAAAGAAAGTTGATTGGCACTTTTGTATGGCACATATACCAAGAACAGTTATAAAAACAAGTCGTCATGCATAGAGAAGTCATCTTATAATTTTGGAAATTTGGTCTAAGCTTGCATGCTTTTCAATTTTACTCTAAAGGACGAAAACCCTCTATTGCCAAGGATTGAAAAACGAAAACTCTTCATCATTTGTGAGAGGAAATTCTACTTTGGGGATTCCATTGATTTTCAAGTTCTATTTCTAAATTCCAACAATGTTGAAGGGCAAAGTTGTAGATTTATATTGTTTCCAGCTAGGGTTTGACGACACAAGTGTAGGGGCAGATTTCTACCTTTAGATTCAGCCAAGTCTAGGGTTATCTACACCTTTTTGGGTGGAGTCTGATACATTCTGGGGCACAGCTGTCCCGGTTCTCATCACCAACATCTTTGTCATATTTTTAGAGGCCAAAATCAGTTGATTTATATATATTTTGGGCTTGGGAAACTTCATCTTCAGCTAGTTCTGTAAGTTGTTCATTTGCAGATTTGTAATAAAATATCAGCCCTCTTATTGATCAGAAAAGTGGTATTTTCTTGATGTTCTTGCATATATAAAATTTTATGATTGATTTGGAGAAGCAGTTGAGCTAGTTTATGTCAAATTTATGGAATAACAACTCCTAGAGAAAGTCGCACTTTTCATAATAAATTCATATCTGCAGTAATTGTGTTAAGTATTTATTCTATAATTTGCTGTTAGAGATCAGATTTGTGGTTGTTCCTTTTGGGGTCGAAATTTATCCCATTGGGGACATTACACGAACACTATCGTCTACTGGCATTGTCCCGCTCTACTGACAGCGTTCGGGAGCCTCCAGTTGTTAGTTCTCAAATATGGAAATCTTTGTTAGGTCGGCCTTAACACATTTTATCTAACAACTATTGTGGGAAACTAACAATGAGTCGCCTATATATACAAATGGCCCCCAAAATCATACCTCGCCTCTTACATCTAAGGAGCACCTATCACATTCTTGGAGCACTCACACATATATTGGAGATCATTATCAAACGCATATGCATATCTGAAATCTTAAAAGAGCATTCCTAGAGCAGTCTGCTAAGCCAAATACAAAATGGTTAATGTTGCATGGTGTTGAATGTCAAAGTCTAAAGAATCACATCTAGATTATACGTGATTTTGCACATTCACACACTCACATAAGTGGGAAATCTACATGCGGTTATAGCCATCTTTGGAGTAGTGGTACTTCAGTAACACTCAACCATCACGGGGATGTGTTGAGCTCGGTCCAATTTTAAGGTATCCTGCTACGAACTAACGATACATCCTAGGACCCTACATACTCTACCTAGTATGTATCGGGTATGAGTACAATACAATACAGTATGGTATGAGTATGTCCTTGACGTACCAAGACCATACCCGTCCCAAAAGCAACACAATTGCTTTAAAAACGATTTTTTATTTTGGTTGACTCGGTCAACTTAAACCTTAAAAACGCATAAATGAATAAAAAATCAACCCTAACCTCCTATAAAAGCTATAAAAAGACACTCAACCATTTTCAAAACACACAAACAATTCATTGTTGGTATTTGGTGATTTGCAACTTGCAAGTGTAAGAGCCAAAGCGAAGGAGGCAGCCATTGCAAAGATGGTTTGTTTGGAGGTAGCCATTACTTGCAAGGAGGTCAAGCTTGTTTAGAGCCTAGAGGTAGCCATTATTTCATAATTTCATTGATCATTCAAAGAAATTAGAGTCAGGAGACTAGAGGCAGTCATTGTATTTGTTTGAGTTTCATTGCATTTTGCGAGGATCTACGTTTGCTAGATTGGAGGCAAGCACTATTTGTTACTAGTTGCCCTTGGTCATTGTTGTTTACAGGTATTTTTTATTTAATTCAGCCCCATACTTTTTTTCATGTTTTTTTATTTATTAAGTTCCATATTTTATTATTAACATTTATGTCACATCATTAAATGTAATCATGATCATGAATGATGTGAATATACACATCATTCATGATCATGATTGTTGTGTTTACAATTTAAAAAAAAACTCATTTACATTGTATATTTTTTTTAAAATTTGAAAATGATGAATGGAATAAACATCATCGTAATATCCCCTTCCCAATTGAAGACCCTTAGCCTATTTTGTCAACCGGGCGACTAAGGAATGAAAATAAGGGTGACTTTAGTTATAATAGTTTATTATAAAGTGCAAAAAAAAAATCAAATAAAAAGAAAACATTATATGCACTTACAATAAATTATTAGCAACTTAAAAATAAAAAAAGCAAACAAAAGGGAAAAGAACTTAGAAAAAATAAATTATCCATAGAAAAGTGTGACTTGCTTATGGAGAAAAAGTAAGTGATAAAAAGGGGCAACATAAAGAAAAAACATATGGGCCAAATGATTTATTCTAGGAAAATGCGACTTGTATTAGGAAGGCAATTTGGAGGGAAAAAGACATTTAATGGCGAAAGAGGTGATTGGTCATGAAAAGAGGTTATTTCGGTCCCAAGGCTATATATGCAAGTGGACTTGCCTTAGTCTCACACACTTGAATATTCATATATTTGCTGATTTTTGTCTGAAGCTTGCATGCTTTGTCAAAGAAATTTCTAAGGATGAAACCCTTTAGAAATACACTCTTGAGGACGAAAACCCTCCAAGAGTTCAAGGGGATTCTCCACCATTGAGGTTTCCATTGTGCTTCATCGAGTTTATTGTAAATTTTTGTAATGTCCCCTAATGGACACTTTTGAACTACACACAGATTTGAGGCAAATCCCTCAATATTCTTTCTGTTAGCCTTTTGCCAAACTCTTCAAGAGTGGTGATGGAACCATGTCCTTGTGTTATTAGACCATGATACCACCATTCGTGAGCCACACCCTCTCAATGCAAGGTGACAAATTTAAGGGCCTCTTCCTCAAACATAGGATTTAAAGACAAGTATCTAACTTTTGCAACCAAAATCTAGTTGAACATCTATCAGTACCATCAAATGTAGAAAGAGAGATCTTACCCAATCTATGTTGGATATCCTTCCTTGGTTCTTGAGAATGACTTACCTTCTTCCTTGGTCCCTCATTTCTTATAAATATTCAACTTTGTCTATATTATTTCTAACAATGAAACCCTTTAGAAATATTCTCTCGAGGACAAAAACCCTCCAAGAGTTCAAGGGGATTCTCCACCTTAAAGTTTGCATTGTGCTTCAATCGATTAGCAAGTATTTTCAGTTTATTTCCAGCAAATGTTTGAAGGAGATTTGCAATTTTTTGTCCAAGGGTTTGTGGGAAATATTGCAGCTATGTTTTTCTTATTTATCTCATGTGGAGCGACCCACTTCTATGCCGATCTGGTATGTTTGAAGGCTACTTTTCATCTGATTTGGAAAGCTACCAATAAAGCTAATTTTTAGAAGCTGAATCAGACCAAATTCAGAATTTTTGGGTGATATAAAGGACCATTCTCATTTATTTTCAAGGGCAGCCTGTCTGCAAACTTGTTAAATTATTTCAGCCTTGTTGCACCTCAAAAATTTGGTTTTTCTTTCATATTTTGGCCTCATAAATCCAATATATCACATTTGGGTGAAAATATTCTAATATAAGTGCTGATTTGTATGGGTTTTCTACTTTACCCTAGTCACATTTTTTATAGATAAATTCAGATCTGCAAAAATAAATTTGATATATATTTTATAAATTGTGATTTGTGGTTTGGGTTTGCCAAAAATCCAAGTGAGGGTCAAAGGTGTCTTTTTGGGGACATTACAATCATCTAGGATAAAAAATCTCATTTATGCTGTATATTTTTTTAAAATTTTAAAATGATGAATGATGTGTAATTTAAAAAAATCATGAACTCTTCTTGTAAGCTTATTCTAAGTTTTAACTTCTGTGTATGCTCTTCTCTTGCCACTAACGTGATCTAAAGAATAAAAAACAAGGTTAGAAAATTAATATTGATTAGTAAATACTGTCATTTTAATTTTTATTATTTATATAAAGGCAAACTATTTTTTTAAAATCCTAACTCGGTGTATGCTCTCACCTCGCACATTTATGGTGATCTTGGTGATAAAAATAGATTAGGATGACATCAAGTTTTGCTTCAAGTGGAGTGCAAAAAGGCCCACAAAGTTTTGAAAGCACACCAATTTCTATGAAATGCGATGTTTCTTTTCCTCGTTGGAGACGTGACAGTGGTGGAAAACGTTGTTGGTGGTGGGGACTCATATTTGGATATGTCATAATTGTCATATTCAATACAAATCCTCATATAGTCAGCTGAAAATCCATTTGAATGGGGTTGGAGGAGTGGGGATAAGGATGTGCCCCAAACTATCAAAAGAGAAAATGGAGTACCCAAGAGAGCAAGAGGAGGTTGATAAACAAACTGAAAGAAATAAGGCTAGAACAATTCTTTTGCAAAGAAGGCTTTCAACAAGACCACTTAAACGCCCATCTTCTACTCATCCTTTCATCCAAACTCACGATGGCCCACTTGATAGCCTTTTAGATGAAGAGACCTTACGAAAAAAGTCAAAAGGAACATTAAAAAAATCAACAAATAATGAGAAGAGAGGCATTGTTGATTAGCTAGTTGCTCGATGCATTTATGCATGTAGTCACCCTTCAATGTATTAAGATCTTCATATTGACAACAAATGGTGAAGACTTTCAATGAGGCTCAACAAGGGTAAAAAAGCCCAAGTTACAAAAAGGTTCGAACCACACTCTTGGCAAAGGAAGTGGAACACATTAAAACTTCTTTAAAACCAGTTAGATATTCATGGCAGGATTAAGGGGTTTACATCATTTCAAATGCATGGAAAGATGCTCGAAATAGATCCCTGATAAATGTTGTTGCAGTATGCCCTAAAGGGGCAATGTTCCTAAAAGCCATTGATTGTGAAGGTAAAGTCAAAGATGTACAATTTATTGTCGACATTTTGATAGAGGCTATTGAGTTGATGGGCCCCCAAAATGTTGTCAAAATCATCATGGACAATGCTAAAAACTGTAGAGCAGCAGGATTGATTATACAAGGTAGATACGAGCACATATTTTGGACCTCTTGTGTTGTCCACTCTTTTAATTTGATGTTGCAAAAGATTGGGAAAATCCCATGGATTGAGAAAATTTATACAGAGGTAAATGATATTCAGATGTTTATCACAAATCATCATATGTCACAAGCCATATTCATGAGATTCTCAAGGTTGGAGTTGCTGAAAGTTGCAAGACAAGATTTGCCTCTCACACACTCATTTTGAGACTTGTGAAGGTAAAAGAGACCTTAAGAAGTATAGTGATCAACAATATTTGGACAGTGTGGAGGCAAGCAAACACAAAGAAAGTAACAAAGGTAAAATCATTGGTCATTGATAATGAATGGTGGGGCAAGGTTGATTACTTGTTCAATTTTACAAAGCCCATTCTATCCATGATCAGATACGTAGATACTGATACAATGTGCATGTGAGAGATTTATGACGAAATAGACTCTATACATTGAAGTATGAGAGAGGTCATAAAAAGAAAAGAGCGAGATCCAAAAGAGACCTACAATGAAGTCAAGAGTGTGGTCATAAAGAGGTGGAATAAGATAATGTTATTAATATCCAACACATGACCACAAAAGTAGGTCAATGGGACTGCAGAGTACAAAGCAAACAAACCCAACAAGAGGACCCAAACGGGTCACCTGAAATACAATGAGAGAAGGAGAGGAGGAGAAGGAAACAATAGAGGCCGAGAGACCAGAAAAGAAGAAGAGAGAGATGACAGTGTGGGGAGGGAGCGGAAGGAGCAACATCCCCAACAACATAACCTAACACTCAAGGTCGGATGGGAGTAACTCGCAGTGCGGCGACGACAAGAAGTAGATATTGTGGCTTGCCTGGGAAGCCGACGTCCAGGAGGAAGGCGGTGCCTCAAAGTAGGTTCGATGGATTGTTGTCTATGCAGAGGTGCCCTAAGACATGCCTGAGATAGGGAGCCTTGGGTGGAAGGAACGGAGTCATGAGACTTGACAGACCTGGACTGGGGGTCCAGACACATGACCAAATGCCGCTTAACGCCCCTCACCGGGGAGAGCAACGGGAAGAAGGAAGTGATCAGTCTAGTAGCCATTTGTCGAGGGGGAGGATGTAGGAGCTTGTCCCAAAGCCTGAAGGCCTCTTGAAGGTAGAGAGCAAGACATCTCTGATCATAGTATTTGAAGAAAGTTGTGAAGGAAGCTCGCGAAACAAGCAATGGAATCGCCCACGAATCTCATAGTAAACAGGACATCTGAAAATGAACTGTTCTTCGGTTTCAACCGCCTGGAGAGAGAAAAGCAGGCAAGTCCGCTCCAAGCGATCTAAGTGATGATCAGTCTCAATACAGAGTCGATGTGAGCCCACTCGAAACTGACCTTGAGAGATACAAAGGGCCTACAACCAATGTCGGGAAATGTACATGGGTTTGAAAATGACCCCATCACGGATCTCGAGAAAGTGTGCCGCATAGAATGACATCTTCAGATGCAACCCCCTCAGGGGGTTGGTCCATGTGTGGTGGATGAACTGTTTGTAGATATCCTCTCTGATTATCCTGTGAAGATCCTGTTCGTTGGGTAGCAGATGGGTAGGGGCATCCAGAGAATAGCTGAAGGGTGGGAGAGGGTCCATCTAGATGCCAATGGACTCGAAGAGGCAAGAAACGCAGGCATACCAGCAGCGAGATCATTTACTGTGATCCGAGGATGCAATAGCTTTAGAGGAGCAGTAGGCAAGATAAGTGTACTTGTCCTTGTCAACAGAAGAACTAAAATACCCCCAAATGCGATGCAACAGCAACACAAGGCTGAAGATGGCCTCGAAACGAAAGGGGCGAGCCCCATACTCAGCAAGGATAATGTTGTGAGGAACAGATTCTTTGCACCTGATAATACGTCTGAGCATGAGGATTTCAACGCGCTCGATAGTGGCCCAATCTGAGTCCAAAAGAGAGGGACCCCAAACTTCCGAACCATAAAGAACCGTGGGCCTAACCAGGGAATCGGGGAGGGACATCTTGGAAGGAATGTCCTGAAAGTGGTGGCAGAAACACTGTCTCTCAAGAATCGCCAAAGAACCATAGCCCTTACTAACCCGGGGTTGGAGAGCAGGACGAAGGCTAAAACGAGGCCCAAAGAAAAGAATCCCCAGGTAGGTATAAGAGCAAGTGATCTCAATCTCCACACCCTTAAAGAAGTAGTGGAGGTCTGAAGTCTTCAGAAAGTTGAAAACCATAACTTTGGTGGAATAAAATACCACCCTATTACATCTCCTTTCCTATACACTTAACCTTAAGTATTATAACTATAAAACATTTGGGCTAGCTAATAATCAACCACCATTCTCTGAATCCGAAGTTGCAAATAGAACTAGGGCAAAATTTAGAAAACATTTTCTTGATCCATCTATAGCTAGTGTGGTCTGCAACAAAATGGGCATGTTTGTAGCTTCAAAAGGAAACATGGGAGAGGTTGAGGCTCTCTTCGACAAGAACACCATGAGCCCAATCAATGGGTGGTATGTACATGGCCATGATACCAAGTACCTACGACCTATCACCATCAAAATTCTTTCACAAGTATAACATTTATTGAAAATTTAAAATTTTATTTACTAAGTTAGTAGTATATTTGTTGTACATTCTTAGTATGTTACTAATTTGAAATTTCCAACAAACTTTTTTATAATAAGTGGCTAGTAATTCTTCAACAGAGCGGAATTGGAGTACTTATGCCATTACCCACTTAGCTAAACGAAACAAGTTGGCATCCAAAAAAGCTGAAGATTTGGTATTTGTGCATTCCAATTTGCACCTCTTGTCACACAAGTCTAAGGACTATAGTAATCCTCACAAACTTTGGGATATTCTTCTAGAGACTAGAGACTTGGATGCCTCTGCAGCCACACTTGCCAAACTCTCAATATTTGATGGCGAAGATGACATTCAAGAGAGTTCACAAGGAGTGGAGAGCAGAGCTACTGAAAGTGGAGCTAGCAGAGTGGCATGCAGGAATTTGGTTTTGACGAAAATATAGATGATATATTCTAGATTATTTGTATTCACATTGGCATTGCCATGTGATTAATGAAAAATGTTAAATTTTAAGCATATTGAATGTTTTGAGCCGTGATCGTACCATATTTTTCAAGTTTTATATTTTTTATTGACTAAACAACGAGCAAAATGAGTATATATATAAAATTTACATATATACATATATGTGTGTGTGTGTGTGTGTGTGTGTGTGTGTGTGTGTGTGTGCGGACATACCCAAGACATACCGTACCCAAGGGTTTTTGAAAATCGACGTACCTACATACTCGCACCATACTTGTACCTGTATCTTGGCAACCTAAGTCTCCTATAAAGCATCCACAATTAGGGTTTGGACAAAGGAGAGGTCAAACATTGAAGAGCTTGTACACATTTAGAACCAGATTCCAGAAACTGGTGAAGGTTATCTAGATGTTTCACACCTTAATCCCTCAGGGGCATTGCAGCAGACCCTACTTGTACCCGTATCCTGGCAACCTAGGTCTCCTATAAAGCATCCACAATTAGGGTTTGAACAAAGGAGGGGTAAAACATTGAAGAGCTTGTACACATTTAGAACCAGATTCCAAAAACTGGTGAAGGTTATCTAGATGATGCCCCATGTTTCCAACCTTGCCAACAATGTCCAAGCAGGGCTTTCTGCCACTGTTTTGCATCTGAGTCTTTGACAAAGCACTCCTGAGTGAAGTTTAGTCACTGGAACCCGGTATACATCACTCTTTCAGGCAAATACAGGTTGGATATTTTCATTCTACTTCGGTATGTACTTATTACTATTTTTAGACTGTCCTTATGTGCTTATTTACACTGGATTTAGAACTGTCTATTTTCTATATTCTGAAATACATGTCTTACTTATTTTATGCATTGTGTGCAAATTAATCAAAACAGGCACCTAGAATTATTTATTTATTGTAACCTCTATGAAGTGGAGGCTTTCAAGCTCATTAAGCATAAAACATGCCACAATGGGATTTGAACACGGATCAATTTACTTTTAAATGCACATACTCACCAAAACAGTCAGTTTGTCTTAATTGTCTCATTTGAAATAATATTATGAACAAGTAAAAAACCAAGAGAATCCTTCCAGAAATACTTGGAAGTTGGAAGAATTAAACCAAGGAGCTAAATTTCTCTCTGCTCACCGGGTAATAATTTCCTGCAATCTCTTCATGGATGTCCAAATCCCAATCTTTCCTGTAATTTCTTACCTGCAATAAACAGCACACGGAAATGAAATTGATGCAGTGCTCTTACACATAAGGACATCTAGTATACAACCATGAAATTAAATGGCTGGAAATACCTGAAATCCAGTCTAAAAAGAAAGATAATATGTTAGTGCCCACAACTGACTAAAAAACAGTTAACGGCACTGGAATACTATATAGATGCTCTACACAGCCAAGGAGTACATACAGTATCTCTGTCACAAATAGAGGAATTTAGTTTTTTTCTGCAAAACAGTCAGTCAGGCAACAAGCACATTTACCTAGTAAAACTAAGGGTTGGTCCCTTCCTCAGCTTCATGAACAAACGGTACAATAATTTAACCACTCTTAAATGAACAATTTATAATTATGTCTTTAATAGTATCTTTCTATTCAGCGACATCCATATGTTGTTCAGGTTCATTCCTGACATTTTCCGTGTAGCAAAATTTGCTTCTCATTAGCACAAATGTTTTGTCCTTTCCAGAATCAGTATTACAAGTCACGAACTCATGAGAGAGGTTAAATGGGCTTCTGATGTAGGCATGGTTTAGACAGAAAAGTATGGTATCCTCAATTACTCTTGAACTTGAAGTTGTTTCTGTTGATTAATGAACTGATGCTTTTATCGTCTCCCTGCCTTAGCAAGTAACTTTGAAATGATTAGTTAATCATATTGGCTTATTTTAACTTTTCTGATTTTGGGGACATTAGAGTGACAAATAGTAGACTTATTTGGTATATTGTCTTTCCCTCATACTAATAGTATTACACGTACAGGTTACTTTTAAATGTCTAGTCTTTCAGTTAAGCATTCTATTTGCAGAGAAATAGATCCTGGATTTTTAATTTTAAGCATTTGTCTACTATCAGAGTTATTCATGTATATAACGTTTCTGAGCTTTACCAGTGTGGTTTATTAAGCAGTTGATACTTGTAACTCTAATCCCTTGCCACAAACCGGTTCCGGGTTCATGTTAGCTGGACAAATCTGTATGATGTTGATTTGAGTTATCCGCCGATATTGTACTGTAAATCTATACAAGTTTTAGCATTCATATATGCATTTGGAATTCAACCTATTAGGAGCATTTCCCGCATATATACCACTCAAGTGCTGAAAATCTGATATTGCTCAGGTCCTTGTTCAGTATTTGGTCCAGCATTTCAGGTCCTAATTTCATCACAACCCATCATCGAAAAATGGAGGATGAGAATGCTGTTAATAATAAATGTTCATTCCTAACAACCTGGAACTGAATGTGCGAGTCCTGAATAACATTCCTTTCATTGAATATTATGTCCCCTAATTTTCTCGAACTCCAATACCTCACTTATACACGTCTATGAATAATGCTCAATTTTGGTATTGCGTGTGTCCTCCAGGCAGATATGATGATTAGTCTTATTTGAGTGCTCTGCAAAGGCAGACTTAGCCATACAACAGTGGACAATATTAGTGCTGTGCTCCTTAGGTCTTGTATAGAACCACCTGTTTCATCTATGTAAGATCGTTTGCAAGAGCAGGTTATCAAGTAAATATCCTTTGTTGCTGAGGATCAAAAGAGACTTTCAGATCTTCATGTTTCTAAGTGTGTTAGGAGGATTATGCCTTCCAATGTATCATTTTGCCTTAGTGCACGAGGTTATTTAATGGCAACTTGGAATGCTTTACCAATTTTCCACTAGTGATAGCCGTTGCATAAGGACCTAGTTAAGTCGTCTTTTCTTGTCCAAGTGCTCATCATCCAAGACCGTAAGTGTTCTTGAAGCGAGTATACAAATCACTGATGTCTTTAATGAAGATTGATGATGAGAAGCGGCTTCTAGATATTAGTCCATATAGGTCTCTTTCCTGTAACACAATGTACCAGAGACACATCCAGTTTCTTGGAAACGAGGACATCTAGAAAAGGAAAGGGATAGATTTTCTTAATCTCCATCCCAAGCTTCATATGCTTAGATCAATTGATGAGGTATTTGAAGAAATTGGGCCAGCTTTCCTTTCCATGTCGCCACAGTTTTTTAATGACAATCTTCTCAAAATGTTCCAGGTATTAATTTAGCACAAATCAGGATATAATGGTAATCCCATAGCTATACCACCTATTTTCTTGCAAATTGCTCTACGAAATCTAAAACATTTACATTTAGATACCTATACATTAAGATGATATATGTTGCCCGATTTTTATGTTAATCATTAGGCTGAAATTATGCCTGTACATGGAAATGATATTTGTTACCTTGCAAGCATCCAAAGCACTAGGGTGGATAGGAGCTTCTCGTTATGTCCCCCTTTTGGGACACTCTTGACCACAGTAGGATTTCTTAGCAAAACCAATACCAAGCAAGTTTGTAAAAGAATATTTATTATATTGCTGTCTTCTGGTCTGAATAATTGGTCAGTTATTCAGAAATTGCGACTAGGGTTTATTACAAAACCCCCACAAAACAGCAATTAAAAATATGTTTGTCCACTCTATATTAATCTCCTGATTTTTAGCAGTCCATACATGCAATAGAACTCAGATTTTTGAGAGGAATAAGGACTGAAATAGTACTCAGAAATCTGCAAATTAATATAGCTCAAAATGGCATTTATGACCTTCAAAAATTCTGAAATATATTTTCTTTGAGGCAAAAAAATCAGATATAGATAGGGTATTACAAAACAGATATGGAGTACCTCTAGAACAACTCAGATTTGGCAAGGAGTGGGTCGCTCCACCATGAAGAAACTAGCAAACTAACTGCTGCAACCAGCTCCACAAACGCTCTACCAACCTGCTCTATTCTCTGCTGCAAAACTACAATAAACACTGCTGGAAATAGTAAAAATCTGTGAAGATGCAATGGATAACCCAGGATAGGAAATCCCCCAAATACTCTAAGAGGGTTTTCGTCCTCTAGAGTTAGATCCTAAGGGTTTGGCTTCAATTTAGAAATTTTCAAATGACATAGAATGCCTCCTAAGCAAGTCGACTTCTCCTTTTAAGGAGAGAAGAGACCCAAAGGAGACCCTTTTCATATCCAATCAGCTTGCAATTACTTTCTCTATGCAAATTCCCTTTCTAGGCCTAGTTACATTTTTCCATAGGGAGGATACAAAAATAATATGGCCTTTTTCTTTCTAAGTTTCCATTATTCTTCCTCGAGGCAAGTCGCCATTCTCCCTAGGATGAATACAAAAATAAAATTAGACCCTTTTAACACTAATATTTGCCCCTCATGGCCAGTCACACTTTTTATAGGGATTACAATTTTATTTCTAAGTGCTTTTCGCTGTTCACTTTAAATTAAGCCAAATAAATTAATATAAGTGCTTAGTAATTTTATTTATTTCTTTTAGGCACTTTATACTAATTTATTGTGACTTAAGCCACCCTTGTGTTCACCCTTTGGTTGTCGGGTTGACAAAATAGGCCAAAGGTCTTCGATAATATTATTCTAGAAAGAGGGACATTTCACTTCTCTTGGATGATGGTTTTGGAGTGCAAAAGTGTAGAACTTAAGCTCTGTGCCCTGCAATCTTACAGGTTCAAGTTGAAAGATGGAGTCCAATAGGCCTTCCATATTGAGTTGCACCACAGATTCAGCCATCACAACATGTCAATGGTCTGAATTTGCAAGCAAACAGCACTTGTCACCAAGTACCATCATCCCCATCAACTTACAATTAACATTCGAGCTTATACTAATTGTTTTATTATTATCTAAATGTTAATAGGTAGCATAGCTGAGCTATGTTCTAGAAGCATCAAATTGTGTAGCTACAATGAGTTGCAACTCTCCAAGCCATTCTTTGATGCATTGGTATCATGGGCATCCATGTTTTATATCTTGAATCTTTATTTAAAAATAGATAACATTGTATGGTGGCATGAAGACAAATTGCAACCTACTGAGGGAACTTTCCCTTGCCACATCTTGCACTCCTACATTTTCAACTTGAGGAATGAAGCCTAATAGCTCTTTGAAAGTTACTAGGTGCTCGTATACGTTCATGATTGGGTGTTCAAGGAAAGAATGCCTTTGGACACCATTGTAACAGGCTTCAGAACTATAAATATGTTCTTCTTAGACTAGATTACTATCATTCGAATGTTGAAATCAAATCATTTGTTTGAGAATAGTTATATAGGTTAGAATTATTATAATTTGATAATTATTTGGATAGAGTTCTATTATTGATGTGTACATGGGCGTATCTACCTATGCATGTTATTGTGCACAGCGGATCTATAACATACCTTCATTTGCCAGCTCAGCATCTAGAGTATCCTGTCCAAACTTTAGACACATAATGAAGGTCAACATCTTTAAATGGACTCTTTTTGCCAATACCACAAATCATACTTAAAATACAATCCATACCCTATTTTGGTCAAAATCAAATCTGATATTCCCAGCCATCACATAATCTTCAAAGAAAGCACCGAATGCTTGGTTATACATGGAGAAATAAAACAAGTGTAGTTGTAAAATAAAAATTAAAACACTACTTGCGAACATGTTACAGAAAGGTACTCCAAAACAAAAAAAATAAGGAATCAGCAACACTTGGCCCATGAGCTTATCGCGTGCACACAAATAAAAAAAAAAAAAATTCTAAGTCAGGACATAACTGTTGGTGTAATTTTTCAAAACTTTAGAGATGGATACATCTAGTAGTATCAAAGCATATCTCATAACAATATCAACTGTTAATAGGACTTACTCTCTTTAGAAAATCCCGGCCATTGGAATCCGTGTAAAATTCTTTGTTTGATGAAATGTTTGTCATGAACCGTGCTACTATTTCCTTCCCTAGACTGTCATGAATTGGAATTGGCCCAACCTGTAAATTATATAATTTGAATAGGCAGTAAGTTGAGTAAACCACAACTGAATTGAAAAGAGAGTACTCCTCAGCTTCATACCCCGATACTTATAATTATAAATAACAATTCTAATTTAAGGATGTGAACCATTCAGACAGAAAGAACAAGAAAACAGAAAATTCAAATGCAACAAGTAAATAGATAATATTATGGGTTACACAAAGATTCTACTGCTGAAAAACTATTTCTAGAATTTGGGTTTAACAATAACATTTTCCTTCTCACTGATGAAATAATACACATAGATTGATGAAAAAAATGAGATTTCAAAATATTTGGAGATAGCTTTCTATCTCTTCTACAATTGTCAACAGAAGTAAATATCTATTTTGGAATGAAAGTAAAACACTGAATCTTCCCTATCATGTTATTAACTTCTCAAATATATTCATACAGGGTATTTTCAAAATCATTACAGGTGATGACCAGGCATGGTTCCTATCAAGTAATGAATATGAAAAATGCTCACATAAAACCAGGATCAGTTATTTGTGAAGCCCAATCTCCATTTGTGACCAGCCTACTTTCTTAATCAGTACAATAACTGTTTTCCATTATAAGAGCTGAATAAACAGCGGGTGGCAGTTAACATACAAAGATTTCACAGAGACTGACAAAATCTTAAGAACAAGGAAATACAAACATTGAAATCCAGGGGCTAAAGGCCTATCCTGAGCTTGTCTAATTGCGTAGAAAACTTGGAATGATGCATAACACCAGAGAGTGAAAACAGAGTTAAGCTTTGGTGAAGACTGCATATTTCCCAGATGGCCCGTTAATTTTTTGGCTGTGACAGCTTGATAAGATCCCGTGGGTACTGAGAAAAATTGTCCTAAATGAGTAAAGCATTGGCCTATGCAGATATGTCTTCTCTTCCATATCCCAGTTAATAAAACAGGCTTTCATGTTGACAGTGCTTTTTGGGTGTAGAGGAGGAATGCTTTGTGTAAAAAAAATTTCCATGGCAAGATGCATTAGTTGTGTTTGAGCTGTATATTCAGACAAGCCTATGGTTTGAATGTGAAGTGTCGAGACAAAATCTTGTATTTCGTTAGGGCCAGGACTTTGACACAAGACGAGAAGGTATCCTTTGTAATGTCCCACTTTCCGGCATGACCCTTGGACATTTGGTGGGTAGCTTATTTGTCATCTTCGTAAGCTAGTCCCGTTGTTTAGGAGATGATGTGCATAGCAGGTAAGGATTTTATCGACGATCTGGTGGATTATTTGATGTTAGCAATGAGTTCAGATTGGTCTTAAGGACACACTTGGCACTTTCCTAGGTTATTTCCGGCTTCTGGTGTGTTTTCCAAGATTCATGGAGAGAGTACCTATTTATAGTAAGTCACCCAAGTGACTTCATTTCTCATTATTCATCATTGACACCGCTTCTGCTCAGTCAGTTTCCAATTCCGGTGCTTTTCGACAATTTCCGCACTTCGGGAGCATTAATGGCTTATTTTAATTATTTTACTCAGGTTGCTTATATTTGTACGAATTACTTGGCGAGCACCTCAGTATTATAGCCTGTCGGAGAGAGAATGTGAAGTTCTAAATGATGAGATGCTAATTCAGTGACCTTGGGCACCAGGAATGATTAATTAATTAAATAAATCACTTTCCGGAGTTATAAGGTGTAATTAATTAATAAAGTGATTTATTAATTATATTTTCTTTTAATGAAAATTCTCGGAAAAGGTTATAAAAGGAGGATTTGGCCCATTTGCTCGGGACATTTATTTTTTTGAACAAAAAAAATAAATTCAGAGCAGCTCTTGCTAATTACTCTCGAAGGACGGAAACCCTCGGAGATTACGGATTGGACGGAAACCCAATTCGAAGGAGGAAGATTCACACAGGGTCTTCATTGTATTCACAGGTTTTTATTATTCCAGCAGTTTCAGAGAAAAGAATAAATTGCAGCAGTGGGCATTTGTACAGCTTCCAGAGTGGGGCGACTTCTTCTATAGTTGTTTATTGCTGTATCAGAGGTATTTTTCATGATAGATATTTATTGTAATTCCCAGTAGCAAATATATCAAATTGATTAGGGTTTGAATCTTTTTTTTGGACAATCTTTATTATTAAATATATCTGTAGATTTATATTTGTATTGCCGTAATATTTAGCATCAGAAATCATTATTAAATACATGGCTGAAATGTTTATGAAGAAATTTGTCTGTTAAACCCTAGGTGTCTTTTCTGTATTCTCCCGAATTGCGGGGTTTTGCTTTATTTAATTTATCTATGCAGTTGTAGTGTGGTGTTCTATGAATTCCTTTGATGTTATCAGTTCAGATTTGAGCCAAAGCAATATATTAAAAAAAAAAAGTATTCAGGTAAAAACGGGTTTGGGATCTTTCATCCTTGCCCCTTGATAATGACAAAGACTAGGTTGGGACAGCAAGAGCATTAAAGATGGAATGCCCTTGTGTTGTTTCATCAAATGTTAGCCAAGGTTAGCATGCTTTATTTTTCTGGCAAATATTGTGCTCGTAGGTGTGCAATATGCACAATCATATCCACAGTGGCGAAGAAAAATATATATTTCCTTGCCCGTTTCTCATTTGGGGGGCAGACCTGCTAAGGTTTTTTTTCTTTTGGAAAGCTTTTTTTACCCAAATTTTAAAGCAAAGATTAGCCATGTCTCGGAGAAAAACAACCAAATATAGGAGAAAAAACAAAAATGAAGAGAGAAAAGTCTGTTGTGCTATTTTTCATTCCAATAAGAAATGAATGGGCGAAATGAGAGAGATGACTAACCCAATGTACACTAACTTTTCATTACAAGGTTATCAAATGCATCCTCCCTTACTAAGTGTGTTTTGCTTTCTGCTGTGGTATTACGATTTCAGAGTTCTTGTTTTCAGTTTTGTGTAGTGTGCTTCATTTCAGTGTACTTTTCTGTGAATAAAAGGAAATTTCACATTGTGGGGGGGAATATAACACCAATATTTCATTTCCTATATTGTTCGAGATCAAGTGGCTGTTAGCATAATTTAGCATAGGCATATTTATTGCATTTTATTGCATTGTCTTTTATTTAATAATGTGCAACATGTGCACTCTAGTCTAATGACTTGCATTCAATATTGTTATGTTGGATAACATTCAATATTGGTATTAGTAGTAATTACATGTGCATGTGAGATGGGTCTTATCATCTTGTAGTTGGTGCCTGATAGGGTGTCATGTCTATGCATATGAGGCTGTCTAATATCTGTAAATATTACAGCTCTTGCATTGTTATGTAATCTGATTTCATGATCAATAATATTTGTGAGGCTTCCGTCCCTCTTTGGTCATTGCAATCTTATTTTATTCTATCATTTGGTATCAAAGCTATACCATTATTATCATTTGGTATCAGAGCTATAACATTATTATTATTTGGTATCAGAGCAGGTTCTATCCAAGCAAGGTTGAAGAGGAGCACTATTGGAGAGGATCCATTGGAGAAGAAGATTTCCATCAAAGGAGAGCCATTGAAGCATTCCGCAGCCTCCAGTCCTTCCAAGCATCCCTCAACTAAAATTTGACCTATCCACTTATTTGGAAGGTAAATTTTTTTTAATTAGTCATTGGCATAGCCAATTGATCCAACATATTGGCGGAATATTTCAGATTTGGAGATCTTTAAAAAAAAAAAAAGATTTGTGAAAAAAAAAGGAGATCTTAAAAAAAAGGAGAGATCTTGAAAAAAAATTGCAGATCTAAAAAAAAAATCAGATCTGAAAGTGGAGGTGTGAAGAATTCGGGAGCAAAGGTTGAAGCAGTCTCGTCAACAAAATTCCAGCAGATAACTCTTAGAAAAAAGGACAACTTTTTCATACAATGTCGGATTGATGTGCCGTTTTTTTTGCTGGAAAGATAAGAATGAGGCGCACAACTTTGCAGTTTACATCATCTTCAGATTCGGCCTCTACATGTGACGAAAAGTTTGTACAAGTCGGATCATTTTTTCTGAAAAAAATCAGATCTAGCTGGTAAATTGGTAAGATCTCAAACACTAAGATTCCAATTGTTCTGAAATTTTGTGGGTTTCAAGAAAAATATTGTATGATGCTGCTGTCAAAATTTTAGAAAAACCCAGATCACAGTTTGTGAGAAAAAGTGAAAACAATATTCAGATTGTTTGTTTGGATCTTGGGAACAAACAGGTCAGCGGTTCAATTCCCACTCTATCTATATTTTTTATTAAATTATTTTTTTGGAAAATTTGAAGAGATTATTAAATTTTGGGAGATTTCCAAATTTAGAAGCTCACCAAACACATTTAGAGCCACCGCTAAATTTAACGGAAAACACCTATTGGGGGGTAAAAAATATTTTTTTGCCTAAATTGTGTATTTTGTGATTCTAGACCCTTTTTTCTAAAGAGGGGGACACAAAAATTTCATTTTGACGTACTTTTGGAGCATTTTGTACTAATCTTGTTGCATAAAGTGAAAAAAAAAAGGTGCAAATTTTTTATTTTATGTTTGGTTCTATCACACGAGATCTTTGATCTCATAGCAGTGTTTGGTATATACGGTGCCTCTGGGAAGCGCTTACGTGTGATGCCGTCGCGACTACTACTGCACTTAACGCCTAACACAACTGCCTAAACGTCGTCTGGGCATCGACCCTATAAAATCGACGGGGAATAATAAGGACACAATACCCACACATTTGAGCCCTCCCATCCGTTTGTGCTTTGCACAAACCCCTCTCCGTACTGTCTAAGTACCACGTACTAAATTCTTTCACTTACGTTAACACCTCTTTCTGTACTGACGGGTATATTGAAAGGGTGATATTCTTCCACGTACCGACGGGTATATCAGAAGGGAGTGTATATAGAAAGGTTTGGTATATCAGCCTGATGGTATATTGAGAGGGAGACCATAAACTTGGAGTGATAAGAGCCTTACCCTTAGTCAGAAATTCAGATTGCAGAAATGGGTGCATAAGCACCAAAGTTCTTCTTGCCAGATTCACAACTGCTTAGAGGAGACAACTATGCTGCATGGAAACTGAAGATCAAGATGTTACTTGAGTTTGAAGACCTATGGACAGTTGTAGATGGAAAAACAACAAGATCACTTGATGATGAAAGACAATAAGTTCAATTTGATAGGGCCAATCAAAAGGCCAAGTTGATCATCTTGTTTAGCGTAACAAACGATGTGCAACCCCACATTAGAGATGCCACATCGTCCAAGGATGCATGGGATAAGTTGAGCACATTCTATGAGGCAAAGAACAAGAATGCCATCCTCAACCTACTATCACAATTGCATACCCTCAAGTTCAAGCACAATGAGAGGGTTGAAGTTTTTTTGAGACGAGTTGCTACTTTGAGGGCATCTCTATTGGCATTGGGAAAAGAGATAAGTGATGAAGACCTCGTACCAATTGTGTTGCGAGCACTTCCTCCTTCTTACAGAATCTTTGTGACAACTATCAATATGAGTGAACACATAGTCACCTTTGAGAAGTTGGTCAATCTACTCCAACAAGAAGAGGCAATGAACAACAAAGATCATGAAGATGAGCAAGCACTATCTTCCAATCATAAAGGAAAGGGGAAATTTCAGTCCAATCACAAGAAGTCCCAACAAAATCAAAGTCAACGAGACAACACCAAGAAGTGTCCCATTTGCAATAGAGGGGGACATGACATCAAAGATTGTTGGTAAAATTCCTACAAAAAGGGTTCATCAAGCAATTCAAAACCCAACAACCAACAGGGTAACAATAATTCAAATCAAGGGAAGTCCAACAACAACAATCAAGGGCAGAAAAATGGTAATTGACAAAGAAAACTCAAACAACAAGGGTACATTGCCGAACATGAGGATGATTCAGATGAAGGACACCACATGTATTCTGCTCAATTTGATGAAGAAACCAAGTCCACACAAGATATCTGGTATGTTGACTCGGGTGCAACTCGACACATGACTAGACGCAAGGATTGGTTCTACACACTACGTGACTCACCTAACAAGAACCATGTGTCATTAGGTGATGACTCATACAGTGTCAAGGGGATTGGAAACATTTCACTACCTCTTGGAAAACATGACTGCAAAATCACAAATGTATTGTATGTACCTGGGTTGACCAAGAATTTGCTATCAGTTAGTCAACTCCTTGATCACAACTTGAAGTTGGATTTTGACAGTAATAATGGAGAAAAAGTGTGCTTGATAAGAGATAAGTCAAGAGGTTCCAAGATTGTAGCAAGAGCCTCCAATGTGGGACGCATGTTCCAACTTGATTTTGTCCACAACGATGATCAAGCTCTAGTGGCCAAAGACACACAATCTGCAGAACTATGGCGTCGCAGATATGGTCACATCAGTTTTGGTTATCTCCAAACACTTCAAAAGGGCAACATGGTGAAAGGATTGCCTACACTCAAGCACAACACTGACAAGTGTCACAATTGCCTAGCTGGAAAGCAACACAGAGTACCCTTCTAGAAGAACAAATATAGAGCTAAGGGAAAGCTTGATTTGGTGCACACTGATCTTTGCGGGCCCATGCAACCAAGTCATTTTGGATGTCAATACTTCATGCTTTGTGTTGATGACTACTCAAGAAAGATGTGGATATATTGTCTAAGAAACAAGAGTCAAGCCTTTGAGACATTTCAGAAGATCAAAGCACTTGTTGAGAATGAAGTTGGTCGCAAGATCAAAACTCTCCGCTTAGATTGAGGGGGGGAATTCACAAGCAATGAGTTCAAGACTTACCTGGAAGCTCATGAGATTCGTCGACAAATGCCTCCTACTCACACACCACAGCAAAATGGTATAGTTGAGAGAAGGAATCGTACTATCATGGAAATGGTGCGGTGTATGATTGATGACTCAGGTTTAACAAAGACATTTTGGGCAGAAGCTGCAAGAACTGCAGTCTATTTGTTGAACAGAGTGCCCACAGTAGCTCTTGAAGGAGTGACACCTCAAGAAGCATGGTCAAATCGGAAACCATCAATTGCACACCCAAGAGTGTTTGGGTGTAAAGCTAGCATGCACATACCCAAGAAGAACAAGAACAAGTTGGATATGAAAGCTAAGAAACTGATATTCATTGGATACAGTGAAGAAGCACTTGGGTACAGATTATGGGATCCAAAAGCAAAGAAAGTATACACAAGTAGGGATGTTGAGTTCTTTGAGAAGAAACAAGCAGATGCTCCACTCAACGACTCAACAAACATGCAGAATACACCTCTTGTGAAGACAAAATTTGATGTTCCCACTGAAGATGACAGTGATGAATTGGATGATGGTGAAAACTTGGATCCACCACAAGCCAATGGAACACCTAAGAAGTTAACTAAATGGTATACTCAATTAATAAGAGATGCAAATTTGGATGAAGCACTTAGCACATCATCCAATCTTGGACCTAGAACTCGCAGTCAAGCTCGTGAAGAGGTCAATTATGCCCTAATGAGCAGAGTTGTTGAAACAGTTGAGCCATCTACAGTTCAAGAAGCCCTACAATCAAAAGCTTGGAAAGATGTCATGGATTCAGAGTATCAGTCAGTGATGAAGAACAACACATGGCAACTTGTCGACCTTCCACTAGGGAAGAAACCCATTGGATGCAGATGGATATTCAAGACTAAGTACAAATCAGATGGGACTATTGACAAGTATAAAGCAAGGCTTGTAGCAAAGGGGTATGCACAACAAGAAGGCATTGATTATGAGGAGACATTTGCTCCCACAGCCAAGATCAAGACAATCAGGATGATCTTTGCTCTAGCTGCACAATTTGGTTGGAATGTCCACCAAATGGATGTGAAAAGTGCCTTTCTTAATGGAGATTTGCAAGAAGAAGTCTATATGACTCAGCCAGAGGGTTATGTAATACCAGGAAAAGAGATGATGGTATGCAGACTCATAAAATCTCTATATGGCCTAAAACAGGCACCCCAGGCATAGTACATCAAAATTGATGAGCATCTCATAAGTCATGGATTCGAAAGGAATCTTTATGACCCCAATCTCTACCTCAAAAAGCAAGGGGGGAGATCGTCATTGTGGTTGTTTATGTCGACGATCTAGTCATTACAGGCAGTTCTGTGAAGATGATCGCAACAAAGAAGGATTTTAATTGATCGTTCAACATGACAGATCTCGGGCTCATGCACTATTGTCTTGGGTTGGAAGTATGGCAAAAAGAGAATCATATCTTTGTGTCGCAGTTGAAATACACCAAGACAACGCTCGAGAAATTCAGGATGATGGACTGCACTCCTATTGCTACACCTATGGAAGCGAGACTTCAGTTATCTTGTTCCGATCCATCACCACCAGCGAATGCAACTCTCTATCGGCAATTGATCGAGAGTCTCATTTACCTGACATATACTAGACCAGATATTAGCTTTGCAGTCAGCTATTTATCACGCTTCATGTAAGACCCGAAAAAATGTCATTGGAAAGCAGCAAAGAGAATACTGAGATATCTAAAGGGTACAGTTGACCTTGGTCTAGAGTACAAGAAGAACGACAATTTCTTCTTGACAGGATATTCAGATTCAGATCATGCAGGAAACATGGATGATAGGAAGTCAACATCAGGCTTCGTCTTCTTTATGGGATTTGGACCAATATCATGGAGAAGCAAGAAACAGAACTTTGTTTCTCACTCTTCTACAGAAGCAGAGTATCGAGCTGCAGGTGAAGCTGTTTGTGAAGCAATATGGCTACGCTGAATACTAGAAGGAATTGGTCTACCACAACAGAAATCTACTTCAGTATATGTTGATAATGAAGGAGTTATGAAGCTTGTTCGCAATCCAGTATTTCATGAGAGAACCAAGCATACTGAAGTACAGGTTCATTTCATACGCGAGCATGTCTTGAAGCACAACATACAACTCCAGTTCTGTCCTACAGCTGAACAGAAGGCAGATGTTTTCACTAAGTCACTTGCACGTGACAAATTCACACTGTTCAGAGAGTTCCTCTCCACTTCATTGGAAACTATGCAAAATTAAGGGGGGGAATGTTAGCATAATTTAGCATAGGCATATTTATTGCATTTTATTGCATTGTCTTTTATTTAATAATGTGCAACATATGTACTCTAGTCTAATGACTTGCATTCAATATTGTTATGTTGGATAACATTCAATATTGGTATTAGTAGTAATTACATGTGCATGTGAGATAGATCTTATCATCTCGTAGTTGGTACCTGATAGGGTGTCATGTCTATCCATATGAGGTTGTCTAATATCTATACATATTATAGCTCTTGCATTGTTATGTAATCTGATTTCATGATCAATAATATTTGTGAGGCTTCCGTCCCTCTTTGGTCATTGCAATCTTATTCTATTCTATCATTTGGTATCAAAGCTATACCATTATTATCAGTGGCAATGGTCGACAACAGTGGCTACAATTGAGAACATTCTGTTTTTATGTGATGTAATGAGAAATTTATTCATGTGTGAGCAATTCCTATATTTTTCCCTAATGTAAAGATGCAATGGGAGAGTAAAAGCACTCGTGATGCAGATCATGGATCTTGAAGAGGTTTGTGTATATCCAGAAAACCAAATGAGGTGAACAGTTGATAGGTCCTGTTCATGTCCAGGTTTGTGGTAAACCTATTGAAAACCAAGGAGATGCCTTTCTTTTGTATCAAGATCATGAGCCACGAGAATGGGCGTGCCACTAGAGTTGAACATACTGCAATTGAGAGTGTGAACATTTTTCTACCATGTTCGCACTAGGGGGGGGATGTTAGGAAGTCATTATATTAGTACACACATTTATATTAGGGTGAGTAAATAATAGTATGTGTTGGTGAGTTGGTAAGTCGTTATAACCACTCACATAGATATGCATTTAGGAGTAAGAAAAAGTATAGCTATTAGTTAGAGTTGTTTGAGATATTTGTGGGATTGACTTGACTCCTTACTAAGGAGGTGTAAATCCTATATGTTTGTAAATGCAGTCCCGAATGATTTGAATGAATCAATAAGAGATCATTATTATTGTGATCATTCTTAACCAAACCTGACACCCGTTCCGCCATCCCGGAGTTTTAGGTAACACTGATTTATATCCCAACCAGCTTAATTAGTTTGACTTTTTTTCAGGCTTATACAAACCTTAGTTTTTAGATAAGTTTATATTTTAAATATAAACTTATGTAATATATGTGTGCGTGTGTGTGGAACAATGTTTGTTTATAAGGGCCATATATATAATAATGCACAAACATTAAATGTTCCAACAGATAATAGATACTTGTCCCCATTTGATAATATGACGCCTATTAGTTGGAATCAGAAAAGAGAGGGTTTGTTGACGAATATTTTTCCCGAAAACCTATAATATTAAGTGGTGTGGGCATGGGTTAGGGATAAGTGTTGAGGAGGGGGTTGATGTGGGTTGAGGAGGGAACATGATGAAACATGGGGTGAGATGTGGGGATTCAAAGTACTTTTTGTTTATGTGAATAAATGGTGTCATGTCTATGATGTGTGGGTATGCTAGGGAGAGGAAAAACTTAAAAGGGTGTGTTTTTAAATCACGTCTGGGTGGGTTAAAATGCATGGGTGAGTGAACATGGTTAATATGATGGGAATGAATTTTTTTGATTTTAAGTATGTGTTGGTGAGAAAATTTGTTGATATGAAAATTTCGGTGTCTCCACCAACATTCTTGGGGCTACGCCCCTCTGCATTGAATGGTACAACTCCCACTATTGAATGTGACTAATCTAAACCTAAACTAAATGTTGTTGGTTGGCCAAATAGGTCGGGGATCACACAGGGACACTCCATTGAACCTGTGGTAAAATGCTTGTACGAGGGTACAAGGGAGGAAATTAAAGCGAGTTAGGGTGGAGGGAAATTAAGAAAGGGGAGTTATTGCCGTGAGTAGGATAATTGCAGAGTTCACACCCAGTAACCAGAGTAGTTCAACATTCAATATAGAAGAAAGGAACAATGAAGTGGTCAGTGAGACAAACAAAACCCACATAGACACAAAGTTCTTTGAGGCTCATTCATCGAAGATATAAGCTCTCTTTAGTCACCATGCTTACAAAGTGCATATAAGAGGGAAAAGAGGAAACATGAGATAGGTAAATAGAAGAAATGTAGCTTTCATTTCATATATATTGATGACACAAAGTCCAACAACTACAATCCAAAATTTCTACCAAGTGGAAGTTTTCAAAATCTAGGATCCTTTCAGATGGAGAGACCATCCCAATTTATAACAATTGGATTAAGCTCTCGCCTTACTCATATGGCTCTTCATCTTCGTAATCCACTTGTGATCTTTCATTTGCCATTAGAAAAGACAAATTAAGTATTTCTCTTATAATTTCGAGAAAATACTTCTACAATTTTAAAATAGGTCACTTAAGTGAATAGGATGAAATACAATGATGAAGCCCAACGAAGAATTAGAAAGGAGAGGGGGAGAGAGAAGATGATATTTCTGATCAAGCGACCTCCTCGTTGAAGAACTTTACAAATTAAACACCCAGATGAGAATCCTCTGGAATGGGCACCTTTTCCTTGAATTCTTTGCCTTTTGAAACTCTTGAAACAATGAACTTTTGCACCTTGCCAAATGATCATGATCTACCCCTTTGTATGATACACGAACAGCATTAACTGAGTGTTTAGAAACACTGTTGAAATATTACCTTGATGATCGTGGGCATTGCTCATGATGATCCCCTCTTAAGAGACTGAAGCTTGAAACCAATCTGACCATGACTCTCTGCAACATTGCCCTGATCCAATGACATGGATTGCTCCTGAGATGATGCATTTGTAAGCCATGAAGTCTCATCATTCCATCGTTCTTTTGGTTACACATTTGGATGAGAAACTGAAATAATTACTCCAGTATTGTAACCATGATGATCCTATCAACTTGAACACACTGATGACTAAAGCTAAGACTGATTTGTTAGTTGCAATCTTGAACCTCATCTTTGACCTAGGCACTATTCTACACCTGAAAAGGGGGGAATTACTATTTTTAGTAAGTGTTAATTTATCCCTTTTCGGTTCCGATCACTCACTCTGACCTTCCGGATGATCTTGGTGCACATTGTCTTCGCCGAAACTGCCCTTTATGACGACTTAGTAAAAATAGCAAGTGCCCATGTGGGTTACTTTTTTTTAGAAAGTAGGGTTCTAGACCTCTATTCGCGACAAAACCACCGTTTTTGATATGGGTTTTTTCTCCTTAGTGCACCTCTAAAATTTTAGATCAATCCGATTTTAGGAACAAGAGATATTAATTTTTAAAGTTTTTGTTCGGGGAAACTGGAGTTTGATCACGGCAAAAAAAATTGTCTTGCATGCAAAATCACATCAAACCGATCTTAGGAACAAGATATTAATTTTTAAAGTTTTTGTTTGGGGAAACTGGAGTCTGATCACGGCAAAAAAAATTGTCTTGCATGCAAAATCCAGTACCTGGGATTTTTCAACCTCTGAGAATGGAGAAGAATGCAACAAGTTTCGTTTTGATCCATGCACTAGTTTTTTAGATATTGCAATTTTTCATTTTCTTGTGCATCGCTTCATTCTGGACAAAAAAGGAGTTTTGGAGCATGGCTTTTTCTAGTTTTTCTTGCAAAATAATGGTGTTGAGATCCAAGCGAGATGGTGGGATGAAGGAGAATGAGAAAAATGGTGAAAGAATTCTGGAAAAAATTCGCCAGAGTTCCAAGAGCAAATGGAGAGATGTGGGGGGAATGAAGAAAAAATGACAAGTGTTGTATATAAAGTGTGAGAAGCCAAGAGGAGAGGGCGGGGCACATTTTTTTGTCCCCATTATCCCTTTGGAAATGAACAATAGGTGCACAAAAATGCGCCTTAGCCCTATGCCGACACTTGTCACACATGCGTTCAGTGAGAGGAATGGAGGAGGGGGTTGGAAATAAGCACCTGGAGGCATTAGAAGGGTCGTATGAGGAACCATGAAGCCAAAAGGGGGTGGGTGCATTTTTTTGTCCCCTTTGAAAGGGACAAAAGGTGCACAAAAATGTGCCCTAGCCTCACAATGACAAGTGGCATGCAGGCGGGGGTTGGTGGTGGAGGAAGTCAACTTGGTCAAAGGAGCTTAGACTAAGCTGTCAGGGTCAGATGAGTGACCAACATGCATAATGGGGGGAGGGCGCACTTTTTTGCACCTATTGTCCCTTTGGTGAGGGTCAATGAGGACATAAAAATGCGCCTAAGCCTTAGGTTGCCACATGTTCGTTAGCAAATTTGACTAAGTACTGAAGAGCGTACCTTGAGGGCTAGCTTGAAAAGGTCATAACTTGAGCTCTCAAATGAGTTTTAAGACACTTCTTTATATGATTTCGCATGCAAAAGACCTTTTGAGAAGAATGGGAGGGGTCCCATGACTTGATTCTTCTTGTAATGCCTCCAAAATCCTTCTTTTTTCTCGGGATCGTCCGTAGTGCATGGAAAGAATGAGCGTCCTGGAAAAATGCGTGGGTTATGAAGTTGACCTGTTTTATCCACCATGTAGAGGGTTGAAAATGATTTCCAATGATATCTTGTTGGGCTCACAACTCATTCCGGAGCTCCCAAAATCACTTCTTGAAGCTCAGGTACTCTTTTACGATGAAAGCTCCTTTAGCCTCAAAAACCCACTTTCGGAGAATTGGATCCTAAACTCTCTAAAACTTCCCAAAATCTTCCAAAATTTGTTCCTTGATGTTTCTGGCTCTTGAAAACACCTCCATGACGAATATGAATCTTTTGCACTATTCCGGTGATGGTGTACTTGGCTTAGAAAGACCGATGAAATCCCTTTCTAAGCTTGCTTTGAGAGATACTTCTTCCAAGGCACTTGCATGATCTTTGCTTTTCCTAAATGACCTAGGGGGATGGATGACACAACACACAAGACCACTTAGAAGGACAAGATAGGACTGATACGGGGAATAAAATGACCTCGGGGTGTCTTGGAAAGGTTGGCATGGAATAATCATATTGAAATTTTTCAACACTATTGCATGGTTATCATGTTTTCTAGTGAATTTTGCCCATGCAAAAACACAAGACAACAATATGCTAATGAGAGCAATCAATTTTGTATGGAAAGAGGGAGCAAAGATAATGACTTGGATTGAGTGGACCATATAAAATTAACTGTTGTGGGGTGGACGTGGGTCAGGAATGTGTGTTGATGAGGGGGGCTTGATGTGGGTCAAGGAGGGGATGTGATGGAAAACAGGGTGAGATAAGGGGACAAAGTATTTTTTCACTTTTACAAGATATCTGGTCAAAAGTGGGGTCACACGAATAAATGTTGTCACATCTATGATATATGGGTGGGTTAAGTAGAGTAAAAAAGGGGTTGGTGTTGGATTTTGCGTGGATGGGTCAGTGGACATGGGTCAAAAAGGGGATGTGATGGAAAATGGTATGAGATAAGGCGACTAAAAATATTTTTTGGCTTTTGCAAGATATCTCATTAAAAGTGGGGTCACATGAATAAATGGTGTCACATCTATGATGTATGGGTGGGTTGAGTAAAAAAGGGGTTGGTGTTGGATTTTGTGTGGATGGGTAAAAATGCATGGGTGAGTGGATATGGTTTAGTATGAAAAGGATGATAAAGTTTGACAAAAAAATGTGCCTGTGGGAGTGATGGATTTTGTATATAGAGAGGGAACAAAAATAATGGCATAGATTGTCCTTATGTTTCATGTGGAGAGTATGATCATTTGTCTTGTGTGGGCTTCATTTAAGGGGCCCTTATTCCTTGAGCGTTCGTTAGGTTATACAACACGATGATGCATGTAGGGAATAGTGACATTGGTGTAGAGTTGGAGCTCCAATGTATCATTAACTTGAGTTTTCACATGCTTTCTCGATGATCTATAAGTGAAATGGATCCTAATCTAATATGATGGAATGTGGACAGCTTTGAATCCCATGATTGTGTTCCTCGTTGAGTTGATATTACAAAGCATCCATGCACTTGATATTGTGTGTGACTAGTGTGGGAAATGTATATTGTGTTCATTATGTTCCCAGACCATTTTAATGATGATCGCAGAGTCCCCTTCAATATGAATGTGGCTATAGCGATTTGCATCTGTTAAGGAAGAGTCCTTGCATGAGTGATCAATCTCCAACAAAGTTGTTGTCAATGCCTAAGTGTTCATAATGCAAAATCGTAGTCAACCATTTGAGTTTCATAAAACTATGGGACCATTGCATGATAATAATTCTCAAGTATAGACAAATTCGGGCGGGCATGGGGGAGACAACAAGACTTGTTTGTTTTATTTTGGTTAGAAGCTGGCCAAAGAATGGGGGGTCCTAGAGGTGTCTTCAAATGTTTTTTTTTTGTGTTCATTCCATATTTGCCAACAATTAAAACTTAGGACCATTAAGTAGAATAGTTGAATTGATTCAAGGTCATGCATAGGCTGGGACCATATGAAATGTATCTCCTCCAAAGCTAGGGAATGTGATCATACGTTGTAGGGAATATTTTTGTGGACCAAGGATAATGGGTAGGAGGACTGCGAAAGAAGAGAAGGCCATTAGACTCAGAGATCATGTAACAATTAGCACATTAAAAGGGACCACGCCATCACTGGGATTGTAGTCCATTAGCAATCAGGGTATTTTGGTGTATTATAAGGAAACAAAGAAAATCTTTAATTTTTGACCATGTATAGAAGATTTAGAGCACCTTATATGCAATGGTTATGCCTCGAGATGTATATTTTGGTAAGCTAAAGAAGTCATACAATGTCCCTCATTCTTCTTAGTCCAATGTAACATGCCATTCCTCACTCTTGTTACTATTCATTGAAGTTTCAAGAAACTAATGAGAATTGTTGTTTCTAAGGGGTACATATGAACATGTGTTGATGATTCCCTAGTTTCAAGTAGGTTGCAATGACCTTTGATCCCAAGTCAAAAATTACATAGGCCACATTGTTGAAACAATGTGTGGAGAGGACTAAGTGACGAATTGGAAGAGAACTTGGAGGTGGATGGAAAGCTCTATATGAGCTATAAAATTGATGTAAGAATGAAGAATTTTGGGATTGGAAGACCACCAAGCTCTTATTTAATTTACTTGTCACCCCAGTGGTACTATATGGGTGTGAGATATGAAGTAGTAACACCTCAAGTTTGAAATAATGGGAAAAGAATGGATCCAGAAGCGCTTAATTATAAACTTCAAAATCAAAGCTTTAGTTCCCTACGAAAAACTCCTTGGAGAAACATGTCCTTTCCCATTAAATGACTAATATGATCAAGTTATTATGCTACTTGAAAAAAAACATGGAGATTGGCAGGTGGCCTAAGGAAAAAAGAGAAACAAAGTTAGATAGGAGAAAGAACACGTGGATGAAACAAAACATCAAATGGTTGAGTAGACGGGATATTGACAAAATGAATGTTCAAACCTTAACAAAAAAGTAAAAGCTGTCGATAAAAAATTAGAACTATCAAGCGGAAAAAGAAAACAAGTAGGAAACAAAAATACCATCTTACAGAATTCAACTCGATATGTGGATGTCACGAAAAAACATACTTTTGGGGCTGAAATCAAATCGAGGGAGAAGATTCTCATAGCTAAGACAGGAACGAGTTCCCATAGGCTTGAATGTGAGATAGGTGGATGGGTGACACCTAAGGAAGATGCCAGTAGAGGCTATGTTTTTCCTCCACCATGAGAGTAATAGAAATAGAGAAGCATTTCGTCCTAGAATGCCTAGCCTACAAGGATATTTGGGTTAGGTACACAGAAACATTTAAGAGCAAGATTCATGTGGGAGCTTTTTAAAGAGACGAGAATAAAAGCATTGGGGGAGCAATTGATCCAAATTAATAGTAGAAGGAACAACTGTTTTAAAGAAACAACTCACCCCATAATTTTTGCATCATCAAGTGGTTGAGGCAGCTGTAAGAAATAGTGGTCCCATAGACCATTGGGTCTTGTGGACCAATTCATTCATTAATTCCAATTGTTATCCCAAAAGGGGAACACATGTCCTATATGCTTCCAAATTACTGATTGGGGTCAACTAGTATCTCCTGAAAGTAACTAGCTGTTAGCATTTCATTCCATGTAAGGCAGGGATTTTGAAGCAATTACACGCCATCTTCATCAATGATCCTTGATTGAAAATATGGAGAGTTTTGATGTTTAGCTCCTTCACATTTAATTTGAGTTATTTTCAAAGGAACATGTGGAAATTTGAATTTGAAATTTGTCCCTCCCCAAAGAAGCCACATTTGGATATGTTGTAAATTGTCTGAGATATTTTTTTGGCGGTAGTACAAAGGTCATGAGATAAACCGGAATCACTTGTACACAACTTCTATCAATTGGATCCATCCTATTTGGAGCTTTACCCAATAAGCTCAATGACGTCTACCTATAGTGTTGAAATGGAGTCAAGTGTGTAGGAGATAACCAAGATATGTAACAAGGAGGGAGGCCTCCTTCAATCCAAGGAGGCAAAGAAAATAGCCTCATGCAATGAAGAAGGCTCAAATGCCTTCACAAATCCTGCTAGAGCATCTGTCAACCCTACTATGAGAAGTGAGGTCAGCCTCATCTCTGAAACATCAAGAACCATGACTGATAATCTCTAAAAATCTGCAATGTATATATCTAAAGAACCTATCTGTCTCAAATGAGTCAACTCCCTGAAGTGCTTGTCAGGGTCCCTCTTATCAACTTTGCTCATCAGTCTCCGTGTGAACTCTACATAGGTATCAATATGCATGTGCCCCTGTGTAATAAGGCCATGATGCCACCAGTCATGTGCATCTCCCTCAAGGTGTAGGATTGCAAACTTAATTGCATCCTCTTCACAAATGGGATTGAAGTCAAAGTATGTCTTCAACTTCTGAATCCAAGATTGCACTGTACACTTCTTAGAGCCATCAAAATGTGGAATGGAGATTTGTCCCGATCTCCTTTGTAACTCAGGTACTTGTATCTGATGATCTCTTTTGGGTTTGCTACCAATCTTCATTTTGCAATACTTTGTGAAAGGCATGTTATCTCTGAAGCCCCCGCCCAAGCATTGGTACCTTTCCCAACAAGACTCTTTATCTAACACTTATGTTGGCTACCTTACATGTGAAACTTTTGGATCCTTCAAGAAAGAGGGTTCGTGAAGTCCCAAAGGCCTAGTAGAAGAGTGGGGACACCGCTGCCCTGAGTTTCCATTTTCACCTCTTTGAACCGACTGTCCCCTATTGCTAGTTTCCCCCCCATTTGCCTGAGTCTCAATTTTGCCGTGTTAATCTCTCAGTGAGCTGACTCAAATAGAGATTAGTAGCCTCTTGTTACTTCACCATGTTGGTCAATAATTGTTTCATCAAATCGACACCCATATCTTCACTGTCACCCATTTTCTCAACCCAACAAGCTAGAGGAGCAACTACTCTAATACCACTGGAATATCCTTAGAGGAATATTACTTAAAAATCCACAATATATATATATATATTTGCAGCAAATGAGAAATCTGATTTTTCTGGAATTAACCCAACTAGGGCAGTGAACTGAAATTCAATGATAAATTGCAAACTACTTATCCAAATCTCGCAAAAATTTATAGAGAGCTTACTACAATGATAACAAAGACTAGAAAATTGTTTTTGGATTTTTCTAAATAGAATATGACTGCCAATAATTTTTATAATGCCCTAACTGCTGGAAATCTTCAAAGATTCATAACTTTGCAAATACAATAGATATTAATATGATTTTTGGAAATAATGTCTGCAAATGATATAAAAGAGAACCTAACCTCTAGATCTGGAAACGGACTCTTGGAAAACCCTAAAAATTTGTAGTGAAACCCTAATGTTGATGTCACCCTCTAGAAGTGGCTAAAAATTCACCAAATTTTCCCTAACAGCTGCGCCAAACTCTGCCATAAATGTTGAGGGTGATCTGATTTACAACCCTTCAAATTTCCTCCACTGATACTGAAGAAAAGTCTATGAACCCCTCTGCAAACCCTTCCCGAAATCTCTGAAAAATCTGTCTAAATATTTGTTCTGAATCAGCCCCAAAATGGCAAACTAGAGTGGATCTTTCACCACCAAAGAGTGCCCTACTAGCTAAGAGTTGATTTCTCACCACCAAAGCTAGGGTTCCTGTGGTATTTTACTCCACAAGCAATAAGAATGCAAACAGTAGTTGCTCACTGCCAAAACATGTGTGATTGTAAGAATGAGCTCTATCACTCCCCAAATCTCCTTATATAATTTTCCCATGCAACAAGAGGCCCAAAAAGACCCCAATCGACCCCTTCTAGGAAAACCACACAAATATAAAGTAACTTAAGTTACTTTCCCCCCCTGATCGCTAAAGGGACTTAAGTGGCCCCCAATGGAAGAATATAACATTAAAGTACCATGAGCCCCCCCTTAACGACAAAACATAACATTTATTCCCACCAAGTTGCTTAATACTCATGCCAACGGAAAAATATAACAAATAAGCAAGGTTGTAAAAACATCGATACCCAATAGCCTCCAGCATCGTTAGTCCCGTGGGTATGACCAAGGCTAAGACTAAAAATGGCCCTTAGGCCCTCGGTGAAGGAAAGGGGGCATTACAGAGTATCTTTGTTGTTTGAGGGTTGTGACGCATCTGACCATGACCCAATGATTCCAGGTGTTCCTCAGAGTCTAAAAGCGAAAAAGGATTTGGTAATTTTCAAAATTACCTAGAATTCCATTGCTTACTTCATTTTCATTGAGAAGGCCTTTCACATGTGTATCCTTTGGCCTTAGATTGGAAGCTTGCTCTTGACATATTTTCGACTTGTGTGTTAAGGGGTGCAATGGAGATGCTTCCAAAAGTATCTTGATGCACAAGTTGTAAGTTTGGCTCTAGTTCTACGACATTCTCTGACTCCTTTTGATGTTGTTGTAGAGGACAGAACTGCGATAAATGACGACAATTGTGGAAAGCCCTACATTTGATAGAAATTTTTTCATAATAAACTGGTTTGTTCTAGGTCTATGCCTCCAATTTCCAGGAGCAATCTATCAAATAGTGGTTTTTCCAAATCCCATTCCCAATACTTTTCAAAGATTACGATTGCCAGAATTCACTTGGCAATAATGGGAGTCTAACAATGTTTGGACCACACGTCGTAGCCCGTATGTTGGGTTGAAACTAGGGGACCACAGTTTCATAAAAAGACCTTATTTGTTCATGAGCTATGGGCCTACCTAGAAGATAGATTATTTATCTTGCTTTGAGTGGTTATATACATAGTAATCTACTGATATCTTCAATCCAAAAGGCTCTAAGTGCTTGTGAACGATCTAAGCCTAGAAAGGAAGCGGCAAATACTTTTCCGGCAAACCCATGGTATGATGAAGAATGTAAAGCTGCCAAGAGAGCTTTGAAGAAAAGTGAGATGAACAAAGAAAATAAAAAGATTTATGAGAGACTGGTACAACACAAAAAAGAAAGCTATGTAAGCAAGAGAAGGACAGAATTAATTTCTCTTGGAAAACACAACCCCAAAGGTTTTTGGAGGAAGTTACAACAAAAGAAAAAATACATAGAAAATAATATCACAGGTCCTCATTGGTTAGAATATGCAAGGACCCTATATGAGCGTTCCCAACAAAAAGATATTCCTCCCATAATCAAGATTTCGATTGAGCTTTTTTCGACAGAAGGCATCAAGCAGGGCATAAAAAATCTAGCAAGTGGTAAGGCTCAAGACATCGATGGGCTACAGACTGAATTCTAAAATGGGGGGTTGAGGTCCTCACACCACACATCAGAAAAATATTCAATAATGTCAATCAGAATGGCTTTCCGACAGAGTGGACGACTAGCGTTGTTATTCCTTTATTTAAAAGTGGTGACATTAATGATCCGTCTAATTATCGCACCATTATGATCAATCCTCTTCTTGGTAAACTTTCTGGAGGCATGATAGAATAGAGAATCAGTAGTTGGGCCAAAAGAGAGGGTAAAAGAGCAAAAGGGCAAGCAGGATTCCAACCTAAACACTCAACAATTGCCCACTGCATCACTCTTAGGCATTTGATTGAAAAGGTTTGGAACACCCTAGGAGAAGAAGCTTTTTGTTGTTTTGTTGATTTCAGGAAAGCTTTTCACACAGTAACCAGAAACAAACTTTGGAATAGGATGGAGGAACTTGGGATTCCAGATGAGTTTAGAGCAGCAGTTCATAGGCTGTATGAGCAGGTTAGAGCTAAAATTAGAACCAGAGAAGGTATGTCCAAATGTTTTGGTAGTGACATTGGTGTCAAACAAGGTTGCCCTCTTTCCCCCACCTTATTTGGTCTATACATTGACAAGCTTGAGGAATGGTTAAATAAAACTGAGGGAGGAGGTATACATTTAGCAAGTTACGTGGTGAAGTTACTCCTATATGCTAACGACCTTATCCTAATTTCAAAAACAGCCCAAGGATTGAGGGAACAACTAAAAGCACTAGAGCTCTTCTACCAACAAGTCGGGATGCAAATGAACACTAGTAAAACAAAAATCATGATTTTTTCCTTGAAAAGGAAAGAGAGACAAATTAACTTTCGTTTTTAGGGGAGCCCTTTGGAAATAGTCACTGAATACAAATATCTTGGGATTGACTTTCACCACAAGTAGTTGGGAGACTTGTAAAATAAAAAGGATTCAGGGAGGTTGGAAAGCATCTTACCTACTTCAAAACAGGTGTAGGAAAGCTGAACTTTGGGACTGGAAAACTAAGAAAACCCTTTTTGGTTTGTTGGTCGATCCGGTTGTTCTCTATGGCTGCGAGGTTTGGGGAAGTAGCATGTCAAATCACGGGTGGAGACAGATAGAAAGAATCCAGAAACATCTAATCACAAGCACTCTCAAAGTCAAATCAACTGTTTCGTATGAGATCCTGTTGGCTGAAGCGGGTACTTCCTCGTTGGAAGCTTCGGCAATATCTCGAATGATAAGCTATTTGAAAAAAGTTGAAAGCATGGACAATCTTTGCTGGCCCAAAATTGTTGTGGACGATACTCTGGAGCGTAGAAAGAAAACTTGGATGAAAAAAAATAATAAATGGATGAACAAATGGGACATCAACTTGCAAGAGTGTCCCAACAACAGGGACAAAATTATGTGATAGAAAAGTTCAGGACTGTCATGTGGACGGGACAGATTGGTCGAAAGAAAGCAAATTATATCAGAGAATTCAATCCCACTGGGGAACATGATGAAAAAGCTTATCTAGGGGCAGCTATCAAGGGTAAAGCAAGGATTCTAGTGGCACAGTTAAGAACTGGATCACATCATATTCCAAAGGAAGATTGGGAAAGGAGAATTTGTCTTTTCTGCAGCAAAAGGGTCGTCGAGACAGAATGACATTTCGTCATGGAGTGTTCAGTCATATGATGATATTCGTAACTCAATACGAAAACAACCTGAGGGTAGACAGACTAGAGGAACTCTTTGAAGGAACAAAGCTTCAAAGCGACCGCGGGTTTCATTCTTCAAGATTCACAGCCGAAGAGCAGATATTGAAAGGAGTCTGAAATCTAGATTAAAAAAATCTCAGTTTTTGTGGTCCCATAGACTCTTTAGTCTCGTGGGCGTCATTAAAATCTTTCATTTCATTTCATAGCACCCTTATAGCCGATTAACACAAGTCATGTCATGCCAAAAATTTCCCCTTTTCCAACCTAGTTGCAAATAGAGACTTTGAGCTCATTCCAGTTCCCATGGGCAAGAACCAAATGATTCTATGCATAATCTTTTCATGGTTATGTGTTCGTGAGAATTTGCATTCTTCTTTTAGTAGACCTCTATAGATGTCCAATTCGATTGGGATAAGAACCTTCAAAGCCAATAAGTAGAAAATACAGACTAGCAACTGCATCCTAATTACAGGTAGGTCCTAGATTGGAGGCTATTGCAAATACACATCTGGCACCATCAATGGTCATGAACCTATATAAGAGCTGGAGATCCTTATGCACATTTAACACTTCCACCCACAAATCTCAAATAAGGAAAATGACATGATCATGGATCTAATCCTGCAGGGTTTTGCTTCAAACTTGGCAATTCAGGTAACAATAGCCTATAGGGATCAACAAGATACACCAAAATATCAAAGCTCCATCTTGAGTGTTGACCCTCCTGGAATCCCTTTTACACTGAATTTGTCTAGTTCAGTTTTATCATATAGACAAGGAATAGGGTGCAACTTACAACTAAACACATGAACTAATCACCTAACTAAGCAGGTCATCAAAAGAATAGAAAAAGTGGTAGGTCATACAGTCAGCTAGCAGTAGCAAAGCACTTGTAAAGTCTCGACCCCTCAAGCCTCATTAATAATGATCACTGTTGTGTCTGCCATAAAGGTTGAAAAGTGAAACAGAATTGCATGTCTGTAGAAAATGCATTAGATTTTATCATGCTGGAGCCCTGACTGAAGTTTTGTTAAAGATGTGGAAGGATGTCCACAACTTTTCATCGTTGCAATATGTTCACCTCAATCTCCAACAAGATATCTCATAAAGCTAAATGCTACATAAGTGACTAGATGGATTCCCAAGTAGTCATGTAAAATAAATGCAGAAATATTCTGGCCTTCCTATTTGAGAATAATTTGGGACCAGAGAGTAGTGACTTTAACTTTTCCACTTAATACAGATGATTTCAATTCTGTTCTATTTAACTGAATGTGGAAAACCCTAAGCATCCTCTCACTGACTAACTTCCAACCAATTGTTTTTTCAAATATAAATGGAAAAAGCAGTTGTACAAACTTGCATGAAAGCCTGGGTATGATTATGACACAAACAAGAAGAAAAGGAAACATTAGGAAGGCTTGCCTGCTGTGAATTGATGCAGGATCAGTGAAATTCCTTTAGCAGGAGTGTCGACTTTGCTAGATCCATTTAATGTCTGACACCTTAAAAACAGGAGGTCTTTCAATATTTTCCAGCACCAGAATTTTGTTTACTTCTCCTTGAATCCCAATGAGAAGACTTTGAAAGGGGGGGAACAATCACTTCCAAACTAACAAATATGGTTCCACAAGGTTTCCAATTGAAAGCTCCTTGAATACCATCATTTTGAGTGGGGAGGTAATCACCACCAAGCTGAGGAATAGCAATCCATAAGGTTTCCAATTTCAAACCTACTTGAATACCATTTCTTTGAGAGGGGAGTAATCACCGCCAAGATAATAAATAGCATAGTCACTTGGAGATGTGGGGGTACAGTCATTGGTATGGGGGCGCCATTGAAATCAAGGTATGTGAGTAAATGAATAAGGGTATGGTATGGCTATATTATATAAATATAGTCATCACAAAATGTGGGTATAGTGGCAGGAACGTTGTCTGCAACCTAACACTAGAGTTCCCAGGTGACGGATGAATAGCTGTCCAAAAAGTTTCTATATTGAATATGCTTTATAAAGAGCATGCTTATTCCCATCTAGAATACATTTATATCCCATTTTTAATATATATATATATATATAATAAAACAGTTTGCCTAGGAATTGTCTAATCCAGTATAACATATGAAACCCACCACCTGTCTCAAAACACTTGTCAAATGAGAGTTTAGGTACTACCTAAACTCTCATTTGACAAGTGTTTTGAGACAGGCGGTACATAGTGGATCTTTGAGACAGAAGCGGTAGGTTTCATACGTTATACTGGATCTAGACAATTCACTAGGCAAACTGTTTTAGTTGTATGTGTATAGCTCAAAGTCCTGTAGGTCACCATACAAGGCATGTTTAGGTAGTATATAGGATGTCCCATTAATACAACCACAAGCATGAGTTAGACGTGTCTTCAAAAACCTGAGGAAACCAAGAATTTTCTCTATATTATTTTGAAGGGACCAAAGACGTTGGACAAAAGGATTATGGAGAATTCTGTGCGATTTACTAAACTCTATATGTTTTTGGACTATAGAGACTACAATTTTTTGAGTCTCTATAAGTACTATAGGGTATATTTGACTCTAATGCCAACTTAACCCCTTTGCGGAGTGCACATCCTTCAACAAATTCATTAATATTTTGAGGTGTAAATTGATGATATGCAATAAGCATGTCTCCATGTGGGTCCCTTATTATCCCCTCTAACGTAGCTGAACCAGGGGCACCCAAAATGGCTCCATCAAAATTCAACTTGATGTATGGCAGAAAAAATGGGGAAACAATTTTCGCATTGGATGAATTATAAATCTAGGAAACTCGTGATGGACATTTATTTTCCATATTATATGGATTGTCAGATCTTGCATACTTGAGACCTTGGAGATTAGAACTTTTAATTGGGAAGATACGGTGGAATGTAGATTTATGAAAATTCTCAGATACATCTTTGCTAGTCTGCTGGCTTTCTTAAAAATTCTCATATTTCATTTTAACCATGCATTCCAACGCACAACGGCAGAGGTTAGCTCATGGAACCTCTTGATCATATTAGAATTTGACTGAAGTCTGCACCACTTAATCATGAAATCTTTAGCATTCTAGGGAAATCATAACGAAAGGAAACAAATGTCCATCTTCCTCCTAACCTCATCTGGAAAGGAACATAATTTGAATAAATGTCAACTGACTCTATTGATTTCTAGAAATTGGGACATTTGCTTGGCCCAACCAAACCTTTTTTCTTTTGCAGATTATCTAGGGTGTAATTTTAATTTTAAACATTCATTCATAGAAATGACTTCAATTTTTTTTCCCCATGTGCTTCAATTTTTTTCCATTCTTAAAGCCCAGATCTGGTGCAATCAAGGAAGAAGTATCACGCTCATGACAGCCTTTTCATTGCAGCATGAGACAAAACACCAGTACAACCACATACAACACAACACAACCAAAAACAGAGGAATATTTTTGAAACTCAAGAGCGTTGAAAAAAACATCAACACTTATCTCACTTAAGGTTACTCTGCAAAACTTATGTCACCTCACCTGTCGAAACATAACCGTTATGGAAGTGAAATGACATGATGCAAACCAGACCCAATGATTCTTTGAATCATGACTAGCCCCTTGGGCATGACCAAGGCAAAGACTCTTGAAATAGCCTCATAGAGCAATCTACGTTCAGCTGAATATGACCTACATTTGAAGGGAAAGAGTTTTCTTCAATGCCAATGTTAGGACTCGTTTACTCATTCCAATGCATTTACAATGAGGCCTGAAAATTGATACAAAAATGAAAGGGTATTGTTAGATGCAAGAATGGGTTGTAGAGCTTCATTCATCGACTAGCCTCGAGGCTATTCAAGATCTTCCAAAACAACCTACAACAACCTTTGACGACTCAATCTCATAAGACCATTACTAGCAAGAGATAGGAATCTAGGAGCTACCTTAGCCGTTTACTAACAAAACTTTGACAATTGAAATGGCACTACGAGGACAAGTTTTTGCATTCTATTCATTAGTACACAGGTTGATCCTTCAAATAGAATGAAAAGTTCCATGTCAAGATACTTACTTTGACGGATTTTTGTTATCTCCTAGAAACCTGGCGGCTCAAACTTTATAGACTTGTCACCTGGTGACAAAAACGTCCCTGTTTTGCTAAAAATGTTGATGCCTACACAGATTGCTAGGAGCATCCAATGACTTCAAATTTTTCAAATCCTTCACATGCTCCATGCAATACCAAGCTTTCTGTCGAATGCTTTGAGATGCTTTTTGAGACTAAATCCCAAAAAGGATCCTGCAACCTTCAGGATTTCCGGGCTTCTCCCAAATGACAGTATAGTTTTCCTTAGGATCTAAAAACTATTGCAAAACGTTTTCTATTTTTGCTAGAATATCCTGCAACATGAAAAAATCAGTCTTCCATGGTGTTGTCGGTGCTAGGACATTTTTCTATTAGGCTATAATGCTTACCTTTTCTAAATTACGATCCAATATGATGAGTTCATGTATTAACTGATTCTTCCACTTATTAACCATCCTGGGACCAGTTGTGTAACTATCTTCTTGCAGTAGTAAAATGACGGAAACACAATCTACCAAGTGTGTATTCTGATTCATCTTCATTATTTCTAGTGTTCAACACTCTGCAATGCTAATCCAATTGGTACCCAGAGCTTAAAACCGTGCTTGGTAGGAGTTCGTAGTCCTCATGACCCACTAAGTTGTGGAATCAAGTACGGACAAGAGAGGAGAAGGCTGTGAAGGCATGATTTATATAGAAGTGCATTTCTGAAGCTTTGGAACTGCACAGATATAGTTGTGAACCTGCACAGAAAGCCATTAAAACACAAGTGAAAACAGACTGTGCAGAATCGTTGTTTTAAAGGTCACAATTACTGGGTGTAGCTTCTTATCTAGGTCGCCATTTCTGAGCTGTTGTCTTAAAGGTCGCATAAGATTGCAAATACAGAAGAAATAAGATTCAATCAGACATGATAACATCATTGCAAGTTGTGGTAGTCCAATGCACAAAATACACCATTGAAAATCCTGTCAGAGTAAATGAAAATCCATGCAAAGATGTCGCTGTGAAGTTTATGAAAGATTTGGGCAAGGGCACAGGATAGGAAAAATACTGTCATGACACTGATTCAAGGGCATATTCAATCAAAACATATGCAAATCAGGATTGCAACATACAGAAGAAATAACATTCAATCAAGGAAACACACCAAGTTTTATTTCTATTGTCCAATCAGGCAAAAAACACCATTAAAAATGTCAGTTGTACAGAAAAAATAGTTGTCGCGAATCATGAGTTTGGGCAAGAGCATGGGATTTTGTGAAAAATATTGCTGCATATTCAAGGGCATATCTGCCGGAGGATCAAAACATACAGGCAAATCAGATGATTCGCAATTTCTGGAAAAGTGACAATGCATTAGCTGCACGACGGGATGTGAAATTTTGAAATCTACCATTGTTGACACCACTTTTTCTTGACTTATTTTAGACGTAGAGTCATTTTAGCGTGAAAATGTAATTTAGGAAAATAGAATTAAAAACAATTGCCGAAATATATACAAGAACTCGCTTAAATAGATATAGCACTTGGCATTTATTCGTATAAGAAGTGCAACATACAGATACTATCCAGACAACAATTGCAATGACAGTAGCGAGGATAGCCAACCCAATACAAAGATATGACTAATAAATCATGATTACAATTTTAATGTCTATGAAATAAATACAGAAATCAAAAAGGGCAATGCACAATGAGCGTACCAAGAAATCAACTTCGATATCATCTGCATTTTTGTACAAACGAACTACCTGGTTGAATTTCAATTCATTTTGTTAGGATTATTCCTACTACTTTCACTTGATGATAATTCAAAAAAAAATCCAACTTTGTGTGGGTGTGTCTGTCTGTCTGTGTGTGTGTACATGTGTGTGTCATTGTATCAAACTTGCCAAACAATTGATGTCGAGTTCAAAAAAATAAATAAATATGTAGAGTAGAAGAAACTGAGACCTATGCATGCAATGCAACTTCAAGTATCATTATCAAATTAGAATATAAATTCTTAGTCTTGTGCATTGCAGAAAATAGAGATAATGTTAGTGCATTATGTCTATTTTTTAATGAGGAATGGACTAATCTAGAAGTATAAATCAGTAGTCGTGTCTAACAATTTAAGGGTTGTTGATGAAAAATCGTTGGGTTGGTTCTTTTATCAATTTGAATAATAAAAGTACCACATACTTAGCATTGTTACTAGTTGCACCTTATGATTAGTTAGGGTTAAAAAGTTGAAATGTAGATGCATTATAAATGTTTAACAAATCCCACCAACCTAAGGAATCCATGAAATAAAAAGTAAAATGGATTAATAGCATTTACTTTTTCTCTTTGGAGATTTAACATAATACCTGTTTTTTTTTGTTTTTTGGCAAGCTTCAATGAAATATCTTTTTGGAATCTACAAAGATGATTCTTCTTACCATGGGCAACATTACACATCAATTGCAAACAATGAAGAATGATAAACATTTCTATTCATTTTCAAAGTTTAAGTAACACTGTAGTAAGAAATATATGTTATGCAGCCAATCAGATTCGGCAAACCCTCTTGCCACGTATGTAAAGGTGACACTTCGGATGTTACCATTCACGTGGCTGGAGTGATTCCTCTTCTGATTTGGTATAGTAACTGGATCATCAAGATCACCTGCCTCTAGTGATCAGTACATATCCTTTGTTGGATAGTTTCTTTGCAATTTAGCTCAAATTCAGGTGTCTTGATAAGCATGGGCTAGCATTTGAGATTCGCCAACTAAAAAAATAGGTATTTACATCTTCTAATTAGTCGAGATCATAATAAGTCAGTGTATTAAATGTAAATGCAATATACACATATAATCACTTCCGTCAACCTAGGGAAGCCTACAAATAAAGTAGTGAATGGATAATGTACTTCTTCTTGCTCTCTTCTGAGATTTAATAGAATATAAATTTCTTTTATTTCCTTAACAAGTTTCACAACATTATGTTCATGAAATTTCTTTAGAAGATTTGTCTTTCTAGTCTTGCAAGCTATTAGACATAGACGTATTGTTTGTACACTATCGTTAGGAAGAGATGGTATATAATAAAAGAAGTCAATTGGAAGCAAGAGGGTTCATGTGGGCTCCTTGCCAATCTGGGGTTTCATCCATGCAGGCTCTTTTTGTTCACCGACAAGATTGGAATGTTGTAGATCAAGAGTAAAAACATTAGAGTAAGACGTATCCGTATATGTTTCGGATATGGGTACAGATAAGAGGAATCCAATGCAAAAAAAAATCCTCTCAGGTTATGGCAGTACAAAAAAATATATTAAGAATAAAAAATAAAAAATGTTAGCCTGATAAATAAGAATTAACCGCATATATGCATATACAAAACAAAATAACCACAAGACACCATTGATAATCTATACAATGCCAAACGAAATGTCATAATAAACATTAAGCTCTATTATTACATAAAAATGTAGCTGAGTCTGAATCTTCACGTGATCATTACAACAGAAGATGCATGTACATCAAGAGCTACTGATCTTATTTTCTAGTTTTGTAGCAGCACAAAACTGAAAATCAGATTTGAGGTGGGAATTAGATTTACTATCACAATCGTTCCTTGTTCGGAATTGAAACTGCCTGTAAGTGATCAGATAAAGAGTATTTGAGTCAAGTATGCTTGTTCTTTCCTGGTCACATTTGTTCCCAAGATCAAACCCTGCTGTTTTTTAAGAGTTTCATAGCCATTTTATGTTTTATTGTTGAATAAAATAAGAAAAAAAAAGTTTAAAACTTGTTTTTGGCCCTGGATACGCCTAGGGCTAGGATACAGCCTGGACAGTCTGGATACATCTGCTGACATATCCAGGCCTATCCGAACCATCCTGGTTGTATCTGTATCGGATACGTACCATATCCATATCCAGCCCTGTATATTGCTGTATCGGTATCCAAGCTTACAAAACAGTCAAGAGCATTAAAGGGTGGGTCTGTTATTCAAGTTAATAAATTTTTAAGTTAGTTTAATGATTAATTGTTTAATATCAAATTGATATCCACTTGTTTTTATTGGAGAGTGATCATATGAATTTCAGTAGGGTTTAAAGTCGAAGTGTGTCACTATACTGGAAAATCCATTTTTAAAAATTCTTCATTTAGTTAAAAAAGAGAAGCTATTTTAGAGGAGCTATGTACAAGGTAGAGTATACTTTCAAAAACATGGAATTTGTAAGGGGCTAGAATTTTCGTAAGGGAATGAGTTTCATCCTAAGGCGGAGTCTTGTTTGAAAGTTGTGGAGGATAAATTTGTTGTCTGTCATGTTATCATTAGCATCAAGGTTGAATCATGGTAAATAGAATTGGTATGTGTTGCCATTTTAAAGGTGGTGGATGATTTTATTCAAGGTTAATGTGTTCGAAATGTGTTTGAAATTTTGTAAGATTTACCCCTTCGTGGACTATATACTCAAGTATGATGTATAGTTAGGTACGTTGTGCGGGGTCCCTACATTTGGTTTTTGTTAGAAGCCTTGAACAAAGAAAGAATGAGGAAGAAGCGGATTGCACACATTGTAAATTGTGTGTCTTTCATTTTATTATGTAAGAAATAGTTACAACATGGTTGAGGGTGGTTACAACTGTACATTAGTTAATTCATTACTAATAGTGACTAAATAATAAACAATAACTATTATATTTTAATACCCCCTCTTAAGGCATACACTACAAAAAGCAAAAACAAACATACTAACAAAAGATTAAAATAAGAGAACAAAACAAGGCCATGCATTCTTCAAAAGCTTTCTCTTTGAAAACAATTCTTTGACCAAGTAAAGTTTGATCATGCTGCCTTGTAGCCTTCGTAAAGGTGTAGCTCACAAAATGAGTTCCCGAGATCACAGATTCCACCTCCCCAAACTCTTGATTTACAAAGCTTCCAAATTATTGGACAGCCATACATGTCAAGCTACATCCATAGTGCCCCATCAAGTTGTCTTGTGACCCTCATAAGGATATACTTCCAAATATCCACAAATTCCTAAACGAATTGAACAACCATCCATGTTGTCCTTCATCTAAACTAGATCCCTTCCTATTTTCAAATTGTGGGCTTCTTAAATTACGTATTCTTCATCAACAAATTTTCCACCACTTTCAACGTTCAAGGGATCTTCGACAACTACATTAACTTCATTTGGTATGCCTTTGAGCTTTCCCTTAAGAATATCATTGGCTCGAATGCTAAATTTCCATGTTGTGTGACCTCTTTTCTTGCAATAATATTATTTTATCTCCCCTTTTTCTTTATTTGATCTTCTATGATAGTTTATTGAGTATAATGCACTCTCATGTTGAGAATCACCTTCAATATCCTTTGCACTTGTTTTATTTTCTTTAGCTAGGAGAACTGAAATCATAGCTTACAGCAATTAAGAATGTATTTGATTAAGAGTAAAAAAGATATTATTGTATTTACAAAGCAGATTGTTTAACAAAATAGCTTTAACATCCTCATCATCTACCGTAGACTTGACTTTTGTTAGTTGTCTGATAAGAGACCTTAAATTGCTTATGTGGCTAAACTTGGTGACTCCATCCATCTTGAATCTAAATAGCTGAAGCTTTAGAGAAAATTTTGCATTAACCACTTTTGTTCCGAACAAATAAATACGAGTATCCCAAATTTTCTTACATGATTTTTTTAGGCCTACATGATGTAACTTGGAATTGGAGAGAACAAGACAAATAATGGCTTTGGCTTTATCATCCCTACTTTGCCAATATAGTAATTTAGTTGCATCTATAGGTGATTTCTCTTTGCCATTTATTATTCCCCACAAATTCTTGTTCATCAATTGCATCTATATCTCTACTTTCCAAGTGTGAAAGTTTAGGCCAAGATATTTGTCTAATTGAATTTTCATTTTCGGACAATAATACGTTAGAAGTCTATATAACAGCTCTAACCCAACATATAATACACCAAAACAAACATTTTGTATGCGGATTTTGAGCTGAAAATCAATGAAAATAATTGCAGTAGGAAGATGATGAAAATAGAATTATGGAATTTTTACTGTTTGAATTATTTAATGTCCCTTCTAAGGCATCAAATAGAAAACAAGGGTTTGGATTCAAACCCTAATCACAACTTCTAATTTTTATTACACCCACATGTCAATCACTTCAAACCCTAGAGAAGCAAACTGAAAACGCCATTAGCAACCAAGAGCGATCTGAATATTTATGACAGCAAAGGAGTTTATATGACAACCAACAATATCACCACTTAGCCCTAGCAATGAATCTGATTTACTATTTCCTAGGGCAGGGAACTGTACAGGCTCTTCAAGACAATATTCACATGCAATATAGACTAAAAATCATTATAAAAATATCCCAAACACTTTAGAAGTCCAGCAAGATGAAATCTGGAGCAAATATATATATATATATATATATATATATATATATATATATTTTATTCAAGTGCAAACACACCTGAAACTTCGAAAATTCATAACTCCATCAATACTTGGAGTTTCAACACAAACAAATGCTCAAAATGATCTCGGGGAGACCAGTTATCCAATAAAAACCAGTTATCCAATAAAAGTGAAATCACAATTTTCCAACCACAGAAACCCCTCTAAAAGTGATGCCGAACTTCCCAAATGGGTAGATTAAGTGGAGGAAGGGTGCCAATACCCTTGAAAGTGCCCTATGCACGGATAAACACCTTGTTGTACCGGAAATTTGCCAATGAAGTCCACTTGTGACTCTTGAATGAAACCACCGATGCACACAAGAGGATTTCCATCCCCAAGTGTGATCCTATTGAAGGGCTTCGTCCTTGATAGGTGACCAAGGAACGGTTTTCATCCTTCAATGGCAAGAACAGAAGCTACGCTAGCTCCAGATAAAGGTAAATGTCAAAATGATGAATGATAATTATCCCCCTCCTCCATTCGAACCTCCTTAAGTACCCTTTTTTGGCGCCAAGGATGAATTAGAAGATCAATCTTCATGACTAACCTCTTAATGAAGAGGGAAGTGCACTTTTAATCTTCATTTAAGAAGACCGACCTCATAAAAAAAGAAAGAGTATTTCTTCATGTCCATTGCAGCTCTCAAGAAGACCAACCTTAATGAAGGAGAAGATAGAAGTTCATTTTTGCTTTTGCATTCACCTATCACCTAATCGAATCACTCCAAACCATAATTAGTAATCAAATAAATAAGGAAATACAATCACTCACAATTATGGAAATTTTCACCTCCCTCGCTTTCCTTCCTTAAATCCCATGGAAAGTGAAATGGCCCATGGCCTTCATAGTGACTAGCGTGGAAAAGGGAACATTACAATCCTCCCTTCCCAAATTTTCTTACCCTCAAGCAAATGCAAACTCATATGCCCAAGCATCATCATATCAAGGTGGAGGAACATGTTGTAGTGCTCCCACAATCTAGATCTTGTGCCTATTAAATGAAGGAGATTTAATCCAAACAAACTCATAACTCTGCTGCCCCCCTCTTCATTGAAATCTTGTTTAACTTCCACTTCAAAAACAACAGTGACATCTCTTTCCTTTGCGTACTCAACTTTACCAAAATATCTCCAAACTTTTGTAGTTTCCATCATAGAGCAAGTAAAGTATGAATAATCAGCTTCACCAGCTATCCCTCTAATTACAAGATGCAAATTAGATTGTGCATGGGCTGGAAACAAATTACATCAACCATAAAATACTTAGCACCTCATCCAAATCAAGACTATCAGGTCTGATTTATTTGTTTCTTCCAGTTGTATCCTTCTTCCCACATCATCCAATGATGAAATCCTTCCTAAAAGTGCATGCTTGTTGCTGCCCATGACTGCTAATCGCAGTCCCTACTCCGAATTTTGCATGCTCAGCCATATGACATTGATATAACAGCTAGCAAATTATCTTACTGGAAGGGACAATTTTATGAGTAGTATACAAACTAAAAATTGCCTTATAAGAACTGAAACTTTGAGAGCAGATCTGTAATGGAAAACAGTAGATACATTAGTCCTTAGTTCAAGATTCTTACAGCCCACACTTACCCCAACTTGATGTAGAAGATGGCTTTCAACAAGAAAGCTCCAATTTGTACATAATTCATCAAGTGTACCCCACTAGGAAGTAATAACATGCATGCACGGATTTAACCAAAAATTATCACCATGAAGTACCTTACCTAAGAGTACCCTTGCTTGTCTTTATGCTTGAGTGCTCTGAAAATATGTCTCTTCCTTCTTCATGGTAGCCATGCTTGGACCTCTATTCATTTTACCTTGAAGTATTGTCTTCTTCCATCTATCCTTGAGTTCCAACATTTGATGTAAACAATATAAACCAATACTTATGCTCACCTGTTTTACATGGTTGTCGCCTTGCTGATTTGGAATTCCAATTGTTGTCTGCAAGCTGCCCCACTGAAATTTCTTCACAAATTGGTTTTGATGTCATACAAGTAGTCTCAATCATTAGAGTTAGTAAATGGAGGTTCTTGGACATTGTTGGGACACATTCAATCAAAGGTTCGGTTGTTTCCAGCCCCCATCTCATGGACAGTGTGAAATTTTTTGAAGAAATGTCATGATTACATCTGTTGTATTTTCCTTTCATATGTTGTTCACAAATTTTCCAGCTACACTCCTACTTATAAGAAACTAGAGAAAAAGCTTCCAATCATATCGTTGAAGGAATTCCAAGCTTCTACAAACATTAGTATGTTCATGGCTGATTTAAGGTGGTTTCCAACCACTAACATTCTAATTTTTTAAAGGAAAAAGCAAGATTACTCTGGTGTTTGGGACAACATGAGGGAAATTGGGAACAACGAGTGTTTGGATGATATTTATAAGGCATTAACAAGCAAAGAAGAAGAATTGGTCATTATATCCACAAAGCTAGAGTGGATGAAAAGGGGGCACATTTTTTCTTCAATGAGATTGCTTCATGTGCAGGTACATCAAAGAAGGAGTAGCTAAGATTTATTTGGGATCGGGGTACTTATAATTGCTTGGGGACAAGCAATCTTGGGAAGGGGGAACGATCATGTCCCTTTTTGGAGATTAGTGGAATTGAAGACCTTAACCCATTTTCCTTCCCGTGGGTTTAAGGAAGCGATGGGAAGATTTGGATAACATCTTCTAAGTAGATATTTTCATTATTATGTATTCTTATTGCGATCCAACCGCTCCAATAGACGGACTTATTTAATTAGAATATAAAGTATTTTTAAACATGTAGGCTCCAAATACAAATTTGATGATTAAAAGGTTCTTATTATAAGGTCGGCCATAAGTTGTGATGTAGCACCCCTTATGTTATAAAAGGAGGATGGCCCCATTGGCGATTTGATGGATATGTTGAATCTTATTATTTCTTTTGGGTAAAGGTTGTACCTTTCCAGAATCTCATCAAGGGCAAAAAACCCTTGTTTGAGACCACTTCAAGGACGAAAACCCTTGATAGTGGAGCTTGTCTTGGGGACGAAAACCCTCAAGCAAGGATATTTGGAATTATTGAATATCTTAAGGAATTTGGAGCTGATATCATTCTATATAACCCTAGGTGACTTGTATCATGAGCATGTTGGATTATGTTTTGATGGATGTATGGTATGGTTTCTTGCACGGATGACCTTATACTAATTATTAAATGTGACGAACCGTTACACCAAAACCTCGAGGCATTAGTGAATTTGCACACCAAGATCATAACATCCCACCATGCTTCGTAGCTCGAACCCTGGGCTAGATTTCCGGCCGTATACTGGGACCACGCCCAACCCTATATGAGCCCCGAGAGAACACTGCAATGTCAGTGTAGCCACCCATGCCGGCACTCAAATCCGGATGGTTGCTCTAATACCAAATGTAATAAACTATTACACCAAAACCTCGATGCATAAGTGAATTTGCACAATAGGATCATAACATTAAAGGTGAAAACAATCATTTCTCTTGCATGTTTGAGCCAGTAATTCATTATTTCCAAGAGGGGCGATTCGCTTGTAGGTCATATTTGGCATGTTTGAGTGGGTGTTTGGGCAAGTTGAGTTGATATTTGCATTCTTCATATTTTTAAAGCCCAAGATCCCAAGTTTTATGAATTTTGGAGCTTCCCAGGTAAAGTTATGACTTTTTAAAGTAACTTTGCAGACAAGGGTTTATAGAGATTCGTATCTTCAATTCTAGGGGCACTAAAAATCAGTTTTCCTTCATATTTTGATCGTTGGTAATTAATCAGAATTTTTGAGCTTCATCAGGCATATTTTTAGTGAGTTCAGGACATCCAAAAGTGAGTGGGAAAAATTCAATGTTTTCGTGTGCATTTTCAGTCATATCCCACCCTCTGAAGTCTAATTACAACCATCTAAAAATTAATTTTGGTCATTTCTCATTCAGCCCTAGCTATTTTCCGGAAGTCCCCCTATTTAAAGTAAAGCATGGACATGACAAGAGTCATGAACTCACGAGACTTTATAAATAAGGTGAGAGAAAGATTCTATTGGAAAGGCCAAAAAGGTAAAGTACTCCAATACATATGGGAGTATCTAGAGTACTAACAAAACAAAGCAAAACATGCATTTCTAACTGGACTCTTACAACCTGGTGTCCCCAGATTTCACCCTGAAATCTGGGACTACCCATTTGAAAAAAAAATCATTCTTTTTAAAATAACGGGTTCTTTCATGTTTTTATTGCCAAAAGATGTCTGTATTACGTTAAGATATTTCCAGTGAATCATATGAGCCAGTTTCGACAAACACCCAGATGCTGAAACTCATTTTATCCCTCCACCAAGTTTTGTCTGCGGGAAATTTTTATTTAATTATTTATCAAATAAATAAAGCCCTGTTTGAAGTAAATTGTGCTCCGGTTGAACCCTGTTGAAGTTTTGCATGCCAATATTCACACATCTCAATAGGATTTTCACCAGGAATGAATTCAGAGCATTGTTTGCAACTTCTGGCAACGTTTTTCGTTTTTATTTATTTCTTTTGCGTTTTTCTCCGCCGTTTGTTGTTAAATTCCCTTGGGTCTGTTTTTTGTTCTATATAGTCTGTTTAATTGCCTAGAGCATCTGGGGATCATTTACGGCCTCAGCACTAGAAGGAATCAGCCCCAGAAGGTAAACTTCTGACCAAAAAAGATCAAGTCAAGCACAAAAAGCCTCTCCTAGGCAAGTCGCACTTTTTGGAATGAATAGGTCTAAGTTGCAGTGGGATTTTTTGTAGTGGCAGGCAGGCGGGAATTTCTTACCTGCCTTGCGGGGTACTTTTTTCCATGAAGTCAAAGTCACTTAAGCTGCAATGGGAATATTAGAGGTGGCACGCAGGCGAGAATTTCTTACCTACCTTGCAAGGTTAAAATTCCCATTATAAAATAAAGAAAAATCACTTAACGAACTGATAGAAAATTCCTGTCTGCTTAACTTTTCCCATCAGAGAGGTTTAATCACCCATGCAAGTCGCACTTTATCAAAAGAAGCTATTTTCAATACAAATCGCACTTTTTGCGTGATGTTTTAATTTGCCAGTGGGAATTTCGGCGGTGGCAGACAGTCGGGAATTTCTTACCTGCCTTGCAGGGTAAAAATGCCCATTATGAAAGTCAAATAACTTAAGTGAAAGAGGGGATTTTTGGAGCTGCAGTGCAGGGTAGAAATTCCTATCAAAGTTGACTTCTTATTTTTAGAAATTACCATTGCCAAAAAGTGCGACCCACCTTGGCATGAAACAATGCATTTAATGATATTTATTTATGGCTTTTTCACCTAATTTTGGCACCATCTCTGGAAGAAAATTCAATGCAAGAAGACAAGCCAAAGAGAACTGAATGATGCATGCTAAAATGAAATAAAATAAATTTATTTAGAAGCAACCAACAACATGCATAATTGGGCGCCCAATTTGGGTGAATAGACATGATTATTTATTAATTAAATTGCCAAAAATAGGAAGGACAATTATTAAAAATAGTATGCTAAGGGTTATATAAGTATGTGTTGCTATAATGAAGAAGCAATTAATTATTTGGCTAAGGATTGTAGCCCAGACAGTTTTGGCATTAGGGAAAAGAGATTTTATGCATTAAAAAGTGTTTTTCATTGCCAAGGGGCTTCAAGGTTTCACACTTAGGGTTGGAATAGCTTGACTTTTGCTATGATAATTATCTGCATGTTGTTATAAGTGCCCAGGTGAATTTAAAAATATTTATGCTTGTTTTGCATGCAAGCAAAGCCTCAAATTTTAGGGCAAACTTTCATATGCAGATTTTGGTGACAGAAATCAAGTATTCATGCCCTGGACTCCATCTTTGTCTGAATTAAGTGCAGGTATTCATTACAGGTGTTCATATAAGTGAAAGGGAGTTCAAATCAATGTCAAGTACATTGAATATATCTTCTAAATCTGAAGAAATTGCTAGATCTGCACAAATTGATCCAATTGCAAGGAATTCTGGCAGGATTAAAAGAAAAAGAACTTAGACAAAGATTGCTCCAATCATAATGAAGCGTGATGAAAGAGAAGGATCTGCAGACTCATGCATAGCTTCTAGATTTGCTGATATCAATGACACAAACATAGGCCCTGAACCCATCTCCGATTTAATTGACAGTTCCAGGGCCGGAAAGACATCTCTCATGCGGGCAATAAAAAGCAGTGGGGAATTATTCAAGCATTAGCGTTTCTAGTCACAGCTCAGTTGCCTGAATTTGTTATGGAGTGTGCAAGGTCATATCATCCTCTTTCCAGAACAATTCGGGATGCTGTGGGAAAGACAATAATCAGGCTAGATGCACAATTTATTAATTAATGTCTGAAGATTCCGACACGACCAGTGGTGATTACAATTAGCATGTTGAATGCTGGCAACAGATGGGAGAAATACAAAGTAGATTGTGTAGGGCATAATGAATAGCAGATATATGAAGAAGCCCAGGTCTCCATCAAAGTTCCTGAGGACTCTTTCAAGATCCAATTTGATGCAGGAAGTGGATGATATTACTAAATTGCTTTGCAGGTTAAGTGGAGAAGCCAATAGTCACAACTTCTGCTCATGGATGTATGCTTTCGTGAGGACCATTGAGATCAACAGAGTTGATTCAATAATTAATTGGGCAGAGACCATCAGTGACAACATCGGTGAGCAACTCCGGAGTGTGAGGTGGACGTACAGTTTCAAAATGACTTCATACCTAGTATGTGCAGCAGCCTCACAAGCTATATTTTCCAAGCTAGATAGACGAGGCGTACTAGTGAAAGATCCTATTTTTGAGTGCTTCCCACAATGGACAGTTCCTGAATGCCACAAAGATTACAAAGCAATCAACGATGGGTTCTACGAATTCATCTGCAAATTAAATAGTGATATGAAAACCAACAGGGTAAGTAAAGAAGCTTGGGAAGTTGTATCCCAGCATGGTTGTATTTTCATCGAGTTTGCAGACTTCACTTATCTCAGGGTAACTGGCTTTTCGGGAGAACCACTAAAGTTGCCGAGGTATTCAAACGACATGTGAGTCACCATGAAGTTGTGCAGATTGCTCGTGGAGATGCATGAGTTAAAATCAAAGCAGCACAAGTCTACGGGTTTCTTTCCAGTCACAATGGATAATTACAACTGCCAGAGCATCCACAAAGCTAGAGGAGTCGAAGCTGAAATGTTTTCTGACTATGAGCCTAAGTTCTTCCCAGCATGGCTGAATTTTCACCCATATGGGGTAGCAAGGAAGACAATCTCCCAAGAATACTCACATGTGCCTTCATTGGAAGACTTTTGGTTGAAGTGCAAAAATGAGTATGAAGTCAGAAAGAAAGACTTCAGCAAGTTATCGACGCAACACGTGTCTGATTAAGGTTTGGCACGAATACATGCAAATCTTGCAGATGATGTGCATCTAATACTTGACTCGTATCATCATATGGGAGGGGATAGAGATGCTTTTCAGGAAAACATTGGTGGCTGTCAGACGATTAAAAAAAGATCTTCCACAATTCTAGTTAACACTTCAAACTGGTTGTTGACAAAGGGTTATTGCCTGGATGAAGCTTTGATGAATTAGATCACATGAAACTTTACCGCAAGACACTCCATCAAAAGGAATTATGAAGGTGAAAGTAGCAGAAGGCCGAAGAAGCTTAAGGTTCACAAGAAGTCTCACACGCAGGAGAAGGCCAAATCTACAACTATCATGCTAGTTCCAGCTTCTCCAGTATCAACTCAAAGCACTTCAGCAGCCCCAGAACCTTAGAGAGATCTTGTTGTTCCTCCGTTGAATCCACCATCATTTGTATTTTCTCCTCAGCCACTCAAGTCTTCACCTCTCCATTCGGAGAAGTCGAAAGCACGGATTGAAAAAGCATTGTCTTTGGACAATTCAGAGGGTGGCAGTCACAACACGGTGGCAAATTCGGATAGAGTAGAATCAGAGCATGAGATGGTGGTGCACTCGATGACTTCTCATTCCCCAAGAAGTAAAATTTCATCATGGTTGGCTTTACAAACAATCCCAGAAGCCAGAGAGGAGATCAACCTGGAGGAACACGACTTTCAGCTTCTCCTGAATTTAGGTGGAAGAGAAAGGAGGCCTAAAGTTGCCAAAATGACTTCTAGGTTGATTATTGAGGAATCAAGATAGAAGTTCGTTGAGTTATCAGTGCCAGCAGAAGGAAAGCACAAGGAAGAGCTCACGACGGCTGATATAGTAGTGACCAAAGTGCCAATAGGTCAAACTACCACAGAAGGATTAAAGCAAGATACACAGACACTAATGAACGCTTTATTCCTTAAGCTTGACAACGAGAAGGCTGAAAGAGCTAAGCTTCAAAAGCATGTGTCCCAACTGTGTGAGATCATTGCTAAGGTTGCCAAACCTTCCTCTCAGCGCGTTCTAGCACATGAGCAAGTAAGTAATCATCTGATGCAGGAGGTAGAAGATGTTGGGGACCAAGTCAAAGCTATTTCCTAGTGGAAAGAACAAATCATTCACCAAGTTTCAGAGCAATTTGAACGAATACCAACTGAATTGGAGAACATGCACGGAGCGGTATCTCAACTAAAAGAGTTGATGACAAAGATAGAAGATGAGAACATAGTTGTTGAAAGTCATCTAGATACTTTACCTAAGATACACTCATTACCAGAGGATGTGCTAAGGGCAGAGAAAATTGTACTTGGTGGATTGATGGAAAAGGGGAAGCAGTTAGAAAATTCAGTTTCCTTCCACATAGAGATCCTCAAACTCATGCTAAAAAGGATGCAGTTGCTGGAGAGTAAGATGAGAGAAGTGTCGGAGAGCATCCCAAATGAATTACCTGCTTCCCATGAGGAACTTATTCTAGTTGTACGGAAAGAAGTTGATGAAGCCACCATGCCTTTCACGATGGATTTAATTGGCAGACTCATAGTTTCAGGCAGATGTTGAGGGATATGGGCCTGGTTAGGAGAAGGTGAACGCTAACACTGCTGCTTTGTTCAGAGGATTGTTGCAATTCAGAACCGAGAGAGAGGCTATTGTCAAAACATATGGGACGACGTTGAATTACATGTTTGACAAGTATATTCAATATCAGATCAAAAAGAAAGCACAAGTGTTACAGCTGGCAGATCTTCTTTCTTCTCTTCTCTCTTCTATTCCCGGATGAAAATGTAAAATTAAAGTTATTGGTTGAAAAACCATTACTTTAAGTTATTTGGAAAGATTTTTTAAGATAGGCAACAAATGTGCACAATTTTGGCTTAAACTCCTGATGCATGTCACTAAGAGAGGAATTCTAGGAAGATGATTGCCAAATGTTCCCTTTACTACTTCATGTTCTAGTTCAATTGCAGTTTCCTATTTGTAATTTCCCCTCAACACACTATAAGTAGAGGAAAAACCTATGGGTTAAAGGATTGGAATTTGTAATCAACATTCTTGTGTTCTAGACTTTGAGCTGAAACCCCTGATAACTTTCTGCAAGCAAAGGAATAAAAAAGATATTTGCGGAGAACTTTGTGTCAATGGTGCATTCGTTTCTTATTTCTTTTTAGATCTATGCATAAACTGTGTTGTCTTAGATCTAGATCGAAAACTTTCCTTTGCTTCAAATTCTGCATTTCAAGATCTGTTTGTTTCGTCTATGTGCATGTGATTAATTTTGTCAACTATTGGTTAGGTTGCACATCTCCTTTCTTTTCTTCTCGTATTTAATTATTTCCCTTTCCTACACATATTACTTACAGTTGCTTACTTGTTGTAAAATTGCCTAGTTATGGTTCATGAGCTACGCAATTAAAGTAAAACCAACAAATAGATATTGGGATATATAATTGACAAAATCTTATACGGGAGCCTCACCGGTAAATGAGGGAGATTTATCTCATAACTGCCTAGGTTTTCAGCTGTGCAAAAAATTTAGCCAACACAACCTCTTTCTATTCCCACTCAAAAATGGGAATGTATCTCCAAAAACATCATCACAAGGCTGCCCATGGTTCAAAGTAAGAAATGTCTATATGTTGTGGTTGATAGGCTCACTAAATACGCTCATTTTTGTCCCCTGCCAACTAAGTATAATGCACTTATAGTGGCTGATGTATTTTATAAAGAAATGTTTAGACTTCATGGGCTCCCCAAAGATATAGTGAGTGACACGGACAACAAGTTTATGTGCATGTTTTGGCAAGAATTGTTTCGTTGAACAGGTATTGAACCCACTCCTAGCACTAGCTATCATCCTCAAACGAATGGACAAACAGAAATAGTCAACAAATGGGTGGAAGGCTTTGTCCCCTTCTCGGGACATTTACTGCATTGAAGATTTGAAGACCCTCAACCCAATGGGTTCAAGGATGAAACTCGAAACATGTCCTAAGATCTATTTTGTGACCCCTTGGAGGGCTCTTTGGTTTAGAAAAGTGCACATAGGATAGTAATTTCTTAATATCAAATTAAAAAATTAAATAAAGTGCACATGAGAGTAATTTATTAAATATTTTTATTTTAATTATGTTTTAGGCAAAATATTAAATGATTAGTCATTGGATATTGCACCTCTTCATTCTATGAAAGAGGGGCCACATTTCCTTGGATGAGTATGTTGATGAATTGATTAAAAATTTCTTGCGTGGCGAAAGGATGTATGCCCAAAACTAAAGCTCTTTCTCTCTCTTTCATTTGTTGAAGAATCTATTTGCATTGAAGGCCAAATTGAAGGAGTTGTTTGTGTTTTATGATCACTTTGCCCTAACGAATTCTTTGTTGAAGCAAATCGATTTGGTATTGGAGTCATCTATTTGGAATATTGTTTGCATTGAATGATCTAGTGCTAGCGAATTTACTCATGCATTTGTGGTGATGTTTATTATTCATTGTTGAATCTATTTGGCTGATGCATCCTTGCTGTGGCTTAGCGACTGGTTTGGGAAGATAGATCTGTGTGAGGTTATATTTATTTGCAGCGTTTTCACCGTGAATAAATATTCCCTTTGTTGGCTGATATATTCCTTGCCTGTGAGCTGTAGTTTGAATGATTTTAGGATGTTTTGAGATTTCTTTTGCAGCGACCTGCCTGTAGCATTTTCAAGGCAACTCAATAGTCTTTTGGGTGCAACGATTGGTAGGGTAAAAGCATTGCACTTTCTTCATGTCTAGTGAACTGATTTAATGGTATTCAAGGTCCCCATTCTCTTCCTTCCTAATGGCTGTGCTAGGAGGTCCCAGATTTGTCTATGGTGTAATTTTAAGCAATTATGGACAGCGAATTCATCCTATATTGTTATGCTATTTTTCCTAAGTGGATCGACTGAGTTTAGAGTGTGTTGGACGCATTAAAAAGTCTCCCTTTGACAGCGAACTGTATTGGACTCACGTGGCAAGTATTATGCGACTTATGTATGTTATTTGGTGGCTCAAAAGTGATTTCATTGATGGCTTAATCCTCCTAATGGGTCAGATCTGAATTTTGTCCATCTTTGGGCCTACTTTCAAGTAAGTCAAAAATTATGGAAATTATCTCACGCCCCAGCAGTCAAGGTTCACAAATTTTTGAGTGATGCTATTTGTTGTTAGTTTGCTTTATCACACTAGCAGTGATCTAGTTGAGAGATCTCTATATTTGTTCTAATGGCTGGGTTTGATCCGAATGCATGAAGTTTTCATTTGTTTATCAACTGGTTATGCATTCCTCATACCTTTGACAAGAGAATTCGCGGTGTTGGTTGATTGATCTAATCTTTTGAGTGTTGATCTCTAGTCTTTTGTTGCAATTTCTCATTGGTCCCATAAAGGGGACATTACATAGGCTCACTAAATACGCTCATTTTTGTCCCCTTCCAGCCAAGTATAATGCACTTATAGTGGCTGATTTATTTTATAAAAAAGGGTTTAGACTGCATAGGCTGCCAAAGGATATAGTGAGTGACAGGGACAGCAGGTTTATGAGCATGTTTTGGTAAGAACTGTTTCGTTGAACAGGTACCGAACCCACTCCTAGCACTAGCTATCATCCTCAAACGAATGGGCAAATAGAAATAGTCAACAAATGGGTGGAAGGCTACTTACAAAATTACATTGATGGGCAACAATCAGCATGGATAAAATGGCTATACATGGTTGAGTTTTGTTATAATACCACCTTCCAAATGTCGATCGGTATGTCTCCTTCCAAAGTTTTATATGGGTATGATGGATAGTAGAGTGCTAAGGGCCAAAGATTTAGTTCAGTAGAGCCAATGACACCTTGAAAGAGCTCAAAAAAAACATCCAACGTGCCCAAAACAAGCAGAAGATGTATACAAATCAGCATAGAAAAGAAAGGTCATTTGAGGTAAGTGATATGGTGTTTTTGATGTTGCATCTCTACAGGCAATCTTCTCTCAAACAAAGTGATGCGGAAAATCTGAAACCACGTTCTATGGTCCGTACAAGCTAAAAGGAAAGGTGGGAAATGTTGCATATGAACTTGAGCTCCGGAACACAATAAAATACACAATGTTTTTCATGTTTCGTGCCTCAAAAGGCTCTTCGACAGCATATTCCTCCCTCTCTTGAGTTGCCACCATTAGATGAGGAAGGTAAATTGGTTCTGATTCCGAAAGGTATTTTGGAAGTCTGTGAAAAGAGGTTAAGGAACCGAAACATAAGGAATATTTAGTTCATTGGAATGGATTGCCACTTGAAGATGTTACATGAGAAAGTTCAGCGATTTTAGAACATCCGAATTTGCAATTGCTTGAAGACTATCAATTTTGGAAAGGGAGGACTGTAATGTCCCCTTTTTTTAAATAATATAAATTGAAGGCTTCTTGCTCATCTTCCTTTCCCATGGGCAAGAAGTTGAACGAGGGAAGAACTTGAGCGATATTTCCATTTTCTTTATTCGTATTTATGTTTTTATTTTGTGTTTTGTCTTTCCAAGAAGGTTGGTTGGGTTAGAGAGCTCCCAAGATGAAATTAGAAAATATAGCAAGCTTTCAAAGAGGTTAGTCTTGGGGTAATTCACCCCTTAGACAATTGGCACCACCATAAGGGTATAAAGGGAGTCGCATAGGCTCATTTTCGGATCATCTTTGGCATTTGTTTTTTACATACTTGGTTCTAGAGCTGGTTGCTCTAATCTAAATCCACTAAGGGGTGACAATCCATTAGTGTGGCATCCAAGGAAGACCAAACCCTTGTGGAATATTGGAGAACAAAACTCTCCAATTTGGTGGTGATTGAGGACATCTTTGAAGACTATCTTGCTAGTTTGCAACTAGGGCTTGGAGAAGAAGGAATACCAAGGGTTTTGGTATTATTTTATGCCCCTCTCCTAGGAAGCAACTTTTATAGGAGTGCGATTGGGTCCTTCTAGGGCACAAATTTACATTCCAAGTTGATATTTGGGTTCGTATATATTTATAAGGTTGATCCATCTCTCCTTTGGTATTTAATGGGATTTGGTGATCTCACTTTCAGTCACTTCTATTGGTTGTACTTCTGTTGTTAAATTAATTTCCAGTTGTGCATGTGATTTCGTGGTGTAAATTGACCTACATGGTTCCTAGAAGGCTTATATATGTTGTAGATGAGTTTCATGGTGATATTTGGGTGAATTATTGTACTTTGCAAACTGTTGTCCTATAAAATTATACTGTTGTACATCGAAGTTCAAATTTTCAGTGTTGTTACAAAAATCAAATTGTATTCATTTGGGGTTTCTGTGATTTTCCTTGTTTGTGTGATTGAGCCCTAGAAAGGGACATTACAAATTCCTTTCATACATCATGTTAAACCTAAAGAGCTTTATTATATATGACAATCTACAACTGTCCAAAGAGAGTATTATCCATCCAAAATATGAATTCAGAGAGAACATCTTACCTCTTTCCCACAACAAGCTTCTTGCTGCGAAAACTTTGATTATCTTGATAACCTTGCCTTGGAGTGTAGAAATTCGCTTCAAAGAACACTCCAAGAGTAAATCCTTCACAATTTTGTCAGGGTACATAACAAGTTCAAAATGATCCTTCATAAAATTTCTTTTTAACCATATGCATGGAGTACCAATATTGAATTCAACAAGGACTTCCTCTTTCTTATAACTCAAAGGATCAAATGGAACCCAAACCTTTATGTTCACATAATCTTGAACTTGCACGAAAAGATCTATGTGCCCTGTGCTACTCAACGAGTTCTTCACATTATCACCAATTATATTGTGAGGCATCAAACATGACATAAGATCATTTTTTTCAACAAACTGCCCATGATGACACAAGCATGGCAGCGCCTTACAACAAGACAGAATATGATCATTTCTATAATACCTTAGGCTGCCAACAAGGAGCTCACCCTTATTTTAATGGTTCTAGTTTGGAACATCTTCGAAACTCTCTTCAAAGTTATGAACCTCCTTCAATCTGCCCATCATTGACTTCTGTTTGGGAAATTCCAGCGAATTGTAAGTGATTATGAAGAACCGAAAGTGCCCTTCCTTCATGGACATACTCTTCCATTATGTCGTCCTCATATACTTCATGCAAATTTGATATTTTTTCTCCATTTTTTTTTGCCACGTGCCATCATTAGAAATCAAGGAATCATCATTGAATATCAAAGAATTTTTACCTTCCAACTAATACTTCATGATTTCCTTCTCTTTCCTAGGCTCATGCTTCGAGATTTCGTCAAACACTTGACCCTTCATACTGTTGTTTTGAAAATCAGTTAATGGCTCATATTTGGAGATTTTGTTGTATCTAAAACCCTCTTTGGTTCTTCATCTAGCAACACCTCTCTATCTCCTTCAACATGGTCTTCTTGGGACTCCACCTGAAAACCCTATTGCAGATCTGATTTTTCTTTTTCTTCTTTCAAGAAAAACACCTTTGGGTTTGACTCTTTGGCACTTCTTTCTGGCCTAGGGTTAAACCCTGGCATCTTCATCCATGTTCCGGCTCTCCCCTTGTTGGAACCATCAAATGTGGAGAGCGTCACCTTCCCCAAGGTATGTTGAAGATACTCCTGTGGTGCTTGAGGTCTAGGCTTGGGCCTTGACCTACCCTTGCTTAGCCTTATGAAATCAGCAAGCAAAATAGCATCACGGATCTCATTTGGAAGAGCCCTATATTCTTCATAGATAGCCACAATGTTGTGACCTCCTGAATGTCATGCTTCTGCCTCCGTAATGATTTCTTTCATTGGTAAGTACCTAGGTCACCAATCCATGTTTGTATTCTTTGTCACCGCCTTACATGAATACCCTTGGGATGGGAAGATCGATGCTTTGATACCACTATGATGTCTATTCTAGGGCATCAAACAAAAAACAAAGGTTTGGACACAAACCCCAATCACAACTTCTGATTTTTATTACAGTCACCTGTCAATCACTTCAAACCCTAGAGGAGCAAACTGAAAATGCCATTAGTAACTAAGAGCGACCTGAATATTTATGACAGCAAAAGAGTTTATATGACAACCAACAATATCACCACTTAGCCCTAGGAATGAGTCTAATTTTTATTTCCTAGGGCAGGGAACTATATGGGCTCTTCAAGACAATATTCTAATGAAATATAGGCTGAAAATCAATATAGAAATATCCCAAACACTTCAAAAGTACAGCAAGATGGAATGTGGAGCAAATATATATTTTATAAATATAATTCAAGTGCAAACACAGCAGAAACTTAGAAAAATCATAACTCCAATACTTTAAGTTTCAACACAAACAAATGCTCAAAATGATCTCAAAGAGACCAGATACCCAATAAAAGTGAAATTACAATCTTCCAACCATGGAAGCCCCTCTAAAAGTGATCCCAAACTTCCCAAATGGGTAGATCAAGTGGAGGAAGGGTGCCAACACCCTTGAAAGTGCCCTATGCACAGATAAACACTTTGTTGTTCCGGAAATTTGCCAATGAAGTCCACTTCTGATTCCCGAATGAAGCCATCAATGCACACAAGAGGTTTTTCATCCCCAAGTGTGATCCTATTGAAGGGTTTTGTCCTCAATAGGTGACCAAGGAAGGGTTTTCGTCCTTCAATGGCAATACAAGAAGCTACACTAGCACCAAATCCAAGTAAATTTCAAAATGGTGAACGGTAATGATCCCCCTCGTCCATTCTAACCTCCTTAAGTACCCTTCTTTGGCGCAAAGAATGAATTAGAAGATCAATCTTCATGACCGACCTCTTAATAAGGGGGAAACTGCACTTTAAATCTTCACTTAAGAAGACTGGCCTCATAAAAAAGGAAAGAGTACTTCGTTATGTCCATTGTAGCTCTCAAGAAGACCAACCTTAATGAAGGAGAAGATAGAAGTTCCTTTTTGGTTTGTCATTCACCTATCACTTAATCGAATCACTCTAAGCCATAATTAGTAATCAAATAAATAAGGAAAATAAAATCACTTACAATTATGGCAATGTTCACCTCCCTTGCTTTCCTTCCTTGAAGCCCACATAAGGTGTTATGGGCCTGTTGTCCACTCAAAATTCCCCGCTCTAATAAGAGTTAAATTTTCAAAATTTTGAGTTTAAGGGTTTTTCTCTGAAGTGCCTAAGTCGTGAAATTAAAAAAATCTGTGTTTTGGGTCATTTTGTGTGATTTTCGGGCCTGTCGGAACTTTTTGTCCCGTCTGTCCCAAGTACGAAAATGCATTCTGTTACCCGACCGGCCGAAATCCCCGAAGCTGTCCCATTTTCGGGCCCGTCGGAGAGTTTTGTCCCAAGTGTCCCAAAACTTATTTTGCATGTTGTTCCAATTTCGGCCGAATCATCCTTCCCGCGTCCTTCGCGCAATTTTGTCCCAACTGCCCCATTTTAAAAAGTGCGAGCTTTCCCAATGTCGGCCGAGCCGGTCAAGTCGCGTACTTCAGAACTTTTTGTCCCGAATGTCCCAAGTCCAAACGGGCCCTTTGTTCCAATTTCGGCCGAAACACCCGAATCGCGTACTTCGCACATTTTCGTCCCATTTGTCCCAAATGCATTTGTGCGTCCTCCCCCTGTTTCGCCCGAACCGGCCGAGCCGCGTGTTTCGCGCATTCGCGTCTCACATGTCCCAAGCGTACCTAGTGTCATTCACACTTAGTTTTTCCCGCTCACTCCGAAGTATGATGCTATTCAAATTGGTGGTTGTGTATTCAATGTGCATTAAATTCATTCCTCTCTCCAAACGGCTATATAACGAGCATTCCCCTTTGCATTTTTCACATTGCTTCCATGCTATATTTTGCTCGAACCCTTGCAATTCGAAAACCTGCGCAAATCCCCCCTCCATTTGCAAATTCCTTCCAGAAGTCTAGGTTGCGGCTCCGAGACTATCAATATGAAGATCAAGTTCCACGGACAGGAGCAAATTTCTCCGCTTGAGTCTGCTGTTAGCAATATAGGGGACAGCGAAGCTCGTCATCTCGACTTCGGCGATTTTTGGGCAAGAATGACAGATGCAAACCCTACACCAATGGCACAGATGATTAATGATAGTGGTTTAGCTTTTGCCGGAGGATTCCCAATCTCAGTACAGTGTGCTGATACAGTGCTTTCATGTGGAGCTCACTTCGACCCCGCTTCGAGCGAATTGACAAATGTACATGGGGAACTCATTGCCAAGCTGGACGCTGCCGCCATTGGCGCTGCTCTGAGGATTCCGGAGATGGACAATGCTATAGTCGTCTCCCGGGATCAAGCACAGGCTATGTTCGACCAAGACAGTGACAAATATAAGACGTGAGTGGCGAAATCTTGGTTGAAGAACCCTAAGAAAGGTGCTTCTCGCCTAACCAAAACCCTCTTCCGAGCAGATTTCAACGAAGAACTGTCAGACTTCATAATCCTGCTGGCTCGGGTTATGGGTTTGCCCTCCACCAATGAGTTTCATTTCTGGATGTGCCCGCTCATCAGCATGGTGTGCGAGGGAACACAAAATATCAACTGGGCAGAGATCATCAGTATGAATTTGGCGGAGCAGCTATCCAACGTCCAGCAAACAAAGAAGTTCTATATGACTTCATACCTGATGTATACCCTAGCAGCATCCAGGCAGTGGTTTGGTTTCTCCTATATAGATGCACACAAAGATGATCCAGTGTATGCCTATTGCCCGCAGTTCACCTTGGAGACCAGCAACCGCAATTTCAGAAGGGTCAAGGATGCTTTCACCATGTACGTGGTCAGATTGCTCGAAGGTGATACTGCTAGAAGGTTTTCAGATGAAGCCATGAACCTGATATCGTAGTATGGCGCCTATTTCATCCAATTCAGAAAATTTTCCTATATCAGGCTTGCTGGCTATGAGAGCAATCCTCTACGGCTTCCCATGTTCTGCAATGATAAAATGGCCTTGATAGAAATATGCAGGCAACTAGACAAGTTGCACAGAACTTGCAGAGACAAGAAGATTTCTGGCTTACACTTTCCCATCTCTCTGGGAAACTACACATGCAAAACAGCTCTGGATGCTCAGAACATAGAAAGAGCCCTGGTCCCTATCACTGTTCATTTCTTCAAGCCAAGAACCTGTTTTGACTTGAAGAAGTTCATTGAACAGAACATCAAGATAATCTATCATCATAGGGCAGATACAAAAGACTACTGGGCTGACTGTGCAGATGATTTTGAAGCCAGAAGAAGGCATTGTGGCAGGTTCTCCCTGCAATTGATCCAAGAACTCAGTCTGTACCAAGTTCCTGAAGGTCTCCAGGATGACAATTCTGATCTATACTCTTATGAGTATGAAAATGTGATTAAGCACACCCCTCTGGAGGACCTGGATTGGAACAGGAAAGAGAGAGATGATCTGGCTGAGATTCTTGCTCCAGTCTTAATCAGGACTAGGGTCTGGTTCAGTAAGAAGATCCGAGAATTCAAGAGGCACTCAGGAGAATCCAGCTCCAAGGATGATTCGACACCCATAAGAGAGGCATCAGTTCCAGAGTCTGGAACACCAGTGAAAACCCCTCCTGCTTCAGCAACTCAGGGACCTGTGGAATCTACTCCTTCTCCATCTACCCAGGTATACAAGAAGAAACTCAAAGAGGTAAAGAAGGAGCCTACAGAGAATGACCCTCCAAGAAAACAAGCAGAGTTGCCTATAGGGCCAGAGAACATCATTGTTCTCAGTGAAAGTGAAGAAAGCGAGATGCCAACTCCTGCAAATGTTCCTGAAGATCCAGCAGATAAGGACAAAGAGGTCCAGAGCACTGAACTTCCGGGTGCTATTGATTCTTCTACTGCCATTGCCTCCAGTGCTCTACTCATGTCTCAGCTTGAGTCAACAGCGGCGCAGACCCTGAGTGTCATGAGCTCCCTGTCTCTTGGTCCCCTTGCCCCTCCTGCAGATTCTTCTTCCTCTTTTGCTTGGGTGCAACCTCTGGTTGACAAAAGGAAGAGGAAATCCTCCTCTCAAAGCTTGGGACCAAATTTTGATGCTGTAGCAGCCTTGTTGGGCACCACTCCTTCTCGTGCCAAGAAAGCCAGAACTACTTCCAGAATTGTGTCTGATGCCCAAGGTTAGCAATTCTTGGAGATTGCTAAGCCTACAGTAGACAAATCAGAATCAGACTTGCTGACATCTGACTTGGAGCTTTCAAGGATCCCTATGGGAGAGTCTACCCCTGAAGGTGAAATTCACAACCTCCAGGAAACAGTCACGAGAGTCATTGGAAGGGTAGAGAAAGGGCAGCAGACTATTGAACAGCTAGAAGAACAAGCCCAAGTTCTCACAAGTTTTATCAAGTCACTTTTGTCTAAGGACAAAGTTTTGGACCCTACCCCCTTGACTGCTCTACCGCCTCCTGTAATTCTAAGCCAAGATGAAGTGCAAAGTATTAAAGATATGCACAAGTATTCTGTCTATGGCAGAGCTATTGAAGCCATGGTGGATGACATGCTTGTTGCTGGGCTAAACTTCATCGATGAAGCTTTTAAACTACATGGAAAGGTAGACAATTTGCAACAGAAGCTATCCTCTGCTATTGGGGTTATGGATAAAGAGCTTAAACTCTGGAGCAGTTGCATTGTAGACCTTCGCCTCATGGGACAGACAGATGAGAACATCTTACTGGCGAATAAGATTTTCGATGATGCCAAAGACAATCTATCAAAATCCTGGGTCTACAGCGTAGAGTGGAAAATCAAAGTCCTGGAGGAAGCTGTGGGAGAAATGAAGAACAGCTGGCAGAAGGGAGAAGCTTTCAAGACACTGGCAGCTGCTGCTTTCAAAGATATACATTGTCATCTTCAAGATGAAAACTCTGGTGTTTCCTTGTCCTTGCAAGAAATCAAAGCTCAGTTCAGAGCTTTTGTCAAAGCTCCATCTCTAAGGAAAAGATGAAGGAAATTTGTTCTCTTCAGTCTGCCATTGAAGAAGCAAACAAAGACTATCATACTCACGTCGAGTTTGATAAAGAGATGGAGAAATGTCTGGGATTTTGGACTCAGTCTGCAGCCAACACGTCAATCCCTCGTGGCAGAGATATAACTGAGTCATTGAAGAAATTCAGGCAGCGGATTCTGAAGACAGTGGGCCCCTCCCAGTAGCTGGCCACCTGTCTCCTTCCCCTTTCTTTTCTCTTCTTCCCTTTCTTTTCGTATTCTTTGTAATTAGTTACGGTATTGCAACTGGCGGTCCTTAACTATTCTTTAGTTAAAAGAAACGGTTACGAAAAGTAACTGACTTGTAAGCTATATAATGGCCTTTCCACGCCATTCTAACGGGGGAGGAAGAACTTGGATATTTGCTACTGATATTGCTGAAAGTGTAAATAGATCTTAAAGAAATCAATACAAAAGGGCTTTCCATTCTTTGTCTATCTAATTCTTGTTATCTCTGTGTTTTCCTTTAATAATGTGAAGATCATTTTGTTCCTAACTCGTTTAGTCTCTCTGATTGCATACTGTTCAGTTTTGCAAATACAGTGATCTTGTACAACCAAGAAGGAACTTTGTGTCCTTGATTAACAAATCTGAAGAAGGTTATTTATGGAACTTTGTGTCTTTAAATTTAATCTCATTCAACCAACGCAAATGATCTTGTCTTAAATTCTTTGAAGCTTCGCATACACGAAGAATTATTCTGCTATCTATAATTCTGAATGTTGCTATTCTGCTCATCTTCTTATTCCCTTTCCTCAGTCCTTGTGTAACTGATGATCCTTGTGGAAAACACTTTCGTAATATCCAAGTTTAACCATAAAACAATGTTCTGTACATTTGTAAATAAGTTCGTTTCTGAATAAGGGAACCTCTCCCATTAAAGAGGAGGGACTTTTTGTCCCCTGACTGTTGCTCTTCTAAAAAGTCCTATTTGAAAACCAACAGGGCCCAAGGCCTTCATAGTGACTAGCGTGGAAAAGCGGACATTACAAATTATCACAACAAATGAAAACAATCTCCTACAATACCTCTAAAAAATGGCAACAGAAATCTCTTTGGAGATCGCAACAAGAGCACCTCTCCCGCAATTGTATTTTACGTCATGCCTGTAGTGACTATTGAAAATTGCAACAGGCAGAAATACAAGTAAAAAATCCTAGCTGACTTTTGAAAATCGCAATAGACAAAATCACAAGAAAAAATGCCCTAGCTGACTATGTTTTTACAAAATCATGACTTGAATCTAGCATTTTAAACTTGTTTTAACTCATTTTCCCTCACGATTGTAAAACCATTGTTTTCACACTTTTCGTATTTTAAAACGTTTTTATTTGTGTGCCCTAAAATCGCAACTATAAAGACCCGCAACTTTGAGCTTGCACGTTTTTTAGCAAATTCCTATCGTTTTCAAATGGCCATGATCTTTAATGAGCCCTAAAATCCTATGTTTCTTTGTTTGCAAATGCCCTCGTGACATTGTCTGCAAGATACAGTCTTTTGTTCATGATTTGCAATTTTATATTCACGATTTCTTGTCTTCTATTCGAATTCCAAACCCTATCAAGCACCAAGCTCTAATACCAATGTTAGAATACTTGAACAAAGAAAGAATGAGGATGAAGCGGATTGCTCACAATGTAAATGTGTGTCTATCATTTTATTTTGTACAGATAGTTAGAAAATGGTTGAGGTCACTACAACCCTACATTAATTAATACATAATTAATGGTGACTTAGCAATAAACAATAACCCTTATATTCTAGTAGTTTTGGGTCTGATGTGTGGTTTTGGACCAATTGTTTCTATACCTATTGCATGGTATGGCCGGTTTCTAAGCCCGTGGTTTCTACCTGTTGCATTGTAATACTATTTGGGGGGTTACCTATAGACGTGCCTACAAATACTCACACATGCACAAGGGTAAAGCAGAACTTTGAAATATGTTATTGTATTGTAGATGGTCAAAATAAAGGCACAAAATTAAACTTCAAGTTTTCTGACATCACTTTCACTACTGATGTCAGAAGCAGAAGACACTCAAGTTTGTCAGAGAGAAATTTGCATGTATTCATTGGAAAGTGTGCCACTTGTTATTTATACAGTTTATTATCTTGCTGACTAGTTGGCTGGCACCAGCAGGTTGGCCATTATGGCATGATAGACACTTTATAAAAATAAGAAAATCATTATTTCTTGGATATTATGTCATGAACATATGATGATTTCAAACAAGATGATTTGCCATACAATGAGTTTAAACATATTGTTATAATTCAACTAATGATGCTATGATAATGCTGTATGGTATTCAAATAGTTCTTTATCCTTTTTGATGTTCTTCACGGTGTTTACATGTGAATTTTCTACCACACTCTTGAAGAGAGTTATACTGAAAGCATACTGATGAAATGTGGGAGTGTTTAGGACCATAATTCCCGACCTTACAAGGGTCAAATTCAGATATTGGTACAGCCTGTATACATCTCCAGGAGTTGTCTATGTAGTATATTCAAATAAATATCAGATATTGGAAGACAAGCATTTGGGAGAGGAAGGGGATGCCTCTAATAACATAGTTATGAATTAATAGGTTCAACTACGTTACTAGCTAAAATCCAATTAGGTATGGAGTCCCTCAACACGGTACAATATGCATGGATGTTATAAAAGGATTGATACATCTTACAACAAATGTGTAGCAATAATTCATCTATTAGTGGACCATTAACTTTATTTCGAGATGCTACAGAATCAACAGACAAAACATTTGTGTATAAAATATTTTCCAATCATAAATAGTGAATTGATTTTATTGACCACCAAAAGTTATCATTTCGGTTTGTTGAATATCTTTACCAATGAACTCCATATTCATAGCATTGTTAATGTATTTCAAATTCACGGGCATCATAAACACTATATAGCAGCCAATAGCAACCGCTAATACAATGGTATTTTTGAGTGTATTAAAAAATAAAACTGAAATCACTTTCAGAAAATTATTGCTCCAAATTAGTGATCTTTTCACCACGCTTATAACATTGTCCATAAAGGTTCATGTTCAACTAAAAATACATGACAAGTAGTTCCAAAACGAACCTGTGAAACCCAAGGGGAAAACTGCTGATGTACTTCATTCACAATATCGCCTAGCACTACTGACTGGATAACCTGTCCATTGTACAAGTAGTTATAAAGAACTTTGCCCATAAGGATGACGGTAAAGCACAATGTGAATAGGATTTCTGAGGAATGTCTACATGAATATAATAAAAAGGGTTCACTCGCCAGTTTATGTTCAGACTATCTTTCCTTAGAATAAAAAACAAGATGAATACCATCTGAAAAAAGCATATATGTGAATAATTCCCTTTAAAAAAATCAAATTTGTATCTTATTATAGTGCAATTCTACGGAAATAGAATCCATCCTTTATCCTCTTATTAATAAAGGAACCAAACGTTCCAGACCTGTTCACTTGTATTCCCAAGCTGAAAGCAGCTTGAACTGTTGGGACGAAAAACATAAGCACCAGAAGCCTGTAGACAGAACAAAATCGTAATTCATAAGGTTTGGACACCTATTGACTTCAGAATTTTTTTAGCAAATGCAATAAAAACATGAACTAACTATGGACAAACACAAGTTTCTTGACATACCTTGGATAAGATTGTTATACAAATTGAAAAACATTACCAGCTCAAATTTCCTAGAAATAGAATATAAATGTAATTACCCACTGCTGCGAAAAAATGTTTCAAGTGAAAAAATATCATAGAATCGTCAAAACATTGTTGTCAGGAATAATTTGGGATCATATTTCGGTTTGTTCTGGTGGAATAACATCCCAGTGGAAAATGATCAATGAAAAATACATCCCAGAACACCATAGGAGCTCGTAAGTTAGCATTTATTGTTCATTAGTTAGAAACTATCAAGCTCACAATGTGGCATGCCATGCCTTCTCTTTTCTTTTTCTTTCTTTCCTTTTTTTTTGGCAGCGTGGGGTGGAGCACAGGGAGAATTTCCACACAAAAATTAGGTGCATATTTAAAATTTGAGTAGCCCCTCTCATTCTTATATCATGTTAGCAATGTTCTTTCCAGAGAACTGGCACTAAGCAGATTGACTAGTTTTGAGGATAGCAATTGACCCAATAAAGACTTGCATGAGCCAACAGGGTCTTTTCCTGAAATGAATGAGACTGGAAGATTTTCTGGTTTTGTACAGATATGGAACTGTTGGCAATATTAGGACCTTATCAGATTATTTTATTCAATCCTCAAAGAGATAATTATAATATCATAGGTTTGGTGTGATCCTACTATTTAGGATACAACCCTTATCAGTTATCACCTTAACCACAAACGTATTCTACATGACTGTTGTATCAACCACTCACCAAACTAAACAATAAACTACTAACCCAGCTAATTATTTAAACAAATAGTTTTGAAATAATTATTTAAACCTATATCCTAACTAAACACCAAGTATATTAAATATATATTGTGGTGTAATAAATCCTAACAATCCTCCCCTTATTACATCGTAGTCCCAAGAAGGGGAGAATATACAACTACTAGTCTTTGTATGTGAATTGGGACGTACATGTAGTTAAATATACTTACAACTAGTCAATGAACAAGGAAACACAATCAGTTCATTGAAAATTTGAAATGCATAGAACACTCTCTATAGTCAATACAAACATTTGTGTGAATAGGCACACACAACTGTTCACAACAGATTTATAGTCACACCTGTGTAAACAGGGACACACTCAATGTCTACAACAGAGTACTATGTGTGGGACAAGGCCCCACACGTATATGAACGTGTAAACACTCAATTATTCATAACAAAACATTACATGTGAATGGGGAAACACTTGACCATTCATAACAAAACATTATATGTGAATAGGGAAACACTCAACTATTCACCAAAAGAAGTGGTGGCAATCAGCCTCACTATACCTCAGTGGGAATTCACCACACTAAACAATATATGCAAATTGGGACACTCTACCATTCGCCAAACATAGTTGTGGGAATCAGCCTCAACAATTCCTCCGTGAAAATTGGCCTCATTGATCACTTGCAAAAACAATAGTGGATCTGGGCCTTATTATGCTTCCTCAGTGAGAACTGGGCCTCACTGTATAACAACACTTTTGATTTCATTTCCAGTGGGAGTTGGGCATCACTTATGAACACCTTGTGTTTAGTAGGAGCACCATCTTCCTCACTACTATCACTAATGATCACTGTCTTCAACTTCTGTCAGAACTGCTTTACAATATTTTCCACAATGGTGGCCAAATGTGGAAATCTCTCTTCATGGGAAAGGGATTTCTCCCTGAATCAAAATGGATTTGGGCCTCCTATGCTTCCTTGGTGAGAACTGGGCCTCGTTGAATAACAAAACTTTTCATTTCATTTTCAGTGGGAGTTGGGCCTCAGTAAAGAGATTTCTTCATGGGGAACGGATTCCTCAGTGAAAATTGGCCTCACTGATCACTTAAAAAAACAATAGTGGGCCTAAACCTCACTATGCTTCCTCGGTGAGAACTGGGCCTCACTGAATAACAACGCTTTTGATTTCATTTTCAGTGGGAGTTGGGCCTCACTGAACAACACCTTGTATTTAACAAGACAACAATCTTCCTAATTGCTATCACTGGTGATCACTGTCTTCAACTTCCATCATAACAGCTTCTACTTTACATTCTAATTCCACAATGGTGGCCAGATGCGGAAATCTTTTTCATTATTTTTCCCGTTAGTAGATGCCGTATTCATGAAAAAGGGATTTACCCCTAAATTTAAAAAATTGCAAGGGTGTTAAGTACCACTAACAATGCACCCATTTAGAAAACATGCCTTTTAGACTCCGAAAGACAATTTTTTTAACAAAAATTACAAGGGAAAACAAATAAATCTCACTTTTGTGAAAGGTGATGCGCATCAATGCTCTTTTGCGCATGATGGCAAAATTTATCAAAAAAACTCAGGCTGAATCAAAAGTTATGGAATAATACAAGTACTCCAGGTTTACGATGAAATATTTGGGCAAACTATATGGTTTTAAATTTTATACTTATTTTTAAAATTGTTTTTAAACTATAATAAAAATGGAAAGACCGTGTGGGACACCATTGGTGACAATTTTTGTTCTCTGGCTTCAAAGGTGTTTATTTTTGGGCGCCTTTCTGAGTCACTTAATCAAAGGGTTGATCTAGCTGATTCCTAAAAACACCCTTGGGAACACTGTTGGGGGCTAGCGACCTATTACTCTTCTTACTGTTGCATAAAACAATTGCCAAGGCCTTAGCTTTGAGGATCCGCTCAGTTGCCAGATATGTGGTGCATCACAAGTATATTGGGTTTGTACAAGGCTTATTCTTGGCATTGTGGTCTCGACAACAATCCCTGATTCTGAAGATTGATTTTGACAAAGCATATGATTGGATTGACTGGTCTTTCATTTTGTAGATGCTGAGGTGCTTGGAAGTTTGGCCCTTGTTATGTTGTTATGGTGTCCACCCTCTTCACCAACACTTCAACTTTTGTTTCTATTAACAATTCCTTGTCTCCACGGATCTTGTTGTAGTGGTCCATCTGCCAGGGGTGCCCTTTAGCCCCTTATTTGTGCATTCGGATAGTTGATGCTTTGGGCCATTTGCTTGAGGCTGCACAGGTTGCTAGGCAAATTCATGGCATCCCACTTCTTGATGATTCAGATATGATTAATAATCATTTTGCCGATGGCTCCCACTCGATGAAGGCAGAGCAAGAATTGATTGATGGGGTCCTCTCTTGTCTGAACATCTTTTGATTTGCTTCGGCGGCTATTGTTAGTGACCACAAAACAAACTTCTAGCTTGTTGGAATGGACTCCCCTCCACATAGATTCATGTTACTTGGTTCTTTATTCATCGTGGGGTCATTATATGTTATTTGTGTATCTCCTTAGGTGTCAATTTGTCACCTGTTTCCATGTGGGATAGGTGCCTGCAGAAACTTCAAAGTAAGCTTCATGTGTGGCATCATAAGGACTTATTGTTTGTCAGCAAGTTTACAGTGGTAATTCATATTCTTCAAGCTTCCCATATTTACCATGTATCTTATTGGTTTCCCAGGAAGAATCGGTCTCAGTGCCTTGAGCAAACCCAGAGGGCTTCCTTGTGGTCCAAATTTGGAGGGGAGAGGGGTCTCCCTCTTGTTCCTTGGAGTGTTTGCACCATCCCCAAATATGAGAGGGGTTTGGGCCTTATAGACGTTATCAATCGTGACAGTATCCTTTCAACTATGTGGGTGGTGAGAACGCTCAAAGGATCAGTGCCTTGGCAGATTTTGTTTTGGCATCAAATGACTCCTAATCAGCATGTTTGCAAAGTTCGGGGAGTTTTTGGTTTATGTAATATTCTTTCGACACCTCATCTCTTCAAGGTGTTGGGCTCCCTCATCTTAAAGAGTATTTGGTCTGCTTGGAAATGAGTTGGTTCCTTGGTGCGTTGGCATTGGGAAGGCAATAGAGCTCGCCAGGATCTTGCTTCTCGCTAGATTTGGTGTTGGAAGAATTAGGACTCGTGTGTGACAGAACAGCCTCGCTTTCAGGATTGCCATGGGATTCTACTACTTGTTCATGGAAGGAGTGGCACACTCGTGCACAGGAGTTTGGCCTTCTAGCTTCTGACCATCCTTCTATAATTGAGCTGAGCGGGCTTATTCTTGAACCAGAGCTTTTTTAAATGAATATTGGAATGGCTGGTCCAATTTGGAGGGATAGGAGATGGAGCTTTGGTAATCCTCTTCTTCAGTTTGATTCATGTCATATGCACTTGAAACTTCATCACAAACACCCTTTGTCCCCAATCCTGAATGTTTGTTGGCTCTCCACGGATCCGGAAAATAGATGGATTTGCCATCTACACAATAGTTGTTCTTTTCAAATTTCCTACTAGTTGATGGTTGGTTGTCTATCAGGGGATCCCTTCCAAGGCCAGCTTAGCCAAGGGTCGTTTCAACAATGGCCTCTGCCCTATCAGTCATTGCACGGAAACTATGAAGCATATCCTCTAGGAGTGTCAATTTGATAGGAAGAGTTGGAGATTCTTTTAGGATAAGTGTTCAGTGTTGCTTCAGAACAGAATCCATTGGCATTTTGCCTTGTTGGAATCTCAGGTCCAGTCTGTGTTTGTTGTTCTTTGGCACTGCCTGAGGGTTCCAGCCCTATTTGTCCTTTGGAAAATCCGAAGCAAGAATGTTTTTTCTCAGGAGCACATCTCTCGGTCTGCTTTTTGCTCTATGTAAAGAGATGAAGCCCGTCATCAGCTTCTTGCCCAAGGTGGGCTGTCAATCAAGGACACTCGTTTCTTGGACCTTAATTTGTATTCTGATTTGATTCCAGCTCTTGTTACCATTAGGATGAGATTATGATTGTCATTGTATATACCCATCTTTGTTCTGTTTAGCTCCTTGTAAATATTTTTGTATTAATATGACATATCTTTCAAAATTTAATAACAAATTGTAAAGACCTAAATTTCTACAAAATAAAATAAAATTAATAAAAACACCTCTCTTCTTTCTCTTCCCCACTCACCCATTCATCAAATCAGACGCCCCTCTTGCTGATCAGTGATCACACTTTTGGCTGAATATGCTGCATTATTTTTTCTGCACCACTATGGGTGTACGGCCGGCACTAGTGTATGGGGGCATCACTGGTGCATTGTCATGCTTCCTCTGTGCCTCTGTAGTGGAATACAAAAATAATGCTCGACTCAGTTTTTTACATTAAAGGTAGTGCTCTATTCATTTTCTGCTTCATGCACCCTTTGTTCACCTTCACACTGTTCAAACACCACTTCTGCTAGTTTTGCGCTCTTATTTTATTTTTTATTTATCATGCTACTGCAAGAACTCCAGCACTCCTTCCTTCCTTCCTTCGCAGGCACTACTCAGCAATTCAAACCACGTACGTGGTGCCCAGCAACAGTTCTCTAATCAATGGTTCCTCCAGCCTTCAGTGGCTTCCATCACCCTGTTCGAAAAACCGCATTTGAATTTCTTGAGCCATGAAAGATTTAGTTCATATTATTCTGCAATGTTTTCTGGGCACTTCTTATTACATAGGCGCTTCTCCTGTTGCTCTTAATAAAAAAATTACACAGTGCTATATTGACTGCTCTGTCTGATTAAAAAGAGAAACATCGACAAAAACAAAACAAGGGTTTAATCTTTGACACCTCTAAATATTTTTTGTTTTGCCTGCAGATCTACAATTTATTAGAGCTCCACCTTCCTCTCACAGGCTCCCAACTCTGCTCTCACCTGCTCTCACGGATCCTTTGCGCTCTGGTACCAAATGTTAGCAATATTATGCCCATATCAGATTATTTTATTCAATCCTCAGAGAGATATATTTATACATATCGAAGGTTTGTTGTGATCCTAATATTTAGGATACAACCCTTATCACCTTAACTACAAACATATTCTACATGAGTGTTGTGACCACCAGTCAACAAGCTAATTTAATAACCCAACTAATTATTTAATTAATTTTAACCAATGGGTGAAATAATTATTTGAAGTTCTAAACGTGTCTCCTGACTAAACATCCCCTAACCAAGTTTATTAAATACACACTATGGTGTAATAAATCTTAAAATATTGTATAGTGCAGTATTTGAGAACCGGTTCCATAAAATATAAATAGAAGAGGATGCACTCAATTCATTGAATCCGTCAAAATTGTTAAGTGAGTAAAACCCATGGTGCTGGTATATCTCACATGCAGAGTTGTAGGATGAGCTACGCATGTCTATACCATGCAGGAACGAATTCTTAATTATGCACACACATTGCTGAGATTAGTGAGGCGGGCTGTTCTCAAGGAGAATTTTGTATTATCTCTGGTTGAGTTTGTTAAGCAACCATTTATTCTATCATGTACACATTAGGGGTATCAAGATTGCCTTCATAATAGCTGCTCATAGGGGACACACAGTGAGGAATATATATATACATACATACATACACTTTTCATATTAAAGCTTTCAGTCATGATTGGCATTGATCAAAATGGGTAGAGATTTTCTTGACATTTATTTCAAGTGTTTCTTAATTTATTTACCATAGATCATAAGTCCAACTATCATTTTGCAGGCCATACATGACATGAACCAAACATTGCTTGCAAATATAAAAATGTTCATAATGTTTGATGCTGTCCTAGTAGCAATAGTCATAGTTGATGCTTCGCACATCACCATGAATCCAGCATAGAACAAGTTTGTGGGATAACTGTATCTAATGTCGAAGTTCCTGCCAGCTAGGAAGCACAGTTCATGACTTGCCATTATTTGACATGTTAAGGTCAACCTATGGAAAAATACAGCCTAGACATTGTACAATCAATGCTGTGACTAAGTACAAACACGTGTTGAGTCTGCTCCGTCACAACAGTCTGTAGATTCTTCAATAATCTGATGAGCAAATAGATATTTTATTTTGGAGACTTAAATTCTAGTCGTAACAATATTATGATTAAGGTCAACTTATGTTCATTGGTCTTATCTATCTTTGAACACTTGTAGGGTTTAAGCTGTTGAATATATAATGAGCCATATGGTTCTGGACAGTTAAGGAGTTGTAACTAATAACTAATTGTAACTATCCGTCCTAGAATAAATACACTCTGCCTGTTATCATTTCAACAGTGCAGTTTTGCCTTCTTGTTTTTCTCTTTGCTTCTCCTACTAACATTGGTATCAGAGTCTTAGTCAAGTCGCCATTAGAGGAAGCATTTGCAGAAAAATCTATGTGAGGTCGATGGTAAGGTCGACACAGGGCAAAAACCGTGGGCAAAGTTGAAGGACATCCAGTTGTGAGGGGCAGAAGAGCAGTCGCGATTTGCAGAAGTCACTGGGACACAGCAAGGGTCGCAGCAGTCACCAGAAGTCATGAAATGAGCAGTAGCAGAGACACGTCTGTGTTCTAAAGCTACATTCTAGAAATCACTAGGGCACGGCAAGGGCAAAAAACGACAAAACTGAGGGCATCCTCTCCTCCAAAAACGAGGACAAAAGATTGTTTTCTTTCTCCATTTGTGAGGATAGCAGAAGTTCAAGTTCTTCGAGGGCAGTTCGAAGGCAGAAGAAGTTCAAGTTCTTCCTTTTGAAAGAAAGTCGTTGAATTAATATTCATTTTCAACAAAGGTATTCACCTTGTGACTTGCATTTGAATAAATCAATTTCATATTATTTTATTGGTGTGGGCAACATATTATTTTATTATTTCTGTTACTTTGGAATAATAAAATGGCAAATACTTCAAACATCATTCTGTCGGACTCGCAAAAATTAACGGTCACAAACTTCAATGTATGGAGCCATAAGATCCTGACACTTGCAGATTTTCATGATTGTGATAAGATAATCACGGATAGTGAAGGCAGACCTGCTACAAACTTTGTGGATTATGACAAACATCATAAAGAAGCTTTATTGCTTCTCAAGTTGTCAGTGTCAAATGATATGATACCGAAAGTATGGAATGCCAATGTGGCAAGCACATAGTGGATGAGTCTAAAAGACAAATATCAGACATCAAAAGAAGGACAGGTTTTATACCTGAAGAATACATTGTTTTCTTTGAAGCTATAAGGTGGATCGCTATATGAGCATCTACTTCGGATGAAAGACCTCCAAGACTAGTTATCTTCCATAAATAAAAAGGTGGACGATGATGATATGGTGGCTTTGATTATAAATAGCTTGTCTTCTTCATATGAGTCATTTGTGGAGGCACTTCATTTAATGGTTGAGAGTCAAACTCTTGCGCTAGACAAGGTGAGTTCCTACCTGTTGCAAAAGGAACGAAGACAGACACAAGCTCAAGAGTCCAATTCTAGACAATCTGAGAGCGCTTTTGTTGCTCAATCCAAAGGAAAGTGGAAACAACAAACTGAGACATCCACTTCCTCTCTTAAACATCAAGTCAAATGTTACTATTGTCACAAACTTGGTCATGTGAAGAACTGTCAAAAACGACCCAATGCCCTGAAGAAGCAAAAGGGGCATGTGGCTACAGTTGAACACGAGTCAGAAGATGAGTATGCTCTCATGGCATCTTGCACGGTCAATAGCAGCCCTACTCAGTGTTAGTTACTTGATTCCGAAGCATCACGACATTTCACATGTCAAAAAGATTGGTATGTCAATTTTCATTCATGTTCTTTTGATTCAGTTACTTTCAGGGATGGGAGATCACATGTTGTACAAGGTATTGGGGATGTTTGGATTATGCTAAATAATAATACCAAGTTGTTTTTCAAACATGTTAGATATGTACCTAACATGAATAAGAATTTGTTATCTATTAGTCAACTAACTGATAATCCTAATATCTCTGTAAACTTTTCTGGAAAACAATGTATTGTGTTTGACATCAAGCAAAATAAGGTTGTTGCCCTGGGAATTGGGCATGGTGGTCTATATAGATTTGTTGATCCTGCCACGGTCAACTTGAATGCCTTAGTTGTGGAAGGCAATGCCAGTGTTTTATGGCAGGAAATATATGGCCATCTCAACCTTCAGTATCTAGCCCACCTTCATAGAGCCAAAATGGTTGTTGGTTTGCCTCCTATCCAAGAAAAACAGGATATGTGTGCTTGTTGTTTTGTAGGAAAATTGAAGCGGAATTGTTTTCCCACTGAAGGTGCTTGGCATGCAAACGGGCTCTTGGATCTTGTGCATGCAGATCTATGTGAGCCATCGGGAAAGACTCCCACAGTCCTTGGTGCACATTATTTTCTCTTGCTCGTGTCGGTCTATTTTTTGAAGAAGTTTGATTGCTTTGCTTATTTTGTCAAGTTCAAGGCCTTTGCGGAGAATCAAACCAGTCGGCGGATCAAGACTTTGAGATCCGATAATGGGGGTGAGTTCACCTCTAAACAGTTTGCAGATTTCTCTAGTAAAGAAGGGATTCAACGCCATTTGACAGCTCCTTATACCAAACAACGGAATGGGGTAGTAGAACGACGGAACAGAACCATCGTGAAGATGGCAAGGTGCATGATGCATAGTCAAGCAGTGTCATACAAGCACTGGGAAGAAGTTGTTAACACAGCTGTATATATTCTCAATTGAAGTCCTTGCAAAGCTTTGCAGGACATCGCGCCGGAAGAGGCTTGGTCCACAATCAAACCAGAGGTATCAACATTTCGTGTTTTTGGTTCAGTTGCTTAAACTTTGGTTCCTGCAAATAAAAGCATTAAGTTAGATTCCAAATGTTCTAGATATTTTTTTGATAGTTATAGTCATCAATCTAAAGCCTATAGATTGATTGATACTTCCACTAATAAAATCATTGTTCGTCGAGATGTTCATGTAAAAAAAATGGAGTCTTTCTTTGGTCGTAATCGATAAGAGGTCATAACAGAGTTTGGTACTCTTTCCTTGCCCGATCATGAATCTAGTTCTTCTCATACTCCTCCACAAACTCCAGGACACTATGTGCACTCTACCACTACAACGTTTAAGTGTCCAGGAAATCAGCTTTCATTGGTTTCTCTTCCAAAAGCACCTCAACCAGATATTACATCCTCAGTGCAGTAGCGGCCTAAGTGTTTTCCTCCACTATTCAGGATTGGAGGAAGGAAGAATTGTCTCCTCTCTAAGATGGAAAGTCTCGACAAATTGGTAAGCAAATTGATTATTTCGAGCACGCTCGGTTTGCTCTTGCTTCTGATCTTCTTCATATTCATGAGCCACAAAAATACTCTGAAGCTTGAGGCATACAGGGATGAGAAATTGCCATGCAATTAGAGCGTGATGCCTTGATTAAAAATAATACCTGGAAGTTGGTACCCTTGCCTCCAGCAAAACATCCCATTGGTTGTAAATGGGTGTATAAAATCAAGTGTAAAGCATATGTTAGTTTGGATAAGCACAAGGCTCGATTCATTGTGAAAGGATCTTTGCAATAGGACGGGATAGATTATGAGGAGACTTTTGCTCCTACTGCAAAGATGGTCACTTTTTGACTTCTTTCTTTTATAACTCAATTTGGTTGGAAAGTATATTAGATGGATGTCAAAAGTGCTTTTCTGAATGGGAATTTGGAGGAAGAAGTGTATATGACACAGCCTGAGGGTTTTCAGGCTTGTGGTCGTGAACATCTGGTATGCAGATTGATTAAGTCCATATATGGACTTGAGCAAGCTCCTCGAGCCTGGTACATCAAAATAGATAAACATCTCAGAGATTTAGGCTTCACACGGAGTCATTCTGATCCAAATCTCTATGTCAAAAGCAATGGTGATGACATTGTGATTCTTATTGTTTATGTTGATGGTCTTGCCATCACAAGCAGTGGAGATGTTGTGATTCATAAGGTAAAATCAGATTTATGTGTTGCTTTTGACATGACTAATTTAGGCCTCCTTCACTATTGTCTTGGTGTAAAATTTTGGCAACATAATCACTTGATTTTCATTTCTCAAGTTAAGTATGCCACGAACCTGTTACAGAAATTTCAAATGTATGATTGTAATTTTTCTTCTACACCTATGGAGGTCGGGCTGAAACTCTCAGCTCATGATGATTCACCACCGGTCGATGAATCATTATACAGACAGTTGGTGGGTAGCTTGATCTATCTAACAACTACACGACCGGATCTTTGTTTTGTTGTCAGCTATCTCTCTCGGTTTTTATCTAAACCAAAACTCATTCACTGGGGAGCAGCAAAATGAATTCTAAGATATGTCAAAGGAACTCTTGACTTTGGCATTCTATATCAGAGAGTTGCAGATTTCAGATTGATTGGCTATACTGACTCTGATTGGGGAGGATTTGTAGATACTCGACGATCTACTACTGGATATATCTTCTCTTTTGGTTCAAGAGTTGTTTCTTGGCAGAGTAAACTTCAGCCTATTGTTGCCATCTCTTCTACTAAAGCGGAATACAAGGCTGCTGTTAGTGCCAGTTGTGAAACAATATGGCTTCGTCGGATTCTGACTGATTTTCAGTTTCCCCAGGCTACTGCTACACCTCTTTCACTCTTTTGTGATAATCAAGGTGTTCTAAAGATGGTGAAGAATCATGTCTATCATGCCCGCACTAAACATATTGAGATTCATCATCACTATATTCGCCAGTTGGTTGATTCCGGTGATATCTCTCTTCATTTTTGTCCTTCGGATCAGCCTGCTGATGTAATGACTAAACCTCTTGGTCCTTTGTTGTTTGTCAAGTTTAGAGATAAACTTGGTGTTGTTTCAAGGTTAGTCATTAAGGGGGGGTGTTGAATATATAATAAACCATACGGTTCTGGAATGTGAAGGAGTTGTAACTAATAACTAATTGTAACTACCACTCCTAGAATAAATACACTCTGTCTGTTATCATTTGAACAGTGCAGTTTTGCCTTCTTGTTTTTCTCTTTGCTTCTCTATGCTTCTAATACTAACATATCGTTAGCATTTTTGAGTGAGTTATGAATTTTTGAAGTTGCCATAATTTTCATGTGATACGAGCTATGATCTTCTTTTGCGAGCGGTATTCTCTAGTTGTAAACAATGTCCATGCCACAATATTTTAAGCCCAGACAGTTTATAAAAATGTTGGTTGTTTGACTGCAATAGTTGCCTAGTGCAGGGTTGATCCATAACCTGTGTTAGAAATCTGCTTATACCATTCTATTATTTATAGCCATTATAACTTCTAGTTTTAAAGTCATAATGTATAGTAGAAAGGTAAAGAAGTTATTATGGTTGTCATATATTTGAATACTAGTATGAAGCCCTGACCAAAATGGATGAGATAGACAGTAAGTTGTTTGGATATCATGCAACAGACCTCCAAGCACTGAACAATCAGCCCAAGACACCAATGCCACATGAAAAGATGTGAATTACTACATGGAAAGTGACCTGTCGAATCCTACAACATCACCTATAATGTCCCTTTTTCCAACTTAAACGACTAAATATGGATTTTCTGGCCATTCCTTCTTCGCGGCTAGAAAAGGGAAAGCAAAGAGAAGTGCAGCAAATAATTTTCATTAGTTTTTATTTGTTTTTTATAAAGCAATTGTAGAATATATGGGTCGGCCAAGTTAAGGACAAAATAAATAATTATAAGGGCATAATGAATGGTCATAAGGAAGCAGCCATGTCTTTTCAAAAGTATAAATAGGGGACTAAGGGCAGCCATTTAGTCCTTTGGATATGTGAACTTTTATTTGTAAAATCTGATTTTGAGAGTGTTCTCTCATTATCTCACCACTTGGGACGAAAACCCCATGTGAGGTCCATTGTGAGGGACGAAAACCTCTCACTTTTGACTTAAAACAATTTATAATTGCAGATTATTATTATATTGAAGATCAAATTGTGTCAAATCTGATTTATGTCATTTATTACAAAAGTGCGACTTGTTCTAGTGAGATTTCTGAATTGTTGGATGTTATTAGCATCATATTAAATTGATATCCCTAGTCGATCTGCATTATAAAAGTCAAATCTGCATTTTCCACGAATTCCTATGCATGTTTAATGCTCAAAAAGAATTGTTTAAGGTTGCAGCGACTTCCAGTTAGATAATCATTTCCAACAGTGCGTATTTTATACAAATCAAATCAATTTGGGCATAAGAGTTATCAAAATCAATAAATAAACATTTCTCGGTAATTATTAATATTTATAGAAGACTTTGGGCACATTTACGAAGGTTTGTAACTCGTTGTAATTAAATTACAGTCTGCTGCAATAATTTCCAGAATTCTGCAAAATTCATATAAACCCTCAAAAAGGGTTATTACATCACCCTTGACGACAGCAAACCAAATGCATCAGGAAGATGAGAGACCCTTAGGAAAGTACTCCAAAATTTTGAAGTTGCAAAAACTATTGCATGGGTCGAGGAATCTGTAGCTACATTGATAAATTGCATGGCAGTCATATGCAGCAGGGAAATGGGATGGAAATTTTAGTAGAATGGGTTCGACAGACAACTAGTCATACAGTTCCAGAATTTAGCCAGCAGGAAGCAGGCATTACAATGGGTTCAGTTGTACATTTAGATGGTTGTCTCACCTTCAACCCAATATTTAATTGGCGTGGTTGGAGTTGGACATTGTTTTTTGGTTGCAAAGGTTTTCTTTTTAAAGGTCCAGGTAGTTTTTATCAGTGAACGAGGTTATGTCAGAGTTAGCAGAAGAGCGACAGTGAGAAGTTGTTTTAGGGTGAAATAACGATTTTGGGGCATTTTTGAAACCAAAGTTGCTATTTTCATACAATTCTTCCAAGATAGACTTAATGTTGATTAGGTAGGTCTGCAGATATGATGCCATTTTGGGAAAAAAATGGATTGGGTATTATGATATTCTTATTTTATGTTCCTACCACATTCTTATTTTCAAATATAGAGGAGAGAGAACCACCTACAGGAAGATAAAGATTTCCTAAAGACCCATCTCATTTCAATGTTTAAAGTAAAAAAGTTGCACGTGAAGGATAAGAAGTTATAGATCTGGCACATTCATCAAGCAAGCCCAAAGAACAGAAAGAGGAAAAAAGCTGAAGATACAACAAAAGAAACTCCAAGATATCCTGCTATACCATCATTTGGCATAAACAGTTGTCCAAACCTGGACAAGAAGATGAAATCAAATGAATATACCTCATAGGAAAAATTACAATGATTTCCAATAAAGAACCAACACTTGTGCATGGTATAAATAAAACGTACCTGAATTTTTTTCTCACCAGTGTTGCCATCACTTCCATTATACCAGCAAAATGACTGCTGCATAGGAAGGGATACCTAGATAACATGAAAATGGAAAAACATGTTACAAGCTTTTAGATCCTTAGTATTGGCTATATCTATTAAACCATTGATTTCATCTGTGCTGCACATTTTCAATACATATTTAAGAGACAGACAGCTACTTGGCATACAAACTGCTCCAATGCCATATGCTGGAAAAATACTGAGCAAGAGCATTTACAATCCATGTTGCATTCAGGTCATTTTCTGAATCAGCTCACAACTGTTTTCAAAAATTCTAGTCCGGACTCTCCTAAAAATTATCTCCTAGTTATCACTTCTTGAAGATTTTTTTTCAAATTTTTCAGCCTATGAGTTGGATGTCTCCTGAAACAGTGAACAGTAGCCATTTCCAAACTACGGGATATATAATTTTGAATTTTACAGAATGCTTGAAAAATGAAAAGGATAAAATCCAGAATTTATGCATGAGATGTTTTAGTTGTTACGGCCCAGAGGAGACCGACACTTAAAACAAAAACCATAAATTCTATGTTTATGGTCATAAAAACAAAGCTTGGATAAGGAATCTAGGAAAAACCTCTCCCTTACAGTTCCGTCTCACTAAAAGAAGAGTCATCTCATATGATTTTCTTAACTAATCTGCTAGAGATAAGGAATGGTAGCCAATAGTATTAACACAATCCCCCAAAAACTCTACTCAAACAAAGATAAGACTGACAAGAACAAAGAGATTATAATAGGCACAATAGCATGGCGTACTCCTGTTCAAACCAGGTTTTGAAACTGGTTGTCTTATCTGGATATATGGGTTGATTCAGGTGAGATCAAATGTGTGTATACATCTGTGTGCGTATATATGTATGTGTATATATATAAGTACATATTAACATACATACAAATATATAGTTTTATCTGTACCATTACCTTTTATACATACACACATATATGTATATGCATACATGTGTGCTTGTGTGTGTGCATGCATGTCTATACACCCATATCCTAAGTCACCCCATTCAAATTCGTGTTTGAATTCACTGAGTATAAAATTTGTAAGAAATTTGTTGCGAAAAAAATAAAGATAAAATTTGTGATTAAATTCGGCTAATAGAAATACAGTTATAATTTCAGATTTTGTATAATTTAAGAAAAAAAAATATTTACTAAAAAGGAAATATAAAAGTTAGAAACTAAATTTGATTTTTTTAATATATTATAAATTTACTAGCATATATTAAAAATAATAAAATAAAATAAATCTAATTGTTGTATATATTTACAAATATTGTTTTAATAAAATAATTATTAAGGCAAATAGGATTTATTTTTTTAACCTATAAACTATTAACTACTTTTTAACGTGAACCTAAAAAACTTTTTTTCAATTGTTTAACCTATAAACTATTTCTTAAGGTGAACCTATAAAACTTAGCTTGTTAGCTTAAAAACTTAAGCTAAAAACACAAAATAAATATTTATAAATCAAACTAAAATTTAATAAACTCTAAACTCTATACTCTAAGATTTAATAGCCAGAGGTTCATATGTCGCTGCCGCTGCTGCTCGAGGCTCTTGAAGGCTCGTGGAGGCTCGGTGAAGGCTTGTGGAGGATGGGTGAGGCTCGCAGAAGGTTTGTATGGAACTCGCAGGACTCGCGGAAGGCTCGTATGGAACTCGCAGGACTCGCAGAAGGCTTACAACTCTCAGGCACTGGCTTTAAAACTCGCAGGACTCTGCAATGTGGTTTAAAGTTACACTAGTCGTAGCTCCCTTATTTTATAGTTTTTTAAAGAAACCCTAAATGCGTTTTCCTGATACAAACAAATTAAAACGAATTTTTTTACCTTACCTGCCCTGGGGTCATTAAATTCAGTGAATCAAAACGAATTTCAAAGGTTTGGAAGAGATTCGGAGAATTTTGAGGTTTTTTGATTAAATCCGTCGAATGTGGTGACTTAGTCCATATCCATATGAATACATAGATATATATTTGTATGTGTTTTGGTTTGTGTGTAAGCCACTTATATGAATCCACAGTCTGGCACAAGGCTATGCTTCAGGTTCAAACACATTACTGACTCCAAAATCTAGATTTTGGCTATACCCAATGTCCAAGACAAATGGTGGCACAGTCTACCTCAAAAGGTCAAAGTCCCCTGAACCTCTGGCAGCATTTCTCAAAGTCCAAGACATTAGTGCCTCAATGATCTGGCTTGTGGCTATGCTGGAAGTCCAAGACAATTAATGGCCACATGGTCTACCTCAAGGTCCAAGGCCACTGAATATCTGGTGGTATTTCATAGTCTAGCTCAAATTCCAATGTCTATATAGTTGGGCTTCAGGTTAGACAACATTTGTCTCTATCTTAGAAACCTAATTTGAAGATATCAACATTTTTATTTATGGAGTTGGATATGATTTGTTGGTTCGAATGTCAATTTAGTGACGTTGAGTCCTGACATGCAATGGCAACGAACATAAAGGATCACCTATTTTGCAATTGGGTTTGAACTTTCGTATTGGCCATTCTTTGTACAAAATTACTAATCCATTTCTTCTTAAGAAATATTACTGAGGAATATTTGTCATATTTAATTTTTCAGTGCATTTAGTATAGAATGGATGATCCATAATAGTGGTGTCGAATCCCAAAATATTTTTCACCCCCTATCACTAATACCATGGCAAACAAAAAACAGACATAATTTTAGAAGATGTATTTGCAAGGATAATGTCATGCCTTTTTTTAGATGGGTTTGGATAATTCTAATGTATCCATCTTGCAGATTGGATGATTCTAAGGTATCCAACTTCCCCAGGGTTTATGGTTTTGAATGCTATCATTGATACTTGGTTCTCGTACATTTGATATTTCAATGCTCTTTACACATATAGGAGAGGGGCGATCCCTAAGAATTAAACCGTTTATGCCATCAAACACATGCATAGTTGTATACTCAACCCCTTCATACCCAACACACGTCATGGCTATTTCCCTGAGAAAAGGCTCTAGGACTTACGAGGACAATTAGCAGGATCCAAGTGGAGACCAACAATGGCCGTCAACCTTCTATTTTGACAAAGACTTTGAATTCTCCAAGCAATATACTCCACAATTATGTTATTCACACATTATCTCGATCAATACAAGAATGCCTATTAAATAGGCTTTGCAAGTTGTTATATTTAACAACTTGAAAAACAAATCAATTTTGTATTATAGTGATACCGGCAGCAAGCTTGTTTTAATAAATTAACAAACTTGGTTGCACCAAACAAATAAACTAATTATCTTCCTATAACAAGCTTGTTAGTGTGAACACGAAAATAACTAGTTAGAAAATAACATGAACTAGTTTCTAACTTGCCAAGTGTGAACACATCTCTAACACTCTCCCTTAAGCGAAGTTGTAGGGAGCAAAAAACGAAAGTAGGTCTTGGCTACTAGCCTTGATAAGGTACCCAACTACAAACATGAAAAACAAAGACTCGACCAAAATCCCCCCAAGTACAACTTCCTTCACGCCAAGCAACGCTCACAAATGAGATAATGTGAGTTTTCATCCACACTACCCTCTCCTCAAGGGGTTTCGTCTTTCAGAGGTACTCAATTCAAGAGTTGTCTTCCTTGAATGAGGTGGAGAAAGGGCTTCAACAAGCAACCTTCACCAATAAGATAGATTCACCAAAAGCATGCATACAAATGACTAAGCAACCTCCTTATATAGACATAAGGGGTGCTTATTACAAATTACAAATTACAACGCAATCCAGAAAGGCAGACCCCTTAAGGAAGGATCTTCTAAAAGTTCATTAAGTATTGGGCCTATATGCCACAAATACTTATTTTATTTCCTAATTACATAGCCATCTATTGGAGCGCTAATCGCCTAATAGGAATACATAAATATATAGTGAAATAACTATCAGAATAATGATGCAACTACGAAGCTCAGATCTTCCCCTCACTTTCTCCTTTAACCCGCAGGGAGAAAATGGGTTAAGGTCTTCAATTGGAGTTAGCTCAAAAAGGTGACATGACATCTTGCAAGTCATATTCTGTGAGAGGTTCTCAACTTCAAGAAATCTCTGACAGATTACCTGTAAAAGTGGAGATTAGCTTGAAAGCAATATAATAAGAAGAGATTGAGAGGGTTAGTCCTCATACCAGAGTCGGGGGTTCTCAAGAAGTCATCTAACAAGAAAGGAAAGTCATATTGAAGAACTTTTGGAGTTGTAGTTGCCAAGAAACCACAGACCTATAAGTTACAGTGTTGATGAGGTGCAAGACGTAGGATTGAAGATTGAGTGGGTACTAGTAGAAGTGGAACCTAGGAATTAGATAAAAAGCAATTAGGCATAACGGGATATGAGATTCAAGCAGATTTTAAGAGCTAAGAGTTGTCACTTACCCAAAAAGCAATGACAGTCAATCTCAAGAGAGTTGTACAGTCTTAAAAAGACCTAGTTAGAAACAAAAACAAAAGATTTGGGTGTAACCTTGTGAAGAAGGTCATGGTAAAACCTTGCACAAAGGTGAATGCCTAAAATGATTCTAGTTTTCTCGGGAAGTTCTTGAAGAAGTTAAGGTAGGAAAAATCCAGACCTGGGGCTATAGGGAGCTATAAGCAAAAGGAGGAGCTTGATAGGAAAAATGAGTTAGCAAGAGAATTAGAGCCTAAAATTTTGCATCCACCACAAGCTCCATAAAGGGTATTGCAAAGTGTAAACATTTTGTTCTAGGTTGTCTCAGATACCTCCAATCATTAAATCACTAGTGGAAACCTTACGAAGATCCTAAAAGGGCAGTTTTGACAAGGTAATTTGTTGAATTCCTTGTTACTTGGTTCCAATTCGTTGAATAATAGAGCATTGAATGAGGAATAATAACAGGCTCGATGATGAATATAAATCCAAATTAGGGTTTTAGGCTCAGATTGGGTCAAGAAGGGTGTGTTCAAGCTTGACAAAAGTGGGTATTTGTTTGGAAAAGCATTGTTTTGGGAATTGTGATCAAGTTGCCATTGTGAGATTGAATGAGAGAAAATAGGATCTGCATCACACCTCGTGTGAACAATACATCATGTGTGAAAGGATCAAAGAGGCAGTATGCCTTCACAATCTCACAATGACCAACAAATATGAGCTCTTGGCTCTTCTTCTTCATAGATTTGCGCTTATCAACCGAAACAAACGCAAATGCTTTACTTCCAAAGACATGAAATCCAGAAACATTAGGTTTCTCACCTAGCCAAGCTTCTTCAGGAGTCTTGTCTCGCACCTACCTTGTGAGGAATGCGGTTCTAGATATAATTTGCACAATTTACTTCTTCTTCCTAAAACTCCGACACCAAGTTTTTGGATTGTATCACGCAATTCGCCATCTTCTTTGAGTGTTCGATTTTTCCATTCAACTACTCCATCCTATTGAGGGGTGTATGACACTGTGTATTGATGCAAAATACCATGATTGGTACAAAAATTGTGATAAGCATTACTTATGAATACCCCCCATTTGTTAGCGCGGAGCCTTTTCAATGAAAGTCTTGATTGCCTCTCAACATAAGCCTTGAAGATCTTGAAGTTATCAAACACTTCACTTTCTTACAACAAGAAATACACCTAGGTACTCCAAGTGAAATCATCAATGAAAGTTAATACGTATTTAACACCAGAAAATGACCTAACAGGAGAAGTCATCAAATCAGAATGTACTAACTTCACTGGAGTCGTGGCTCTCGAAGCTTGTCCCTTTGGAAGGGAATCTTGGTGTTGTTTTCCAAACATGCATCCTGGGAAAACACCATCATAGTTGCAGCCTTTTGGAAGCCCTTTCACCATGTTCAACAAAATTAGTTATTGAAAATACCTGTAATTCAAATGGCCAAAACGTTTATGCCATAATTTGCTTAGTATATCAACATGAGCAACAAGTGACGACCCTATAGAGGTGTCAAACTTATCAAATACATAAAGGTGTGAAAGATGGTCCACCCCACCATCACAATTGTTGTCCTTTAGAAGCACTTTCACCATGTTCAACGAAATTAGTTGTTGCAAATACATGTAATTCAAGTGACCAAAATGTTTGTGCCATAGTTTGCTAAGTGTATCAGCATGAGCAACAAGTGACGACCCTATAGAGGTGTCAAACTTATCAAATTTATAAAGACGTGAACGATGGTCCACCACACCTATAGTTATAACATCCTAAGCATTAAATAATTCTCTAATTATAAACACTTTGTGGAGTGGAGTGAACTCCAAAGTTTTCCCAAAACCAGAATTACAAATTTGATAAAATGACAACAAATTAGATGAGATTTCAGGTACCAAGAATACTTCATTGATGCACCCATCCTGCAGTTGCACCGTTCCAGAACCAAAAACATTGACCTTTGAAGAGTTACCCATGAGTATCTATGAAGTTTTGCAATCAAACAGAGAACTCAAAAACAATGTGAGTGCGTTAAAGGGTGAGAAGCACCAGAATCAAAAATCCATTTATCTGAGGTAGATAAGATAAGATAAGATAAGATAATTATATTAAATGTCCAACAAGTGACCACAAAGATAGGTCAATGGGACTGCACCATACAAAGCAAAGAAGAGACAGTAGGGAAAACCCAAGAGCGTCTCCAAAAACAAAAGAAGAAGAAGAAGAAGAAGAAGAAGAAAGAGAGCACAAGGAAAGAGAGGGAGGTGGAGGGAAAGGCCTCGACACCAACCCTCACGACTATCGCCCAAGGTCAGCTGAAAAGAAATTGGTGATGTGTTGTTGTCTGGTGTCAGGGACTGGAAACAGTTTGAGACGCCCATGTTCCGTGGAATGTTGAGCTCTCTGGGTGGACCTAGTGGTCAGTCGTCTAAAAGAGGGGACCCTTGGTTGTACATGAATCCGGATATCTCTGGTCAAGGAAGAAGCTCCTCTAATCCTGACAGATCTAGCCAGAAGATCTCCACTAGGGTCATGTCCCTGCTTAGTGCCCCTCACACCCAGGAGCCAATCAAAGAAAGATGTGATCCGTCGAGTAGTAGCCTCCCTAGTAGGAGGATGGAGGGCCTTGTCCGGGAGCTTAATAGCTTCCTGTAAATAGAGAGCAAGACACCTCTGATCATAATACCTGAAGAAGGTCGTGAGCGTAGGATGTTCACGAAAAAGACAATGAAACCTCCCTTTGATCTCATAATAGATGGGGCATCGGAAGATGAAGTGTTCCTTTGTCTTAACCTCCTGGAGGGAGTAATGCTAGCAGATCTCCACTAGGATCAGGTAGAAGAACAATCCCTAGCAGAAAGAGCTTTTCCTTTCCCTGTATTGGGATTGGGATCATCAATTTTATGTTGTTTAAGTTTTGCTTTCAATGTTGTTATTCTCTTACAACATTTGTAATTAGAATGATTTGTTTTGCTACAATATGGACAAGGATCATAAACCTTCTCCTGTCTAAAACACTTTTTTGACTTATTAGAATCGGAAGGTTTAAAGGTTTCAGTAGTGGCAGGAGAAGGCTTGTTTGATTCTGTTGGAGGAGGTCTTGCCTTTGGCTTTGATGTCCATTTCCCTTTAGAGGAATTAACCACAAGTGCATGTCTCAAGCTAGGTAAGGCATCAAGTGCTCGCAAATTTGTTTGTTCACAAATAAGTCTTCCACGTAATAGCTAAAAAGTGGGCATTTTAAAATTATCTTCTAAGGTCTACATTGTGGAGTAAAATGTGGGAGCAAATACCCTATAATGACCCTTTGATTTAGACTAAATCAAAATAATGCAAGCCTCATCTTTCTTTTCCCTACCACCAACATTTAGTTATGATCTTAATGATTTGAATTTCAACAATAATTCTTCAACGGATGGAAAATCAGAAGGCGAAAAAGCATTCAACGCAGTATCTAACTGTAGTATCCTAAATTCATTTACTTTACCGATGAGACCTTCAAACATTTCACATAGTTCTTTCGGAGTTTTGGATTCATTGATCTGAAACTGTAGACTCTCAAATACATTGAGGTGTAATGTCCCTTTCTGGGCTGAAACATAAAAATAAGGAAATAGCACAAACCCCAATTGATAGTAAACTGAATTTTATTCAAGAACTAGGGCAGCGACCTGTTTTAGGTTTAACAAACCCTAAGCGACCTAGGGTAAAATCAGATATTTGCCTTCTCCACATACAAATTTTTAGAAATATATAAACAACATGAAACCCTTGATGAACTCACGCAAAATAATTGCTTCAACCATAAGTTGCAGACTACTAGAATCAATTAATGCTCAAAAACAATTGAAACTTAAAAATTCCGTAACTTCATAAATACTTGGAGAAAAAATGCAAATGATAGCTCAAAGTGACCATAAAAATGGCAGTTATCAACTAAAATTATAATAAGATTTTTCTGACCATCGGAACCCACTGAAAAGTGATCCCAAAATCTCTAAATAGGTAGATCAAGCTGGATATGAATGTGGCAGCCCCAAAAATCCATGCCCTAGCTGGAATGTGTGCCCTAGCACTGATAGAAACCCTCGCCATTCTGAAATTCTGATTTTTGAAGCTCAAATGTGACTCCTAAATGAAGCCGCTAATGCAACAAATGAGAGTTTTTGTCCCCAAATTTTTTAACTATTGATGGTTTTCGTCCCCAATGGGATCCAATGAGGGCTTCCATCCTCGATATATGAGAGAAAAAGGCAAAGCGTGCTCCAACTCCAAGAAAATATCAAGATCCCAAAAATGCATAATATTCTCTAAGCCAAGCGAACCCCTTATATATCATATGTGGTGTCAAATCTCTAAAACATGATCCCCATGAGGACCAACCTCCTTGGGAGATATGTTTCTCCTTTATATTCAAGCATGCACTCCAAAGACCGACCTCATTATGAAAATATGAGTTTCTTTTGTTACGAATATATTGTTTGTAACATTATTAATATTGTATTGTGTGTGAGTATTTAACATTATTATTTAAATGAGACGTGAAACTCATTTAATAATAATATAGTGTGAGAGAATTAAGGGATGTTAGAGAGATATTAGGAGATGGGGTTGAGATTATGTAGGGATTAAAGATCATGTTTGACTCCACAATTGTAGGGGTTAATTGATCTATATATGTAACTCATCAATCATGAATAAGATGTCCCGAATTAATTGAATTACAATATGGGCGAAATATAATATTTGGTATCAGAGCAGGGATTCCAGGATGAGAGTCTTTAGAGATATTTGAGATTCAGATTCTGCTGGAAGTGGGTTCGAAGTGGTTTGATGTTCTGATCCTGCGTATTGGAGCATTCTGTCTGCGATTTGAATCATCCTGCGTGCATAGTTGTTTGTGCGTATTTCATCGTCCTGTTGCCTACGCATTCTATCGACTGACCTGCGTATTGCGTCGCCATTCTGGTAACTGTGATCGGCTTTATCGTTGTTTTTGGCAACTGTGCGTTTTTTATTGTTTTTTTGCCATTTTTGGACATACCGAAAAAAATCACAAGGCGAAGAAAAAAATTTGCCATTTTTGGAAAGGGTCCGGAAAGAAGTTGGACTTAGAACTTGGAAGTGTCATATCTTTCACCTCGTAACTCAAATTGAGGTGATGTTTTTTTTGAAAATGTATGTTTTTTCAAGATCTTTGCATTGATTATATGCTTTCTGCTGCCAATTGAAAGTAAAATTTTACTTTATTGTAAGGGTGCATTTTCGACTGAGTTCGACATCCATAATGGAAATCCCATTACAAAAATTCAATGGCAAAGAATTTCACACATGGCAAGTGCGAACTCAATTACTTTTGATAAATAAAGACTTGTGGGAAATTGTTGAAGGTAAAATTTCAAAACCAATTGATGTTGATGAAGCCACCAAATGGGAAAGCAAGGATAGGAAAGCAATAGCAATTATTGGTCTTGGATTGTCTGATGCTTACTTGCATCATATTGATTTATCAAAAAGTTCAAATTTCATATGGACTACTTTGAACAAGCTATTTGGATCTCAAACAAGGAGTGCAGCGGTGACACTCAAGCAAAAACTATTCGGGCTCAAGATGGAAGAAGGTGAGAGTATGGTTGATCACATAAGTAAATTTCGTTCTATTTCAAATCAACTAGCTGAAATAAAAATTGATGTGGGAGATGATGATGCAAAAGCAGTATTGTTAAATAGTATGCCACCCAGTTATTCTAACACTGTATTTACTTTGAGTAAAGTAAATCCTAGTTTAGAAGATTTGATTTCATCTCTCATGGAGGAAGAAAATAGAACAAATAAGAATATTATTTCAAAAGAAACAACAATGTTTGGTAAAAATAGGTCATATGATAAAGGAAGATTCAAGAAAGGATCTAATTCTAGAGATACAAAGAAACATATCACTTGCTACTATTGCCAACAATCTGGACACCTTTCCATAAACTGCATGAAAAGAGAAAGAGATTTACTTGATGGAAAAATTGAAAATGCCATGATTGCCACTGAAGAAGAAGACGATGATAAGGAAGAACCAGAGGGTGATTTCAATGGTTATGATTCTGAAGACTTCCTTCTTTAGATAACTTTCAGATGGAGGCCGGAGGCAACGGAGGAAGGAGGTTGATCAGCGACCTCTCGCCAGGCACCATCGACGAGGCCGCGGTATTGATTTGGTGGCCAAGTATTTCAGTTGTGTGTTTGATTCCATTATTGTGTGTTTTATAATAAGAACAGAAGGAAATTCTTGTTCAATTGTAATTTCCTTTTATAAACCTCCTTGATGTAATGTTGTAATAGAAAGAAGAAAACACAAGTACAAAGTCAGCATCATGATACTTGAAGGGGATGAACAGAGGTTCATGAACAGGGGTTCTTACCTTGGACTGAGGTCCATATGTGTACCAAGATCATGACCAAACAGGGGTGTGCAAGCTGTAGAGAAAGTGTAACTATTCTTTTCTACATTGTTCACATTAGGGGAGTGTAGGGGAATTAATAATGTTAACAATAGGGGAGTGAATGTTACGAATATATTGTTTGTAACATTATTAATATTGTATTGTGTGTGAGTATTTAATATTATTATTTAAATGAGATGTGAAACTCATTTAATAATAATATAGTGTGAGAGAACTAAGGGATGTTAGAGAGATATTAGGAGATGGGGTTGAGATTATGTAGGGATTAAAGATCATGTTTGACTCCACCATTGTAGGGGTTAATTGATCTATATATGTAACTCATCAATCATGAATAAGATGTCCCGAATTAATTGAATTACAATATGGGCGAAATATAATATCTTTTTCTTTTCTTTTTTCCCATTCCATTTTTTTATTTTTTAATCCTTTTTTTCCAACAAAAGAAATGAGTATCAAAAATACCTTTGTATTAATAATAATAATAAGTTGCCCTAAAATGGAGAACTGACCGAGCCCAACTTAAAATATTATTAATTATTTTATTTTAGAAAAGGGGACATTACAGGCCGATCAAATTGAGGGCTTCATCTTGCTTGCATGCATAAGCATACTTGTCCTCTGAGGTGAACGTAGGGGCATTTTCCTTAAATAGCCTCCATAGGCCTCTAGACTAGATAAGATAAGATAATAAGATAATTTTTATTAGTGTCCAACAAATGACCAAAAAAGTAGGTCAATGGGACTGAACAGTACAATGCAAGAGGTGTCAAAAGGGGGACCCGAAGGGGTCAACCAAACAACAAAAGAAGAAGAAAGAGATGAAAGGAGGAGAAGCAAGATCCGTTGCGGCCGGAAGAGTGCCAATGGATGGAACCAAAGAGGAGGGCGTGAGAATCCAACTACTGATACTGTCACCTAGCATCTGAGGCCAACTGAAAGTAGCTGACAATATGCTTGTGTCCTGTAACTGAAGCCATAGGAAGATTGGGACATCGTTGTCCGAAAAAGAGCAAGCAAAACGGGGCCTCTGCATTCTTCTGGACGGACGCGGCCTCTGAGAAAGGACCCCTAACTGAGTGTGATCACGAATACCTCTAGACTGGGAAGTACCCCCTCAGGTTCTAACAAATCTGGTCCGGGAGTCTGAGTTGGTATCGAAGTGCCTCTTGGTGCCCTTTACCGAAGGGAGCACCATAAAAAAAGACGTAATCTATAGAGTAGCAGCTTGTCTGGGAGGAGACTGAAGGGTCTCATTCCGGAGCCTGAGGGCCTCCTGCAAGTAGAGAGCAAGACACCGCTGATCACAGTACCTAAAGAAGTCTGCAAAAGTCAAATGCTCCCGAAATAAGCAATGGAATCACCCTTTGATCTCGTAGTAGATAGGACACCCAAAGATGAAGTGATCCTCTATTTCGATCTTCTGAAGAGAAAAACGCTGGCAAATCCTCTCAAAGCAATCCAACTAGTGATCCTCCACGCGGAGCCTGTGAGAGCCTACTTTGAACTGGCCTAGGGAAATGCGGAGTGCCTGTAACCAGTGTTGGGAGATATACGCGGGCTAGCTAATAAGCCCGTCTATGATCTCAAGAAAATGTGCAACATGGAAAGCCATCTTAGGGCGAAGACCATCCGAAGGGGTGATCCAAGTGTGTTGCATGAGCTGTCTGTAAATGTCTTTTTCTGATAATCCTGTGCAGATCCTTTTTACCCAATAGGAGGTGGGCAGGTGTGTCAAGGGAGTATCTGTAAGGTGGTAGACGGTCCATCTGAATCCCGAGAGAACCGAGAAGACGCGAGACTCCGGCATACAAGCAACGAGAACGGCCGCTATGGTTAGAAAGAGCAATAGCCTCAGAGGAACGATAGGCGTGGTAGAGATACCTATTTCTGCCAGCAGAAGAGCCTGAGAGACCCCGGATGCAATTCAAAAGCGAAACCAGGCTTAATATAGTCTCCAAATCTAAAGGGATGACCTCTGAACTCGGCCAAGATGATGTTATGCAGAACTGTCTCTCTGCACCTAATGATGCGTCTGAGCATGAAGATCTGGACCCGCTCAACTGTAGCCCAATCGAAGTCGAGCAAGGATGGTCCCCAAACCTTGGAGCCATAGAGAGCCGTGGGGCGCACGAGACAATCTGAGAGAGACATCTTCAACAAGATGTCCTGGAAGTGGTGGTTGAAGCATTGTCTCTCCAAGATTGCCAAAGAGTCGTAACCCTTGTTGACACAGGGCTGAAACGCAGACCGAAGACTGAAGCGGGGATCAATAAATAAAACTCCCAGATAAGTATAGGAGCTACTAATATCAATCTCCTCCCCATGGTAGGAGAAATGGAAGTCTGAAATCTTCAACCCGTTAAAGATCATGACTTCGGTTTTACCGAGGTTAAGCATCAACTGTCTATGGTCGCAATAGAGGGCTAAGGTGTCCAACTGTCTCTGCAGCCCCTCTGCGGAAGAGGCAAGGAGGACAACGTCATCCGCAAAAAGGAGGATGCAAATCAACACCTGGTGAAGAAGACAAACATCTCCTTCCTGGATATGATCCCTGATAAAGTCCTCTAACTCGTCTATGTAGATACCAAACAAAGTAGGTGGGAGGGGGCAACCCTGCTTAACCCCCATAGTACTCATGAAATCAGAAAAATCGGCATCAGTTTGAAGACGACCCAGAACATCCTCTTACAGGCGCATAATGGAAGCAAGAACAATTTCGGAAATACCGATATCTCTGAGTCTACAAAAGAGAGCTTCTCGTAGCATAGAATCAAAGGCTCTCCAAAAATCAACGAAGCAGCAAAAGACCTTAGAGGATTGGTAACGAGCCTCCTCAATGATGGCTCAAAGAGTGAGGATGTGGTCAATAGTCTGGTAAGTAGGCCGGAACCCCGCTTGCCCCTTGGCTCTGCAATGGTGCTGCTCCAGGAACTCAAAAAGCCGCATGTGCAGGATCGTGGCATAAAGCTTGGAGAATGTTTGGCCAACCATGATCGTCCTGTAGTTATTCGGGTTGGAAGTGAGACCTAACTTGTAGATGAAGTGAATGATATGATGGAACCATGACTTCGGAAAACCTGTACAAACAACCTGATTAAAGAGATCAACCAGGTAGCTGTTAAGGGTGTCCAAGTCGTGTTCGAAAAATTCAGCCTGGAAGCCCTCCTCGTTAGCTACCTTGCTATTGTTCGAGGTTAAAATGGCTTTCTTTACATTTGTGTAAGTAAAGATCTGGCAGGTAGGAGGAGGGGAAATTACCTAGATCTAGGGCTGGCCAGGAATATTATAAAGAGTGGAAGTATAGGTGAACATGGAATTGCGAGGTAGGTCTTGGGGTAGAGAGGAATGACGGGGATGAATAGTATGCCACAAACATTTAGGGGAATGTATAAGGGAAGTACGGAGCTCAAAATGGTGGCGAGAAATGAAGGTGCGCTTCTTGTGGTGAAGGAGACGGCAGTAGTCGGACTTGAGAGACGGGAAGGAGGGGAGAGTGTGTGTGAAAGCAAAGCGAAGCTGCAGATGAAGGGCTTTGCAATCATCATCATACCATTGGTTCGTGGGACAGGTCCTTATAGATGGAAGGGTGGGAGTGAAGTGGGGGAAGGAACACTTAGCAGCATCGCGCATGGCGGAGAAAACGGTAGTAAACATCACATCAGAGGAGAGTGAGGAATATTGCGGTATAAGGGGAAGAAGCTGACGAAGGTGAAAAGAGAATTCTCCAATGTCACCTTCATCAAACTCCCAGATGGTACAGGGAGGGCAGTGAGAGGGAGTCGGGGAATGTGGGGAATTACCTATAAGGAGAAGGAAAGGGTCACATGGTCAGCTAGGGGAATGGGGGATACACACAAATGGCGAATGTAGGGAATCAGAATGGAAGTGGTCATGATGTAATCCACCATGTCGGCCCCACCACCATGAGGTCTACAAGTAAAGAAGCGGGACCTCGAAAAGCACTGAATGCCATTAAAAATCAACAAATCATGAGATTCACCCAGCTATAGGAGATGTCGGGCGTATGACATCAAGGGTCCTGTTACATCCTCAAAATCCCACTGAAAACCAACCAGATCAGGGTCCATTTCCGATGTACAAAGCACGTCATCAGTTCTGTCATGTAGAGGAACCTGGAGATTCTTGGTACGTCCATTAAAGTCCCCCAAGAGGATGACCTCCCCGCTCACCGAGTACTGGGAAATGTCTATATATAGGTCGAAGAAGGGATCTTGGTCTCGACCATTGTAATTGGCATAGTTACCAGGTTCGGAAATCCGATTAAATTCGGAAGGGCAAAAAAATCTGAAAATTCGGAGTTCTCGAAAAAATCCGAAAAAATACGAAAAAATCCGGTTCGGAATATATATACTTATATTATTATAAATTTATATTATTGTATACTTATATCATTATATATAGACAAATCATACAAAAAAGCATCCATCTACCATAATCATCATCATCATAATGATTCTTTCAAAAGATTGCAAGAAGTTGCTTGGTCCAAAAAGGTACAAAAATGGATTTTATGAAAATAAGAAAAATATTGCCATCAATGCGTAGAGCTCGAGAAAATATATACTTTTAGAGAAGACGACACCTGAAACAGAGCCACAGAATGAAAGTTATGGCACATGCAAGTTTTTGCTGCTACATCTTCCCGGACCCTTTCCAAAAATGGCAGACTGCTAAATATTAAATGCACTTTTCCCTCTTTTTTAATAATTTAATTAAAGTGTCAATAATTAAAATTACTTTAGCACATAAAATTAAATTAACTTACTTCCCCCTTTTAGCCAACTAAAAAAAATGAAAATAGGCTAAGGGTCTTTTTTCTGCTTTAATATTTAAAAGTACATTTTATTTTAATAATAATATTATTAAGTTGCCCATAAATAGAGAATTATCTGGGCTCAACTTCAAAATATTATTAATTATTTCTAATTTAGAAAAGGGGACATTACATAGACAAATTGAGTGGTTCGAATAGTCTGAGATCCATCACTAATGTGGAAGCGGCAAAACAGGAACCGAAACCGAAACTGGAGGAGAGGAAGAGCCTAGACATTACCAGTCCAAAAAATGCCCCCTGATCCATAGGTATCCAAAATAACTCTACTTCATCAGATCATCCAATACCAGAAGGAGAAAATGGAGAAAATGGGGTTTTGTCAATATTTTAACAGAACCGCTGCCCTATGCAGAGCAGCGGTCCTGTCACTTTTGATGGAAAAATAAAAAAGAAGCATGAACGGACGTGGATTTGAATCGTCTGACTTTTAACTTGTCCCTTCCCTTCCACGACCTTTCCCATTCTCCAGTGCACAGGAGGACATGGGAGAGACTATAAATACTTGGGAGGAGTAAAGGATTTGATCATTGGAAGCAAGAGATTTCATGGGAGTGAGTGCAAGAGTATTCTTAGAGCTAGAATTGAGTTTGTTCAAGCAAGGAGGTTGAGAACAGAGAAAGCAAGTACTTGCATTGTCAAATTTCCTTTCATACTTAATGTAAAATTTGTATCTCCATATTTGAATTGGCCAATAAAACAAGTGGGAAGAAAGAGCAGTTGCCCTTCCCAACTGGTTTTCCCTCACACTAAGGGTTTCCAAGATAAAATTCTTGGTGTTTGTGTTTTTTAATTCATTTCTACCTACATATTTTAATTCTAAAGCATAAGTAATTCAGTCACTAACTCAAACTATCATTTTCTAATTGAAAGTAGATCAGCAGCATTTTAAAGTGTGATTTGTGAGAATTCCAAAGTTGAAGGTTTACAGATCATTTTGGTATCAGAGCTAACAAGTATCCAGGACTGCGGTATTCGTTCTTGTGATTTGTATGACAGTGACAAGGTCTAAAGGCGAAGAAGCTTTACCTTACAATCCAGACATTTCTACGAAGAAGTGGAAACAGAGAATTCAAGGACAAATGGAGGAAGAAAACTTGGCCCATAGAATTGAGATGCTAGAGACCATGATGGATAGAATGTATAGACATCAGCATGAGCTCTCAGATCTGCAAAAGTCCGCGTTTGTGAAACAACATTCCATGGACTCAATGGTTCGAGCATTGGCCTATAAGTTTAGCATAGGGAAGAGCCACGAAGAGGAAGATGATGTGGAAGAGCGTGAAGAAGAGACTCAAATTAGGAAGGTAAAATTTGATCATGTTCCCTTTCAAGTTGAAACAAAAATTGAAATTAAAAGCTTTGAAGGACAAGTAGATGCAGAGTTACTTGATGAATGGTTAAAATAGTTGCAAGCTTATTTTAGCATCCATAATGTTACTGAGGCAGAAAGGATTACCTTTGCACATCTCAAAATGGAAGGTCATGCTCTGGTTTGGTGGGAAACCCATCTAACCACTTGTGAAAAGAAGAAACGTCCTATTGTCAATATTTGGGAGGGATTTAAGGAATTACTTAGAGCTAACTTCTATCCTATTGGCCATAAGACTGACTAGATGATTAAATGGCAGTATTTTAGACAAGGCAGTGGTCAAAGTGTGCAGAACTATACTACGGAGTTTCTAAAGCAAGCCATGTTGTTGAATATGGACTTGGAGGATGAGGACATCCAGACCAAGTATTTGGGAGGACTTCACACTCACCTTCGAAGAAAAGTCATCTCCACGAAGCCCAAAAATCTCAATGAGGCGTGTTTACATGCATACTACATAGACAATGAAAGGAAGCAAAGAGAAGCAAAGCCAAGGGCAAAATAGTCAACAAATCAAGCAAAGGAGCAGCGGCAAACAAGTAACAAAGGTAAGTGGAAGGGGAAAGGTAAACAAACTACCACCACTTTGAATACTTGTAAAGAATCTAAAAAAAATTGCAAGAATTGTGATATCAATGGTCATACTGACGCTACATATTGGAAGTTACATCCGGAGATGCATCCAAAGAACCAAACCAAGGACTCTAAGAAATCCATGACAGCTTTAAAGACAGATGGGGAGCTGGAAACCAAAGATGACTCTGATGTGGACGAGAAGCTTGGATGCACGGCCACCAACATGAACAGCCAGGAATAGGAGATGAGTAGACTATTCCATATCAAAATTCAGATCAAGAGAACTAAGGTAAATGTTTTGGTCGATACCGGTTCTCAATCTAACTTGATTTCTGAAGCAGTTGTAAAGAAGCTTGGTCTTGAGACTTACGAGCATCCTCATCCATATCCTTTGGGATGGGTGAAGAAGTGTGTTTGAAAATTCATGTAACAAGATGTAAGGTCAAGTTTGGGATCAATTCCCAATATATTGATGTATTAGACGCCGATGTTATTCCACTTGATGCATTTGATGTTTTCGAAAGTCTTTACTTGTATATCAGGGATGTTATATTCATGAGAAGGGAGAACCGATACAGATGGGTCAAGGAAGGGATCAACTACAACATCCGGGCACACCAGCGTAAGTCACGGGTTACAATAGTGAGTGCTAACCAAGCAAAACAACTTATTCAGCCAAATCATAATCAGTTTTGTTTACTTTTGTTAAAAGATAAACAAGATGGGGTGGAAGTTTCAGATATTTCTAACCAGAGGATAAAGGATTTGGATAGTATTATTCAGTCTTTTCAAGAAGTTTTTCTAGACTGTCTGGAAACGCCTAAGGGCCCCCCGTACCAGCCTGGAAACGTACCAGGTACTGGTACGGGGTACGGTACGCTGTGGGTACGCTTGGAAACGTACCCACAGGGGACAGGGTATGGTGTGGGTACGGTTTTGCCGTACCTAGACCGTACCTTGTCCCCTGTGGGTACGTTTCCAAGCGTACCCGTCTAGAAAAACATGCCAAAGACTATTTTTTTCTGTTTTTGGTAAATATTTCCTTTTTTGGATTTTTGGTGAAAAAATCGCAAGTATAGAAAAAAATTTGCCACTTTTGGAAAGGGTCCGGGAAGATGTAGTAAAAATTTGCCATTTTTGGAAAGGGCCTGGGAAGATGTAGTAGCAAAAACTTGCATGTGCCATAACTTTCATTCTGTGACTCCGTTTCGAGTGTCGTTTTCTCTAAAAGTGTATATTTTCTCGAGCTCTACGCATTGATGGCAATATTTTTCTTATTTTCATAAAATCCATTTTTGCACCTTTTTGGACCAAGCAACTTCTTGCAATCTTCTGAAAGAATCATGAGCTTTGATCGCCTATAGACAGATTAGTAATTAAAAATACAACTATGCGAGTATTCCAACTATGGTATATACAACTTATACAGTATACTGTACATTGTATACATTTATATAAAATACATTATTTAATTTTATACAATCTATAACATACACTATAAATTTAATTTTATTCGTTTTGTATATACTGTACATTATTATAAATTTATAGTTAATAGTATAACTTGTCTTTTATCTTGTTTTTCATATACATAATATGTGGTTTATAATTAAATTCCTGTTTAGAAGGCTGAGATTTATATATTTTTTAATTTTTGTATAGTTTTTGTACTGCCATATCTTACGCCGTATCCGGGGTCAATTTTTTTTTTACTGTTTCTGTGTATCAGATACCCTGCTCCCGCTCCCGTATCCAAAACGTTTCGGCTACTTATCAAAAAATCATATCACGATTTTCACTAGTTATTTACGAACAAAATCTTGGAATGGAAGTGCTCCTATCTAGACTAGAACATGATTGGAAGATCGAGCTAGGGCACACACAACTTCAAGAAACGATCATGATTTATAGAGTTTTGTGAGAGTTTTTGTGGTGTTCTGATTTAGATAGGTTTTTTGGTGTTAGGAGTCAATGTAGTTTTTCTAGGGCACGTCTGAGTTTGTGAAAGACCAAACTAGAAAACCATGATTTATTCAATCCACGAATGTGATTTACCGAAGAACAATTATAGAGTGTGAAGGAGATTTTGTGTAGACCAAGAGATTTCTAGCAATAAAAGATGTTTTTAGACGTGAATGAGAGAGTGTGGGGAGAAAACATTAGTGGATGTGATTTGCAGGCCATAGTTGCGATTTTGCATACTTCGATTTTGCATACTTAAAGCATTTTACGTAAACCTGAACACTTCATGGATATTTTAATATTGGATGTGTTTTGAGTTGTCGTCAGTAGTCAAATTTTTGAATTGATTTAGGAGTCAAAGGTCAAATATTGTGTGTATCATGGCCCATATTCAAAATTTGATTTTGTTAGAAGCACAAAAAATAGTTGGTCAAAATCATAATGTCTAGTCATAAGATCTTAATAATTGTGAAATATTGTGATTGTGATAAAATTATTCTCAGCAGGGGATTGTGACATGCTACGATTTTTGCGGACTATGACAAATGTCATAAGGAGGCTCTTCAACTGATGAAATTGTTTGTTATAGATGATTTAATTCTTAAGGTCCAAAATGCCATTGTGGCAAGTGTTCTTTAGACTAGTCTTCAAGACATTTATCAGCCTTCGGAGAAATGTTGGGTCTTGTACCTAAAGGATTTGCTATTTTTCTGCAAGGATAGATCCCTCTTAGAATATCTTTTTCTGATGAAAGACCTCCGAGACCAACTTGCTCCCACAACAAAGAGGTGGATGATGATGATCTAGTTGTGCTTGTGTCGAATAGTTTACCACCTTCCTATGAAGCACTTGTGGAGACTTTACACTTGATGGTGGAAAGCCAAACTTTGACATTTGTTCAGGTTAGTTCTTATTTGTTGTAGAAAGAACGCAGGTAGACTTAAGTTAGTGAGTCTACGTCTGAACAAACAAAGAGTGCATTTATTGCTCAATTGAAGGGGAGGTGGAAACATAAACTTGAAGGATCTACATTAAAATATCAAGTGACATGCTATTATTGTCATCAAGTCGGGAATGTCAAAAAGGATTGTTTGAAGTGACAATATGGTCTTTCCCACAACAAAATGCCGCGAGGTCAGGAAAAGGTGGCAGCAGTTGAAGATGAACAAGATTTTTCAGAGCATGCCTTCATGCTATCATGCTCGAATAACAGTGCGATCGGTTGCTAATTGATTGATGCTGGCACATCTGGGCATTTTACATGTGGGGACCGGGAGTAAAATTTATTGCAAATACAAATATTTATAATTCAGTTTTATTAGTTGATTGTGAGTCACATGTAATAGAGGGGATAGGAGATATCCGCATAACGTTGAATAATGATAAAAAAATTATAGTTAAGGAATGTTAGGAATGCTTTTTAGCATGAATAAAAATCTCATCTATTAATCAGTTAACAAAAAATCCCAGCATTACCGTGAATTTCTGTGGGCATAAGTATATTGTGTCTGATGTGGAACAAGACAGAGTACTTACCCTAGGTATTGGGCAAGGTGGTGTGTATAGGCTTGTTGACCTTGCTACAGTCAACTTACATGCACTAGTTGTGGAGGGAGACTCCACCATATAGGATGTGCGTGAGGCTGAAATACCTCATTCAAATGCACGGTGCCTCATTCAAATGCACAGTTAGTTGTGGAGGGAGATCCATTATATAGGATATGTGAGAGGATGGAATGCCTCAAGAGGATGACATCCCTAAATTAAAGGGCTTTAGCATGGAGGATTGAAAACAAGGTTGTCAATCTAGAGTTAGAGGAATTACCTCCAAGTGAGTTGGCGAAATTACCCATTGGATACAAATGGGTGTACATAGTCAATTGCAGAGCTGATGATACCTTTGACGAGTACAAGATTTGTCTCGTTATGAAGGGATTTTCACAACAAGAGAATAAACTACTAGGAGGCCTTTGCTCCTATTATGAAGATGACTACTGCAAAGATGGTTAGGTTTAGGCTGTTTCTCTCTGTAGTAGCTCATTCTGGATGGAAAATGTTACAAATGGATGTGAAGAGTGCCTTCTTGAACAAAGATTGGGACAAGGTAGTCTATATGGTGCAGCTTGAAGGTTTTTGGGTATCTTGGTGGTGATCATCTGGTTTGCAGATTGGTTAAGCCCTTGCACGGACTTAGGCAAGCTCCATGAGTTTGGTATGTTAAAAATGATCAACATCTCCAAGATTCTGGATTTAGAAAATGACGATTCATTGCTGGTCAATTAATCACTTTATAAACAACTGGTGGGCAGCCTGATTTAACTCATGCTCATACAACCGGATCTATGTTATATTGTTAGCAGTTTTCTTTGTTTTTGTCTCAACTAATGCTCATACATTGGACAAAAACAAAATGACAGAGGACTGCAGGTTTCAGTATGATTTCTAAGAAGCAACCTACAGATTTAACGACTATATCCCTTTATTACATTTTATTTGTAATCTCTTAGGACAAACATGAAGTAGTTTCTGATTTAGTCATTAGGGGGGATATTTAATATATTATGTAAACATTAACTAATTAAGTATAAGTTGATGTTTATTAGTTATACAAGTATAACTACCTCACTTGAATGTAACTTCTTTATTCTTGATAAAAGATGGACACACATGTCAAACTTGGAGTAGTTTCTGATTTAGTCATTAGGGGGGATATTTAATATATTATGTAAACATTAACTAATTATGTATAAGTTGATGTTTATTAGTTATACAAGTATAACTACCTCACCTGAATGCAACTTCTTTATGCTTGATAAAAAACGGACACACACGAGATGTTAACGTGCTGTGTGCCTTCCATTTCTCTTTAGTCTCTGTTTCATACTTACTAACACAGACTGTTGATAAGAACTGGAATGAACTGAAAAAAGTGGAGTGAATAATCAATTCATCATCTACGTATGTAGTCTTCTCTACATATTTGCATTTAAGATATCTCTTATACACATGGAATGTCCCCAATCGGACACTTTTAACCCCCCAAACGGATTTTAAACAAAACCCCAATCCAAAGAACAAGTTCTAAATAATTTATAAAATATTCCAATGCAGATCTGAATTATTTATGAAAATGTTGACTTGCTTAAGAGAGGAAAACCCACCAAACAAGAAGCAGAACCATTGAATATTTAACTCAAAATGAGACGGCATATTTTATAAAGATGGAATCATGAAGAAAATACCAGATTTGGGCTGCAAATAGGCTGGATTTATTTTTTTAAATTTCTGTAGACAGCTGTCCTTAGGCACAACTGAAAATGGCAGATCTGATCTATAAAAATCAGGATATGAACAGAGATCAAAATCTGATCCTAAGCAGCTCTGGAACCCCACAAACCAGCTCACCAAGTGGCCGCTCGTAGAAAAGGGCTGGTAATAAAGAGAAAACACAACAACTATTTTTCTTCTTCAAACCCCTGTATAGATCTGCAATTTCAGCCTTAAATGTAATTGGAAAACCATTGGAAAATCAGCTAACTCCTTTATGCACAATGGAAACCCTTGTGTAGAGAATCCTCTCAAGTAGGAGAAGGGTTTTCGTTCCTCCACTAGCTCTCTTAGAGGGTTTTCGTCCTCAAGAAATTATTTCTAAAGGTTTTCGTCCTTAGAAATATATTTTTTGTTAAGCTCAAAGGCTCAGACAAAATTTAGATTTGTGTAAAATAGATATGTATGCCTTCTACAAGCAAGTAAACTTGCTTTTATAGATGTAATGGGCCAAATAACCTCCCCTCCTTGGTTTGGTGCCAGTCCTCAATGCACAAAATTCATTGAAGGTCAATATGGCCCTTGTAGCCGGATGTAGGGCAGAGTACTCATGCCTTTGTGTATCAAACAAATCCCCCATTGATGGCTCTTCTTCTCCAATTGGATTTTTGTGCAAGAATGTGCCCTTGAAAAACTTGGGAGTGGGTTGGGTAGAAACCTTGTCACCTCCATGCGAACTTTCTTCTCCATTGGAATTATGACTCTTGCCAAAATCTAGGGCATCCTTCAACATGGTTGCCACTTGTTCGCTCATGGTGAGCAACAAATCCTTGTGGCTCTCTTTGACCAACTCTTGGAGAAATTTCACTTGCTCCGAAGTAAAACCTCCAACCTCCATTTTCGTCTCTCTCCTTTGATAATACAAGGGCTGCTTGTCTTCCTGCATACAAGCAAGCTTCACAGGTGCAGAAGATCGTGGCTCTGATACCACTATAATGTTCCCAAATAGGACATTTCAAGATTCATCAATTATTTATCAAAACCCTTGAAATCTTAATGTGGAAAATGAACGACAAGCTAGAACTTATTGTTTTTATGACAACAATGCAAACAGCCCAAAAATTCCTTGCCAAAACCCTACAAAATTTGCCTATGGGTGTAAAAATAGCCTCAAAACACCTTCAAAAATTATAAAATTAAATCTATAGCTAACCCTTGAATTATCATATCTGAAAATACTTTTATTTTTGCAAAATACTGACAATCTGATTTTTAATTGCAAAAAAACAGCCGAAACTTAAAAAATTCATAACTCCAAAAATACTCAACAATTTTTGACAAATGATAGATCAAATTGAAAATAAACTTACAAGCTTTCCAATGATACGAAAATCAGAATTTTCTGATGGGTGGAAGGCACCCAAAACAGGTTTGGAAATTTAAAAAAGTGTAGATAAAACCCTACTTGTACCTTAAATCAACAACAGCCATTCGCCCCTCTTGGAAAACCCTCAAATAAGCTTCAGAACTAATTACAACACTTCAGATCTGATTCTCCTTCAGTTTAACCTTCAACAATGACCTCACATGCAAAAAAACCCTTCAAGCAGCAACACAACAAAATTCAAAATGTAGCAATGTACTTCCCGGATGGAAATACCCAAAATAGGAAATAGCACTATTGGTCATGTATCCCAATAAATCTTAAAGCATGAAGATAAGATAAGATAATGTTATTAATGTCCAACACATATGACCACAAAAGTAGGTCAATGGGACTGAAGAGTACAAAGCAAAACAAACCCAACAAGAGGACCCAAACGGGTCACCCAAAATACAATGAGAGAAGGAGAGGAGGAGAAGGAAACAACAGAGGCCGAGAGGCCAGAAATGAAGAAGAGAGAGATGACAGTGTGGGGAGGGAATGGAAGGAGGAGCAACATCCCCAACAACATCACTTAACACCTGAGGCCAGATGGCAGTAACTCGCAATGCGCCGACGAAAAGAAGCAGAGAATGTGGAATGCCTAGGGAGCTAACAACCGAGAGAAAGGCAGTACCTCAAAGTAGGCCCGGTGGAACACTATCCATGTGGAGGTGCCATGGGACATGCCTGAGATAAGGAACCACGGGTGGAAGAAACGGAGTCACAGGACCGGACGGACCTAGGCTGAGGGTCCAAACACGTGACCAAATGCCACTTAGCACCCCTCACCGGAGAGAGCAACAGAAAGAAGGAAGTGATCAGCCTAGTGGCCATCCGTCGGGGGGGAGGACGGAGGAGCCTGTCCCGGAGCCTGATGGTCTCCTAAAGGTAAAGGGCAAGACATCTCTGATCATAGTATCTAAAGAAAGTTGTTAAGGAAGCTCACGGAACAGGCAATGGAATTGCCCACGAATCTCATAGTAAACAGGACATCTAAAAATGAAGTGTTCTTCGGTTTCGACCTCCTAGAGAGAGCAAAGCAGGCAAGTCCGCTCCGAGCGGTCTAAGTGGTGGTCAGTCTCAATATGGAGTCAATGTGAGCCCACTCGAAACTGACCCAGAGAGATACAAAGGACCTGCAACCAATGTCGGGAAACGTACATGGGTCTGAAGATGACCCCATCACGAATCTCGAGAAAGTGTGCCGCATAGAATGACATCTTCGAACGCAACTCCCCCAGGGGGTTGGTCCATGTGTGTTGGATGAACTGTCTGTAGATATCATCTCTGATTATCCTATGAAGATCATGTTGGTTGGGTAGCAGGTGGGCGGGAGCATCCAGAGAATAGTTGAAGGGTGTGAGACAATCCATATGGATGTCAATGAACTCGTAGAGGCGTGAAATGCAGGCATACCAACAGCGAGAACGTCTACTGTGATCTGAGGAAGCAATCGCCTCAGAGGAGCAGTAGGCAAGATAAGTGTACCTGTCCTTGTCAGCAGAAGAACTAGAATATCCCCAATATGGTGCAACAACAACACAAGGCTGAAGATGGTCTCCAACCAAAAAGGGCAAGCCCCAAACTCAGCGAGAATAATGTCGTGAGGAACAGATTCTTTGCACCTAATAATGCGTCTGAGCATGAGGATCTGGACGCGCTCGATAGTGGCCCAATCAGAGTCCAAAAGAGAGGGACCCCAAACTTTTAAACCATACAGAACCGTGGGCCTAACCAGGGAATCAAAGAGGGACATCTTGGAAGGAATGTCCTCAAAGTGGTGGCAAAAACATTGTCTCTCAACAAATCGCCAAAGTGGAGGCCCTCAGCGGAAGAAGCAAGGAGAACTATGTCATCAACAAAGAGAAGGATGTAAATCAGAAACCTGGTGCAGAAGGCACCCATCACCTTCCTATATGTGATCCCTGAGAAACTCCTCAAGCTCATCGATATCGATCCCAAATAAGGTAGGAGAAAGGGGGCAGCCCTGTTTGACACCAATGGTACTCCTAATGAAGTCGGACATGCCAGCAGAAGTGCGAAGGCGGCCAAGGACCTCCTCATAAAGGCACATGATGGCCGTAAGAAGAGTCTCAGAAATGCCTATATCTCTGAGCCTGTGGAAAAGGGCTTCCCGTGGAACAGAGTCAAAGGCTTTCCAAAAATCCACGAAACAACAGAAAACTCTGGAAGAGCGGTGGCGAGCCTCTTCAATGATAGCCCGAAGAGTGAGGGTATGGTCAGTAGACTGGTAAGTTGGTCGGTAGACTGGTAAGTTGGTCGGAAGCCCGCCTGTCCCTTAGCTCTACAATGATACTGATTGAGGAACTCACAAAGCTGCAAGTGAAGAACAGTAGCATAGAGCTTGGAGAATGTGTGACCCACCATGATAGTCCTGTAATTGTTGGGGTCGAAAGTGGGCCTTGACTTGTGAATGGGGTGGATGATGTGGTGGGACCAAGAGACTGGAAAACCTGTACAAACCACCTGATTGAAGAGGTCCACAAGATAACTGAGGAGCATCCGCCGACCGTACTTGAAGAATTCCGCATGGAACCCTTCCTCATCCCCTGCTTTACTGCAACTCATAGCAAGAATGGCATTCCTCACATTGGTGTGGGTGAAAATATGGCAAAGGGAGGGAGGGGAATGAACCTGGATGTGGTGTTGACCCGAGAAGTCATAAAGAGTGGAGGTGTGGGTGAACATGGAATTGGGATCAAGGTCCAAGGGTAAAGGCGAATGACGGGGAAGAATGGTGCACCAGAAATGTTTAGGAGAGTGGATAAGTGACAGACGAAGCTCGCGACGCCTATGAGAGATAAATGTGCATTTCTTATGTCGAAGGAGGTGGCGATAGGCAGACTTCAGAGAGGGGAGGGAGGGAAGGGCATGCAGGAAAGCTAAGCGGAGCTTCCGATGGAAGGCTTCGCATTCCTCGTCGTACCATTTGTTCATAGGGCATGTACCATGGCGTAGGGTGGAGTGGGTGACATGCGGGAAGGAACTCGTGGCCGCCTTAAGAATAGCGCAAGAGAGGGTATTCAACATCTGATCCGAGGTGAGTGAGGTGAAGTGGGAAAAGGGGGGGAGAAGCAGACGAAGGCAGGAGGAAAAGGTGTCGGGGTCCCATGTGTCAAATTTCCAAGTAGTACGTGAAATGCAAGCAAGACGGGACAGGGTGGGGTGCTCGGGGAGGATAGCCTGGAGAGAAAAGGAGAGGGTTGCATGGTCAGCAAGAGGGATGGAGGAGACACAAAAGTGGTGTAAGGAATCAAGTTGGGGGTAGTCATGACGTAATCAACCACACTGGTCCCACCACAAAATGGTCTGCAGGTGAAGAACCAGGATTCAAGAAAGCGAGGAATGCCATTCAGGATCAGAAGGTCATGAGATTCCCTTAAGTGAAGAAAGTGTCGGCCATAGGATGTTAGGGGCCCTGTTGTGTCCTCAGAATCACGCTGGAAACCAACCAACTCTGGATCTACCTCAACGGTGCAAAGTACATCGTCGGTCCTGTCATGCCTCGGAATCTGCATATTTTTGGTATGGGCATTGAAGTCCCCTAAGATGATGATCTCCCCAAAGCCTGAGAACTGAGATATGCTAGTATAAAGGTCAAAGAAGGGGTCTCCATCTGGGCCGTTGTGGATGGCAAATGAAGAGGAAGCTAGAGGGAAGTAGCAGACCGCAATAAAGATGTCTCTCAGGAGGGGAGAATTACGTCTGATCCGTACCCAAAGAAAGCGGGAAGACTCATACTCCGCGACAATAGAAATCCTGCCCCGAAGAGTGTCTCTGACTAAACAAGCAACCCCGTCAGACCCTCTGACGCCGCCAGAACTCTGAGTCTCCTGTCTGCAAACGGAAAGCCAATAGTAACCATTGATGTTCAGGAGAGGGCGAACCGGGCTAGCATGTGTCTCTATAACAAAGAGAAGGTCCGAGAGACCTAAAGCATCATGCAGGAGCCCAAGAGAAGACCAAAAGGACCCATTTCCATTCCAACATGCGATGGAGAGGCCCTACTTCCGAGCCTTCTCCCATCGGAACCATCATCTGGAACTAGAGCTGTGTCCGGGAGCCCAACCAGGGGGAAGGAATCCCGAACCATTGGCCTGAGGTTACGAATCACCGCCCATTTCCCTTCTTTTCTGGCTGCCATGACGATTTCCTGATATTTCTTGAGTTCGGCAACTTGTTTTATAGTAAGATCTTCGTCAAGAACGACCTTATTGGGTAGAGAGAAAAGTTTCTGCTTGGCTCTGAGAGCCCTAAGGCGGTCATTAGCTGACTTGAAACGGATAAAGAGAGTAGATGCCATACCAATCCAAGCTCTATCTAACTGAACCTCGGGCAGCTCCAAGTTATCCATGAGGAACTTTGAAGCAATGGCTAGGGGGTCGGAAGAGGGAGGTGTGGGCAATCCTCTGACCTTAAGGTGCAACTCCCTGGAACGTCGGACTCTCTCTTCCACCAGTTTGGCTTGAACCACTGCTTCAACTGTTGTTAGAGGAGGATTTGTATCTTTACCCCTGACCACTTGGGCCCAAGAATTGGTTTGTTTCTGAAGATTTTCCTGTTGGGTTCCAAATTCCTCTTGCTTCTGTTTTAAATCTGAAGATACAAAAGATAATTCCCAAGCAAGCCTTAATTAAAAACCCTTATGTTGCTTTTATATCTCCCCTAAGAAAGGCGATCCACCTTTGGGGAGAAAACTTTATTTAAAAATCACTTAAACACCCTTTTGATCTCTTCTCTTTTCCCTCTTGCTGATCTTATTTGTTGTTCACTCTATTATTAAATTAATTGCCAAAGTTTAGATTTAGTAATAATAATTACTTTAAGGGAGTTTTTATGGTGGAGCTTTAGCTACACTCCAACCCTAACCCTACTTCAGCTCCGTACTCAGGCGACACGGATTCTCCTAGCGGCGGCACCGGTTCCAAATCTGGCTCCAGGGTGGGCGGCAACTCTTTTCGCGGCTCGGCTAGGCAATGCCCGGAAAACCCTAATCGAACCTCTACTCGCAGCGATTCTTATTGTTGGCTTCGGTGGCTGTCTCTTCCGAGAATGCTTTCAAGCCTGGATCAGCCATGGTGGGAGGTGGCAGGGGAGGCACTCTACTGGCACACAGAGGTAGGGTAGATGATGTTTCTGGCCACAGTGATGTTGGAAAAGTTCCTACTGTCACAATTGTTGGTTTTGGCAGTAGTCTCTGCAATGTTAGGATCACAAGGGAGAATGAATTGTTGGGAGGCAGCAAACATACACAGATCTTGGTACGTTCTTTGAGTGAATCCACCCTCTACATACAGCTCCCACGCCTAGCTCTGGGTAGGAACCTTAAAACTATTCTTTCCCATACCCATAGATTGTGTTGCATGGTTGACTTAATGAACCTAGTTTTTGCTGGCAGAGCTCTGACTGATGAATCTTTGCTCATCTCTTATGGGATTGATAAAGATTCAATGATTTCAATGACCATTCATCTACTGGGTGGAGCCAAGACAAGACATCCTGCACCTTTTCAAAAATACTACTTCTGCTTCAGTTGTTCCAGCTCCTCCTCCCCCTACCTACCTTGTGGAGCAAGCACTTGATTCCCCTTCTCTAGAGATATTCAAAGATGATGCTCTTGCCTTCAAGCAATAACTAAAAAACAAGGTCCTCATTTGCAAGTTTAATGGTTTCTGGCCGACGACTAATGCTCTGATCCAGTGGATTCAATCCTCGTGGATGGAAAATTGTGAGTGCTTCTTTTATGCAAGGGGCTTCTTTGTAGTATATTTTTTCGATCCAGCAGACTATCAAAGAGTTATTGGTGAGGACCTTGGTTTTGGGGCACGGCGGGTTTGTTCACAACCCCATGGTTTCCACAATTCGATCCGAACTCCTCCATTTCACGTGTTCCCATTTGGGTCAGATAACCAAACCTTCCTCTCCATTTTTTCCTGAACTTGGAAGATATCGGCAATTGTCTAGGAAGGTTCATCAAACAGGATCACAAGAGGTTACGCGGTGGGATGTTTACTTTTGTTAGGATTTGTGTCGAAGTGGATCTTAGTAAAGGGTTGCCAAATAAAATGACTCTCAAGATGGGAGATGCGACTCACATCCAAACCCTTGACTATGAAAACACGGCTTTCCGATGTAGGAATTGCAAGACTCCGGGTCACCTTCAGGGTTCCTACCCTCAGAAGAAAGTCCAAGCTCCAAAGAAGAAAAGATCCATTCCCAAATGATGGAGCCCTCTAAATTTTGATGACGACTCTGAATCGGACTTAGAAGTTCAAGAATTTGAAGTTACTACCCCATCGACCGATGCTCCAACAACTACCGTTGCACTAACTGTTGCTGCTGAACGCACTGAGGTGGGACAGACCTTGTCTCATCCCCCCTCTTTGGAGAAACCTACTTCAGGAATCAAGAGGCCTCATGAATCCGATCACTCTGATTCGGATAAGGAGGGTCCCCTTTCTCCAAACAAGGAGTTACAGAATGCCGCTCCTATGATTTTATCGGTTTCCAATCCTCTTTGCTCACAGGAACATTCTCCTGGAAATTGACAGTTAGTGCGTTCGAAGAAGGGGAAAAAGGATAAGCGCTGATCTTTGTTTCTTTTAATTTCTACTTCACTTGGGGTTGCCTCCTTGGATGCTTCCTCCTCTTTGTCTTGCAATTTGTTGGGCTGCTTCTCCCCTCTTTCCCTATTTTTGTTCCTCCTTGCTGCATCTGGGTTGCAGCTTCTCTTTCTTTGTGATTGTATTCTGACTGCTGCTTCTAGTGTCAGCTATAGCTTCTCTTTGCTCTAGCTGATGGCTCTTTCTTTCTTCTTTTGTATGGTTGGGACCTTTTGGGTCTTTTGATTCTCTTGCCTTTGGACTTCTTTACTGTACTGCTTCATGGTTATATTTAGCCTATTGGGCTTCTTGTAGAAGGATGCGGGTCCTTTCAAAACCCCCAACCATTTACCAATTTCCAAAAATAATAATTACTTTAAGGCAAATAATCTAATAATTTAAGCATTTCCCTCTTTATTATAATAACTAATATAATTACCCTCTAATTTCAAATGATGAAAATCACTCTCAAGATAATTAATATTAGCTATTATTTTTATTTGAAATAGGGACATTACAAATCTGCAGTACCAAATAAGCTATAAGAGGTCCCTGTTAGACCTTGTACGGAACTAAGATTATGTCATTGCTGGAGGGTGCTTATTTGTGGTTTTATTTGCCAATACATGTCCTTAGGTGGTTCCTTTGGCCCATCTACCGGTTTCTTGGTCTTTCTATGGGGATTTTTGGCCATAAAATAAATTCATTTTTTCAAACTTCGTTGTCTTGCCATTTCTAACACTAATTGATTCATATGTGTGCCATTTTGATATTTTTCCTTTTTGGAGGTATAACAATAAATATTCCTTGATAGAAATCAATCTCTCTCTATTATGCCTTAAATGTTTCATGCAGGAAAGTATGTTTTGCACTCAAAAAGGTGTTTCTTAAGATTTAGCCCTCCTACAGAGAAGCAATCTACAGTACCAAATGAGATAGAAGAGGTCTAGGTCAAACCTTTTTCTGATCTAGTATTATGTCATTGTCGAGAGGTGCTTATCTATGCTTTCATTTGCCAATAGATATCCTTAGGTGGTTCATTTGGCCCTTCTACTGGGTTCTTGGTCTTTCTATGGGAATTTTCAACCCATAATATGGCTTCATTTTTCCCAATTTGGTTGTCGTCATTTCTAACACTATTGAGCCGTATGTGCACCATCTTGCTATTGGTCCTGTTTGGAGGTATACTAATAAATATCCCTCATAAAAATCAATTTTACCATGATGGCTGATGTTTCCTGCAGCAAAGAATGCTTTGCACTTAAAAGGTGTTTTCTAAGATGTAGTCCTCCTAAAGAGAAGCAATCAAATTTAGGAAGGGGGCATGTGAATTTATGAAACTGATTTGGCATTTCTATCACTTGGATTTGTTTGTAAACTATGAAAAGGCCCCGGGAGCGAATTGGCTGCATCTAGAGAAGACACACCTGCAAAAAATACTGTGGCATCTAAAGGAACCACAGCTATAGATGCTTGATTTTGAAATGAAGTTGATTTGAATTTTGGATAATTTTAGAGGCTCAAATGATAATTCTATTTGATTTCTAAATTACATAGAGTCGTCTCAACATGGGGCAGTTAGACCACTGTGGACTCATAACTACACTCCTACAGCAATCTTCTACCATCTGCTCTGCAGCTAAAATCCTACCTAAGCTGCTAAAACTCTAATAAAACCGTCGAAACTGTCCAGATGCCCCATACATAGAGCTATTACATCAAGAATGGATTTATAACTCGTAAACGTCTGTTTTAGTCAATAAATTGAAGTGGCTTTTTTCGGGCCTGCTCTCGGAAGCCCGAGAATCGAATATTTTATTGATCCATTTCAGCTTAGAAAAATGATTAGTCGTAATCAAATGGACTAATCATATTTATAACTTTATTGAACATTCTTATAAATTGCACACCTGTATATCTCTATGTACTTCCTCTACGAGCTTCCTTGTACACCTTTCTTTTAGAAGTTCCCTTCTTCTAAAATGTTTCCTTGAATATCCTTTGTACTCTTTGTATATACATAATAACCAGTGAGTGTACTGCATCTACGGTTGTGTTAATCTCATTGTATAAATTTACTGGCTTTCTAACACTTCTTTGTAACTGCATATCATTGTTGCAATTCTTCTTATATCAGAAAATGGAACTAATGCTGTAAGTGATAGGATGGAATTGATAGGGTCAAGTGCTGGATAGCAGTGTCTGGAGAGACGTGATGCAATGTAGCATGAATTCTTAACCATGAAATGGATACCTTGTCACTAATATGCATCTGTGTGTATATGAACGCAAAATCTTTCACATATCAAGATGAGTGATTGAATATGACTACCAGGCTAGTACCAGTATTGCCTTGTGTTATGATAACAAAAGCTAGATATGGAAAGGAATGGAACCCGCCGCATGGGTTGAAACAGACCCAAGGTTATGAAATAGATGTGAGAGATATTATGAAACAATTCTTTAGTAGTCATAGGTGATCCATTTCATTCTCATTTTGTAGTAGAAAAAAATGAAATGGGTACCTTGAAACTAATGTGTGTGTGTACATGCGCATGTGCTTGTGCCTGTGTGTGTGATTTTCCACAGATCAAGATGGGTGATTGAGCATGCCTACCAGCATTGCCTTGTGTCAAGATAACCAAATCCGGCCATAGAAAGGAATGGAGCCCATTGCATGGATTGAAACAGACCCAAGGTTATAAAATAAATTTGAGAGGTATTATGCAACGATTTTTTTGATGATCAGAGGTTGATCCATTTCATTTTCATTTCGTAGTTGAAACCCCACCTAGATTGTATCATCCATGGATCGGGAATCAGGATGATAAACAATCCGCTGGCACAGGCTCCAAGGTACAAAGGTTAAATTTTGAACCTACTTTCATAAAGGTATGTGTGGTGTCTAGTTACTGGCATCGGAGCTAAAGACATTTGTATAGTTACATGGTGCTAATAATTGGGAGTAAATACTCAGTGGAAGGTTCTTCTGACCATACAGAATGTTCCTACGATTATTTCTCTTTGTACAGTCATTACTGGGCAATAACTTAATACTCCACATGCCTGAAATGTTTTCCAAGCCATGCATTTTGATTCTTTAACAACTGCTATGATGACTTCTTGTGTGTCTTTCTATGTTCAAGTATCAAAAACCCACCTCTCAAATGAATCATAAAAACAAGTTGATAGTCTAGCTATATGATCCACAAGAACAATGAGAAATTACTCACAGCAAACCTGTTAAAAATAACTCACATTATAGTCCTACAAGGTGATATAAGGCAATTCTGACTACTTACTCCATGTTCCTGTTGTCTAATCTGCTTCAATAACCCTGTCGAATTGGAGAACACCATCTGTATCTTGGTTGAATCCAGAATTATATCCCCATTGAAATCTTGTGGCTTCATTGGCATGGTCCCTGAAAATGCTTTCTCACATTAAAGATTAAACATCTATGGTGTGTGGTGAAGGAAAATTTCCATATTTTAATTTGCAAAGAACAAATGACAAATTAATTTCAGAAGCAATGAAGCATTAAAAAATACTAGAAGGTTATCATTAAAAACGTTGATTCATTTCTTACAGGATGCTTCATTTTGTGTAGCTTTCAAGAAATAGACAACATAACCGAGAGAGGGAACTGAAACTTCAAAATACAGATTGAATAATGGTTCAGATTGAACTGAGGCTTCTTGAAATGCTGCTGCATAATAATCGCGGACTTTTCTTGATGCAGAATCAATTGGGACAAATTGTGCTTGTATTTTCTTTCCATCTGAATCCAGAACTTCCATTGCAGAACTCGACACCTGCTCCACCAAGTAGCAAGTAAATTATGTCTTTCTAACCTCACAAATTCCAACCTTCTCTTGAAAACCGTGCTCCAACAAGTAGAAATCAAATTACATCTTTCTTATGCAATAAGTCACAACTGGCTATTACTAAACAGAGATAAATTCCTATGTGAAGTTTACTACAAGAAATGAAAACACCATAGCATTTGCAAATCTCTAAAGACTCGGGTCGATTGAAAGCTTAAGCCTTATTTCAGAACAATGTAAGCTACCCTCCTAGGTAAAAGCTTTCTACTTAGATGTAAGCTCCAGCAAGAGTCTAAACATTTCTTGTGTGATTGGGATACAACCACAGACCACAATATAATTTAAGAGCCTTACTGTTTCTATACTGTTTTCAATGCAGAAGTCTAATTATAAAATTCTTATGCAAGTGTTGATATAGTATGTGCATAAAAGATGTCAAATACTCCACCTATGAAGTATAGCCGGTCACGAAATTTAGATTGCATTCCTAAATGCAATGAATTGATTAAAAAGTTTATATCATCAGTCCTTAACTAAGCATCATAATCAAAATCTAATCTAACCTTAAGCATTAGTTCAACTTGAAGTCTACATTTACAAAGTTCTAATTCAAAAGTAAAACATAGCTAGACTTTTCAGAGAGCATGTTGCGCTCTTTCTTTTTTAGCCAAGTGGCCAAATAAAATCACGAGATTTGGGAATCTCCAAGGACCTGACCAACATATCATCTAGCTTTGGTGCATGCGCCAACATACTCCATGGAAGTTACAAGCAGTACTGGTCGAGGAGGATTTGGGACTTCCAATAGTTTGCAACAGCTCGGCATTGTTCCACGTCATGGTTTGACTTCACCAATGGACTCGGTATCAAACCATGCACCTGTGTACATGCCGCCGGGACCTAACTCCCTGACATCTAAGACCTTCAATCTGCTCATGGCACCAAAGAGTTGCTCCGCATCATGATATGACTTCATCAGTGGATTCAGCATCATACAGCGCACACGTGTGTCTTCTGCGAGATCCTAACTCCTCTCTACGGCAATGCCCAGTCCCACAGCTCTGCAATGGCAGTACTGTACAGCGCAGTTCTGTACAAAACCAGCAAGAACATTATAATTAGTTATGAAGTGGTTGTAACTGTCTAACCAACGCTTCATCTTCCTTGATTGTATGTTAAGGCATTTATCCATTCTTGTATGATAAGTTAGAGGATCCGAGGCTGAGGATTACATAGATATCCAACCACAAGACATTGCATTGTTAGAAATAGTTTGTTGGTACTCACATTATTAATGTGTGAGTAAAATGTATTTTCTTAGAACATATTTGTGAGTGTTTCGTGTTAAGCTCTACCAAAAACATCATTTGGTACCAAAGCAGGAGATAATCTTGAGTATGGTCTATTAAATTGTGGAGGGCTAGACCTGTTTTATTGCCCCAAACAGTGGCAAGCTGTAATTGAACGAATAGGTTAAAATCTATGAGTCTAAGTTTAGAAGTTTTATTTTGTTTATTGGAGGAGATATAGAAGCGTCCAGTCATGCACACCATCCAAATCAGTCTGATGTGCCTGAGTTGGCAGATCTATCTACAACGAATTACATTTGAATAAAAGTGTAATGATAATTAATTGCGGTTGAGTCAAATATTATCTATCTGGAATTTCGCACAATAAAACAGACCTGATCCATTGTGTCTTCTAAACATCCCATGCGCTGTGATTTGTCATACAAAAATTGCCGTATACATATAATCAGACTCATATTGGAACATGATGTTCTTGTGCATAGGCGTGTTCTTTTGTGCAGCAGCAAGGGCATTATTACTCTGTGCATGTGTTGGCACTGTACTTTGCTCAAGAGGCACTAAGATTTGAGACACCAAGCCTGTGCGTATTACGGTTTTCTCCATGTATAGATTTCAACATCTGATCTGCAGATCTAAACACACCTTTTTATCTCCAGTCAGACCCATCCATGTGCCCATCAAGTGGGTAATTTGTGCTTCTCTCTTGCCCATCCACAGGTGATCCACACTTCATCTCAATATATGCCTCAATCCATTTTACAATACTTCCTTGCGTCCTTGGATCGCTATGAATCCACGTGAAAAACTCTCATCCAATTCAATCTCAACACCAAGACATGCCTTAATAGCAAAAAAGATATAAGGTGATATTGTTATTGTTTTGGACTAGTTTAGTATTTTAATTTTGTTTAGGGTGTCATGTCGTTTTAGGTAGCCTATAGTTAAAATCTTTTATTGTCATTTTTTAATCTTGGCTATGTTTATTATCCTGCCAAAGGCAAATTACATAGCAATAACAATCCGCCACTTTTTCCCCCAGCCAATCAGATTTCATTTGCATGGTTCGGACTATAGTATTATTTAATACATTTATTTTTTTATTTTCAAAAATTCAATTTTTCTAAATGGTAATTGGTCGAAGGCTAATTTCCTAACCATGCGAGCCCAATTTTCAATTAGTTTTAAGAAGAAAAAAACTTGACCAATAGGAACGCAAAATTTTATTTTGGGTTATGTCGGACTATAGTTTAAATATTTTGAAATAAATGCTAACGTTAGCAAACTCATTGCAACTGTATTTGGCTTGTGTGCTGTTCTTCCTGGAATTTACTGTGTGTCATATTGGCATTTAATGCATACCAGGCAAGGACCTGGTCATAATAGTAATTCCGGTACATTTCCAGGCATTTTCTTGGTTATTGCAGCACTAAACCTTTGATTTACAATGTCAATAGAGCAAATCAGCAGAGGGGTGGTGGTTCTTCTCGACAATGGCAGAGACAATTCAAAGAAGTTTTTGTCATGTGGTTTGAAAGTGGGGTTGGCTCAAATGCTCTGTGGCGGCATAATTGTCAAAGCTATATGGTGTCGAACAGGTACGAATTGCAGAAGGGTCCACCAGTTCAAGAAATCAGTGACTATTCCAGTCATTTGAGGCTCACAAATCAGGTATTTTGTGAGGCGCAGATTCTGGAGGCTGTGAGCATGGATTTTGATGGATGAGAGCGAGGTTTTGTGCCCAGCAGACAACGGGAATTTTATCAATAAGCAAAATCTCAGGTGCCCTTTGTTTGTGGGTGTAAGGACTTGGGTGGAGCACTAAGGAGGGTTGCAGAGGGCGCGGCGGTGGTTAGAACTGAGGGGACTCGAACCACAATTGGTGGAACCATTTGGGTGAGTGAAGCTGACGAAGTAGCTCCGGAGGCTACCGGTTTTGGTCTTCACTGCTAGCGGGATTGCTACTGCAGCCAATGCGGCCATGATGCTGCAGATCGGTCAAGGTGGTATTTATGTTGATTCCTCTGTTTTGGAGTCTCGACTCCCGCGTCTAGCGTTTGAGATTTAGTGAAGGGTTTTGTCATTTATAACATTAGTCTTCTCCAAAACAAGCTGCAGGATGCAAAATCAAAGCAACGTATGTACGGGTGTAGTGTCCCAAGTGTCAGACTTGCAGTGCCCATTCATTTCCTGTTCAAATGTCACTTTCACATGTGTACGGAGCATTGGGTGAATGGCAGGCCGGGAATGCATTCATTGAATTCATTGCATTTCAGAGAAACGGCGGTGATTTTGTGGGATTCATGTCTGCACTGCAAGGATGATAAGCTCAACTTCACAAGCTCCTATGGACACGAAAGCTTTCAGCGGCATGAGGGACAATAATATGGTGCCAAATGCTGTGAACTTCTAGGCCTGGTAAATGGCCTCATTTTGATTTTCTTTTCAAACTGAAATCTGTTTCGAAATACGCTCTGAATCAACCTAGTTGTTTTAAGTTTAAGTTCTTCAATTCAGTGTGGGATTTGCTTCAGAGTGTTCAAAACTGGATTCAAATATTGCTTTACGTTTTCTCAAGTTTTACATAGATTGTGCATTGCATATTACAGATTTCTTGGGTTTCTTTTTCTGTGGTGTTTTGTTTTGCTAGTAGGAATGGATGTTTCGATGAACCACTAAGATCTTAGCATGTAGCAGGTAAAACAACCCAGATCAGTTTGGCCTACTTCAATGGTAAGCATTTCCGAACTATGCCACTGGGGGACAAGACTGCATGGTTAGTGTTTCTGAAACTCTTAAAACATACTAATCATTCAGTCCTGTCTCTGTTTTTCTAGCATCATCCAATGAATTGATATGTTGGGAGACTCAACCTATTCTTTTATGTGCAGTACTCCAAATCGCAAGAAAAAAGGGAGTCCATTGCCAGCTTCAGTAGCTTCAGTACTACTTCGACTATCCAAAATGCATGATAATGTAAGCTAATACTGTCCCCTGACCAGTTAGGCACTTAATTTTTCCCCCTATGAAAGGACAGAAATGAATTGGTTTTACATATAAAAGCTTTCATTTATGCACATTTCATAGGTTGCAAAGGGGTATTCGACGACAATTTTGTTCAATGGAAAGCTTAACTCTAATTTGTATGTAATTTGGCACAAAATATCCATGCCTTCTGCTGTCTACTTAAATGCATAATCTACAGTATAGTACCCAAAATAGCAGCTGGCTGACTTAACTTTTTGCTGGTTCAATCTTGTCTCCCGTCTCCTCAACAAGTTTCAACATTGTCCCAATCTTGTCCCCCGTCTCCTCAACAGGTTTCAACATTGTCCCAATCTTCGTCTTATTCTATCCAGGGCAAAAAGTGAACACCACCACCAATTGAAGAGTTTCCTTTTGTTTCCCATGCACAAACTGAAATGTGCACTCTTCCATGCAGGCAATTAAATAGGCAGCTGAGAAATGGAAGTTAATAACAAGAGGTATGTTTAAACTTATTGTAAGTGGTTCCTTGTCTTGTTTTGGTGAATTCCCAATACTCTCGTGCTATAAGTAAATAGATCTAAGATACCGATACGCAGAGAGGACGGGGGGGCTGGAGCAGGTAAGGAACGTACCCGGAGCGGATACGGGGGTGGGTGGGGCTGGGGAGCGGGCAGGGTACGTTGTGTACCCTACGGATACGGCATGGTACGGCTGCAGCCGTATCCGCACTACCCTGCCCGCTCCCCAGCCGTATCCACCCCCTTATACGACTTTTTTTTTAACATGTTTCTAAAGCCTTTTAATATTAAAAAATATAATATTCTTCTAATTTAAACCCTAAAAGCTAACTCTAAACAATAAAACAAAAGAAAAACATAAAGCAAAAAAACTTACCTCTCCTTCCTCATTTCATCTTTGGCTCTCTAAAATTGCATTGTGCTTGTCTAGGGTTTGATACTTCAACAAAAAGCATTGCAAGTATTTTCCTAAGCTTGTAGGAGTGTGAGGAGCTGCAAAGGAGGAGGATTTGTGGTTTATTAAGTGAAGGTAAGGTTTTATTTAATTTCTAAGTTTGTTTCTTTTCTTTTTTTGTTATACAGGTCGGCCTTTTTTAATTAAGCATTAGCGGCAAAAAGAAGGATATAAAAGGAGATTAGAGACACCATTTGTGACTAGTCTTGGCACATTTTATTCTACTTGGGCATAGAGAGCTAGTTGCTCTTGTTCATCCACTTGAGGACGAAAACTCTCTTGTGAGGCCTCAGTGAAGGACAAAAACCCTTCATGTGGCTTAGGTGAAGGACGAAAACCCTTCATCATTGTTGAGTCTTGAAGAGAAGAGCTGATTTGAAGATCTGTTTGTAATTTCTAGCTGATATTTGAATTATTTAGGGTAGAGCGACCTACCTGGTAGGGTTTGGAGACATTGGTGAGGAATTTGACAAATCTGGTTTCACAATCTTATTTGTAATATTTTTAAAGGCCGGAATCCGAAGTTGTATGAATTTAGAGGGTTTCTAGACCCATTTTTCATATTTATCTTGTGGCTGCAATTTCCAGTGCATATTTAATTTTCAGCAGTGTATTCTCGAGTGTTTCTTTGTTATTTTGGCTTCTAAAATTCCATACAATATATATATATAATAGTGGTGATTTGATTGGTGGTGTTTTATGGTGATTTTGGCATCTTTTGGTACAAGTACAAGTCGCTGATTTTATTCTTCAGTTTGCTGCAATTTTATTTCCAAATTTGCATATAGAATATTTGATTAAAACCCTCAAAAGGGTTATCAGAGTGGTATCAGAGCTCGGATTCTCAAAAGCCCTAGGGTTTCAATGGATAAATTAATTGCCGGCCAAGACAAACTTGCAGAGACCATAGATTTTCTTGCCATGTCTCTCCAAAGGATGATTGAACCTAGATTTCAAAGTGATAAAGGAAGCTCGAGTGGAGCTAATAATACCAAGCGACCTATGGGAACAGCCCAAGGATCAAGTTGGAAGCCCACTTTCATCCTTAGAAAGGAAGCCATACCTGGAGAAGAGCCAAGACCCACAGGAAGAAGAAATATTGCAACGAGCTATGAGGAGTATATGGCTTTGTCTAGAGAGATCCATGATGCTATTTCCCTTGCCGAGTTCATGGGTTTGGATAGAGGAAGATTTAGGCCTAAACCTAGGCATGCCATGCCACAAAGAGAGAGAGGTGAAGGGCATACAAGTTGCAATGGTGGAGGAAGAAGAAGAACTCCAAGAACAAGAACAAGGGAAGACCGATATTTAGCATGAAGGTAAAGATTCCTTGAAAATAAATGATGTTTTTGTGGTTTATAATGATTGCATGTGGCGGCAAGTCGATGAAAGACAATCAGATATACAAGAGCTTCTTGAGGCTAAGAATCAAGATGTTCCGGTTGAGAGGCATGCTCTTCAAAAGGAGGTCTCACCAAATACTTATGAGGGTTTTCAACTTGTTGGAAATTTCAGAACAGCAGTCAATATAGGGCCATTTAAAGGTGTACATGACTCCGGTACGAACACTGAAGATGTCCCATACAAGTCTCAGCAAAATAGTGTTGAACACAAAGCGAGAAGAGCTTTATTTATTGAATCTGATGTAAAAAAGAAGCTTGATTCCAACTCAGAAATTCTGAGTCACAAGATTGGAAAAATCGAGGATGTTTCAATCACTACTCATCTGGCATGGGAAGAGAGAGGCATGTGGGGAACAACTTGAGATATGATGACATTTTATCTTCTTTTATATCGGTGTCATATTCAAATCATTATGGGATAATTGTTAAGGATCACATGTCATGTTTGAATGATGATGTTGAGACAAAGAGAGATGAACATTTTAAGATCGGCTTAAGTCTTTCAAATTCATTGCTTAAGACATGTCAATTTATGGGTCAACATGAGAGATATGCTAGAGAAATGGATATGGTTTGTAACATAAGTATAAAGAACATTATTTTTAGATCTCATTTCATCATATTTGCTAATTGGCACAAGAAGGCAGCCATAATGAAGGATAATTTTCAGAATTTCAAGGCATTATGGGTCACCATTGAAGTACTTTCAGCTATGGTCACTTCAATTCGGAATGATATGCATACTTTCAGGCATAGATTGAGCAATTCGAGGAGGTTGGGTGCAGGCATTGATGTGCAGCCTGGAAATCAAGTTTTCGTGTTCCAAACACTCCATTTGGGGCAACCAAAAGATTTTCTACAACAAGGTAATCTTTCCGTTTCATCAATTTTGAGACACTTGCTTGTTCTTCCTCATTTGTGTGTTAAAGCTGATTATCATGGGAGAATAAAAAATAGTATGGTGTGCATTTCAGAGTATCATGGGACAGCCCATTTGCAAGGCATAGAAGTGCCACAATTTGGGTTCCAACGAATCATTAGAGGAGTTTGGGAAAATGTTCCGCTTTGCATTAAGGGTGGAATAAGCATGTTCAAGGCAGCCATTAGAGATGATAATTTTCAGATTTTCAAAACCTTTCTAATCACCCTTGATGAATGTCCAATTGTTGTCACCTCATTGGATGATAGGATGCACATTTTCAGTCATGAGTTGGGCGAATTCTGGGGATTATGTACAGCGGTAAGCATGCAGCCCGGAATACTTATTTTTGGTATTCCAAGCATTTACTTTGGGGGGTGATACAGGAATGCAAGAATGTTGTGTTAAGATTTAACATGTTTGCTGATTTCAATCGTGAGCTTGTTGATCTTCATTTTCCAACCCATGTAAGACAGTTTTTTAGCATTCCACAAATTTGGTTTTTCCTATGACATTTCAGTTTGGTAGTTGTTATGTTATGCCTATAGGGCTGAGTTTGCAAAAATCAGATTTGGGACTGCCATTTCCGGTCATGAACAGCAGTATGTTTTCATTTTTTGAGAGTATTCTATCATGGAAACATGAGGAAAGAAGATTTCTGTTGGAAGGAGGAAAGAAATCAAAATGCATGCACACAGCAGTGATTGGGACAGCCTGGATGAATCTTCAAATACTCGTCACTTGAGAAGAAAATTAGATGATTGCAAGCATCGAAAGAGTGCTTGTCACCATATTCATAAGGCATGAAGAAGCAATGATGGAAGAAACTTTTGTTTTCATTGATGAGTTTATTCCATAAGCAGATAAAGGTGTTGAACAAGAAGAGCCGCTGAGTTTATTTCTCACCCAATTACATGAGAGAGCTTATAGGGTTTCAGTTGTAGATGGTGAGTTTGCGGTACTTGTTTGGGTACCTAATGCTTCTACATCTATCATATTAATAAAGCTCGCCTGGATTTCTCATACTTGGATCATTTTTTATGCTGCTAATCACAATAATTTCAGTCACCAACAATGGTGTCCATGTGCAATTTAAGAAGGTTTCCTTGCATGACAAGGATAGTAATGAAGCTCCACTAGTGAGGACACTCTCCCAAGCCACCCTATTGCTAAATTGGATGGAATCTTAGGTGACTTACTATTGTTTTGATTTATTTTCTGCCTACAGGCAAGCAATGTTGAATTATGTTCTTGTGATCCGGATAGAAGGCTCCATTGAGGGAGAACATGTGGGTGTGGGTGATGGAATGAGTAGACTCCAAGCATTTGATTTTGACAATGAGTATGTGAAAGGGGATCAAAATGTGGGGGCGGATGCTTTGACAAGGATGCCACCTTCACCATTGGAGGATGAAGACCTTCAAAGAAAAGAAGAAGAAAAACTTGGGGCAGCGGATGTAATGAGTTTGTAATTGCGTGGGGACAACCAATTTTGGGGATGGAGGACTGTAATATCCCTTTTTCCCACCTACGAGCTAGAAATTGGTCTTCTTGCCATTCCTTCTCCACGGCAAAGAAGCTAAAATGAAGGAGAAGACCCTTGAGCATCTTATAATATATTTTATCTAATATTTTTATGTTTTCTTTAGTGTTTCCTTGCATTATACAGGACAGTCTTTTCTAATTAAGCATTGGCGCCAAAAAGAAGGATATAAAAGGAGATTTGACACACCATTTGCGACTAGTCTTGATGCATTTTATTCTACTTGGGAATAGAGAGCTAGTTGCTCTTGTTCATCTACTTGAGGACGAAAACCCTCTTGTAGGGCCTCGTTGAAGGACGAAAACCCTTCATGCAGCTTAGGTGAAGGACGAAAACCCTTCATCATTGTTGAGTCTTGAAGAGAAGAGCTAATTTGAAGATCTATTTGTAATTTTCAGCTAATATTTGAATTATTTAGGGTAGAGCGACCTACCTAGGGTAGGGTTTGGAGACATTGGTGAAGAATTTGACAAATTTGGTTTCACAATCTAATTTGTAATATTTTTAAAGGCCGGAATCCCATGTGGTATGAATTTAGAGAGTTTCTAGACCCATATCTCAGATTTATCTTGTGGCTGCAATTTCTAGTGCATATTTAATTTTCAGCAGAGTATTCTTCAGTGTTTTTTTGTTATTTTGGCTTCTAAAATTCCATAAAATATATATAAAATAGTTGTGAATTGATCGGTGGTGTTTTATGGTGATTTTGGCAATTTTTGGTACAAGTACAAGTCTGCTGCAATTTTATTCTTCAGTCTGCTGCAATTTTATTTTCAGATCTGCATATAGAATATTTGATTAAAACCCTCAAAATATGCTACGAGTCTTCTAACTTATTCCATTCGAAAAAGGGGGCATGACACTTGCCACAAAACTGAATGTTCAAGAATTTGAGCAAAACCTCATCATGAAATAAAGGTCAAGATTGAGACCATACATTCAATCTAACAAGGACTTCTTGCGGATATCTTCTTTGGAGGAAGCATATAGATTTTCTTGCGAATTCAAAGCAAAAGCCAAGCTGAAGTCTAAGCTAATAGAATCCAAGTTTCAAGACAAATCACAATCAAAGAACTCCAAGCCTAGAAGGAAGCAAAATCCTAACCAAGGGAATGGCCCTTCGCGCCAACCCTAGAGAAGGAAACACTCTCAAAAGATAAGAATAAACAATCCAAGAGTAGTAAGTGGTGCACAATCCATAAATCTAGCACACTCCACAACTGAGTGTCGCACCAATAAGACTCTACTTACGTAGCTTGAGGCAGCCAGCACTTGTTCCACAACACTGAAAAGGGTAAACGAGTCATGGCCTCTAAGCCCAACATGATGATTGGCACCGCAAACATCGCCTCTTCATCAAATCCGGATTTTGATAAAGCAAAGCATTTGTTCCATTCTCAAATGTACCTAGATGAACACGAAGTGCATTTCAGAATTGACAAGCAAAGTCAAAAGAACCTGATTTCTCTTAAAACAATTCACAAATTGAACTTGCTACTGATGCCTCACACACAACCATAATCAAATGGATGGTTCAGCTCATGTTCAGATTCTAAGAAACACGTTTCTCAACAATGTTATCTAGTGTACAAAATCAAGCCTTTTCAAGATGCAATCATTTGTGATGTTGCGGCATTAGAGGTATGCATTGTTTTACTTTGTCAACCACATCTTTACCATCAACATGGAATCTATGAAGTGAATCCTAGGAATGTTGTCATAGAAGTTGGTGATATGAAATACCGCATACCAGAAGTAGTTCCTAAGTTCTCACTCAGTAGCACCAAGCAATGCAAGAAGCTTGTCAACTCTAGCATAAAGTTTTTGCTCCTAATGGTCAAATCTGAATAGAAAGACATCCTCATGTGAAATATCCCCTTCCCAATCACAGACCCTTAGCCTATTATGTCTTCTCGACGGCTAAGGAGAATTAAAAAGGGAGACTTAAGTTTTATTACTTTATTATAAAGCTGTGATGCCAGAAAACGCCTAGGAGGGTGGCGTTTCACCCCAGAAACGTTTTGGAAACGGAAACATGGGGGAAAACGATGGGGAAACGTGGCAGACGTTTCCGGAATTGTCTGTGACATTTCCAGAAACGTCACAGGCGTTTCCGGAAACGTCACAGGCGTTTCCGGAAACGTCTGCCACGTTTCCCCACCGTTTCCCCCCACGTTTCCAATGTTTTTTTAAATTTGAAAGCATCAAAAAAAAATTAAAAATAAAAAATAACTGCATTTAATGAACCTAAACCTAATCTACCTACCTAGACTTGCTAAAAACACTTCCTAAAAACTATATAATGACATCTTGAGTCCATTCTAAATCACTCTCATTTTTCTCTTCCTAAATTTAGTTTTCGTCGAGATGATTATGAGGAAAATCTGGATGAGATATTCTAGAATCTAGATTATTATCATGTATATGTGAATCATTGAAATTGTAACCATGTTGAATGATGACTCTTTAGACTCTTTAGAAGTTCAAATTTCAATGAATTCAAAATATTTTGAGTGCTTTATCAATTATCTCTTATGGTCTACAATTATAAAGTGAGTACTATGCATATATATATTTTTTATTTTTTATATATATATATATATATATTGTCTGAACGTTTCCGGTAACGTTTCATATCCAAGGTTTCTTGAAAATTGTCGTTTCCGCGTTTCATATCCGTTTCCGTTTCCGTTTCTTGGCAACATAGTTATAAAGTGCTAAATAAATAAAATAGACATTATAAATAGCACTTATAATAAAATAATAGACTTAATAATAAAATAAACATAGAAAGAGCCAACAAGACAAAAGTATTTATTAAATTGTTTATCCCTATGGAAAAATGCGACCAAGCTTGAGGAGCAATTAGAAAATAGAAAAAAGGAAAAGTCATGGGTCAAAAGTTATCCTCCTAAGGAAAATGCGACTTGGCCTAGCAATGATAGAGGGTGGAAAATGCATAGAGAAATTCAATGAATGTTGATTGGATGTTTAAGAGGTTGCCTTTGGGTCTCTTCTTTCTTTATAAGAAGAAGTCGACTTGCTTAGGCATTCATTCTATGATCATATTATAATTTCTGAAGTGTGTTTGAAGCTTAGAGTTTTGTCAACAATATTCTAAGGACGAAAACCCTTAGTATATTTATCTCTAGAGGATGAAAACCCTCTAGGGATTTCCTATCCAGGGTTATCCATTGTAATTGCAAAGATTTTTAGTTATTTTCAGTAGTGAATAAAGGAGATTTTGCAGATTAGGTACAAGTGTTTGAAGGGAAGAGAGTGCAATTGTGTTTCTTGCATTATTTCAGCCTGAAACGACCTATCTATTGCATAAATCTGAATTGTTTTTGAGGTATTTCAGACCAGATTTGTATTGCTATATCATAATCCGATTTTTATGAATTAAAGCAGTTAGTTTTCCGTATTTTTCCAGCCCAATACCCTAGGGGCGAGTTGGTGTAAATACACTGTTTAGGGCAATTATAAGATAATGGTCATCTTAAAGAGCATGAATGGGTAACATCATTGTGTTCTCCTTAATTTTTTGAATCCGTGCATAGTTTATTTGTGTGGATCGGAGCATTTTTTAAAGAGTTATGAATTTTTTAAGTTGCCATAATTTTCTACAAGCTGGGATTTCAAAATAAATTTATTTCAGCCTTGTTTGCATCAGAAACCTTTTATTGTTTTGGCTCCTTGGGCATGGGTATAAATAAAAGAGCATCAAGCTCCTAGTGGTGAAATTATAATTTATTGGTTGATTTGTATAAATTATCTTGCAATGCCCTATTCGCATTTTTTCATAAAATTCCAGATCTGCATGGTAAAAATCTGATTTAAATTTTGTGAGCTTGCATTTGGTTGTAGGATTTGCCTAAAATCCAACTGGGGGCAAAAATAGTCCCATTGGGGACATTACATCATGGGTCCTATTCATATCGTGGATATTTTAGTGAGCATGCAAAAACTACATTAGTTTTTGGAAAAATACAAGGATAATTTTGTAATGTCCCCATTTCTGAGCAGGTGGCTTAAGAGGCCTTTCATTTGTCTTAGCCTTGGTCATGCCCAAGGGGCTAGTGACGTTGATGGTTATTGGGTATGGTTTGCACCTTCATTTCACTTATATATTATGTTTTGACATTGGACACGTACTTTGAGGTGACTTTAGTGAAATAACGTTGCGTGAAGGCTTATAAGGTACTTTAAAGTGTAATTTTGTTGCCTGATGACTTATTGATAGGTTGAAAAGTTGTCGATCTTTATATTCTATTTCTTCGTTGCCAGGTAACTTAAGCGTACTTTTGGCATAGTGGTGATAAAGTAACTTAAGTTATTTTATTATTATGTGGATTTTCCCCAAGGAGGTCGATTAGGGTTCTTTCGGGCCCTTTGTTGCAATGAAAAGTTATAAAAGGAAGCGCTTGGGAGAAAAAGGGGACTTCTTTCATACACTTATACTTTTTATGATATTGGAGCCATTATTGGTTGCATATTTTTTGCTTGTGGAATAAGATCACACAAGAACCCTAGCTTCGATGGTGAGAGATCCACTCTTAGCTAGCAGAGCACTCTTCGGTGGTGAAAGATCCTCCCTAGTTTGCTAATTTGGAGCTTCATTCAAATCAAATTTTCAGATCAGGGTTTTCAGATAATTTCAAAGGTTTGCTCAGTGCCGAAGAGAGATTATTTGGTCCATACTTCAGCCATCTACACGTCAGATTATTCCCAGCATTTGAGGCAAGCTTGGCAAATTCCCAGAAAGAGTTTCATTCAGTTTGGGCTTTATTTATTCTCAAATCTACTTAGGGTTTTGCAGTAGTGTTTTCTAGGGTTTCTAGTTGGAGTTTTTCAATTTTCCAGGTTGGATCTAATTCGTTATTATTTAAATATATTGTTGTCTGAATTTCAGAATTTAAAAAGATCATTTCAATTCCTTGAGAATTTTTGGAATTTTTAGGCAGTTTCAGCAATTAAAATAAATAAATCAAATCAAATCTGAGAGATAAAAATTATTTCTCTTGTTTATTGTTCAACATATTTTTCTAAGTTATTTTAAGCTTCTGGGTAGTGTTAGAAATTATTATTCTAGAAAATAGAAATTTTTCTTTGTTTCTACATATTGCTGTCCTAAAAATCAGAAAAAAAAATCATAATTTCATTTCGCTGTTATTTTTATATATTTTGTAAATTTCAAGTGATATCCCACAAGGGATATTTCAGTGGTATCAAAGTCAGCTTTCCTCTAGCCTACAGGGTGTGGACTAAAAATTGGGCAAAAATCAGTGACGATGAAGATCTCAATGTGGATTTGACAAGTTGAAATTATTCACCAATATGGTTAAACAACAGGAGACAACAAATTTCTATTTGAGCCAACTCACAAAAAGATTATCACAGGGCAGATTCTGAGTGTTCCTCGGGCGGATAGAGGAGGCAAATAGTAATATGGGGCAGCAGGCTCAAAGAGGTGAAAGTGGAAATTCAGGGCAGCGACCTCCCTCTTTTACCAAGCCGGGACTTCAAGAGCCCTCTTTCTTGAAGGATCCAAAAGCTTCACAGTGGGGCAGCTAGCAGAAGTATTTGATGAGGAATTTTGGCGGGAGAAGTACCAGTCTTTGAGTGAGGGTTTCCAAGAGAACATGCCATTCCCAGAGTATTGCAGGATGAAAATTGGTAGCAGGCCCAAGAGAGACAATCAAACACAGGTGCCTGAGTTACAGAAGAGATTGGGACAGATTTCCATTGCACACTTTGATGGTTCTAAGAAGTGTACAGCGCAATCATGGATTGAAGAGTTGAAGACATACTTTGACTTGAATCAATACGAAGAGGATGCAATTAAGTTTGCAATCCCACATCTTGAGGGAGATGCACATGACTGTGGCATCTTGGTCTTATTACACAGGGGCACATGCATATTGATACATATGCAGAGTTTACAAGAGACTGATGAGTAGGTTTGACATGAACAATCCTTTGACAGGTTCTTCAGAGAGTTGACTCCCTTGAAGGCAGATAAGTTCTTTGGACAAGTTTACATTCTATTTCAAAGGCTTTCGGTTATGGTTCCTGATGTTTGTTAGAGATGAGATTGACTTCTCTCTTCATAATCGGGTTCAAATAGAAGCACTAGTCAGGCTTTGTGAAGGCATTTGAGCCTTCTTCATTGCATGATGCTATTAGAAGAGCCCGGGATTTGGAGTTAGCCACTCCAAAGTCGAGGTTTCCACTTTGAGTTCAGCAAAAGGAACCTCCATCTAGACCAGATGAGCTTTAACAGAAGGAGCCTACACCTACGCAGGATGTGGCTAAGAAGCCATTCACTTCCCAAGAGCTTCGAGATGAGTTGAGGCGAATCAAAGGAAACTATGTTTCGATTGTCGTACACCTTGGGCTCTAGGGCATGATTGCACAATAGGAAAGGAAAGGCCCAATTCAATGAGGTCTTTGAAGACCCTTGGCTATTTATGCAGATGAGGAGTTAGAGACCCGACAGATGGATGGTCATAGATGTCAGAGTTGCATTGGACAGAGCTTATGCGGAGCCACACCAGGATGAGATCAGCCTAAATAAACCTCGGGCAGATCCCAATGTGCCTCAAATGTATATCCAATTGGTTGTCATGGTAAAATATACATAATCATAAGTGACATTGTTACTCATTTGTGATTGGCTACCTCAAGGGGCTTCATGATGACCCCAACCTCGGTTCATCTTAAGGTCTACACCCACAACTTGAGGGATCCCAACTATTGGCAAGACAGGACTGTACAATAATATGCAAATACGCATGACACATCCAGAGTTAACTCAACTTCATTTTTTGAGCCACTAGGTTAACTACATAGTTGTATTAAAAAATTAAAGTACCACAAGCAGCCGCAACCCTGAAATAGTCAGAATAAGGAGAGCAGGGAAGGAAATTGGTGAAAAGAGGATCTACATTTCAAACATATGACTGCAGACTTTTCCGTGAAGAAATTAAGTCCTTGAGCTTTACCTTTGGAAAACATCTCCTACAGAATTATACCAAGACAAGAGAAACAAGAGGACTTTTCCCTTCAAATCATGTGTTTGTGAGGTGGAGTTCCAGGAATACTTTGCGGGAAGTTGCATGCACATGAGAAATAGTACCTCAATCGGGTACTAATCGATTATTTTCAGTCTCTTGGGCAATCTTTATATCACAACTAATGGTAACCAAATTGGCAAAGATAGATCTTTTCGAAAAGCCAGTATCACATCACTTCCACATTTCAAAGATTGAGCTATTGCAATATGACTATGGAGTTTTTGGACAGCTATGGGAAGGCACTTGACAAGATTAATATTGTGATTGGGGACTGGCAAGAAGTCCAAATTCTGGTATTTAAGTGGTATTCAAGGGACTATTACACACTAATTTCAAAAGGTGCTTTCAAGTTTTCTACACAAGGGCACGATTGTAATGTCCCCAATTGCTGAGAAAGTGAGCACTAGGATCGACCTTTCAAATGCCTTAGCCTTGGTCATGCCCAATGGGAGAGTGACGTTGATGGTTATTGGCCATGGTTTGCAAACCTGCATTTCGCTTATATATGATTATGTTTTGGCGTTGCCCTCCCACGTCGAGGTAGCCCTAAATGACAGACGGTCGAGTGATGCTCTCTTACGGTACTTGATGTAAATGTTTTGTCGCATGACATAAAAAACAAGTTCGTGGAATTTATGAGAACTTTATTTTCAATTTTTTGATTGGGGGTAACTTAAGTCGTACTTTTGGTCTAGTGGTGATAAAGTAACGTAAGTTATTTTACCCTTAGGCTGCGAATTTTCCCCACGGAGGTCGATTCGCCGATTTTTTGGGCCACGATGTTGCAACGAAAAGTTAGCAAAAGAAGTATTTTGGGATCGCGGGAATTAATTCATACGATTTATACGGATTACAAAAATGGAACGATTGTTGGTTAGCATAGTTTAATGCGTTTTGGAGTGAAGGATCCCACATGAACCCTAGCTTCGGCGATGAGAGATCGCGATCCTAGCTAGTAGAGAACTCTTCAGTGGTGAAATATCCTACCTAGTTGCGGGCCGATGTGGAGCTTCGATGGATTCAAATCAAATTTTCAGATCAGAGTTATCAGATAGAATTTCAAGGGTTTACTCAGTGTCGAGAGAGAGATTATTTGGTCCATACTTCAGCCATCTACAGATCAAATTATTTCCAACGTTTGAGGCAAGCTTGGCAGAATTCCCAGGAGGATCGTTTTATTCAGTTTGGGCTTTATTTATTTTCAGATCTACTTACTTAGGGTTTTGCAGACAGTGTTTCCTAGGGTTTCTGTTTGGATTTTTTCAGTTTTCTAAGTTGGATCTGATTCGTTATAATTTAAATATATTGCTATCCGAATTTCAGAATTTATAAAGATCATTTCAGCTCCTTGTGAATTTTTGGAATTTTTAGGCAATTTCAGCACTTAAAATAAATAAATAAATAAAATCAGATCTGAGAGATAAAAATTATTCTCTCTCTTTTACTCTTCTACATACTTTTCTAATGTTAGTTGAAGCTTCTGGGTAGTGTTAGATATTATTATTCTAGAAAATACAAATTTTCTTTGTTTCTGCATATTGCTGTCCTAAAAATAAGAAAAAAATCAGAATTTCAGTTCGCTGTTATTTTTATATATTTTTTGAATTTCAAGTCATATCCCACAAGGGATATTTCAACTTTTCAATCACCGAAGGAAGTTCCTACACATTGCACGATAAAACACACTATTGATTGGATCCCAACTTTATCTCTTCCTAATGCATCTTTGTACCACAAATCGTTTTGGAGAACGAAGAGATGAAACGGTCGATCCAAGAGCTTGTGGACAAGGGACACATTAGCCCCATCTCATTGCCTTGTGCAAACCCAATTGTGCATGTGCCAATGAAAGATGGAGGTTGTGCATTAACTATCGAGCTCTCAACAAGATATCAGTGAAGAATCACTATCCTCTTCCCAAGATCCAGGATCTATTGGACCAACTCCACAGTGTCAAGTTCTTCACCAAAATCAATCTTAAGTCTAGGTATCATCAAATTCTTGTTGAACCTAGACGTCTCTAAGATAACCTTCAAAGCCAACGAAGGTTTGTTTGAGTGGTTGGTTATGCCCTTTAGCTTAAGTGATGCACATGCGACATTCATGTGGATGATGAATGACATTCTACGGCCTTTCATAGATTTGTTTGTTGTAGTCTAACTTGACGACATCCTAATATTCAACAAAACATAGGATGGAAACTTGCACCATATTCAACAAGTGCTCCACACTTTGTAAAAAACAGGACCTATATGCATGCGGGAGGTGTAATTATTGGGATACATAGTAAATGCATAAAGAGTTCATGTGGACCCGACCAAGATTCGCATCATCCAAGAATTGCCAAGACCAAAGAATCTTGCAGAGCTCCGTAACTTCTTGGGATTAGAAAATTTATAGTAAGTTTCTACTTGGCTTCTCTCACATCACTTGGCCATTGAATCAAGTTACCAAAGGCGGCACCAATTCAGCCTTTGTTTGGTCAGCGTACAACAAAAATCTTTTGAAGAATTGAATTGTTTCCTCTGTTCAACACCGATACATGAATTACTTGATCTTCAGCAACCATTTGAGATAGAAACCGACACATCCGATCATGCACTCAAAGTCGTCCTAACTCAACATGGTCACCCGGTTACTTACCAAAACGGACATTCACCATTCCGATAAGAAACTACCCAAACATATGATTGTGAGCTTTACGTTATTGTCCAGGCATGGAAGCATTGGAAGCATTATATCTTGGGAAAGGAGATTGTGATCCACATTGATCACAAGCCGCTTCAGCTCTTGCAAACACAGAACAAGTTGCAGCAAGAGCAACATCGAAACTAGTCTTCTTATCTTCAGCAATTCCACCTCAACATCAAGCACAAAAAGGAAAGTGCCAATATAGTAGCTCCGGTTAAAGCTCTACTCATGGTGCTTGATGCTTGTGGACATGGAGTAAACACTTGGTCGAAATTGCACCCTTTTGATCCAAACTTCACAGAAATTTATCGCAACTTGATCAGCAGTTAGTCAGTTCCAAATTTCTACTTGCAGGATGGACTCCTAAATCACCTTGGTCGCTTGTGTGTTCCACACAAGGGAGAGAGATAGAAGCTAATATGGGAAGCTCATTTCAATCAGGTTGTAGGACACTTTGAAAGCGAAAAGACTGGCAATGCTGGAGAAGTATTTCTATTGGCCACACCTGAAGTCTACTGTCACCAAATACATTGTCTTGTACTTCCTACGGAATCGCCAAACCAGTCTACAAGAAGCAAGGTATGTACAAACCTCTACCAGTTCCAACGAGACCATGCGTATTTGTTTACATGGATTACTTCTCAAGCTACCCTACTACGAAGCACGGTAATGATTGTGTTTACATAGTAGATGATAGTGTAATGTCCCAAACTCGGGATCAATCGGAAAAATGCAAACAACCAACTCTTCAACACTCCAATCAAGTGCAAATATCAAAAGTCAGTCAAACACTATTCAAACCAATCAAATAGATGACTCAATAAACCCAATAAAGGGGTTTAATGGCCTCTAACGAGTGGCTCACTCACAGCTGAAACTGTACCCCTCAGAAACAAGACTTCTTTGACGAATGAGTTCATGCAAACATACTCTAAAATCAGCCCTTCAAATAACACAGGAAAATACTACTACCTACTGCCAATGTGAGGATGTTTCAGTCATGCAATCAGCTATGAATCTCTCCCATAATCATACTAAATTATGCAAGATCCAATCGCATACACATAGAATTGTATAGACTTTGAACTGATCACTAAATACATGGGAAATCGCTGCCAGCAGACAAATCAAAGTATAACATGAAGTTGCTGATTTTAGCAGCTCACTTCACGCTCCCAAACCATACCATTTCACTCCAACTGAGATCGCTGTAGCTAATAAATGAAGATTAATTAGTTCGCTGCGCATATAGATTTCCAAATATACATTAAAATATCAAATAGTCACTCCAAATGAATCACTGTTTATAAAGAATGGACCAGCAATCAATTTAGATGGAGTTCAGTTCGCTAAACACATGGAGTTAGTGCCCAAACTTTGCCAAAACCAGTCGCTGCAGTGAAAGAAACAATACCCAACAGCCAGCTCAACAAAATAATCTAAATCAGTCCACATACTAATAAGAGAAGTCGCTGTCATATAGAATATGCAAACACATGCTAAATCTGTTCGCTTTTTACCTAAAAGTTGTATGCAAACAGATCATAAACACCATTAAAGAGATTCGCCAAAATCAACAGAGATCACACCACTAAATCGATTTGCAAAGCACATAGAAAATACTTTTATCTGATCACAAAACCTAGCTGCTACAGTGATGATGCTATAGTGATTCGCTACAGTAGAAAAAAGGCAGATTTTCGCTTGCAAATTTGAAATATCCCTTGTTGGGATCTTACAACAAAATAGACAAAACACAGAAATTTGCAGCAAATACTGAATCTGATTTTTGCAGATTTTATGCAGAAAATTACAGCTAGGGCAGCGAATAGAAAAATATGGATAACTCCCAAAATAACCATTCAAATCACTTGAAAATTTAAATGGACCTAGATAATAATATAAAGAACACAAGGGAAATATTTTTGGAATTTTTCAGTCAATATAACGCTGCCAGAAATTTACAGCGTGCCTAAAATAGCTGGAAAACTTCAAAAATTAATATTTTTCCGAATACAAGTGCAAAAATGATGAAACTTGGGAAATAACATATATAAATATGGAAGATGACTTTCCAACCTTCAGATCTGAAAACGGCCAGCTGAAAACCCTAGAAATTAGGGCTGCAATCTCCCAAACAAGTCGCCCCCCTTGGTAGATGGCCAAAACCCTTGTGAAATCCTCTGTAATTGATGCCAAACCCTTCCTCTACGGCTGTCGTAGGTCTGATCCGAAAACCAGCTGAAAATTTCCACAAAAATTCACAAAAACCCTCAAACCCTAATTCTGAAATTCCTGAAAATACCTCTGTAAAACAGCCCTAAAATTCACTCCAAATGACAAGCTAGGGTAGATCTTTCACTACCGAAGAATGCCCTGCTAGCTAGGGATGGATCTTTCACCACCGAAGCTAGGGTTCTCATGGGATCTTACTCCACAAGCTAAATAGTTGCAAACAGCAGTTGCACATGAAAAGAAAATAAGTGTATGCATGAATGACTATCCTTTCACCCCTCTTCTCCTTTTATAACCTTTTCATGTCAAAGAAACCCTAAAACCCCCCAAGGCGCACTTTCCCATGGAGCGGGCCCATTTAATAAATATTTTAAAGTTACTTTTTCCCCATAGGCGCCTTGGCCCAAAAAGGCGCCCCCAACAAAGAAATATAACATTAAATGCAATACATATCCCTCAAGTCGCCAAAAAGGTACTTTAAGTGGCCCCAACGAAGAAACATAACATTAAATGCCAGAAGTGTCCACTTAAGTGATCCCAACGACAAAATAGAATACAAAGGGCCCATTAGACCCTCCCAACGCCCAAAATATAACAAAACCCTAGTAGGAAACCAGACAACCATCCCCAATAACCTCCAAAGTCGTTAGTCCCTTGGGAATGACCAGGGCTAAGACCAAAATAGGGCCGTTAGGCCAACTGCTTGGAATTGGGGACATTACAAAATTTAACCAAAATGTTTGCCAAAGTCATAAACTTGGATCTCACAAATAAATACTTCAGTTGAATCTCAAAACCAGCTCAATACCACCTCCCACGCAAGAGAGAGAGAGAAAGAACGTCAATGGGCATGCATCCCAACTCCAAACATGGAGCATAAAATAAATATCATCATAACATAATAATAATAATGATCCTAGCACTCCTCCTATAAGCAAGGAGGCACAAAATTCGAAATCCCTAGGAGAGGGAAATTATTAAATAAAAGTAGTTTGTTTTCCCTAGGTGTGGCGTCCCCTTTTCAAAGGGTGATTTTATCAATAAAAGCCACCTAAATATTTATTTAATTAATTCCCCATTTAATTTTTATATTTTGGGAATTAATTTAAATAATCTTCATAATTAAATAATTATTGCTCCGGGCAATAATATTTAATTATTTAATAAAATTGTTCCCCTTGCAACATCCCTAAGCCCACAGGGAAGTATAGGCTAAGGGTCTTCAGAAATGGGGACATTACAAATAGATTCTCCAAGATATTCTTATACATTATAAGAAATATATTTCCCCTCTAGAAACAGCCAAACTATACTTTGAACATGTCTAGGTCCATTTCTACAAAACGCAAGGTTTTTGGGGAATTTCTACAAAGCTCTTTGGTCTAGATAGACACAAAGTCGAACAAGTCTACCACATTCCATGCACACATTGATGGAAAGACGAAAGTGGTTAACGGGATGATCATACATCTTCTCAGAATTTACAATTCAAAGAAAGAACACCTTTGGGATGAAACTTTTTCTTTCATTCAGCATAGCTACAACAAAGCTCTTTACAGCTCTACCGCACAACCCTTTTTAGGCTTGTTTGGGTTTCCAACCCCTTGCATCTATCAATGTGACTTATCCTATATTGCCATCATCAGTTGCAACTCCTCCATCTTAAAAGGAAGTTGACAAAGTTGTTGAATTTCATTGAGCACATTCAGCAGCAAGTGCAAACCATTATGCAGTAGGAAAATGCTAAATACAAGCAACACAATGACAAACATTGCACACCTTTGGGTTGGTGATTGGGTATGACTTCGCCTACAAAAGAAACGACTAACAAGACCTTACTGCAAGCTACATCCTCTTTGGTGCAGGCCATACACCATCATCAAGCAAATAGAAGATAAGACTTTTGAGCTTAATCTTCCTACCTACCATGTGTTGCATCCAGTCTTCAACGTAGATGTCATGTCCATTTTTGGAGATTAACGGAATTGAAGACCTTAACCCATTCTTCCTCCCCATGGGTTTAAGGAAAGAAGCAAGGGGAAGACTTGAATAACTGATGCCCTCCTAGCTTAGTTCGACAATTGTGCTTAGAATATCCTATTTGTTAACATCTCCTTCTTGGTACTTGTTACACTATGCCTTATCATCTATATGGTTTCCTCAACTAAGTGACAAAGATTATCTCTCAAATATCACCACTAGATCGTGTGATCTAACTCAGTATGATCATACCTTAAGAATGTCACTCAAGTCCTCACTAATCTCCACTAGCTTCATTTTAGACTTAAAACAATAAAACCCCATGCTTAGAACACTTTTAAGGATTCACCTGATTGAAGAAACATTAACATGATTAATTTCATTATGTCAACCTCTCCTATAGATGAGAAAAGCTCTGTGACCCCTATGACAAAACTGATCCTTATGAATAGCGTGTGAGCTTATAGATCTCCTTTCTGACTTTTCACTTCAACCTTTCACTAGAGCAATGATCTTGATATTCATACAATTCTAAACACTGAAACCTCACCCTTTATAAGGCCTGATAACATGTAAGAAATTTACTTAGGGTTTCTCTTAGTAAAATTTGGAGAAAATCAGGGTATAAAAGTCTTACTTAGGCCTAGACTAGGACTGTTTAGTGACAGTCATCTCAAAAGGTGTTCTCACTCCTGGAAAACCTTCTAAACACCTTGTAAATCCTCCAACACATCATCCTAGTCAATCTTAACTCTTGAAACATTCATTTTACATCAAAGTAGCAACAATTACCACTTACGCTGCTCACTGTTTTCCTCTCACAGACCTGCAGAATTTCTGCCTCATGTATCTTTCTCCACACGCGTGAGTTGGATTTGAATTTGGTAGACCTCTTCATCTAGCTGGGGCAGAGATATCCCCAAATTTTGAGCAAATTTGATCGGTTTGAAAACTTTTTCGAGCCTGCCCTAGTTTGGGCCCGAGACTCTTCCTTGGCCTATAAAAAACTTCAAACTCACTGTCAAAGGCTATAATAAATGGTGTTAGGCTTATAATTCCCTCCTTGTCCTTTTCGACGTGACAGTCGGGATTGTGATAGTTGTTAACAGGTTGAGGGTTTTTAGCTTGCTGCCCTGGAAGAAACCCCATGTACAGTCCTGGCAAAAACATGCAAAACACAAGAACAGAGATAATTCCTTGCCGCCAAAACCTCATACACGCTTCATTCCTCCTTGAATTCCCTTTACATAGCTTTCTCTTTGGTATTCTTGATCCAAAAATGGATCATTGACCAAATCATCCCCTAAACTAACTCCTTAGGAAGCTCAACTAGCTCCTAAAGTTGCTGAACCATACCTACTTTGACTCAACAACCTAGTAAACATGAAAATATGATAAAATATCATCTTAATACAACTCATGAGATCATCTACAACAAATTTCACCCGTTTACATGGTCTTCATGACTTTATTTAACCTTTAACCCTCTTACTTAGTCAAACTTGACAATTGACAACTCATTACAAGACTTTTCACTTTCACTATTACAATTTACACTCAAATTTGAATTTGAACAATGGGATAATGGAGGGAAAACAACTACTATATCATCCTAACCCATATGACCACCTAATTGACTCCCTCTTACTTGCAATGGATGCTCCTGTATCAATAACATTCCCTAAGTAGATATTTTCATTATTATCATGTAATCCTATTGGGAAGTCAAGTGCTCCAATAGAAGAACCTATTTAATTAGAATATAAAGTATTTTGAGCATGTAGGCTCCAAATACAAATTAGATAATTAAAAGGTACTTATTATATGGTCGGCCATTAGTTGTGATGTAGCACCCCTGATACTATAAAAGGAGAATGTTTGGCCATTTTAAGGATATGTTGAATCTTATTATTTCTTTTGGTAAAGGTTGTACCTTTCCTCTCTCTCATCAAGGACGAAAACCCTTGTTTGAGACCACTTCAAGGACAAAAACCCTCGAGCAAGGATATTTGGAATTATAGAATATCTCAAGGAATTTGGAGCTGATATCTTTCTATCTAGCCCTAGGCGACTTGTATCATGAGCATGTTGGATATATTTCCATGGATGTATGGTATGATTTCTTGCATGGATGCACTTATACTAATTATTAAAGGTGAACGCAATCATTTCCTTGCATGTTTGATCCACTAATGCATTATTTCCAAGAGGGGCGAATTGCTTGTAGGTCAGATTTGGCATGTTTGAGTAGATGTTTGGGCAAGTTGAGTTGATAATTGCATTCTTGTTATTTTTAAACCCCAAGATCCCAAGTTTCATGAATTTTGGAGCTTCCAAGGTAAAGTTATGAATTTTTACAGTAAATCTGTAGACAAGGGTTTATAGAAATTCATATCTTCAATTCTAGGGCACTAAAAATCAGTTTTCCATCATATTTTGATTGTTGGTAATTAATCAGAATTTTTGAGCTTGATTAGGCATATTTTCAGTAAGTTTAGGGCATCCAAAAGTGATTGGGAGTTCCCAAAACAGGACACTGCCCTAGGAAGGAAAAAATTGCAGGTTTCTTTGTGCATTTTCAGTCATATCCAGCCCTTGGAAGTCTGATTTACAGCCATCTAAAAATTAATTTCAGTCATTTCTCATTCAGCCCTAGCTATTTCCGGAAGTCCCCCAAAAAGGGACATAACAATAGAACTCTTGCATCATTACTTTCCACCTTTGTTGGACACTTCAGACATTGCAGGGACTCTTCAACAATCAGAAATCAGTCTTGACAGTCACGTGCCAATAGAAGTGGATCAAGTCATTGATGCCAAAGTCAAAAGGACAAGACAACAAAAGATTCCTCTCTTCTAGATTGTCAAAGTGGGTCAAGCACCTCCGAGGGAAAATGCTTCACCGAAGCTCAAGTTGCCAACAACTTTCGCATCGTCTTCCACAACTGCACACAATGGGGACCATTGCTCTTCAAGAAGGAGAGACTGATCCAAAAGGATGTGGAATGTCCAATAATCCGTGGCAGCTCGGCATTGCTTCATGTCATGATCTAACTTCATCGGTGGACTTAGTATCATATCATGCACCTGTGTGCATGCTGCAGGGGCCTAACTCCTCCCTGGCATTCAAGACCTTCAATTGGCTTGTGGCCCCAAATGCATTTCTCTGTGTCACGGTATGAGTTCATCAGTGTATTCAGCATCATACCATGCACGTGCACCATCCACAAGAGCCTAACTCCTCTCTGCTGCATTGCCCAATTCTGCTCAGCAGTGTTCGTACAATACAACACAGTTCTGCATAACGACAATAAAACATAATGATTAGTTGTGAAGCAGCTGTCACTGTCTAAGAAGCACCTCATTTTCCTTGATTGTATATCAAGGCATCTTTCCATTCTTGTATGATAACTTAGTGGATTAGAGACTGAGGATCACATAGACATCCTACATCTTAGTGGATTAGAGACTGAGGATTACATAGACATCCTACATCTGACCTCCCAGATCTTGTACATGACTTTGCATAATATTATGTTGCATTTCAGTTCTACATCTAGTGTCTTTTGTTTCTCAGTGTTCTTCTCTGTCGCATATGTACTCTGATACATCTCTCATCCTCTGTCATTTCACATAATACGTTTTCCGCATAAACATATTTACATTCACATTTAGAGTGTTGTCCACCAGATCTCCTCCAACATCTTGGATCAAGTACGCTACTTCGGGATAAGGTGCAACAGATTGGAAATATATTTGGGGTTCTTTGTGCCCTGGCATGTCTTCCAAAGATCCACATAACACATAAGGTCCGTCTTTAGCCCATAAGAATTCATCGAATAGAATCCCTATCCAAAGGATCACAAATCTTAAGAAAACGCGAAATTATTCAATCAGAACAAGTAGCAACTTACATACTTGTTTTCTAACCAAGTAAAGATAACAGCATTATGACAAGGAACCAGCAGAAGACATAGGCATATGACAAGAAATGCTACAGAATCGGGAAGATAATACAATTCCTAATCAGCAGAATAAGAAATTTGTATAAAGTATGGCTCTGCTTTACTTTGAGAATAAAGAACAGAAAAGTTTTCTTGCCAATGGAGCAGAAAACTTTCGCTTTACAGAAATCTATCCATTACTAGCTTATGTTTGCATGCCAGCAAATAGATGAAGAAGCCAAAGTTTGGTTGTGTTAAAACAACGCAAGTAAAAAGGTTATAAGCCGATCATGCCAAAATCCAAAAATCTATTGAAACATGAAAGTAGATTATAAGCTTAATTTCAGTGACCATTTAATGTTACCGTTGATGGATCGGTAATCATAGCTATATACTATTTAGTCTTCTCAGGAGAGAAAATTACCGGGATTTTAATGACTTCTTTACGTGTCCATCCCAAGGGGTTATATATGACAACCACCTGAATTAAATAAAATATATTTTAGAATCAAAATTTAGCATAAAGCAATACAGAATATATAAAAGGACAAACCGGGATGAATATACAAACCAGACTCCTCCCAACTCCCAGTTTAGTTTCAGACTTGGGGCAGTAGCTGATATTCATGAGAGGGCACTGCTCAAACAAGGCATAAAACAATGAGCCTTAGCATTTGCTTCTCACAATTGAACAAGCAACAGAAATACAGGTTGGAGCCATAACAATTAGTGATTAAAATTTTAAAATGGTCATGCTCCTAGCAAAAAGGAAAGAATTCTATTTGCATTTCTTCACCTTCAAACAGATAGATCTACAGCAGACAAACCAATAATTGGGCAACTCTTTCTTGAACCATCTATACCTGTTCAAGCTCTATCCTCCCCGCTACATACTCAGAGGTGCTAGAAGAACTTATCTCTTGCAATGAATGCCCCTTTTGTGGCTTCAAATGAGTTCCAAGCATAGAGGACATATTGTCTGCACAGTTCAGCTTACCACTCATAAGGCATACTAATGCTGACTTCATTACATTCTCAGCCTGCAAATAAGAAGAGAACAAATGCCCACAAGTTATATCTTAATAAGATCAGTCAAAAGTCAAAACAATCTATTTTTTAGATAGACCACAAGATATTTTCCAAGGAACACAATATTCATAAATTACAGACCTGAACTTATGCTCTGTTAAAATCTATTTTTTTGTGTCCTTATTCAATATGCAATGTCTTTATTCAATATGCAATGTCCTTATTCAATGTGCAATACAAAAAATAAATAAGCACTGGGAAAACAAATCAATGCACAGAATACAGTCAAGTTGCAAAGAAAAGGGGCAACGGGGATTGCACTTAAATACAAGGTCACCAGGTCCGAACCTCAATAGAAGCCCGTGAAAGGCGTAACGCATAGTCATTGGCAACATGTTGTCTCTCAGTACCACTTACTCCATCGTGGTGCTGCAAAACAGCCATTGCTTCCTCCAAAGAATCAGTGTTAGGTATTCCCTTGTTTCTGCCTACAACAAATTCCAGCTGCCTCGTTGCCTGGAAATGTGCATCCAAAGGGTAGTTACACGACCTCTACTACAAGATAGTATGTGTATAAACACGTAAGAAACATATAGGAATACTGAAAATAAATCTGAAAGTTTTGAAGCTGACACAAACCTGGAGGAGCCCAGAGAGTTTTCTCACATAACCTTTTAAAGCAGGTCGGCTGGTGAAATATCCGGTCCAGTAACAATGTTCACAATCTGCATAGCTGTTCCAACAATGAAATACTTCAAAGTTCATATTTAGCTAGGAACATTGAACATTTTGTCCGGGCAAAATCCATCATTTTTGCACTAACACAGAAAAATTACTACTTGATTTTCTACAAAATGCCATAACATGTTATAATAGCATAGTTACCAGGTCTGGAAATTCAGATCCATTCGTGAGAGGAAAAAAATCCGGAACTCTTGAAAAAGTTCCAAAAAATTCGATGCTGAATATATACATATTATATATGAGCATAATTTATAAATATGCAAAAATTGACAAATATAGAAAAAAATATTAATAATGTAATTTAAAATGTTAATATATTTGATATTAAAAATATTAAAGGGTGTTGGCGTCTTTTTATTGCAAAAAAATTAAAATTAAAATTGGGAAAAAAACAGAGCCGACCCGGGTCCAAATTTATCTGGGCCGCCTGAAAAACCAGATCCAGCTGGATTTTGTGCAGATCTGGCCAGATCTGATAACTATGCATATTAGAGCTTCTTTTTCTAAGAATTTAAATTTAATAGCATGGTTACAAACAATTTATTGTCTTTCACGTTCTGTGTTTGTTCATCAGTATACTAAATAGTTGTTTAGAGCTTAGGTACAATAATAGAACTTCCCTTAGCATCAACACTCTTCATGTCAGGACAAGACAAACTGATATTTACAGTGCTACTGATAGCACTTCCACTTCAACCAGTCATACAAACAAAATCAAAAGTTAACATGAATTCAGCAGAGGAAAACAAGTGAAACTGTGCATGTTCAGAACTATGCCACATGAGAAGCAAAACCAGAAACACATACAACTCTAAAGTAGCTCTTACCCAAACACAGTGAACAAGTGTTACAAATACACTTTTTGTGCCTAGAAGAAATAAAGAAACAAGTTACAAGGCAGGATAAATGTCAACATATGGTATCAAAAGGAGTGCTACCTAAAATATTTCCAACATAAGGTCATTTATTTCTGATCAATGCAAATAGAAAGAATGGAAGGCAGAAAACATTTTAATGTCCACATATCATTAATTTAGATCAACAGGACTCAAAAATACAGAAAGTTACAATAGCTAATCAGAAGTGCTACCTAAAATATTTCCAACGTAAGGTCATTTATTTCTGATCAATGCAAATAGAAAGAATGGAAGGCAGAAAACATTTTAATGTCCACGTATCATTAATTTAGGCCAGCGGGACTCAAAAATACAGAAAGTTACAATAACTAATCAGGAGTGCTCAAAGGAACTCCAACAGCCATAAATGAAGAATCTAAAACTAAAACTAGGAAGCGATAGAATCAAATAGGAGGGGGTCAACCCTAGACAAGTCAGTATATACAAAACCAATCTAACACAAGAACTATCCCATGAAAGAAAACCCGCAGTCAAAAAGAACTGCAGATAAAGACAAGTGAAGGAAGATAACAAAGAGCAAGGTGCTAGTCTGCATCAGAGTTGGGAGCAAAATGAAATATCCCTAGTTGGGATCTTACCACAAAATTGACAAAACACAGAAATATACAGCAAAATACTAAATCTGATTTTTGCAGATTTTATGCAGAAAAAGTACAGCTAGGGCAGCGAACAGAAAAATATGAATAACTCTCAAAATACCCGTCCAAAATACTTGAAATTTTAACTGGAACAAGATAATAATATGAAGAACACAAGGGAAATATTTTTGGAATTTTTCAGTCAATATAACGCTGCCAGAAAATTACAGCATGCCTAAAATAGCCGGGAAACTTCGAAAATTAATATCTTTCCGAATACAAATGCAATAATGGTGAAACTTTGGAAATAACATATATAAATATAGTAGATGATTTTCCAACCTTCAGATCTGAAAACGGCCAGCTGGAAACCCTAGAAATTAGGGCTGCAATTTCCCAAACAAGTCTCCCCCTTTGGAAAATGGTCAAAACCCTTGTGAAACCCTCTGTAGATGATGCCGAATCCTTCCTCTATGGCTGCCGTAGGTCTGATCTGAAAACCAGCTGAAAATCTCCACAAAAACTCTCAAAAATCCTCAAACCCTAATTCTGAAAATTTTGAAAATATCTCTGTAAAACCAGCCCTGAAATCTGCTCCAAATGACAAGCTAGGGTAGATCTTTCACTACCGAAGAATGCCCTACTAGCTAGGGATGGATCTCTCACCACCGAAGCTAGGGTTCCCGTGGGATCTTACTCCACAAGCTAAAAGTTTGCAAACAGCAGTTGCACCATGAAAAGAAATATAAGTGTATGCATGAATGACTATCCTTTCACCCCTCTTCTCCTTTTATAACCTTTTCAAGTCAAAGAAACCCTAAAACCCCCCAAGGCGCACTTTCCCATGGAGAGGGCCCATTTAATAAATATTTTAAAGTTACTTTTTCCCCCTAGGCGCCTTGGCCCAAAAGACACCCCCAACAAAGAAATATAACATTAAATGCAATACATATCCCTCAAGTCGCCAAAAAGGTACTTTAAGTGGCCCCAACGAAGAAACATAACATTAAATACCAGAGGTGTACACTTAAGTGATCCCAACGACAAAATAGAATACAAAGGGCCCATTAGACCCTCCCAACACCCAAAATATAACAAAACCCTAGTAGGAAACCAGACAACCATCCCCAATAACCTCCAAAGTCGTTAGTCCCTTGGGAATGACCAAGGCTAAGACCAAAATAGGGCCGTTAGGCCAACTGCTCGGAATTGGGGACATTACACAAAAGAAATACCAGCATCCTGTGATCACCATGAAAGGATCAATACAAAGTCTAATGGCATCCTCAAGGGAATGACCTCAGCTAAGAGGGCCCTGACAACAATCCTAGGAAAAAGCAAGATACTCCTCCCGGTGCCTCTCCTAGCATCCACAGTCAAAAAGAACTAGAGCAAGGTGCTAGTCTGCATTAGAGTTGGAAGCAGAAGAAATAGCATCCTGTGATCACCATGAAAGGATCAATACAAAGTCTAATGAAATCCTAAAGGGAATGACCTCAGCTAAGAGGGCCCTGACAACAATCCCAGGAAAAAGCAAGATACTCCTCCTGGTGTCTCTCTTAGCATCCACAACAGATGGTCTTCCAAACATAGAAAGAAAATGCTTAATGTGCATCTATTAGTGCAATTTGGACCGTTAACGGTTAATGGTTAAATGGTTAATGCTTATATAGTTGGGTCTCTATGTGATCTTGTCAAGGCTGTGGTAATCTATAAATTGTGCTATCCACCATCCTTATTTTTGAGCTCAAAGAAGTGGTCTGGTCTCATTAATCAACTTTTTTTTAATCCATTTCTTGATCTTATCGTTTTCCCATATGGATCTACAGTACAATTGACTTTCACAAAGAACGATTGATGACCGAATCAATAATGTGTTGGATACAGCATGCCAGCGCTTCTCCCATTTAGTTCACCACAGGCATCTCTTTTAGATCATTAAGAGGTTGCTAAACTTTTTTTTCTTGTGTGGGTGCTCAACTAAATGATACCCGGCTCCCATCCATCCATATCTGTGTAGTGGGATCAGCTTGCCAAAGATGAAGATAGTATATGCTTCACTTCAGGGAGGGTATAGCCGTCCAGTGAATAGATCAGATAAGGTTAGCTGGCCCAATAACTGAACCCATGTATAGTTTTGGTGGAGCTTAGTACATTACACCCTTTCATAGTGCAGTTTTATATGATTACACCCTATGTACCTACACAACTCTATTGCAATAATGTTTAAACATTGCATCTTCCACGACTGTCATCTTTGATATCCTTCATACTTTTCAAAAGCCTCTGCATATGTACTCGTCCACCTCCACACAGATTTATCTTCACGTTTTATAATCTTCTTCAACTGATTCAAGGTTAATATCATAAAGCTATGTGCCATAAGTCTCAGACTTGCAGGAAAACTCTGAACAAATACTTCATGACATTCAATCTTTCAAATTGTTCGACAATGTTTGCAGATTTTCATTATTTTACCAGACTTTGACTTCCACATATAAGCTCTATTTGGACAAGTACAAGGTCTCACCAAGACATTTTCTATGCACTTTGATCAGTTTTCTCCAATTTTTTTGCTTTCAGTCTTTGATACAAGTTGTGTCTAAGATCAATTGAAAATGGCATATTAATCTTTAGTTGGGTGTCTCCATACATAACTGTTACATTCAGAAGTTCTGTGACCTCAAAGCACTTTGAGACCTTCATAACAGAACATCTTCATGGCTAGAATATTAGCATTTGTGTGTGCACCCCATGCTGCATTTTTGTCGGAACATAAGTAGGATTTTACAGGCATCTTAATCTAGCAATTACAATTACTACTGATTTATTTATTTCAGAGGTCACAATCAAAATTTCTTTTGTAAGTCATTATATTTAAACAAGTACCAAGTTCATGTACAATAATTTTGTTATGACAAATCCAAAATTCAAACATGTTCAATCACAAGAAAATTCTTACGGGAAAAAGTCATCTGTCTTCAGTGGCCAACTTTCATTTGCTGCATGTTTTTGAAAAGTGTAGATAGTTGGAGTGGAATAGAAGGCATTCACGCGGCCATCCTGATGAAAGATCAAACAGGGGGAGGATATTAAATGCTAATCAAGACAAACGACCTTAAAAAGTCCAAAGTAACAAATACACATCAATATTCAACTGCAATTAATTGAGACCAGTTTTGCCTTAACTCTTAAACATCATTCTCAAGAAGAACACCAATTTATTACTCTTTGTGTATATCTATTCCTCAATAAATCTATCTTAAAGAAAAAACAAATCTACCTGCTCTCCCTCCAAGTCCTACATTCTTAACAGTTTAACCCTCGAGGTTGAAAACCAATATGTAAATTAAATGATGAATTATAAGCGTTATCTATTGGTATAGCCGTATAAGCTTCAGGTTCCATGTTTTAGGCATTGACAATTATAATATTATACCTGTACTCACCATATCAATCCAAAAAAACGGAGTCCCATAAAAAAATGCTTTCGATATCATGCCAAAATTCAATACGCTACATAAAATGAAATTATAGCAATCTTCTTATACCTCCTAAAATGCTTTTATTTAATTTATGGATCCATTAGTTTCTAGACATATGAACACATCCTACTGGTAGACATTGAAATTATAATAATCCTCACTAGCCAACAATAAGACGTCTAGAAGAAATCCAAAAACCGGAGGAACAAAGATCTACAGGTTTTAATTGAAATATATGCTTAATAACCAAAAAATAATGAAAACTTATATCAACATATTATTTGCAACAAAACTATTATGATTCTTATGATAAGAGGACTTGATTTGCAATACAAATTTCAAAATGAAAAAATATTAAAACTCTTAGAAACAACCCCAAGAGAAACATCAATTGGAGGCTTCAAACCCAACAGTCATTTTCATTATTAGCTGCTGATCATAAAGTTCTAATATAATTTTGTTGATGTTAAGAGCCCAAGTAACTAGAAGTACCACTAATCTGTATGGTACTCTATGTAGAGTGAAGCTAGTCTTACTAGCTCCATTTCGTGGACATGGGGTGCTATAAACATTTTGAATCTCAACTTAAAGATGAGAGAATATAAACAATGTTGACTCGTGATCATTTTAAGGACTAATTTGTTAAAATATAGAGCATTATATAGCCTATAATGCGGTTATGTAGTTGTTATTCAGTTAATAACTGTTCAACCAATCTGTAACCACCTCTTTCTATATAATAAACGCTGTCACACTTGTTTGAGTGTGCATTCAACCTTCTCTTAATTCTTTCTGCTCCGTGCATATGCTAACATTGGTATCAGAGCAGTCGGTTTGCAGTTCGAGGAAGCCTTTTCAAGACGCACGAACTGGAAGTTTGGGGGAGCCCTGGTAGGGCACAAACTGAAGAAGTTGTTTCACCGCTTATTGTAGAAGACTGTCTTTTATTGGAGGGCAAAACACACGTGAATCATTAGTCACATTTTTCGACAAACATACAGTTGAAAAAGTCTCATTTTTCGACAGATATATAGTCAAAAGTTACCAATCACGACGGCAGAGGCTTGGGGGCAGAGTCATGAAGCCATTTGAGGAGGCAATACAGTCGGTTTTGCAAAAAATCGTGATTCGAGGCCCAGACGTCATGGTTCGAGGCAGAATCGTAAGTAAATAAAGACATTTTCGAACTGTTTTTTTGAAGCAGCACCAATAAAATCGACACAGGTAAAATCGAACCAGTCAAGGCTGTTTTACAAGGGCAAAACATAGTCACATTTAAAACAAACCATGAGGAGTTTCTGAACCTTCATGGGGAGAAAGAGAAAAGACAGCAGAGTTGTGGAGAAGGAAAAATGAGGGCATAAAGTTGTGAGGGCAAAAGAAAAGTCGTGGACGAAACCCCAAGTCGCAGCAAGCAAAACGTGATTCTGAGCAGTCGTATGAACAGTTCGAGGGCAGAAAGAAAAATGTGAGTTGAATATTCTCCGAGGATTCAAGGGCAGAATAATATTGTTTTTCAGCAACAAAGGTATTGACCTTGTGCTTTAATTAATTTCATTGTATTTGCTGGAGTAAGTCACATATTATTTTATTATTTCCGGTACTTTGGAATAATAAAATGGCAAATATTACAAACTTGACTCTCTGCCGGAGACGCAAAAATTAAGGAGCACCAATTTCAATATATGGAACCATAAGATTCTAACGCTCGCTGAATTTCGTGATTGTGATAAAATAATCATGGGTAGTGAAAGTCAACCAACGACAAACTTTGCAGATTATGACAAACGTCATAAGGAAGCTTTATTGCTTCTCAAGTTATCAATGTCGGATGATGTGATACCAAAAGTGCAGAATGCTAATGTGGCTAGCACGTTGTGGGACAGTCTGAGGGATAAATATCAGAGGTCAGAAAAGAGTTGGGTTTTATAACTAAAGAATATGCTCTTTTCCGTAAAGTTACAAGAAGGTGGATTGCTATCTGAGCACCTACTTCAGATAAAAGACCTGTGAGAACAATTATCTTCCATCAACAAAAAGTTGGACGAAGATGAAATGGTGGCTCTAGTTCTTAACAGTGTACCTTCTTCATATGGGTCATTTGTGGAGGCACTCCATTTAATGGCTGAAAGTCAAACACTCGCATTTGACAAGGTAAGTTCCTATCTGTTGCAAAAGGAGCGGAGACAAATTCAAGCAGAATCTAGTTGTGACCAATCAAAGAGTGCTCTTGTCACACAATCAAAGGGAAAGTGGAGACGTCATTCTGGTGAGTCTTCCATTCAGTATCAGGGCACATGCTATTACTGTCACAAGGCTAGGCAGCTTAAGAAGGATTGTCGAAAGCAGAAGTATGATCTTTCACAACAGAACAAAAAGCCACATGATGAGAAACATGTGGCAGCAGTTGCAGAAGAACGGGATTCGAATGATGGGCATGCTCTTTATTTCTTACGACATCATATGCTCGCATGACAGTAGTACTAGTTGTTGGATCATAGACTCTGGTGCATCCGCACACTTTTCATGTTGCAGGGACTGGTATGTTTCATTTACTGCAAATATATGTTTTGAATTAGTAGTACTAGCTGATGGAGAATCATTTGCAACATAAGGGATAGGAGATATATGCATTGTATTGAATAATGCTCATAAATTGTTGCTACAGAATGTTAGATATGTACCTTATTTACAAAAGAATCTTCTATCTATTCGTCAATTAGCTGAAAATCCCAATATTTCTTTGGATATTTGTGGGAAGAAGTGTGATGTCACTGATGTGAAACAGAGACAGATGATTTCCCTTGGCATTGGGCAGGGTGGCCAATATCAGCTTGTTGATCCCCCTAAGATCAACATGAATGCACGTGTGGAGGACAGCTACACCATACAGCATGTGCAGGAAGCTATAGTTCCTTGGGAGGAAGCAATTCCTCACAGATCTGTTGACTTGGATACAGTCAACCTACATGCACTTATTATGGAGGGCGTATCCACTGTACCAGATGTACGGAGGGCAGACATGCCTTGGGAAGATGGATTTCCTCAATCTGAAGAACAATTTGTTGTGGATGGATACTCCACTATTCCAAATGCACTAACGGTGCATGGTGAGATGGCATGACAAGCCACTCACTCAGAGGTACTTGCTCGAAGGACAATAGAGCATGAACAATTTGCTCATTGTGTTGTGAATGATCTTTCCCAACAAAGGGGGATAAATGAGCAAATAGATAAGGAGTTGGTTCTCACTCCTACTACTGCGGAAATGGTTATTTCTCCCACTACTGAGACAGATGACACGGAGATGGTTATTTCTCCTACTATTGCAAAGTTGGTTCTAACTCCTGCATAGATGGTCACATTTCTCTTCTTGAAAAGGTTGGATGAGCACTACATGGTGTTGCAAGGACATGATCAAGGTGACCTCAATTGCAAAATAACTGAATCTCTGTATAGACTCCAACAAGCTACACAAGCCTGGAACAGATTTTTCAATCCACCTCTCTAAGGTTCTGATTCCAGCACTTTGGAGATGGGGCTGACACTCTCATCCATTGATGATTCATCATTGGTCAATGAATCATGTAACAAAGAATCAGTGGACCACTTGCCATATCCTTTGTTCACACGACCAGATTTTTGTTTTGCAGTTCTTCTCCATTTGACAACCACAACACAACAATGGTTTGTTGATTGCAAAGTACAAACTATGGCACAGTTTGTAGATCTAATGACTAAACATGGGCTTTAGGACATTTGTAAAATTTCGGGACAAACTTGGTATTGTAGTCATTAAGAGGGGGTGTTAAAATATAGAGTATTATATAGCCTATAATGCGGTTATGTAGTTATTATTCGGTTGATAAAAGTTCAACCAATCTATAACCACCTCTTTCTATATAATAAACGCTGTCGCACTTGTTTGAGTGTGCATTCAGCCTTCTCTTAATTCTTTCTTGTCTGTGCATATGCTAACGTAATTAAACAAAAACAATACATAACATTCACAAAGAATACCAGAAAGGGTGGGTTTTGCCACAACCTGTTCAGACTGGATATAGAGGGCCAGCTCAAATTCCATTTAATACGAGCCATGTCAGCTGAGGAGGCATGATCACCTGGTTTTGAACCTGGATCTTTTGTCAATAAATTCCCAGCCTTACTACTAGACCACAAGATGACGGTCAAATGTTTACAGTAAAATGTTAGGACAGAGCTCAAAGAAAACAAGGGATGGGTCTGAGGTTGTTGTGTAATTATATTGTCTGCAAGCACTGCCATAAGTTTGCCTTCTAACATCAGTGCCCCTACGGCTAACACCCCACTGGGCTGCTGGAAATATGTTATAGCATTCTTAGTTATGATTACTTGAAATATTTCAAGCTCTTCTCTGTGTCTTGCATATCCTCTACATGCCTAGCATATGTATCATATGATGAAAATGAACGTTTTTATCAACTGGATGTCTAGTTCTATTATAATTTTTGAAAAATTCCATCATCTTGCATTGACTTTATAAAATGAACCTTGCAGTAATCCAATATCAGATATTGCACTTGTATCGAGTTGTCTTTCTTTGTTGTGAACACTAGTGCTTCAGTTTTTTATACAAAACAGAAATTAATATGAATCGGTGATGTTCGGGGGATAAAGGAATGAGGTCTAAATTGACAATATTAAAAATAAGACTCTTTATCTATTTCACAGGAGTCTATTAAATAGTTACCTAAGTCTCGGGGACAGGGGGACGGGGGTACGGAGGGACAGGGTTTTTGGGACGGTAAATTTTTTTCCAAATTTGGGGACGGCAGGGGGAATGCTTTTAAAAGAATACATAAACATTAATATTTCAATATTTTATCCTTTTTCAATGGCATTTAGGGATTTAAACTGTATTTAATGTATTTTAGGTACTTTCAAGATTATAATTTGATGTTCTTGGAAAAAATAACATCTTTTTAAAAGTAAAAACATCAGAAAACTTTTTGAAAGATTTAAAAAAAAAAATGGAGAGCTCCCCTCCAAGTCTCCAAGTCCTTGAAACGTTCGGGATGTCACCAAAATCTAGGGGGCGCGTCCCTGCGTAACACTGGTATATTTATGTATATATTTTCAGAATATGATACTTTTTATATTTTGTATATTTTGTTTGGTTGATAATGAATCTACAGATTTGATGTTCATGACCCACAGTTTGATGAAGATAAATCTCCACTATACGCAGAAACAATAGAAGGTGTTCTAGATCCTCGACCTCAGTCACGCCACTTTATAATCCTGCAGCTTCTGCTCCTATCTCTCAAGCCACTAGCCCTACTGCATGAGTCACTTCGCATTTTGGCAATATTACTTAAAATCTTCAGATTTGGCACCTGTCTCTTCATCGTTGGTGGCACGGTAGGGAAAGCATTGGCACCTGTCTCTTCATCACTGGTGGCAGGGTAGGGAAAGCATTGACACCTGTCTCTTCATCGTTGGGGGCAGGATAGGGAAAGCATGTCGAGCGCTCCCCTCAACCCTGCTAAGGGAACAAAAAGAAAGAAAGGATGTCCTGGTAAGTGCTAGAGCAAACGGAAGAGACCTCTGCATTGAGCTGCCACATGGATCAACTATGGTTCCTCTGTTCCGTTGGACATCCTTTTTATTTTCTTTTGTTTATGTTTTTAAGAACTTTTTCCACATGATACATTTCAGATCAAAATGGATCTTTTCCACCTACATCAACGTTGAGTCCTAGAGCTTACACCAATCCCTTTGTTAGGGCAGCCACTTCAGTGATGTCTTCTCAATCTCTCTATGTTCCTACTTTTGATCAAGATCCTGGAACAACCAGTGGTAGACTTTTATGTAGAAATTGCTTGAGAGCACTTATTTGCATCACAATAAATTTAAGCTGAAGTGTGGCATGCATATGGACCAAGAGTTCTTGATTCAGATGACGGAAGAGCCCAAATTGCAGCAATATTTCTCATTATTCAATATTTTATCTACCTTAGTGCATTTATGTTAGAAACAGTGGTTCTAAGTTTTTAACTATTTAAAGATATTAAACATTAACTAATGGTTAATTAGTTAATGACAAATGTCTATCGGTTATTAGATTATCAACTTCCTGAACTACTGTGTAACCTCTTTCAGCATGATAAAATGATGGACACACAAATCTCAAAGTGTACCTTCCAGTTTCTCTTCATTCTTTCAGTGTTTACATTTTCTAACATTGATATCAGAGCCACTATTCAAGTAAGCCATGGGAGAACGTTACAAACAGCAAGCATTCAGGGAAGCTTGAGTCGGGTACGAACTGCAGATTGAGAGGAGGTTCGAGGTTCAAGGAAGTCCTAGGAAGGGGTACCAACGGTGAAGAGGCAGAGACATGCAGTCTAGGGCACTGAAGAAGTCAAGCAGGAAAATCATGATCTGGACGTAAATGAGGTCATGGGTTGCTAAAGAACAACACAGACCAGTTTATTAGCTGATGAAGTCACTTGCAGTAGAGGGGATAGGTGATATTTGTATAATGATGAATAATGTGAAATTCCTTGCAAGGAATGTTAGGTATGTTCCTAGCATACATAAGAAATTCCTGACTATTAGTCATTCAGCAAAAAATCCTAACATTGTTGTAAATTTCTCTACGAACCAGGGTATTGTGTTTGATGTGAAACGATAATTGCCCTAGGCATTGCACAAGGTAACCAATAAACACTTGTTGACTCTGTTACAGTCAACTTAAATGCACATGTGGAGAGAAACTCGACCATATAGGATGTGTTGGAGGTTGAAATTCCTATTAGGCTTGTTGACCTTGCTCCAATCAAAGGAGAAATGCAAACCTAACCCTAGTGAATCTTCCAGATACTAGGTGAAATGCCATTACTGTCTCCACGCCCCTTACCCGCCTCAAGTCCTGCCCAATGAACCAATGGTATGATAATGACTATAAATCCCTTCATTGGAGACTTCATTTTTCTCTAGCCCATGAGCCTCCCTCCATCCCTGCCCTTCGTAGGGAGTACCGATATCTTCCCAAACATAAGAAACAAAAGTTTCTTGCATCTAGACAGGTTGCACTCCTTGCTAATCTCCACCACCCAACTAAGACCTTTTGTTGTACCCTTCTCCCAAGAGAAACCACAAATTCTGACATCATTCCCAATGCATGGGTCTCCTACGCTTGTTCCCTCTATGATATACTAGGCCACCCTATTGTCACTACCCCACTCCTCCACTATCCTCTTTTGCCTTCTCCACTTCTTACGTCAAGAGAGATTTTTTGAAGCTGTGCACAAGCAAAGCAACGGATTGTGAAGGTCTTCAAGCTAAATTCATCAAACACAGTCTAGACTTATGGCTTTTGCCCTTACCATGCTCTTTAATAAGGTGGTGTCCTCAAATTTTCCTTGGTCGTGGTTCCAACACATAATTCACCCTCTTCATAAATTCGGGGATCTCTCTACCCCTGGTAATTATAGGACCATTATGATTGGGCATATATTTGCCAAACTTTATGCATTGTTATTAAACATGCAGGTGTCAAAACACATGGAAAGGAATAATCTCAAAGCTAGGAGGCAAGCTGGCTTCAGGAGGGACCGTCAAACTATTAACCACATCTTTACTCTCTGAGCTATTATTGAGAAAGCTCGTCACAGGTCTTCTAAAGACTATTCTTATTTTGTTGATTCAAAGGCCTTCGACTCGGCCCCAAGAAACTTGTTTTTCGAGAAGTTGAGAGATATCAACATCTAAGACTCTCAAATTACCACCACTTGAGGCTTTATGAGATAGTTATTGAACAATCTCGTACTTCTCACGGTTTCTGACTTTGTGAAGAACACCATTGGGGTCAAGCAAGGTGTCCTCTCTTGTAATATTCCTTTTGGGGATAAAACTGAAATTTAAGGAAATTAGCTCAAACCCCAAATCTGATTTTTATAGCATTAACGAATAAGGGCCAAAAAGAACACTCTCAAACCCTAGCAACTAGGAAAAAGAAAAATCCACCATAAAAACACTCAAAAATTATGAGAAGTTATTCCTTAGATTGCCCTTGATTTTAGAAGCCAAAAAATGCGATCAAATCATCAAACTCAAAACTTTCGAATTTATTAGGGCACAAAAACAGCTGAAACTTGTAAATTCAATAATTCATAGAAAACAAGAAATCTCCACACATATGAATACTCAAAATGATCATAAAAATATAAGTAATCAAATGAGACCAACATCATAATTTTTCAACCATGGGAACCCTCTCAAAATTGGTCCCAAAATCTCTAAATGAGTAGATAAGGCTGCCCAAAGCCAATAAAAATCTGAATATTAATTATTCTCCTTAAATCTTCAATAACGAGTCAAGATGAAGAGTTTTCATCCTTCACTCAACCTCTAGAAGGGTTTTCGTCTTCCTAGGCAAGCCACACATGAGGGTTTTCGTCCTCAAGTGGAAGAACAAGGAGCCACTAGCTCACAATCCTCAAGTATGCTAAAATGCGCCAAGTCTACATCCACAAATGAGCTTTTCAATCTTCTTTTATATCCTCCTTTTGGCACCTAATAAGTCATAATCTTTTATTAAGCCTCGTTAAAGGCACTAAACCCAACCGGCCTCATTAAGAGGGAAAATACAAAAATAAAACATGATTATGAAAGATGAAAACTGAAATATAATCCATGATCTTCCGTGGTTCAACCGATGCTTGCTACGGAATCCTTTATTTCGGATTTATTCCAAAAAAGGGATACTACATCTCTCTACAACCCAATTCAGCATTTACAATAATGAGTTAAGAGGAGTTTCTTTGGAAACATACCCATTTAGATGACAGTTGTATTTTGCATGAGGTGTTTATAGCTATCCTTTTGTCAATAATGTTGTTTTCTCACACTATTGACGACTTATAGCAACAACGACAACTTATAGCAACAACTTGATATTATTGGGCAATTTTGTACTTCTCACGGTTTCTTTAACTTTTTGAAGAGCACCATTGGGGTCAAGCAAGGGTGTCCTCTATTTCCAACCCTATTTAGAAGATACATTGATGAGAAACATGAGTTTCTTCAGCAACATATCCATTGAAATGATAGTTGTATTTTGCATGAGATGGTTATAGCTATCCTTTTGTCAATGATGGTATCCTCTTCTCACACTTTGTCGAGGGTCTATAGCAATAACTTGACTCCCTGCTAGTTTTTGTGATCTTCGAAAGCTTGTGGTCAACCTTAGTAATACAAAGGTCGTGATTTTCAATATTTCCAAACACTCTCAAAATTCCAATTTTTTTACAAATAGGAACTTTTTAGAGATCACATTGGCCCACACCTACTTGGGGATCCAATTTTATGGTCCATCCTTTAGCATGAAGCCCGCCTCTCTCACAAGTGTCTTTGCAAGGAGTATGCCTCTCTTTCTGTCTTGGAGCACCAATGTTTCCAAATCCACTTCTAGGACATCACTTCCAAAATGTGTCTTTTTTATTCAATCATCAAACCTACAGTTTTATATGGTTTAGAGATTTGGGGACCTAGATAAGAAGGCATTGACTGGGCCCATATTGAGAAGGTCCATATTGATGTGGGAGCACGAGTCAATATCTGCATTTTGTATCAACCAAAAATAGTTGAAAAGTCAATATTTGCATTTTATAGAGTGCGCAAGTCCTTTGCATAGTGTTTGTTGAGTGCGCAATCCCTTTGCACAATGTCAGGTCTGTCACATAGTTGTCCTGATGCGCAGCGACATCCACACAATCTTGTTCAAGATGTGAACTTTAGAATAATTGAGTGTTTGAAGGCACAAGTTTCGAGAAAGGCTGAATGGTTGTGTTTGGGTTTGTTGTTGGGTCCTTCAAACTTTGCAATTTAATTCCGCAAGTTTAGGAGTCTTTGGAGGTTGCATGAAAGGCTATATAAGTGGAAGCCTAATTGCCTTAGGAAAGTAGTTCAAGTTTTTGGGAGGACTCGGAGTAGAGTATGGATGCAAACTTAAGGCTCACACAAACACTTGTCTTATAAGTGATTTTGACATGACATGACATAGTGAAGGTGTAAGTATATTAAGTGTGTGATTACAGTAGATGAGGATTTGGCATACTTGAGTGGCATTATAAGAGAAGAGAATGTTTATAGGATGCATGTTATATGAGGATGCAGCATAGGCAATCAGTCTGCTGGTGTTTTTCCTTTGAATAGATATCCCAAAACTTTGTTTTTGTCTAAATCTGTATTTCATTTGATCTTTTTGTCAATGCATGTTTTCTCTTTGTTGACTTGTTATTGTGTGCGTATTCTGAAGGCTGCAAGGTGTAAGGCAGCTCTTCATTCAGCACCCTAGCGTCGTCTGCGTCATTTGGTATCAGAGAGAGGATTGTTTTCTCTCAGGTAGAAGCACAACAAATCTTTGTGGTTTTCTGCAATGCAAAGTGTGGGTAGAAAATCGTTGCAGACATCTTCCATCAAGTAATTATCAGGTAAGAGTGAGGAAAATAACACAATAAGTTTTGTGGCTTTCCACAATGTGAGTGGTGGGTAAAAGGTCGTTGCAAGCATCTTCCAGCAAGAAGGTTTACTAGAAGATTACAGAGATTGTGGTCTCAAGTTTCAAAAAAAGGAAAATGGCACACCAAAAGAACGTTAATGTGAAATGCCAAACTAAGGCGCAAGAGTTGAGGTTTTGGCCAAAATGATGCGAACTATGCAAGCTCATTTAGAGGTCATGAAAACCACACAACACCCAGGTGTTGTTGTGGAAGAGCATAGAGATGATGAAGGTGGGCCTACGCAGCAAGGAGCGGAAGTTGTGAATGCAAATGCGAATGTGAATGCAAATGCGAACATGAATAAAAATAAAGAAGACGAGGAAGCACAAGATGGTCCAAAAGTGAGAATGCTTCGCGTAATTCATAAAGTGGGGAATAAATCAAGATTGGATGCTCCTTGTTATTTTGGTAGTTTGGAACCAACAAAGCTCGTGGATTGAATAACAATGATGGAAAAATATTTTGAATCTGAGGATGTGAAAGGTTCTAGGAAGTTCAAGTTTGTGTGCACAAAGTTGAAAGGCCGTGCGTCTCTTTGGTGGGAGCATATCTAAGCCAACCGAGTGTAGTGTGGCAAGCAAAAGATCAAGACATGGGATAGGTTGGTAGCAAAGCTTAACGCAAAGTTTCTACCCGCAAATTACCAGTTCAATTTGTTCAGAAGGTTGTAAGATTTGTGACAAAGAGAGCTTAGTGTGAAAGAATACACTAAGGAATTTTACTGACTCGCCATTAGAGCAAGACATGTGGTGGATGATATGGAGAAGATCTCCAGATATATGATTGGATTGCAGATTGTGATTCAGGATAAATTTAGTATGTTGCAAGTTCATTCTATGGAAGAAGCCTATTAGTATGCTCTAAAGGCCTGTTAGGAAATTATATTTGATTAGTGCTCCATTAATGTTTGGTTGAATTATGTTATGAGTCGTAATATTACAACTCATAATATATTGTTGTATTCAGTATTTTATTTACCCGTGAATAGTATTCCAGTTTATTTGTTGTAACACCTCCCTATTTATTAAGAGGTGGTTTGGCTATTGGTTTGGCTATATAATAGGCATTGTAACAGCAGCAATGTAATATATTGTGAAATAATATATTGTGCATTCGTGACTATTTTGGTTCACGTTTTCATTTGGTACCAAAGCGTTTTTTTTTAATTCCCTATGATGAAGAACGTTGTGGTCCTTTGCCATGAGAGTCGTTTATAAGCTCGTGATTGGAGTCTGCACAGATCCCTGTTGTCATTCTCAGCTTTTATCCATTCAAGATAAGTGACATCGTCCGAAGGTGTGCTCGTTTCCTATCAAGTGGACACTGGAGTGCGCAAGGAAGTACCACAAGCTCCATCCTGTAGCAGCCTTCATCATTGTTTCCTGTTGTATGTATTTCTCAACAATTTTTTGTTTACATTGGAACTATTGAGACTGCTCTATTTTGGAAGAAAGAGGCGCCCATCTTGTTCGTGGCTAGATTTGCATCGGATCTCAGACGTCAGGATATAAATGAGTCACGATTTCCTATCAAATTATTTTTGAGATAGATGCAAGTGTCGTATTGATTGCTATCCAAGTCCAAATCGCCATTCAAATACAAATCTGCGCAATCATAAAGGATAACCGAGTTGATTTAATTTAATAATACGTGCGGTTGGTTTACTTATATGTCACATTGTTGGAAAGTGTCACTTCCTTCATCTTTCGCGCTCAGAAGATATCTGCATGCATATTGTGCTAGCTGTATGCAACGGTTTTTGCATTTTGCATTGAATCCCATTCAACAATCTAGCAAGTTTGTAATCATTGAGACTCTGCCGTTCATGAGGTAAAAACCAAACTCAAGGGCCATCAAAAGAGAATAACCAGGCTGGCATTTTCGTGAAGTTTTAAATGTTCTTGTGTCATCAGGAGCAGATACACAGCTTTGTGTGTGGGGAATAGATGACTGGGAAAAGCAAAAGAGCAATTTTTTACAAATTCCAGCAGGGAGTACCATCACACCTGGCAGATACTCGTGTTCAGTTTCATCAACATTTTAGCAATCAAAGTATAAGGCACGCCTCCGCAGCTGCCACTCTGTGTGTAGACGCATATTTCTGGTCGAGAAGCATTGCATGTTGGACACTTAACATGGGCCCCCAATCTAGCCTTCTCCGGGAGTCTCATCTGTCCATACGGCCTGGCGATCCTCATGCATAAAACAATCCATAAACTGCTAGTAGATCCGCCTCATCTTGACTTAGTATCAGTTTCATATGCATTTTGAAAAGGTGTGTATCTTGAGTCTAATCGAGGGATTGTTTTTATTAGCATCAATTTATTCGTGTCTATTGTTGAATTGTCTCTCGTAGTCTAGTATAGCCATATGTTTTTTTGAATAGTTGGTTAGTCTAGTGTCTTCAATGTACCCAATAATAATAATTGGTTATAGTTGGTTTGCAATACAATTTTAGAAGGTTGAGAAATTGTTTAATGAGTCAATTATTCATAAATAGCCATGCCATTCATTAAAAATTTATAGTCGTCATCAAAAAGTATTTAATGTTATTTATTGTTCAAAGATAACATTTGTGTCAATTAGTTGGTTGTCCTATTTTCAAAGTCAAAATTGAGTCAATAAATGTCGGTCATTATAAAGTCTTATGTCATCCAATAAGTTTCATCATTGTAATAGAGTCGTCCTTAAAACTTGAGAGTCGTTAAAAGTCTCAAAATAAGTAAAAAATTGCCTTACAGACGCATTTTTGGGGTTACCCGACGTCCGAAAAATAAAGTGTTTCACATTGCAGGAGACAAAATGAACCCAATATGGAAACTATTGAGCGTCCAAGTCAAATCCAGCTGAGCATGTTACTAGAGGATGGCGGCAACAGAGGAAGGAGGTCATTCAGCGACCTCTCAACAGTCGCCAATGATGGGGCTGCATATCAGCTGTGGTGGCATTTTTGTGGTATGTTACGTTGTGCAGTGTTCCTATTTTCAATAAGTGAAAATTTCACATTGAGGGGGGAACATGATCCAATGTTCCATTTCCAGTTTTCAGTTTATGTGTATCAACAGCAGAATTCAACAATTTTTCCTATGTTATTCCCTGTAGTGAGATAATGATGAGAGCCATTGATACTACTGCGACATCATGATATTGTGGTTGTTAGTTATCCACTGGAAAAACTATCCCAAGGTTGTTGGTACTATCCTTAAAACCATCAGTTGTGTGGTTGTTGGTTAACCACTTAGAAAACCATACAAAGGTTGTTGGTATTGTCCTTGAAACCATCCAGATTATGAGCAAGCTACGTAGCGGCAAGTTGCAATACAAGGTAGGTTTTCCCCATGTTCACACTAAAGGGGGGAATGTTAGGAAATTATATTTGATTAGTGCTCCATTAATGTTTGGTTGAATTATGTTATGAGTCATAATATTACAACTCATAATATATTGTTGTATTCAGTATTTTATTTACCCGTGAATAGTATTCCGGGTTATTTGTTGTAACACCTCCCTATCTATTAGGAGGTGGTTTGGCTATTGGTTTGGCTATATAATAGCAGCAGTGTAATATAGTGTGAAATAATATATTGTGCGTTCGTGACTATTTTGGTTCATGATTTCAAGGCCAAGGAAAAGTTGGCTCACGTACAAAAGAGCGTTAACCGCAAAAGGAGGAAGGTTGAGCAAGGTCGTGGATAGGGTAAAGGCAGAGACAATTTTGCGCAAGGTAAAGGGGAGTTGTGTTCGATGCTACAAAGTGAAGAAACATCTCGAGGAGGTGGATTTGCAATCCAAGGGTAGAGGATCCTTTGGTTGCGAAAGAGGTCGCGGATTCAGCAACACATACTACAGGTGTGGAGAAGTAAGGCATAGAGCATATGAGTGTTGCACACCCAAAATGGTAATAAGCAAAGTGCAAACATTGCGCAAGGAGAAGTAGATGGCTTGTCAAGTCATGAAGAAGAACCAATGATGGGAGAGGTGTTGATGTTCAAGCATGTATTGTTGAAACTAGGAAAAGGAAGAAGTTGGTAATGAGTAGAGAAGAAGTTTGTTTAGTACAACATGTAAGTCAGAGGGAAAACTCTGCAACGTGATAGCGAACAATGGAAGCACCAATAATTTGGTGGATATGTTAAAACTGAAGAGAATTGAGCATTTGAATCAATACACGGTTTCATGGTTGCAAAAAGGACACCAATTGTTGGTCAAAGAACAATGTCTGGTTAAATTCCAAATTGGGAGATATAAGGACAAAGTGATGTGCGACATCATGCCCATGGACGCATGTCATGTGCTACTTGGTAGGCCTTGACAGTTACACCAGAAGGTGCAACATGATGGCCACGCAAACATCTACACAGTGGAAAAGCATGGAAGTACTCTTTGAACCCATTGCAGGAAAAGGGAGAAGCAGCACCAAAAGTCTTGTTGCTCTCAAGTAAGCAGTTCGTAAGTGAAGTAAAGTAAGACAGTGCATCTTTTGCGCTCATAGAGAGGACATTGCAAAGAGAAGGCATGGCAGCAGCAACATCTGAGAAAAAGAAATGCCGCAGGAAGTGAATGAAATATTGGAAGAGTTTGCGGAAGTCGTGTCTAGTGAGTTACCCTAAGGGTTACCACCTGTAAGAGACATTGGTCACCACATGGATTTAATTCTAGGATCCGATTTGCCAAATAAGGCAGCTTACAGGGTGGCAAAGCAAAAGAATGAGAAGATGCAGAGGCAAGTGCAGGAATTGTTGATAAATGACTCATCAAAGAGAATCTAAGTCCATGCACAGCACCGACAATTTTAGCTCCAACGAAGGGTGGTGAGTGGCATATGTGTATTGATTCAAGGGCCATAAATGAGATCATCATCAAGTACAGGTTTCCATTGCCACGCATTGATGATATTATGGATTATTTGAGTGGAGAAAAGTATTTCAAGGTGGATTTATAGAGCGCATAAGAGAAGGAGATGAATGGAAGACAACATTTCAGACTCAAGAAGGATTGTATGAATGGCTTGTCATGATGTTCAAGTTGAGCAACACACCAAATCCTTTTATGAGATTGATGAATCAAGCCCTGAAACCAGTTTTAGGAAAGTTTATAATCTTGTACTTGGATGATATTCTGATTTTCAGGAAGACGCGTGAAGAGCATTTGCTAAACATCAAGCAGGTGTTGCAGAGATTGTGAGAAGAGTTGTTGATTAATTTTAAGAAATACAGTTTTATACAAAAGGAGTTAGTATATTTGGAATTTGTGATTCTTCGAGAGGGACTGAAAATGGACCCTAAGAAGTTTCATGTAATTGTGGATTGGTCATCACTGCGAAGTGCTTCTGAGGCACACATTTTTCATGGGTTGCCTCGATTTTACTGCAAGTTCATTAGGAAATTCAGTAGCGTGTGTGCATCAGTTAAAGAGGCCACGAGAGGAGATAGAGAGAAGTTCATCTAAAGCACAGGTAAAGAAAAGAGTTTTGTGGAGCTAAGAAAGAAGGTGACACAGCAGCCAATGGTGCAGTATTGATTCGAGATGGTAGACCTATTGTGTATTTCAATGAGAAACTGAACGATGCGAGGAAGAAGTATAGTGTTTATGATCAGGAATTTTACACAGTTGTGTAAGCGTTGAAGAAGTGCAGGCATTAACTGTTGCCTAAGGAATTTGTGTTGTACACATACCATCAGGCATTGCAATTTATTAATAGCCAGGGAAAGTTAAATCAAAGACATATAAAGTGGGCGGAGAACCTATATTGAAGCACAGGAGTGCAAAATTTAATAAGGTGGCGGATGTGCTTAGTAGGCGTAATTGTTTGTTGATAGAGGTAAAAGTAGAAGTGGGTTTTGAATCCATGAAGGAGTTGTATGCGGATGATGAAGATTTAAGGGAAGCATGAGAAGCGTGCACAATACCCGCAAGTGTTGACAAGACACCATGGTTGGGCTACTTTTTGCGGGAGGGATTGTTGTTCAAAGGGCATGGATCTAAGCGGGAAAATTTGGTATCTATGCGGGAAAATTTGATGAGAGAGAAACATTGGAAAGGCTTAGCAAGGCATTTTGGCTTGGATAAAAACTTAGCACAGTTAGGGGAGAATTACTTTTGGCCACACTGAGTGCAATTGTGTTTAAGTTTGTGCAAACATGTCATGTATGTCAGTTGGCCAAAGGAAGATCTCAGAATGTAGGGTTATATCAACCTTTGCCCATTCCGGAGACGCCTTAGGGAGACATGAGTATGGATTTTGTTTTGCGATTGCCCAAGACATAAACGGGTGTTGATTTCATTTTTGTAGTGGTGGTCTGATGTTCAAAGATGGCACATTTTATTACTTGCAAGATTAATTCGCAGTATTGTGTCTAATACACATACAAATTTGTTGGTCATTTCTGGCAAACGTTGTGGAAAAAGTTGGATACTAAATTGCAATTTAGTTCAGCATACCATCCACAAACTGATGGATAGACAAAAGTTGTGAACAGAAGCCTTGGAGATTGGCTTAGATGTTTGGTCAAAGATAAGCCAAAAACATGGGATTTGGCTTTAGTGTAAGTAGAATTTGCTTATAACAATTCAGTAATAGGAGTACACAAACAAACACCATTCCAAATTGTATATGGAAACAGCCCAAGAGGAGTTCCGGAGAGAGACTTACCATGCAATAAAGAAAGAAGTATTGAAGCAAGAGACTTTGCAGAACATATGAAAGAAGTGCACCGGCAAATGCGCAATCAGCGGCAAAAGAATACGCAATACAAACAATGTGTAGATAAGAAACAAAGAGAAATTGAATATTAAATTGGATACATGGCCTTGTCATACTTACGGAACAAAAGGTTTGTTAAGCAAACATACAATAAGATTAAGTGGAAGAAGATAGGACCATGCAGAATCTTTAGGAAATTTGCGCAAAACACTTATGAAGTTGAGTTTCCTGAAGGCGTTGATATCTCTAATATCTATAATGTGACGAATCTATACCCATACCACATTGCCTAGGATGGTGATAAGGAATCAAAATATGACGTATGTTGTAGTATATTAGAGAATACAAATGCTAGGAAAAGAGTTTGATTAAAGTAGAACGAATAATTAACACTAGAATTAGGAAGACACGTAGGAAGGAGTATACGGAGTATTTGGTCAAGTAGAAAGGCAAGAAAATCAAAGGCACAACTTGGCTAAGTGCTATGGAGATCACACAACATGGCACAGTGGTTCCTTGAGAAAGATCTCAAGTATTTGAAAATTACCCAATGTGTATGATGCAGGAGAAATCCAGGTTTACAAACAACCCTGATATCAACAAAAAATAGTTGAACAATCAATATTTACATTTTGTAGTAGTGTGCGGGTCCATTATATAGTATTTGTTGTGTAGCATAACCCCTTTACATAGTAGTCAAGCCTATGTTGTGTAGTTGTCTCGTTGTGCAAAACATCATCCACATAATCCTTGTTCAAGCTGCATGAACTTTGGACTAATTGAATGTTTGAGAGCCACAAGTTTCGGACGAAAGGCCAACTAGTTATGTTTAGGTTTGTTGTTGGGTCCTTCAGACGTTGCTTTTGAATTTTACAAGTTTAGGAGTCTTGGGAGGAGGCATGAACAACTATATAAGTAGAAGACCAAATGCCTTAGGAAAGTAGTTCAAGTTTTTGGGAAAGCTCAAAGCAAAGTGTGGATGCAAGCTTAAGGCCCGCAGTAGCATGTCTTGTAAGTGATTTGACATTACATGATGGAGTGAAGGTGTAAGTAGATTCAGTGTCTAATTTTCGTACATGGAGGATTTGTCATACTTGAGTGGTAGGATCAAAGAGGAGAGTGATTATATGGCACATGTTGTATGAGGCTATATCATTGGTGATCGGTCTACTGGTGCTATTTCTTTGAATAGATATCCGATGATAGAATAGTTTAATTCATCATAATCCACATGTGCTTTATGTGTTGATTAGGTGTCATTAGTAGCAATGTTTTGTGTCTACCTATTTAGTTTGAATAGGTCATTGTACTAGTAAATCCTGCCATACTATTTTAGTAAGTTTTGACACTTGTTAAGTTGTTAGTGTTGTAATCATCTTGTAACTTTGTTGTTCAATATCTATAAATATTGCAGGAATTTGGTGAATATAATGTTCGGATATGTTATGCAGCTCTAATTAAGTTCCTGCATTCATTTGTGTTTTCATCATTTGGTATCAAAGCGGGCTTATGCTGCCCAAATCTGATCTGTTGGGTGTTTAGGGAAGTTTAGGGAGGTTCTAGAGAAACCAAGAGGAGAATCCCGAATGCATCCTCACTCTCAATCTGAACATGCACCTGTTTTGCAAAAAAAATGTTTGAAAATCAATTTCTTGTTGATCCTGCAAGCAAAAGCAGAAGCATACATTCAGTTCTTGTCTGTTAAAACAAACATACAAATTTCAAGAAAAACTGGGGACCCACAGGATACCCAAGCTCCCACAAAGCTCCCTATACTTAGTTGTTGAGTTACAACACTGTACCGAGGTAGAGCCGAGTTGCTCTTTCTTGGTGACAAGTTGCATTGTAGTGGTGTTGCTCGCATTTATTTAAGCAAGTCAAAGCTCCAACACAAGGAGCCTCAAACCTCTTAGCCCCATCGAACTCATAGCTAGCTCCTTTACAATCAAAAGGAAAGCTTGAGCCAAGTACCACAATGAGCCCAAACTCGGATGTTCAACCCCGAACACCATCTTCTTCATTGGCCAGCTTGGCCTCCAAGTGAGCTGACTAGATTTGTCCATCTCAGGCTCACAACTCCTTGGACTTTGCTTAGCTGGACAGCAGTGATGTCAACTTTGAACCCTGTGGCGGCTAAATCATTTCTATGAGTCATACTTCCAAACGGTGGCAAAGCTTTCAAAAATATCTTTCCACTCAAGAAATTGCCACAGCCATTCTACCTATCCAAAAAAACAAAAGCTAGATAACAAGCCCTACACTAAAAACAGTTTAGGAAGATTTCAGTGTATATTTTTTCCATGAAAATTCTTGGAAAGCTAAAAAGGGGCTTAAATTGGGATTTTTTGTTCTTTTAAAAAGGGGGAAGTAAAAAAAAATTGTTATTTCATTTTTGCTAAATTTTTTGCCATTATATACTAATTTGCAGATTGCCATACTGCTGCAAAAACAGTGTGCTAATAATAATTGGAAAAAAAAAATTGGTTCAAAAACACAATCACGAGATCTTTTTGTCACAACAACGTTCGGTATTAACAATGCCTCTGGACCACACATTAAAGTCGTCGTGTTTTGGTCTATTGCATCCAATGCCAAATATAGCTGCAACAACGACGTATGTGGCAACATCCCTATAAATTGTCAGAGAATAATAAGCACACATCACTCAATACCATCCCTTTGTTACCTATGCACCACGATCCTTAGGCGTAAATCTTGAAATCGAGATAATCTAAGCATATCAGGACTTGTCAACCATATACAAGATCTCCCTTTAAGCAAGTGTCATTGATCAAACGGATACTTTTCACGTACTATCTACATACCACATACCACTTTGATTTCTTGTTCGTTAACATCTCTTTCACATACTACCGATTATATGAAAAGGGCAAGGTTATTCTAGTACCGACAAGTATATCTAAAGGGCACGTATATAGAGAGGTTTGATATATCAGACTGACAGTATCTAGAGAGGATACCTATTCCTGAAGTGATAAGAACCAATCCATCACCTTGATACCATTCATGCACAATCATAATGGTAATTTGAAATTCCTTCTATCGGATTCACAACTACTACACAGAGACAACTATGTTGCATGAAAAACCAAGATCAAGACATGTCTAAACTTTGAGGATATTTGGAATGTTGTAGATGTTCCTTTCACCAAGCATTTAATAGACCTTGATCAACAACACAAATATGATAGAGCTAACCAAAAAGTGAACCTTATCATAATGTTTGGCATAACAGACAAGGTCTAACCTCACATCAGAGATGCAAAAACAACCAAATCAGCTTGGGACGGACTGAAAACAACGTATGAAGCACAGAATCAAAATATTGTCCTCCATCTCCAAAGCCAACTACACAATCTCAAACTCAAGTCAAATGAGACAATTGAAGCTTTGAAACGTGTTGCAAAATTAAGGGACTCAATTCTAGCATTGAATGAACCTGTGGAAGACAAAACACTTATACCCGTAGTGTTGAGGGGACTATTGCAATCCTACAGTGTTTGTCACCACATTGAATCTCTTAGATAAGAAACCAACATTTGAACAGTTGGTCAACATGCTAAAGCAAGAAGAATCCATACACAATGAGATGGACAATGAGGACCATGCACTTGCTTCCAACTTCAAGGGCAAGAATAAACAAAAATTCTCCAAATGAGACAATAACCAACAGCAAAATTCACAGAAAAATCAAGAGTCATCCAACAAAAAGTGTCCTATTTGTGAAAAGGGGCTCGACATTAAGGCTTGTTGGTACAATGGTTTGAACCAAGGCCCTTCAAGTGTGAAGTCTAACCAACAACAGTCATCAAATAAATACCAGAAGTCCATGGACAGATTAAGTGCAACTGGAAGAAGAAACCGCAACACCAAGGGATTCTTGTTGATCAAGAACATAAAAACTCTAACAAGAATGTCCTATTTAGTGCACAATCAAGTGACGAATCATCCTCATCTGACTCTATCTAGTAAATTTACTCAAGAGCCAACCGGCATATGACTGGAAGAAAGGATTGATTCATCGACTTAATCCTTCATCCACCAAGAATCATGTTTCTTTGGGTGACAATAGTTTTTACCAAGTTCAAGACACGGGGAATATCAAGTTGCCTCTCGGCAAACATGACTGTACTATCATAGGAGTTTTGCATGTCCAAGACTTACCAAGAACTTGCCTCGTAAGGGATAAGAAAAGAAAATCTCAAATTGTTGCACATGCATCAACCATTGCTAAGATGTTTCAATTTGACTTTGTCCCACGCAACAATCAAGCACTCAATGCAAAATATCAAAACTTTGCATACTTGTGGCACTGCAGATAAGGGAAAGTCATTTTTGGCTATCTTGTTTCACTCAACCAACAAAATATGGTTAGAGGATTGCCACCGATAAAGAAGAACCCTAGATCTCTACTCAAGCTCTCTACCAGGCAAAGTAACATTGGGCACAATTGCCAAATAATCCCTATAGAATTATAGACAAATTAGACCTGGTTCATATCGGATCTTTGTGGCGAAGTATGACTGAAACCTACAATGGACTATCAGTATTTTCAGCTCTTTGTTGACGACTATTCATGCTAAAATGTGAATATACCTGATCCGAAGGTAAAGTATCGAGCCCTTCCAAGCCTTTAAGGGGTTCAAAGTTCTAGTTGAAAATCAAAACTGGTCAAAAAACCAAGGTACTACGATCGATCGAACGAAGGAGTTCCCCTTCAGACCCAGTACTCGCATTCTCATCCTACTTGAAAAAAAATGGCATTCACCAACAATTGAGTTGCACCCTATACTATCCCATAGCAGAATGGTGTTGTAGAAGAGGCGAGAACCTCACTATTATGGAAATGGTGTGTTGTATGATCAAGGATGTAGGTTTGAACAAGAACATACTAGCACAGAAATGACAAAAACAATTGTAGATATACCTGAACTAGATCAAGACAATGACTTTTCCGCTCAACAACATGACTCCACAAGAAGCATGGTCAAGCAACAAACCGTTAATAAAGCTCATCTTTGTGTTTTTGGAAGCAGAGGCACACATGTTGAGTTCCCAAGCAAAATAGAACAAAATTCGGAAAACAAGTTCGCATCGTACATCTTTCTTGGGTATGAGTGAAGATTCTATGGGATGCAAACTATGTGGATCGAAAGACAGAAAGATCTATATAAGCAGGGATGTTGAGTTTGATGAGTTTAGAATTGCTTCAAGTCTACCTTTCATAGACGTGCATAATACAAAAGATACAGAAAATACAATAAACATAGAGCTACGAGCTATTCAAACTTGATGATGCAAGAACAGGGTGACTAGTAATGATGGGGGTGATCGGTGCAATGATCAAACTCCTACAACCCATAGCTCAACGATATGCCAAGGTAGTATACAAACATGATTACGATATGCTAACCAAGCTGGATTGAAGTCCTAGACCACATCCACTTCTGGACCAAAGTGCTCATAGCAAAGCTCGAAAAGAGGTCGATCAACGTGGCCATAATGAGCAGAGTTGTTGAAATCAAATGAGCCGCTCTATGGTTCAAGAAGCCCTTGAGTCAAGACCTTGGAAAGAATACATGGAGGTTGAATACCAATCACTTGATGAAGAACAACACATGGCAGCTTGTAGATCTTCCACCTAGAGAAGAAGTCAAAACGGATGCAAATAGGTATCTTCGGAACTAAGTACAAGGCAAATGGAAACATTGACAAACACATGACAAGGCTCGTTGTAAAGGGGTATGCACACAGAGAAGACATAGGTTATGAAGAGACATTTTCTCCCACAGCTAAGCTAAAGATCAAAACAATCAGAATGAGTTTTCTCTAGTTGCACAATTTAGATGGAAAGTCCACCAAATGGATGTAAAGAGTGCTTTCCTCAATGGTGGTCTTGAAGAAGAAGTCTACACGACACAACCAAAAAGTTTTTTCACACCAAATCAAGAAACAAAATGTGTAATAGACTCGATTAAAGTCACTATAATGGTTTCAAACAGAGGCACTCTAAACAATAGTACATCAAAATTGATGAGCATCTCATTCACAACATGGATTTCAGAGGGAAGTCCCTACGAATCCCAATCTCTACCTCAAAAAGCAAAGGGGGAGATGGTGATTGGTAATAGTCTATGGTCGACGATCTAATAGTCACTGGAAGTTTAGTGAGTATAATTGATGTTAGCAAAGCCAATATCTAAAGTGATCATTCAACGTGATTGATCCCGGGCTGCTCCATTATTGTCTTGGACTAGGAAGCATGGCAAAAGGAGAAAAACATTTTTGGTGACTCAAATGAAGTATGCTAGAACAATGTTCGAAGAAATTCATAGGATGATGGACAACAAACCTATCTGCTACACCTATAGAGGCAAGGCTTCGGTTGTCTCAATCAGATCCATCACTTCGAAGTGAATATGCAACTCTCTATGGGCAGTTGATTGGAAGTCTCATTTATTTGACATACACTAGGCTAGACATCAACTATGCAGTGAGTTACCTATCTCTAAAAATTCATGCAAGATCCACAAGTTAGTCACTGGGAAAGCAACGAAGTGGATGTCTCGAGATATATCAAAAGTACGATTGACTTTGGCCTAGAGTACAAAACGAATGACCAATTCTTTTTAACAGGATATACAGATTTAGACCATGCTAGAAATATTGATGACAGGAAGTCCACTTCTGGATGTCTTTTCATTGGGTTCTAGTTTTATATTATGGGAGAGCAAAAAGCGAAATGTCGTTTCTCATTCTTCTATTGAAATACCAATATTGTGTTTTAGGAAGAGTTGTCTGCGAAGCAATATGGCTACGTTGCATACTTAAAGGTTTGGGTGTTCCACAAAAGCAACCTATCAACTTGCACTGAGATAATGAAGATGTGATTAAACTTCTACGTAATCTAGTATTTCATGAACACACAAACCACATTGAAGTACAAATTCATTACATACGCAAACATGTTCCAGAACACAACAAACAGCTCAAGTTTTGCCCAATCGAAAAACAACGTGTAGATATCTTCACCAAATCTCTTGCACATGAAAAAATCAAGACATTCAGAGAACCTCTTGCATGTTCACTTGAGATCATGGAGGGGTGATAGAAATAATATTATAGTTATATTATTCCATAGTTTAATTCATCATAAGGCGCATGTGTTTTATGTGTTGATTAGGTGTCATTAGTAGTAGTGTTTCACTTGCACAAGGATGTTGTGTCATCCAGTTTAGTTTGAATAGGTCATTGTACATGTAAATCCCATCATACTATTTTGGGTAAGTTTTGACACTTGTTAAGTTGTTATAGTGTTGTTATCATCTTGTAACTTTGTTGTTCAATATCTATAAATATTGCAGCATGTTTACGATTAATATAATGTTCAAATTCGTTGTGCAAATCTAATTAAGTTCATGCTTTCATTTGTGCTTTTATCATGCCAAAACTTTGTTTTTATCTAAATCTATCTTCATTTGATCTTTTTGTGAATACATGTGTTCTTTCTATTGATTTGTTATTCCGCACATATTCTGAGGGTTGTGAGGTGTAAGGTGGCTCTTCATTGAGCACCCTAACCCCGTCTACGTTATAGAATCTTATGTTATAGTGCATGATCCATTACGAGCAAAGAGTTCCTCAATGCATCATCCAAGCTTAATTTGCTACCCAGTTGTTACACTTTGAGACTATCTTCAGGATTACTTTCTACATCCACAAACTCATATCCTTAGGGACCTCAACTTCGGGTTGTGAGAGATATCCATACTTAGCACTTTTCTATTTAGAGAGCATTCCTTCACTGGTCCCCACCAGAAGCGAGCACTATTGGTACTTTGAGGCTAGGTTGCTCCTTTCTTTTAGCATCTCCACTGATAGACTACCTCCTCTCATGTACTCCCTAGATGCCACTTGAGCTCCTTCCAATGACAGATGTCGTCACCAAAGCTACTAGAGGGGAAATCTACAGACAATATATCCAAGCCACCTAAATCCCCCTTGAGTCGCACATCCCCAATATTTCTTTTTACACAAAGCATTTTGTACAAGAGGTGGGTGGCATTATTCGTTGCCGAGACTATCTCCAACACCATTAGTCCCACAACTTGAGATTTCCTCTTCGCCAAATAAGAGTGGGCCCTCCATGAAGTGAAGACCAAGGAACACTTCATTATCAGATGTCGCGTATGCTATGAGATCCAAGGAAGATACCACTACCTCTATGATGACTCAAGAAACATTATGTCTACTTTCTTCATATATCTAGACTAGCCGCACCTGGCTCTTCATCTTCATAAGACCTTTTCCCTTTGGCGTAGATCCCTACCGGAGGGGTCTAAAGGCTCTAGAATCCACTTGATGATCACCTCTTTTTTCCAACCAATCCAAGCAACATGTAGCACTAAGCACCCTTTGGACATTGATACTTCACATAGCAAAGTTGATAGATCAGCTAAACGACACTTCTCTCAACATACCATTACTAATCGGAGTACTTAAACACCACAACATACTCCCGCTCAACCCCATGGCTCTACTCCCTCTAGTCAACATAAATTTGCCCCTTCTTGGCGTCATGGATGTACTAGTTACCAGCTGCCCCCAGACCATAGGGACAAATTCATACTACTAGCTTCTTTTCTGCTACGGAAGCTACACCAACCTTGGATGTTAGGAGAGGTTTTAGAAGAAGCGATTTGCTTCCTCCTAGAATCTCCCAACCTGACCCCTCTAACCTTGGATGCTCCCCAGCCAACATTATCATATATTCCACAAAATTTGATGATGACCCAGACGACTCCTCCACTTCAGGCACAAACAAAGATAGTCAATGAAATTTCCTTCCAGTCTTCATCGACTGGCTTTAGGGGCTCTTGTTCACCCTTCATTGCTATTTGTATTGATTTTATTACCACATGTGTTAGTAGCATGTTTTGTTATGTCATTTGTACTTTTTGTTATTTTGCTTCTAGGATTCTCTCTTCCTATAACTTTTTAATTGTTAATTGTTGTATCCTCGAGTCCCATTGACCTATTTTTGGTCATTTGTGGACATTAATATAATTTCTTTCTTTCGTATCCTATCATGTCCTTAAGGATTATCGGAATTGACAATATGTAAGGCTTTCCCAACACATATCACAGGAATGAACACAGGATGAGGCAGGTGTGGCAGTAATTTTAGATGGACAAGATTCAAGGAAAGAGTTTTCTCTCATAACATCATGCTCAACTAATAGTGCTACCAGTTGTTGGTTCATTGATTGTAGTGCATCCAAGCATTTTTCATCTCTTAAGGACTAGTATATAACATTTACTGCAAATTTTTATTCATTTTGAGTACCTGATCGATAGTCACTTGCAACAAAGCAGATAAGAGCTATTCGTATAATGATGAATAATGTAAAATTCATGTAAGGAATGTTAGGTATGTTCCTAGCATACATAACAATTTTATGTCTACTAGTTAGTTAATAGAAAATCTCAACATTGTCAGAAATTTCTCTAGAAAGCAATATATGTTGTCTGATGTAAAATAAGAACGGGTACTTTCCCTGGGTATTAGGTAAGGTACCCATTACAAACTTGACGACTCTGCTGCAATCAACTTAAATCCACGTGTGGAGGGATTTTCCACCCAGGTTGTGCTGAAAGATGTAATATCTAGGCTTGTTGACCTTGCTCTAATCAAACGGGAAGTGGAAATGTAAACCTAATGAATCTTCTAGATATTAGGTGAAATGTCATTTTTGTCATAACGCCAGCATATCAAAAAGGATTGTCAGAAATGATAGTATGATCTTTCTCAAGATAATAAAAAGTCGGGGGATGATGCAAATGTAGCAATAGTTTCATATAAATGGGATTTTGAGGAAGAGTATGCTCTCACAGCATCATGCTCCACTAATAGTACTACTGGTTGATTCATTGATTCAAATGCATCTAGATATTTTCATGTCATAGGGATTGGTATCGTAGACACCTAAATTTGGTAAATTATCACTTGATAATGTCAGTATAGGCTTAATCCTTGAATCATGACTTGTGTGTATATTCCAAGCTCAATTGCTTATCGTTAGCCCTATTGCACGATTTACTATCCTCATTACACTGCTCATTCGCTCACATAATTACTTACATCAATCCACAGAAGTATATCACTCCCAAGTGTAGTGCCCGAAACTTTCTAGCACCTCACTCCCTGGCCGTACGCGCCAAGCAAGGACCACACCACCAAATAGTTTGGTCCGAAATTCGCAATTTCGTCCCAGGCTACCTAACAGTAATTTCCTCAATTTGGTATCTCTTATGGGTTAGTACTTTTCCAATAGGTCAACCTTAATGCGAAATTAAACCTATGAAAACCTATAGACAAGTCAAATGCACTCATTTACTCACCTAACACTTACAAGCATTCAAGCAAATATCTTCCAAAAAGTATTCAAAGCCTTTCTAAATTTCCCATAAGCAACAACACACATTAGGAGCAGCCTTTACACAAGTTTGAAGCAGTCCCAACCAAATTCAAGAGTCATAACTTTCCAAGTTACAATCCCTCCAAGCCAAGTCAAACACAAACACGCCAAGCCACTATAAAGCTTTTATCAAGTGATCAAGTTGTCAAATTTAGTTGTATCCATAGAGCTATCACATCTCTAGGTGGAGAACTACGTGCGGTTTGAGGCCTCTTTGGAGTAGTGCCAACATAAGTAGTGTATGGATTGCACTTCAACCCCACCACTAACCTATTTGCATGTGTTTCTAGTATCTACCCATGGTTAGAGTTTGAAGTTATTTCAGGTCATTCAAAGGGCTTTGCACACTTGCGAGACCTAGGGTTTCGCACATTTGCGAAACCTAGAGTTTCACAGGAAAATGCATTCCACATGCTCCCACAAACACAAAAAATTACAAAATGCCAACAACTTGCCCTACGGAACCGCCAAATAGTTCCATACACAGGTAATGGTTTCGCCTCTACTCACCCTACACTTCCAAAACCATAAACGAAGCATCTCAAGATCAAATACATTCATTTCATCCTTTTGCCACAACCAGATCAACTTCCAGAGCAACAGAATAGATAAGTGCATCTCTCCTCTTGTGTCTTGTTCATTTAACACTTGTTTCGATCGTTCTGGCTTGTAAATATCTATATATGTAGAATTTGATCTACACATTATTGTTAAACTTAAATTAATTATTTTGATTATATCTCTTGTTTCTAACCCTAATCCAAAGTTTAAACAAGTACACACACTTATTCATTTTTGGATTAAATTAGATATGTAACATTTAATGGATTTTTGAATTCAGACGTATGAGCTGATAGAGTGTCACTTGCAGTAGGGAAGATAGGAAATATTTGTATAATGATGAATAATGTAAAATTCAATGTATAGAATGTTAGGTATGTTCATAACATACATAAGAATTTAATTTTTATTAGTCAGTTAACAAAAAAGCCCAAAATTGTTGTAAATTTCTCTGGGAAGCAATGTATTGTATTTGATGTGAAATAAAAACAAGTAACTGCCCTAGGAATTGAGGAAGGTGACCAGCATAGACTTGTTGACTCTACCTCATTCAACTTAAATGCACATTTGGAGGGAGACTCCACCATACAATATGTGTTGGAGCATGAAATTTCTCATAGGCTTGTTGACCTTACTCCAATCAAAGGGGAAGTGGAAATATGACCCTCATGAATCTTCAAGATACCAAATGACATGCCATTACTATCACAAGATTGGGCATATTAAAAAAGGGTTGTCAAAAGAGACAATATGATCTTTCCCAACACAACAAAAAGCCACAATATGAGGCAAATATGGCAGCAGTTGCAAATGAATAGGATTTTGAGGAAGAGTATGCCCTCACGGCATCTGCTCAATTAATAGTGCTATTGGTTGTTAGTTCATAGATTTTGGCACATCAAGGCATTTTTCATGTCGTAGGGACTGATATGTAAAATTTACTGTAATTTTTTATTTAGTTTTATGAGTTGATGGAAAGTCACTCGCAGTATAGGGGATAGGGAAAATTCGTATAACAATGAATAATGTAAAATTCATTGTGAGGGATTGTAATGTCCCTTTTTGGGGGAACTCATGAAATGGTAAAAAGATCTCAAATCATATTTAAAACACTGTTGTTATAACCCTGCAAAAACTGATCTCAAACCCTTTCTAAGGCAGCGACCTTCCTAGGGAAGAACGACCCTTTGAAATGGAGTTAGACCTTGCAAAAATACTTCCAAACTTGTGCCAAAATTAATAGAAAACCCATATCACTCAATTTGCAACTGTTAGAAATCATATCTGCATGAGAAATTAATTAATTACAGAATCCTAACCAGCGAACATTCCCCAGCTTGCTAAAACTAGAAGAACATCACCAAAAATCACCAAACTCGAGATATTGGCTTAATAAAATATAAAGAATAAGATGATGATTTTAGATTTGCCAAAAAGTCACCATACCTACCAAAAAACATCTCGCTATAGGTCGCTCATGTTGAAATAAAATATAATTAGCACCAAAGAGACAACACATGCAAGAGAAAGATTTCAAATTAGCTTGCACACCAAAATCCTCACAAAGGGTTTTCGTCCTTCACAAGTTTCCTGACCAAGGGTTTTCGTCCTTGGAAGAGATACTCAATCCAAGGGGTTTCTTCCTTAGGAGAGGGAGTAAAAGGGGCTACAATAGTCAACTTTCACCAAAATAAGAATAATCTCCAAAACATATCCTAAACTAATGCCAACAACCTCCATTTATAATAAGAGGGTGGCGCCAAGTCTTGGGCCTCTCAAATGAGGCCGACCGCAATTAGACTTGCTTTATTATTATTTTCTTTTTTCTTTTTGGAGCCTACATGCTCACCAGTATTTTCTTATTTCTAATTTATTGTTGGGCGCTAGGCTCACCAACAAATACAATGCCAAAAAGAAATAAATACAAAATTAAGCTCATGATGACATTGTTGGCTTCCTCTAGCTTGTTCGTTTATTACCATGAGGAAGGAAAATGGGCCAAGGTCTTCAAACAGGATTATCTCGAAAAGGGACATGACCGGGATGTTAGGTATATTCCTGACATACATAAGAATTTCTTGATTATTAGTTTGTTAACAAAAAATCCCAACACTGTTGTAAATTTATCTGGGAAGCAATGTATTAACTCTAATGTGAACCATGAACAAGTAATTGCCCTAGGCATTGGGCAATGTGGCCAGTATAGGCTTGTTGACTCTGCTACAATCAACTTACATGCACTAGCTATGGAGGGAATATCGACTATAAAGAATGTGCAAGAAGATGTAATTCCTCAATCAAATGCACATGTAGTTGTGCAGAAGGATGCAATTCCTCAATCAAATGCATGTGTAGTTGTGCGGGAGACTAAAATCATAGTTCAAAAAATCGTAAATCGGGATTAATCGGCAGGCCAAATTTTGAATCGAAAATCAGGAATCAGCATTAATCGGCAACTTTATCGCTACTTTTAAAAACATTTAAATTTCATAAAATATACTTAAATTAAATGTAAAATTAATGTTAAATGATGCGAGAAGTGACTCTATAGAATGCCATAGGCCCATATGCATATTTTCGATTAATATTAATACTATTAATACTTATTACTAATTAATATTAATACTAATACTAATATTAATACTAATATTGAAAAAAAATATACTTACTATTAATATTAATATTACTGTATTAATTACTGTATTAATAATAAATATTAACGTATTTTTACTGTAGTTTTACTGTAACTTATTACTGTATTTTTAGTATTATTGTATTAATACCTGCTAGGGCACGAACTGACCACAACATGGCCACAAACTGTTGCAAAATTGGCCACGAACTGGCCACGATCTGAGTGCAGACAAACTAGCCACAAACTGAACTTGCGTGCCCTCCTACCCACGTCGAATGCCCTCAAATGGAGTAAATGCAAGTCGCAATAGCAAGAACGATTCGCGCAAAGAGAAAACAGTAGAAAAAACAAATCGATTTGGTCTATTTTCGTATTTAACCTTAGGCCGTGATTTTCCCCACGATTTTTGACGAGTTTGACCACGATTTTCAACAATTTTGCAGGGTATTTTATCGCGATTAATCACCGATTTATCAAGATAACAAAAATCGCGATTTTTCAGAAGTTTAATTGTTTTCATGAAGGCAAACGATTTATCACCGATAAATCGCGATTTTTGAAACATAGACTAACATGCCTCATTGAAAGGCATTGGCTCAAAGGTCTAGGAACAAGGTTGTTAGTTCAGAAAAGTATGGTCTTTTTCTCTCAATTCTGACCTTTTTATGGTGTACCTGAATCACTTGTTAAAAAACAATTGGATGTAAATGGGTGGACAAAATCAAAAACAAAGCCAATGAAACTTTGGACAAGTACAAGGCTCATCTTGTTGCAAAAGGTTTTATACAACAAGAGGGAACAAATGAGAAGATATTTGTTCCTACTATGAATATTGCGAAGATGGTCACATTTTGGTTGCTTCTCTTCGGATATTTGAAAAAGGAGGTTTACATGGTGCCGCCTAAAGGTTTTCAGGTACTTGGTCATGATTGATTAAGTCCTTGTATGGACTTCAACAAGCCCCACAACCCTGGTATATTACAGTGGATCAACATCTCCAAGATTTTGGTTTCAGAATTATCAACCAATGATGATCCATCATTGGTAAATGAATCTGTAATGTCCCTTTTTCAGAGATTTAAATAAAATTCCAGAATTCTGATTTTAATTTGCAGCAGACTGGAAATTTATTACAGCGGAATAAAATTATGGAAATAAGTGCCAAAAATCTTCAACAAGTATCCAAAAAACTCTTAGCAAAATTATTAAACAATTTTGAACTGAATTCAAGCCAAATCGAATTGATTTAGGTAGAAATCAAACTGTTGTAAATAACTGTGCAATCTGGGGCATTGCAACAGTCATATAATGGTTTGATTTGCATGAAACAGTGCCTCAATTTGCGTGAAAAGACAGATTCAGCCTTACAATTGTATGGCGACTTGATATAGTGAATTGATTTGATATTTATTGCACTTAACAAATTATATTTCAATCACATGCAAGTCGAATAGGCAGAAATAATTGCAATAAATCTGAATATGCTCAAAATGATCTTTAATTCAATGATAATCTGCAAATATAAATGTTTTAAGTCAATTGGAGAGGGGTTTTGTCCTTCCAATGGACCTCATATGGGGTTTCTGTCCCACATGGAGAAATAATGAGAGTTCTCTCTCAACATCTGAATTTATAAATGAATGTTCCTATCCCAAATGCTACCCCTAAACCCCTATTTTTACATTTTCTAAGGGTGGCGCCAAAATTGAAAAGACATGACCCTTCATATGCCTCATGACCTTTCATGTCACTTTTTCTCCGCCATGGCCAACCCATACACTCTACAATTATTTATTAAAAGACATATAAAAAATACTAAGGATCCTATTGTAAACTTCCTCCTTGCATGTTCTTCTTTTTTTGTATTCTGCCTTTGCCGACCCATATACTTGAGTTCAACTTTACTAAAAACATCATAAAATAATAAAAGACTGATTATAAGTCTTCTCCTTGCTTTTCTCTTTTCATTTCATGGAGAAGAATTTCCCACAACTCCAATTATGCTATTAATTTGAAAAAGGAGGTTTACATGGTGCCACCTAAAGGTTTTCGGGTACTTGGTCATGATTGATTAAGTCCTTGTATGGACTTGAACAAGCCCCACAACCCTGGTATATTACAGTGGATCAGCATCTCCAAGATTTTGATTTCAGAATTATCAACCAATGATGATCCATCATTTTGTAAATGAATCATTCTACAGACAATTAGTAGACATTCTGATATATCTTATGTCCACACGACCAGATTTTTGTTCTTTTGTATCCATTGGACAGCAGGGAAAGTCAAAGGACTGCAGATTTCAGGTTGATACCTTTGGAGCAGCATGCAGATTTAATGACCAAACTTCTTGTATTTGTAAAATTCCAGGACAAACCCGGTGTCTCCGGTTTGGTCATTGGGGGGTATTAAAGATATAAGATATTAAGCATAAACTAATGGTTAATTAGTTAATGTATATCGGTTATTAGAATATCAACCTTCTCAGCTACTTTGTAACCTCTTTCAGCAAAATAAAATGTGTCCCAAGTGTGTCTTCCAGTTTCTCTTCATTCTTTCAGTGTTTGCGTTTACTAACACTAGCACAGTTTTCAGAGTATAAGTTTCTGCAAGGACTGTAGTTGCAAGTGCCAGCAATGCAATTTCCTAAGTCGCCACTCACCAATAACTAACTACTCAACACTCATTTTAACATGAGAATATTTTTTTCTAAGAATTATCTGCTAAAAATTCCATGGAACTTGCTCTGCATATTACAGCCCTCAAATCAGATTTATGATACCAACTCTTGCAGAGATATGCCATTAATTACCTGCTATCATGCAGCTTTTGCAGAATGAAATGTATACAAATGTCATCGAGTGTTTTTTGGGTTTGAGACGTGAATAGTCTCCTTGTTGGTATTGCTTCATCTAACAGTTTTCTTATCATTTTTTGAGAGTTATATCTATCGTTTAGTTTATTAAGAATCTCAGGATGGTAGATTTTGGAATTTTCAGCAGTTCCTATCTACATTAAGGTATATAGCTAGGAGCTTCTGCAGACAGTTATAGGTCTGAATATTTGTATCAGTTTCTTTTCCTGAAAGAAATGAATATTTCTTTAGCTGACAAAAAAAACCTCTTGTCTAGCACATTACACACACGCCATCTGGCAAGTCAGATCTAACTAATCTGTCGTTGCTAAGCACACCCTTAAGTCTTGAGCAACATTTGTCAACCAATAACTCTTAACTTAAAAGCACAAGGTATAGAAAGAAAGAAAGAAATTATGTCAATGTCCACAAATGACCAAAAGTAGATCAATGGGACTGAAGGATGCAACCATTAGCAATAGAAAGTTCTAGGAAGAGAGAATGCTAGAGGTGAACAGACGAAGTAAAGTACAAAGACAAAATAAAGCAGCGTGCCACTAACCCAAGTGGTAAAGAGACCACTGCAAATAGTAATGAGGGGCGAACAAAAGCCCCAAGAGCAAGTGCCACTGAAGACTAGAGGAAAATCTCATTGAATGTCTTTGTTTGTGCCTAAAGTGGAGAAATCTTCTGAGGAATTATCGATCACTGTGAGAGATCTGATAATATTGTCCGGTGAGTATATAGGGTCTGACGATCCGGGTTGGGGGATTTTAAGAGGAAGCAAGAAAATTCCCCTAGAATCTCACCTAACATCCAAGGCCCGTGTAACTCCCATAATAGAAAAGAAGCTTGTAATATCAGTTTGCCCCTGTGATCAGGGGTGCAGCTGGTAAGTAGCAGATCCATGTACCCGGAGAGGGGTAGAGCCACACCACTAGAATGGATCCTCCTTATCCATCGTTCATTATAATTCATGGTTAACCACCTAAAGTCTCAGCAATAACAAATTTGGGTCTGGCCAATCAGCAATCATACTCATGCTGTGTACAATTATATTTATTCCTGCCCTCTTTGCATTCATAAACTATCATGATACTCTCATTCTACATTCCTCTAAAATTATGATTCATCTTTTCCATCAAGCAAAGTGAAATGAACAAGTCGTGTATAGCATAAATAAATGAATGAAATGTAATAAAAACATCACAAACAAAAATAATTTAGATCCACGCCAAACCAACCTTGTTTGCATAATGTATGAGTTTATCCATCTGTTTGAACCATGTATTTGCATTTTCATAAGCAAAGTCTTCTCCCATTGTCCACATGATATGATTTGTTCGAAATTGCTTGGCCTATACAATGCACATTCATATATCACTCATTATAAGAAATTCAATGACTTATTAAATCCATATATAAAGGATTTTAGATTGATCTTTAAATGGCACTATAAATCACACAAGTAACCCTTAAAAAATATAGATTCAGATCTGCACCTGCTCTTTAGCAAGCTGGACAAAAAGATCAATCTGTTGCTCAACATTATAATCGTAAAGAAAAGGATCATCCTGCATCACAAACAAAACTGTAAAAAGAACATGTTGATATACTCTCAAAGAAATTGAGTAATGATATATAGGAGCAAAAATGGTTACCTGGATCGTTGTTTCTGTTGTTTTAATATCATAGCGAAATTCAGGAGGAGGATCGTAATGATGTGCAAGAATTCCAGTGAAAACCTGATAAAAACATGGTATATTGCAAAATGTTAACTTGGAAATAAGGTTATAATTACTTTATAAATTATAATCCTGCAAATACTGAAACATATGATAGCCAGGCAAATGCTTCAGGTATATCTGAATCTTCATTATGATCAACAATTTTTACCTGTGCAGTAGACCCAAGTGACTTAGATCCACGCCAGATCATCTCCATAGTACGATCTTCTCTTCGTTTAGCTATGTCTTGATAGTCAGCTCTTGCAAAGAACAATGCCTCGAAACCAACCTGTGATGATTATCCCTATCAGGTGATATAACAAATAAAATGTCTCATTTCCATAGGCGCTACATTAACATAATGCTAAAAACACGAAACTCAAAAATATCTCTAGTAAACAAATTTCAATCAATTTTGGTAATCAATACATACTCTTTTTTCCAAGGATTAGTTCCATCACAAAATATCCCTTTGTTTTAACCTCACTAATTTCTGTATATCTTAAGCTCCTCGTCCTTTTTATTGATGAATTGTTATAGCTCAATAGTAAAGTTACAAGCATGTTCAGCAGTCGTATTTCTCTAGAATATTCACATTATATAAATTGTGAACCATGTATAGTTGTGTAGGTATCGTAAAGTAATAAAGCAGATTGCCTATATTATGAAGTATATTAAATGGACCACAATACATGACATACTTCCCAAGCTTAGGTAAGCTTCATAAAGTCTTATTGTAAAAAAACCTTGCCATGTATGTGATACACACATACAGCATATTTTGCATATGGGCAAATCAGGGATATCCCGCCAACGCTCTAGGATTAAGTCCCTCTACTTGAATGGGGCAGCTCCATTTATTGAATGCAGGAAATTATGTACACTATTCTAATAACCGGGGATGGTCTTTCGACTGGGGATCACACAGGGGTACTTCCCTACACCTATGGAAAAATGCTTGTAGATACTGCAAACGAGGAAATAGCTTGAGAGAGAGGTGCGAAGAGAATAGTGAGAGGGTTTTGCACAATAAATAACACCGTAGAGTTCATTGCTCAAAGCTAGAATGTTTCCATACACATCAATTAGAAGACACCATTAACATAGAACAAGGAACAAGACACAAGAAGCACAAAGTTTCATTGCATTATGTTGCACAAGATTACAATGCTCATGGAGTGTTGTTGAGAAGGAGAGGAATGCATTAGACTAGAAAATGGAAGAAATCAGCTACTTTGTCTCTAGAGAGAAAAATGGGAGCTAGAAAACAAGAATCACCATCCTTTGAAATGAGGAGGCTCACTCAATTTATAGCTTTACAATGCAACACTTCATCCACATCCCACGTGACTCTTCATGCCCCATCACTTGTGACTTTTCAATTGCCCTTAGAAGAAACAAATTAAGTACCTTTATTATAATTTGAGAGAGTACTTTTACATTTTACAAATATCTTATTGTCACTTAAGTAAATAGGACAAAATGTCATGATTACAAACAATGAGGAATTAGAAAGGGGGAGAGAAGATGACAAAGAATGAAGAGAGAAGAGAGAAGATGCTCCAAAACATGGATGAAGGTGCCTCTGCCCTTGATGGAGATCAACTCCGATGATGGTGAAGATGAAATCTTGATCTATGATGACCCTCCACTATGATGCACTGGTGAAGAGCTCTGATGAAGATCCTTAGAAAACTTTGCCCCCTTCGAAAACTCTTGAAATGATGAACCTCTACAACACTGTTTGCACACACCGAGAAGAGGAGTGATGAACACTTGGTAGGTAGACCACCGAGAGTCTTGAAAGATGACTTCCCTCATTGAGACAATCCTTCTGCTTCTTGAGACGCTGCCATATCTTTATGAACAATCATTCTCATGAGGAGAATTTGGTACATTTTGCTCACACAACCATGATCAAGATTTTGTCATTGTGAGACCACTGATGGTGAATGGAAGATGAAACCAAATCCTTCCAATACTGGATTAAGGGAAGGAGAAATGGACCAAAATCAATGCCATCCATTTTATGATCATGCACTCCATGTGAGATGAAGTGAAATGGTTCTCGAGACAAAACAAGTAGTTTCCCATTTAGGCACTTTATGCTCACCACATCGGGGAAAGCAGGAATTTACTTGAGAATTAAGAGAAAGACTCATATTGGTATCAAGATCAATAGAAAATACATGAAAGAATGATAGGTGATCATTTTGAGCTCATTTCATCCATTTACTATTTTTAGCATGTTCGTCATGGTTGTCCAATTTTTGCTAATTTCACCAAGCTGCCTCTTTTTGAGTGTCTCGAACATGTAGGGATGAAATTAGGTATCCAAATTCACATTTTTCTTGGACTTACTATTATTAGTAAGTGCTCTAATGGAGACTTACTAAAAATAGAAAGTGGTCTTCCTAGTATCAAATTCAAACGAAACCAATTACAAAAGTTTTTATTTTGCATTCTACGTCTTTGCTCTAATTTTTGGAGGATTACAATCGCCAAGTTTGTGTAGATCTGAAAAATGGATATTTTTAGCTGAAAACTTCATATGGCTGTAGAATATGGAAGGGAGCATTAATGGAAGCATGTAAATACTCCCCTTAAAGGCGTTTTTCCAATAATTATACCGTTCGGATTTCATGGCAATCGGAACAGGGGTTTGGGAGTAACGAGCAAATTTGTGTTTTGGAGCATAAGGGTTCTTGGTGAAATTTTGGCATCAAAACAACAAGGGAGCACGTGAAGAGGGTTTTAAAATGACCAACAATGGATGAAAAATGACTAAAGACAACCTTTCTACCATCCCTCCTTCATTTCCCCTCTTGAAACCTAGTTAACTCACCTTAAACCCAACCCGGGTCAACCCGACCAAGTGGAACCACACACTATGGTTTGTCCCCTTAAAAACAGGGGACAAGGGGACATTGGGACACCAACCTCTCCAAAATGCGCTAAGGGTGAGGGCAACATGAGAGGGGGACATGGAAAACTGAATTTGTGAGGGTGAAAACAACATGCCTAATCACCAAGGTTGCCATTTAAGTGATAAAAGTTGAACTTCTCATGTGGTGGCGCATTTTTGTGCCCCCCTGTAATGTCCCTTTTTCCCACTTAAAAATCAGATTTTGAACTCTTGCCATCCCCTTTTCTGTGGCAAAGAAGTTGAGGAGTTGGAAAAGAAAATTGAGCTCCCATTTACATTTATTTTTCTGATTTTGATGTTTCCTTCTTAGTGTAATATGTGTTTATCAAGTTGGCTGGGTTTAAGGCTATGAAGAGGCTTAATGAAGGAATATAATATCTCCTATGGGTCGGCCATGTCTTTTCAAGTCTTGGTGCCAAAGGAGGGATATAAAGGGAAGTGAAGACCTCATTTTGCAATCATCTGTCTTGGTGTATTTTTCTATTTGGGCATTGTGAGCTTGTGGCTCCTTGTTTTCCACTCTTGGACGAAAACCCAAGTATGTGGCAATTCCTAGAAGGACGAAAACCCTTCTAGTGGCTTATAGGGGGATGAAAACCCTCCTATATTGTGTTAGCTTGAAGAATATTGCAGATTTGAAGAGAATACTTCATATTCAGATTTTTATTGCCATTGGGCAGCTTTATCTACTCTTTTAGAGATTTCAGTATCAATTTTGAGAGGATTTCCATGGTTGGAAAATTATGATATTGGTCTCATTTGATTGCTGGTATTTTATGGTCATTTTGACTATTCATTTGTGTGGAGACTCCTTGTATTCCAAGAGTTATTGAATTTACAAGTTTCAGCTGTTTTTGTGTTATAATAGATTCCAGAATTCTAAGTTTGATGATTTGATCACATTTTCTAGCTTCTAAAATCAAGGGCAATCCAAGGAATCACTTCTCATAAATTTTGGGTTTTTCTACGGTGGATTTTTATCTCTCTCCTAGTCGCTAGGGTTTGGGAGTGTTTTCTAGTCCATTATTAATTGCTGTCATAAAAATCAGACTTGCTTATTTTTGGGGTTTTGTGCAAATTGCCTTAATTTAGTTGTCTCCAAAAGGGATATTACGTCCCCATGTCCCCTTGGACATGGGGACAAAGGGACATGAGCATGCCAAAAGTGCGCCAAGTGTCAAAGCATCATGGAGAGGGGTACGTGGGGTTAGGTGAGAGAAAGACTTCTTTCTAACCACCAAGTTGTTCTTTAAGTGACGTAACTTATTTTTCCATGTGGTGGCACACTTTTGTGTCCCCCATGTCCTTTTTGACCTAGTCAAAGGGGCAAAGGGACATCAGGGGTGAAAATTTGCACTTTTACCCAAAATAGATGCCTGCCTTCACCGAACACTACCAAAAATTGCTATCTGAGCCGATTTCTCGCCACCGTAGCTAGGAGTATACTTCCAAGGGCAAACCTTATATGATTCTAACTCCAAAAGGGCTGATGAGAACATTCCCCCAATTTTTAGGAGCCAATACTGCCTACAATTTGCCATTTTATCTCTTTTTCAATTCTGCCCAAGCATGTGCACCAGTGAAAGAAACTACCACCGAAGTTTGTGATGATCAAAAGAAGAACCAACACCTTGGATGTGAAGGGGGGCTCACATATGTCACATTGGCCTTTGAATTAGGTCTCAACTCTTCCCGAAGTGTTCAATATTTGTTGACCAATCTTTCCTTGCCTTGTCAGACAAGTTGTTAGTGCTTCTCACTCCCAAAACTTGAAATGAGTTGCTCCATCATAAAGTAGGCCTCATAAGCTTTCCGATGAGTATATGATTACCTTCCAACTCCTTCTAAGGCTCTTGATATGTCCGGAACAAGTCAACTAGATTTTTCACCATTTTCGTTTCTTTGTACCATGCTGAAAATAGCCCGGTATTGCACAACTTGTTCCTAGTCTTGATTTTTCTCCAGAACTTTCATAAACTGCCTCAGATGATTGTTTGGATCTGCCACACACTTCTTGGGTGCTTTAACTTTTCCTTGTACGTTTCCAGAGAGTGTTCACCAGGTGCAAAAAGGCCAAAAATAGCCCATTTGGAGCCTCTGGAAGCACTTATCTTCTCTTGAATCTAGATATCTTCATGAATCAGATTAAACAAGATCCCCTGCACATGAAACACACTTGATAATCACATTAGCACATTCCTCCTGGCCATTATGAGGGTAACACAATAATTGAGTTGGCCGGAGGACAGATTTACATTGACCGGGAGAGGGATTTTCAAATGAGGGCTAGGTTGTCATGACAAAAAATTTGAATTGCTTTATGCTAAACATTTAGCATGACAACAATATGCTAACTTATATATTTATTTTGATGCGGAGTATCCCTAGCAAAACAAGGTGATCCTACTTATTGACCCATAGAGTGTGTTTGCACAACGTACATGACCCAAAATGGCTAAAGTGAAAATGTTTTCTTAGCTTACTTGGGAAGTTTGTAACTTTGTTATATGGACTCCAATTCGGGTGTTTTTTCACGTGAATTTTTATTGTGCCACCTTAACATTATGATTCATGGAATGGTGGTCGTATTACCATGGAAGCAGTCCTTACAACCCTCTTATAGTCTAGCAAACACATAGACGTGTAAGCACTCCTCAATAACATCCTCGTATGGTCAAATTGACACTTAACCATGAAAGCACTCCTAAAGAAGACCCTCTTATAGTCTAGTGAAGCATAACCATAGAAGCATTTTTACCATCTCGTAGTTTTTAACATATCTGTAAATAAGGCAAGCCAAGTGATTCTTACTTACAAAGGTGAGAGGGTTGAGGTGGTCTCTTCATATGTATACTTGGGGGTCCTCTTCTCTGGACCACACTTTAGCTTGACTCCAAGTATTGGAGCTAGACTAAATAAGGTATATGTAGCTCTCACCACCCTTGAAAAGCATTCTTTCAGCTTCAGTTTCAGGACATTCAGACAAAGATCCACTTCTTTCAGTCACTGATCACACCTACCCTCTTGTATGGTTGTGAGGTTTGAAGGCTATACCTTAAAGTTGAGGACTGATGCCAAGAGATCAGTCCTCATGCCACTATCATTGCAGAATTTGGAACAGCCCTGCTCATTGCTTTAGTGATCTTTCATGCAGTGACAATGATTCTCAGAATCAGACAGTTGGGTGACTCCCAGAGTGATCACCTAAGGTATCCATACCTTGCTTTGAGATCTTATATGGAGCAGGCAAAGCACATGGTTGATTCGTGTTGGTATACAAGAGCCTCTTCATTGCTTCGCCTCATTGATCTTAATATTGATAGGCCACCCCCACATAGCTTCCCAATGGATGCTCATCATCTCTCCAAGAGAGAAAATAATGGCATTCCTTGATATTTTAGAGCCTACCTCCAATCCACATGGTCTCAGCCTAAAGAGTCACTCACCTCAAAACTTCAACACTACACAAGGCTATATCTTCACTTCAATGACAGTTCATCCAACCCCCAAGGTATATAAAACTACAGTTTTTTTACAAGGTTTCCCCTTGCTCAACTCAAAGTTTGCTCCTATCAATTTCACATTGAGACAAGCCACCATGTCCCTCAGGAGAATCATATTTGTCAAATCTGCTCTTTGGAGTTGGAGATCAAGGACCTTTTTGTTTTCGAATGCTCTCCTTAATACGAGATAAGAGGGGTTCTTTTGCCTCTTCAAAGATTCTCTTGGATCTCTTCAAACAATCATGGCTCATGAAGACCAAAGATGCTTAGCCCTCTTCCTCTAAGAGATGTTCAACATTCACCGGTAGATTTTCAAACATAAGTCCCCAAGGGGGCTTGCACCAGGGTAATTACATTCTACTTTCAATGATCTCACATCATCAGTAGGAAGAGGCCCCATGGTCATCTTCCAAACTTATATGTATGGTAGACCTACAAGACATCATATACTCAATGATTCACGTGGCCTCACACCCATCACACACTTCTTCACCACCTTGAATATTAGAAATGTTGTTCCAGACCAACAAGATTCATCTTACTATGCAAGACACTCCTCATTTTGACCTTCTATTATGTTGGACTATCGTTTTTCATTTACTTATTTTAGATTTAGTTTTCTCTTGTATATTCTTTGGGTGTGCTACTATACTCCCTCCATCTTCTTTACATTGTATCTTTTGCAGTCCCATCTTGGCCTTCGGTGGACATTAATATATAAATTAAATTTTGAAAAATACTCTTTTATGGTCTACTGGATATATGACCATGCAAACACTCATAAAGAAGACCCTCTTATGGTCTAGTAGGTGCATTACCATGGTAGCACTCATGAAGATGATCATTATATGGTCTAGCAAGTGCCCATACATAGGAACCACTTCCTCCTATCAAGAAAACAATACCTTGTTGAGATGTCACAAGCACGATATTGTGGAAAGACCATTTCTTCCTATTGTAGATAGTGATACAACACCTTGTGATGTTGAGGGTGTAATACCATGTAGAAAACCATCCTCCTATTGTGATTGGAATACCAAGCTCCTTGTAAAAATTCTACAAATTAAAACATGTCATGGTGGAAACAACAACATGCATCACAACACTACCAACAACATTCTCCCACCACATGTTTCATCCTAGTGCCAACTTTCTTCAAACAATTAAAGTTCAATTGTTTCACCTTCCATATTAGTTGTTCTCTTTGGGAGATCTTTAGTAACTCCCACCACATTTCATCCTAGTGCCAACTTTCTTCAAACAATTAAAGTTCAATTGTTTCACCTTCCATATTAGCTGTTCTCTTTGGGGGATCTTTAGTAAGGTAAACATAGAAATTGCCTAAAACAAACGAGGAAAAGAGGGAGCTTGCAAAAGAAAGATGAAAGGTCATAAGGCTGGAGTAGAAGAGGAGGAAGAATTTCGTGAATTGTCATAATGACCACATAATAAGAACACTTTATTTTCACGTCCTATCCACTCTGAGAATGAAGGGAGATATTATTGCTTGTACAAAGATTCAAAAGAATTGCTCACTGCCCTTTTCAGCTATCCCAATCAAAAGTGCTTGACCCTTTACCTCTGAAAATCAATTGAATTCAAGCATTATGTTTTATACAGGACCCCAAAGGATTACCAAATTAGTTATCTTAACTACTCCAACTTATTCCAGCATTGGCAATGTTAAGCATCCTTCCAATGCAACAGTTGCCTATGTGGACTGTGACAGATCGGTGAGATTGCACCTTCTTCCCCTTTTTATTATATTGGATGTCATGCATTATTCCTCAACCTAAAGTATGCTACCCCTCCTTGTCCAAATTTCAGGAGATTGACTCAGTCATGTATTACTAGCTTCTGTAAATGTTAGGAGAGTTTTCGGGAAACGCTCTTTGCAACCCTGAGGATCACCCAAGGTTCACTTAGTCTAGGCCATTCTTTTGTGGACATTATCATATTTTGTATTGCCTCTTTCATAGTGGTTGATGGGGTTGTCAGTCCTTACTGCATTCTGAGGACCATCCTTCATTTTCCGTCATGGTCTACATCAACCATATTTTCTTCTCTACAATAGATCTTGTTCCCGTGGTTATATGTACTGTTTGAACTTTGGGATACATGACATCATCGATACTGACATGTTTAGGGTTTACCTATTTGCAGTTTTCCTACCTTGAATATTTTTTTGGTGCTCTTAAATTGTAGCTTGTAAAGTTTTGTTCACTTTGGGGTTGGAAATCCTTTCCGTCTCCCACATGCTTTTGCTATTGGTTTTACTATTGAGTCCCATTGACCTACTTTGGTCATCTGTGGGCATCAATATTATCTCTTTCATTTTTTTCAAAAGGATCCAAAAGGAGATCAGGTTGAGTTGAAGTGCTTTAGGCATCAAAAATATTCAGAGGCCTTCTTCAAGGCAGAACCATACTTCCATGAGTAACCTGATAAAAATTTGGCTTCAAAACAGGCCAAAGTCCAGACGGCAAGAGAGGAAAAGACTAAAAATACAATTTTGAGTCGTACCACTCCCTCATATAGCTATCTAAGACACAAATTTAACCTCTTAGATTAGCATCTGTAGAGCCCATCCATCGTAGCTAGTCCTCACCTCATTTCACTTCTGTCAATCCCAGTTATGTGGAGTGACTAGGAAATTACTAGGCCCCACAGAATACATGTAAAAGTGCATTGCCTTTTTTCCAATGTTGGCAAAATCATGATCAGGAACAAATCAATAAGGATATCAAAAAATAAAAATAAAAAAGTGCATAGCCTTTTTTCCAATGTTGGCAAAATCATGATCCGGAACAAATCAATAAGGATAAATATAATATAAATTAAATAGATAAATAAATGCTGATACATCATATATTACTCATGATATATAATTAAAATAACAAACACCAAAGAGAATGCAACCATCAGATACAAACCTATCATATTGAACTTAATAATAATATGAATTATCCTTTATGTTCTTTAGGGGTACAGAACACAGAAGAAAAAGATAAGGGAAACAATGCAAAAAGCAGTACCTGACACAAAAGAATCAAGATGAAATGTAGATCATTCCATTTTGATGTGTTTAGAATCACATAACATTTGCTATCCATCATCCATAGCATTAGATCATTCAATGTGCATTGTTCAATAATAATTGTTGAAAAATCAACTATGGTCATAGGAGACTCTGTATCACCTTACCTTGTACTAATGTTGCACAGAAGTAGACTACCTTTCTTGGTGCCCAAATCAGACATGGCACTAATATTCGTGGACATAAATATAATTGATTTCTTTCATTCCACCATCTCTCTCTCTCTCTGAGTTTTCATTCAGACCTATATTCAAATTCTTGCAATCATACATTCACGTTCAATTTGATAATCCTGAAGTAAGCCATGAATATAGTTGCTGAGGTTGTTTCTTTTGACTTTTTAAGTATTGGTCTATGACCTGCCTGTGATAATTTTGCTTTCCTGCCAATCAAGACTGTTTCGGTATGGGTTTGGTATGCTGAAACGGCAATTTTTAAAAAACCTTGGGTACGGTACGCTTTTGGGTACGTATATAAAATTATAAATTTAAAAATTAAAAATTTAAAAAATACAAAATAAAATAAATATCATAGTTATATAATTAAAATTTAATCTTTGAACTTTAAACATTAAAATTAAATAAAAAACTTTTCAATAATATAATTATAATTTACACAAATAAAAGATTAAAACTAAAAAATTATAAATTATAAATTAAACGTAAAAGTTAAAATTAAAAATAAAACATTAAACTTAAATAACAAAACTTAAAAAAATAAACACTTAAATAATAAAAAGTTAGAATTTAAAAAATTAAAAGTAAAACATGTAATAATAACTATTAAAAAGTTTAAAACTTAAACCTTAATAACTTAAAACTTAAATAAGCTAATAAAAGAACTAAAAGTTAAAACATTATAATAATGAAAAGTTAAGAAACTTAAAAACTTATTCCATCTCTCTCCCCAAAACGAGAACAAATCGAGATACAAGAACGAGGTCTTGAGAGTCCTATGATCCCCAAAACGAAGGTCGGGATACAAGAAGCTTGGGTGGATCCACACATTATCCTTTCTGAATCGACGAAATTGCTTTGTTCGCTTGGCACCTAATGTCAAATGACCTCTAGATAGGCTGCCCAACCACCAAGTGATGAACTTGATCCCATGCCTTCAAGAATTGACTGGTGAATAAAGGACTCTCATGGAACAGAAGGAGCAGATGTTACAAGCAATTCGCCCAGATTCTGTCAACCACAAGTGGGAAGTCATGCCTCCTCATCTCTCTGACCCTTCAGCCTATTGGCAATATTGAATCTCACACGAACTTTCCAAAGTTCAATTCCAGTCCAAGCCCTCATGTTTGATATTCCTATTTTTTTGCAGGGTAAAAAAAATTTTGAAAGCACTGTAGGTACTCTGGTTTGGTACCAATTGACCTCCTATTTTTTTGTCAATCACTTCCACCTGATAAGGAAAACACAACATTTGCTCTATTAAAATCGTCACTTGATCTCAAAATTGGGTGGGGTGCGTACAAGAATGGGGCTTGAAAAGGATGAGCTGGGAATCGCAGAGGAGCCTACATGGGATGATTTTGTAAATGCCATAAAGGAGGAATACTACCCTATTGGGGCTTACGATGATTTGTACATACAATGGCAACAACTCCGTCAAGGTAAGGACCAGTGGGTTCAAGATTATACAGTAAATTTTTCACAGATTGTGAATGACAAGATTTAACATTCTCTCTGTCTGCAAGATCACGACACAAAACAACACAAGATACTCAAATATCGCAGTGGCCTACAATGGAACATACAGGAGGACATGGACTTCTTTCAATTGCATACCCTTGGCAATGCATACAAGTTTGCAGTCAAGATTGAGCAAAGGCATACAAGGAAGACTGCCAAGAACCAACCTATGAGGGGGAAAAATGATAAAGAAGGCCAGATGCGAGGACAGGGTTGGAAACAAAAAGGAGTCACAAAAAGAGAAAGACAATCGCCACTCCAAGGAAGAATGTCGAGCCATCAAGTCCTTGCTCGCCGAGTCATCATCTTCAACACCCTCTACTCACACAGTTACGGATCCCACGATCAAAGATGAAGAGGATGAAATTGTAGATGATGAACCATATGTGATTATTGCCACCGGTTCGCAAGTCAAGCCAGGTGGATGAAAAGGAAAGACCGTAATTCCACTCCAAGCTTTGAAAGGTAAGCCTACTATTAGCAGTATACTTGATAGTGGAAGTCAAAAGTTTCCACTCCAAGCTTTGGGTAAAAGGTAAGCCTCTAAATTTTATACTTGATTGTGGAAGTCAAAAGGATTTAATTTCTGTTGATGTTGTGAAAAGCCTTTCCTGTAAAGTCACATCCCCAGCCATATAGTATCGAGTGGTTAAACCCAGGAAGAGATCTCTAAGTCACACAACAATGTCTCCTTCCGTATGCAATCAAACCCTTCCAAGATGAAGTCCTATGTGATGTTGCTCCATTGGATGTTTGTGATGTGCTCCTAGGTCAGCCATTCATGTGGGATAGACATGGCATCTATGAGTCACGGCCTTGAAGGGGTCACCATTACCATTGGGGGCCAAAGCGTTATCGAATACCCGAGATCATTCCCCCCAAGCCTGTCTCCCTCATTAGTGCCAAACAATGTATAGAAGTTGTGTGGAGAAAATGGTTAATGCAGTTTCTTCCGGACTGAAAAGGTCAGACTTCTTAGCAAAGATTAAGTTGATCCGGATTGAACTATGAACTAGTAAGGTACAACTTTCAGTAGTCAAATAGACCATCATTTTCATGAATCGTGTATGATCCATTCTAATATGATACAAAGAAAGTATGATCATGGCCTACGCTTGAACATGCATTAAGTACAAATATCTTGGCTTGAGAGCTCAAATCATAGCCAATTCTTCACAGTAATGATTTATGTACTCATCTTCCAAAGGGTGCTCTCATGGTAAATGATAAGAAAGCATGTTATTGATTTGGTTCTAGGATCTGTAATGTCCCCATTTTTTAAAACCCTTAGCCTGCATCTTTTTCCCGTGGGCTTTTGGGATGATGCAAGGGGAAAAATTGGTGTTAAATAATCAAATGATATTGCCTGGAGAGTAATTTTCAAATCATTTGTCATTGGATAAAGCAATATTCATTTAATTATTTAATTATGGATGTCAACATGAGGTGGTTTTTCCAACACCTTGGAGTATTGCTCACAAAGAATATTTATTGAGCAACCGTATGCAATTTATTCATTTAATTTCATTCCCAAATATGCAAAATGAAAAGGGGAATCAATTAAGTAATATTAGTGTGGCTTTTTAATGTCAAAATACCCTTAGAAAGGGGACACCACTCATAGGAATAAAGTATAAAAAATCAGTAATTTTGTGCTCCTTGTTTATAATCTTGAGCATGGGCATTGTAAGGAACTATAAAAGCGGGATCATTGTAAGAACTTAAATGAATTCGAGTTAGATAAAATCCAGCTTGGAGTAGGGATGCTATGCCCACCATTAATGTTTGTTCTCTCTTGCATGAGAGATCTATTGAAGCCTGGAAAGAACCAAATTTGGTATCAATTGAAGAGTTTGGTGTGCTTTTGCAAATCGATTTGGATGATTGTCTCATTCAGAACCCTAGCGACTTTCCTTATTCTGGTGTTTATGGACTATTTTGCATAGCATTATTTAGTGTGAATCGATTAGCTGGTTGTGTGTTATTGTCTGCCTAACTAGCAGCACTGACTTTCCTTTGGGTAGTTCTTTGAGTGTCTTTTATGCATGATTAGTGCTCTAAATGTGCAGCGAACTTGGATGGTGTTTATTTACTAGCTACAAGATTTGCTTTAAGGCAAATTGATAGAAATTGTATTACACTTCAAGGTCTAAGGTCTGAATTTAGTCTGTTGTTCCTCTCTATGATTGGGCGACTTAGATTTTGCATAATTTATGGTATTTGTAGACCTTATTGGCAGCGACTCATACATGTGGCATGTTGGGTAATATATTTTGATGTCTGGTTATGGTGTTTGGGCATAGATTGATTACAAGTTTTTGCATAGTATTTCAGTCTTCATTCCAGCAATTAATTCAAGGCAAGATTGCAAATGAATTATATGATTAGATGGGCTGTTTTTATCCATTTACATCTGCTGTACTTATCTAATATTCAGCGACTTGTTTGGAGTGTGAAATGCATGCTAGTGGCCCAAAATATACAGCGACTTCTATCTTTCTTTTATGAATAGTATGCCCCAGGCTATTATGAACTAGTCTTGCATAATATTAGAGGTGGTTTAAGAGTTCTGATTGCAGAAAATTTAATATGACACCTTGTTGGGTGAATCGTTTGGCTTAAGCATGAGCTATGGGATGTCGATTAAGTCTATTGTTTGGGGCAGCAAACTGGGTACGAATTCTGTATGCTTATGTGATTGATAGTCAATGCCTTTGCAGTGATCCATACACAGAAATTGGGTCAGATTCCTTACATATGTATTTCAGCGAACTTGCATGAGACCATTAGGTGACAAAAGTTGGCATGTATTTCCTCCATGTTGAGTACAGCGATCGGTACTATTGCAGCAGTTGTGTGTGAATTCGTAGCAGCAGTTTATATTCAGTTTATTGATTGCATCATTTGGTATAATCATTGATTAAGGCCATTAAACCCCTCTCTTTGGGTTGTATTAAGTCGTTATTTAAATAGTCATTTACCTAATTAGATCAAGACCCCGGGTGAGTTCAAGGCACCTTATCTGATCCAATAAACACACCGAAGTTGGAGCTATTTCAAGGTTATGTACTTTAAATGTGCAATCCATTGAAAACTAAGTTTGAAGTATAGTGCAAAAGCCTTAGTATTGTGTAATGAACAGTTGGGGTTACAGATCCTAGTCTGTAAATCCAAGAAACTGTTTGAAATATCTAATTGTAGGATATTACAGTGGTATCAGAGCATGTTCTTCTACACCTGTGAGGTTTGAAATTGCCTATGAATCATGAATTTATCTAGTACAGGTAACATGAAAGCCAAGTTCCGAGACTGGGTAGAGCACTCAAGCACCTACCTCAATCAAAGGATGAGTTGCTCAATATTCTCGAAGAAGCAGCAAGTTGCTTTTGCAACAGTTTTTTATGGAGCAAGATGATCCGTATGGATCCATGATTCTTGCAAGGACTTCTTTGGTAATGCAATTGCGCTAGGCACGAGTTGTTGGATCATGAAGATGGGCGACGTAAGAATTACGGTCATCTTCTACATTAGTGAGGTTATGCGGATTACAGCCTCCAAAATTACCATCTGATAGTGATCAAACCATCATGGAGGACATATTTGAGGTCATGGTGGGAAATTTCCTAGGCCATTGTAATGTCTCCAATGGACATATTTTTACCCCTAGACAAATTTCAGGCAATCCCCAATCCTCATATCACAACTTATAACACAAAGATTAAATTTACTTTTGCAGATCTGAATTTATAAAGGAAATTGCGACTAGGTAGGATTAAATACCACCACAAATTAGCCCGTAAATCTATATCATTCCACTCAAATCTAGTACCACTAATTTATGAAGTCCAAATATGTATAAAATTGCAAATTTCAGATGTAAACAAGGCTGCAATAAATTATTTAAAACCATGTCTGCAACATAACTTCAAAAATTCATATCTTTTGCTAGATAAGTCCAAATGAGCTGAAACTTTGGATCTTGGGCCACAAAAATATGAAGAATAATATTCCAAAATTAGTTTTCGCACAGCAAACACAAAACCCTAATTTTGCCCTAAAAATTAGGTCGCCTAGCACATTTAGGGCATCAAATCAACTCCAAAAACTAAGAAAACAAGCTACTTTGATTCCCAACATTCACCTCAAGATATAACAATACAAATAAGATTTTTAAGTACCTCCCAAGCACACAAATCAACCAACAAGTGGGTCGCTCCACTAGAGATTAATAAAAGAATAACCGTTGCAATATTTCTTTAAATCCTTGCTACAAAAATCTGCCAAAAACTCCTCTGAAATTAATCTCTACAAATTAGCCTTGAATCAACTCCAATAATGACAAACTAGGGTGGATCTTTCACCACCGAAGAGTGCCCTACTAACTAGAAATGGATCTCTCACCACCGAAACTAGGGTCCCTGTAGGATCTTACTCCACAAGCTAAAGAAAATCTAAGTGTGTATGCAAAAGCTATAAGCTTAAGACACAAATCAGAAAATATCAAATGGTTATGGAATACCTTCCCCTTAAATCGACTTCTCCTCATAAAGGAAGAAGAGACCCAAAACAACCTCTACAATATCCAATTAGTTCAAAAGGATTTTCCCTATGCAAGCATTTAATATTTTCCCATAGTAAATGTTTTTCTCTACAATTTTTTCTCTCCTAACGCAAGTCGCATTTTTCTAGGGGAAATACATAGTAAAATGGGCATTTATCATTTCTATGTTCCCATTCCTCTTTCTAAGGCAAGTCGCCTTTTCACCTAGGATGGATAACAACTTATATTTGGGCCTTTTCTATCGTAGATTTAATAATTATTAAGTCATATAAATTATTATAAGTGCTCTATATATTTTTATTCTTTTATTAATGGCACTTTATAATAATTAAATATAACTTAAGTCACCCTTATATTTTTCCTTTGGCCATCGGATTGACAAAATAGGCCAAAGGTCTTCGAATGGGAAGGGAATATTACAATCCTCCCTTCCCAAAATTGTTTGCCCTCAAGCAATTGCATCATTTGTTTTGTCTAAGAGCTGTGCACAAGAGACAAAACATGCTAAAGTGTTCTACCATCCGGGCCCCTGTATTTGTTAAGTGAGCTAAAACTTGCCACCATATATCATCCAAAAGATGCTCATATACAAAAAGTTGGAGCAATGGTTCAACAAACTCCATAATGAAGACTTTATCATCTACCATACCATGCATCTCATGATGGAAATAAATTGGAATAGGCCGCAATAAATAAGACACATTATTATGCTCTGCATACCTTTCAATGCCATCAATGTCCTCCATGTGTTCAAGATAGACATATGTTGAGCTGCCCCCAACATTGTTGCCTGAGTGCCCGTTGAAAGTATTTGAAAGCTGATCAAAAGTTGTTGGTTTGGAAATTACATTAGGCTGTAATTTCACACAAGTGTCCATGTGAGGCTCCTCATGTGCAAGTTGCTATATAAAGATTTTTTTCGTGGGTGTAGACTTCCTTGCATCATTTGCCCACATCTTTTCCTTGAACCCTTGTAAATGTTGTCTTGCTTGAGCGGTTATCAATCTAGCAGCTCTAGCTCTGTTATTCCATTCCTCACACTTATTTAAGAGTTTCTATTACATCCTCCTTGCTTGCATATCCAAATTTCTTCTCCTGAGCTAGAATAATTTCTCTAACAAACAGAGTTTCACTAATGCAATTATTTTTCTCAATGGAAATCATACTTTTTTCTCTAGAAGTTTCTTCTTCTTCAAATGAGTTCTTTTGTAATTTAGGTACCGGCATATGATGACCTCGCTTGGGCTTGCTACCAATCTTCATCATGTAATAATCTAGAAATAGCATATTATCTCTAAAACCCTTACTCAAAGATTGGTATTTCCTCCAACAAGAATCCTCATCAATCACCTCTATTGGGTGCCCTTTATTATTGTTCTCACCTTTTTAGAGTTTGACCAAGCAAAAGAATGGTTTTAGCCTCCGGTCTTCGACAGTCAAAGTGGGTCCCACATAGTATGTCGGTTGGGGGCCCAACACCTGGTGGGGTCCACTTTTTGTATGGAGGGGGACCCTGTCACCATTCTTCACTATGCAAGCATGTGATTTTGCTTATTTAACCTCACAGAGGTTCACACTACGGTGCATGTGGGACTAAGTCCCCATGGTTTTCCTAAGTACTCAAACAAATCACCGAGTTGTAGAGTGAGCAGGGGCAAGCTAACCAAGCTCCCCATCTTTCCTTGCCAAGTAATAGTGCCACATCACTATGCCGAGCTAGGTGGTCGACCAGAGGATCGAACTAGAGCCTAGTCTAAAGGACCAGAGATCAAGGCCGAGTTCATCACATGCCAACTATCAAGCTCTCAATCGAGCCTAAGATAGGCGATAAGCCCACAAAAACTTCCAACCATCCCAGATCAGCAGCGAGCTGAAGGAAGATCCTGAACCGAGTTCAATGCAACGACCCAATGCAAACTCGACGAGCCCGAGAATTATGCTTACAACCACTTCGCAAGGGCCAAGTGTCAAAGTTCACAGCGAGTTGAGAACCAAGAGCAAACATGAACGTGGCTGCAGCCATGTATCAACTAGCTCGCCCAAGTCTTAATAAAGACTTAAGCTATCCCTTCCCTGCACAATGTGGGATTATTATCCCCACATAACCATGCCCTCATGGTGGAGAAGGGTAAGGCTCGACCATTACAGGTCATCCTTAGCAAAAGGGTAAGGCTCGGCCATTACACCATGAGTTCAGAAATGCTATATAATAAGCTCAGTGGTATTTGTTATGGAATGTTGGAGGACTGAGTACAATCCTAGACCATTTTCATGGATAATTAGCCCAAACAAGGAGAGTTTTTGCCTATTATGATTTTTTCTTATGCAGGGATGATAGTGATCCATAAACTGCCTTTTAAAACAATGAACAGATCTTGTCTAAGTGATATTGAACCAACACGTTTATGAAAAAAACATCCACACAATACTGAAAATAGGAAATTACAAGACAAGGAGACACAAAAGTTTATCGTGGAGAAACCCAGTGTGGGAAAAACTCCAACTGGTTAAGCAATTGCTTCCCTTCACTATGCAAATCTCCATATAATACAAGTTTACTGTCATACAATGACCTTCAAGAAAGATTCTAACTCCTTGTATAACTTGCTTGCAACTCTCCACAAGAACTCAGCTCTTCTCATGAACAAAACAAGAACATTCTTAACTTCCTCTTCTTTGCTCACACTTGAATTCATCCAAAACACTTCCTTGAATGATCAAATGCTTGCATATTTATAGTTTCTCTGCCCAAGGACGGATGGAAAGACAAACCGAACCGTTTGGAAGCCCAAACATTTGCAACTGTTGAGTTTCCCAAATTCTAGCGTCATCGAGAACAGAACCGCCGGTAAAGACAGATTAACGGTTTCATAACCGCCGTGTTGGTTGCACAACCGCCGTTCTATGAAGAAGGGCAGTTATGTAACCGCTGGGGCTGTTGCGTAACCGTCACCTAGAAAACTCCCGAATAGAACAATGATAGCCCAAAGATGTCATTCGAAGGTGTCCAGATCACCATCAGCCTGACTAGACCATTTCTTGAATAAAGAATATGCTGAGAATCTACACTACAAGTATCAAATATGGAGAATACATAGAATTGGGTATTTCAAATCCATTTTTGGATAAGATAGATGTTGTCATGTGTTTTTGCAACGGTAAAATCCAACGTTGAAACATGACAACTTTACCCTAGTGTCAAAATTTTTGCTTGTAAACCCTCCCGAGTACTCCTCCAGATCAGTTTTCCCTGTTCCATGCATATCCCAATCATCCAAGTGCTCATCTGTGTTGTGATACCCTTGCTCAAGTGTTTGAAATATGAAAACAAGTTCATGGAATTCTTCCGGTGCAGTGTTTCTCAAGGTGACCTCTTCAGTAGACCTATAAGACTATTTCTAGCCTTCCCCAGGCCAGGTGTGCACCCTTCGGGGCAGATGTAAAGCTCAAAATCATCCGAGAGTGGTGTTAACGAGCTAAAAACATATTGCAAATGACTTTGGAAGATTTTGGAAAGGTTCAGAGGTATAGGGATAGTTTCAATGAAAGCAGGTTTCTGAAGGTGAAGGAGCTTATAATTCAAAATAGTGCCTGAGCTTCAGAAGATGATTCCGAGAGCTCCGCAAAGAGTTAGACGTCAAACAAGATACCATTGGAAAGTTGATTCAATGCCCAACATGGTAATATTTTCATATTTTTCACAAAACCGAGGCGCTTCTTTCCACAGCTCATTTTTGGTAGACACACCATACGATACCGAGAAAGAAGGCTATTTTTTAGGGGGTTGCAGGCAGAATTAGATCTTGAAACCCATCTCATTGTCTTCAGAAGGCTCTTGGGACTCAAAATCTTATAAGGGTTCATTAAAAAAATCCTCCTAGAGCTCCGACAACTTTGTCTTCAAGGTCTCTCTCGCAATTAGAAATTTTCTCAAGAGAACACATATCAACATGAGGCTAAAGTGCACTTTTTTGTCCCTTCTGTCCCATCCCAAGGAGACAATGGGGACACAAAAATGCGCCCCATGCCCAATTAAGCCCCTGGACCCATCACATGACCCTGGTGAAGCCAAATGTTGCCAGTTAAGTCCCTTTTCCCTAGTTCTATGGCCCCTGCCTCACGTGATCATAAAGTGCCACTTGTCAGCACTAGGCTAGAGCGCACTTTTTTGTCCCTTCCATCCCGTCCCTTGGGGACAATGCGGACACAAAAAAGTGACCCCCCCAAGAGGTTTTAAAAACCAGAAATGATAAATTTTTCTAACTTCCATTGCTTCTCCCCCCATGTACATGCAAGCCCAAAGGTGCTCCCGGATTTTTTCCAGAAAACAATTGCAATCCATCTTCCTTCCTTCCATGTTTCCTCCATGCCCTCATGATCTCAGCTGCAAAACACCCATGAAATTTGCATTTTGTCCAAACAACATGCCCATTTTTTGTCTGAATGACTTTGTACTCGAGATAATAAAAAATTCATATCTCTCAATCTGGTAAATGGATCTGAATGAGATTTTTTGCAATCTTTCTTTTTTCCAAGCGCCTTCAAGATGCATGTACATGCAAACTCAGAGATGCTCCAGATTTTTAATGGCAGCAAACCCTCATTTTGTGCCCTAGCTTTTGATTTTTTAATTTTCAAGCATAAAGACTGGCAGATCGAGGTGAAACTCGGAACACGAGATCGTAACGAGGAGCCTATTCCAATGAAATTGTTTCCGTTTCAATCCGAGGTGGGAAAGAACACTTTTTAAAAAGCTCAGTGACTCCATTAATGGCTGTCATGACACAACAGCAAAAGGGCAACGAGGTACATCTTCACTTCCCAAGGTTCCAGTGGGCGGAATCACACGTAAATTGGAGCAAAGCCTTGAAATGAATTATGTAAACTTCTGCAAGTGGTTTTGTTCGAATCCAACACCAAGAAGACCACTTTCTATTTTTAGTATCTATGGGAGCACCTACTAAAAATAGTAAGTCCGAGAAAAATGTGCATTCGTACTCCTCATTCCAATCCCCCCATTATCGAGACACTCGAAAATTGGCAAAACTGACAAATTGGGCAAAATTGCTTAAGAATGGGTACTTGTGATGAATATGCTAAAAATAGTAAATGGATGAAATGAGCTAAAAAGATCACATGTCATTCCTTCATTCATTCTATAATGTTCCCAGCACTCACAGAGGCCTTCCGCTCAAGTTTCAAGCAAATTCCCGCATTCCCCATTGCGGTGAGCATAAAGTGCCTAAACGGGAAAATGTCAATTTTGTCCCAAGAGCTATTTCATTTCATCTCACATGGAATGAACGATCAAAAGATAGATGGCATTGATTTTGGTTCCTTTCTTCTTCCTTCAGAATCGGAAGGATTTGGTCTCATGCTTCATTCACCATCGGTGCTTCCGCAGTGACAAAATCAAAGATCATGGTTGTGTGAACAAAGTGCATTCAATTCCTCCCATGTGAATGGTTGGTCGTGAAGATATGATAGTGTCTCGAGGATCAAAAGGATCTTCTCAATGAGGGAAGTCATTTCTCAATGTTCTCGGTGGTCTACTTGTCAAGTGTTCATCACTCCTCTTCTCGGTGCGTCCAGGCAATGTGTAGAAGTGCATCATTTCAAGAAATTTCAAAAGGGGGCAAAGTGTTCAAAGGTCTTCATCAAAGCTCTTCGTTAGTGCATTATTGTGGAGGGTCATCACAGGTCAAGAAGTCATCTTCAACACCATCGAAGTTGATCTTCATCAAAATCCATGCTTTAGAGCATTCCTTCTCTTCTCTCCTCATTTTCCTCTTCTCTACCTCCTTTCTAATTCTTCGTTGAGCATAATCATTGTATTTTTTCCTATTCACTTAAGTGACATATTTGTAAATTGTAAAAGTATTTTCTCAAAATTATAAGAGAAATACTTAATTTGTCTCTTCTAGGGGTAATTGAAAGGTCACAAATGGAATAGGAACATGAAGAGTCATATGGGGGGTAGGTGGAAGGTCAATTCACATTGCTATGAATTGAAATGGCTTCTCCATTTCAAAAAATCCTGAAAATTTAGTTCTTTCTAGCAATGGTGGATTGTGATTTGGGTGTTGAGCTTTGTATCACCAACACATGAAATAAAGCTACATTTCTTCCATTCCCCTTTTCTTATGTGTTCTTCTATTTCTCTCTTTTATGCACTTTGCAAGCATAGTGATCGAGAAAGAGCTATGTATCTTTGATAAATGAAGCTATGAGCTGTGTGTATAGGTTTGTTCTTCTCACTAGATAGCTTCATTGTTGCTTTCCTCTATATTGAATGTTGAACTACTCCAATTATTGGGTGACTTCTGCTTGTGCCTACTCACAGTAAAAACCTTCCTTTGTCTACTTTCTCTCCTTCACCCCTCATCACTGCAATTTCCTCCCTTGTACCCCATACAAGCACTTTGTCACAGGTGCAGTGGGGTGTTCTTGTGTGATCCCCGACCTATTTGGCCAACCCACAACATTTAGATAGGAGTAGATTAGTTTACATTCAATAATGGAAGTTGCACCATTCAATGCAGAGAGGCGTAGCCCCGTGAGCATTGGTGGAAACACCTACTTTGCCATATCGACAAATTATTTCACCAACAATAGAGTAGAGACATATTTTTCCATTGTGGAGAATTATTGTCCGTTTTGGAAAGAGAAAATTGCCTCGGAAAGAGAGAGAAAGTCCATTTTTGGAGATAGAAGAGCAAGTACTCGTCTGAATTTTGTAGGAAGCATTAATGGAATCTTCCTAGAAGCTGAGACAAAAGTGCTTCCAGGTCCTATTGCCCGTAATGGAGATTTGATGTAAGATTATGTTGTTTATTTTGCATTATTAATAGGATCGGTTCGTCATTATGCGAACCCAGAGATGTAGTCCCTCACGGATGCACTCTGTTATCAACTTTGGAGTTTTGTGTCTATAACTTTCCTTCATTGTTGCTGTTTTTAATCAGTCAGGTCTGATTTTTAAGCATATAAATGAATTGACGTAATTTGCACGTTTTTACGGAAAATTGGGAAATGAAGAGTATGCATGAGGAAACGGGTGTAAGGGTTTAATTAGATTATTACACTTCAATTTCAGAGTTTTTACATGCCAATATTAACATAGTACATTAATTTGAAAAAATTTAATAAGTATCCATAAAAACGGTTAACTGAGTCAATTTAAATTTCACCATTTTCGGATCAATAAGTACACCCAATTATAATAGCTTGGGGAGCCCAAAACTTTATTTTAAAAAATGCTCCAGAATCAGACTACCGACTAAGAATTAACTGAAGTTAAAAAAATACTATCTACCATGGGTGAACCTTCAAAGGTACCCTAAACATGCTTGGAGGCATATTAACATGAATTACAAAAAGCATAAATCTCATAAAGGTTAGAGTAAAGATACATTAATACAAGTATTTCATTGACCAAAACAAACTCTGTACATGAGTCCTCTAGGAAAAGGCGTAGTATCCTATGTATGAAAAAGAGTGAGTGATTAGGGGAGGAACCTTCTAAGAGAGAATTCAAACTAAATTGGAAATACTGTATGGTATGGATCAAGAAGCTGATGCGGATGGGAAGTTTAAGTAGTTTAAATTTAATCTGTTACAAGAACTGGATTTGTAATGAATATTGACATTTCCAAAGTGTTGAACTCTAGCACTGACAGATATTTGGTGCTAATGGCTATTGGCAAGGCATCAATGATTGCCATCACATGCACGAGTCAGGATCGGCATAGCTTTGAATGTCAAATTAGGTACTGTTTGTGCTAGCAAAGGCTTAGTTTGGAGCTACTGATGCTAATGCAGATTTGGCACTGATGCTTAAGAAAATGCTGTTGACACAAAAATTGGCACTAGTGCAGAAGTTGATAACGATGCCAGAACTTGCATTTAAGCCAGGATTTGGTGCTGCAGCTGAGTTTGGTGCTAGGTACAAGACATATTGGCAAAAACCACTTGTAAGTATACGCAACACCATGATCAAGTCAGCACCCCTGATCAGTTTCACACTGGTAATAAAGTTCGTCGCATATCTAAAAAGGAGCGATTCTCAGGTCTAAGTGGCAAACTCGGCTCTCTCCAATATGGCCCTAACAATTACCAAGTCGGAGATAATGCCTTCGAGCTTGACCTTCTAATTTACCTTGGTCTTCAACCAATCTTTTAATGTCAAGTTACTTCAGCCCTACTTCCCCCCTCTACTTGAGCATTCCAGCATACAGATTAAGTATCCAATAGAGTTTCATATGGATTGTATAGCTCCACTTCAGTGTGACCAGAATTGAGAATACTAAAGAATAGGTTAAGACAAGTTAGCTAGAAGGCCCTCACTTTGTTTCCATCATCCATGTTGTCAAATCAGTCAATTGTTGTGTCGGCTGAGTGATTCACAAGGAAGCAAATTCAGAACAAGTTTCACAACACAAGAACCAATGCTACTCAAGTAGAAGCTGATGATCATACTAAATTCCGAGGAGCACCAAACTTGTCTTTAATGCCAAGTTCTTTGGCACCAAACTTTTCTCTTTGGTACAGATATCAATGTTACCCCCAGCTGAGGTGGCAGTCCTAGACAATATTCTTACAGAAAACCATAAAAATAGTGGGCCAATTTTGTAACTATACCTGGAAACAAACCCGTTCACAAAACATCAGAAAGCTTCCGATGTATCTAAAATGATGAACGAGTGTTGAACTGCACCCATCCAAGCTTCACCCCTACAAACCACTCAGCCTGAAAGTTGCAAAATACAAAAAATCTAAATTTTGAAAAATCAACATTTTGTGCTTTGATAACTTCCATGTCACAAATTCTAAAATTTTGGAAAATCGACATTTTATGTTTTGATAAGTTTCATGTCACAAAATATCTTCTCAAGTTCTGGGGGAGTGCTTGTCATGTGGCTTGTCAGATTCCAAGGTGAATTGCTATACTTTATGTTTTTAGACTCTTCCTTTCCTGCTAACTAATAGATAAAATGGATTGTCATCCAAATGTAAAAAGACGGTGTTTCAGGTTCACATCTCTTCCGGGAGATTGCTATCTTCTTGTAAATTTAAAATTACTCTCATTCTAAATATGACTTTCATTGACATTGCGGTATGGAATGTGTTTGTTGGGTTCATTTCCTTTGCTTTTCAGTTGATTGCTTTTACAACACATTTAAGTGTCTACAATTTAGTGTGTTGTCAACCCGAGTATCAGAGCAGTCTACTCCATATTTGCATGTCCCGCCAAAAGTGGTCAGACTATAGGGAGCATGGTCTTGAGACACACAATCTTTCAGATTATCTTCCTTGTTGGTTCAAACTTCAAACAATATCAGATGGAAAAAAAGGAGGGAACAAGAGATCCTTTCAAATTATCGCTCAACGAAGCCCTCCAGAAGCAAACAAGGGAGGTGATAGAACAATTCACTGATATACTTTCACAAATCATGCCTGTAGCATCAACCTCTTCATCAAGCAGACCCTTTGATACAAGTGATTTTCGATATCCCTCTATTCGAGGAAAACTTTAATGCAGACAAAGTAGACAAATGGCTTGACCAATTACAATCCTATTTCTCAATAAATAATTTTTTCGATAATGAAAAAACAACATTTGCACTTTAAAATGATGCTTCCTATATTTAAAAATGATGCGATTCATACTGTCTTCAAAACAGCAAAGAATAGGATGATGATCAATCAAAATTTGAGCAGAATTTGTAGATATCATCAAAGAGGAATACTACCCTATGAAAAATTATGATGATCGGCTCAAAAATTTGCAGCAATTGCGCTGAGGTCGAGAACAAAATGTGCAAGATTATATCGAAGTAATCCGTGCTTTGTAATCAAATTTTGTTATGCATGATAGTCAGAGATGCAAAGTCCTTGAATACTACAAGGGCATGTGGTTAGTCAAGACTGCCTACCAGTATGTGGTCAAAATCGATGAAAAGTTTAAATGTACAGGCTGGAAAGAAAGTACTCCCAACAATTAATGGCATCAAGTCTGATGGTAAGTAGCAAGACTACCACCTTCAGCCAAAGCTTTTTTCAAAGAAGGAATCCCCAAATAAGAGTCCAAAGAAGGACACAGGAAGTGGTGTGACATCCACAAAAGCAAGTGACACTCGAACGAAGAAGTTGTGCCAAACAAGCACTATTGGCAAGGTACAGACCCCACACCAGCTCTAGAACAAGCCTTCACACCAACACCCTCTCAACCATCCCTATTGGACAAGGAGAAGCAAATCATTGAGGCTAATCTCTACTCTATTGTTTCCATGATGCAAACTTTGATTTCATGATGCAAACTGCACCCAAAACCTAAGGCGGCAGAGCGTCTCTTCCACTCCAAACTATGGGTGAAAGAAACATCTGTGTAGCTCACTGAGAATAATGGCAATCAGGAGAAACTGATCTAAAAAGATATTGTCAAGAGGTTGAATCTTCAAATGACACCTCTCCCTCAACAACATACAATCGATTGGGCTAACCAACGTAGAGATGTGCATGTCACACAACAGTGCCACCACTCATATGAAATCAAGCTGATTTGACATGAAATGCTCTACAATGTGTGATGTTCTATTCGGACAACATTAGGGGAATGACACGATATCGATCGATCCAAATCTCATATTGTCATCATCATCTTGGGAGGTCACTCTTACATGATACCAAAGATGGCTCCTAGGAAAATATTTTTGATCAATGCGCAGAAAATTGTACTTTTTGATTAAAAAGATATAGATCTACCTTCTACAACCCAAAATGAATAACAGTTACTTCTTCAAGAAAACTGACACCTAAGGGATGAGAACAAATGGTTGCAAAACAACCTTAGTCTTTTCATGGAGCAAATTATCATAATGCAGAAGAAATTTTCCCAATCGGGAGCGTATCATTGAAGGATTCAATTGAGCGGAGGAAAAATGCAATTGTTATATGCAGAAGCTCCATGAAAAATTGGCTGTTAAGGAAGAAATGTTGATCAAATTGCAGATAGAACATGAAGGATTGCAGACAAAACAGACTTCAACAAAAGATGCTCAAACAGAAACAAATGAGAGCATGGTGAACCCTTCTAGTTATCGACACTTTAATTATCCATCAAATTCATTTAGCAATTTTAAAAAACATAACAAATGAATTGGGTTCAAGCTGTTAAAGAAAATGGAAAACACCAGTCAAGTTGTTGGCAAAGCGGTCAAGAATTTTGAAAACCTCCTGAGGCAAAAATGAGGCCCAAGAATTTAGGTATCAGGTACGCTAAAGAATCTTCTCAATTTACCATGGGTAGATGTTGGTTTGTTGGCATTTCTACTACAAAATCTTCACAATCAGTAAAATGAATTTTGGATGGATTATCCCATGAAAGTGGAGGAGAGTCACTTCTACACTAAGGATGTTCTTTGTTCATCAGAAATCAGAACTAGAAGTGATGGGGCCCGTTGCTTCCCAACGATGGGCAATTGATCTAGGAGGTAGACTGTAGTCTGCGACAATACTTTCACAGAATACAGAAAACCTGTAGCTCACCTTGTCAGGGCCACAACTTTATGATCGTAGCTCGAAACAACCCCATTCAAAAAGTGTAAAAAAACTTAGGGCTTGTACAATATGATGAAAGAGTGTTGAACTCCATTTGGCCAAGTTCGACCCTTGAAAACCACTCAAAAAGACCTGAAATTTGGTTCTAAAAAAATTGGAAAATTGAACATATGAGTTTCGTAGCACAATAAATACTCTTAGGTTCTTGGGAGGATGCTTGTCACATGGCTTTTAAGAGTCAAGGGTGAATCGGTTCACTTTCTAATTTTAGACTCTTCGTTTCCTCCTAATAATAGATTTAAAGGAATTGTCATACACATGTAAAAAACAATGGTGTAGTTTCACATCCATTCTCAAATATTGCTACCTCCTTGTAAATTACTCTCATTCTCAATAGGAAATGAAATGAAACTTTCCCCTACATTGTGGTATCAGTTGTTTTTATTGAGTTCATTTCCTATGCTCCGGTTAATTGCTTTCATAACACATTAAGTTTCTACAATTTAGTGTGTTGTCCACCAAATTGTCAATTAAATCTGAATCATCTGCGCTAGTTTTTGTATAGCGACACCAAAAACCAACAACTTGACTTCAGTGATTACACTGATCCTAATTAAGCACCTTGATTTGGGGTCATCTCATCTTTTCAATGTCAATCCTCTTTAGTGTCAAAAAGTTCGACAGCTCAGTGATGCCAACGTCAATTACAAATCCAGTTATTGTAATGGATCGAAGTTGAACCGCTTCGACTTCTCTGTGCCAGCTTCTTGTTTTGTACCATGTGTATCATAAATACTACTGTATAACATTTAGCTTAGGTTCTTGTTCTCCCTCTCAAAAGGTTCCTTAATCATTCACTCTCTCTAAAAACAGGACTATGTGTCTCTTCTCGGAGAATCCTCTTCTATGAGGGCATATGCACAAAGCCATTTTTAATTTAATGAAATATAATTATTAATGCATATTTTATTCATACATAATCTCTCTCTTTACTGTTCAATATTTGTCCAAATTATGTTTATGTGCGTCTTGCATCCTCTTGAGATTCCACCTTAGAAACTAGAAAAAAAATCACATTCACTCTATTCTCCCAGCTATCCCCTATGTTTAGAACAAACCCTCAAACAAAAGAAGGGATGTCAAACAGGGGTCATTCATGCCTGCCAGATACACTTTGTTTCTGCCGTGATAAAGTTTAATCTTTTCATAATACCAGTTTTAACAGTTTTTTCTTACAGAAAACATTTAATATTATAGTCTTCATGGCTTTGCAACTTCAAAACGACTGGTAGCATCTAGCCAAAGATTTACTATTTTCGCTTAAATCTTAAAACATTTTATGTCATTGTTTGAAATTCCGATTAATAGTATGCTTATTTTAGTGGTGTTTTTCCTTATAGATTCTTGCACTATTTATTTAATAATATCTGTTTTAGTGGATATGTAATCTGTGATGACCCTTTTGCTCCATCTAGAGGCGGTTAATTTGTTTTTAGGCAGTTAATTTGTTTTTAACTTTGGTAATATCTTTCCAAATTGATGATCTTGGGAACTTACTGTCTATTTGTACTTGATAGTCTTTCCATGTTTTTGATCACGTGGCAAAAAAATGTCTAGGCAAGTTTCATATAAGCTTTTTGCTCCATCTAGAGGCGGTAAATTTGTTTTTAGGCAGTTAATTTGTTTTTAATTTTGGGATTATCTTTCCAAATTGATGATCTTGGGAACTGACTGTCTATTTATACTTGATGGTCTTTCCATGTTCTTGATCGCATGGCAAAAAAATGTCTGGACAAGTTTCATATAAGCTGCATTTGTGAAGCACTAGTCAATATAATTCAAACAGTCGGTTACAACACACCTTGAGGGAAATGATTATGCGATGATGAATTGTTGCAGGGTGCTTATTTCCCAGGCATTGAACAACATGATGACTACCAGCTACACAATAAAATAGGAAATGAGTAATAACAATTCAAACATTCAGTGGAGCCTTTTGCATATAGTAGTATGTTCTTTGGACCATTTGTTGTTTGTATTGATGACAATTGTGGACAAGGGAATCAGAAATGGCCTCTATGCAAGAAATAACAAGTTGATGCCAAATGCAGATGTTTCGGAGAGGATACTAGAAGAACATAAGGCACATAGGATCAATGGGGTGGTTAGGAGAACTATAGCCATAGTGTATAGAAATTGTTACTCAGGATATATTTTGTGAATCCAGAGGTACCCAAGTCATACACTAGTCATTGGAATCAGAGCACTTTATAACCTTTTCCATGAACAGAATATGAGGGTTATCATCAAGAAAAGATCATGTAGGTTTCATGATAGCAGTAAATTAGGTTGAAGGTTTCTGGATGCCTCGTGTTGTTTGAAATCACTTCCAAACATCTAGAGTACATCATGAGTACCCATTTTCAAGGAAAAAGGAAGAACACAATGTCATGTCCCCTTCACAAACCTAATCCAAGTTGAAGACCATTAGCCTATTTTCCATTCCCCGTGGGCTAAAGGGTTGGTACAAGGAAAATATTTTAATAATTTAATTTAAGTTGTTTTCAAAAAGCAACTTTATGTTATAAAAAGGCAACTTATATTACTTTATTAAAAAGGGGTTATTTTTAATAAAGCAAGTCAACCACAAATTAAAAGTGGGGCATTGCTTTATGGGTGGTTGCCTCGGTAAAAGGTGAAAGCAAAATTATAAAAGGGGCCTTGGGTTCCTTTGGAGGGAGTTTTGTTCAACCATCTTTTCAATCAACCAATTTCATTGTGAGTTTGAGCATTCAGCTTCAGCTTCAACTTTCAGCCACCGAGGACGAAAACCCTCCTCCGTTGGAGCATCAGAGGACGAAAATCCTCCAGTTTTTTGTGGTGATTCCACCCAGGAATTACGATTGTGCTTCAAATCTGATGTTCATCAAAATTCAGTCAGGGCAGCATTGGGAAATCCAGATCTACATCAAAATTCAGTTATGTCGGCATTGGGAAATCCAGATCTACATCAAATTCAGCGAAGGAAGATTACAAACCTTCATCCGAAATCAGCTAGGGCATCATTTCAGGGCTTGGCGTCATAATTCCAACATTGGTGTCACATTTTTGGGCCATTTTCAGGGCTGACGTCATCAACCTAGGTCTGGCATCACACTTCCAGGGCTGATGTCATCATTTGCAGTTTTTTACCGGGTCAAATTCTGCATTTTTGTATTCATCTTTTGCTTTGGAATAAATACAATTTCTGCACTTTATTGTAGTAAAATTCCGCAATTTATTTCCATAAACTTGCTATTTTCATATCTTTATCAGGAAAATCAAAATTAAATATTTTCAGATCTAGGGTTCGAGTAAATATCTGAAACTTCCAGAATTTTGTATTTTCAGTTCCACGGGTTTATTTTAAAAATCAGAAATTCCAGAATTTTTAGATATTTCATCTATAAGGGTTTGATATAAAATTCTGATTTCAGTATTTATGTTTCAGATTTCAGATTTTCCAATTCTCCGAAAAGGGTTTGTTGGAAAACCCAGATTATTCTAATTTGTCCAGAAAAGGGACATTACACACAAAACTTGCATCATAAAAAATGCATCTAAAATCGTCAAGAAAAAATAGTTAGAAATCTGAAAATTAGCAAATAAAATTACATTGATACCTAAATAGAATAGACTCCATGCAATTTGGTCGATACTTCATCCAATCGTTCTTGTTAGCAATTGAGATATTGTAAAACACAAGTCATTGAGAACATGTTACATAACAATAGATGGTGAAGATGATGATTCAACTCACCTTATTCACACATGTATTTATTAACTTTGTTGTAAATGATATGACAACTATATTAGAAGAGACTCGGGAGTAGAGACTGAACTGCCTCGGCTTTTGCATAATTATTATAGTGTAAGTGTTCTTCTACTACTTATCCTAACTTTGATGTCCAATATTGTGTTTGTTGTTTTCTCCTTGGGGATGAATTATAATGAAAAAGCTGTATGTATTTCCAATACAAGCTTTTATGTTTTAATATATTACTGAAAAAAATCGAAAAATCACTTGGTCAAATAAAAGGTTGGGAAAAAGTAAAAAACTCTTGGTTCTAGGTCGCTGCTGAAACCGCCTGCTGCCGCCTGCTGTCTCTGGTGCTAGCTCGGATGCCGGACCCCTCTGGTCCGGATCAGGGGTCCCTCTTGTCAGGGGCCCTCTCTCCAAAGCCGCCTAATGCTTGGAATAAAATAGTGGAGGGTTCCGCCTCCGCTCCTAGCTCGGAAAAGCTCTCTCCTTCATTGTCAGATGGGTCCTTCTCTCTGCGCATCCCCTCTCACATCACGGAGGCTGCTGCTGCTTCTCGTGATCTTTCCTTGGTGGGTACACTGATGGGTCCTAGACCCCCATCTGGAAGATATCAAAAAATGGGCACGGTTGAAAATGGCAACCATGTGGAGTGCTTGAAATAGCAGCAATGCCTAATGGTTTCATATTATTCTCCTTCAGCATGAAAGAAGATTTCGCTAGAGCTCTCCTAGGTGGCCCGTGGTTTTTTGGCAGACGGGGCTTCTACCTCAGGAAATGGTCTCCTAGGTTTTCAACCCTCACACGGAATCCATGACCCAAGCCCCAATATGGGTTCGCCTCCCGGGGCTCCCCCTGGAGTTCTCTCTCAATTGGATCTTTAATTGCTATAGATCAAGCAACAAAAGCTAAAACTAGATTCATCCATGCTCGTTTCTGTGTTAATGATGACGTCAGTTGTCCCCTCCCAAAAGAGATAGAGCTAATATCGGATCTTGGGAACTAGAAACAACCCATTGACTATGAATATATTTCTCAAGCATGCTCCTTCTGCAAAAACATTGGTCATCGGGCCTCTAGTTGCCCCTCCAAAACCCCAGCCAAAACACCCAAGACCCAAAAACCTCTCCCCAAAATTTAAGAGAAGCTTTATTCCTAAACCGTCTTCTATTGAGGATCCCTATCATCCCCATCTTCTAATTCCTTTGCTCTCCTGGAAGATGGAGAAATAAACACTTCCTCTGATCGCTTTTTATCTGAGGTCGTCCCCCCCCTCCCTGGCCCTTAAGTCTCTCATCATCCCTCTGTCTCCCTCAGCTCTCCCCCCCTCTTCCTCTGAGGAGGTTAACCTCTCCCTGGCTGTTTCATCCTCCCCCCTCCTCCACAGTCTTCTCCACTTTTCCTTCCCATCCCCCCCCCTTCCTCCCCTCGGAACCCCCTTCCTTGTCTCTTCCCCCCCTGCCTCCCCTCTTTCCCCCTGTTTTGGACTCTGTTACCTCCCCCCTCGGGCCATTCGTCCTGATGATAGTTTCAACCACCCGCTTTTACTAGAAAGTAGCTGCAAGAAACCCGATATTGGCACTGAAAAAGTACAGGGAAGGATTCCGAGCAATATCAAACTCCAGCAAGAAGCAGCTCTTAATGTCGCTCAAGGAACCCAGAGCACAATCCCCATGGTGGTGGGGAGCAAACCCAAACCAAAGAAATGAAGATCATCTCTTGGAACATAAGAGGGCTCAACTCTCTTCAAAAGCAAAGAGTTATCAAAGACATCAAATTCCAAAACTCTCCTGATATCATAATGCTGCAGGAAACAAAAACTAAAAAAAGATGATCAACTCCTAAAAATCTGGCCAGCGGCTTCTTTTGAAATCTCAACCTTCAACAGGGAACTCAGGGGGGTCTTTGTACCTTTTGGGATCCCAGAAGTCTCAAAGGGGATTGTTTGTTCAAGGCATCCCAACTTTTTTATGCGATGCTCTTCCAAGAGATTGGATCGGACTCTCCACTTGGATTGCTATCAATGTTTATGCCCCCAACTTAGAGACTCATCGTGGAAAATTATGGAAAGATATCACAAACTTCATCATCACTTGTGGTAAAATTTCCCATTCTAATAATGGGGGATTTTAATTGTCCCCTTTATCCTTAAGAAAAACAGGGAGGAATTCCTGCCATGACCGCCAGCATGGATGCTCTGGCTGACTTCATCAGGGAGAATTCACTTCTTAACATGGAGCTCCACGGTTCCTCCTTTACGGGGTCAAACAGCAGATTGGGCAGGAACCGTATTCAAAGCAGATTGGATAGATCTCTGGGCTCTCTGGACTGGATCTCTCTCTTTCCTGACTTCTACCTCAACTCCCTCCCCCGGGCTGCCTCTGACCACAGCCCTCTTCTATTGAGTGCAAATCACAATCTGAATACCAAGAATCCTCCCTTCAGGTTCAAGCTTGCATGGCTTGAAAATAATCACCTGAACCCTCTTGTTGCCAATTGGTGTAATATCAAAATTGAGGGCTCTAGTATGTTTAGATTTACCAGCAAACTCAAAGAAATTAAAAAACAACTCAAGATATGGAAGTCGACGGTCTTTGGCAACATCAAGCTCCGCAAACAGAAGCTAACTCAGGGTTTGGCTAAAGTCTCTGCCCAAATGGAGATTGAAGGAAGATGGGATCACCTTCACCAACAAGAAACCTCCCTCCTCAATGATTATCACAATACACTTCAAGAAGAGGAGACCTATTGGAGGCAACGCTCTCGAGCCCTTTGGCTCGAGCAGGGGGGTCGTAACACCAAATTCTTCCACATCACTGCTTGCAAGCATAAAACCAGAGACAAGATCCGAGAGTTGGTGTCGTCCTTGGGTACCCTGTTAACAGCTGAGGCTGATATCTCCAATGAGCTTGTCTCCTTCTATTCAAACCTTCTACAGGCTAACCTGCCCCCTCCGGAGCAATCAATGGCTGCTATGCTCCAACATATTCCGCATCTGGTGTCTTCTGAGATGAACAACAATCTGACCAAACCTTTTGCTATGGAGGAAATTCACAAAGCGGTCTTTGCCATGAAAAGGGACAAAGCTCCGGGCCTGGATGGCTTTCCTGCTGCTTTCTTCCAGGTGTTCTGGGATATCATCAAGCAGGATCTCTTCAAAGCAGTGAATGAGTTCCAGATTAATAACAATCTGCTAAAAGAATGGAATACCACCTTCGTTGCCCTTGCCCCAAAAGTGCATAGTTCTAAAGATGTCTCCAATTTTAGGCCAATCAATTTATGCAACACTGCTTATAAGATTATCACTAAGATGTTGGCCTCCAGACTTAAACCTCTAATGAAAGATCTCATCTCGCAAAATCAGAACCGCTTCATAAAAGGACGACTCATCCAAGGTGGTATCATTACAGTTCATGAAGCCATTCACTCAGCCTATCACTCGAAATCCCCAGGAATGATCTTAAAGCTTGATATGCAAAAAGCATTTGACAGAGTCAGCTGGCCTTTCTTAATTAGGGTCCTGGAAAAATTTGGTTTCGACAAAAAATGGTGTAGTTGGGTCTTCTCTTGTATCGCGACTCCTTGCTTCTCTATTCTTATCAATGACATTCCAGCAGGTTTCTTCAAAAGCAACAGAGGTATCAGGCAAGGTGACCCCCTATCACCCTTCTTTTTTGTCCTTATGGCGGACTCCCTCAGCAGAGCTCTGGAAGCGGCTAAAAGTCAGTCTATCATTTCGGGTCTGAAAATCACCTCTAGCTTCCCTTCAGCCACACATTGCCAGTTTGCTGATGACACTCTGCTGTTAAGTATCGCCTCTGTGATTGAGGCCCGAGCTATAATGGATATCCTTTCTCTTTACCAATCAACTTCTCAGCAAACTGTCAATTTCAACAAGAGCAGCATCTCCTTCATCAACACTGCTCCTAGGACTCAGAGAAAGATTGCTGATATCTTTGGGTGCAATATCGTGGATCTCCCCGCCTCTTATCTTGGCATCCCCCTCTTCCATGGTAAGCAATCTAAAAATCTATGGAATCTAGTCATTGAAAGGTATCAAAAAAAGTTGGCTGCCTGGAAAGGGGTTCTGCTCAATCAGGCTGACAAGCTCCAACTGGTTAAAGCCACCCTCCAAAGCCTTCCTACTTACTTCATGTCTCTTCTCAAAGTCCCCAACTCGGTGAGGGAGGTTGTGGAAAAAATCCAAAGGAACTTTTTGTGGTCTGGGACAGATGAAAGGAAGAGGATCCATCTTGTCTCATGGAAGTAAGTGTGTAAGCCATCTTCTCAGGGAGGGCTTGGTCTTTGAAAAATAGCTGACACGAATGGGGGCCTCCTGGCAAAACTTGCATGGGAAGTGGCTAAAGGTAACTCTCTTTGGGCTCAACTGCTCAGAGCTAAGTATCTGGCAAATAACGAAGATCCTCTCACTTCCAATCCAATTAGAGGTTCTGTCATCTAGAATTCTGTTATTAGCTCCCTCCCCATTATCCGGGCTGGCACTAAATGGAGATTTGGGAATGGTCGCCTTATTGACTTCTGGCGGGATTTTTGGATGGGGGACGAGCCTCTTGATCGCAATCCTTCATGGGACCCTGTGAAAAGAAGCCTCATTAATAAGCACGGAAGATTAGTTTCGAGCTATTGGACGATGGTGAATTCCATTCCCTCCTGGGATATTAAGGTCTAGGATGATATTAGTGAACTGCAGAGTAGGCTCCTGACTTCGCTCAGAGCTGTGCTCGCCTCCATCTACATCCCCTTCTCCCAAAACGAGGATGAGCTAATGTGGCCCCTCTCCCCGTCTGGCTCTTTCTCGGTTAAGGCTGCTTATCTATCGATGCATAGTGCTGACTCTGGTTCCCCCCTCACCAAATTCTGGCCGAATGAGATCATCCCCAAAATTGGATTTTTTTCTTGGCTCTCTTCTAATAAAAATGCTTTCCTCTCTGGAGAAAATCTGAAAAGGAGGGGTTTCTCTCTTCCCACTAGATGTGTGCTATGTACTAAGGAGGCGGAATCCTCTGCCCATCTTTTGATCCACTGTCCTTTTTCGCAAGTTATCTGGCATTGGCTTTTATCGAGGATGGGCGTGCTTTGGACCTTCCCTGAGTCCATTCAGGACACCCTCTCTCAATGGAGTTCTCCATTCACTCATCCGGCTCTGGTTTTGGCTTGGAAACTCCTCCTCCCACATGGCATATGGGGCATCTGGAAAGAAAGGAACAGAAGAATCTTCAAAGACCAGAGTCTTGAACCTAATCGGGTGGCTACCCAGATTGCTCTTACTTTCCAAGATAATCTCAACTCGCTCCTGTGGTCCAAATATCAGCAAAAATTCCAAATCTGTAACTCCAAGGAGTGGCAGAGGTTGTTGGCCATTCATCCTGTCAGTAAAGGCACTTCCTCTGCTCGTAAATTAGTTCGTTGGCTTCCCCCTCCTAGGGGCTGGAAAAAACTTAACATAGATGGGGCCTCAAAAGGCAATCCTGGTAATTCTGGTGGAGGAGCCATTCTTCGATGCTCATCGGGCCACATCGTTGCTGCTTCTGTTCATAACCTTAACTATGGTACCAACCATCGTGCGGAAGCCTTGGCCATCCTCAAAGGCCTTGAGCTAGCTATCAAATTTGGTGATGATCTCCTCCAAGTTGAAAGTGACTCCCTCAACATCATCAAGCTCCTGCAGTCAGCTGATTCTGGTCAATGGTCGATACAGAATATCATTGCTGATATCAAAATTACTCAAAGATCTTTCCAGCAAATCCAGTTCCAGCATGTCCTCAGGGAGGGGAACAAAGCGGCTGACCACCTTGCTAACATTGGTGTTCTCCTTGAGAGTCAGCAAAGCTAGACAGACAACTTCCCGGTTGATCTCTTCCAAATTGCTCAGAATGATATATCCCAATGCTAACTGGTGGAATGGGGGACTGATATGGGTTTCGGCAAAACCTTTAAGGCCCCCTCAAAAGGCGGCGGCATTTATGTCTGATTTATTTGATTTGACCCTTGGCGAAGAGCCTTTTGACGACGGTGATGTGTAATGATGCGGAGGATTTCCGCACGCATGGGGTAAATCCTCGCATTAATCATTTGATGATTTGGCGGGAGGACAATGATAACGAGGCCGATGGCTCCCACGCCCTGGTTGGGTTGTTAAAAGACCCTTATTGCTCTCACTTCTACACTTTTCAAAAAAATTATACAATGGGGGGCCAGCTGAAGCGTCTGGAGCCTGCTGCCTGTGACTCAGTTAAAAATGATGTGGAGGTTTGGAACATTTTGCTGGAGAATGGAATTACAACCTTCCTGGAGAGAATGGCAGGCTACTCGGCTCTTGTTTCATATGCGGTTATGGCTTCCTGGTCGAAGGGTCGGGTTTAGATTGGCAACACGCGCTTTACCATCTCCACCAATGCTATCGCTAATGCCACTGGTCTTCCTGCTGCCGGAGACATCTACTTCAAGCGCTCGCTGCATGCGGAAATGCAGGATTTTATTGCTCCTGGGGACAAGCCGATTAAATACCTCTCTGGCTACACTCAGGACTCCCTGCCTCCTCCATAGGACAGAGTCGCGGAGGTTATTATGCGTTACTTTACCATTGACGGTCGATATCGACTTGTTTACGGCCCTCATTTCTTCATCCTTTCTCATCTGCGTTGGGGAAAGAAGATAAATCTGGCGGCTTTCCTTTTTCAGTCCTTAGAGCACTCTGTTCAGCTGGCTCGTGACGGGGAAGGAGCCATTCTCCACCAAGGTTTATTGTACCTACTCTTTTCTGATGCTGCTTCACATGCCGACCTGATTCGCTTCCCCCCCAAAACTGGTCGTCGCCGCTGCTCTCCCTCGCCTTCCCCTCGCCCCTCCTCCACCTCCCTCCGCTCTTCTCGGCGCCGACGTCGTCTGCACCTTTCATCCAATTCCGACTCAGATGTTGCCATTCTTAGCCCTCCCCTCGCTGTTTCCGAGCCCCCTGCCTCCCCCGTCTTCCCTCCGCACCTCTCATGCTTGTTTTTAGAAGGCACTGACACCAGCTTTAAAGTTGTCTCTCCGGTCTCAAGCCCTAATACCTCTCTGGTTGCTGACATTTTGGGCCTCGCTAAGCTCTACCCTAACTCCCCGGACTCGAAGCAGTTGGAGAAAAACCAACCACTGGACGATCCCACCACTTAAACTGCGGGAAACAATACTCTCTTCGACGACAGAGTTCCTCCTGTTGACACCATGCAATCCTCTCCGAATATGAATTCTACTCCCGCTGAGCCTGGGATTGCTAACACTCAAAGGGATGATCGCAGAGTCGATATGGTTTCTTCTATTTTAAACAAGCTTCTGCGTGCCTTCAAGGCTTTGAAGGCCTGGGAGGCTTTCACTGATTCTACCAAGAGCGCCACTGCAAAAGATTGCTCGGAGCTCATCACCCTTGCTGAACATCTCGCGGATGATTCGGGTTCTCCTAGAGCTAGAACTGCTGTCTCTGAGCTGAAAAAGCTCTTCTGATGTTTTCTTCTTTCTTTCTGTTGTCCTTTTCGTCCTTTTTTATTTTTGAATCTTCATGGGTACTTTTTTGCTATGCTGTATATATTGCTAAATCTGGCCTGATGGTCTCTTTTGTATAAGGTTGTGGGACCTTCTAAAACCCTCTTTTTACCCTATATATTCCAAAAAATATTACTAAAAAAAATCGTATCACTTTTCTCTCACAAAACTAAAACTGTGGTGTCCCCAGATTTCACCCTAAAATCTGAGACTACCCCATGTAAAAAATTTCGCACTTTTAAAATAACGGCTCTTTTTGTGTTTTTATTGCCAGAAGATGCTTGTATTGCATCAAAATATTCTTAGTGAAACATAGGAGCCAATTTCGACAAATACCCAGATGCCGAAAATCGTTTTATCCCTTTGTCAAGTTTTGTCTGCGGGAAAATTTTATTTAATTATTTAGAGCCCCGTTTGAAGTAAATTGTGCTCCGGTTTAGCCCTGTTGAAGTTTTGCATGTCAATATTCACATATACCAGTAGGGTTTTCACCAGGAATGGATCCTGGGCTTTGTTTGTGACTTCTAGCAACGTTTTTCATTTTTTTATTTTTCTCGTATTTTTCTCTGTGAAATTCCCCTAGGTCAATTCCTTCGCCAGTACAGTTTGTTTCTTGCCTGGAGTATCTGGAGATCATCTACGGCCGCCATGCCAAAAGGAATCAGCTTCAGGTAGTCAGCTTCTCTTTTAAAAAACGACGTCATGCACAAAAGAGCCTCTTCTGGGCAAGTCTCATTTTTGGGAATGGATGGATTTAAACTGCAGTGGGATTTTTGGTAGCAACAGGCAGGTGGGAATTTTGTACTTGCCTTGCAGAGTACTTTTTCCCATGAAGGCAAAGTCACTTAAGTTACGATGGGAAAATTAGAGGCCACAGGCAGGCGGGAATTTCTTACCTGCCTTGCAGGGTGAAAATTCCCATTATAAAATAAAGAAAAATCACTTAAGGCATTGATGGGAATTTCTTACCTGTCTTGCAGGGTAAAAATTCTCATTATGGAAGTCAAACAGCTTAAGTGGATGAAGGGATTTTTGGAGCTGCCATGCAGGGTGAATAATCCCATCAAAGATGACTTTTAAATATAGAAATCAGCCTTATTCAAAAAGTGCGACCCCTTTGGGAATTAAATAATAACTTTAATGGCATTTATTAATAGTCTTCCTTCCTAATTCTAGCTCCCAAAGGTGATGGAAAGTCAATGCATGATCAGAGGTCAAAGAAGACTCAAAGAAGAAGGCTAAAAATAAATTAAATTAATTTATTTAATGCAGCCTTGAAGCATGCTAAAAAGTGCGACCCACGTGGTGAAGAAATAATATTTTTTAAAGCATTTATTAATAGTTTTAATTCCTAATTTTGGCACCATGGAGAAATAGAAGGTCCATGCATGATGTGAAGTGAAAGAAGAAGGCTAAAAATAAATTAAATTAATTTATTTAAAGGCCATCATGAGCATGCAAATTTAGGCGCCCAAGTTGAAAGAAAAAATATGTTTATTTATTAATTAATTGCCAGGAATAGGAGGGGCAATTATTAAAAATAGAATGTTGAAGGTTATATAAGCAGGGGCTGCCATAATGATGGATTAATTAATTATTTTAGCAAAGGAGTGCAGCTCGAACAGTTTTGGCACCCAAATGAGAAGGATTTTTGCATAAAGAAGTGTTTTTTATTGCTGGAAAGCTTCAAAGTTTGGCGCCTAGGATTGGAGGAGTTTGTTTTATGCCTGTGTAATTATCAACATATTGGTACAGGTGCCCAAGTGAAGTTGAAAATATTTATGCTTGTTTTGCATGCAAGCAAAGCCTCAAATTTTAGGGCAGCAAGCTTTATATGCAGATTTTTATGATAAAAATCAAGTGTTCATGTTCCGGTTGCCGTCTTTGTCTGAATTAATTGCAGGTATTCATTACAGGTGCTTATATAATTGAAAGGGAACTTAAATCAATGTCAGATACATTGAATATATCCTCCGAATCTGAAGAAATTCCCAGATCTGCACCAGTTGTAAAGAATTTCAGCCGAATAAAAAGAAAAATAATTGCTCAGACAAAGATTGCTCCAATTATGGCAAAGCGGGATGAACGAGAAGGCTCAGCGGAATCATGCATTACTTCTAGATTTGTCGATATCGGTGATACGGATCTAGGCCCAAAACCTCTTTCTGAGTTGATTAACAAATCCAGAGCTGAAAGACATCTCTCATGCGGGGAGTCAAGAGCACCAGAATCATTCGAGCTTCAACATTCCGATTCACAACTCAGTTGCCTGAATTTGTCATGGAGTGTGCAAGGTCATACCATCCACTATCCAGATCAATCTGGGATGATGCGGGGAAGACAATAATCCGGCTGGACGCACAGTTTATCAATTATTGTCTGAAGATTCCAACACGACAAGTGGTGACTACTATCAGCATGTTGGACGCTGGCAACAGATGGGAGAAGCATAAAGTAAACTATGTGGGCATAATGAACAGCAGGTATATGAAGAAGCCCAGATCTCCATCAAAGTTCCCGAGGACTCTTCCAGGATCCAATCTGGTGCAGGAGGTGGATGACATTACCAAATTGCTATGTAGAATAAATGGCGAAGCTAACGCTCATAACTTCTGCTCATGGATGTATGCCTTCATCAGGACCATTAAGATCAACAAAGCAGGATCCTATAATCAATTGGTCGGAGATCATCAGTAACAACATCGGTGAGCAGCTCCGGAGTGTGAGGCGGACTTACAGCTTCAAGATGACTTCATATTTGGTATATGCAGCAGCCTCGCAGGGTATCTTCTCCAAGCTGGATAGACGGGGCGTACTCTCGAAGGATCCTATTTTTGAGTGCTATCCACAACTTATTGTGCCTGAATGCAATAAAGATTACAAGGTGGTCAATGATGGATTCTTCTACGGATTCATTTGCAGGTTGAACAGTGATCTGAAGACCAACAGGGTAAGCAAGGAAGCTTGGGAAGTTGTATCCCAGCATGGTTGTATCTTCATCCAGTTCATTAACTTCACATACATCAGGGCAACCGGCTTTTCAAGGGAACCAATCAAACTGCCTAAATATCCAAGCGACAGATTGGTTGGCATGGAATAATGCAGACAGCTTGTGGAGATGCATCACCTACAGTCAAAACAGCACAAGTCTACGAGCTTCTTTCCGATCACAGTGGGCTATTACAGCTGACAGAGCATTCACAAAGCCAGAGGAATTGAAACGGAGATGTTCTTTGAGTATGAGCATGAGTTCTTCCCAGCACGACTGAAATTCAATCCATATGGGGTAGCAAGAAAGACAATCTCCCAGGAATACGCGCATGTGCCTTCGTTAGAAGATTTCTAGATGAAGTGCAGAAGCGAGTACGAAGTTAGGAAGAAAGACTTCAACAGGTTATCAGCGCAACAAGTGTTTGATTATGGATTAGCACAGATACCTGCGGATCTTACAGACGATGGGTCTGTGTTACTTGACACATACCATCAGATGGGAGGGGATAGAGTTGCACTTCAGGAGAACATTGGTGGCTGCCACACAATCGAGGAGAGGTCTGCCGTTGTTCTGGTCAACACTTCGAACTGGTTGCTGACAAAGGGGTATTGCCTTGATGAAGCTTTGATGAATCAGATCACAGGCAACCTCAGCACAAGAGATTCCATCAAAAGGAAGCACGAGGGAGAAAGCAGCAGAAGGCCTGAAAAGCTTAAAGTGCACAAGAAGTCTCATTCGAGGGAAAAGATCACTTCTACGGCTATGGTGCTAGTTTCGACTTCTCGAGCGTTAAGTACTTCACCAACTTTTGCACCTCAGCAGGATATTGTCATTCCTCCGTTGAATCCGACAACATTTGTGTTTTCTCCTCAGCCACTCTGATCTGCACCTCTTCCTGAAGAAACGCTAAAGTTGCAGATGGTAGAATTTGAAAGAGCTTTGTCTTTGGACAATACAGAGGATGGTAGCAACGACACTGTAGCAATCTCGGATGGAGAGGAACCAAAGCACGAGATGGTGGTACATTTGACAACTTCTCATTCTCCGAGAAGCAATTTCTCAAAGTGGTTGGCTTCACAGTCGGTCCCAGAGGCTAGAGAGGAGATCAACTTGGAGGAACATGACTTGCAGCTGCTCCAGAGTTTGAGCGGAAAAAACATAAGACCTAAAGTTGCTAAAGTGACTTCGAGGTTGATTATTGAGGAGTCAAGGCAGAAGTTCGCTGAGGTATCAGTTCCAGCAGAAGGAAAGAAGAAGGGCGAGCTCACAGCAGCAGATATAACAGTGACCAAAGTACCGATAGGTCAAACCACTACTAAAGGATTGAAGCAAGACACGCAGACATTGATAAATGTTTTATTCCTTAGGCTTGACAAAGAAAAGGCAAAAAAAGTTGAACTTCAAAAGCAGGTGTCTCAATTGTGCGAGATTATTGCCAAAGTTGCCAAATCTTCCACTCAGCCAATTTCAGCACATAAGCAGGTGGGTGATCATGTGATGCAGGAAGTGGAAGATGCAGGTAACCAAGTTAAAGTTATCGACGAATGGAAGAATCTAATCATTCGCCAAGCTTTTGTACAACTTAGGGAGGTGTCGGCCCGTCTAAAGGTTATGAAGGATGTATTGGTTCAGCTGAAACAACTAGTGACGAGCACGATGGACATGAACACAGTAGCTAAAAGTAACGTGAGTACTTTGGTCAAGATAAATAAGCTGCCGAGGGAGGTTTTGACTGCAGAACGAATTGTGCCAGATGGATCGGTTGAAAAGGGGAAGCAGTTTGAGTTTGCAATTTCTTTCCGCTCGGAGATCTTCATAATCATGCTGAAAAGAATGTGGGCGCTCAAGAGTATGGCATCATCACTATCAGACAATGTCATTGCTTTCGCCAATGAGGAAGTGGTCGGGAACGTTTCTTCATACAAAAGGACCATTCCTAACAAAGTCCTTGATTCCCTGGAAGGATCTCCTCTGATGGTGCAAGAGAGGATTGATGGAGTTGTTAGGCCTTTCACGATGGATTCCATCAACAAGTTGGTAACGCTGCAGTCAGACATTAAGAAGCTTGGGCCTAGCTCGAAGGATGTGGAAGCATGCATCGAGGTTTTGAACAAATGCTTGCTGTAATTCAGGACAGAAAAAGAAGTTGTGGTTAAAACAAATGGGAAGTTATTGAATTACATGTTCGACAAGCATATTCAATATCAAAGCAAAAAGAAGATGTAGGGGTTACAACTAGCAAATCTTTCTTCTTTCTCTTTCTTCTTCTATTTCTACGTTCTCGGATGTAATTGTAAAACAGAAAACTTAAAAGTTATTGGTTTGAAAACCATTACTTTAAGTTGTGTGGAACGATTCTATAAGTTAAGAGACAGATGTGCATAATTTTGACTAGAACTCCCGATGCATGTCACTTAAAGAGGAATTAAAGGAAGATGATTGTCAGATGTTATCTTTACTTCTTGTTTATATTCTAATTCAATTAAGTTTCCCATTTGTAATTTCCCTTTTACATTCTATAAGTAGAGGAAGAACCTTCGGGTCAAGGATCAGATTTTGTAAACAGCATTCTTGTGTTCTAAACTTTGTGTTGAAACCTCTGATAGTTATTTGAAGCAGAGGAATAGAAAGGAGCACATTTCCGGAGAACTTTGTGTCAACGGTGCATTTTGTTTTTAACTTTCTGTCTTAGATCTATTCATAAACTTTGCGTTATTCTAAATCTAGATTTGAAAGTTCCCTTTGCTTATAATTTTGTATGTTAATATCTATCTATTATATCTATGTGCATGCAATCAACTCTGTAATCTATTGATTGGGTTGCACATCTTCCCTCTTTCTTTCCTATTTTCTGCTATTTTCTTCTTCATCAAATATTTTCTTTCTTTAACAGCTGCTTACTTGCTGCAAAACTATACAGTTATGGTTCATGAGTTGCATGGTTAAAGTAATACCCACAAATAAATACTAGTATATTTAACTGACAAATCTTACACGGGAGCCTCACCGGTAAATGAGGGAGATTTATCTCATGACTGCCTAGGTTTTGAGCCATGCAGAAAATCTAGCCAACAAACTGTAACCCAAGAACTTCACTTAAGGCATACCATATATATATATATATATTGGAGAAACACAAATGAAAAATCAGTCTCACGTATGGGCCTGTATTCAGTATTGAATTAACTTAATTTGACAGGAAAACTAAATATATTCTTGCCATGGGAGTTGAGCAGTTGATGACACGACCCATGATGAGCATTTGGTATGTGAATGCAGAAAAAACAAGGCAAGGATATATAAAATTCCAGTTTAACATGTCATACAAAAAGTCTATCAAACATTGTGCAAAAGCACAATTCTCCACCAGATTTTACATGTATGTTTCTTGAGAATCTGAGATTACGATCCTAAATTCCAATTCAATAGACGTTTACCTAGCCACAAGTGGTTGAAAAGGAATTATTGTAGCAGTGGCTACAAATGTTGGATATATAATTGAATGTCCATAGCCATGGATATCTTTATGAAAAAGTAAAATGACAGATTTGAGCAGGTAATTGATAACTAATTTTCTGCCAAAAACTAGCTGCTAGATCAATTAGGAATTCATGAATGTAGGCATTCAAATTTTGATACTGTAAATCATTTTTACCTTTGTCATGTACTATTTAGCATAAATACACTGTTGCTGTTGAGAATTCCCCTCTTTTTCTATCTGGCTTATTTTATAGTGAACTTTCTGTGATTCTGATTAAAGCTTCTGCAATTAATTTGAGTTCTGTATAAACAATTGTTTATCTACAGTGAACTCTTCCTCCCTTTTTGTCTCTTTGAGTGTGACTGTTCTCCGCTTGTAGTTGTCTGTTCAGTAGCTATGAGTGGATGCCAAACTTAGAACTATAATAAGGTGTTTGCCATAAAAATGTATAGATAATGCATACCGAATTGAACTGCTGACCAAGATTTTGGAGACGCCATTTCAAATGCAATCCCACCTATTCATCCACACAAAACTAGATGCAAATCATCTTAAGTTGCCAAAGCAATGAGGCCCCAGAACTCTAGTAAGAGACTTAACTTCCACTGTAACATGACTTATACTATGCTGCGAGGAACAGTGCCTTTTGGATCAAACAGAACCTGATTACAAATCACATACAAGGTGGATGCAGGTTACAGAGGCTTTGTGGATGACAGCAATAATGAGTAACCTATTGAGGCCTTCAAGGATAAAACAGAGGTCCTCTTGACAGGTGATTGTGTTACAAGAGCAGATTAGGGTGGCAGGCATAGCCATAGAACTACTGAAAGTTTTACATGGGATTTTTTCTGCAGAGAGGCAGCCGTGCAAGAAAGATATCTGCTGAGAGAAATATTATTTCTCCTTTTTAATTTTATAACATCAACGATGTGGTTATTAACTTATCAAGTTATTAGTACAGTCCTTGTCCTTCCATGGCATTTCAGCTTTGTATCCTTTTGGACCTTTATTGCCAATGACGGTTGATATTAATTCTTGATCATAAATGCAAAATTGGTGAACAATTAAAAAAAAATTGAAATAATGTGTAAGGCTTACAAAAAATGTCAGAAACTTTTTTATGTGTGCAGGCAAGAGTGTGTGTGTGCACGTGCAGGTCCATGTATATCTACATGTCGATGAAGGTGATGTTTTAGGTTTCAGCCTAGCCAACATGTCTCTTGGACATACGAGACCTCTCTTGTAGAAACCTGTGGACACTTGCTTTACCTTATATACATCATATGATTTTAGCATCGCGTAGGTGTCAACCTCGTGACAAAGTTTGAGAAAACTGTGCCTTGCCAATCCACGTATGCTATGGGTAAGAAATTATATGCACAGCTATGCGTGTGAGTATCTTCCCGGATCCATAATTGAAAACTTTAATTCTAACGGTTCACTGCAACTGATCAACCATATCCATTGCCAAAACAGGAATGCTACAAAATTGAAAAGGGAATATAACAGATGCCTAAAACACAACATGACTTATAATATGTTGCAAGGAACAGTGCCTTTTGGATCAAACAGAGCCTGATTACAAATCACATACAAGGATGATGCGGGGTTACAGAGGCTTTGTGGATGACAGCAATAATGAGTAACCTATTGAGGCCTTCAAGGATGATACAGAGGTCCTCTTGACAGGTGATTGTGTTACAAGAGCAGATTAGGGTGGCAGACATAGCCATAGAACTACTGAAAGTTCTACACACGGATTTTTTTCTGCAGAGAGGCAGCCATGCTTCTCCTTTTTAATTATATAACATCAACGATGTGGTTATTAACTTATTAACTTATTAGTACAGTCCTTGTCCTTTCATGACATTTCAGCTTTGTATCCTTTTGGACCTTTATTGCCAATGACAGTTGATATTAATTCTTGATCATAAATGCAAAATGATGAACAATTAAAAAAATTGAAATAATGTGTAAGGCTTACAAAAAATATTAGAAACCTTTTTGTGTGTGTGTGCAGGCAAGAGTGTGTGTGGGTACACCTGCATGTCGATGCTGGTGATGTCCTAGATTTCAGCCTAACCAACATGTCTCTTGGACATATGAGACCTCTCTTGTAGGAACCAGTGGACACTTGCTTTATCTTATATACATATGATTTTAGCATCACCTAGGTGTCGACCTCCTGACAAAGTTTGAGAAAACTGTGCCTTGTCAATACACCTGTGCTATGGGTAAGAAAGTATATGCACAGCTATGTGTGTGAGTATCTTCCCGGATCCGTGATTGAAACCCCTAATTCTAACGGTTCACTGCAACTCATCAACCATATCCATTGCCAAAACAGTAGTGCTAAAGTGTAAACTAAATGGTTATCATCAAAACTGAAAAGGGCATATGACGTATGCCTAAAACACAATACCCATCAAAACACGGCAAACTACTACAACAGCCTAATTGAAGAGGGTAAAAAAGTTAAGCCCCGTTGACTAATGAAATCCAATGCAACTCGTCAACCATCCATCGCCAAAATAGTAATGCCGCACTAAAAAATAAGAGGACATCTGAAAAACTGAAAAGGGCATTTAACGTATGCCTAAAACATAACACCCATCAAAACACAGATACAATGCAACTCATCAACAATCCATTTCCAAAACAGAAGTAGCGCACTAAAAACTAAAAGGGCATTTTCAAAATTGAAAAGGGAATATAACAGATGCCTAAAACACAACACCCATCAAAACAAAGCTACCAAGTACTTCACCAGCCTAGATGAAAAGGGTATATAACTTGAGCCCTCTTAACTAATGGGGATCTTAACAACATAAATCTAGTTCACTGCAATTGAATTCCTCGGAGGTTTAGACACTGTATACTATGCCCCATAATCCCAAAGCTTTTCCCAGAAAACAAATTCCACTTGCCTGTATAGAGCTGTTGGAACCAGTAAAGTATTGATCCACCGTTTTGAGCCACCCCACGTCATCATGTGTGTGAGGAACCAAGTGAACATTGAGTTTTCCTTCCACAGGCCCTCCTTGGGTGTTGTATTTAATTGGAAGGCATTTGCAGGTACATAACAGAACACTGATCAATAAACATCGAAGCACCGGTTGCTTCATTTTTCTGAGGGGCTACTGTTTGCAGTAAATGTTTTATTTTATGACGATCATAATGTATATAGAGAAAGGAGTAGGTACATAAGATTGGGCGTCAGCAGAAAGGGATGCGGCATTATGAAAGTGTGTTGGCTACGAGATTATTTCTTAAGCAGGACAAACAACTATTTTGTTTTATTTGGGTTGTGGATGAACATTTGTTTGAATTATTTGATTTAAAAAAACAAAGATGTTTGTGAATTTACATATTTCATGATTTTATATGCCGAAGGAGGGGGTGTACAATTGGCCGAGTATGTGGTGAAATTACTCTTATATGTTGATGATCTTATCTTAATTTCAACAACAGCATAAGCATTGAGGGAGCATCTAAAAGCTTTAGAATTATTTTGCCAGGAAGTCGGGATGCAAGTGAACATTAGCAAAACAAAAATCATGATTTTTTTCCTAAAAAGAAAAGAGAGGCAAATTAACTTTCTTTTTTAGGAGAGTCCATTGGAAATTGTTACATAATATAAATATCTTGGGATTGATTTCCACAACAAGATGAGTTGTGAGACATGCAGAGCAAAAAGGATACATGGAGGTTGGAAAGCATCTTACCTACTTCAAAATAGGTGTACGAAAGCTGAGCTTTGGGAATGGAAAACTAAGAAAACCCTCTTTGGTTTGTTGGTTACCCCGATTGCTCTTTACAGTTGTGAGGTTTGGAGAAGTAGCGTGTCAAAGCATGGATGGCGACAATCAGAAAGAATCCATAAACATCTAATCACAAGCACTCTTAAAGTTAAATCAATAGTCTCTTCTGAGATCTTGTTAGTTGAAGTGGGTACCTTCCCGATGGAAGCATTGGCAATAACTCAGTTGATAAGCTATTTGAAAAAAGTTGAAAGCATGGACGATCTTCGCTGGCCCAAAATGGTTACAGAGAATGATCTAGAGTGCAAAAAGAAAACTTGGATGAAACTGAAAAACAAATGGATGAACAAATGGGGCATCAATTTTCAGGAGTATCCTAACAACAACAGGGAAATAAAAACTTATGTGATGAAGAATTTTAGGACCACCATGTGGACAAAACAGATGGGTCGTAAGAAAACACAATATATCAAAGAATTCAACCCCACTTGGGAGCATGATGAAAAAGCTTACCTAGGGGCAGTTATAAAAGGTAAGGCAAGGATTCTAGTGGCACAATTGAGGATCGGATCACATCATCTTCATTGTGAAACTGGTAGATGGACTATTCCCAAAGAGGATTGGGAGAGGAGAATTAGTCTTTTTTGCAGCAAAGGGGTTGTTGAAACGGAATGGCATTTCATTATGGAGTGTTCAGCATATGATGATATTTGTATCCAGTACGAAAATGAATTAAAAGTGGATAACTTAAATGAGTTATTTGAAAAAACAAAACTTCAAAAGATCGTTGGTTTGGTTCTTAAGATTCACAGTAGAAGAGTTGATATGGCAAAGAGTTTGAAAACAACTTAATGTTTTGGTTTCTTTTGGTCCCATAGACTCTTCAATCTCGTAGACGTCGTTAAAATCTTTCATTTCATATTTTAAACTAGTAATTGCTCCTCAGTGGTGCAATGGAATGAAATGAAATGAAAACATTTTAACGTGCATGAGGCTTAAAATAGCCTATGAGACAATAAAACCAGTTTCCTTTAGTTTCATCAATTTTGATCTTCTTTTGTTAATCTTAATAATGAAGTCCCCCATTTTAGCTATCAACTCCTCATTGAACATAACCTGTAATGACAATGTCGTGAAACTGATTACATATCCCGAACGAATATCATTATAAGCATTGCATTTTGTAATATAGTGTTTTTCAGATTCCACGGCCCCATCTAAACAAAAGACACATAGTCTCTCTTCCCATTTTTCTTTAGGTCTTTTCCATCTACATGTTTCGCATATAAGCCAGTGGGAGTTAGTCCTTAGTTGAACTATGAGAATCTTAGCTCTCCGAGGGATGAGGGTCCCTAAGTAGGCCTTTTGTTGATGACCACAAGTGTAGTTATGTTCTTCGAGGTATTGTCTCTTTTTTCTTCCTCTTTTATCCCACATAGCTTTGTGGACCTTGTCTATTACAAATGCTTTTATTTCTTTATTGTCTTTGGGTCATGCATTCCATTCAATATTCCATCTTTTCATCCACTTGATGTTTTAATTCATCCATGACCTTTTTATCCTGCATAACGACTCTTTGAAGACTATGTTGGGTCACTTGCTTGTTTTCATCTGTTCAATTTTGTTGAGGTATCTTAGAAGTCGAATCATAGCAACGGTTTCTATTGGAACTGCACCTGTTTCAACTAAAAGAATCTCATAAGGGACAAAAACTTTCAACTTAAACTTGCTTGTGATCATATGTTCTTGAATTCTCTCAATTTGTTTTCATTTTGATAATGGTATGTTGTTGGGCCATATTTCACACACATAAAGTACAACAAGAGTAACTAATAATTCAAAAAGGGTCTGAGTAGTTTTCGAGTCCCATAACTTTGCTTCTCTGCATTTATTTTGTAAAGCATAAAGAGCTTTCCACCCTCACGTCGTTCTCTTTTTTCTGCAAGTCTCTCAAGTAAGTGTGTTGTTGAAGTCAATCCCCAAGTATTTGTAGTCGGTTACTTCTTCTAGAAGACTACCCTCAAAAAAAAATTGTTGAGTTCTTTTCCTTCTATTGTTAAAGATCATAATCTTGCTCTTGCTGATATTAACTTGTATACCCACTTTTTTGCAAAAAAAACAAGTGCGAGAAAATGTTTTTGCCATCCTTGAGCAGACATAGCAATCAATATAAGGTCATCAACATATAAAAGAAGCCTTATAACATACTCACCCAACTGGATATCATCGCCACCCTCCATATTTAACAATTCTTCAAGTTGGTCTATATATAAACCAAAGAGTGTGGGTGATAAAGAATAAGCCTATTTAACACCAATGTCACTCTTAAAGCTCTCTGAAATGCATGTTTGAGTTTTGATTTTAATACGCACCTTTTCATAGAGTCTATGAATTGTTGCTCTAAGTTGCACTAGTATACTAAGCTCTTACATTCTACACCATAACTTATCCCTAGGGACTGTGTCAAAAGCTTTCCTGGAATCAACAAAACAACAAAAGACTTCTTTCTTTTCCCCCCACACTTTTTCAATGATATGTCTTAGAGTAATACCCTGATCTAAAGTGGAGTGCTTAGGTCTGAAACCAACTTTCCCTTTTGCTCTCTTCTCATTTTCTTTGGCCCAATTGTTGATTTTGTATTCAACCATGCTACCAACTTTGCAAATACGGAATATATCGTGATGGTCCTGTAATTGGTTGGGTTGTCACCATGTTCGCTCTTAAAAAGAGGTATCGTCATACTAGTAATCCAATAATTTGGGAAACCGCATTTAATGTTGTTGTTGAATATATTCAAAATCTGAGGAGCGAGAGTATTTGATCCCCATTGTAGGTATTTACCTGTAACTCATCTAAATCCTTGGGCTTACATACACCTAGCTTTTTGATACATGTTTTAACTTCCTGTAACATGAATAAATTTGTTGTTGTGTGCACTAGATGTGGAGCCTTAATCTCTTGTTCTTGTTCGTATAATTGTTTTGCATATTCTAGCCATTAAGTCATTATTATGCTATTTATTATTTGCTTCTTTCTTTGTTAAAGTTCTCTCCAAAATAACTTATCGTATTTTTCCCCAGATAAACAACTTCTTCTCTTCTGTTGCTCATGAACTCATCTTTCTTTCTCTTAATAATATGCATGTACACTTTTATGTTTGTTTTCTCTTTCTCTGAGACCTTAAGAGCTTTCCTTGCAGCTTCACATTCCTCATCAAACCACTTATTTTTTGGAAAACCATTTGATTTTTTCCTCTTATTTTTGGACCTCTTACAACTCCCAAGTGCTTCTTGAATAATTTTGGTCAACTCATAATTTTTGGTGTGCTATAAATCTACTCTTTTTGTCTGCATTAGACATTCTAAAGTTTCCTTGAAAATAACACGATTTTCTTGTGTTATGAGAATTATGCCCTTTTTTGGAGATTGTTGACTACTATGCCTTTTTTGTATATTGATTTTGTGATCCCCCAGATATCACTATGCAAGTTGAGTTGTGGTCTGATTTCAAATCCTGCATGGTCTCATCGACCAAAACATTTGTTATCTTTTCAATCAAGATTTGTGAACAAATGGCATAGTCAACAACACCTGCACCATTATAGGTTTTGCATGTAAATTTTCCAAACTCTTTCCATCTACTCAAACCATTGCAAATAATAAAATCAAACATGCCGCAAATAGCGATTATCTCTTCACCAAAATGATTGGTGTCCTTGTGATTATATGAGCATCTACTCCATGAATGAGTTTCTTCTTTGGAGAGCCATATAGGATTGTGATCCTCCTTGTTGCATAAAATGCTAGATTGTTCATTCGTTGTCCTAGTATTGAAATCACCCAAAAGAAGAACTTCTCCAAGTTGAGAATACATAGAGATATCAATCTTTAGAGTTGTATATGGATCCTTGTCATTTAACCCATTTTTTTGTAGAATTTTGAGCCTTGTGGTGCAAAATAACAAGCTGCAATTCTAATGTGTCTCTCATTTTTTGATATTTTGAACCATATATACTTCTTATTTGTGTCTTGTTTTTCCAAATGGATATTTCTACCCTCTACTTCTCTTATTGACACCATTATGCCACCATAGCCTTTTCCCTCACCCATTGTATTGTTTCAAACCGTGAACTTTTTATAGGCATAAAAAAAGGAGTCTTGCAACCATCGTGTTCATGAGTTTTTATGAGGCATATCATGTCTCTTCCTTCTGTAACCTTGCATATTCCTGGTCCCCTCCTCTAAGGATATCCTCTACAATTCCAACATACCAATTTTAAACATTCTTGGTGAGGGGGAAGTTGTGTTTGCTATTTATTTTGTTATTGAAGACTCGTAGTGGAGCTTTTATGCCTCTTAATCAACACTTGTCTTGTTGTATTCATTATAGTTATATGTTCTTATGGCCTTCCTTTGTTGTTACCTTGCTTTGTTGATGTGTTTGGAGGTATGAAATTGGCAATGACAACTTTTCCATTATATATCCATGCTACTTTACCTTCATCTCTTGTTGCTCTTACTTTGATCAATTTTTTTCTTTTCTCTTCAACTTGCATTGGTGTTAAATCCTCCTCTATAAAGAAGTGTGAACCTTTCAAAAGTCCCTTTTTGCGTAGAATTCGTTGTTTGTCTTCTATTTTTGCCATGCAAACTTTGATAGGCCTCATGTTCCCTTCCCTCATATTTCCAACCCTTTGTGCTTGGTATATTCAACCTTTCCATTGTATTTTGTCTCTTAGAAAATCAGTTGTAAGGTTGAAGGTATTTTCATTCTTGCCATAATCTTTTACTCCTATGATAATAATGTTAGTTTCTCTTTCTTTCCTTTCTTTGTCTTCCTTTTCTTGTCCCTTGATTTGGCTTGCATTTTTACTATTGTCTAATATGCCTTTAACTACTTGGGCCCATGTTTTGGTTTCTTTTGGTCTGTTAACGTTGTTGTTTTCTATTACCATCAAATTTTGAGTATGCCTCTCCTGAAGTATTTATGTTCTTGCTTCTACCATATTTGAGTTTATTGTGATTGTATTCGCTTTAATTGAATCCAACATATTTTGCAATTCTGATTTCATGTTTTGTCATTCTCGTTTTCCCACTGTTAGAGATTCTTGTAACACTGTCATCTGCACTTTTAATATGTTGATATCTTCTGCTAAATATTGGTTTGCTAATATACTTTCTTGTAGCTTGCAATTCTTTTCGTCTTCCATTTTTTCCAAACACTCAACTCTGCTTTTGACATATAGGAGCTCTTGTACAAACAATTGTGTCGACCAAGTGAGTGGCATAGAAATGGGATTGTAGTTGTTTGTGTCTTCTTTCACTCTGTTGTCTTGTAGTTTGAGCATTTCAAACTTTAGTGCCTTATAGTTGGCTGGTTGGGTTTTGACCTTTTGAGTATGTGAGACACCGACGGGAGGTGATGAAGGAGTGGGAAATTTTTTGGAGGGAATGTAACTGAGCCTCTTCTTTCTTCTAGTAAATCACAAATGGACCACATGTTTGGTTTGTGAATTGTTTGAATGGAGAAATGTGGTGCGATGTGTCAAATCTCGATGCACCATACTTCAGAGGTACCTTAAAATGTTAGCCTATATAGTTCAACACTTTGTATGATTTGAACACAGTGTGAGTGGATTTGAAGGTGATATAGCATGCAAAGCCAAAGGAGAATGGTCATCTCATTTGGAAGCCTGCAGAAACTCAAATACCTCCTCCTCCATCTCTCGAAGTCCATGTTAACACATAAACATCATGAGATTGTTAACCGAAAAAAGTAAGAACTTGCTCGAAAAGTACATGCTTGCATTTTCTCTAACTCTGGTATTACACAATTAGGATGTAAACTCACTTTGGAGATTGAAAAGAATGCACGGACTTCATATAATAAGACACTTCCAATTGAATGACTCTTTACACTACTCATAAATAATTTGCACCTTAATTGAATGAAGCCACAAAAGTAATATCTACTTCAAAACATTTGAAGTAGATATACCCTTACCATCTCCATATGACCATGGTGAAGAAGGTCATTACCCTATTGGTGAACTTTGGGATGCCATAGAATTCTAAGAATATTGTTTCTTTCTAGAAGATTCGCTTCTCTGTATAAACGACCCACCTGACACAATCCTTCCTGGAGTGAATTCAACAATCCATGCTTTTGGAGGAGGAATCGGTGGAGGAGGACAAGAACAACCATGAACAAACTTATGTGCCAAAAACGGCTTAACACTATTGGGCTTCTCATTGTGGGCCTCTTTAATATCTTATTCTATAATAGGCTTCTCCCCAAAATCAATTTTCCTTAATTCCACACCAGAAACCCCGATAATGCTAGTATTTATAAACAAATCAACACCAACTTTGCGTTTGTCATAATTTTCTTCAACACACCAAATTCAAACGCTTGAAGTTCTTTAGTGGCCCCATCAATTTCAGAAATGGTTGACACGTTGAAACCATCTTGAACCCTCATTGAAACCTTTGTATGTCAGGTAATAACAAAATTAACTCTTCTAAATTTTAAAAAAGCTATAATGCCTCACTGCTTAAATATAATAAATTGCATTAAATATGACCATTCACCGTAAGTATACAATATATAATATACAATGTGGATGAGGTTAATCATTAATATGTATGCATTTTTATAGTTTACCTCGTTTAACATATCAACATCTTGTTTGACAATGTATTAGGCTGTGAATGTAAATATGTCCCTTACCAGAGTCTCCACAGACTTAGTTTGAGGGTTAGAATGGAGTTTAGCTGTAGGAAAAGGTGAAGGGTTCCTAGTGGGGCCTATCCCCCTTTGATTGGAGGAAGATTGATGAAGCATGAAATGAGATGAGCTTGCTAGAGTTGTTGGTGAACACAAACAACTCTTTGTTTTTGCTCTCTGGAGTGTTGTATTTATTGTATGTTTTGAGCATCTTGTAGGCCTTCCATAAACAATAGGTTACACCCAAGGGCCACGAAGTCCTTTGATCACAATCTTAATGGACAGATACTTCGAAGAGTCAATGTCTACTAAGAAGCGGGCAAAAGTAGAAATTGTATGATGAACTATAGGCACATTTATGCGCATAAATCTACCCAAATAATTCCCAATGGTTTCAGGATAAGATTGAGCCCATATTTGTAACGCGTGATTAGCTAACCTTGCCCACGCTGAAAAAACATCAATTGTCTCTTAGAGATGGATTAAATGAATGTTAGCATGGTTCAACCGAAGAAAGTTATTATTCTAAGACAAAATATTGTTGTAATACACATATAGCCTTTATAGATTCACCATTTTGAATCCCAGTGTCTTTGGTTATTTTTAACAATTTAAAATAAAAAGAAAGTTTTAATTCTTACAAAAAATTAGCTTAAAATTATTCAATAACACATGCAGGATTGTTCAGGCTACAACCATGTAGCTATGAACTTTAAAATTATTTATTATGTTTTAATCAATGAAAAGTGGGAATCTTCGTAAGTTACCAACATTTGATTAAATTGCACTACAATTTCTTATTTCTTATTTTATTTTTAAAAAGCTAAATTATATTGAGATTTGATATGCAACGTCCTATCAATGGAAAATTTAATGATTACAAGATTGTAATGAGTTGAATTTTAAATTAGAAATGTTGTTATATGTATAATAAGTAATGAGATTTAAAAAAGTAATGCAAATTTATACTAAACTCAAAACTATTTGTACATTTCGTACAATTTTGTGTAAAATTTGATAATTAAATGTGCACATTTATAGATTTGCCATGTTTATATATTAGAAATAATTATCTTGTGTGTACCATTATATTATGAATGGCCACTACATATAAGAGTTTGAATTGCCAATAGGTGACTGGTCAATTTTATTTTTAATTTTTTACGGCTTTTAAGGTTTTCGATTGGTCAACATTTAGATTATTCAATAGCCAAAACGAAGACATGAATCGAAAGCTCGAAAGAAAAAGACATTGAATTAAATACATGCATGTCTCACATGTGTTAGTCATGTTATATGTGCATGTCTCACACCCACCCCTTCCTTAGTAGTTGCAATACCAGTAGAAAATGTTGATGATGGAAAACTTGACAATGGTTGTTCCAAATCCTCTCAAATGATTTAGTGTTTACATCATAATCCAATTTTGGAGTAATGAAACATAATGACTCTAGCATATCTAGCAATATACAACCAAAAAAGCACTTGGAAATCAAGATGATTATTCTAGAATGATTGCTCATAACTCCAGTCATCTGAGTAAGAGTACAAGTAATATTGCAGAGGAGAATCTGAGCCAAAATGTTCATCTTACAAAAATAACTGAGAATGGGATATATGTCTCTAGAAACAACTTTTTTAGTTCTCATATGTCAATGATGTGCAAATAAGCTAGTGGGATAGATTTACAATTGACAAAATAAAATCACTCATCACGCTCAGGAGAAAAAAATATACTAGTAATTCTTGTTTAATAAGGGCATTACATTCATCTAGTCATTAAGGTCTTCTATATGACTAAGCCTATTAATTACATAAAAGAATAAAGATTCCATAACAGAGGAACCGGGTAAGGCAATCGATCATTGATACCCTCATAACTTATAGCGGGATTTTTTTTCTTAATTTAAGATTTGATGTTGAAGCAACATTTCGATCCAACATGTTTGATATAAAGTCGAGGGATATTTTTAGAAATCATGATTGAAATGTGATGTTTAGATAAATATTGACGGAAAGAAATTATGAATCGCATGTAGGAAGCCTCCTTTTAGTTAGAATTTGTCAAAATTAGAACAAAGCAAGTGCTTAAACAACCATGCAAATTAAGATTAACAAAGAAAGAATACACATTCATGATTAATGTTGACGTTGCTACCAGAAGTGTCCCTAAGACCCGTGTACAAAATTAAACTAATGGTTGAGATTGTTGTTGGCCCAAAAAAAATAGAAAATTAGGTGTTATCTAGAGCAGGTGCGGGCAATTAAAAGTGTAGGGAATTTAGGTCGTCATATTTAAACTTCAAGGATTGGGCCATTGTTTGATGGTTGACTAAAAGCTATAGTACCAACATGCCTCCATCTACTATAAGGAATGACTATCGGTATACAAATCATTTAAAATATAATTATTTCATAAATAGTTTGAATATTTGTATTCTCAAATTAGATTATGTTCGATATGTTAAGATGCACAAATCTGTGTGAGTATTATTAAATGATTGTATATATATTTGTCATAATTATCATTATCAGGATTAATTATTTGTTATAATTTTGGATTACTTTAGTGAATTTGTATGTTTATTGATTATTGGATTTAGATGAGGTTTTTGTTGGCATTTGTTTTATATTTTCTTCATTCTCTAATATATTTCCATCAATTTATGTCTTTTTTTCTCTATTATCTTTTTTTTTTCATGTCCTCTGATGAGATTCCTTGCAATCCTCATCATTTAATCTTAAAGAATGTCAAAACCAAGTGGTGACCAAGGCTATCTACAAAAGAGGCTAAAGGAAATAAAGATTTTACAGTTTTTTGCTCTAGAATTGAAAATGCATGAAAGGAGATTCAATAACTGAAATCGAATCTAATCTAATAAGTGAAATAAAATATAATCTAACAAATTGAAATGAATAACTGAAAATAAATAAATGACAGTAAACGAATAAAAGTGAAGCTTCGTAAACAAAGAAAAATAAAACACACAAAGCAAATTTAAACAAACTAAGTAAAACAATAATGATATATTCTAAACAACAATAAACCATCCTCCTCCTTGGGTAAAAGTGGGCCCTTGCTCTTCCCTTAGATTCAAGTTAAGAAAACTAAAAAGAAGTTGCTGCCAAGAAACTTGAACTACGGATTTTATTAATTAGAAATGATGTTACAAAAATCATTCATCTCCTACCACTATTGTATTGAGTGCTTTGGAGAGATATTTATAACTCATCACTTGACCAATACTCCAAGATTATAGAACTACCTACCTATAATTTTGGGCAAGACTTGACTACATCTTCCACTTTACAATGAGATAAATGTGGAAGGAATTTATTCAAACACCACAACTCCAACTTTAACTATTTCTTTCACTTGCATTCAACTACTTCTTCCACTTGACAATGAGACACATATGGAAGAGATTTAATCAAACACTACAACTCTAGATTGAACCATTGCTTCTTCCACTTGACAAGGAGACAAATATGGAAGAGATTTAATCAAACACTATAACTCTAGATTGAGCTACTACTTCCACTTGAAAAGGATATAAAAATGGAAGATAATTAATCAAATATTACAACTCTAGATTGAACTATCTCTTCCACATGCACTTAACTATTTCTTTCCATTTGCCAATTTTGCTCTTGCATGATTGAATCTTTCAACATGATAGTTGTCTCGCCATATTCTCATCCCTGATTTTTTTATTGTTACTGTGATTTCAATTTTAATAATATTTTCAAACCTTTTATGGGTTTGGCTCTCCTTATTGTAAGATTTCTAAAAGATCTTGAAATTCTTATTTTCGTTGAGAAATGAGGGAGATATCGCAGTTTTATTGAACTTGTGTTTTTTTGAATTATTTACCTCCCTTCGACCTTATTTTGTTGAAACTTCAAATGAAGATATCTCCTCAATCATTGTTGATGTGTGAAAATGGAGAGAATTTTTTCCTTTTAACAATAAGAGGAACAAAAATCTCTCGGATTCTTATTTGAAGGTCTTTGACTTCGGTTAGAGCAAATCTAATGTTGTTTGTACAAGTCCTACACTTGAAAACCTTCTTCAAATATTGATATCTTCAAAACCATTATTGTTGGTGTAAAAACAGAGATATATTTTTCCTCTTAGAAATAAGAGGAAAAAAAACCTCTATGATATTCTCATTTGGATTCTGAAATTTTAGTCAGAGCAAGTCTTGTGGTGGTTTTGCTAGTATTGTGCTTGAAAATCTTCTTCTTCAAATGTTGATATCTTCAAAACCATTATTGTTATGTAAAAACAAAGAGAGGTTTTTCCTCCTAGCAATAAGAGGAACAAAAAACCCTCTCAGATTCTCATTTGAAGTTCTGAAATTTTAATTATAACAATTTATGCGTTGATTCTATGAATCTTGCGCTAGTTCTGCGAGTCTTGCACTAGTTCTGTGAATCTTGCGCTCTATGTATTATGAGTCTTGCGCTCTTTGTGATTCCTACACTATTAGTTATGTGAGTCCTATGCTCTATGTATTATGAGTCATGCACTCTTTGTGTGTCTTGGGATATTAGTTATGTGAGACACGCGTTCCTAGCTTTATGAGTGTTGTGATCTTTGTGAGTCATACGCTCTTAGCTATGTGAGTCTTGCACTTGCTGCAATACATTCAAGAGATCAAATGACCCACTCATACACAATATTGCACTCCAACTTACAATAAATATTTGAAAATGAAAACATTAAGATAACAATTGAATTTTCAAAGATAAATCAAATATATTCTACGTTTAATCTTAAATAAGCTATCTAGTTCTTAAGACTACATCTAAATCCACTTTTATAAGAGAAGAAATAATGTTATTTTGTGCAATGGATGAGACTTAGTTTGGTCTCATCATCCTCTCTCATTTTCAATGTTCTCTCTTCCCTTGTTTTTATGGCCTCGGGATATTTTTCCCATAACTATATTGTACGATTTTGGTCATGGCAAAAATCATACTATAATATTGGCCTCCTCTTTTATAAGGGCCCTTGGACCTTTGTTATGGGTTTCTCCAAGTGTTTGGCCATTGTCGATCTTTCCTACCCATTGTATATGGGCATGCACCCTTACAAGCATTTATAGAAGGCAAAAAAAACAATGGACTAATGATTAACACTTGCTCACACTTGAATATACACACAGAGCAATTTATTTATATCATGGGAATTGGTTTTGATGAGTTAGCTTATACATCTGCAATTATCACATGTTGTGGTTGTGTTGGAAGAGAACATCTTGGGTGTGTTGTTTTAATTACTAGAGTGGGAACAAATACAGTTCACTTTGTTTCACATGGTTCGTACTATCATATCATACAATGCTTTGCTTGGTTGACCATGGATACATCAAATGAAAGCAAACTATTATAGTTTGCATCAATGTTTAAAATTTAGACATAAAGGTCAAGTGGACACAATTCAAAGGGGCGTTAATTTTTTCACAATATGAAATAAAAGATGAAGTGGTATACACTAAATATCCACAATAATTCTTACGACAACTACGCAAAGAAAGGGAGCATGAAATATAATGACATAAATCAATTGCAGCAAGGGTGTAAATATCACATAGTATGTCTCCAAGACAAATTAGGAATCATAAATAACATCATTATATGTGAGACATTTGTTATATGACAAACAATATCAAAATTACTCTAATGGTGATGTTTTATTCACATTAAGGGTCATCAACTCTACCACACCCTATATAGGTTATAAGTGGTCTTAGCATGCTTCAATTTTCACATCTTCTAATGATTTTCCTACACCTTCTAGTATTATTGGTTATCTTTGCTAGCCAACCTTATATTCCCTTGGCCGGGGCATATTGATTTTTTTCACTCACATTGATTATACCTATTCCATAAGGGGCACCTTATTCTAGTGATTGATTTCCTACATTTTCCTACTACTTTTGAGATCACATTGATTGTACCTTGCCCATAACAAGCATATTCTTTCGATGACAATAGTAACTATATTCAAACACTTCAGGCATATTACCTTTGGGCCCTAATTGATTATACTTCACTTGTATGGGGCATGAAACTTTGTGTGTTTACATTGTCATATCTTATCCACAAGGCGCATATTACCTATATGCTTATGTAGTTAACATCACATGCCCATCTGGGACAAATTCATTATTACATGCAAGATTTCATGATGATATCTTATGATGTTACACACCAGTGATTTTATTTCCTACCTTATGCTGACATTTAATTTTAGTCTGAGGCACTTGTAGGTCCACAAACAATTGTGTGTCAACCAAAAATAGAAAGAGTAGCTTGTTTTGTTTCGCACAATGTTGTAAAGGTCAAAGCCTCGTAATGAAGGTCTAAGTCATGTTTTGAAGGTCTAAGTCATGTCATAGAGGTCTACGTCATGTCATGAAGGTCTACCTATGTCGTAAAGGTCTGAATCGATGTTGAGAAATTCTATTGATGTCATAAATGATTAAGTCAACATCACGAGGGTCTATTGATGCCACAATTATCTGTCAGTGTTGTATAAAGTTGTGAATGGAGGTGTGTGATTTGAGGGAAGTCCAAATCAAGTTAACTTACTTTGTATGGGTCTAATAAGCCTTATTTCCATAACATCTCATAACTTTAGGAGTGTTAATGGGTAGTGTGTAACTAAGTTCAAGGATGCTTTTGGGTGGCTTGCATGCCTATATAAACAAACCAAAAACCTTGAGGTAGGGAAATAGAGCCAAGGATATATAAGAAATCGATAGTTATTGGCATAAGAATCGTCAGACATTATGAGACAATGTAGATTATGTAAGAAAGAATTGCCTTGAACAAATTGCATGTGTCTCTTTATATATTTTCGAGGTTGCATCATTCATGATAGGTATGTGTCATGTATGTGTCATTCCTATTATGAATGAATAATACAACATCACAAGTCTCAATCAATCTAACTTACTTTGTATGGCTTTGATGAGTCTTATTTTCATAGCATCTTGTAACTTTAGGAGTCTTATAGGTAGTGAATAGTTAAGTTTGAGGATGTTTTTGGGTGGCTTACGGACCTATAATACAAAAACCTATGTGCCTTGAGGTAAGGAAGCAGAGACAAGGATAGATAAGGAATTGGTGGGTGTGGGACATTATAAGACAATGCATATTTTGAAAAGGATAACTACTTGGACTTAATTGCTTCTCTTTAGAAGTTGACGAGTTTGTATCATTGGTAATTAATTTGTGTATGTGTGTTTCATTCGTCTTATGAATGAATATATATATACAGTGTTATGTTATGTATGTGTATATGTATTATAACATGTTATTTTTTCACACATTTTTTTCTAGAGGGCCACGCAGTCGAAGGCTTCTATAGATGCAAAATTCTACACAAAATCATTATTACGTCATGCTTTTATTACAATTGCATATGCATGAGTTCTAAACCTTGAAGCTAGATCTTAGAGGCATAACACCTTCTTCTTGGGTCTTATATTGCTTGGTTTAAATGGTCTTGTGTCAATGTTTTACTCTTTTATCATGATTTTGTGTCAAGTTACAAGGATCCATACCCATGTCCTTCTTTAGTCTTGTCCCAAATTGTGTTGGTCCAAAACTATATATATATGGGTTAGAACCATATATATAGTCCCGAACCTAGTTGTATAGTCCCATACCCCTTTGTTTTTCTCTAATTTTTATCAAGCGGTCCAGTTCATTACTCTTTTATGGTACCTTTCTTTTGTTTTGTGTCAACCTTTCCTGCCACTAAGGTTCGAAATTCAAGTTAAGAAAACCTATTGCTTTTTTTTTAAAATTAACGAGGTTGTATCATTGACAATCGATTTTTATATGTATGGTTCATTCCTCTCATGAATGAACAATATAGATATGGTGTTATGTTATATATGTGTATATGTAACATATTATTTTTTCACACTTTTTTTTCTAGAGGGCTATGTGTTTGAAGGTTTCTATAGACGCCAAAATTTACACAAAAGCATTATTACAACATGTTTTTATTACATTTGCATATGCATGAGTTCCAAAACTTGAAAATATATCTTAGTGGCATAACCCCTTCTTCTTATGCCATTTATTGCTTGGTTTGAATGGTCTCCTGTCAATGTTTTATTGTTTCATCGTGATTATGTATCAAGTTACAAGGATCCATGACCATGTCCTTCTTCATCTATGTCTCATACTGTGTTCGTCCAAAACCATATAAATGGGTCAAGGCCATACATACGGTCTTAAACCTAGTTGTATGGTCTCAAACCCCTTTGTTTTAATCTAATTTTTATATTCTTAGTTAGTTCATTACTCTTTTTATGGTGCCTTTCTAATGTTTGGGGCTATCCTTTCCCGCCACCAAGGTTCAAAATTCAAGTTAAGAACTATATTTAAGTCTAATGTAATCATCTACCATCTAATTGGCATATATCTATCTACTATCTATTTAGATAAGGAAGCAAGATACATATCTATATACACAACATAGAAGGGCATAAATATGAGTTTTTCATCCGCACACAAGGTTTTTTATTAGGATGAAGTAACATATCCCACTATTTGTATTGAGGCACAAGGGCCAAACTAGGTCAAGGGTTAGTTGCATGCACATCAACACAAAGCACTACGAGAACTACACTGAGTTTGAAATGTAGGAAATGCTCGATGACTCATAAATAAGGTGATTATCAAGGTCATTCTGACTCTTACATTTACATCTTTATTTTTAGAGCTAATGATTTCTTGAGTATGTTGCAATATAGCTAGGGCTTTATTTTGCAATTTTAGGTGTGAAATCCAGGGTTTTTTTGTGAAGTTGAAGATACCAAAGAGTGACAAATAATGACACATTGCGATCATTACCAGTTGAAGATCCCTATTTTCTATAAGTGTGAAATTGTACAATTTGGTATGTATCGTGCCATTTGTTATTTCCCTCTTTGTACAGTCTTGAACAAATAATTCTAGGTCCACAAAATATCATTTGACTAGTTCCCTAGTTTTGTTCCTGTCCAAATCACTCATCGACGCACTCCGACAACTTCGTAAACCAGCTCAGTGCCTCTTTTCATTTTGTTTGCACTTTGAATTACATGTAGTTGTTAGCCATTATGAATGTCGTGTTGTATACTTCTTCTATTTGATCTATAAGATAAATTTGAGTGAATTTATAAGCTTAGTTACTATAATGTCATTAATAAACCTAATTACAATTAATTAGGCTGATACAATTTATCGTCATTGGGCTTCTTAACTATGTCTAGATCATTTTGTATTAAAGAAATATTTTCTTTCCTTATGAGTGAAGCATGGTGGACATTGATGATTTCCCACATTTTCAAGTGTGGGTAGAAAATCGTTGCAAATGTTTTACATGAACATTAGTGGTTTTACACGAACATTAGTGGTTTTACACATTTGTGAGTGTCAGTAAAAAATCAATGTATACTTCTTCCAACAAGGATATTTTTGGGTAGAAGGTGTGGACGTTTAGGAATTTTTTGACCTCTTGATTTTGAGGGATGTAAATAACACAAATAAGGAACAACTGGAGGGGTCAAGTAGATTAATGTGTAAGACTTAATGACTTAGCTGAGATGGTGAGAAGTACAATGAAAATAGTGCAACACATCTAGGCATCTTGGTAGAACGTGTTAGTGATGATTAAGTGGCACTCATGGAGACAAGGGTGTAAACTACGAGAGAAAAGGAAGAAATGCAAGTTTATGAGCTATAAGAGGGACTCTTACATGTTATTGGGAGAGTGGTAGTAAGCCTATATTAGATACTATAAACAATCAAATTTGGTAATTTATCTTTTGACAATGCTAGTTATGATTTTGCTTCTTAACTTAGATAAACACCTACATCCTATCCCCATTTAATACATCTTGATATCTCTCTCCTAAATTTTTTATTCCTACACACTGATGTGTCATCACATTTTAAATATAAATCCATAAAATCAATGTTTAATATTTACCCATCATGGTGCAACTTCCATATTTCGTCCACCATATCCATGGAAAAAACCATATAGTAGGGTAATGATTCGATTTTTGGTCCTAGCCAACCTGTACGGTATTGGAATGACACATCTTTCAACTCTATTTTCCATTACATATAATTAAATTTGATGGGAATTTTCATCTTCATGGGTCATATTTTACTAGACAAATTACCTTCAGAGCCCTATATAAGCAAGTTGACATCACCCCCTTTAATCACGTGGTAAGAATATAAAAAATTACATGGCAAACTCATTTCAAATACATATAAAATGCACCCAGGGCTTCCTAAATCTCGTCAAAGATGATGCACATCTATTAGGGTACTTACTACTACAATTCTAAAGCACTTAACCAAGTTAAGGAGTTCAAATTACTTCATTTCCAAGAACTCAAAGAGTTCTACTCAATGGCTCAATAAGAGCAAAGCCATCTCAAACATGTTCAAAGTGATTCAAGTTGTCAACGAGTTACACTCATGTAGATAACACATGTTAGGAGGAAAAATACTTGTGGTTTAAGGCCACCTTAGTATAGTGTCGACCTATGTAGTGGATGGATTGCACTTCAACCTAAACACTAATCTTTTTGTAGGGTCTTGCGCCCATGGTTAGGGTTTGAGTTTCCTTTAACTAATTTAAGATGGTTTCAGGATTGTGTGATACTTAGGGTTTGATACAAGATGTATTTACAAACCACCAAAGGGCACAACAAGTTATAGAAACCCACTACCAGTAGGTCTAAGACCATACATAAGGTATAGAATCGTATAATAGTTCATGACATAGGTGTTTGGATATGTACCAGTGCAATTTCTATAACAAAGCATCTATAAGCTCTTTACCCCTAGTTTAACCAATATGTGCACCCACATCTCTTTGACATCACTCTTTATAGTTAATTACATATCTCCTCTTTTATATTTGAGCTTGTAGCATATTTTAAACATTGTTTACAAGTGTCAATACATTATTATTATATTATATGATTAATGTTGGAAGTTAATTAATTTGAATAACCCCTAATATTGAACCTTACATTCCTTTTTAGTTGTTGTTCATTCCATAAAAAATCTTATAAATCATAAAATGGCGTAAACATTTGGTGAACCAATTTCTTGGATCGAACATTTTGGATCAAACCCTAGCTACCCCAGGTTTCACTCTTGCATGTTATTCTCGTTCGTTCTTGGTGTTGTATTTGTCCTTCTACATATCATCATGATTAATACTCAACTCCTTTATCATCTCCACCTTAAGCCTATGAGCTCTCATTCTCATGTTGGTATGAGATATTATTCCCCTTCTATTGGTACACAACATGACACTATGGTCCCTCCTATTGGCTACTATTCTACTGTTGATATCTTTGTTAATTTTATTTTCATTTTTCTCACTCACCACATAGAAGGTGAAGCTTCTAACACTAATTATGATAACCAATCATATGGCCCTCTTGAGGATGAGGCACAACATCTTAGAAATTTCTTACAAAAATATACCGCTAATATTGATATTCTCCTATATGCTTCTCAGGACGAACTTAAGTCTACTCACAATTTAATATGGAAACATCTACCATTACCACCTATATGATGCCTACATTCTTAGGGGCGCCTCATATCCCAACACATAATGTTTATATGTCCATTCTTACATCTACCACTATCTGTACATGCAATCATGGTGGCTTACATGTTTCTTCTTCTAGCAGTTAGGATCTTGAAACCATTTTTCATTCTTTACAACTTCAATCTTACAATTACAATAAGGTACATTTGCTTCTTCTCATACTATGTATTATACACAATTGCTTCATAACCTACTTGTACCTTAAGTGGATTACCATCCCTTACCTCTTGGTTTTGTTGCTCCTAAGCTTCCTATCCATGATGGCAAAAGTGACTGTGCATAACAACTTCGATCATTCCATGTTTCTTGCTTTGATTATGTATTTAATGATATTTTACTTAAAAATTTGTTCCCTATAAATCTTAAGGAGTTTTCTTTACAATGGTTCTATGATCTCCCAACACATTCTATGCGATATTTCATAAAATTGGTAAATCAGTTTCTCACACAATTTTCCATCAATATTAGCAACAAAGTATTTTATTCTCAAATGTATAAAGTATGGCAAGGATTTAATGAGCACATCAATGATTATGTTTTACCTTATAAGACTATGCTCATTAAAATGAATAATATCTTGGTTGATAGTGAATTTTAAGATCTCTTCACAAAAATATTACTTTCCCCTTTGCAAGAATCCAATATATTCGATAAGTTCCCCTCATTCGATCATCTATGTCATACACTCAAAGAATGTAAGGTGCATATGTATAAGCTTCAGTATGTTACTAGTTCTTCTGCTACATATAGTGTTGTCAAGCCGCTAAATTCTTATACATTCTTTTGACTAAGTCTTATATCAGGTATATTATTATATTTATCATTCTTTCATATTATTTTAAGCAAAAACATTTGTGGGAAGGAGAATGAAAATTTGTGTGCAAGTGGTGGAATAAAAAAGAAAAAGAAAAAACCCATATGCAAAATTAAAACAAGAGGTTAAATATAGATGCATGAATATAATGGAAAAAGTAAACACATGCAAATGGATGAATCAATAGAGAAGTTGCATCGGAAAGGAAGTTCGACATGCCAAAGATAATAGGGATAAGAAAAGAAATCAATTATAGATGTTTATACATGTATGATAAAGAAAAGTAGGTGACACATAAAAAATAAGTTGGGGCTAAAAATAGATGTGTTAAGAATAGACCAAAAAACATGCAAGATAGGGGAATGAACATCCAGAAGTGGCATAAATTCTATATGAGATAAGGAGATAGGAGATGAAGGCGCGTGGCATAAATTTCACCCCTATGTAATAGTTAGGAGTTATTATTAAAACCCAAGGGATAATTATAATTCTTGTTCAACTAGTAAAGGGAAAGTCCTCACTAATATAAATAAACCTTAGGGGATTGTTGTAAAAAAACACACATATAACACAAGGAATTGGCATTGTCGAGCAGAGAGAGAGCACATAGATGATTACTATATGAGAGTTATGTTTATCAATATAGACAAGGTTATTATGGAGTGATTCTTAATGTGAACATGAGTATGTTGTTTATCTTTCTATTGTTATAATGTGAATGTTTCTATTTTAATGTATTGCTAAAACACTTCATATCAATATGTTAAACATGATGGGAACCGAGAATCCATCATGTCGTGGGTGAGCATGCTAAACTTTCTTGCCTTAGTGTGATATGATAATACAAGGAGATTAGTTGGCTTGGTGTACACCAAAATATTGAAGGTTTGCACGCATATGTTAGCGGTAAACTAGACATGCAACATTTTGGTTTCATTACCAGGAAATGTCATTATTAAGTTGAGATGGTAAAGTGCGATAAAAATGTTCCGACTTATGCAAGATAATGTTGAAATTTGGCAAGACAAGATTGAATGAGCTTTTGTGTAGAGGTATCAAATTTGTAAAAAGTGTTATCTCAATTTCCCTCCAAGGACTTGGGTGGAATAGAATCTATATGACGAGCTCTATGAAACCTTAGTAAAAAAAGTTCCAATGAACCTGTTTGCCTGGTTAGCAACCTACTGTTTGGGAAATAATTTAAATCTAGGAAGAAAGTAACAGTAACAACATTAGAAGAATAGTTTTAGATAGTTCAACCACCAAATTCGATGAGTTACATACAAGAAAAGTACCATGGGGGAATGGCCTTGACAGGGCACCAATACTTCTTTTCAGAAAATTAATGCACCTTTTTGGTGGTTGAAAGATGAAATCAAAGTTCCCTCTCTTCCCCCTCCTCTCTTTCCCCCATTATGATATATAATGTAAAAATCTTTTCATTTGGGAGGAGGATGTTCTATAATGTAAATGAAACTATGTCAAATTTGCAACTGAGTATTTGTGAGTTACAAACCTCCATTTGAGCTTGGTGATGTGTTCTTGTGCCTTATTCTTCACATGTAATGGTCTCTGCATACTTTGAAAGCAATAAAATCTTTGTTTTATGGTGTTTTCAACCTTGACTTATGTTTTGTTACATTTCTTTACCTCTCCATTCTTGTTGTATTTTGTGCATGTATCTCTCGTTTGCAGGATCATTTGGTTGTGTCTCATGGAGAATAGAAGGTAAAATGTTTTTTTTTTAATTTGCGTCACTCATGTTTGACCTCTCCCTTCTCCTTTTCCCTCACTAGAGTGTCTTCACCATTTTTCTTGATGTTATCACCTCCCTTTAGCTTAGGATTTCCTCTTTTTCATACATCTCTCTCTTCCCCTGGTCCTTTGGAATGGTAGATTAGGATCAATTAGTTGCATTTCTAGTAGTAGGAGTAATTTAGCATTAGGAATAGGTAGAGGAAACAACCTTCTCTGGTGGTTTATCTCACTTTGCAAGTCCCACACTTGTGAGATCATCCCATGTTAGCAAAAAGTAGGGATTTGTAATGAGAAAATCCTAGGGTGCTACCTTTTTATGATAACAAGTATTACACATGAATAGTTCCAAGTTATAACATTGTAACAAAACTAGAAGATCACATAAGATAGTGTGAGGAGGCTTGGGGCTCGGGTGTCACAAGTCTTAAACAAGAATTGTGGATTGAAACTTTCTACCATACCTTACATATTTGTGTGGGCACATGGTATGTGGATGCAAAGCACACCAAGGAACATCCAATTGGGAGGGCATGAAAGCCAAGTTTATGCACACATTCTCTTTTACGTCCAAAGTGCCCAGGTTAAACCCCTGATTGTAAAGTATCAATAGTGAAATATTTGGAAATGAGTTCATAATGGAAGATATAATGTTAAGTCTTCATAATGAAAAGGTAATGGAGCTTCCAAAGATGCTTGAGAAACAAAGCACTAATTTTTATTCTAGTGAGGAAGATAAAGTTGTTTGGATGGTGTGCAACTAATAACACAAGGGTAAACAAAAGTTGGGTTGTCAAATTGATGAAGAAGGAAATGCACACCACTTGGAATTTGAAATGAAATATAGATCTGGGATGTTGTAAAAAAGAAGGATACAATTAATGCACCTTATAACGAACCATTAAAGTCTAAAAAGATCAACATTAGAATTGAAATAGTGTAGAAACTTATCACCATTGGAGATTACCAACCAAAATCTGAAAGTGCAAAGATTTTTAGAACTCTTGTATAACTATGAAGACCTATTTCTAAGAAGCTATCAAGAGATGAAGGTATTTCACCCATCCTTGGGCAAAATGCACATTAAACTGGTTAAGGGCGTGAAACCAGTACACAAAAGGCCATATAAGATGAATCCAAAATTGTGCGCCAAGGTTAAGGAAGAAATAGATGGAATGTTGGTTGTCGGAGTAATTGTCTCGATAAAATATTTCAAATGGGTAATCCTGATGGTCATATGCTTTAAGAAAAATGGGTGCATAAGGATTTTTATTGACTACCATGCGCTAAATATAATATGTGTAGTGGATTCCTTTTCAACATCATTTATAGAGGAGATTCTAAAGGGACTAGAGAGAAGATAAATCTACACCTTTACATATGGTTTTTTTTATATCATAAAGTTAAGATAGCTAAAGAGGATTGATTAAATACAACCTTTGCAACTGAATGAGAGTCATTCGTTTACACATTAATGCCTTTTAGACTGAAGAATGTGCTATCAGTTTTCTCATGCATTGTTGTTGCCACATTTGAAGACTTCATTCTCTAATTATTATAGGCATATCTATATAACTGGACTATATATATTTTGGTAAAGCGCCATTGTGAATATTTTTGCCTCAAGTTTGAGTGTTTTCAACAGTTACATATCTATTTAAACATGAATAAATACTTGTTTGAAATCCTTTTCGGATGTTGTTGGGACATATAATTTGTAAGGATAGGTTACTTGTTGATCTAGGGAATATCAAAATAATTATACAACTAGAGACCCCACAAATGTAAAGGTATGTGGTGTGTTCCTTAAACATTGGATATACCATTGAAAATCCATTCGGGGTTATGCAAAAATAATCGCGCCTTTCACAAAACTATTGAAGAAATAAGGACCGTTTGAGTAGGGCATAAAACATAATAAAGAGTTCGATGAATTAAAGGACTGAATTTCTAGCACACCTATTGAGGTTCCATAATTAGACTAAGCCATTTCATTTACATTTGGTGCATCATGGACACCAATAGGAGCAATACTTGCACAACCAGGAGAGGAAAACATGGATCACATGATCTTCTTTGCAAGTAGGAAATTGACGCCCATAGTATAAAATTACACCATAATAGAGAGAGAAGGAATTTCAATGGTATACATGAATTTAGACAATATCTACAAATAACTACACTTATCTTTTACTATTGGAACTGCCCATTATATTACCAAAAATATAAGAGAGTTACATTAGCAGGGGTGATCGGAGAACTCACAGTCCCACAAAAATTCCACGTAGTCAACAGAAAAGGCCCAAAGGGTAAAAAAAAGTATGAGAATTAGTTAAGAAATGAGAGCACTAGGCACAAACCACTACTCTAGGAGGAGGGGAGGATATCCTAAAGAGGGATGTACACTCCACTAGATGGCTCAGCCGAAGGAGGGTCCACCTTGCAACCATCTTGGTCGGGCATCTACATCTGCAAAGGAACAATTATCCCCCAATTAAGGGGCAAAGAGCTAGCCAGAGTATCAACTCTAGGAAGAGAATATGCCTATCATGGAGATCTAGTAGTGCCCTTCCCCCTCAAAGGTGGGCTCCAACAAAGACCAAAATATGATGGAGCTAAAGGAATACCCCAAGGAGAGGCGTAATGGTAGCTGTAAGAGTGGCTCCTGTGACGTGGGTACTGGTAGAGGTGGCCACCGAGGTACAGATGGACGAGGTGGAGGAGGAAAAGGGTCCAGAGGGACCCGACTCATCATATATGATGCAATTCCCAGTGTGCAATAAAATCTTGCAAATGAGAAAAATATAGGGAAAAATTCTCCGCTTGAGATTGAATCTGTATGCACACAATAAACAAGATAACCACTTTTTCATTAGTGGAAAACAAGGAAAAAATGATCATTCCGGAATAACATATAATTTTTTGCTTTTCAAATATGAAATAAAATGCAAGATCTAAATAGTTTCCACATAGTATAAATTTAATGAGGCCACAAGACAAAATCCCTAGACAAAACCAATCGCCAATGAAATAATTCAGGGTGGAAGGGTTGCAAAAATGAATGAATCCAAGGCCAGATGGCCTAGACACATGGGAAAGACTAAAATAAATGCTTAAAATATTCAAGTATGGAACAAAATGGGCATTTAGTATTGGGGATGCTAATGTGACTTAATCATTCATCAACAGGAAGTCTTTGATAAAAAAGACACAAAAAATGATTAACTTTGGGCTATAGAAAATAATTCCAAGCACATACAAGTATGTGAAGCTAGTTGGAAGGAGAAGAGTGAATGCTCTAACAGGTGTTGAGTTTGGAAATGGAAGGTGAGATAGGGCTCACAAGCTAGTAAATGGTGTTGGTATTATAGCAAAGGAAGAAAATTTGTTGATTCCATCTCCAGTCCCGACACCATGCATCTAGGGGTTTAAGCCCAAGTTTTTGGAGCTTAACTTTTGGCATCAACTCTTGAATTATGCAAATAGACAGGAGGTCTGAATTGGAAATATTAAATTTTTTCTTGAGTTTAGGCCATGGCACACAGTCTATTTGGGAGACCAAATCCAGAATGGTGTGAATTCCTTTGTGAGAGAGCCAGAGAGATTTGATTCCTGGAGTTTCCACAAGCGGAAGACTATCATCAGTGATGATGGGAGACCACCATATATTCTGAGAATTGAAAGAGATCCTAGTATGAAATCCATCACCAATATAATGCATCAGGGGTTTCACCAACTCAAACACTTTCCATATGCTTGTGGACATGAAAGTGCCAGAAATCTTGACCAGGACCCTAGTGATAATCAAGGTGTGTAACCCGATATTGTTCCAAAAAATTTTACCGTAGGGAGCATTAGAAGAAATATTATTTCAAAGAAAGATTTTCCATGCTTTATTTCTTGAGAGAAATCATACGAACTATTTAGAACATAAAACCATGATTTACCTATACACATAAATAATTCCCATACCACCTTGATTGTGAGGGAGACATCAAACATCCCAAGCCACTTGATGAAAGACAAATGAACCAAAAGTTTTACACCAAAGGTAGTCTCAAAGAAGCTTGGCAATATTGTTGAAGAAGGCACAGGAAGGGCACCGAAACATAGAATAATACACATGGGTGGTGGCCAGAATCTTTGTACACACTTGGAATTTACCAATGAGAGAGAGGGGTTTAAAATACCACTAAGAAACTTTATGTTCAACTCTGTCAATCACATACTACCATAACATGGCGGAGTCATTATTAAAGGAAAAAGAAATGCCCAAGAGTTTAAATTTTTCACCTCTTCTAATCCATTTCTAGGGGTAAGCTTATAATTAGTATGACATAGGAAAACAACTCTATCTATAGCCCAACGTATTAACCATCTGAATTTTGGATTCTAAATTAAGGTAGAAAGTATCCAAGAATTCAAATATAGTAGCCACATCCTATTCAGACTCATCCATGGTTAGAAAGGAATCATCAGTGAAAAAACCATTAATAAGTTGTGTCGCATGATGTGGAAGGAAAATCCCCTAAATGATATCTTGATATACAAAACAAGAAATAAGATATCCTAAGGTGTTAGTAGCTAAAAAAAACAAGGTACAAGAGGGAACCCCTATCTGATAGAATGAAAGAGGCCAATCACAAAAGACTTATGAATATTGATGGTTAGGAAAGCATACCCATTAGAAAATAGAGTTATGACTACCAAAGTGAAGAATTATCCAAAATGGAAGGATGTGAGCACAACCAAAATAAATGGCCATTCGATGCGATCATAGGAATTTTCAAATTCAATTTTGAGAAATAATAACAAAATTGCCCATTTCATTCCCTCCCAAACTACTATAAGATTATCCAGATTGTACCAAACTTTGACAAACCCTATCTACTCAGCGTGAAATTTTTTTTGGTAACAGATCAACAATACGAAGAGCTAGATCCTTAGCAAGAATTTTGTATAAGACATTTAACAAAGTGATAGGTCTCTAACTAGTTATCTACTCTAGATCACTAGCCTTAGGAATGAATTCGATGTTACCTTGATTGATGAAAATCCTAAGAGAATTGGATTCGAGAGATTCATTGTAGACATGAAGCAGATCAGGACCAAAAAAAGATGAAGTCACTTTGTAAAATTTGCAAGGAAAGCCATCCATACCTGTAGATTTATCATCTGAAAGACACAACAGGGCGATGTAGAGCTCGTCCAAAGAGAGATGGGCATTGCAATGGTCCCACTCCTTAGGAGAAATTTTGGCCAGCACCACCTCGATAGATTGTTATAAGACGGAAAATCACTCATTCATAGCCTCTCGAGCTTGGGAAGACTAACTGATAATGCTCAATAAAGGCATTAGAAATATTGGGCAACTCTGATGATCTGTTGATGCGAGTCATAGATATATTTGATCTGTTGACAAACATGCTTGGCCCAGATGGATTTGAAGAAGTGATTTCAATGATTTGTCTCCCGCCTTAGGCTAGTGCAGCCTCAACTAGATCTACGCACCACAGCCCAAATGAGATTTAATGAGCTTGAGCTTATGATGAGTTTCAATATCCTATATATAGAGGGGAAGGTCTAAAGGATTGGCCTTAAGCATAATAAAAATCCTTCTAAATTATTTTTACAGAGCCGATTACTCTTGTTTACGAACTCAAGCAACCTGCTTAATGAAATGGTGAAGGAAATGGGTGGTTCACTGAATCGTTTCTTCCCACCACTCGTTCTAACTAACAATGAATGGTAGATGTGGCACCATATTCCAAATCATTTTTATAAGCGGGACCACTCCTGAATGATTTAGAAAAGAGACATTAAGAAGGAATTGATTTGAAGGGAATTTGAAAAGTTCCCCACGTCAAATAATCTTCAATGAGATCAGATGATGATAATACAAAAGCACATCTAACCACACCGTGATAAGGGAGGATCCTTGCATGTAAAAATAAAAATAGTCTATTGTGAAAGAAGTACATGATCAAACATTTTAAAAACTTGATCATATGCTTCTCGAATATTGGTCCAAGTATACCAAGCTTGGGCCTTAAATTCCTACCACCGAATGATAAATGGGTCGGAAAGTCCCCAAATTTTTTTAAAGAAATACTAGGCCGCACACTTTCCGACTCACTAACGCATAGGGAGGGCGCTAAATTTATCATTTAGATTATCTATCATATTAAATTCACCACACACCAACCAATAAACTAAAGGTAAGTTATCACCCAAAAATTTCACTAATGTTGTTCTTTTAGATCCATCATTAGGAGCATAAAAATTAAGAATACCAAAAGAAACATCATTAATCGCCATAATCATCCACACGAGCCTGATTTAAAGGATCTTGGTCTAATGAGGTGATTGAGGATGAGAATTTCGAGTGCTATGTAAATTCCCATAGTGTCACCTTTGTCATCAATGTGTTGAGTGTGAAAATTAAAAAAAGCTGGAGTAATATAAGTTAGCGTATTTTGAAGAAAAAAACTAGAAATTTTAATTTCCTACAGACAAATAATATCAAGGCCCCTAAAATACTAGCAAGTTAATCAAACAGAATATTTGCAAGAGGGATTTATAAGACCCCTTACATTCCATGAGATAAAAATCATGAAAAATTAGACATATCAAACTCTCCCTTCCCGTATGGTATGCCATCCTCCAAGCTAATAATTGTAAAATTATTAGCAAGTGGGATCTGGTCTAAATTTGAAAGCTTAACATGAATGGAGTGGAATTTGTCCCCATTAACTCCATCATAGAGGAAGAGAAGTTTAAGAAAGATTCCTAGTGTTCTCTAAACTTAAAGGAAGAACCTGGCTCTGTGAGGGTTTGGAAGGAATGGAAAGCGACGAGCAAGGCAACTCCAACCCTGAATCATCCTTGGAAAAAGGGGAGGAAGGAGAGGGGTTAGACAAACCCATGGGAGCGGGTTTCATACCAGAGCCCTTTTTATTCCCCACCGTAGTCAAATCATCACTCGAAGGGTTGGCTTTGGGCTTGGACACCTTGACTTGTGGCGTGATAATAAAAACATGTGTTAGGGAGGTTAAAATATACCACCTTTTGAGAGACACACAGGGACCCAACTTGAATATCAAGGTGGTCCTGCAGATATTTCACGAGGTCAATTTCGACACACACATGCTTGTTAAGACAAGCGTAAAAAAATGCTCTTGTTCATGGCATATCACCCTATCAATGGGTTTCACTGTCTTTGGAAGAAAAGACCGGAGATGAATAAGAAGACCCGGAATTTTGATCCAAACTGGAATTTTTAATGAAACCTAGCTGGTGGAACTAAAGTCGGGAGTCCACTGAGAAAGCAGTAACATGGTATTTCCCTAATTCCATGAAGCCGCTCTAAGAAGGAGGGATTGGAGTTGAGAAGGCTCCCAAAAGGAAAAGAGATAAAACTCTTTGGTGAGGTTACAAATACGTAAAACTAGGATAATGTTGGAATTCCAATGGTTCTTTATCCAATTCTGAAGGTAGGATTCCGAGGGAATGCGACCATAAAAATAAGTAATAAGGATATTATTATGATACAACTTGACCACATGGTCTAAATATTTATAAGAATAACAACATCTGAGGAGGATTCAAAATCCATACCTCATAGTAGACTTACAACGCAAATTTCCACGTGCACTTGGGAGCCATTTTCACCACCAATTGCAACAGTCATTGTAATGGAAGGAGAGTTGTCCATTTATAGGAAAATCACCACCTTAGCGGTGGGGAAATAGTTGGTTTCACTATGATATGAACGAAGGAAAAACCCTGGAAAGGATGAAAAGGCACAAAGCATGCAATGGTGTAACATAAGTGAAAGCATGAAAAAACCTAGCAGAGCCAAAGTCTCATCTCCTTACCGATCATATAGTGCAAAAAAATTTGGTAAACAAAGCAATATTGCATGGGCACATCAAAAAATGGATAATCTTGTTTCAAGGATTCCAATTCTGAGTTATAGTGAAGCCATGGAAGAATAATGTAGAATCTGATCGTTTCTCGTGCATTACTATTGGGGAAGAGGCATAATGCGTAATTGAGGATGGAGTGCATGATGCGCAATTGTTACAAATTGCAAGCGTACGAGAAGAACTTAATGATATTACGATGTTCCTTGAAAATGGATTCACACCAAATAATAGGAATATATAATCGAAGAAGCAACTTGCTATCAAAGTTGCACCATACAAAATAAGTACTGGTGTACTCTATGAAATGGGATGATATGAAGTACACATTCTGTGCTAGAACATGATAATAAATAAATCTTGCAATAAATGCATAAAGGAGTAACATGTGGACACTATGTCGATAATACATTTTCCTGTAAGATTTTAGCTACAGGATTATGGTGGCAGAACCTATTCCATGACGTAGCGGAGTATGCATGTACGTGCTATACTTGTCAACATGTTGGAAAGACCAATACAAAGGATATAATGCCTTTGCATCAAATTGTTGCACATGAGCCTTTTGAGAAATGGGCCATAGAATTTTTAGGGCCAATAAATCCAACCACGTGAAGAACTAGCGCATGTTATATTATCACAAAACCAAATTATTTGACAAGATGGGCTGAGGCCATGCCAAAAAAAGATTACACAACAATAACCACCATAATGTTTATGTGGGAAAATATTATAAGTAGATATGGGTGTCCTTTAAGACTCACAAGTAATAGGAAAATGCATTTACTTAATGAGATGGTGCACATACTTGTATTTGAATTCACAGTTACACACTAGAAGACAACTCCCAACCATCCACAAGCCAATGAAATAGTCAAAGTGTTCAATAAGATACTAACACCATGAGTAAAATATGTGATTTTGGGTGCAAGGATTAGAATGGTAAGGTTTGATCATTTTTATGGCCATAGATGACAACCTAAAATGGTTAAATAAAACAACACCTTTCCAACTGGTATTCGACAAAGAAGTAATACAAAATATTGAATTCATGGTTCCATCACTCAGAATAACATGAGTTGCAAACTTTAATGACGGGGGCATAAATAATGGAACTTATTACTAAAATTTTATAGTTGGTTGAAATGAGAGCACATGAAATATGGAGCCAAGGTGTAGAGAAAGTGCACCAAAAAACATGACATGATAAACACATAAGAAATAAAACTTTATTTGTAGGCACTAAATTTTTACTTTCTGAATCAAAGTTTCCACGACATCCAGGAAAATTGAAGACACGTTGGTTGGGTCCTTATGAAATACTTGCAATCTTTCCTACTGGTGCATGTAAACTAAATGTCTCGAATGGGTAATTTATACCAGGTCACTTTAATGGGAGTAAGCTTAAACCCTACTTCCACTGAAGGTCATGCTTGTAATTGAATAAGGTGTATGCCATTATGATATATTTTATTTCAATTATCAGGATAATTTATTTCTTGTACTTAGGTTAGTTTTCTTTCAAGTGTTTCCTTCTATTATGTTGGAGAAATATTTTTTTGTGAGGAAAATTATTTGGTTTTCATTAACAATATAGGGATAAGACCCTCCTTCTTGTGTATGGGGAGGCTCCCATTATTGAATGTAAACTATCCTAATTTTGTGGGGTGGCCAAATGTGCTAGGGATCACACAAGAACACTTCACTGAACCTGTGAAAAAGTGCTTGTATAGGGTACAAGGGAGGAATTCGCAGTGACGAGGGATAAATGAGAGAAATTAGGAGAGAGAGGGTTATTGTTGTGTGTAGGCACTAGCAGAGTTCACACACAATAAATAGAGTAAGTCCACATTCAATTAGAAGAACACAACAATGCACACCATGATAAGACAAAAAAAAATCATAGACATAGACTTCCATTGATTCATTCATCAAAGGTGCAAACACCTTTCTTGGTTTTACTAGATTATCACATATGAAAAGTTGGAAAGAGAGAGTAGATGAACATGAAACAAGAAATAAAAGAATTGTAACTTTTATTGCTTATGCAGAAGTGGAATTCTCAACAACATACATTCAATCAAAAATTTCCAACCCTTAAACTCAAGGTCTTACGCTATTGGCGAGTTACAAGTAGTTTGTAATCATCAACCCAAGTTTCATTCCCATTGAATTCATTGGATGATTTCAATAAGTGGCCATCAGGACACATTGAGGGAGGAGGTCAAACTTCTCCATATGGACCAAACAAAACATAATGGGGCACTCCAAATGCATATCGCTTGGCAAACATTAAGGACCTAATCCCACCCCCATGTCCCACTCAGATAAAATGCTCTTACACCACTCCAGTTCATAGCTCTTGTACAATAAAAATGTTTACCATCCAAATTTTAGCCAATGTTGTTTGGGTGGAGTGGTTAAGATGGATGGTTGTATCCAGCTTTACCCAGGTTCAAATCCCACTTAGGCATGATCGCCGTTCGGTGTGGTAATGTCTGAGGTGGTGTGGATAGCAGGTTGATTTAACAAAGATGGATTCTGGTTTGAGATTACATGCACTAGAAGTGTGGATCTAGTTCGCTAATTATTGAGCTTAAATGTTATATCTTGGATGAATGTACTCCAGTTCATAGCTCTGGTCAGAAGTGTTTATCTATCTAAAAAATAATAATTGTCAACCCTTTGGAATGGATAACCCATCCCAATTTATAACATTACAATATGTCCTTTTATCTACCCCCCACATGACTCTTCACCTATCCACCTCACTTATGATCTTTCAGATTTATATGAAGTGAGTCTTTCATTATTATTGGAAAAAGGACTCTTACAATGTTTAGCTAATGATCACTTAAGTGAATAAGAAGAAATTTAAAAAAGTACAAATTCAATTGAAAATTAGAATATGGAGAGAGAGGGAGAAGAGAGAAAGGGAAGGTATTGAATGATCTGTTGTTGATGGAGAGCTTGCTGATATGAGGCACAATAATCAAAATATCCTCCTTTTATAAGATGTAGAGACACTTCAGAATTTTAAATGAGTGTTAAGAAAAACTATTGTGAGACCTTCCAATGTGAGCCTAAGATGACTACGGGCATCAATCATGATGATTCCTTCTCGATCATACAGTGAGAGTGAGGATCACTCTTTTACTGCTTAGGCTTTCACAAGTGACTCCAATGGTCATGAGAGATAACTCCATGATGCTCATCCTCTTTGATGTTTTTCCTTCACTTACTGAAAAAGGTATTCATCATGTGAGCGGAAGAGATGTCCCCTAAATGGATTGCTTGAGAAGTGGTTACTAGTTTTAATGATATGAGGAGAGGACAATTACCACACAACAAGATTTGAGGTGAGTATTTAGGAAAACTTCCAAGTGGATGGAAGCCATTGGAACAAAGATGATTTCTCATTGAATGAATATCATACCTTTTTGGCTCATTAGTATCTCTGTAATAGAAATAGATTTAGGGGTGTTTGCATACCTCAATTTTCACGTGTATCCTCATGGAAAAGGATGAACTCTTGAATACCTCACTTGAATTGGCTAGTTTAATCAACTCACAAATCTCACTTAGCTCATTTAGCTTTCCTATCTCATCTAGCTCATTTAGCTCACGTGGCTCATGTCAACTAAATCACCTTAGCTCACCTCAACCAGCTCACCTCGAAGAGATGAAGATGGATTCAAGACTCGATGATTTTACTATGAACATTGTAGTCTTTTATTTACCAATGTTAGCTAGGTGCGCTAGCACCTCATCCAGACAAGTCTAGAATCTCACCCGAAGCGTGCATAGCCTCTAGGTCCCTCATTTTTTTGCTTAACAAGATGTTATACATACATAACATAACCATTCATACCACAAGATACATAATAACATAGTAAATTGGAAACACATATAATAAAGAAGCTTAATCAATATAGAGAATGATCAACACTATTTAAATTCCCATGACTCCATATTCAGATCTAGTTACTTTAGCAATCCATAAACAATTATCCATTACAACACCGAGTTTATTACATAACATAGTGGTTGATTACATCAATACTTAGTACCTACATGTACAGGACCATGCACACTCACATAGTGCTCATACAGGCTTGTATACTTCAAAACCCTAACAAACTCTTCAGAACTTAGAACTCAAATCTTAGCACTAACTATTACAAGCATGAATCGCGCGCGCACGCGCACACACACACACACACACAAAATAACACACACACTGTGGGGACTTGCTCTTCATTGCCTACATACACCTTCCTAATAATAAATGTGCTTAACAATAGATTACACACTTTTTACAACTCATGCTATCAATAGATAAAACTATAATTAGATTAGACCTTACATGATTTTATCCTATTATTAGTCTACTTCATATGTTGTCCTTTTTATTTGTCTTGCATGTGATTTATCATGATTTTAATCCTTTCTTGAATGCCACGTTATCCTACTTTTGTTTATTTCTTGATCTTGTTTGAGCATCACTCCATCTTCACTTTTATATTCTTAGTCACATTCTAGAAAATCAGCTAAGTCCTAAACCCTGCATGCCCATGCGCAATCCTTTGTGCGCTGACCCTTCTGGATGTTGCACACCCCTTCATGCACCCTTTGTGTGGGGTCCCTAATCTCTGTGCATGGCTTAACACTTAGCCATTATTCTTGTTCAACACACTAAAGGTATTGCCCATCCTCAACAATATTTGAGACAAACTCTCTCTCCGAAGAATGAATGAATCAAAGAATTTAAAGGCCTCTGAAAAATAAAGAATTTGATCATTCACCCCATGAATCAATGAATGAAATAATCTCGAATGTGCGCATCTAAAATAAATCTTGAGTTGGTTGGAGAAGCTATGAGAACTTTGTACTCATAATATTTTCCAAATCCTTCCATCTTATAAGCCCCTCTATAGATTTTTATGGTACGACCTCAATAATGCTAGATATTTTTTCAAGCACCAGCTCATCAACGTTTTCCCTCTACTCTTTCACCACTACATCTAAATCTGTGGTCACATTCTCCAAGGCATGCATTCATTACATGTCCATGAGTTTTACTTCCTTAAGCATGTCCTCTAGTGTTTCTTTAATGGTTTTGATCAAGTTTCTCTACGCTACTAATTTTTCCATGACCTTCTCCTGCTCAAGCTTATTATTCTTCATTTTAGCTTGAATTTCTCTTATCTCTACCTCTTCTTATAACATGCACGCTAAGAACCCGGGTCAAAATTTTGGCACTTTTTAAAGGCCAGTTTCCACCTGTCTTAGTGGCCTCCTTGATCTCCGGTGATCAATGCCTCATATTTTGTATATCTTAGCCTCAAATACCTCCTTATTTTTTTCCTCATTGCTTTGATCAATTCTTCAGCTCAATGGCCCCGTTTTACACTCTTCCTATCCTATGGAGTAACATACATGAGCACCAGGTATTCTAATATAGTCCAACTCCATTGATTATATATTATAGGTGTATCCACCACAAGTTCGGGACACACGTGCTTATGATGCTTTATATTATATTACTCCTAATTTATTATATGCATTCAGTCATTAGCTTCTCATGCTCCCATACCTATCCTCCTGTAAGTTTCTTGATTGTCTTCAAATTTTTAGTCCTTCTTATCATCCTTCATCACTTTGAGCGTGGTAACGCTCTTGTCTATGTTTGTACATGCAACCTTCAGATGTATCATTTTGTTGAGTGCATTATTAGAATCTTTCTCATCAGTAAGCTTCCTTAGGTTCGATGACATTATACAATTCCCCGAGATCCTTTCTCAAATTTAATTTGGAGTAAGACTGATCATTCAGCTCAAAGTCCTGACTCTTCTACATATGTATGCATGCTCCATGATAACATATTCCTTATGAGTAAAATCACTCATACATCCTTGTTCAAGTATCTCCCATCCTAAAAATTATGTTCATTTGGGACTGGGCTATGAAATATAGCCCTTAAGTACCTTTTGTTTGGTTTGTTGATGAATGACATTACATGGTGACTGGGGGGGGTCGTCATCGTGTCGCATTTTTCCTTTTTGTGCATACCTTCCTTGGTGTTTTCCTACACAAAATAAAAAGACTCCCCCACTTGATTCCCCATTAGTGCCCTTATTTTCCTTGATGACATAATCAGTCATCACCCATTTCCTCTTCCAATTCAGGATCATCGTCTTCCTATATTGTGCACCCCTGCTCTTCATGATACTGGGACTTCTTCTGGTACGCAGGCTTCTATTATGCCCATTCTTCTTGTCCTTCCTCCTGGTTCCTCTATGGGCTTGATTTTATGTGCACTGAGCTGCTCCACATCTTCCTCCTCATTATGTGCGTAGAACTCCTCACGATATTTGTCTTTAGACACCTCCTTTTTTTCTAAGTCCTCCTCATCTTCCGAAATGACTCGAGGCCTCTTGTGGCCCTTATTTGTCCTTAATGGTCTTACTTTAGTGTTGTCGTTACTGATGGAGACCCATTTTTATGGATGAGAAGAGCTTGCACCCTTAATTTCATCTCTCCTCTTATTTTAGCATTTCCCTTCTCCAGATTTCTGATCCAAATAACATCTTCATCTTCTTCTCCTTCTCCTCTTATTTCCATGGTGGGGTCTCCTCTCCCACCCCCTCTTTTGGAATTATCATTGTTTTCTTCTTTGGCTACTATGGCATATGTGTTTCACACACTTCAATCTCCTTACCAATCCTTCATCTTCAGTCGTAGATTGAAATTTTTTTTTATAAGCCATATTTCCAACTATTAATGTCATAATAGGATTAAGATCAAAGTTATTAGACTCCATTCATTTCTAGGTATGCTAAATTGAAATCATAATTATATGTTTTGTGCAAGGTATTCCAATTCTAAATCAACCTTCTCTACATCAAACCTCAAAGGTTTTGCATCATTCATTCTATTGAACATGCAATTGAATTATTTGGTAGTGAATACAAATGGTAATTTTCACCACCGCCCCATGTTGTCCATTCTTCATCGCAAATATTACAAGGCTAAAGTGTTGCATGAATGTACACTTTTCTTTCTAGCCTATCACTCAAAGAATCTACCTGGGAATATGCCACTCATTCTCAATCACCCTGATCATCCTCCTATATCATTTCTCCAAGGATGCACTTATAAGGACTTGATATTTTACCTTCACATGTAAATTGGGAAAATTTGGTTGCAAAGGGGACTTATCCTCAGTTGGACATATCCACACATTGTCCTGTGGTCTATCTGGTATCTAGGACACCAATCTCCCAGAAGAATGACCATTAACAAAATGGATCCCCAAGTCAATTTTATCCCCTTTTTTTGTCTGTGCCTTCGCTTCTTCCACAATCCCCTCAATTATATACTATGTTAATATTATACTGAGTCTTGTGTGCCATCTTATGCATAATATAAAGGAATTTTTGGTTTTCCTCACTCCATCGTTCAGAGGCTCGTATCTTGTAGGTAACCAAGTGTGTCTATTACTCTTGCTGTAGGGTAAGAAATTTTATCGACACTCATTTCTCATATGTCCCTTGTCATACTACAATTTTGTAGCTAATTCTAAAATTTGGGTTTCATCACGGAGATCTAGGTCTAGGTCTTCAACAATGTCTCGTAACCCTATCACTCTTCCTAATCAACGCAATATTTTTTCACCATATTATTCTTTTGGATAAGTATAAATAATCCTTTTGCACACACAACATTAACCATTGAAAGAGGTGTGCAGGCCTTCTAAAGAAACGAAATTTAAACAATTGACAGAACCCCTACCTTCTCAAAGTCCTTTCGCACCTGATATCCTCCATAACGACTTACCCTTATTGAAATCCTATAGAGGGAAATTACCATAGCATATCCTTAGTTAAGGCAGTATCATGCCTTGGAGTTCATGAATGATTGTACTCATTGATCTTGCAGTTCTTGAGTTATGAGGTCCATGGTTCTATCCCCACCATCACCTTGGGTAGGTATTTCATTTTTTAGAACCAATTATCACGTGGTTCTTCCATGGTTTTATTGTTCTTGGGTGCCCTTTATGGTGCCAACATTCTCCTTAAGTGTTAAAACTGTAAAACCCTCTAAAACTGTGCCCAAGGTAGTGAAAGTTACCTTCTTTATTGCTCCCCAATGTTGTGTATCCAGTCATTGTGTTCAATCCTTACACTCTTGAACTCTTGTGATCTTCAATTCCATGATTTCATTCCCTTATTTATTGTTTCCTTATCTCTATAACCATATCTCAACAATATCCAATTTTATGAACCCCAATCCTTGCTCATGCCCACACACTTATTACCAAAGCTACCACTTCATCTTCCTTGAAGGATATCTCAAAGTAATGGCCTTTTGCACTCTGCATTGCTTTGTTTCATCTTTGCTTCAATATTTGTAATTCACACTCTTCACACTTGGTCACTCAACTCTTCAATCACACAAATCTATCAAATGAAAGGTAATAATAAAATAATTATCCCCTTATTTTTAGCTTTTCCAACTTAATCTCCACCTAGCACCCTCCTTTTATTTTTAAAACTCTTGTTTTATTTCCTGCACTTTTTTTCTTGAAGTACTTTTTAGTTTTAAAGGACAATTTTTTTATTTCCTCTGAGATTTTCTCTTCTACATGTCCATTCGTTGTAGCCTTCTGGCATGCATAAATACTTCCCAAGATGCAAAGTCATCCTTGTGCGCCTCTCTTTTCGCCACACATCATCTTCCTCTACACCACTTCCCAAGTAGTCTAGCTTGTTGTTGCCTCCCCTCACATTACACTATGTGCAGCCATCTCTTCTCCTTTTTGTTTCCAATCTGATTAATATCCACCACCTTATAATTCCATCATATATAAGCACCTAAGATACTTACCTTCATGTACCCCTACAAAATCCATCAAGCACCATACCATCCTACTTACAAACGTATTCCTCTAACATTGCACCTGTTTTCTACCAATGCAAACTTCTGAACTAACTTCATAAGATGTACTAGAACCAGATAATCTCTTTTACATGCACTCACACCTATTTCACCCCACACTAAAAGTATGCGCGGTCCTCTACACATCAACTTAACAAATAGTAATCATCTCATGTGTGTGAATGTGCTTATTAAAACAAACAAAAACAAAAATACATAGAAAGGGAAATCTAATATAAGTGGAAATAATACCTTATTAAGAACATAAAAAAATATTGTTTATGGTAGGGAGCTTCAACCTACTCCAATTGAAGTAACTAGGAAAGATGGTGTCATCTAGTGCCTACAATTGACATGCACCTTCTTCCAATATCTTGGTTACGAACAAAGGGTCCCAACCAATGAACTTTCAACTTTATTGGATGGTGTGTAAACTTGGATTCATACAAGAGTACCATATTTCCCACATAAAAATACTTGTTCTTGATATGCTTGTCATGCCAAGCCTTTTGTATTTCCTTCTCTATTTTCTAACTCCAACTATGTATAATGGCTCTAATGCCTCTCATCCAATAATTGCATCAATTTTTCAATGCACTCATCAACTACCTATTTCATCATCCAATCCTCCTACATGCACACATTACATGTATGGTAAACATAAATTCTACAGGTAACACAACCTCTATGTGCACTAAACACCAATTGAAAGTGTGTGGCCTTGTTCAATAATTTATAAGTTTTTTTATATGCCCAAATCACAACTAATAACTTATCATCCCAATATTTCCTTCCAAAATCACATATCTTATTAATGTTTAACCCAAATTATTGTTGAAAGATTCAACAATTTTATTAGCCCATTGGTGATAAGGGGTAGTCTTATGGTGTGCCACCATAAACTCTACCAAAAAAATTATAATAGTATCATTCAAGAAATGAGTCCCTCTATCACTTGTTAGGATAAATGGACATCCATACATATGCTTATGATGTTTTCCCAAAGGAACCTTCCAGCTGTTAATGTTGCTACAATATACATTTTGTAGGAGTTGCCTCTGCCCACCTTGTCATGTAATCTATGCATGTGATGATATAACACACCCCTGTCCTATGCACAGGTGGTGCAATAGGTCCTAAAAAATCAATTGCCCATTTTTAAAAAGGCTCCACACTTGTTATAGGCCTCAATGGAATCTCATCCATATTTCCCATAGCTTTCCAATTCTCTAATAGTGATAACAATGCTTTGAAAAAATCCTTAGTGTCCTTATATAATGTATCCCACCATAAACCTATGTAATAGGATCTTACATGTTGCTACCGTCTCCTACATAGTGTCCTCCATCTATTCCTTCATGAATTCCTCCATGATAGCTTCACGGTCATGTTCTAGCACACATCTACGTAAGACCTCATCTCTCCCCATCTTGTACAGGTTGTCCTCTAATGAGCTGATATAAGGCAACGGATAAATAGAAAGTACTTCTTTTCCAAAGTCTTCATACCCTTAGGAGAAGTCTAGTGCACAAGAATACTGTAATGTCCCCCAAATCTGTTGGCAAAAAATTTAATCTGAACAACTGTTTGCATCCAGAATAGTATCCTCTATTCTCCATGTGTCCTCTCTAGAGTTGATCCTTGAAAATGGTCAGGTCCTAAGTTACTCTTCATGGCTTCACTATGACTGTAAAATCAAACTCCTGGAACAAAAGGATCCATCGGTAGATGTGTCATTGCAAAACTGACTTATTGACCAAGTACTTTAATGCCATATGACCTATATAAAATATGAAAGGTGTGGCCAATAAGTACTATCTTGAACTTTTTTAAGTGAATGTAGATCATGGATAATGCTTCACACTCTATAGTTGTATAGTTTTTCTTAGCTGGTGTGTCAATTTCCTACTTACAAAACAAATATAGGTGATCAACATTTCCTTCTCCTATTTTGTGCTTAATACTGGTCCAATGGCCATAATAGAGGCATCCACATGTACATGGAAAGGATTGTTCCAAGAAGGAAAGTGCACAAATGGGTGCAATAGTTAACTTTCCTTCAAGGTCTCAAAATCTGTTTTGTTGCATCACCCCCAATAAAAATTTCCTTTTAGCCTTCAACAACTCTTCCAAGGGCATGGAAATATTTGGCATAGACTTTGATAAAATTTCTATAGTAACCAGTGTGCCCCAAGAAAACCTCACACTTCACTCTAATTGGTAGGTTCTTCTAGCCCAATATCATTACAATCTTAGATGGATCTACTAATAATTTGTCTTTACAAATAATGTGCCCAAGTGAAGTACCAAAAGGGGTGGAAAAATACACTTCTTGATATTCAAAGAGATACTCAACTACCTACACCTTTCAAACATCAACCTCAAGTTGTCACAATGATCTTTCACTAGGCCATAAATGGTCCAATCGTCCAAGTAGACCTGTAAAAACTTATGAATGAAGTCCTGGAATGCCTCAACAATAATGCACAAGAATATTGTTGGCAAATTATTCAATCTAAAGGGCATGAAAGCGTATGAAAAAATTCCCCATTACAAAGTTGGTCTTTTCTTGAAGGTGTAATATGTCTTGATACCATGATCCCCATTCCATGTACAATGCATCACAGGTGATATGTATCTGATGATAGAGAATCCATCTTTGAAGGAATAGATTTTGCATCCTTAGCTACACCTTCCAAGATATCTTCTATGAATGGTGTAGGAAAAGGATCTATGACACATGAAGCATTGAGTACCCTGTAGTCAACATAGATCTTGATCCTACCATCATTCTTGATACTAATTACCATGGGGCTTATCCATTTAGATTCTTCAATAGGTTCAATGATCCTTGACTTTAACATCTTTTCAATCTCTTCTTTAACCTTCACACACAGATTAGGATTCATCCTATGTAGGCCTCTTCCTGAACTGGTTGCACGTGCTTTCTTTTAACTTAATTTTCATCTCTCCCAATGAATTATGTATGCCTTTAAACTCATGATAACCCCTTGGGAAAGAATCCTGCAAGTCATGTAACAACTCAATGATCTTTACAACTTCTGGTTTTGACCAATAATCACTAATTATCACCTCTTTAGGCACATCCTTAGTCCCAATATTCACCTTCTTAGTATTCATAGGCACATGAAATGTTTGCACACTACTCATATGTAGAATCCAACACTTCATGTGCACCCTCTAGTGTGTTTATATAGGTCTTCACACTTCCTCATCATCAATGAGATATACCATCTTTCCTTTTTCTTTCTCTTTCCTACATGCGCACTCTATTAATAATGTTTCTTCTATTTCCAATCACTATCCTTGCATTCCTCAGTCTTAGGTTCTCCTAATAACTTAATCATAAGTTCTTCTTCCTTTGCGATATCTCCCAATATGATGCAATTCATGATCTGCAAGGACTTCATGTACTGGTGGTTTAGTAGAAAAATAATCAAAATGTATGAACAATACCTTCAATCATATCACGCCAACTTGTCAGTTTCTTTCTTTAACTTAGCATGTGCATACCAATCATGCACATCCTCACAGAGTAGAATAAAAATTATGTACCCAAAGAGATGGTGGTATAGCTTCTTATCCTTTTCTCCCAATTGTCTCTCACAATTGTGGATGTGTACCAAAGCAGGGGTCTTCCCATCATAATTTTGTACTAAGATAGGAGAACATTATTCCTTTAAACCTTGTTAAAAAGGATACCCTGATATCATGCCAGCCCAATAAATTGTCTCTATGTGTCACCCACCAGCATGCACTACTATTCCCATGCAAATGTATAGACCATCATGTTCCATAAATCTCCCTCATTTTTCCACTGGTCTTGTCATCATGCAGAAGAAAGATGCAGGTTTCTCTTCTCTAGTATACCTTAGGAAATTGAGTCCTTTCCCAAATGCCTAATCATATGTGGCCTAATCATCTTGGTAACTCTTCCCTTTACCTCATGACCTACCATTTCATAAGTTTCATCAACCCAATTGTCACAAGCCAAACACTGGTAGTATCACTGATAGATTGAGCATATTCCTAATGAAGTACACCTTCTTTTGATGATTCTTCATTTTTTGGATCGTGCACACCATATGTGCATATATTCTATTGAGATCCTCCTCATTAACAGGCTCCATGTATACGGGTGCAATTTTCATCATCTAAATGGTATAACAACGTGCACTTCCTTGTTCTCAAAATTGATATATATTTTGTTGAAGTGTAAGTCAACATTATTAATATAGCACCAAGGACATCCAAACAGTGTTGGGAAAATTATCTTGCCTCTGCAAGTTCCAACACTTCAAAATCACCTGTAAATTTAGCTCCTTGAATAGTGATAGAAGCATCCTTTAATACCCAATGGGCATGACCCTTATTTTATTTTCCATGTAAAACACATTAGAATATGGATGTAATGGTATCCTTCCCATTTGGTTCTAAGAATCCAATGTTAGAACATTGAATTTTGTACCTGTATCAATAAGAATGTTACTCACCAACCAACCATCTATCACTACATCTAGTGTAATTCTCCTTGTCATATTCATGGTCGTATGGTGGTAAATTTGCATGAAAGATTTGACGCTCTCATTCAACTTTAGGGCATGGAATATCTTCTCGCAACCACTCTCCTAGAAAAGGAATGATGTTTTCCTATTACAACATTCTTGCATACTTCCTTTAAATCATGCACATCATTTCGAGGAGTTTCAGTACCCTTCACACATTCCCTCTCACATGCTTTCTCCTTCAAACACTGGATCTCTCCCTTGTAATTCTAACAATGACCCATGGTTTCCTGATAAACCTCCTTCTAGTGAGCCACATCTGGGTACTTAACATGTACCACCTCTTCTCTTCTGATAAGGGGTTTTTACTTAATAGGATCGTGCATGTGTTTGCATGCACTTCTGCATGCAGTAACTAACATAGGTTGAAGTCAAGATCAGCAATATTCTTAGGTTCCCATTGTTCATTCTTCACATGCTCCACCTTAATCATAACCTATGCCTTTATCCTTCTTATTGTTCTTACACATATGTGCATATAGATTTGCACAATCCTCAACCTTATGTCTCCTTCCCACAGTATGCGTAAACCTGGTTCTTAGGAAACTCACGCTGATAATGATAAGGAGATCCACATGTAAAACATGTGCCACATGTGAACCTTCCTCTACCACCACAACCTCTTCTTTTGAATCCACCTATGAAAGCCTCCATTATCCATTATTGTGTCCCTTCACAGTCTTTCCTTCTTATTTCAGTGAACTACCAATCACAGTGGTCTTTTGCAATCCAGTCTCACATGCCTCATGAATATGATTGATCAAACAAAAGTCAATTATTTTATGGTTTTGTGCATCAAAAATGTTACAATAAATAGAGATATTATTTTGGGTCGTGTGCTATAAAAGTTTGACAATTTCAGACATCATGATTCTTGTGAAAATATCACAAGATGTCAACAATGTGCACACATTCCTATGTGGTAAACTATCCTTAGTATGTCCTTCAACCTTTGCAATCAGTGCACCATAACCCACTATGTGTCTCATGCACTGAATTAGTAGAAAATTATCTAACTGATGTAGCCATTGCTACTATCTGCACCTCAAGAAAAGGGCTTACCCCTATATTTCAACACTCCTAACTACTTCTGCATGCAGAGCTTGCTTTCCAAGGCCTCACAGGATCAGTAAATGTTTTATGTGACAATGCCTTTCGAAAAGGAGTCAACAAGCCTTTAAAAAACCATGCACATGTTGTCTTTGATGGATATCATAGGATATTTTAGACAAAGAAGTCTCAAAATGGGTGCATCATATTCTCTCATAATTTTAAAAAAACCCATTGCTTGATGGCCTTTAACACGCTAATGCTCTATTTCTCAAACTCAGGAGATATAGAACTCAACTAAAAAGGTAGTGCCAATGCATAATAATCCACTATAATGTGATGTGGATCATATTTCTATACCATCTGTGTGAGTGTCCTTGAAGTGTGGTAGAAAATTGACTTTATTTCCTATCAGAAGTTGTTATTCCCTTATCTCTCTATAGTAACTCAACCTATGCACATGCTCAACTGCATCTTCCACACCTCTATACTCTGGTAAGTAAAGAGACATCTCAAAGAATATTTTAGGCGTATGTTGTTGTGGCTTTGAGGTTGTTGATGTGGACATCGTGTCTCTTTTCCTGAGGTGGAGAGAGACATAAAACATGAACCTCCACCAAGATTTCCTCTACATAGTGGTTTTCCTGAACCTCTTGATCCTCCCATCATGACATGTGGCTTTGGAACTTCCTTGTGTCCCAGTAGTTATAATAAACTAGAGATGAACCATCTTTGATATCGCCACACCTATAGGATTTCTTCCAACATGTTGCACACCAACTCTCTATCCTAAAAAGACACCTATAAAGTTACCTCCAAAAATACTCTATCAAAACACAAGTTCCTACTGCACTATTATGTGCATGTCCTTAATCTAATGCACCTCCTGAGATGATACTAAAATATGCCTACCTATATCTCCTACCCAACGTGGAGATCCTTTATTACCTTCATGCTCACACTCACTATGAATTTCTTCTACCACAACCTCTAGATTATGAACACCTTGCGCAAGGGATAGGTAGCCACACTGGGTCAGATGCACACCCATGATTATCATTCTCTCCTCAAACTCATTCTCATCAGTTGTCCAAGGGGTCTCTCTGTTGCACTTCCCCGATGTTGAGAGGACATGATCTTATGGTCCCTCACCTTTAATGGGGTTCTCATCGCTTCCTTCAGTCATCCTTCTTCTTGAGATGAGTACCTTGTTAATCTCCCTCTATGGTGCATTTTTATACTTGATCCATTTTCCTCCATTTCTCCTGCTAGGAAGGGCATTGCCAACCTTCCCAAAAATGCTTCCTACCCCTATGTGTGATGGGGTTTTAACTCTCCATTGGCAGGTTCTCTATTCCTAGTTCAACCATCAAGATCTTGATAGCTAAAGGTGTAGCAGGAAAATAGGATCCTCTTGGATCGTGTAAAAACCAGAACTCTGCTTCCTTTGGGCACGAGTATGTTGAAATCATGTACTCCAAGGCATAACTGCGTAGCACACCTTCCCACATATTATCTACAAATCTTGTTCAGATGCGTATAAATCAAAGAGTGTTTGGTAATCTTCATGTGTCCAAACTTGCTTTCTTCCTATCCGGACACCTATGTTATCCACTTAAGCCGCCAACCACTGGTACAATTCTATTAGGAAAAAGCTGAAGAACGTCTCTTAAAAGTAGTCAAAGAGATTATCTTCCACCCACTTTCGCATATTAAAAAAAAGTTCAATGCTATATCTCTAAGCAAATGCATCCTAACCGTCATATATCCAATTCTCAATATTTTCTAGAGATATTAAAAATGCCATTTGCATGCAACAACTTGGTAGAAAAATTGAAAAAGAGGTTCCGGTAATGGAACCAAAATGTAGTCTTTTATTTACCAATGTTATCCAGGCACATTAGCACCTCATACAGACAAGTCTGGAAGCTTACCTGAAGTGCACATAGCCTCCAGGTCCCTTCTTTGTTTGCTTAACAAGATGTTAGACGTGCATAACATAACCATGTTGGAACATAATGATTAAGTGGTTTGGCCAACCCTTAATGTATATGGATCCATCACTAATATATATAGGTTAATATTTAATAATATGAAATATTTACATTTCTATTATTAAATATGCTAACCTAGGTATATACTTTCAGTTAAATATTTAATATCATGAAATGATTTTATTTCTAATATTAAATATTATAAACCTAGGTATATGTATCAACCGATAAGGTTGAAAAGGTTGGTCGGGAGACATACCCGATCACCTAATATAAAAAGGACTATAGGTCCTCATTTGAGATGTTCGAATGAAATATCAAAGGTGAATATTATTTTATATAGTTTAAAAAACTATATAAATAAACCTATTTCAAGGGTTTCTTTTATATAAGTGTGGGAGTGGAGAATAAAATGAGATAATATCTCAGGTATAAATGTGAGAATCTCCTAGGTATAAATGGAGAATTAAAAATGGGCTAGTTTATTGGTGGCCCATGTGAAGTGTGGTAAATATTTATTAAAATATTGGTAGTTATAGCCACATACAAGTTATAAAGTTTTTAGCTTGCAGGAATTATATGAAATATTTTTCAATCTTTCCATAGTTTCAAATGTGTGCAAGTAAAATTAAGAGTAAATGAAGGGAGGAGACAAGGTTCATGAAAATAGGAGTTCTAATTTATTTCATTGGCATGTGAAATTACTTGTCCCATCTGTAAAATATGCAGGTTAATTTGTACTCTCATAAATCTACTTACATCTGGTAAAATTCTTATAACCCGGTCTATGTCCTTTAAACCCCTTTAATAAGGGTTATGTGTTTTTTAATATAAGAATAGATATACTATAGTTTATAATTTTTATGAACTATACGTTGTTTTTTATTCATATTATATAAACTATTTACCTTTTTTTTAATAAAAAAAAGTGTATATATTTTTACATTATAAATTATAATAGGTTATTATAATGTGTTAAACTATAACCTCCCTAATATTATATAGAAGAAGAAATTCTAGAATTTCACATTCTGGAAATACACAACAAGTTTTGGCTTCATTAAATTTGATGGTCAAATGACCATCACGGTAGACCAAACATAAAGTAGTATGATGGTCATTTAGACGTCAAATTTAAGCTCGTAGGTTCTAAGAAACTTTCACTGTGTTAAAATTGACGGTCAAATGACCATCACAATAGACCAAAAAAAAGTCATTATGACGGTCATTTAGACGTCAAATTTAAGTGGGCCCGATCTTTTCATACATTAACTTTTTTTTCTCTAGAAATTTGAAGTTGTTATGCATTCTTAACGGTTTCTTCTTCTCTTATATGTGGTCAGAAATATTTTTAATAGAAATCTGGGGTATAATGTAAAGCTCTTTATATTATGGGTTATTATTTTGATCATGAGAGGTTAATTAGTATGTATTGTAATGACAAAATTAGTTATGATCAAATAGTTTCTTTAGATCTATAAAATTTAGATCTGATTCTATTAAAAGTGTTTTTTTTCCTGATAAATATGTATCTAACTCCGTGGTACATTGTATATTATAATGGGGTGTGTTTTACAGGTTCAGGAAAATAATGATGCCTAGCTATTTTTGTCTTGACAAAACCCAGATCCTAAATGGAACTAACTACAAAATTTGGGTTAAAACATAATTTATGGTGAGGAAACTCTAGATGATTGTTTTGTATCTGGGGTTTCTCCCACCAGTTTTTAAGCAACTATAGATAACATGAATGCATTCTTACAACGAATGCAGGAGCCTCTTTCTATGATTATGTGCAATGTGAACGATTAGTACCTTCTACACATTGATAATATCAAACATTCAAACAACTAAAATCCATGCATGAAGGATACTTGGTATATTGAGGATAATAATGAGAGTATAATAGCTGAAGGAATTCAAAGAAATGGTATGTATATGTTTTTTATTGATTTCTCTTTTGCATCTTGTTTTATATCTCAAAGTTTGAATAATTCAAAAATATGGTATGAAAGGTTAGGACATGTTAATTATCGAAGCTTATATGAAATGTCTAGATATAATCTAGTGAAAGGTTTACATGTGTTGTCTTCTTCTCTTGAAGTTATTTCATTAAATGCTTCTAAATGATGGTTTTGATTCTGATTTAGTAAATGGTCATGATGATGTTTTGATGTTATAGATGTTTCTGAAACTCATATCTTCCTAGCTAAGAAATTAAATTGGGCTCAATCTATGTTAGAAATTTCAAATCCTATTAACCTTAGGAAAATGACCAAAAGCCATCATATGTAATAACCTCGTATGAACCCAAGCCGTATTAATTACCTTGTATGAACAAACTGAGCTGGTTCCACCTCTAGAAAAAAAGAAGTATTATAGGGTCTAGGTGGTTATACAAAGTAAAATATAATGTTGATGGTAGTATTGACAAACATAAAGCTAGACTTGTTACTAGAGGTTTCACTCAGAAACCTGGTATTGATTATGTTGAGACATTTTCCCATGTAGCTAAAATGAGTACTGTTAGGGCCTTATTTGCAATTGTCACTCAATTTGGGTGGGAAATCCACCAAATGGATAAGAAAAATATTTTTTTGAATTGTGATTTAAAAGAATAACTTTACATGTTTCAACCTAAAGGATTTGAAGAAACTGGTAAAGAAAACTATGTTTGTAAGTTGATAAATCCTTATATGGTTTAAAAAAGCTCTTAAAGCTTGGTATGCGAAAATTGTTTTCTTCATTTAAACTATTAGGTTTTGTTAATTCTTCTTCTGACAATGATATATTCATTAAGCAAGAAGGCTCACATATTATCATTATATTGTATATATGTTGATGATTTGCTTATGACTTGGTGACAATTTTGCTTTAATTCATAGATTAAAGAGAAATTGAAACAGTACTTTTAAATGAATGAGTTAGGTCTCTCACATCATGTTATTTGTATGACTGTATTTCATTCTATTATTATTTTATTTTTCAAGCACAATATGCAACCAATGTATTGAAAAAGTTTAACTTATGATTGATTGTAAACCATTTTATACTTCAATGGAAGTTGGACTAAATATTGATCATAAATCTACATGTGAAAAAGATTGATCTTACTTTATATACGTTGTTAGTTGGTAGTTTGATTTATCTAACTATAACTAGACCAGATATTTCCTATACAATAAGGAATTGCTTCCAGGTTTATGTAGGAACCTTATAGAGATCATTGGAATCTTGTAAAAATGATTCTTAGATATATTAAAGGAACAATCAATTATGGGTTGCATTATACTAAGAATGAAAATGCTATCTTATATGGATTTTGTGATTCTGATCATGTTGGTCATGTATTGGATAGAAAATATACTTTTAGTTATGTGTTTAAATTTGGTATAGGTGCCATTACTTGGTGCAACAAAAAGCAACCAACCAGTTTCTATCTCTTCAACAGAAGTTGAGTATAGAAGTGCAATGAAGCTGCAAAAGAGGCTCTATGGCTAAAACAGGTTGTTCGATGAGATAAAGATGAAGGATCTAAAGCACAGTGTTCCTTTGTTTTATGTGATAGTCAAAGCACCATATCTCTTGCACATAATCTAGTGTAACATTAGAGGACAAAGCACATTGATATACATATACACTTCATCCGTGAGAAGGTGCTAAGTGATGAGATAGATCTCAAGTTTGTGTCGACTGAAGAGTAGGTTGTTGATATCTTCACAAAGCCCCTGAGTGCTGCAAAGTTTTGTCACTTTCGTGAAAATCTTGGATTGTCATAGTTGTCCATTGAGGGGGAGTGTGCATGACAATGTCACCTCCTAATGGAACTTGGTTTTTGTAAAAAGACCTTCGGGCATTTGTAAAATACCTTTGGGTAAGTGTAAAAAAATACCTTCGAGCATGTATACCTCCTCGACTTCTTTTTTAGAAAGAAGTGTAGAAAGATCTTAAAGGTGGTCTTTAGTAAACTCTTTAGTACTATTGATTTTACTGGTAAACATCCAGTACAAACATATTGTTAAGGAGGTCCTTGGTTAAAAAAAGCTCCTATATGCTTGGGTTCAATAACCTTTTATGAAAACCTATGAGAACATGTAAAACTCACAAATCATACTTAGCCACTGATCATGGGATGATCTTTGGGATTCCAAATCCTTTTGTACCAAAAGCTAACTTGAGTATGATGAAGGTGTTATAATTCCTTCAACTGATATGCTAGCCTAAAACCTTTATGGTTTAAGGATTGTAAATCCTTTAGTGTACCATGGGCAAGTAATCTATTGGCATATGTTATGTTATCCCACTTAACATTAAGGGGGAGTGTTGGAACATAATGATTAAGTGGTCTGGCCAACCCTTAATGTATATGTGTCCATCACTAATATATACGTTAATATTTAATAATATGAAATATTTTTATTTCTATTATTAAATATGCTAACCTAGGTATATATTGTCGGTTAAATATTTAATATCATGAAATGATTATATTTCTAATATTAAATATTATAAACCTAGGTATATGTGTCAACCAATAAGGTTGAAAATGTGGGTCAGGAGACATACCCGATCACCTAATATAAAAAGGACTATAGGTCCTCATTTGAGATGTTCGAATGAATATATCAAAGGTGAATATTATTTTACCCTTGTGATTAGGGTTGAAAGGAGGAGGTGAAAGTTAACTGGATGTAAGTTTTATTCTTGGAAAGTAAAAGGATATTTCACAGTGGTTTTTACCCTATTTGAGGTTTTCCACTATAAACACTTTATGTTCTTACTTTTGGTATGTATTACTTAATTAATATGTTATGTAATTTTATTTATTACATTGCATAATGTTTAACATTTAATGTTTTATGGTTTATCGTTAATATTTAAATGTGTTGGTTGATTAAATTCATATTTATTAGAATCCTCTAAATTCTAACAATCTCCATTCATTCTCACCAGATCCATCAACCCAACCACCTAGTACAATTTTGGTTCAACACATATAATAAAAAAATCTATCAACATTCCCGATGATCTTCCTGGTAATATTACGAATTCCCATAACTCCATATCTCAAATCCAATTACTCTGTAGTAATCCATAGACAATAATCCATTACAAAACTAATTTTATTTACATTTACTACCAATACTTGCCCCTACCTACATCGTGTCACTTTAGACCATGTCGTCGGTCTCACCTTAACTGCTCATATAGTCTCCCATACTATACCAACATCGGTCACCAGACCGACATCAGTCACAATGTATATTTCTAAACCTCCACCAAATAACCCATAACTCCACCATGAATTCCATCACAGACACTTACACAGATATCCCAGTGACACTTACACTACACACACTATGTGGACCTTACCCTTCAACCAGAAACATGCACCTTGCCTAATGCTAGATTAGTTTGCTTATTTCAATATTTTGTTTATATAGTGTGTTGATAACTCGTTTTGAGATCACCTAAATCAAAGTGTTAGTAGATCATGACCTTATACGATTTATCCTATGTATTAGCCTACTTTCATTAGTTGAAAATAGTGGATTGACCTACCATCCAGAAAGTTATCACTACTTCCCGGAATTAGCTTACTTGCTAGGCAATCCTGCTTTCATTTACTATTTAATGGATCTATGTTGAGCATCACTCTATGTCCACTTTTCTATTCTTATACAGGTTGTTCCTCCTATCCAAATTGAGCTAAGCTCTCACATTCAATCTGATCATATGTCTACATGCGTGCATACCATCTTCATAATCCGACCCTTTTGGATATTGCGCTCCCCTTTGACTGTTACCCTTATCTGTTTTATCGCTAATCTCCACTTTGAGATGGCTTAACACTTAGCCATGTTCTCACTGCTAAATTCAAGCATGGTGAGCCTGTATTCTAATGAAATTCCTTGGCTATAATTTAGATCATGTCCTTACTTATATCCGCCTTGTGAGATAATCCTTCCAGAATAATTATCTCCATTTGCATTTAGAATATCTTCCGTGTACCACTTCCATGGGGAAGTTGTCGTAGCTATACAGTTTGTACTCTAATGCTCCAATGTCTGATATTCAATTACCTACTAAACTCTATACATACTATTCCTATGCTATGGCCAACACCAAGTCTTATTCTTTAATGAAAATATGACATATATGAAACCCCTGCATACTTAATGATAAGCTACTTCTTTTAGCCAAAAATTTCCTGCTATGGATACATCCCATATAAGATATATGATTAAGGGCATAGCATGTCTTTTCCCTTCTTCCTATGTGCTTCTTTTTGACCAATGCTTGTGCACTCGTATTTAGTCTTCTTGCGTGCAACCTTTGTTCATTTTTCCACTCATCCCTTAAAGAATGCGTATTAATTGAATAAAGAATGTTTTAGCTCCAATGTGGGATCACAATAATAAAGAATACAAGACCCTTAGGGGTCCAACAAAAAGAAACATGTGTTAGTGCGTAGAACCCTATTGACGAGATGCATTCTGGTTCACAAGTGACAGATCTTTGGAAGCTTCATCAAAAGGGTTACCCCAGTATGACACTGTCTTTCCAAGATTAGCACATTGTTTGTACAACAAGCATCTTTCCAGGTAAGGTACATTGAAGACAAAAAAAATTCATATGTCGCCACTTCTATCGAAGTTCCAGTTTGTATGCTACTAATTGACAATACTTCTATCACCCCTGCGATAAGGACCATCATACTTAGGTGAAAGCTTGTTAGATTACTTCATTATGTGTTGTTTCAATAGCATAAGCATTGAACCATTAGAATGAATACAAATGTAAATGCAATTAAAATAGAAAATCACTTAAGAACATAAAAAAACATGTCTATATAAATACGATAACTTGGTCTGACACATGCTGCGTAATGCGGTCATATCAAAATCGACCAAATTTAAATACTATTACTAAAATATAGGTTAAAGTACATCAAAATGCAGGGGTTGCATATGTTCTTCGTAACTTTTTTAACCTATTGAGTATAGTTTACAAATATTAAAATGATCATATGAGTAATTAATGAGACTAATACAACCATACTACATAACTCCTTTTGAAAGTAGACCATACTAGAATCCAAGGATGAAAAACCAAGAGTCACTACCACCATGTGATGTCACTTTGGGGATCTAAACATCGGGTCCATCTCACAATGAGAATCCAATGTTTTGAACAACGAATTGAGCTCCCTCCCTTTGACAACTTTTGATTTTTTGGATTACCTGCAATGTATATTCCCATTATGTTTTTTAATAACGTAAGAGGTAGAACTAATACGAGCAAAATATATTGTGTGCCCAAGCATAACAAAAAGTCATTCCAAATACTTAATAATAGTAAGAATATTGTCTCAATCACTTACTATAATAAATGGTGTCCCATGTAGCTTCTGAATATGTATCCCTGAAGGCCGTTGCTACTAAAACTTGCAACAAATTTAAACATGTGATTAATAGCAAATAAATGGTCATCATGGGTTAAAAGGTAGGAGACATTAATTGCCGACCACAACCATGATTAAAAAATGACCTAAGGTTTTTGGCATAATCAAAATGTCAGTGTAATATTTACAAAGATTAAATCCCTACCTCTAGAGCTAGGAATCGATAAAGGTTGTAAAAGACTTGGGGACTATTAAAATATAGATTTTCCCTTATGTTGCATGACAAACTTCATGTCATTTTGCCTTAGTAACTTTTTGAATTATAGTGATTATATTATTGTGTTTCCCAGATAGCATAAGGGTTTATTCGTAAGAGACATTGCAATGTATAATTAGCAACCAATCAACAACCTCCTACATTGCCTTGTTGTGGTGGTCAGATAGAGGTCTATTTGTAAGGAAAGTAAATTGGGTACATAGAAAGGAATCTATCTTTATACCATAGAGGATCTCCTTTCTATAAATGAATTTGATGACAAGTCATGGTTATCTTCTTGGTCATTCTGAATGAGCCTATGCATTATGAATACCTGAGAAGTTATTGGTGGGATTCAGAAACTTGTGTCCTGGGCTATCCAATCCTTATGTGATACAGAGATGACTTCAAAACAAGTGCCCGGATAGATTGGAAGCTTCAAGATAAGGGCTTCCCCAGTAACTGACATTCTCCTACACATATCAACAATATTATATGAGAGGAGGCATTTTCCCAAGATTACCAAGACCAAAACAATCTTTGGTCGCTACTTCTGACTGATGGAGGGGTTGCACCAAGCAAGTATGCTCTATCACCCTCGTGATCTGTCTAAGAGGTTACTTTTCAGAGTACTGTAGTCTACATTAGATATGTGTTTTAATAAGATAACTGCATGGAAGTGAATACTAACAAAAATTTCTCATAACACAATAGAAATAGAAATATACTTAAGAACTTTGAAAAAATGGTGGTATATCGAAGAATAACTGGGTCGACACATGTTGTAAGGGTACTGCCCCCATATCAAACCCTGTAGCATCACATTCAACAATGACTATTAATGAAAATATAGTCGCATGCATCGAACTTTAGTGAGTGCATATGGCCTCCTGTCAACTCTTTTTACTACTACAATTACATTATTAGCTGTGCTTTGATACCAAATGTAACATAATCATTGACACCAATAACTCGAGGTGTTACTTTTATTCATAAATGAGTGATCGTTAGACATCCCACCACAGTTCCGAAGCCTTGTTTCAAAGAAAAATGATTTACTAAAAAAATAAAATATAACCTTACCCTAACATATTCAAACATATTTATGTGAACATATTCAATGCATGTGTAGATTACCCCATGCCGGGACTCAAAATATGGGTGGTCGCTCTGATACCAAATAGTTTCGGTTAGGTTCAAGAGGACAACGATACCATGGTAATCATTTGTCTGCAATGCCACATCTTATGAAGATCACCCAAATTCTTCAAATGGTAAATTATTCTCACATATTAGTGAATCCATTCCATCAAACTTTCGCATAAGCAAGTAGTCTTGGAAGCATTCTTCTTCTAGGATTGTAGTAGTGTCTTAGGAAAAATATGAATTTCATTTGAGAAATATTATGCAAATCCACCCGAAGAAGAAACAAAAAACTTTACCACTTTGACCTTATTTAAGCATTCTTGTGCATGGTTAACCATGAGTAAGATTGAGTGTATGGCTCATTGAGGAATGAAATGATGTCCCTTTCTAAATATTAGCTATTTTGATAGAAGTTGAGAGGATGCTGGAATCAGGTTATCCAATCTTTGGGTTTACATCTTGTCAATTGCTGACCACTCTGCCTTGAAAGTTTCACAACTCTAACTCAAAATTAACAAACCCATTTTTTGTCAGTATCATTGCAAACCATGAGACCACATGAGGATTCTGTAGACACCCCTTCTGACTCTAACTCCTCAACTATTATCTCATCCTTCATTAGTACATTTACTCGTAGTGATGGGATTCATTTTTGCCTCTTGTCGAGGGCCCAACCATGATAACCTTAACATATGATAAGACTTAAGAATCAACATTCAGATTTATGTCATATTTAGGCACTTCCACAGGATTTCGGACAACATGTTAGTAGATGTTGGATATGGAGGAACTCAAATTTCCCTTTTCTAAATCTTCAATTTCTAACAAAGGATAAGAGGACTGCTGACAAAGGTTGTCGACAAATTGGCTTTACACTATGTAACCGAATTATGATTCTCCATAAAACCGTTTCTATAGATCTTTTGCAAAACAACCCAAAAATTATTACATATTTTGACAGAAGCTTACTTGCAGCCCATTTTGCCAGACCACATATAAATTTGCAGAAAAATTCGATACAAATGTTGAGTTATGCATGAACCTTCCACATTAGGGTTCAACGCATTGTATGGCCAAGTTCAAGCTCTGATAACCTAAAGTGTAATGAAATTACTTAGTATAGATTCTGAATCATCAACAACAATAGAACATAAAAGAACACCAACATATAGACATGTGATCTCAATATGTAAGTATAATTACTTAGCCACTTTGAGGGATCAACCTCCAAACCTTACAATAAGACTCAAGTGCTCAATTTGATGATAAACTACTACCTACTAACCTTTATATATACTATTCCTATGGTATGGCCAACACCAAGGCCGACCCACTAATGAAAATATAACATATATGAAAGAGATACATAATGATAAGAAGTTATGATAGCCACAAGTTGGCTATATACATCAAATATAAGATATACGATTAAGGGCGTAACACTTATCTAATGAATCATGGGTCCCAATGGGGTTCTTGTCTCTCTTTGAACTCTTTGTTAACTGTACAATGTCTCTAGCTTTCGCCTGTTGTGCCTAAAAACCCTCTACCTTGTTCCTTGACATAATTGTGCTCAAGATGGTACTTCAAGATCCTTACAGAGAGTTCATTTCCTTGTTTGAGATATGTAATAACCTTACAACCCTATGAGGATGTAAAAAAGTAACAAGATGAGTGAAAACGGAGCCAACCGCCACTTTCTGCACCAAAAATTGAAACTTTCTATTTTGGCAAGTTGGCCCAAGAGTTGCTATTTTGGGATATTTACCTTTTTGATCAAATGTGATATTTTAAACCCCGTAAAAACTCAATTCAAATCCATTGATGATGCTTAACCCTTTTTAGTAAGTTTCTATTTTTAGCAGGTTTCCTTTTTGGAACCTATTATTTTGGGAAAATTGCTAATTTTGTCTTGTTTGTTGTTTTACACTATTTATGGATATGCTGAGTGATTGGAACTTGAAATTTTCAGAGGGTTTCTCTTTTTAGTAAGTGACACCATTGAAAAATTGTTATTTTTAGAATGTGCACTTACCCGTGTCTGTTTGCAATGAAAACATCATCATCAGATTTGGCTTTGCGTTGCGATGTTGTGCTCCAATTTTCGTCATGTTCCGTCTGCTATAATTCTTACAAATCAAAAATAAAAATTATAGGGCATAAGTTATAGTTTCTATGATGTGTCATGGCAGCCATTAATGGATGTTTGAACTTACAATGATCACAAGGATATCTAGAAGAAGAAAACTTAGTTCAAACATTGGTGCAATTAGGTTTCCGAATGAACTATGAGAAAAGCTTCATTTTTTGTAATCATGGATCGTTATGGAACATGATGAGAAACATATAGAGTTTTATCATGAATTTTTAGGTTTCATGGCATCAATAATGATATCTTGGTTGAATTGGGAGGATAAATGATCTTGGTAGTTAGTTTTTCATGTTTTAAAGTTACATGACAATCAATTTTCTTCACAGATGAGGTAGAAGTTGGTTAGGGAAATAAATAGGGTTTGGAATCTTGGATGAGGGGTGAATTTTTATGTCCCCTTAGGAATGGGGACAAGGGGGATAGAAAATTCACCCTCACCAAATGAAGACAAGTGGTGCGTTTAGATGTGAGGATGGAGAAATAGGGGAAGGCTTGTTTTAACATTCAAGAGCTGGAAAATGGTTGCATGGAAACCCAAAGGGGGTGCTAAGGAGGGGAAGATTTTGTGTCCCTTGTTTCCCCTTGGGAATGGGGCCAAGAGGGACAAAAATGTGTGCCTTAAGGAGATGGGGACACTTGACAAGCTGTGATGCATTTTGAACAAGACGGGGGTTTGACTTGTTAAGCACTCCTGAGGCTGAGAGGACCAAGGGGAGAGCTAATTTGGAGTAGAATTTTGTGTATCCTATGATCCCTTGGGAAAAGGAAAAGAGGGAAACAAAATGATTTTATGCACCAGGAGGTGACATATGTCCACCCAAAAATGACGAACTGTGAGAAACACACTTGTAAGAGAGACAATTTGACGAAGCAATTCCCGAAGCACTAGATGGTATTTTATCATGAAAATCATATAATTTTGACTCCCAATGAAATATCAAGAACGATGGGAGGGGTTTTAGACTTTAATTCTACTTGAAACTCCAAAAATTGGCCCCTTTTTCTTTAGGACAATAGGGTGTCTGCACAAAATGAGTTGCCTTGAGAAACCAACATGTCTTGTGAAAATTGAAAAGATTAAAAAATGTAGATAATTCCATCATATTTCCAATTCCTATTTTATTTAATCCTAAATCCTTACGAAACTCCCAAAACTATCCGTTGAATTTCAAGTTCTAAATTTAGCTCTACACTCCCTATAACTGAAAAAACATGATGTTGCACAATCAATCCATAAACCTTAAAAAATTCCCTAAATCTTCCTAAATAATTTCCAAAATTTTCAGAACTCTTCAATACCACTTCCGAATGATCATGAGATTCTAGAAACCCTCCCAGAGGATGTACACCTACCACAAAATGGCCAAAATTAGACTTTCTGAGCCTGCCAGAGAACTAGTCTTCAAAAGTACTTAACTAGATGAAAGAGTTAATCTTGTCACACCATTCCAAACACCTGCACTTTCTTGTTCATAATATTGGGAGTACCTGCAATGTCAATATGGACATGATATTGGAGAAAAAATGATTGGGAGAGGGGTTTGGGAATACTTAGAAGCCAATTTTCACATTTGGGCTTAGTTGTCATGCTTGGAAATTTGATTTTTTGGGCTTGCAAAAATGCATGACAGAGTGAAGAGGGGAAGAAGATAACTACCCAATATGTGAAAGAAGCTTCTACTGATGGATACTTGCTTGTCGATGAGATTTTGGAAATCCCTTCAAGAGAAATCTCAATGCCTTTGAACTGCTTATTGTACCTTTCTGCCGTAGGTGCAACTTTCTCAACTTGCATGATGTGAACAAAACTCAGGGACTTGATCCAATTCTCAGAGAGAGTGTTGATGTTATTGCATTCTATGAACCAAGACTGATGATCTCTTGTGGTTTTCTATATGAATTATCTTATCTCAACCAGGGATTCCAATGTCTCTTTGTTTAATGAAAATGGATCTCCATCTTTCTTCTTGACTAGATCTTCAAAAGGATTCAACAAATCATTTGTCGAAGTGTCACCGTTCACTGTTATCACTCCAAGCTTTTGTACCTCAACATTGACACCCCTTGCATCTTTACAATGTGTTCCTCATATGAATCAAGTTCTCCAATAATGTAGTTTATCATTTCATAGAAAGTAACTGAAGTTTGAGCCCAAACTTGAGATAAGTCATTTGATGTTGAAGAGAATACTCCCTTACTTACCTAGATGGATGAATGGACCTTTCCCCTCTCAATGAAAAGTGTATAAACCTGGTCCCAATGATCCTTCTATGCTTCAATCTCCTCATGTGTCATGATTACTTTCATGGTTACCATGATCATGTACTTGAACAATGACAAGATTTATGAAAGCAACACCTTACCCTTTTCTAGGATCATGCTCACCCACTTATCGTTGTATGGTGAAGCCTTGTGTTTTCTTGATAGACTTAGGGTTGAAGCTATTGATGGGAGTAAATTATTCAGCTGGCGTAGAAAAAAAATCACACACTTTGGGTAATTATCTAGTCCTAATTGCATACTACTATTCATATGACTCCTAAGTAAAAAAATACTAATTAATCCATGTCTTTTTCCATCTTTTCTTTCTTTCTATTGTCATTTTTGTTCTTGTACACCTTCTTGCTCAATTTTATTAAACTCCAACCCTTTAGTTTTTTTGATTCTGGACACTAACTCCCATCTAGGACACTATCGTTAGGCTCCCCCATCTCCTCTGGGCACCCCTGACCTCTTTGTACTTTACTCACATATTTGAGGTCCTTTCTAGCCATTTGAACATCTTATCTTTGTGGTTTTCGGCATTTTGGGGTTAATTATGAAATTCAAGAAAGGGAACTGTTGTATTTTTCTTGTTCGATTCAGATTAATGATGTAAGCTACTAAAGAAAGCTAAAAAACTTAGAAAATGGAGGGTTTATGGTACCTCAAATGTGTGATATGGAGGAACGGGCGCAAAAGTGAGTGATCTTCGTTGCAAACTTGATAAACTTGCAAAACAAGGAATACTAACAAGAAAAAAGGATTAGATGGTATATGCGGGGGCTGCACGACAAAGTCGGCTCCAAGACGTATTACCTTCCCTTTGTGGATGTCAACCCCCATTTCAAAGAAAAAGTGAAAGGATGAATAAGCTGATTGTATGCATAAACAAAGATACTATTGAATCTAAAAGTAATTAAGATCTGATCTAGATACTGATTTAATCTGAATAGATGTAATTTAAATAATACCTAGTTTAGGTCGATGACGATCCAAACTGTGCAAAGGTAGGTTGATGGTGACCTAAGAGTGAAGATCTAAACAATAAGTGAATATGTAAACTCTGCAAGATCTGGATGTAATCTGGTAACTGCAGAAGTTTGTTTATGTTGGAGTCAATCTGTATGAGGAATCTGAGGGAGAAGAAACCAGAAAATGGTAGAAAGCAAGGATTGAAAAAGGATAGATTGATAATCAGGACCCTAGTCGATGATGACTGGGATACAGATAGATTGATTTTAATGCAACAAAGAGACTAGATGGTGGTTTTAGCAAGTTGGAGCAGAGACAAAACACATGTAGAGGCTGGAGATGGCTCTGGAAGTAGAAAACATAGTTGTAGAAAGCCGAGTCGATGACGACTCGAGCTAGGTGATGATGAATGTAGTAGAGTTTGAGTAAGGCTGAAGAAAAAAAAGTTTAAAAGGCAACCTACAAGTAAGGAGGTTGGAAGAGAAGGTTAATAATGGAGCTTTGACTGCTGGAAGGATGATCTGGTCCTGCAAAATGTTAGACATAAGAAAAGCAACAATAATATGATAATAATGAAGTAAAGCAACACAAAAATGATAATAATCTCACGAAGGATGATCACGAGTGATGTAAGCACGTTCCAAGGAGGTCTAGGAGGTATGTAATTGTTGTAGGAATGCTCAAGCACGAGAGTCAGTTCACAGGTCACAAGAAAGCTCAGATGTTCGTATGCATCTAATGATTATGGAAATAAATAACTCAGTTTCATAAGGTCGATGACGACTAGGCTGGGTCACCACCGAATACGGGGAAAGTTTCCCCAAAGGGGTTTATTTTTGTGTTTTTGGCCCGGATTTTGAGCATTTAAGAATGGGAAAAAGTGATTTAAAGCTTATGTGTGGGATTAGGTTGTTTAGTGATGAACCATGGGTGGTTAGAAGATAAAGATAGGTAGGAAAAAATATAGAAAAGCATGGGGATGTAGATTTAGGATAAAATCATCCTAAATATAAAGTTTATTAGGGAAAGTTAGGGATATGGATATTAACTAATTAATTAATTGATGTGAATTAATAAAAAATAAATGATGATAGGATAATAAGTGGGCATTTTATTAAATATTGAAGGGGATGGATTTAATTAAAGGGGGACCTAGATAGGACCATAGAAAAATATGTGCATGCGGGAAGACAATGGTAAATATACCAAATTTAGGTGTCTACAGAATCATATAAATATAAATTTACGTGATCATAATAAAGGACCAAGCACTAAGCATTAGCTATCTCCACCTAAGTTTGCATCCAAAGTTTATACAAGAGCATCAAATCATCCATTCTAGCATCCATTCAAGGGAAAAGGGACTACATTATTCTGCATACACTTCATAGGAGGGGAGTCTATTCTATTCCATGCACAAGTCTATTACATTTCTTTACATTTAGCTACTTTTCTTTCTATCAAGTGTGACACACAAAGAGCCACCTAGGGCATGATTCCACACACACACATAAAACTACATTGGGTATAATATGTAGTGCAACACTAAGTCATAAGATCACCATTGTGACAACTGAGGACAATCCAACCCCTCATTTTACATCTTTATTTTTTAGGATTTGATGTCTCTTTGAGGGTTTTACAGGTCATTATTTCATTGAAGGTTTCCAGCGACCTTGGCGATCATTGTGTGACCTCATAGTGACTAAAGGAAAAGGACAACAGAACACCTTGTGACCATTCGAAGATTTGAGTTTCTGAGCATTTTCACAGTCATAGGTGCATACTAGGTCTAAGGTAGCTACCCTGTAGACACCCCTTGCCCCTTTCTAGGTACCCCAGTCCAGAATATTGTCTCTCCAGATCTACATTTTCTAAGGGTCTCTGTGTGAAGCTCCTTCCTCTTATTCACTTGGTCAACACTTCAGTACACTCCAGATTTTATGGTGAATCAACTAAGTACCTCTTTCATCCTCTTTACAACTAGGGTTTCACATTTCATTGCTTAGTTTGCTTGAGTTTACTTTTTGTACTTAATTGCATCATTTATTTATTGCTACAATAACAATCGGATTAAGCATTTTTCATAGCATTTATCCATATTTTCGCTTAATCATTTTGGTGAACTGACATCACGTTCAAATACTCTAGGATCCTAATTTTCTTCTATCATGGCAATCATTTCATGGATTCTCAAGTTTCTTTGCTTCACTTACTTAAATGCACCCATCTTGTAAAGTTGTTCTACAAAAAAACCTTAGACACTATGTATTTTCCTATCAACATGTTGCCTGCGACAAAATTCAATGCTATCTTCAATCATCTTTCTGATGAATCTCTTGGTTCCAAGTCCAATCAATCTATTTGCAAATCTATTCAAACTTTACATTCTTTATTTTAAGATAAATTTCAGGCTATGGAATCCATGATTGCATCTCTTAAATCTGAAATTCAACAACTTAAGGATGCTTCTCAGGAGTCATGATAGTTCTTCTTCACATTAATCATTCTATGTCTTCTACATATGCTCATATTAGTGAAATTCAATTCTTACCTCTCCCTGCACCTCTTAAGTTTAATCTCAATGCTAAGAAACAAGATATTCTTCTGTAACTCATAACTCATCAATTAATCAACTTTCCATCTACTCATTTCTATCCTCCTTATCGACTTGCAAAATATCAAGGTATTCCATATTGTAATTATCATCAAATCAATGGACATAATGACAATGATTTCCATGATTTACAAAGAAGAATCAAATGTCTTGAGCATCAAGGCTTTATCTCATTCATTACACAACGTTATGTTACATCCCATCTCCAATTGCTACATCTCAATGGGTTCCTAAATCTGATCTCATTCTATGTCTAATAAGCATCATGCATCATTTCTAAGGTGCCTTCTTTGGTCATTCAAGTACCGCCTAAAATTCAGTCTACTCAACCTCCTCTTAATAACGGTCACCTTATCCTCAACATCTTTCTACTATTACAAGTCAAACTAAGAAATCTACCTCTTAAGTCATTAGTTCCCATCACCTCCTCCTGCTAAGTCTCTACAACAATCAATCCACCTTCTTCTCCTATCAAGTCTTCTGCAACGTCATCAATGAGCCACCATAAGCTCCCTCCCCAACTCCAATTCATTTCATCTAATTCATTTTTGTCAAACAAACTACTCCTTATATTGATAGTCCACTTAGATCGTCATTTCAAACATCTCTTCACACCATGTGCATGGTCATACTTATGGCTTCTTATAACAACTACCATTGTGTTGGATTTTCTTCTTATCATGACATCTAGAAATGCTCTCCCATGCAATGCACATGGTATACTCTCAGTATCGCTGCATAGATCTCCATCATTGGTTCACACTTGGGGGGCATCATACACATGTTTCTCACATGCCCATACTTGACATACTTACAATATAATCACATCTATCTTAGTACATACCAACATACATCACAACACTACTCAACATTTTATACTTAGTCATACTCATAATACAATTAATGCACACCTTGATACATTCTTTCTAGTATCATCATCACCTGATGATGCACTCTCATAGTTACTAACCTGATTACACACTTGAAATTTGAGGACATACCTACATCACATGAACATCTTTCACACACAACTATACACTACACACTTAAACAACCTACACATCTACACACTACACTATGCATGCGAGACTCTTACAAAATATTTGTCTTGTGTGACACTACTTTACGATCGACACATTACACGACACATCTATCTCTTGCGCGTACATCACTACACAACATACCACACATCCAACACTACACACTGACACATCTCTCTCACTACACAATCAACATAATGCATCACACATTCAATGATACACATCACAAACTTTGACTTTACAATCATCTCTTTCATGACATGATCAATACAACTCAATGCATCTTTCACACAATGCATCATTACCCCTATGACACACTCTAGTTCCATGGTCCATACTCGACTGTTGAGGGTCTACATATCAAATAGACCTCACCACACTCACATGTTCAATCAATCAATCATTCACTCACACGTTTACACTCTACACTTTGGGCTTTGACGATAACATCTATCTAATACACACAATTCAAACCATTTCCCGATGATGCATTCTTACTCTATAATTCATTCTTGACTGCTGAGGAGGCATGTATCAATGAACCTCATCTACATACAACTCCATTCACACTCACTCGGGGGGCATGCACGTCTCCTATCACAGTCACTACTGCATTCCATTCCATTTACACTCCACAACATATCTGCATATCTTGGTCACATTTAGTCTTGCTTACATTTACTTGTTACATGTACATCTTATTACACATGCTAGATAGATATCTTGTATGTCATTATATTTTTCCATACACACATGCACGTTCACTTGATTTCTAGTTGTGATCACATATTCTACAGATCCATACACACAACATAGATGCTTGGCACAATACCTATTACCAGTCCCACAACGGCTCCTGGGGGCATCCACTTTCGTACACTACAAGTGTTATTGTTTCATTTTGTTTCATAACACATTACTTTATTGGATTATACACACATTGACATACTTTTTATACTTCTAACATGCTAATGGGTGCTTCATGTGAAAAATTTCTTTTACAAGTATATTTTCCACCATGGTTGTTTGTTACATTGTTCTTTCTTGTTCTTGTTTTTCATTATCAGTGTTTACAGGATTTGCCCTTTGTATTGTGTGCAAGACTTGCCCTACTTGTGTGCCACTTGTATGACTTAGTTGGCCTTGATTGTCTTGACAACATCGTGAGTGTGTCCCATGTTTGAAACCCACTTTTCGTGGTCTACATTGTCTTGCTTGTGTATTTACATTATCTTTTTACGTTTTAGCTTGCAAATTGTCTTTTAGCTTACATTTTTTCTACGCATGTTTTTCTTTCATACTAACACTTATCTCCTAGCCACTAGTTTTCGTGTGCCTTGGTTTGTACTAAGCACACTCCCTCCCCCCTACAGGGCACAATTTCAGCACAACAGACTGGTCGCTCCTTTAGGCCACATTCATACTCCTTCCATGCACGTTGCATGTATTAACACTTTTCTCAAAACGAGGGGTTTTCACGTGCATTGGTTTCTACGTAATTCAGTCACCCCTACAAGGCATCAATATTACATAACGACCAGTCCTCCTTTGGGATGCATTCTCCTTTAGTAAACTATCGGTGCAACCTAAATGAGGGGGCCATCATTTGGGTGAATTAGTCATGCCATAAAGTGTCTTACAATCATGGGTACATGACACAACACGATATCGATACAAGAAAGTCTTTAGTTTTAGGGCTCAAAATCAGACTTGGGATTTAGCACAGTACAACCACTAGATCCCTTCCTAGATTCTTGTAACCAGGCGTAGTTACACAAAATTATTCAGTACAACACAGTCTAAAACACTCCACACAATGGCTTTTACAGGGTAGGTAGTCCTTAACACTTACCAGCATACACACATTAAACACTTTGTTTTACCATTCACAACGTTAGATTGGAAATGGTCGGACTGGATCGGATTTTTACACACCACATGTAGTGGTGTTCTACATTCACGAGAAGAAATTAAAGGTTGGAGGATGACACCCGAATTTTCTCCTTACACTTATTCCATATCATTGGCGTGAGATTTCTTGAAAAAATCGTAGCTGCCACAACCTGTGTGAGATCTCCCAAAAAAATTGATCATCAGACAATAGTCTACATGATACTTTCTACACTCTTTCCTCATCACAAATCAGGTGCACATGTTCCTTTTTCACATTTTTCATACTTCTTTACATGTTTTTTACACATATACATGCATATTTGACTACTTGTTCATTCTTCTCTTTTTCAAGTCTGTCCGTATGGGAAGCGGTAGTCAACATCATAATCACGCTACACCAACAATAACATCAAAAACATCAAACACACAAGTATAGACATCAACAACATGTACATTGGCAACATCTACAACATGTGTTTCTTCCCTAGGGTCAGCATCTCATCACTTTTTACACTTTCTCATCTTTAGTCTCCACGCTCCATATTTTTATCACTCCACACTTTTCTTTGTCTCTTGGCACACTTCTCACCATCAATCTACATGGTTATCAGGTACACATCTCTATCTACTTTATGTTATCAATCTTTCACTCAATAACATAAAGTGGGGGCAAATGTAGACACTAAATCACACACTTTGGGTAATTATCTAGTCCTGATTGCATATACTACTATTCATATGATTCTTAAGTGAAAAAAGTAATAACTAACCCATGTCCTTGGTCATCTTTGTTTTCTTTCTACTACCACTTCTGGTCTTGTACACCTTTTTGTTCAATCTAACCTTCAGACCCTTCAGTTTCTTTGATTCTAGACAACTACGCATTCATCCATGATGCCAGTGCTAGGTGCTCCCATCCCCTTTGGGCACTCTTGATCTCTTTGTACTTTATCTCACCTCTTTTGGGTCATTTCTAGCTATTTGAGCATCTTATCTTTTTGAGCTAGTTGAGCATTTTTCAGGATTAATTATGAAACTCAAGCAATGGAATCCATACAAATATAAAGTTATGTGATCATAATAAAGAACCAATCACTAAGCATTAGCTATCACCACCCAAGGTTACATCTAGAGGATATTCAAAGAGCATCATAGAATCTATTCTAGACATCCATCACAAGGGCAAGGGACTGCATTATTTTTCATACACTTCATAGGAGGGGAGTCTATTATATTCCATGCACACATCTATTACATTTCTCTGCATCTAGCTACTTTGCTTGCTATAAAGTGCGACATGTGCATAAGAGCCACCTAGGGCATGATTCTCACACACACACATACAAAAATACATTGGGTCTGGGATGTAGTGCAATGACCTAGTCTGTAAGTTCACCATTTTGATAGTTGAGGATAGTCTGACCCCTCATTCTACATCTTTCTTTTCTAGGATTTGATGTCTATTTGAGGGTTTTGTAGGTTCAATATTTCATTACAAGTTTGCAATGAGCTCTTTGATCATTATGCGACCTCATAGCGATCTAAAAGTGAAGGAACAACAAACAACTTGTGACCACCATGAAAAGTTGCAGTTTCTGAGCATTTTTATAGACATAGGTGCCTACATGTTTCTAGGTCTTTAGGGCATCCGTGGGCGTTCCTTGACCCATTTCTGGGTGCCCCTTTCTAATATGTTCCTCTAGATCTGCATTTTCTATGGGTCTATGTGTGACGCTTCCTTCCTTTCTAGTTCACCTAGGTCAACACATTGGGTACACTCCAAATTTCATTGTGAATCAACTAAGGATTTATTTACCCTCTTTGCAACTAGGGTTTCACATTTCGTTGTTTAGTTTGCTTGGGTCATTTGTCTTACTTAATTGTCATTTATGTACTACTAGAATAGCAATTAGATTAGGCATATAAATCCACATTTTTGCTTAATCAACCGAGAGGGAAGTGACAAAATTCAAGTCTAATAGTGTTTGTACGTATGAAGTGAGGGTCATGATATGGTCTTTTGTTTGGTCTTCTTTTTCCTTGTATTCCTGATTTCTTGCGAGAAGGCAAGTGGAAAACTCTTAAAACAGACGGGCATCACCTTTATGTGTCGCTGGCCCAAGTGTAATAGTGCTAATTTCATAGTCTGATGGTGCCATCTTGCTGAGAGGCTTCATGACCTTGGACTGAGCCACCTCAACATATTAATTACCTGGAGTACCGCTGAAGAAATGGGAGACAATATGAGCTTTCTTTCCTTTCTTGACCTTCACCATTGCAGATATATCCTGGAAGTCTAGAACCAACACATGTTGGCTCGTGCACGTCTCTCCCCTGATCACGTCTTGTACCGATGAGAATGTATCATTTGTCTTAGGCTCAATGTTGGGCATGATAGAAATTTATTGCTTTGATTGAGAAGGCGGATCTTGGATCGGTTGGATAGGCACAACTGTGGAAGCTGAAATGCTCCGAGTTCTCTAATTGACAGGTAGTTGGGGAATTTCAATCTCACCTTGTTCCAAGTCCTTTGAATGCTCTTGAGCTGCTTTGGCCTTTTTGCGAGTTCTCTTGTGGTGCATGGGCATGGATTCCATGGAATTTCTCTTTTGCACCCTTTCATAATGAGCTGAACTCGAGGCCTTCTCAATTTCCTCCAAAGTAGAGAGAGGAGATGCTTATTTCTTGAGAGCGTGAAGACCTATTGACTCGATGAATGTTGCCCTCTTCTTCTTGAACCAATTTATTGATCTTTGAATCACTGCCTCAGTCCTCTCATTGATATCACTTGATTCCTTGATGCTCCAAGAAACCTACGGAAGAGGTGAAGCTTTTACAGCTAGGTACTCTAGATCATATAACTCTGTTTCATCATCCTCGATGCCTTCCTTGAACCATTCAAAGCCAAAATTTCTCATTTGTTCTACTGTCATCCTCATGTGATCTCTTCTTCAAACTTTGTGATCATCAATACAGTTCACCCAATAGTCCTCAACTTACGGCACATGGTGCAAGTCAGGGATGTGAAACATATCAGGGGTGTTCTAGATATAAAAGTTAGCCCTCGAAGTATAAGAAAAAATATTCATATGAAAGAAATCAGTCTCCAAATTGGATGCATCAATAAGATATTTGCAAGAAAATAGTCCCAAGGAGATGGGGAAAGACACAACTTTCTTCTTCCTGCTTTGGAGCTTTTTGTTGATGTGAGCTAGTTGCTCGCAAAGCTCAAACATAACAATATTGTCACTCAGGTACCGAGGAAGCTTTCACGGAGTGAAGTAAAATCCAACTACATTGAAGTATGAGAAAGCTACAAACTGCATGAAGAAGGATCCATATTTTTGAATCAATTTGGCAGCTTACGAGGACAATCTGAGCTTAGGGTTCCCTTCAAGAAATATCACAACATACGTGGTGAATGCATCATTCACCCTAGAAAAGTGATGTTTATTTTCTTTCAAGATCAACTATGGATATCTCTCGTAGGTAGGCTCCTTCTGAGAGATGTTTGGTGTGAGATTCAAACCACTTTAAGGTCTTGTACTAGTAAGAGCATACACTAGATACGATGTTATGAAAAAATTTCTTGTGACTCGAAGTTTGAGTAATTGGAAATGAATCTTGTCACTGATGATTTGACCCCGATCAATTATGTGCTTACCTTTGATGATGGTGAGGATGAAAAATGTCATCCAATCATGGAAATATTTGGTGCTTTCCTCTGCCATCACCCTACTTAGAAGAACGTTGACATCCTTTGTGATATTGCCTTGGGTGTGAGCATTGTTAAGATGGAACTGTCATCTACTCATATGATTCTTGTGTCTGGTTCATAATGCTGATCACAAGTCATGGACAATTTTGTGCTATGAATGGATAGATGGTGGCCACCTGCAGTGTACAAACCAATCGTGTATATCTTATCTTCCATAGGCTCCCTGGGTCTGCCAAGCATATGAGTTTTCAGGTCTTCCAAGTCCATGTGAGTGACATCGTTGTCATGCACTTTCAGATACTCAGATACGTGATCCAAACCAGAAAAATTGAACTTCAATGTAGCAAAAATCAATTAGGTGAGATAAAATGACGAAGATACACACTTTTTGCACCTAAAACTGACACTTTCTATTTTTAGTAAGTAGTAGTCGAGATTGCTTTTTTATGTTTTTTTTTAAATTTTTCTTGATTTTTTAATATCCCAAGACTCATAACATACAATGTACACTTTTGTTGGGGTATTTTTCATGATTTTTGAAAATTTCTATTTTTAAAAAGTGTTTTTTTGTTTTTTAATCTTTTTTTTAAATTTTTTTGCCTAGTTTGTCTTCTCCGTTGAATTCTGAGTACAATGTCTTCAGAAGGTTTAATTTTTTCAAAGGGTTTATATTTATAGTAACTATAAAGACCTGATACTTACTTTTTTTAGAAGTTACACTTCCCCCTATTGGTCGACATTGAAAACGGCTTCAGTGAAGTATGCCTACTTTCTTAATCATGTGGTCAAAATTTCGTTGCAATCTGCCTACCAGAATGATGGGAAATAAAAAAGTGTGAACCTAGGGCATAGAATGAGGGTTTTCTTCTATAAAAAATTCAACTGAGGGAATTGAATTCGATTGGATTATGGAGTTGCTGAGAAAATTTGGTGCGAATTAGATCAACGACTTGAAAGTTATGAAAATTTCTTCGTTTAGACTACCGTTTCTACCAATGAAGAAATTACAGGTTTATTTAATGAAATTTAAGGTATTTTGGAGCTTTAAGATGTCTTCAATGGCTTCCTGGGTCAACCTGGTGAAGGGATGGAGTGAAGAAGGTGAACAATGCTCTTTATAAGTTAAAAACAAGCTTATTTTTAACTCATGAAAACATGCTTTTACTTTGCATTTTTTAAAGCAAAGGGGGTGAGGTGAATTTTTGTGTCCCAACTGTCCTAGGATGGTTGGGACAGTAGGGTTAAGAAAATGTGCGCCCTTTCCTAGGCTTGACATGTGGCAGAAAGTGATTGGCGAGCATGGGGAATGAAGGAGAAAGATTTTAGCACCCAATGAGAAAGTTTAGAGGTCATGTACAAAAACATAGGGAGGTTATGAGTGGGGTGCATTTTATTGTCCCGACTATTGTAGAAGGTAGGGATAGTAGGGCCAGAAAAATGTACCCGAGGATAGGAAGGTTAAACTATTATCCAACATTATACTTGGGATAATCTAACACTTGTTGGAGAGGAACAAGGTCACACGAGGGTATAGGGGATTCAGTTTAGGGGTAGAGTGCATTTTTATGTCCCTAGTCTCCCCACTGTACTAGACAATTGGGATACCAAAATGTGCCATGATCCAAACTGCTAAATTTTTCTAACTGCTAAAATATTGAAACGAACTTTCTCGAAGTTGTAGGAGGTATTTTTAGGTGAAATTTTGTATGACTTTAACTACTCATAACATTTTGAGAACAATGGAATGGTTTTCAAGACTTTATTCTACTTCCGTCTCAAAAAAATTCTAATTTTTCATTCAGGACTACGAGGTGAGTCTGCTAAGATTGGTATACATAGAGAAGTACTTAGGTGTTGTGAAATATGTGAAAAATTCATTATGTAGAGGCCCATCTTATCTTTCCAATGGTATATTTTTTTCCTCTTGAATCATCTTGGAGCTCCCGAAATCTTCAGTTGAAGATCAGGTGCTTTTTTGCACTGCAAGCTCCTCAAGCCTTCAAGACTCACTTTCACTGTTCTGATCTAAAAACCTCTGAAAATTTCCAAAATTTCCCTAAAACTATTCCATTACACAAATAGTCTCTTCAATAACATCCTCATATGACTTTAGGCCTCTTGATTAGCTCCGGATGATGAATACCTGGTTCGAAAAGGCTAGGGAATAACATTTTTGGGCCAAGTACAAATTTCCACTCTCGACAACATTTCATTGAATGGGTTGGGCGACCTTATGAAAACATTGTAGACACTTGGGAAGGATGTACATAAAATTATGAATCTTGTTAAGGACAGATGGGTCATGATTTAGAAGGCAGGGTGATCTGGAGGATGACTCAGGAAGGACTTCAAGCAATTTTTTCAACACCGGGGTAAAGTTGTCATACTTTCCTTTGAATTTTGACATTGCAAAAATGCATGAAAAAAAATATGAGAATTGATTTTTTGACATCAATGGATGTAGCAAAAAGCAACAATAATAACAAAGCATAGAAGACACTTGTCGGAAGATAAACACATGGATATCATATATATTTTATTGTTGCATGGCACCAAAAATGAGCCAATAGATTGAACGAATGGAGCATGGAAAAAATACCACAAAAGCTACCTATTTATCCAAGAGACTGGATATATTGTTAATTTTAAGAAGATATAGAGTCACGAGTATAAGTAATGGAAGAGAAACACCATAAATAAGACATATTTCTATACATACGTTAACATGAGTTGATGATACAACCACCAAAAAACTTTTGACAATAGAGTTCTGTATGCATGCTAAACTAATTAATCTAATCTAAATGAAACTAACACCAAGTAGATTCAAAGAAAAATAATCTACTATCTTAATGCATTAAAATGGAAGTAAACACCTAATGCTAAACCATTCCTACTCTTGTGTGATTGCTACTCAAAATATGAACCTAATTAGATCATTAAACAATCAAATTTTTGTTGTTTGTCTCAAGAATGAGGATGAGATCTCACCAAGAAATGGCTACAAATCCATATTTGGATCTTCCCATACTACTCAATTTGAGAGAATGGATGCAAGAGATGAAGAAGTTATTCTAAAACAATGCAGATTGCTCAAATCAAAATGCCTATAGGTTTCACTAATATAAGTGTGGTGTAAGTTTGAGAGGAAGGAGATTGGTCCTTTATATATCTTTTCTATTTGGGAAAGGATTGCAAATTAGTGGATGTGGGACAAAGCCCAAAGAAGAAATACAAAGGATAAGCATGTTTAGAAGAATCAATAAAGGATGTGAATTTTATGGTAGTTGAGAGGGGTTTAATTAATCAAATGTGATTAATAAATAGGTAGGGATAAGCTTGTAGAAGCTATTTAGAGGAAAATTATTCTTATTCGAGGGATGTAAGAGGGGGATTTGAACAATAAAAGAGGTTTATTGATTAAAATAGAAGGCATAATTAACTAATAACATTTAATTAATCACTTAGAAGTGGATCATAACTAACGAAAGGTCATTAATTGGCATCGAGAATGGGGAAGGGTTAATTAATTAACGAGAGGTCGTTAATTAATGAATGAGAAGGGGGATGTTAGATAATTAGTGAAAAAACACTAATTATTATGAAAATGATGGGAAAGAGGATAATAAGTGTAATTTTAGTATTAAAATTGTGTAAGTGGATTTTAGGTATCTACATTTGCCCCTTTTCGGGGTGGTGTAAGTGACGCCACTTCAAATATAGTAGACAAGTAAAGACAAACAAATTTTGAAGGAGTGGAAGAAAAAATAGTAGAACGAAGGATGCCCCCTCGAGTGTCGATGGGGTGAGGAAAAAGGTCGATTGACGCTAAAAAAGATGAAGGAAATGGATAGAAGAAACAAGGATGGGGAGGTGGGATAAATATAATCCCTATTGCCCCAGGTGTTGCTGAAGAAAATGATAACGAAGAAGAATGAAGACAAAGAGAATGGAAATAACTTTCATCTAGCTTAGCTCAAGAACAACTTTGTTTCATCATTTTGTTTTATGATCTATGTCATCGACCCTTTATTATATAAACACACAACAAAAGTGTAGAATAACATGACAAGCTATAATACTAATGTTTGTTCATTGCTAAAACACTAACTCAATGAAACATAAATAACGTAATACAATATGAGTAAGTAAACAAGGTAACTTGACAGGGAAACAAGTACAAACACACATACTGAAACAAACAATGTTTAAGATAGTTGCACTAATGTTTTTGTTATCGATCTTCAGTTCCCAAATGTTCGAGTTAACGACAAGGGTTAAAATGACACCCCAAGCAAGGATACATGCGAGATGAATATACGGAGGACATAAGGGTCCTATGAAAAATAAATCGTGAAACTATGAAATAGTACCAAGCAACTTGTTGTGCAAGGGAGTACAAACATAGTAAACAAACCAGCTTTGTTAATGGAGGTAGATCCAGATGATCCGCGAATCATTTGCGAGAACAATTGAGGACCAAAGAAAGATGTTTTGTAGGAAAAAACATCTTTCTTTGGGGACGATGCGTCTGATAAATGCTTCTGTTGCGTACATGTTTCTTACCAAATTTTGAATTTTTGATTGTTTCACCAATGTTTTGGATTTTTGAATGTTACCAATTTTTTTGGGTTTTTTGTTTTTTACCCAATTTATTGGATTTTTGAAATTTTTTAGGATTTTTTGATTTTTTAAACAAATTTCTTGGATTTTTTTTTATTTTTGACGATGTTTTTCGGGTTTTTTGAGAGTTTTCCGAAGCTATGTAAAAAAAAGATGCAAAGATGCCCCCAACGAGAGATGGAAATATACAAGGGAAAATCTTTGTGGATGTATACAAGAAGAAGATATGTTGGATCAATGCCATGAAGGATAGGTTCAACATGAGGATGAAATCAAACCAATGAAGTGCTAAGAAGGAGTGAGCATGCCCCCAATGCAAGATGGCCAAGAAACATATGATAGAAAAGAAGTAGAAGATTGTTTTATTAAAACAAGGGACAATTTCTCTCAAACATGGTAAAAAGGCAATCTTATACACATGGATGTTCTGAATGAAGTAGAAGAAAAAAAAGTTATGAAATGATATGGAAAATGTACCTAAAATATTGGAAATGAAAATATGATTAGCCCAAGGCACAAATCATGAGACAATATAGACTATAACAAGAGTCTGAACAAGGTCCAAACAAAACCTAGTAACATACTAGTCCTGTTTACTCGTCGAGATCTAGTGTGTGCACATGGAAATTAATTACCTCTTGAAGTGAATATTTGATAGGCAATAAGTGAAGACATACTAGCCAATGTGTAGGAATGATTTATTTTGATAGGTGATTTGTGAATGGAAGGTGGAAGGAGAGCCATACATTGCTCTACTGCCAGTCAGGCGTCCACAGCCCCAACATAGATGTATTTGATTCTAGTCGCAACATTGCTTTACTGCCAACCAAACGTCCATAGCCTCGATAAAGATATCAGAAATACCCCAAGATAGAGTTATATTTTCTTTTTTTTTAAATTTTTTTTAATTTTTTGATTGATGTTGTTTCCTTTTTGAAAATTATTTCAGCTCTCTCGATTGTTTTGATAAGGGGTTAAGAACCACTGATGGCTTAATGGAAGGATGTGGAAGTGATTGTGATGACAAAATTGACTAGTGTCAACAAATACACCCAAATGTTTTTCGCAACAAGTTTAATATATGTAGATATTGATAGGATCTCTAAGAGGCCAGTCGTTCTTTAATTTACCAAGGTGATTAAAGACAAATGTCAAACAGATACTATAGAGATAAATGTCACACAATGAGTGTGAATAGACTAACCAAAAAATCACCGAAGAGATAAAAATGGTTGGTGGTTTGCAAAAGAATATGAAGAGAGGAAAGAAAGAACATCCATGTGTATGTAATACCTGATTGCAATGTTTGGTCTTTGTACCTTTGATTTTTTGTAATATTTTAATATTTTTCTCATTTTTTATTTTTTATTTTGGATGGCTTTGTGAAGGTTTTGGTCGTCAAATAGGACTTTTTAGAGAGCAACAGACAGGGGACGAAAAGTCCCTCCTCTTTAATGGGAGAGGTTCCCTTATTCTGAAACGAACTTATTTACAAATATACAGAACATTATTTTATGGTTAAACTTGGATATTACGAAAGTGCTTTCCACCAGGATCATCAGTTACACAAGGACTGAGGAAAAAGAATAAGAAGATGAGCAGAACAACAACATTCAGAATTATAGATAGCAGAATAATTCTTCGTGTATGCGAAGCTTCAAAGGATTTAAGACAAGATCATTTGAATGAGATTAAATTTAAAGACACAAAGTTCCATAAATAACCTTCTTCGGATTTATTAGTCAAGGACACAAAGTTCCTTCTTGGTTGTACAAGATCGCTGTATTTGCAAAACTGGACAGTATGCAATCAGAGAGACCAAACGAGTTAAGAACAAAATGATCTTCACAATATTAAAGGAAAACACAGAGACAACAAGAATCAGATAGACAAAGAACGGAAAGCCCTTTTTGTATTGATTTCTTTTAAGATCTATTTACACTTTCAGCAAATATCCAAGTTCTTCCTCCTTTCAAAATGGCGTGGAAAGGCCATTATATAGCTTACAAGTCGGTTACTCTTCGTAACCGTTTCTTTTAACTAAGAATAGTTAAGTACCGCCAATTGCAATACCTTAACTAATTACGAAGAATACGAAAAGAAAGGAAAGAAGAGGAAAGGAAGGAGAAGGAGACAGGTGGCCGGCTACTAGGAGGGACCCACTGTCTTCAGAATCCGCTGCCTAAACTTCTTCAATGACTCAGCTATATCTCTGCCACGAGGGACTGATGTGTTAGTTGCAGACTGAGTCCAAAATCCCAGGCATTTCTCCATCTCTTTATCAAACTCGACGTGAGTATGATAGTCTTTGTTTGCTTCTTCAATGGCAGACTGAAGGGAACAAATTTCCTTTATCTTGTCCTTAGAGATGGAGTCTTCCTTGAAAAGATTATCTTTGACAAAAGCTCTGAACTGAGCTTTGATTTCTTGCAAGGACAAGGGAACGCCAGAGTTTTCATCCTGAAGATGACAATGCATATCTTTGAAAGCAGCAGCTGCTAGCGTCTTGAAAGCTTCTCCCTTTTGCCAGCTATTCTTCATTTCTCCTACAGCTTCTTCCAGGACTCTGATTTTCCACTCTACGCTGTAGACCCAGGATTTTGATAGATTATCTTTGGCATCATCGAAAATCTTATTTTCCAGTAAGATGTTCTCATCTGTCTGTCCCATGAGGCGAAGGTCTACAATGCAACTGCCCCAGAGTTTAAGCTCCTTATCCATAACCTCAATGGTAGAGGATAGCTTCTGTTGCAAATTGTCTACCTTTCCATGTAGCTTAAAAGCTTCGTTGATGAAGTTTAGCCCGGAAACAAGCATGTCATCCACCATGGCTTCGATAGCTCTACCATAGATAGAATACTTGTGCATATCTTTAATTTCTTGTACTTCATCTTGGCTTAGAATTACAGGAGGAGGTAGAGCAGTCAAGGGAGTAGGGTCCAAAACTTTGTCCTTAGACAAAAGTGACTTGATAAAACTCGTGAGAACTTGGGCTTGTTCTTCCAGCTGTTCAATCGTCTGCTATCCTTTCTCTACCCTTCCAATGACTCTGGTGACCGTTTCCTGGAGGTTATGAATCTCACCTTCAGGAGTAGATTCTCCCATAGGGACCCTTGAAAGCTCCAAGTCAGATGTCAGCAACTCTGATTCTGATTTGTCTACTGTGGGCTTAGCAATCTCCAGGAATTGCTGACCTCGAGCATCTGACACAATCCTGGAAGTAGTTCTGGCTTTCTTGGCATGAGAAGGAGTGGTGCCCAACAAGGCTGCTACAGCATCAAAATTTGGTCCCAAGCTTTGAGAGGAGGATTTCCTCTTCCTTTTGTCAACCAGAGGTTGCACCCAAGCAAAAGAGGAAGAAGAATCTGCAGGAGGGGCAAGGGGACCAAGAGACAGGGAGCTCATGACACTCAGGGTTTGCGCCGCTGTTGACTCAAGCTGAGACGTGAGTAGAGCACTGGAGGCAATGGCAGTAGAAGAATCAATAGCACCCAGAAGTTCAGTGCTCTAGACCTCTTTGTCCTTATCTGCTGGATCTTCAGGAACATTTGCAGGAGTTGGCATCTCGCTTTCTTCACTTTCACTGAGAACAATGATGTTCTCTGGCCCTATAGGCAACTCTGCCTGTTTTCTTGGAGGGTCATTCTCTGCAGGCTCCTTCTTTACCTCTTTGAGTTTCTTCTTGTATACCTGGGTAGATGGAGAAGGAGTAGATCCTACAGGTCCCTGAGCTGTTGAGGCAGGAGGGGTTTTCACTGGTGTCCCAGACTCTGGAACTGATGCCTCCCTTATGGGTGTCGAATCATCTTTGGAGCTGGATTCTCCTGAGTGCCTCTTGAATTCTCGGATCTTCTTACTGAACCAGACCCTAGTTCTGATCAAGACTGGGGCAATAATCTCAGCTAGATCATTTCTTTCTTTCCTGTTCCAATCCAGGTCCTCCAGAGGGGTGTGCTTAATCACATTTTCGTACTCATACGAATATAGCTCAGAATTGTCATCTTGGAGACCTTCAGGAACTTGGTACAGACTGAGTTCTTGGATCAATTGCAGGGAGAACCTGCCACAATGCCTTCTTCTGGCTTCAAAATCATCTGCACAGTCGGCCCAGTAGTCTTCTGTATCTGCCCTATGATGATAGACTATCTTGATGTTCTTTTCAATGAACTTCTTCAAGTCAAAACAGGTTCTCGGCTTGAAGAAATGAACAGTGATAGGGACCAGGGCTCTTTCTACGTTCTGAGCATCCAGAGCCGTTTTGCATGTGTAGTTTCCCAGAGAGATGGGAAAGTGCAAGCCAGAAATCTTCTTGTCTCTGCAAGTTCTGTGCAACTTGTCCAGTTGCCTGCATATCTCAATCAAGGCCATTTTTTCGTTGCAGAACATGGGAAGCCGCAGAGGGGTGCTCTCATAGCCAGCAAGCCTGATATAAGAGAATTTCCTGAACTGAATGAAATAGGCTCCATATTGTGATATCAGGTTCATAGCTTCGTCTGAAAATCTTCTGGCAGTGTCACCTTTGAGCAATCTGACCACGTACATGGTGAAAGCATCATTGACCCTTCTGAAATTCCGATTGCTGGTCTCTAGGGTGAACTGCGGGCAATAGGCGTACACTGGATCATCTTTGTGCGCATCAATGTAGGAAAAGCCAAACCATTGCCGTGACGCTGCTAGGGTATACATCAGATACGAAGTCATGAAGAACTTCTTTGTTTGCTGCACATTGGATAGTTGCTCGGCCAAATTCATGCTTATGATTTCTGCCCAATTGATGTTTTGCGTTCCCTCGCACACCATGCTGATGAGCGGGCACATCCAGAAATGAAACTCATTGGTTGAGGGAAAACCCATAACCCGAGCCAGCAGGATTATAAAATCTGACAATTCTTCATTGAAATCTGCCCGGAAGAGGGTTTTGGTCAGACGAGAAGCTCCTTTCCTAGGGTTCTTCAACCAAGACCTCGCCACGCGAGCTTTATATTTATCACTGTCTTGGTCGAACATGGCCTGTGCTTGATCCCGAGAGACGACTATAGCATTGTCCATCTTCGGAATCCTCAGAGCAGCTCCAATGGCGGCAGCGTCCAGCTTGGCAATGAGCTCCCCGTGTACATTTGTCAATTCGCTCGAATCGGGGTCGAAGTGAGCTCCGCATGAAAGTACCGTATCAGCACACTGCACTGAGATAGGGAAACCTCCGGCGAAAGCCAAACCGCTATCATTAATCATCTGTGCCATCGGCGTAGGGTTTGCATCTGTCATTCTTAACCAAAAATCACCGAAGTCGAGATGACGAGCTTCACTGTCTCCGATATTGCTAACGGCAGACTCAAGTGGAGAAATTTGCTCCTGTCCCTGAAACTTGATCTTCATATTGATAGATTCGGAGCTGCGACCCAGATTCTGGAAGGAATTTACGAAGGGAAGGGATATTTGCGCAGGGAACTAGATTGCAAGGGTTTGAGCAAACGATAGCAAGGAAGCAATGTGAAAAATGCGAAGGTGGTATGCTTGGTTATATAGCCGTTTGAGGAGCGGAATGAATTTAATGTGCATTGAATACACAACCACCAATTTGAAAGAGCGTCATATTCGGAATGAGCGGGAAAAGCTAAGTGTGAATGACACTTGGTACGCTTGGGACAGGTGAGACGTGAATGCGCGAAACACGCGGCTCGGCCGGTTCGGGCGAAACAGGGAGAAGACGCACAAATGCATTTGGAACAAATGGGACGAAAATGTGCGAAGTACGCGATTCGGGTGTTTAGGCCAAAATTGGATCAAAGGGTCCATTTAGACTTGGGACAGATGGGACAAAAAATTCTGAAGTACGCGGTTTGACTGGTTCGGCTGAAAATGAAGCAGGGCACATTTTTGAGAATGGGATATTCGGGGCGAAAACACGTGAAGGACGCGGTTCGGGCAAATCGGCCGAATTTGGAACAGTTTGCATTTTTTTGATTTGGGACAAAGAGCTCTGAAGTACGCGACTCGGGAGTTTCGGCCGAAAATGGGAAAGCTCGCACTTTTAACTTTAGGTCATTTAGGACAGGAAAGTACGAAGTACGCGGGAAGGACGATTCGGCCGAAATAGGAACAACTCGCACAAAAAGTTTTGGGACACTTGGGACAAAATTTTCCGACGGGCCCGAGAATGGGACAGTTTCGGGGATTTCGGCCGATCGGGGAACAGGGTGCACTTTCGTACTTGGGACAGGTGGGACAAAAAGTTCCGACAGGCCCGAAAATCACACAAAAAGACCCAAAACACAGATTCTTTCAACTTCACGACTTATGCATTTCAGAGAAAAACCCTTCAACTCAAAATTTTGAAAATTTTACTCTTATCAGAGCGGGAAATTTTGAGTGGACAACAGAAGGGAAACCCATGAAGGGAGAATACGATGAAGATAAATGATTTATAAGTTGGGACCAACAATGTTACTCCACATGATAGGATCCAACAATAATGTTTGCAATTTCTTTAATGATGGAGAATAGGAGTTTTTTGTTTATCAAGAGTGATATTATCTCCAATCTCAATGACAGTAAAGAGATCATATTCGATAAGTGACCGTGACTTATCTTTCAACATGGATTTTGTATGTGGGATCCTGAGTTCCCTATCCATAGGTTTCTGCACTTTTTTCCATGCCTAGCATTTGCATTGGTGTGCATTCTTGAATCGTGTTTGATTTTTATATTTGTGAGTGTTGGATTTGCTTGGATCTTTAGAGATCTTCAGATTTTTGATCTTAGGTTGATGAAGAAATTTTTGTGTTGAGTTGTGGAGCTGAATTGCTTCATAGATAACATGCTTTACATGTTGCTAGATTGCACAGTAATCAGCGTCGGTTGGGTAATTGACGTCAATAACCTGGGAAATGACATCGCTCAGCTAGGTTGGGAGCTGACATCCTTTTCTTGTGCGTGAAAGTTTATATTTAACTCACGAGATTAGATCCAACCTTTGATTATAAAGGTGATCTAAAGGTTGTAAATGCATAGCTAAGTTTACCTAAGTTTGTATATGGCTATACAAGCTTGAAAGCTAGGGTTAGAACATATATATTGCATGTAATTAATTATAATTAATTATTATTGTATGTGGAATCCTTGATTGAGAGGATGAAGAAGAAGAAGAAAAATATGGTAACACGAAGGCAAAACTTTCATGGAGAGAAGCTAAACAAAATAAAATAACATGTACATATAAATGGTGTGAAGAGGGTAATGTCTTCTATTGTATTTCCTTTGTATTGTTTAGTCTCAAATATAATGGCTTGCATAGTATGCAAAGCACACATGGTTTCTTCTTGTAGATCCACATGTTGTTGTGAGATATTGTATTGTAGATCCATGAGACCAAGTTATATTTTTGGTCCATAGAGATCTAGTATTGTAGCTCACTGGATAGCTTATGGGTACGTGATAATATCCATACATGGTAGAGGATGTTGTCTTCTTGTTTGCACAGGTTGATGCAGTGATAGAGGAAAGACTTACTTCTTGGTGCATAGTTATGATTGCATATTGGTAGACCCATTTGAGAGGTCTTATTTGTAGATTCATAGGAGAGATTGGTTGTAGTTTAAAGATGTAGTAGTTCATGGTTATGTGAGATCTGCTGGTGGTTTGGAGGCATGGTTGTAGTGCACTCATGTAGATCCGTTTAGAGATCTGGATGAGGAGATACTCTTGAAGAGTTGATTTGTACTCTTGTGGGAAGAGTTGATTTTTACTCTTGGTCATCATATATATTGAGATATCTATCTTCGGTGGATGTAGCCATATTGGGTGAACCATGGTATATGTTGTGTTATGTGTGTGTACTTTATTTTGATTTGGATTATTCCAGTTTATACTTCCATTGCTTTATATTTTGGGGAATTGTCTAGTTCCATATTTGCATGATTTGGTTTGTTATTGAATCATAACACTATTCTGCAGTTGGTATTCCCAACATGTTGGTGTTTCCTACAAGCTAATGTGTTATTTACCTGATCCTGAGAAGTGGGAGAAGAAAATGGATGTTTAGGATTGATGATAGGAACGTTAGGGATGATGGTAGGATTTCCACAATTGTTGATAGAAAGATGATATGATGGAAAAAGAGGATATGATCCAACAATTGAAGAAGATGGGATACCAGGAGGTGAGGCACAAATAGAATATGAAGGGATACTAGGATGTGGCCCAAGGATAGAAGAGAATGGGCTACCAAGAGGAGAGCCATAGATAGGAGATGAAGGGATACTAGGACATGGCCCAAGTATAGAAGATAATGGGCTACAAGGAGGAGTCCCATAGATGGAAGATGAAGGAATACTAGGAGGTGTCCCATAGATGGAAGATGAAAGGCTGCTAGAACCTGGACCAAGTATAGAATATGAGGGGCTACTAGGAAGTGACTTAAGAATAGAAGATGAGGGGCTACTAGGACATGGACCAAGAATAGAAGATGAAGGGATACTAAGACAAGGCCCAAGAATAGAAGATAAAGGGCTATCCGGAGGTGACCCACAAATAGAATATGAAGGGCTATAAGGAGATGGCCCACATATAGAAGAAGATGATGGGATACCAAGAGGTGATCCAAGAAAATATTGTGATCGAGGAATTGTGATATATAAAGAATGATGGGGTGATGAGAATATAGGACAAGGATCAATGACAGACCCATGAGTTTCTCCATGTAATGGGGAATGTGAAGACGTAAGAATAAGAGAATCAAGTTTGAAGATATTAGGATCTTCCTCTATTTTTTGACAAAAGGAATCAAATTCTTCTCCACAATATGCGAATGCATTGAGGTCAAAAGAGAATCCTTGTTCATGGTCCTCTAGAGGAATGTCATCGTGCAACCCCATGAATTCTCTGATCGCTTCTTCATTTTGAAAGAAATTGATTGGTATGGGTCGTTGTTGGTCGACCATATTAGGTTGATTGGAAGAAAGAGGTCCAATAAGTGTGGAAGATTTAGAAGATGTTTGATGATGTAGATGAGGGGAAAGTTTGACCTTATTTCTCCCACAAAGGTATTTTATAGTGCTTTGAAAATATACCTTAGCACATTGTTTCTTGTTAATTGTTTGACGTGGACCCAAACATCGGTCTTTAGAAGATTGATAAAGATATGTTAATATATAGTTGAAAGGGATCAAGGACCAAAGAGGGATTGGATTTTGATTGATAGGAGAAGATGAATCAAGAGACGAATTTGATTTTGATTTTGATGTCTCACGAGCTGAAGAAGATGTGTATTTGAAATAAATTGCTATTGATTTTCCTAGAAGACGACATAGTGTGACAGACAAATAGGATTGTGTAGGAAGTCAGTCTATTGCGACGTAGGGGTCGTATTGGATGATTTATTAGAGGAATTTTGAGTCGCATAGATCTTCAATGAAGGATGAGGTTGTTGAGGCGACTGATAAAGGGGGTCCTGCAAAGAAAGGGAGGACCAAAACTTAAGATTTGAATCAGATGTTTGATGGGGAGAATTTTAAGTTGCACAGATCTTCAAAAGAGGAAGACATCAATGAAGTAACTAATAAATGGGGTCTTACGGAGAAAGGGAGGACCATGAATCATGAGTCAAATTAGAGGAATGATGGGATGAACTTGGAGTCGCACGGATCTTCAAAAGAGGAAGACGCCATTGAGGCAACTTATAAAGGGGGTCCTGTGAAGAAAGGGAGGGCTGCGACTCAGGAGTCGAATTAGAGGAACGATGGGGAGAATTTGTGGTGACACAAATCCTTAGAAGAGGAAAACGTCGTTTAGGTGACCAGTTATTCCTTAGAATAAATTCGATTAGATGAGGCTCAAGAGATCGAGGGGAATCTGAATAATAGCATGAATCAGAATAATCAGGAGACTGAGGGGAATTATAAGAATAACATGGATTAGAATTGTCAGAAGATTGAGGGGAATGAAAATAATAACATGGATTACAATAATCATAATCATACCAGTGACTATGAGATGAAGGTGGGGAAAGGGGTAGCCAAACAGGTTCTCTAGTTCGAAGAACCAATCGAGGTTTAGTTTTGATGGGTGCATTTCGATGTGAATGCCTAAACCTAGGTTCCCTATTGTCATAAGTGTGAGGAACCGTGTGATAATCAGTCATGGTTGGCATTGTTGGGTCCAAATGCCTAGACCTAGATTGTATGATTGAACTCCTTCAAATGAAAGGAAGTTCCATGTCGATTTGGGAAGCGTAATGACGACCAACTAGACACTTTGCAAACAAATAGGTGATGCTTGTGTGATTTTCCAAAGGGTATCTAAGGAAAACAAACATATTGATGACACAATTTTGAAAATCTAACAAGGTTTGGAAAACAAGTTGCAAGTGTGAATGTCAAAATGGTTGATCAAAATTTAGCAACATATTGGTTGCAATGGAAACTTTTCCAATGTTCAAAATATCTCAAGAGCTCCTTGATAGGATTTTTTTTGCTAAGGTTTGAAAAATGTGTTCAAGGACTATAATTAACCTAGGCAAAAATACAACAACGTGATAATTGAAAATGTCACAATGAATGTCAAAGAAGGAATAATAAATAATTGACATAGAATGACGAGGACAACACTAGCAAATTTCAAACCAAATACCAATCAAAGATGAAACTAACTCCCTAATGTTTGTACGTTTGTCTCAAAGTTTTCTTTTGTAGATGACAACACAATTCCAACACTTAAATCAAGTTTTTGGAAAACAAGATTTAAGTATTAGAAAAGGGTTGAGTTGACTTTTGACTAAAGATATACTAAAACAAGTTTAGATACAAACAAGGCCTAAATCCCCAAAAAGTGTAAGTTACAAATGCAAGTAGTGCAACAATACCACTTAGATACGTTAATCAAGCTTTGCGGAAAAATAATATAACAATATCAAAATAATATTGATATGATGTGAACAACATAACAACAACACTTTTCAAAGTTCAAGGCAATATTTCAATGAAAACAAGATTGAAGTATAATAAGGAGTTGCTAATATGCGAGCAACGTAATAATAAAATTTAGAAACTTATATCAAGTTTTATAAAAACAAGATGTAAGTATCAAAATTGTATTGATATGATGTAAGCAACGTAACAACTCAAGGGAAGGTCAATGATGAGAAAGTCTAGCTACAATGATACATATTGATTTGGGTGTCAAGACTAAGTTACCCAAAATATGAAGACGTACCAACACACTTTCAAGGCTTACTATCACAGTCACAATAAGGAAGGATGTAAGTGGGTGCAAAAGTGGTGGACACGATTTTGAGTAACACTTCATATGTTGCTCCTCTTTTGATCAAAACTATCAACAAGAGAGTAAAGGAGATAGATCAAGTGGGGATGAAAAAAACTTAGCCCAACTTTGACAGAGTTTCACCTTGTTGAAAAACAGGGAAGCAACTAAGAAAAAGTAACGCATAGCAAGTTTCGTGATGAGTAACACGCGACTCCAACTTTGATGGACTCTCTCTTTGTTCAAAAAACAAGGTTTTGACTCCGAAAAAGTTGTCACTTTGTGAGAGTTCTTTGAAACACGATTGGTTAAGGTAAAGTTGGCCCTAATGCCAAATGGTTTCCTATGGATTTTGTTCATAACACTTTCCAATTCTTACCTAAGAGATGCACACGCTTCTAGGATTTATCCTAGAGAGGTAGACCATTACCCCACAATCAAATTAATGAATGAGGCCTCATACGGGTAACATGAAACTTTTCTCACACGGGTTTCAACTAGTCAAGTAGGTAAACGGGGCACTTCACGTTCTGTCCACTGGTTTCCTCAAGGTGTGGACTACTTTGGGGTTTTTGGGGTAATCTTCACAATGATTTTTATGGCTTATGCCAAGACACTTCCCCTAGTTAAAGCGGACGAGCTGAAACTCTTATCCGAACATGCAAATACAATGTTTTGAATAAAGTGGTGTGTTTTTTATCTTTTGATCTTAATGTGGTTTTGCACACCGTTAACAACCTACAAAAAAATGTATTTAGTATTGGTTTAGATACTTTATCTTTGACAAGAGAATAAGGTCCTATACTAAAAAATTGGTAGTTATCCATGGAAACTTATAACATTTTAAAAAGAGGATCAAATGTTGTTTATGATTCTCAAGATCGTGTAAAAGACATGCAAGAGAAGCGCATACACAACAAGTAACCCAATGTGATAGTAATGGAAAACTCTAAATCAAAGGACCATTAAACATGTTTTTCAAAGTTCTCATTCCCCTAAACAATAATGAAATTAAGTTTCCAAATTAATCCAAAATGTTAGAAAAGAAGACCAAAGTTGCTTTTGATTCTCAAGATCACTAAAAGGTGCAAGAGAAGAGCATACACAAACTTTGATTTAACTAAGTAAAAATGGAAAAACAATATTCATTAAAGCATTTCAATGTGTTATAAAAATATCTATAATCATATCCATTTATGATTCTCAAGGTTGCTTGAAAGCGCAAGAGAAGAGCATATGTGGTGTTGATAAAAATTGAATCTAACATACAACAAAAATGACCAGTTTTATAATAAAGGGAAAACATGTAATTTATGTAAGTCTTTATCTCAAATTTATGTCTTCATTTCATAGTTCACTTCAATACCTTTCTGTCGTAAAAAAATGGAGCCGTTTCGAGTTCAGGAGAAAAAGTTATGGCCTCCGGAAGATAGGTTATGCATATGCTCTTGTACTCATGGGTATGCACTTAACTTGTATTAAAAAAATGTAAAAAAAAAAGTCCCTTAATCTGTAACAAGGTCAAATTTTCCCAACCAAGATTTAATTTTGACAACAACCCATATCGTTAATATATGCAAAGAAGACTCAACGCTATCAAACATTAACATTCATGATAAAAAACTTAACATTTTTAACAAATTGACAAAACTAGCATGAAAAATGATGAACAATGAAGTTTTAAAAATGAAAACATGGAGAAATCTTGAATTTTTCTCACAAAGATTCAATTTTGACAACAACCCATCTCCTTAATATGTAAATAGAAGACTCAACACTATCAAACACTAACCTACATGCTAAATTTTTTTAAACTTTTAAGAAATTGACAAAACTAACATGTATAATGATGAAAAATGAAGCTCAAAAAATGAAAACATGGAGAAATCTTGAATTTTTCTCATCAAGATCTAATTTTGACAGCACTTCACCACCTTTACACCTATAAGGAAAAATCAACACATGCAAAATCAACAAAACATGGTTAGAAATACAAGTTATGTCAATATATTTTAAAAAAGGGTTAGTATGTGAAAAAAAACTTAACCAAAATAAAGAATGCATGTGAGACAAAGGGGTCTCCCACCGGGCATGCCAAATGTATGAATGCTGAACTAATTAAGATAATCTAAATGAAACTAACACCAAGTAGTTTCAAAGAAAAATGAATCTACTATTAACATCATGATAATAGCTTAAAGGAAATAGCTATCTTAATGCATAAACATGGAAGTAAACACCTAATGCTAAACCATTCCTACTCTTGTGTGATTGCTTCTCAAAATATGAACCTAATTAGATCATTAAGTAATCAAATTTGTGTTGTTTTTCTCAAGAACGAGGATGAGATCTCACCAAGAAATGACTACAAAGCCATATTTAGATCTTCTCATACTACTCAATTTGAGAGAATGGATGCAAGAGATGAAGAAGCTATTCCAAAACAATGGAGAATGCTCAAATCAAAATGCCTATAGGTTTCACTAATCAAAGTGTGGTGTAAGTTTGAGAGGAAGGAGCTTGGTCCTTTATATAGATTTCCTGTTTGGGAAAGGATTACAAATTAGTGGATGTAGGACAAATCCCAAAGAAGAAATACAAAGGATAAGCATGTTTAGAAGAATTCATAAAGGATGTGCACTTTATGGGAGTTGAGAGGGGTTTAATTAATCAAATGTGATTAATTAATAGGTAGAGATAAGCTTGTAGAAGCTATTTAGAGGAAAATTAGCCTGATTCAGGGAATGTAAGAGGGGGATTTGACAAATAAAAGAGGTTTATTGATTAAAATAGAAGGCGTAATTAATTAATAATGTGTAATTAATCACTTAGAAGTGGATTATAACTAACGAAAGATCGTTAATTGACATCCAGAATGGGGGAATGGTTAATTAATTAACGAAAAGTCGTTAATTAATGAATGAGAAGGGGGAAGTTAGCTAATTAGTGAAAAAATGCTAATTATTATGAAAATGACACGAAAGAGGATAATCAGTGCAATTTTAGTATTAAAACTGTGTAAGTGGATTTTAGGTATCTACAAGTTCAGATCTAAACAATTTGAATGCATGGGATTTGCATTTTCAAGATTTTCAAGATTGTTAAACTCTCACACATTGCAAAATATGGAACAAATCAACAAGACTGCCCCTAACAATTAATTAAAATTCCATAAGAGGCTATTGATGTGCTTTCTCGGAAACCCATGTTAATATTTAGTTAAGATTGCACAATAAAATCAATAAAACTAATTCATCCGGGATTTGTTCATATGAGAGATTACAAGAATAAATATAGTATTGATTTCCTTACTGTAAGGAGTCAATCTAGATCTCAATATCTCTCTTATAGATGCTCAACCATATGCCAATATCTCTGAAAATTTCCCATAATCTCTCTCACCCCTACAACATTCCATGAATCTCTCCTAGTGACTAGTGAGTTTCTTTGTGACAAATACAACTCATGTACAATTATTCTCTTACACACATAAGTAATAAACTATTACAAATAATAGCCACCCACATATGCGCTAATTCCTAACAATTGGAAACCAATACATTTCAATACTTTTTTTTCAATGATACAAACTTGCATAAATGTAGTATCAAAGGAGAATTTTACATGCCTTTGAACCTTCGATAGCTTGAACAATCCATGTAGCACACAAAGCAATACCATGTATGTGGACATTTATAATGCCCATATTTCCTTTAGTTTAAGGAGGGCAGTTAATGTCCCACGTAATTCTATAGAATTGACATGTTTGTTTAACATTAACCCATAAAAAGTATCTTAGTGGTTTGACATACTTAGTATACGTGGCTTTGGAAGGAGCCTGACATGAATAATAATAAACACAAATTGACGACAATATATTGGTATAATTCTAAAACTTTTCATCCAAAGACGAACACATAATATTAAGAATACATGTAAGAAATAAGAAATAAATTAGGAATACACGTAAGAAATATTTTAAAATAGTTCTCGATTATCAATTATTTTTGTTGTAAATCCATATTCTACCCTTTTAATACTCATTGAAGTGGTGAAAATGATTTTCTTCAAGAAAATATTTTATGGTTGTAAACTAGTCTCAATTAAATACTATGAGCAAAGCAAATTAACCTATGAAGATATACTATGGTTGGAAACTTGTTGTAAATCAATTTTCCATAAATATGGTGACACTCTCTTAGTTGATGATTGAATTGAAGATTATTCAATTAACCTATTGTAGACACTTAGTTTTGGTACAAGACTTGCGTTTTTAAATTATTGGTCCAATTTGGGCTCTTATTGGCGCATATTCTTTGTCCCCTGTTTGTTGTCTTGTTTTTTTTATGTCCCTGGTGGGGTTTTCCCTTTTCAACCTCATTTCTCATCGTTTTATCATTTTTTGCACCCATTGTCCTTGTTTCCCTTTTCTCTCAGGGTCTTCTTTCTCATTCCCTAAATTTTGCCTAATTTGGGGCTATGACCAATTTCATGTTCTTTTACTAGAAATGTAAGTTCTATGTGTTTGATATCTCTATGTTTTTTGCTATTGCTTCTATTGGCCCCTTTAACCCTTTATTTTGGTTTCTCCAAGTTTTGAAGCTTCCCTCATGGACTTTCCCACTCATTGTGTCATGACTTGCACACAAATAAGATCATAATTTGAATTCAACCATAAGCCTATAAATACAAAGGTGTATTAGTGGATTTTAGACAACACATGGTGACAAATATTGAGTTATTATTTCTCACAAGTGATAATGAAGCTATACAATCATAATTTTTTTTTGAAGCATCCCGTGCCAAAAGATGAAATCTAGAATTTAGAGAGTGATAACAAAACTTCAGATTTGATGATAAAATTTAGCAATAACAATTTGAGATTAGCACATGAAAATAGGGAAAAATCCAGAGAAAAATAAAATAGCGAAAATAATTGATAGATTAAAACTTGAGCAATTACATGATGAGAGAGTTTACAATATATAGGAGAATGAACTCCTTAAAATAAGGATTCAACTCCAATATTTAATCCCATAATATCCTCACATATCTCTCCTATAATCACTCCCAAACCCAACAATCTCTCACACAACTCCCAAATAGCTACGTGAGTTGTTTATTCAACAAACTCACAACTAATACACATTATCATATACTATTAATAATAAATTGATTAATAACTCATATTAATAATATTACAAACTTTTATTTTTCTCACACAAATATTAATATATCAATATTAATATCATATTAACACACTAACTTACTAATGTAATATATGAATATTACATTTAACTATTACAAACAATAATGTGAGCACTAATTTTCTAACAGAGAGTCATTCTCACATATACTAGTTATGGTTGCATGCATTGAAAGATAAGGGTTGGAACACTTGCATACATATGATAAACCGTTCACTTGCATTAGATGTTGTTTGTAATTTTTTAAAATTATATGAGGGACCTGATAATAATGGAGCGACAACACAAGCACCAAACAACATTTCTATTTAATGGGTTTTGTAAAGAGTTAAGACCAAATTTGGGTTATGGAAGAGATCGAACTCCCAATTATTCGTGACAAAACTAGAGAATGAGCATGATTTCTACATATTAAGGCACACAGATTGCATTCAAGCCTTCAATTTTACCCTTTCTCACACATTGCCAATTTCATAGAGTTCTGCTAGAAACATAGCCCCTATGCTTCTAGTACTCTTCACATTGTTGGTCCTTGTTATTTTTTGGGGGCCACTTCTAAGGGTTGGTTCAACTCCTTATATGGCCATGTTTAGTGCCACTTATCAAAAGGCTATCTCCAAATTCTTGTGAAATCAAGTATTATTCTTCATTCTTTTGTCTCAATTGTTCAAAATGAAACAAGCCTTTGCTATTAAACGAAATTAAACGCTACTTACCTTTGCGAACATAAATTTCACGAGGATCGTTGTTGCAGGACAGCCTCGTGACCGGCATCGACATCAAATACAGATGACAAACGACCCTCCTTGTTTTGCTCTTGATTTATTTTTTACAGCCAGAGCTTGCTGTTGTCAAAATCTTTGAGAAGGACGTTGGGGATTTCAAAGCGCTTTCTTTTGCCTTCCGTCAGCTCTTTGTCCACCTTGAATATCAAAATGCTGTCATGATAAACACAGATTTCAAGTATCAAGGACGGGGTAACATTATTACTGTCTTCTGGGACAATGTTTCGTCTTGGATGTGTGGGCTTTTCTAGCTCGGCCTTGCTTTCAGAAAGGGGTTTGGTTACAGTTTTGAAACTCCTCCTTTTTCCAACACCTTACATTTACTACTGCTGTACTACACAATGTTTTAAAATCTCCATTTTCTGTACTCATCTTAACTCTGCTTAGATTCCAATCTTTTTACAGATCACTGGGCCGAGTCCAATACGCATAAATATTTGAGCTCATTGTTGTAGCCAGTTTTCTTAATCTCTATAATACTCTTAAGCTCTCTTCATTTCTATTGTATACCATGCCAGGGATTTTGAGCATTTTGGCGATCCATCAATCGATGCTCCCTTCGGAAAGCCTATGATCGCATCTGGTTTGGATTATCTGTTCAACTACCATTCGAACGAGCCTGGTCTCAGCCGTTTCCATGTGGACTTCTTCATGTTTTCAACACAACGTAAAATTAAGGTCGACCAGTATTTTGTCAATTTTATTTATATATTTACACCATAGGCGTTTTTTTATAGGGAGGCACTTTCCAGTATTTTCGTCTTCCTTCTCCAACCCCCGTTCTGTTCGGTCTGCTCACATGGTTGTTCCATTGTCTGTGTGTGGGCCGTTTTAGCTGCTGGGGAGCCATGATCGAGCTTCTACACAGTTTTGGGTGTCTGTCTGTCTTTTTGGCTTGCCTGCACCTATCAACATTTTGTTTACTCCATTTTGTCGGATATTCTTCAACAAAAAATTAGCCCAAATAATATGATTGTCAACTATTTCTGCCTTCTTTCATACAAGATCAAAGACATGCATATGTGCCCCACGTAGGGGGAAACTCAGGATGCAAGTTACAGAATTCTTATTAGTTTTCTGCAATGGATTTGTTAAAAAAAAAGTCTCGCCTTGATGTGCCCGTAACTGCTGCACCCAATTTTCTTTCAGTATAAGTTTAGCATATGCTTAGTTCAGTATATATTTTCATGTATCTTTGATTCGCACTTATGCAACTTTTCAGCTACTCACCATTTGATAAATTTGATCTCTGCATCTATTAATCTGGCACACAACATTATTCTTTTCCAAAAGTAGCAAGAAAAACACTTTCTAAGATTCCAACAACAACCACGTTGTCCAAAAAAACAGAAAAACAAAATTAAGGTATAAATAAACTACATTTCCTTTTAATAGAAACCATAGCTTCGTTAATATGAAAATAAATAAGTAATTGGTACAATTACATGATTGGCATCACATACACCTAAATTTAACCATCAACCATATTTTTATAACTAAGTGTTCGCTAATAATGTTTGAAGGTTAAATAGTGAAATTTGCTCTAATAATAGGCTCAATGTTAATATTAGTGTTCGCTAATAATGTTTGAAGGTTAAATAGTGAAATTTGCTCTAATAATAGGCTCAATGTTAATATTAGTGTTCGCTAATAATGTTTGAAGGTTAAATAGTGAAATTTGCTCTAATAATAGGCTCAATGTTAATATTAGTGTTCGCTAATAATGTTTGAAGGTTAAATAGTGAAATTTGCTCTAATAATAGGCTCAATGTTAATATTAGTGTTCAAATCTTAATTCCGAAAAAAAAATTTACATCCAATTTCCAGCAACATCACAATATCATATACACAATTTCCAAAAAAACAAAACAAATTTCAAGCTTCTACAACCCATAATAATTGCTTAAAAGGTTTCAGTAGAAATAGTACAGGAAAAGAAACCAAGAACCAAAATACTATTTCATTTATTAAATAAACTTTATTTCAAAGATGCCAGGCAAAAACTTCAAAGGAAAAGAACAGTTTCCAAATTGACCCTTGCAGCCTAATCCAAAAGACTCCACCAGATTCAAATAAAAACAAACAAATTACCTTTCCCATGTAAAAAAAGATAAATCATCTTACCTCATTTGTAGAATTAACCACTTCATCAACTTTACTTACCTGACAATTACAAATGATCAATTGCTGTATTATTCACTTCCGTTTACTATAATAAATTGCTACCAAAACAAACACGCTGCTCATATTCTCTTGAGCATATACTCATTCCTCTATATGTAATTTACACTAAATTTGCAATTTACTAACTACTGTATTATTTCACTTCAGTTTAACATAATGAATGGGTACATAAATTCATTCTTAGATAATTAGCAATGGGTTTCAGTCTGATTTGTTTGTGTTGAGTCCCCTTGGGGATATGTATGTTAAATGTGCTGGCATGGAGGATCCACACCAAAAGATCAACAAAATGCCTCACCAAGATTTACTTTCTTTCACTGCTACTAAACTTATTTCCTCTAAGCATAACATTTTAGAGGCTACTTACATGTTACATAATCATGTATTTCACATGTTAGCAAATTTGTTGAAATTTAAAATAAAACAAATCACATTTTTGGCTGTATTGTTTCCAACATGAAACTTCTTGCTTCCAATCTAAACATTTTGATGGTTACTAACTTCCAAATTCTTACATATTCGATGTGTAAACAAAATTGTGGAACATAAAACAAAAAAATAATTGTTGGCTTCATCTTTCGAGAAAATTATGTTCTTTTTGTGGGTTTTTCTTTACACCATTTTATTCCTTCACAATATTTCTTTTATAAGTTTACTTTGTAAAATGCTTCTCACAACATCTACGTATCAGCTATGCAATGACAAAGGAAGACACAATTGGATGCATGAATTCTTGGGCCCCAAGCAAATGGAAGTACACAGTATGCCATAAACCCACACAGAACCAACACAAAACCCAAAAAAAAACATATAACTACGACATCCGCTCCAAAAAACACCACGGTGTATCCTTGCTCCCCCCAGGTGGAGCAGCTGCTAGTTGTATGAACTCATATTAATGTAAGTATCATTACGTTTAAGGCGTTCCAAAGTATATATAGGGACCACAACCACTTGAAAATGACAAGGTCTGTGCATCCGTATCAACACAAGATCGGACGATGAAAAAAAAATCCGATGGTTTAGTGCACTATTATTTACAGTATGTGTTGTTATTGAAATTTTGTGTAATAATGAATACTTTTGTAGAGTATACATATTGAATATTGGAAATGGCATGTAGTCAATATTGGTTGGGACAACGCTTGAGGATACAATTTAACTTTCGCCATGGAGAGGTTTCCATATAAAATAACAGTTGTTGTATTCGTTGCCGCATTCATGTCGTTTACCGGAACAACTCTCTTTGAGAGCATGGATGAGGTTCAAATTTAGTATTATTATCTCTCTTAACTTCATGCAACAATTAGATCTATAAACTTGTAATACCATAAAAGTGTTTACATACATTTGTGTAGGCTCTATCGAGAATTGGAAGCTTGAAAGACAACACATTTTGCTATGTAAATGTAGAAGACAAATCACCAACCTCTTTAAAGTTTGGTGGTCAATTTTCAGAGCAAAATTTGTTACAAAATAATCCTTCTTCGGTAACTTGTTTGCTTAAATTAATCACTTACTGCAAATTCCAAATGAGAATTGAATTGATTAATGTTGGTCAAAATGTAGGATAGAACATTTTCCGGGTCATTGCTGAAAATGTTTCCTTTATGGACAGATGTTGTTACGCACAACAACAAAGATTATGGAAGTGTTCCTTGAGTATTCGTTGTTACAAAGGGAGATTTGGGTATTGTGGAGCAGTTTCAAAGGAAAATGATCTCAGAAAATCCACCCTAACTTGCCTAAATGTTTTCCTCAACAATGCAAACGGGTCCTGCCAAATGTAGTGTAATAAGTTATGCCATTGAATGAGATGATGAGGCTCATCAAATTTTCTCCCCTGAAAGAATCTCATTAGCTATGTAATTATAAGAACATTTATTTGAAAATGTGTTATCTTAGTGATCCTTTTGGAAAATTGTAATATGACCTGTATGAGATCCATTACATGTGACCTATATTTTATTAATAATATTTGAAGTTATTGAACTTGTGAGACCTTACTATATGTGTCGAAAATTATTCTTTATAAACCATGTTTTTTCTTTCTTAAATATTCAATTCACGTCTTTTCCTTATCTAACAAAAAAGCATATGTAGGAGACGACATGTTGGTTATGACACCACCCGTATAGGTCGCATACACGCAACATCAGACAATCCAAGCGCTTTAAAGAATATGATCCGATGGTTTAGGCCTTTCATAGAGCATGTGGATATTTCCAAAGTATTTGGACTCGAAGGCTTTTCGTTAGCAGTTACAGATTATGCCAATATTTTGTGGGTCATGAAAAATATAGAAACTACCCACATTTAAAGTTGACGGAACCATGCCATTAGTGGCACCTACACACATCTATGATAATCTAAGTTGGGTCCGTGTTCGCCTACGTGTGTTTGACGTGGACATTCTTGTTGTTAATGTCATCAAAATATAGTTGGGGTCTTTGCCATGTCATCATAATGAAGCGACTTATTAACGGTGAAGTGTGGTGATGATGGGTTTCGTTGAGGAAAACATGTCGGTGAGTTGAGCGGTGGCATTTTCTATCGTTGTCAGCACCATACGAGATTACTTTATTAGTTGTCTTGAGTTATGCATTTTGCATGATGGGGTTAAATTTGATGGCCACCTATGCATGCCAAACAATTTTTAGGTGACGTTCAATTTCAAAGCTTGACCTTCACAAATATAAAATAATACTATTTTTACAATGTTATGTGGACTTTTAACACTTGGTATTTCAATTTTGTGGCATGCAACATACAAAATGCACACACATTTTAGTAACTCATGCAATCTAATGGACACATTTTCCTCTTTTTTGTGTATTCTTTAGATGTAAATGCCCCTTTGTAGGCTTCACATTTTCATATGCTCTATTTATTTTATTCATTTTTACATGGTATGAAATTTGCATTTGAGCCTTCCATTCAAGGAAATCATGGATAGACAAAGACTCCATATTGTTTCTTACATTGTGGAGTACAAATCATTCTATAATTTACAAGGAAGATTTTTTACTAATAAAAAATCAAAGTGTATCATATAATGTCTAGATGTGAAAAGGATTCCTCCTTTTCATAATATAAGATATGGTGTATTTACTCTGGGTTTAAGCAGTTGATTTCATGTCGATCCTAGATATAAAATTTGTGAAAATAATTATTAACCATATATAAATCGAAAGGTTTTGAACTTCAAGCATCTTGGGTTTACACACATTCATAGGGAGAGAGAAGAGAAAAAATGATGGCTTGATTTTGTCGTGAGCAGGACATGTCAGAGTAGTTTTCGTGATGTGGACGAGGCATTGAAAGATAAGGAGCATAGATAATTGTGACATTTTGCAATAATTTATAGATAGACATCATTCATCCACATGAAGATGTGTTTTCCTGGTTCTATGTGGAGCATGTACCAAACATCTTTTTCAAAATCATGCATTTTATTGTTTAGTTTCAACAAGTAGTTTCATAGTTCAATAACGTTCTTACTAAAAACTTACCTACTTGTTTAAAACCATCCAAGAAATATTTGAGAATAGCCCTTTATTCCGTGATCTACAAAACAATACAAGAAGCAAATATCGTCGCTGGGTTTTGAACCAAAAACATATTGGAATCCAGACATTTTTTTTATTTTGGACCCTTTAAGCTCACGTGAATTGTCTGAGCGGTATAAAAACTATAAAATCGAGCACATATACTGAATATTTCTTGGGGATGGATAATCTCAGCCATGGAATAGGTATGGGCCATGCAGGTGATTAACTTCCACTTTCCAGTCAAAATGCTCAATGACTGACACCTGTCCTTTTTTTTGAAGATTCTTTAATGACGTCAACATCATAGTTGATGAGGAAAATTGTGCATGAAATCACTACGTCGTGATGTTACATCCACTACACATCTTCCTTTCTCTGACATGTCCCATGATACGTGCATTTGAATTTCCCTTACTTTTATGTGTATTCTAGCTACCCAATAAATGCAAGGGTTGAAACTGCAAACAAATGTTCACTTTGAAAATATTTTGCAACCACTCGTTACGTTCACAAATATCTTTGTAAATTGTTTCTACATCATCCTACACATCACCCATTTTCTCCTTCAAATGCTTGACATCAATGTCATATGATTGTTAGAGGGTTGAGTTCCCCATTTTGTTCTCACTGTCCTCGCACTTCTCCACCCTCATACCCCATCTTCTTCACCCCTATTCCTCTCCCATTGTTTCTCTCCCTCCAATTTAACTACTTCAATAGATCACCTTCGGCGTTTCCTTCGCACATTTTACGTACAATTGTTAGTTTAAAAATAAATTTGATTTATAACTTATTTATATTAGACTTAATTGTTACCTTATGTATGATTAGTTTTGTGTATGTAAAACTATTTTCCACACCTACGCTTGTAAATAAAATATATAATAAAATTGCATGGGCAATAATAATAATAAAGAGAAATATATTAGAAAACCATAATTTATAATTAGTATTCTTTAGTTAAGATATGTTAAAATAATCCAATCTTTTACTCTATAAATTAAAATATGTAATTTTTAATTACATTTAAATAGATAATTTATAATAGGTAGACACGCATGACTCCACACGATAACACAATATTTTAGTAGTTCCTATTTGGAAAAGAGAATTTGTTATAAAAATAAATAAAAAAAACAAAAAAAAAACACCTAAACAAATCAATAACTCTAATAACTCCGAGCTAGTAATATAAATGGCCTCAACCTAATGAATGACTTGTAGTTAATTTAGAATATAATGGCCAATATTTTGACATTAATGTCGATTACTTTTGTTTTAAATCTATACTATTATCTATTTAATGCAATAGTCATTAAATTGAGAATAATGATTTTCTAGAACTAAATTGTCAATGCAAATATTATTTTAGTTCTTATATATATATTTTTTGGGACTACATCTTCACTTTTTCACATAAAAAACTTTAACAATTTTTTTCTGGATGGCGTCCATCTTTGAAGATGCCCCAGCTACAAAATGTCAAATTTCGGTAGCTGTTCCCGGAGGCCCCTTTTGGGCTGCTCTGCTATCACATATATTATGATATATCCGCATGTTGAGTGAGCCACGGTTCGTAGGTTTCGCCGCGGGCTACTTTCTCGAGCTAGGCGACGACGGTGAAGAAATCCTCGATTGCTGCCGGGAGTCGGTGCTCAGGTCCCAGTATGAAGTCCACGGAAACACATATGAGGTTGGATGTCGTGACGAGGTACGAGTAGAAGTGATAATACATTTGCTAGTCCGCACGGCTCACGCAGAAACCCCCACCATAAAAATGAATGACCACGCCTATTTTCTCATCTGGTTTTTGCTGGGCTGTTTGCGGCAGATAAATGCAAACCCACACATTATTTTCTTGGTCCAAGACAATGTCTTTCATAGCGATGCCCTGGAGGAAAGCGTGGTTGGGAGCAGACACGGGTATGGTGAGGGCCTTCACTTCTTTGGGATGCTCCATGCCCTCTCCACGAAGTTGTCAGAGAAGAGTTTCTACCATCCCTACACGTCCTCCACAACCGTTCTCTCCATCAAAAAATTAGTATGAAGTTGAAGAGGTGGAAGACATGAAAAACTAGTAAACTTAGGTTGGCACTTTCAAACCCTGCGCAGGTACCAGAGTCGGGTCAAGTCAGGTCATCAGCGGCGAGTATACGAAAACTCTCCCCCAAAAAAGGCAAATACGCAGAGCGTAAGATCGATGTTCTGAAACGTGCATTCCATTTTCTGCATATCTTGCAATTGGCAAGTGTATAGGTGGACTCCACAACCTTTTTCAGCATCCTCCCAACTTCTTCCAAAATGGGAGATTTAGAACAAGGATCCTCTAGAACGTAATTTGCAACTCATATGCAATTGCTAGTTTATTTAATAATCGAAATAAAGGCATGGATTGATATGCAATATATTTGATAAAAATAGATCTTATATTATATTAATTCAATGAGATACAAGATAGCCTTCAGCAAAAAAACGGGCGATATGAGAGCACACCCCAAAACTACAAACGAGCACACTATGCTGAGCCTAAGAGAACAACAAAAGTAATTTCCTTAAACCTTTCTTTAATAATGAAATTCAAACCAAATTAAGAAAATGGTAATACCCTATTTCAATGCTAGGACATCACATCCCCTTGTTCATTGATGAAAGCTGACCAGGTTTAATAATTTGAATTAATGAAATGAAATGAAATGAAAGATTTTAATGACGTCCACGAGACTAAAGAGTCTATGGGACCACAGAAACAGTAATTTAATCAGATTTCAAACTCTTTTCAATATCCGCTCTTCGGCTGTGAATCTTGAAGATAAAGCCTGCTGTCGCTGGAAGCTTTGTTCCTTCGAAGAGCTCCTCCAGTCTGTCCACCTTTAGATTGTTTTTATACTGAATACGGATATCATCATATGCAGAACATTCCATGACAAAATGCCATTCTGTCTCGACGACCCCTTTGCTGCAGAAGAGACAAATTCTCCTTTCCCAATCTTCCTTTGGGATAGTCCATCTACCAGTTTCACATCGAAGATGATGTGATCCAGTTCTTAACTGCGCCACTAGAATTTTTGCTATACCCTTGATAACCGTCCCTAGATAAGCTTTTTTATCATGTTCTCCATTGAGATTGAATTCTCTAATATAATGCGCTTTCTTCCGACCAATCTGACCCGTCCACATGGCAGTCCTGAACTTTTCTATCACATAATTTTAAAGAAAAACTAAAGCAATATTATAAAAAAAAAATTTATTTATATTTATTCTATTTTGACAAGGTTATTATTATTATTATTTTTTAATTAAGGCAAAACAGAGGGTATTTCCTTAGACAGCCACTCGTGCTGAAAGGGATTTCGTCCCTCTAATGGTGCCCATCCAGTGACTTTGCTGTGAACAGTGGGTTGTGCAATCTGATTGAGCCACCTGGTTTTTTTCTTTTTGAATAAAACCGATTGGTTAGCTTGTTGAAAAAATAATTTGTTCCTACACATGGTTTCTAATTCTCCAAAAAAAAATCTATGATCAAAGCTCCAAGGAAAATTTCCACATATTCTTGGACGAAATAGAGATATAAGCTAGTTTGTAATGTAATATTTATTCATTGCCATGGAGATGAGAACTTTTTGTAATGTAATATTTATTCATTGCCAATGGACCAGACTTGAGTCCTACGAAATTTGATATACAGTTCTTACTAAGAACATCAAGTGCTCAATCATCAAAATCAAGCTCAAAGGTTCTTATTTCCATGGGTGACAGTTCTACAATGTGTTCTCCATCCTTTATTGCATTTCTTCTAGCTGCTCCACGGGACACACCCATCTCCCCTTCAACTTGCCAATTCAACGTTGTCATTTGCGACTTTGCTTTAACACCGGAGAGATTAAGCTCTGTAATCTTTTTAATCTACACAATTGTTCAATAAAAATAAAACATTTCAATTCAATTATGACTGAATAAATAACCACTGTATTTGAAATAATAAATAAATTGGTGTTTGGGATAGAATTCTGTAATTTGTAGGCGAGTACTCCTTCAAGCTATTGTTGTAATGGTTTTCTTATTAATCTTTTTGATTTCCTATAACAGTTGTCTTTAATAATACCTTCCTGCCTGGAAACAAATTATGGAGATCAATTCTTGCAGGCTTTGAGAACTTGCCACTTTCCCTAGCCTGTTTTGGAGTATTCATGACAAAAAGTACTGTGAGTTCTAAAACTGTTATCATCTATGAAAGCAAATTGCAAACTTTCAGAGAGTTGTATGTTCTTATGGGGTTGTATGATACCTCATAAAGATGTGCCAAACGCAGCAAGGTTTGCTGATCGTCCAGTTCCTACACAATTCAAGGTCCTTTGTAATTTTGAGAAACTTTTAAAAGCTAAAAAGGAGAGTACCTTTTCTTACTGTTTGCAAAATAGTGTTAAAACATCAGTTACGCTAGACAGGAATATAAAAGAAACTTAAGTTACCTGAAGTGTAATGATAGCAACATTTGGCGGTAGTTCATAGCCTTTTGCCACTGCTGAAAATTGGGGTTCCTTAATCTGACTTAGTTCATCCTGCAGCATCGAATGCAATACATTTCCCAAGTTCTTTAGCCTTTAGTTCAAGGTGGTTTAACAAGCGTACTGTGTGTGATATATTTCTATGGCAAAAAGGAATCTAAATCCAACTTTTTGATCGAGATTTTCGACTGAAAGTTTAAGATTTATTCATCTTCAAATGCACCAACGCAAGTATAACCATAGTAACACTGATATTTTAGGGGGCGTACTGGAGAAACCGAAATTTGAGGCATTGCAGATCCCAAACGGTTTTCCCATCTCCTACCACCACTAGCAAGGATCAAAATCAAAACCATGTAGCCAGCCAATCAACCACACAGTGAGGTCCAACATCTTTACTAGATTTTAGATAACTTGGTTTTTTTTACATCAATGCAAGCATCAACAAAAATGTTACATGTCAATAAGGATGACGTGTGTGAAGAAATTGGGGAGAAGCCTTTGAAAGGAGTACAATCAAAGATTTTAGGTTAGTCTGTTCGCTGAACATTAATGGAGAAGAATTTTCTAGAAACAACTGTCTAAATAAATTTATGTCCAGCATTTTGGATCTCCCTACTGGGCCCATCATTAGGGGGAAAAAGATCGAAGCCAATGCTTGAGGGAAAAGAGAGTAAAATTATTCCAGAAATCCTTAGTAGTCTTCTGCGAATCTGTACTGACCAAGTTGACTTGCCAAATAGACTATATTTTCCAGATATAGGACCAAATGATTTAACTTTAAAAGGAAAAATCCTATTTTCATAGAAAATTTTAGACTCGAGTCTCGGTGCCTCCTAAACTTGTAAGACACAGGGCATCCAAGTCAGCTTACTTCTGTAGTTGCAAAGAAAATTTGTACAGGAAGCACTTCTTTCTGTCCCTTTGTACGTCTCCATTCCGAAGCTTGTTCTGTTGGATTTACATTCAGAAACATTTTACCTTGTACCTGCATCACCAAAATATCAAAATGCAAGCCATCAAAACATAACATAGTAAAGGAAAATGTAAATATATCTTGTAGGCTCTAGAAACAAAACTTTAAATCAGTGTCATGAAATTTATTATTCTCATACTCGTCAGATGATGAAACATGTACCCTAAGGCGCATTCATATGCATAGAAAAGGAAATGTGGAGGGAAATTGAAGGCGCATTCATATGCATAGAAAAGGAAATGTGGAGGGAAATTGAATTTACTGAATCACTCGTATACCTGATTTCCATGCTACATGAGCTTTTTAACTAAAATTTTGCAGAATGCTCAACATTTAGCAACCAAGATTCGGCAAACCTTCAATCACAAGTATACTTAATCTCCAAAAGTATGCACAAGAGGATATGGAGATACATGACTTTTCCATGCACTGCACACACGTCTTTTTTTGCAGATTTAAATAAATCATGGTCTTATGAGACCTTTCCTAGCTGGATAACAAAGACAACAAGTTTCGAAGATCTCAGAACTTGAAATAGGCACAAAATGTATATAATTAAAAATTTGGTTGCATAATGATGATCAGAAATCAAAGAAGAAAGAGGGCCATCCGATGAAGGGCTGCGATTTGTTATGAGTGAGCAAAGGGCAAAGGGTTGCAAAATGTAAAAGTTAACTAGAATATTAAGAAATATTCAAAGTCAGGGGTCAAGGGAAGGAAAACGATGATTATGGCACTCTCTCTCCATTGTCTAAGCGATGGAAACGAACGATGAAGAAAGCTCACTAGTGGAGTTCTTTCATAATGATATTGGATTATTAGATTAGGCTCGTATGTCATTGTCAGTTGTCTATCAATTGAGCCTGTTTCAATGAGAGTGATCAGAAGCAGGAACTCTAGAAGAAATGCTGCAGTTTCCTCTTGCTGCATATTGATGTTTCAATGTGACATGGAATCAGATAAATTTGAACTATACTTGTGTATCTAAATGATTATATGTTTATTTCTGTTATTATTTGATCACAAAGTTATAAGATTTTGCAGAAATGTCTAAAGTATATCAAGGACTTTTGGAATGGTTTAATTCTATGTTTCACCAAGTTTCCGGGACAAAGACGGACGGCAGGGGGATGTGTTTCCGGGATGGATATTTTTGGAGGCCATTTTTTTTGGGACGGCAGGGGATGGCTATTAAAAATAGGAGAAATTTTAAAAATATAGAAACTTTCAAATATTGATATGATAACATTAATAAGACATTCATCATATATGTTCTAAAACCTTATTACATAACATTTAAGCTGAATTGAGATTTCACATAATATTCAAAGTGGATATATATCATAATTACACTGTCATTTATGTAGGAGAGAGTTCAGCACAAGTAACTCACATAATTACAATGGTCTACAAAATTTGCCCTGAATGATTGCATATCCATAACACATTCAAATTCACTACTGCATAAAATGTTATAATATAGAAATAGAAGCAATGCATAACAATATTAATCTTACATTAATCTAGTAGTAACAAAACTAAAAATCAATTCCAAAACATATATGATATATTGGTTTATTGCAAAAACGTGATTTACGAAAGGAACAAGGGCACCTAGATCACATGTTCTATTGTGCAATATGCACATAAATGAACTGAATTTTCAAGCTTTCAATCTTCACCAAAGGGATCTATTGTGTCTTACCTTTTTCATATGACAACATCGGAGCAGCATATATAAGCATCCAAAATCTTCATTTGCTCCTTTCAATATCATATATCAAGCCAGTTTTTTACCCACAAAAAATGGGGCATACAACTGCTACATGTTGAATGGAAAAGTCTCAATTTGTAAAGAATAACACCATCCAACCTCCCCTTTACATAATGGGCGTGTCTATTCAATAAGGCTTGCTCTTTTTGTTATCTCGCTTAAGTTGGATCTTCAACTGTTTTCCACTCAATTGGAATCCATTCATCACATTGATGGCAAATTGCGCAACTATAGGTGAGTCATAAGTCATGAAACTTGCAACAAAATGATCCTCTATTGGCAAAATGGTGTCCCCAAAATGTTTCCTAAAAAAAATGGGGACGTTTCCCGCCCGTCCCCACATCCCCAAAACGTCCTCTATAGGGGACGCCCCCAAAAACATAGGGGATGCGTCCCCGGGGTACACTGGTTTATTTCTATTCTATTTAGAGTTGAATCTTCTATCTTGGGCAGGGAGCTACACAAATTCACAGATTTGTAAAGTAGGGACTAGATAGGATTATATGTTCAATTTTCAATTTTCAATTTTCACTGCACAAATTGATCCTAGGATAATCGTGTTACAGTTTCATTCCATTGCCTCTAAATTCTATATAAATCAAAATGTGTTTGGCCAAACTGAATATCCACCATAATTCTCTATCTAAATGTTTGTGTTTTTTTTTTAATTTGTGAATCAATATTTTATTATTTTGAGATCGGTTATAGAATTACCATAAAAAGTTCCACTCCTCCCCTCATTGTGGCCTCAAGCATGGCATTAGGTACAGGGCTGCTGGTTGTTTTGCTGAATCACCTCAGCCAACCTTCTTTAGCTCTTTCTGTGGTTAGGATTCAGTTTATTGCTTCAGTCCTACTCTTGAGTTTTTGCCAATCGTGTCCGAGTTCGATAACACACCCCCTTTGTTGTTGGAGACATTCCTGCAATGATTGAATTCATTCCTTTTGTTGCTGAATACAATTGATAACTAGTGCCACACATTTTCAAAGAAAGCAATATCAACTCCCTTTTCTTCAAACTGTTTTCCAACCCCGTGAATGCTTTCAATGATGGTTGTTAAAGCAAGGGTTAAAGTGGACTTGTCATCCTTCTTTTCTGATTCTTTGGACTGCAAGCACATTTAGTAAACTAGTTTTGGTGGCTTTTGGGGGCAATGGGAGGAGTTCCCAAAGAAGTAGAAACAGCCCAAGTGGTGATAGGAGAAAGATTGGTAGTCCCCTTGCATAGCAGGCATGTAAACACCAGCGTTAAAATTGAGTATATTCAAGGATTGAAACTGAGTTGGGTTATGAATGAATAAACTATAAATGAGATATTCTAATGAAGTCCCCGAGACCAGGGAATGGGCCCTTCCCCTAAGCTTGCAATAAAGCCATTTCTATCTTGAGGCTGGATCTTCTACTTTTAATCTCAATCAAAAGGTCTGTTGTTATGGGTAAACTTGCTTCTTCAAACAAGGCAGTCAAAGTGTCAATCATGTTGTCAATAGAATTGACTTGGATGTCGCCATAATCCGGGTGTTGGAAATACGTTGTATATTTTCCATGAGTTACCCCGTTCTAGAATGTATACCCAGGCATGTCATATAGTCCAACATGACTATTGGAGTCCAAGGTAGTGCCTCTGCTAGGGGGTCTGTGGGCTGGCCTCTAAGGAAAAAATTTACGGTCCCCTTTATAGGTTTTCGGGCATGTATAGGTGGTTTAACCTATGTTGTTATATAGGTGGTTAGATAACTCATGATTTACGTGGATCCATTATGGTTTGTATTTTTTGGCCCATGGTTTCATTACCTATCATATTGTAATACTGTTATGACGGTTACCGACTAATGTGCTTATATATAGTTGGACATGTAGTAGGATAAAGTAAAACTTGGAAGTACATTATTGTATTGTAAACGGCTAAGTTAAAGAAGTAAAGAAGAGATGTTATTGTGCTTGTTTATTTTCTCGAAAGGGTTTTCCAAAGATGAATCTTCTGTACAGTGTTATCTAGTGTATGCTATTTTTGTATTTTCTGTTTATCTCAAAGATTCTTTCAAGTATGTTCTTCACTAATATTTGTTTATCAGTTAGAGTCACATTCCCTTCATTTGGTATCGAAGCTAGGTTTTAGTTTTTTTTGAAGAATTAGGGTTTATGAAACCTCGTGATAAGATTTTGTTCGAGTGGGAGTTTTGTGTGTGGGATTTTTTTCAAGTAAAGGAAAATGCATGGAAGCGGAAGGATTGAGATTGGAATATTTAAAGGCCGACATTTTGAGTTATGGAAGCTTAAGATGGAAGATCTTCTTGTGGATAAATATTAATGGCTTGTTGTGTATGGAATCATGTACATATGCGAGTATAAAGGTAAAGGATTGGGAAAAAATTAATAGGAAGTAGAGGAGTTCAATCAAATTGTGTCTATCAGATTCAATTTTGTTGAATGTATCAACAGATAAAACCGCTCATGCGCTATGGGAGAAGTCGGGGGCTTTGTATCGGACAAAGTCTCTGAACAAATTGTTTCTCTAGAAGAAGCTATATCCATTGAGAAAGAATGAGGGTGACTTTAAGGCAAAACATTTAAATGTCTTTAATATTGTGGTAAGTCAATTACTTTTTTTTAATATTAAAATGGAAGAAGAGGATAAATGTATTACTTTGTTTTGTTCTTTACTTGAATCTTGGGATAATCCAGTTATAGCTATTACTAGTACTCAGTGTTTTAAAAACCGGCCGAATCGGAGTTGGCCGGTTCGACTGGTTCAACATATTTAGACATGAACTGGTTAAAAAACCGGACCGTTTGATTGGTTTGGTACTGAACCGGCCGGTTTTGTAAGGAACTGACCGGTTTAGTACCAAACCGGTTGAACCGGTCCGGTTTCATCCTAAACCGGCCGAGTCATGTAAAGATGCATGCATACAACACTGAGTATAAAAAATTCAATTTTTAATTCAAAATTTCTGCTTATAACACCTTTCTTACTTGGAGTTTGTGTCATTTTACTATAAACACCTTTCTTACCTGTTATATAGTATATACATGAGCAAGCTTTGCATATTTTGTGTATAATTGTTGGAATCATGGTTTCTAATCTTTCAAATATATTGTTTTCTTTAAAAATGTAATTTTTTAGTAAACCAGTTCATAGAGTTTGAACCAGTCCGGTTCCGGTCCGGTCCAACCCTCGACCGGTTCCGATTTTTAAAACATTGCTAGTACTACAACATTAATAGTTGAGGATGTAGTTGTGGCTTTATTATCAGAAGAAATGAGGTAGAAATCCTTTGAGGATTATCAATCAAAGGATGTGTTGTTTGTGAGAGGCCATACCCAAAAGAAAAACACGAAAAGGCAAGGGTAGTCAAAGTCTAGAAGTAAATCGAAGAATACAAAAAAAGATAAGAGGAAATGTTGGATATGTGGTAAAATGGGGCATTTCAAGAAAGATTATACATATAAAAATGTAGAAAAAGGGTAAGTCATAGGATGATGTTGGATCTTCATATATGAAACCCTCTAGTGAAGACTCAGGAGATTTAGTTTTTCCAGCTTCTACTTCTCATGCATGTGATGGTGCATGGTTGATTGATCAAGTGCCTCTTTTCATATGACTCCTCACAAGGAGGGGTTCTATGAATATGAAAAAATCAATGGAGGTGAAGTCTTCTTAGGAGACAACTCGACCTGCAAGATCATAGGTCATGGAAGTGTTAGGAATATTAATATTTATTAGTGCTTCATCGATTATAATAAGTTTGCATAGTTAACATTGTTGGTACGGGTAAATTCCAAATGTAATATTAGTGAGTTGTGAGTTGTTTTAAGTTTTTAACAACTCACGTATAAAAGAGTTTGGGGAGAGTTTGTAGGATCTTCAAAATAGGATTTCTAATCCTATATATAAATGTATTATGTTGTGATGAATATAACAAAAAAGGTTTAATATTCATGTTGTGTAAAACTCTGACCAAATCTTCATTTGGTATTAGAGTAGGTTTCTATGGAAGAATTGCATTGCTAATTTTTTTTTCAAGAAGGGGCTATTTTTTATATTGCCCCCGGCCATGGCATTATGAGTAGCAAGATATTAGTTATATAATATAGCCTGATTAGGTTATTTGACCTGTTGTTTTATGTTGTATTCTACACATTTCCACTTTTCCTGAGATATGTTAAGTGCCAAGTTATCAACTTCGTTCCCCATTTGTGTTCACTACAACCACGGGTTTTGTCGACTGTGCATCATATTATTCTTTGCAAATTAGCATTTGAACAATTATTTCATTGAAAGAGATTTGGAATGAATTGATTCTTTGCATCAAATATATCACATATGATCTGATATTTTGTGCGTTTTAATCTTGGGAGTCAAAATCTATGCATTTGATCTGTACATATTCCTGAATAACTTGAGACACTTTACACATCAGATTGGAGAAGATTGTAGTGTTGGAAGGAGACTGTTACAATTGCAGCGTAGAAAGATCAATGTGTTTGACAAAAGCACAACATTTAGTTTGTAACCTGAGTGCTATTGTTTTGAGGTATGGAGGCTCGAGATCTCAAGAAATTCGCTAGTCAACCTTCTCTAAGTCAACGACTTCACACTCAGCTCGCCACTTCTAACAGATAATAAAAAAAAAGATGTGATCCACACAACAGCTCGGCCTCTCCATACGACTCCAAGCTTTCACTAGGCATGGCTTTACATGCAATATGAGCATTAGATCCCGAGATCCAAGAAAACATCTCACTTCACAGTCGGAGCTTTACAAAACAAATATTTGGTATGAGCTTGATGTTTTGTATTAATTTTTAGGTCTTTCCTTTGTATTATGTATGTTTTGGCTTATTATTATTAGTGATGATCTTAGAATTGTAGAGTCGATCATGTTGATCATATAATTGTCTAATCAAATATTGTTGTGTCAAAAAGTCATTTTTAGTATTGTTTTTAGTTAGTCTTTTGTGCTAGATAATGCCATTTGGTATTTGGCATTTAGTTTTGTCCAATCCATTCTTTAATTGGATTTCAAATTAATTGTGAAAGTATTGTATGTTTTCATATTGTCAAGTACTATCTATATCCACAAATTTAGTCGATAGTCTTATTGTCAGTTTTGTGTGTTAATAATTTCAATTTGTCATGTCGAAATTGTCATTTGTTGTCAAAAGAGTTAAAAGTCGTCAAGTCATTTTGAGAGTCGAAGTCAAAAATTTGTATAAATTAAAAAAAATTGCCTCACTTTTTAATAATTGGACGCATTTTTCGCTTGTACACGACGTCCATCTTGTGGGGATAAATTGTACAATGAGCTCCATGGTCAAATCCTGCTAAGTTAGCAACGTCACACTGGAGGATGGAGGCATCGAAGTTGGAGGTCGATCAACGACCGCTTGTTAATCACCAACGACGGAGCCGCTTATCAGCTGTGGTGGCAATTTTGTGGTGTGAGTTTTTGTTTTTCAATTGTGCTTCATTTCAGTTTTTCAGCTTTTTAGTGTGGTGCGTATTGTGGATGCTGGAGAAACTATTGTATTGGAGAGCAGATGACTGCAGATATCCTCTGATTGCAGAGATCCTCTGACTGCCATACTTCGTTGGAAGATGATCGGTCAGTGAATACGTTTATTGACAATGGTGATCATGTGAAGTAAGATCCAGACAACAAGATTCAGTCAGTAGTATGCAGTTCGGTACGATTTTCTTTTCAGTGTTCTTGTATGATGAATAAAATGGAAATTTCACATTGTGGGGGTGAACATGACACCAATGTTGCATTTCCATTTTGCGCAAGACCAGCTAAAGTCAAGGGCAACTTCAAGTGGCAGTGGTAGTTTCCTTTGTTGTTCGAGATTGAGTGGAAGTGATCAACAACAGTGGCTGCGATTAAGAACATTACGATTCTTGTAGGATGTAATGTGAAATATTTCTAGTATGTGTTCTATTGTGCAGTTTTGTAATAAGCGAGTTGTGATTCCTATATAATTCCTTGATGTACAAGCATAGTGGCGAACAAAAGCACCAGAGTAAGTTAGTTCATGGGTCTTGAAAGGGTTTGTGGGAGGATCCAAAAAACCACCTGAGGTGGACAATTGATGAGACTTGTTCACGTTAAGGTTTGTGGTCAGTCTGTTTAAAACCATGGAAGGAGAGAACCTTTCTTTTGATCAAGATCATAAGTCACATAGTAGGAAATGTTTCATAGGGGGTGATCATACTGCAGTTGAGTGTGTGAATGTTTTTCTACCATGTTCGCACTAAGGGGGAATGTTAGGAATATTAATATTTATTATCATAGATTATAATAAGTTTGCATAGTTAGTATTGTTGGTAAGGGTAAATTCTAAATGTAATATTCATAGTTTAAAAAATCATTATCGGCAGGCAAAATTTTGACTTTGAAATCGGGAATCGACAATTAATCGGCAACTTTATTGCTACTTTTAAAACCATTTAAATTCATCAAATAAACTTAAATTAAAGGTAATAACATTGTTAAATGATGCGAGAAGTCAATAGACACAAAACTTAAACTTAAAATAATTATAAACACATCACTCCATTAGACCCAACCCCTTACTGCCATTATAGAATAACTATAAATATAATAATTTAGGGGTTAAGAGTATTTGATATTAAAACTAATAAAATAAAATGACATGCAATATTTAAAGTCTATGTGCCCAAGTTTCATTACACAATTCCACGTTAATTACAATATATATTACGGGAACCTATAAATCTACCACTATTATTGATCATGGTCTAGTGAAGATTATGTGTGTTTCCTTCTATAGCACAGTTGTTTAGCTATTTCAAAGTTTGTTTCAGATCTATGGCTTAACACCCAAGATCTTTTATAATGCAATAATAAGGAGAGAGTAGAGAGATTGTGGCGTACACCCATTTTTCTAAATCGGCAAATTCTGGAGATTGTTGTAAGGATTGAGATTGTGGTGTACTAGATAAATGTTGCAAAATTTATTTTAGGCATGGAAATTAAAAGAGATTGTGTAAACAGGAAACTGTGGTTAAATCAAAGGAAGTATGTTGAGATGATATTGTAAAGGTTTAGCAAAACCTATCAGTATTCCCTTTCATGTTGGTCAAAAATTATCTACTAAACAATGTCCTAAAACTGAAGAATAAATTGAGGACATGTCTTATGTGTCATATGCTAGAGCAGTTGGTCGTTTGATGTATGTAATGGTCTATACCAAACTTGATATTGCTCACGCAATAGGAGCAGTTAGCAGATTCATGCTAAACCCTAGAAAGGAACATTGGATTACGGTGAGAAGGATCTTCAGTTATTTGCATGGGTTTGATTATGCAATATCTTATCAGGGTAATCTTGGTGAAAGCAAGACATTGAATCTACATGGCTTTGTGGATTCAGACTGGGGTGGAAATTTGGATATGGAAGGAGATTTGGATACAGGTAGATCTACTAATGTGTAGGTTTTCAACTTGTTCAATGGAGCAGTAAGTTGGATGAGTAGACATCAAGCAAGTGTTGCAATATCCATCACAAAGGCTAAGTACATGACAGCTACTCATGCAAGCAAGAAAGTAATTTGGCTTCAAAGGCTGATTTCCACTTTTGGGTTAACTCAAAATGTTGTAAGGATTGACAGTCAAAGTGCAATTTGTCTAGTAAAGAACCCTGAATATCGTTCTAGAACAAAACATATTGATGTTCAATACCGTTTTGTAAGAGAAATAGCGGAGGAGACGAAAAATACCGTTGCAGAAGGTGGACATAGAAGATAATGTTGTTGATTCGTTGACAAAGGCTATAAGTATTGAGAAATTCTCGGCGTAGAAAAATAATGGGCATGACTGCATTTTCTATACGTTACCCCCTTTAGACTGTATAGCCAGGCATGACGTACAAGATGGAACAACTAGTGGGGTCTGGCATCACCCAGGTTGGGGGGTTTGGAGGCTGGTCCCCAAGAAAAAAATTAGGGCCCCCTTTATAGGTTTCTAGGCTCGTATAGGTGATTTAACCTATTTTATTATATGGGTGGTTAAATAACTCGTGATTTATGGGGAACCGTTATGGGTTGTATTCTTGGCCCATGGTTTTGGTAACCATTGTATTATAATACCACTATAACAATTACCTACTGATGTGCTTACATATGATTGGATATGCAATATGATAGAGCAAAACTTGGAAGTACACTATTGTATCATAAACAACGGAGTTAATGCAAAAAAGAAGAGAAGTTACAACATTGGGTATTTTCCCAAAAGGGTTTTCCTAGGATAAATCTTGTGTATGCCATTTTTTTGTTTTTTGTTTATCTCAAAGATTTTGTGAAGTATTGCTTCTCTTGTATTTGTTTGTCAAATCAAATTCTCTTCATCGGGGATTCCATGATTTACTGCCGTTATCTCCACCATCCCAATGTGCAAAATAAAAAATATATATTTTCCCATTCTTCCTTAGTAGCAGTCCATCTATCAATTTTGCATTTAGATGGTGTGGACTAGTTCTTCACCAAGCTATCGACATTTTCCCTTTCCACTATTTTCCCCCTGTATAATATTTTTGATCATGCTCATAGGTGGGCACGAATTCATTAATGTAGCATTCTTTCTTTCACACAAGATGCTTTGTCCACTTGGTTTTCATCTAGTCTTTTTTTGTATCTTTTTTATTTCTTGATTGCTGTTTTGACATTCATGAAATCCAATACCCCATTTACGCAACCATTTGTTTTTGTGCTTCATCCAAGCATTCTTCCTCCTACCTAACTCTTTTCCCACTACCATTTTGGGTCAATAACGAATCTCCACTATATTGGTTTTCTTTAGGTAACCTATCACAGCTGCATCATCTAAAGGAGATGTCCTTGTTTCAAGTAATAATATCTCATATGGAACTGATGTTCAAATTATGCTTCTTCTTGTGCTTAAATGCTTTTGGATTCTCTCTCCATCTCCATTCAAATCCCGCGTGTTGCTTCCCCATACTTTGCGTCTATAAGTGTAGAGTACCACTGATGTGACATGCAACCCAAATAGCAGTCTTATTGTTTTTCCAATCCCACAGTTCTGCATTCTTGCACCTGTTTTATAATAAGTATAATGCTTTCCATCCCCCTCTGCAGTCTTTCCATCCTGCATGTTTCCCAGCTGAGTCTAGTGTAGAAATCTACAGTGAGGTACTTATATTCTCCTACCACATCCAAGGGGCTTCTGTCAAGAAGGATATTTATCTGAGGTGCCTATCCTGGACTCAATTGTACAATTCAATGGCCGAAAATATCCAAGCGGGTTGGGGGAATCTAGAATGTAGTGGTGGAACTCCAGCTGTTGGGATAGTAAAAGCATATTGAGAGGGAGAAATACCTGTATGTTGTGCTATTACTTTAATTTGTGGAGTACCTTGCTGCTGAATATGAAGGTTCTGCATTGCTCTGGTCACAGCAGGGGTGAATACAGGTTCGACATCACCTATCCTTATAGGTTGAGCTTCCTTCACAGGAGAAGAAGCCCTTGAAAGTCCCAAAGTGTCCTTGAAAGTCTTCATACTAAAATTTCTGTCTCACCTTAGTTCTATGCTTCCTTCTGCTATAGACACTGAGTGCCTTATTAGCAGTAAAGAGACATTTTTACATTTGCAATAGCTGATGGACCCTTTCATAGATTTTTCGAAAAGCCTTGAACTTCTCCTCTGCATCGATATGACTATCACTGTGCCTAGCCACAACAAAGTAGGTTGAAAAGACCTTTTGAAGTGATTACAGAGTTTACAAATATTTTGATAGAATTTTCAACCTAACCAAACCATTAGAAAGGCCTTTAATCAAATGACATTCTCTCCAGACGATGTAGGGAATGAGGGTACTTTACATCTTGGGTGACGTGGAGGGGTTCAGTCCTAGGGTTCTCACTGGTTTTTCCTACCTGGACAATGTTAAACAACTCATCAGAGCCATCATCCACAGGCTTCCCGCAATCTTGGTCCTTACCATTGTTATCCACCGTCACTGAGGATTATCCATTACTATTCACAACAATCCAGTCCTACTTTTGATCAGTTAATAATGCTACAGGGCAAATCTCCTCGAGTGGGTCACAAAACTTTGATCCAAGATCTGTACGCCACTGTTCTCCACTTTTTTCAGCTATCCGAGTTTCTAGAGCCTAGATACCAGTGCAGATGCCAGAGGACAGGCAAGTTTCAGGACAGGGTACCAAACTATGTGGGTCACATTCTTACCCTCTGTTAGTTATCCTTGACGAAGCACGTATAAAAGTATGCAAACTAGAGTACTTCTAGCATTGCTTGATGCTCCAACTTTCATGGCAAAACTTATGCATTGTGTCCCGCGGGAAGCCCTATTTCCAATGAGGCTTAGAGACATTGATCATTTCCGAAACCCTTCGTGTCACGCATCACTCGGTTGTATGAGGTCTTGAAGTTAGCCATTCGTACTGCTGAAAAAAGGCCTTCCAACTTCATCAAGAGCACCATCGGGGTCAAAGTATGGTTGCCCTCTAAACTCTCCACAGAAAATATGCTTGGAACTGATGAGAAAAATACTTACGGTACAGCTAGAAAGTCAAGCATCAGTTTATCATAGGCAGAATGGAAAATTGAACTAAGAAAAACCAAAATATTTCCAATTTCTCTTTGCACTGGTTTGTAGTTGTTGTATACACTGAATTTAAATCAAGTGTACAAAGCTGTAACAGTTTTTACTCTAAAGCTACGTTGCATGGATACGCCCAAGACCCCCTCGAATCCCCTTGGAAACGTATCAGATACGGATACGATACGGATATGTTCCTGATATGTACGGGGTACATCAGGATATGTCACGGATAAATACAGACGTATCCGTGACGTATCCTGATGTATCCCGTACGTATTAGGAACGTATCCAGCAGTAAATACGTTTTTTTAAAGTTCTATTTCATTTTTTTTAAAAATTTTTGACTTTTCTACTCCCTAAAACCAAACCCTAAACACTAAATGAATAAAATAATACACCCTCTCCCCCACAAAAAGTTATAAAAAGCACCCACCCCTCTCATTTGAAATCACACAAACAATTTCATTGTCTTTTTGCAAGTGAATGAGCAAAGAGCCAAAGAAGAGTTGTGAAGAGCTTAGTGGAGGCAAAGATTGGAAGGAGGTTTTGCAAAGAGCTCAGAGGAGGCAAAGATTTGAAGGAGGGGCAGTGATTGCTTCTATTGTTTGGAGTCCACCATTGCAAGGAGAAGGAGAAGAAGCCGTTGTTGAGACTTGAGAGGAAGAGATTGTTTTAAAATTTAAAATTTATTTTTCATTCAAGAATCAAAACTAGAAGAGTAGACTTGAGAGGAAGAGACAACATTTGTAATTTTGTTTAGAAGCAACCATTATCTACGATTCTACACTACAAGTATACCGTATTTTAATTTTAATTTTAGTTTTAATTCATCCTTTTGTTTTATTTTTTTACGGTTATTTATTTATTTATTATGTTGCATTTTTTTAAAGTTTATAATTTAAACACATCCTAAATCTGTGTATGCTCTCACCTCGCGCCTTTATGGCGATCTTGGTGATCAAAAACAAATTAGGATGGCATAGTTTAGGGTTATTTAATTTATTAATTGGTAAAAAATCATTTTTTAATTTTAAATGCATTGTTCAATGTTAATGTATTTGTTTTTGATTTTTTTAGCTACCTAAATCTGTGTATGTTCTCACCTCGCGCCTTTATGGCAATCTTGGTGATCAAAAACAGATTAGGATGACATAACTAATTAGTAATTTATTTATGTTAAGGCAAATTGTGTTTTAATTTTTTAAACATCCTAAACCTGTGTATGCTCTCACCTCGCGCCTTTATGGCGATCTTGGTGATCAAAAACAAATTAGGATGACATAACTAATTTATTTATGTTAAGGCAAAATGTTTTTAATTTTTTAAACATCCTAACCCTGTGTATGCTCTCACCTCGCGCCGTTATGGTGATCTTGGTGATCAAAAACAGATTAGGATGGCATCAAGTTCTGCTTCGAGTGGAGTGCAAGGCCAAGCTGAAAACACATCAATTCCTATGAAACATGATCCTAATTCCCCTCTTTGGAGACATGTGACAGTGGTAGAAAACATTGCTGGTGGTGGGTGTTGGGTTTGGATATGTCATGGTTGCCAAGCTCAGTACAAATTCTCATATAGCCGAGTGAAAATCCATTTGACAGGTGTTGGAGGTGTGGGGATAAAGAGGTGCCCAAAAATATCAAATGAAAAAATGGCAAAGTACCTAAGAGAGCAAGAGGAGGCTGATAAACAAGCTGAAAGAAATAGAACTAGAATAATTCCTTCGCAAAGAAGGCCTTTATCACTACCACCCACACCTAGACCTACTTCTCATCCTTTCATTCAAACTCAAAGTCAACCATTTGATGAAGAGAGTCCATAGAGCTCATGAAAAAGGCCAAAAGGAGCATTGGAGAAAGCATTTAATATTGAAAAGAGGGAGATTGCTGATGAGGTTGTTGCTCGATGCATTTATGCATGTGGGCTGCCCTTTAATGTATTGAGATCTCCATATTGGCATCAAATGGTGAAGGGTATCAATGAAGCTCCACAAGGGTACAAATCCCCAGGTTACGAAAAAAGTTCGAACCACACTCTTGGGAAAGGAAGTGGAACACATTCACAAGACTTTGTAGCCAATTAGAGACTCATGCAAGGAAACAGGGGTTTCCATCATTTCAGATGGATGGAAAGATGCTAGAAATAGACCCCTCATAAATGTTGTTGCAGTATGCCCTAAAGGGGCAATGTTCCTTAAAGCCATTGACTGTGAAGGGGAAGTCAAGGATGCACAATTTATTGCTGACATTTTAATAGAGGCAATTGAGTCGGTGGGCCCCCATAATGTTGTCCAAGTCATCACGGACAACGCTAAAAATTGTAAAGCAGCAGGAATGATCATAGAGGGTAGATATGAGCACATTTTTTGGACCCCTTGTGCTGTCCACTCCCTTAACTTGATGCTCCAAAAGATTGGGAAAATCCCATGGATTGAGCAAATTTATTCTGAGGCAAATGACATTCAAATGTTTATCACAAACCATCATATGTCACAAGCCATTTTCAGGAAATTCTCAAGGTTAGAGTTGTTGAAGGTTGCAGAAACTAGATTTGCCTCTCACACGCTTGTTTTGAGACGGCTTGTGAAGGTGAGAGAGGCTTTAAGCAGTATGGTGATCAGCAATGTTTGGTCAGTGTGGAGGCAGTCAAATACAGAGAAAGCTACAAGGGTAAAATCATGGGTCCTTGATGAGGATTGGTGGGCCAAGGTTGAGTACTTGTTGAGTTTTATAGAACCTATTCTCTCCATGATCCGATATGTAGATACTGATGAAGCATGCTTGGGAGAGATATATGATGGCATAGATTCTATGCTCGAGCGTATCAGAGATATAATACAAAAAAAGGGCAAGATCCAGAAGAGACCTTCTATGGTGAGGTCAATAGTGTGGTTATGAAGAGGTGGAATAAAATGACCACCTCATTACATCTCCTTGCTTATGCACTGACCCCAAAGTACTATAGCTCTGATGTACTTGGGCTACCAAATAGGCAAGCACCATTTTCTGACTTTGAAGTTGGAAATGGAACCAGGGCAGCATTCAGAAGAATTTTTCCTGATCCATCTATAGCCAGTGTGGTCAGAAGTGAAATGGGCATGTTTACTGGTTCAGAAGGCAACATGGGATCGATTGAGGCTCTTTTCGACAAGAGCAGCTTGACTCCAACCACATGGTGGTGTGTACATGGCCATGATGCCAAGTACTTACGTCCTATTGCTATAAAAGTTCTTTCACAGGTATAACATTTATAAATTTTAAAATTTAGAATCATTTCGAATATTTTAAATTTTATTTAGGATTATTTAAATTTTAATTTATTTTTTACACATTCTTAGTATGTTACTAATACTAACTTGTCTTTGAATTTCATTTTTCTAACTTTATTGTAATAGGTGGCTAGTAATTCTTCCGTAGAGCGGAATTGGAGTACTTATAGCTTTATCCACTCAGCTAAAAGAAACAAGTTGGCATCTAAAAAAGCTGAGGATTTGGTATATGTGCACTCCAATTTGCGCCTCTTGTCACACAAGTCTGAGAAGTATGCTAGAGGGCCTCACAAACTTTGGGATCTTATTCCAGAGACCACAGACTTGGATTCCTCTGTAGCCACGCTTGCCCAACTTTCATTATTTGATGGCGAAGATGACGTTCAAGGGAGTTCGCAAGGAGTGGAGAGTGGAGTTAATGATAGTGGAGCTAGCGCAAGTGGCACACAAGAACTTGATTTTGAGGAAAATCTAGATGATATATTCTAGTTTTGTTTGTATTCCTATATCATATGTATGGCAGCCACATGAACAATGAAACGTAAAATCTTAAGTATATTGTATGTTTTGAAAATTTGAACATGGATCTTAGTATATTTTTCAAATTTCAAGTTTTGTTCGTATTCATGTTGACATGATATTAGTATATCATATGTATGGCAGCCACATGATCAATAAAAATGCAAAATGCTTAAGTCTTAAGTATATTGAATGTTTAGATGTACACATTGATTCAAGATTCAAGTTTTGTATTACTATTTCAGTTTTTTTATGGACTAAAAAATGAGTAAAATGAGTAGATGTACATAAATATATATATATATATATATATATATATATATTTTTTAATATATATGTACGGAAGTATCCAAGACGTATCATATCCAAGGGTTCTTTAAAATTGACGTATCCGTATCCAAACCGATACTCGTATCCGTATCCTGGCAACATAGCTCTGAAGTAATCTCTGGTATCCAAATCTAGGGAAGCATCGAGATGATAATGGTTGTGGTTATGTATAAGGATTTGGAATTACATAAGTATTTCAGGGATCAAGGATTACCACAAAAATAGTCAGATTCTAAATGGAATGATAGTGAAATCTGACCTTTTGAAGGAGAACCTTTGACACCACAAGCCGTGTAGCATTTCAAGATTGAGAATTGTTAGACAAGATCTAAATATGTACAAATGTCACTCGAAAGAAAAAAATTATATTTTGCACATATCATATACACAGTAGCAATCCCTAAGTACATTTTGGCTCTCATATCAGCTGCTTGATAATCCTGTTTAGGTCTAATATTTTTACTTGGTATTTATTACGTACCGATGTCCATGGGTAATCCTTGTATACTTACGAAATATGAGTTATATAACGACTATACCTCAGTGATGGGATTTCCCGAGACAGATCTCTGTTCTACCTTGCATTTAGAAGATTTATAGTGGCTATATCCAAGCCCCACCAAAACCTCCTCTATTGCCAAGACAAACAGCACCCTTTACCAATGCTTAAAATGCAGAAATTTTTAGAAAGAATGAAATTATATTAACAGTCAAGAATGACCAAAATATGTTAGCGGGACTCAAAAGTACAACCATTACAAATAATACGAGGGAGCAAAAACAGGCTACAAGCTAGAAGTAAACTAAAAGCACAACAATAAAAGTGTCTAATTAATAAGTGGGATGAGAACTTGACCCAAAGCAGGTAAATGATAATCAAACATTACAAATAACAATATGGAAGACATGTCATTAAAGAACATATGGCTGATGAAGGCCACGGCTAAAGATAAACTGAAAATTATTTGTTTCAAATATCATGCATGAAAAATGCCTTAAAATTTGGAAAGTAATAACAAGACTGCAAACAAACCAATCCATGCCTATTGGCATCTGATCTCATTCTCCACGAAACAAACCTTCAACACGCATGTGAAACCTTCACGATGGCAGTACCTCACACCAGAACTGTCCTATTTTATGTACCAGAAAAGCCTTAACTATCCATAAACAACGTAAAGCAACAACATTATTTTATTTTTGATCTGACACACAGAAATTGCTTGATTTCAAATTTCATTAACTAATCAGCTTATTTCAGATTTGATATACTTGATTGTCATATTTCTTAATTTATATACTGAATTATCTACATCCTTTCTAAAACCATACCCTAATATCATGGAAATTTTATATAAGAATATCTTACCTTGTTTGCAGCCCCATGCCTATCTATTTACCATATAATTAGAAAGCCATATTACCCTAACCATTACAGTATTCAAGCAGAAATATGGATGGCATGTTTTACTGAAGTAATTGTAAATTTAAAACTAAATTATGAATGGGAAGGGAATGCTTACAGTTAAGCCTTCACATGTCTTATTGTTATTGAAGCATACAGTTTCATTCAAGTTTTCAGTAACGCCCTTGTTATCATCATGGAGTAAACGCCTGAAAATGTAAAATACAAAATAGTTCAAACAAACAAAAAAGTATTCTTTTAAAGAATAACTATATACCATGCAATCCAATCATAACTGACCTATGAAGCATCAGCTCTAGTTGTCCATCAAAAACACTTGAACCTCCAATAGCACGGTCAACAAGCACTGAAAATTCTGTCTCATTGTCTTTCAAGTATATGCCTAGATTCAGCTGCACATTGAATAAGTATCTCGATCAGTAGCTTTTTTTTTGATGAAAAGAATCTTATATTATATTAATTCAATACCATACAAGATAACTTTCAATAAAAAAGCGGGCGGTATGAGAGCACACCCCAAAACCACAAACAAAGCTAGGCCAAGCCTAGAGCAACAAGAATCAAACCAGGCTGAGCCTAGGAGAGTACAAAAAATAGGCATCACCTAAAAGCAGACAAAAAACACAATCAAGCAGCAACAACAAACATGCCCGAAGCGGGCAGATCATGATCATCTGGCCACTCTGAACCAGACAAATCCTTGCCAGCATCTAGAATTTCCCAACCAACAACAATTTCTTCCTCTGGGTCCACTTCCCCGCGAGTAGGAATGTCGAGGTTGAGGCGAGGGAATTTGTTTGATGGCAGAGGTTGTGGCGGAGGGTTCCAAGTATCATGATGCGAAGCAGTGGCAAGAGGAGAGTCTCACCCATGCTGATGAGGCGGCGAGCCCCAGCCCTGTTGGCGAGCTGATGAAGGTGGCAGTGAGCCCTGTCCGTGGCGGCGAGTTGGTGAGTAACTGTGTTGATGCAATGGGCTTGGGGAGTCGCGAGCGTGACTGAAAGCACGACGTTGAGATCGGCTGTGCCGGCCACCACAGGCTGAAGCCGAGGAGCACCTAGTAGGCGAAGGAGGCACTCGAGCAACATTACATGGTGCTTCCCCCTAGTGGCGCAACAGGGTCTGGACGTGGTCCACCTCCAACGCAACCTTGTTGGCTTGAACTTGTATCTGCAAAAGCACATTGGAGATCACCATAGATTTCTTATATACTGAGAAAGATTGATCAATTGCAGAATTAGCAAAGAAAAATGAATTTCTTTCTTTCCATATCCAAAACAAAATCTCCCCTCTGAAAACGTGCCAAATTTGGGTGAACAAAGGCAGAAGCTTGGGATTGTCTCCCAAAAGGATATGCTGCCAAGTGAAGTAATGAGGCCGTAAAGGAAAGAAAAATGAATGGATCCAGTTCCAGGCATTTTGAGCTTTGGGACAAAACTAGAAAACATGCAAGATTGTTTCCAGATGGCCACAAAAAGGACACTTGGGAGCTGGGATCCCAATTTGAACAAGACGCGCCCCGATAGGAAGGCCTTGGTGAAGAATACACCAAAGGAAGTGGGTAATCTTGGGCTCCACACATAGAGTCCAAACAATTTCAAATCACCTACTCTAGGTAGACGGCGTAGAATGAATTCCCCAACGTGTATTTAGTTTATCGACCATGGCCAAGTGAGGCGAGAGCCCCTAACACATTCTTTCGATCAGTAGCTTTCAATTTAAGGCAAACATAAATTTCTCTAACTAGATTTTGAACAAAAATTAATGCTAATTTGTCCAGGGACAAACCCTTATTAGATGAAGAGTAGTCAACGAGTGAGATTTTGCTGTTTCTGCCATATTAAAAATGATACTGCACAAATGGGATTGTGTGTACTACTATTGGTATTTAATAATCTTTCTGCACCTGTCCTATACATATTGTACCTTGATGCATTACAAACTTGATTACTGATTCTCTTTCAGCTTATCCTCCCTAGGAAATTCTCCTGACATTGTAGGTTGATTATATTTACCAACTATAGTATCTTAACATTAATAACAATTTTTTGGAGAGAGGGAGGATGCTAGTGCGCAGATGATTATTAATTTTATGTTCACCTCTTCCTACTAAAAACTACATATGAAAAACATATTTTGGGTATTTAAATAATGTACTACTAGTATGGTATCACTTAACAAACAACAAGTTATGTCATAATGTAACCATTTCCCATTATTTTTCGTGGTTAAAAGTGTTGAGTTTAATGTTTGAAGTTTGAAAACATTTTAAAGGTTCAACACAACAGTAGGCTGTACTATTCGTAAAAGTAAAGGATAAGAAACTGATTTTGTTTGTTCATTTCAAATATAGCATGTAAAAATATAAATAAATATAATACATAATAATGTGTGTTACAAATATAGTGCATAGAGATATAAATTAACATAGAACATCAAAAAATTGTAATTACAAAAACAAAGGCCTAGAGTTAATAAAATATTTTACTTTTGCCTTGGGAAGAGCTGGCCATAAAATAGTAAGTCCTATCATCATGGACCACTAATTACTATTTTAGGAGCAGCCTTGCATTTTTTACTTAAACTATAAATTATTAAAAAAACCCTCATCAAGATTTAAAATTTAACTTGTAAAATAGATCCATTCAAAATAAATTTTAAAAAAAAAGTGCAATGCCTAACGCTAACACTAAATCAAAACTTTTTAGTGTACCCTTGTTCAAAGTGTTTCTTCCTCTTAAGTGTAAAAATGAGCCAAAAAATCGCCTAAGATAAGATAAGATAAATATATTAATGTCCAACGAATGACCACAAAGTAGGTCAAAGGGACTGCAAAAAACACCGTAAGCAAATACAAAGCGGGAGAACCAAAAGGTACCCGAGAAAGAAGAGTACAAAGCCAGAGAAGCTGGCAGAACTGGAAAGAGCAAACCTTTGAATCCAAAAACGGGGGTGGAAATGCAAATTAGAAGAGAGAAGGGGCAGGAGACAGCCGAGGAAAAATGGCTAGGGAGAAGCAATGAGGAAAGTCTATCAGGGAATGGTGGATCCAACTCTCCTAACATCCGAGGCCGACTGGAAGAAACTATGGATGGAATGACAACTAGACAAAGAAGCGGTAGAGTGTAGAGGACACCTACAATGCTGTTGTCTAGACATCGTACTATATCTCGAAGGCCTAGTAGATCAAGTTTTTCACTTGGTGTGGGGCCTGGTTTGGGCTTGTCTAAGATGGCTCAGGGAGCTGTGGATGGTTTCCCTGTGTTGAACATATCTAGAGTAAGAAGCGAAGGTGGCCTCACCTTGGCGCTTGGTGCCTCTCACTGAAGGTAGCACTGTGAAGAAGGAAGTGATCCGCCAGGAAGAATCTAGTTTGGAATGTGGCTGAAGAGTGTGTTCACGAAGCCTCAGAGCCTCTAGTAAGTATAAAGCTAGGCACTTCTGACCCTTATAGCTAAAGAAGTCAGAAAGACCTTGTGCCCTCCTAAAGTGGTAGTAAAACCTCCCTTTGACCTTGTAGTAAATGGGGCAGCGGAAGATGAAGTGTGTCTCAGTCTCAGTCTCATGGAGACTACACAACTGATAAGTCCTATCAGAATGATCAAGGTAGTGATCCATCTCACACTGGAGTCTGTGAGAACCGACTCTAAGCCGACCAAGGGGGATACGAAGGGCATGCATCTAGTGACATAAAGTATATTTAAGACAGATAATGAGACCATCACTCAACTCCAGAAAGTGATTAGCATAAAAGGCCATTTTAGGGCGTAACCCCCCATGAGGGTTCACCCAAGTGGTGTGCATGAACTATTTGTAAATATCCTCTCTGATGATCCTGTTCATCGCTTGTCTAGTAGGTAAAAGGTAGCCTAGAGCATCCGAGGAATACCGAAAAGGAGGAAAATGATCCATTTGAATACCCATTGTCCCCAAGAGGTCAAAAACCTTAACATACCAACTGCGACCACAGAGAGAAGAATCAGAAAAGGCAATAGTCTCTGATGAGCAATACACCAAGAACGGGTACCCATCCCGCCCCTCAACGGAGTTAGCAAAGCATTAGATGCGGTGTAGGAAAGAGATCAGGTCAAACATGGTCTTCAATTTGAAAGGACAGGCTCCAAACTCAGCCAAAATAATGCGCTGAGGGACAGTTTGCTTGCACCTGATTAAATAGTGAAGGAGAAGGGTCTGGACTCTCTCGATAGAAGCCCAATCAATCTCTAGTAAGGAGGGCCCCCAAGCAACATAGCCATAAAGGACAGTGGGTCTGAAGAGGGAGTCCTTGAGGGACATTTTGAAAGAGATGTCTTGGAAGTGGAGACGAAAGCATTGTCTCTCAAGGAGGGCTAAGGATCTATAGCCCTTATTGACATGAGGCTAGAGGGTTTGTCTCAAAATGAAACACGGACCAGAGAATTGAACACCCAAGTAGGTATATGTGCTAGTGATCTCGATCTTCTCACCCCAAAATAAGAAGTGGAGGTGCCAAGTCTTTAGACCATAACCTTGGTTTGACCCAGGTTAAACGTCAACTGCCGAAGATCATAGAACAAGGCTAAGGCGTCCAATTGTCTCTACAGATCCTCTGGAGAGGATCCCAAGAGGACCACATCATCAAAAAACAAAAGGATGGATATCAAAACTTGGTGAAGAGGGCACCTATCACTGTCCTAAATATGCTCATGGAGAAAGGACTCAAACTCATCAATGTGTATCCCAAAAAGAGTTGGGGACAGAGGACACCCTTGTTTGACCCCAATGGCACACTTGATGAAATCCGACTCCCCATGAGCGGTGCGGAGGTTTGTGTTCGTGTTCATGTTCGATGAGAATAAAATTTGAAACAAATTTACAAGTTGATAAAATTCGGGAAAAAAGTTCATGATTAAATTTGAAGAATATACATCTACATTTTTATTGTTTTATTTATAAAATAAAAAAATAAATAGACAAATACTTATTATTATTTAATTTAAAACCTAAAACTTATTAACATGATTTGTATTTATTTTCTTTTTTGTATTTTTTTAGTTTTAATATTTTCTTTTTTATATAGATATTTATATACAAAATTTAAATATATTGATTATTAAATTTTATAAATATTAATTAATTTACTATTGTAATAGTATTTTAATTAAAATATTTTTGTAAAATACCATGAAAGCTGTTTTCAATAATACTTTAAATATTTTTTTAATAATTATTAGTTTATTAATACCTTTAAACTAAATAATAAATTAATATTTATTAATAAAAACATTGAAATCATGAATGTTAAATTATATCATAAAATATCCAAAAGAGCATTGTACTTTGAAGAATGAAATTTCAGACATAATTAGTCATTGGAAATCAATCGACCAGACTATCAACACTCCATTATTGCTGAAATTATGTGTTTGTCAATTCTGCAACCGAAGCCCTACGATTTTGCAACTAAAGCCCTACAATTCTACAAATGCCTCCACCATTCTTCAAGTCAAAACCCTATGATTGGACATTATTCTTTAAACACTTGCGATTTGGCAGTCTTTTGCAAACCCTAGACTATTTTGCAAGTCCCAATGCAAGATAACAAACATATACAAATTTTAATACGAATTTTAACGAATTTCATGTTGTGTTGGTATTCTGCCGAATTTTGAATTTCATCAATGAAATTTGGCAAAACCTTTGATTTTTTTTGCTTATGATCCTTAGGGAGAAGGCCCTAGCCTGCAAAAAATACATTTCCATACCAGTCTATGATATTTCCAATCATCTATGGACTCTCAGGTAAATTTTAGGCACATTATCATGCATTCATTGATCAAAATACAAAGTATTACATATCCTCTAAAGGGCGCCTACAAAAATTGCCCCAAAAACTAAGCAAAAAACCAAAGACCAGGCATACAGGTAAGTGACCAAGAGACAGAAACCAACCAAGGTTTGACATCAAAAACTCCACGAAGCTCGAGCAGGAACTGGACACCTTACTCCAAGTCTTCGCATTGGACGACTTCTCTGTAAGAATTTCTACATTTGAGTCACTCTTGTGTGACGAGGAGGAGGGAGATCGGGCAACACAACATTCTAGCATAACCACCTTGGCTTTCTTTGGAAGCTTCACACCTTGATTTTCAGCAAAATCATCTAATCCACAGGAAAGACCCTGAATCCCACGAGCCATTGCATGAATATGATATTGCATGCTCATCAGTCTCTCTTCCAAGCCCATACGTTCTCTATGGAGGATGAACTGGCCCGAGGAATTCTACAAAATGTTAGCTGTGCTCAAACTTTGAGCAATCTCAAAGACATTCTAGATGATCAACAAATTGATTAGGATCCAACACGAGCTTCCGCATCTTATCGCAAATATCAATCTCTTAATCTTCTTCTTCAAAACTCTCAGCTACTGTCCAGACCTTCTCCAGCCAGCTTCGCATCACAATGTTCTTAATCTTCCTGTCCATCTAGTTTGCGAAGGAATCCGCCAAAACCTCCCTTAGTTAGAGCTCGCCGCCTCTTACGACCAGGACCTGCAGTCAAACCAATCCATCTGCTTTCTCCACGCTGACAGAAAAAGAAGCTAGGGCTGAACCCAAAAAGCCACTAACACCATTGGAAAGAGAGAAAGGAGAGTCTTGAGGGGCGAACAACACCCACCATCAGCCAACCTTAAATACACACACCTCCACCCGGAACCAATAAAAATTCGCACGTGAGAGAACCCTAAATCTCTACCAAAATCTTTTGAACTTAAACGCCATCAAACCGAAACCGGGGGTAATTAGTAAAAGGCAAGCCTTCACAATCATTTACCCCCTCCATCCGACGTCAACCATGCATCCCTTGCCAAGAGTGCCAAAATATCATATGGGGAAGCCCAACTCCCAAGCTTGAGAATTTAACTGATGATTATCACATAATTCGATGCCCTCTATTAGCTAAACTATCCACCACCTTAGTACGTTCCCTCTTTATGTGAGACAATTTGACCTCAGCAAATGAAGGCAAAATTGCCATGATATTTGAGCAAACTGGTTTCAAAGACTAGGCCTTATGAGAATACCCCTGAGCCATACCGATGATTGTCTTCGAATCACCCTCTATCTAGAAGCGCCTCCAATTCCTCTTCTTGGCTTCCAGACAAACCCAAAAAGAAGGGCCAATCCTTCCGCAAAGTTGTTAACAGAAAAACCACAATCAACAGCCAAAGCCAAAATAGGCTGGTTGTCGGAATTCTTGAAAATGCAGCCGTAACCCACCTTACCCGGATTGCCTCTAGAAGCGCCATCAAAGTTTAACTTAATCCAGTACTTGGTAGGGGTTCTCCACCCATCCAATCTTTTTTCCTTGCTACCCTTATTAGGAGAGAGAAACCTTTGATTTAGAAGATGAAAGATCCCAAACCCCTTTTGCTTGAATACTTTTTTCTTATATATTGCTCTGGCTCAAATCTGAACTGATACCATCAAAAGAATCCATAGAACACCATACTCAAACTGCATAGATAAATTAAATAAAACAAACCCTGCAAACCGGATGAATACAGAAAAGGCGCCTAGGGTTTAACAGACATATTTCTTCATGAACAATTCAGCCATGTATTTAATAATGATTTTTGATGCTAAATATTTACGGCATACAATTATAAATCTGCAGATAGATTGATAATAAAGATTGTCCAAAACCCATTGTAAATGATTCAAACCAAATCAATTTGATATATAACTGATGTTGGAAATTACAATAATTATCTAGCACGAAAAATACCTCAGATACTGCATAAAACAACTGTAGAATAAGTCGCCCCACTCTAGAAGAAGTCTGTATGCTCACTACTGCAATTTATTTCTCTTTCAAACTACTGAAACGATAAAAACCTGTGAATACAATGAAGATCCCTAAATAGGAACTCCTCTCATTGCTCCTGGGGTTTGCGTCCACAAGAGGAATAATCCAGAGGGTTTCTGTCCTTAGATTTTGTCTGCAAAAGCTCAAAGCTAATTGCTGGGAGAAAATAATAATAATCTGGAATGCCCAAGTCGCACTTTTTCCTTATAGCCAAAAAACCCTTCAAAGATGCAAGTCGCATTTTTCCCAAAACAACATAATTAATTTTTAATTAATTTTTCCCTTCTCCAAGCAAGTTGCATTTTTGGCTTATTTAACTCTTCCCCAAATCAAGTCACATTTTTTGCCTAGGAAAGCACATTAAATAATTTATTAATTTATTTAAATGTACTTTCCTAAGTCGAAGTCACTTAAACAGTTTATTAATTCATTATATGTGCTTAGTGATACTTTATTTTATTTTTAGCACGATATAATAAAATTAATAAACTGAAGTCACCCTTGAAATCACCCTTTGGCCGTCGGGTAGACCAAAAGGGCCAAAGGTCTTCAATCGAACTATTCGAGAAAGAGGGACATTACAGAAGACAAGTATATATATAAAAAAAAATTATAACAATTTTTTTAAAAACTTAGAAAATCGCATGCCAGACGTGGTGGACAGTGATTACTCACTTAATTTTGATATTTTCGAAAGTAATGCTATTATGCTTCAAATTTTTAAACAATCAAAAATATAATCTATTGCAACATTTAAAAGCATAATATTTACACTGATAAGGATTTCTTCTAATGAGATTGACCTTTTACATGTTTTTTAATACCAATGCTTGTTTAATATGTTAGTGATATGACCATTTCTTGAATGTAATTTATCTAAGAAATGTGTTAATTATTGTCTGGGATAGTTTAATTAGAGTGGCATTGTATATTACCTAGTGTTTTGGTTTCTTGGGAGTTCGCAATTTCAAAATTAGCTGCATAAGTGATTACATATTTTCTTGCACAATAAAGTTGGGTGGTAAATCAAAAGGCTATTGATAGAAAGATATGGAAATCAACTTAGCCATTACACATGAAGCCGTTGAACCAGATAAAAGATTCCTTGAAGAAGATTGTAATTCTGTAATGTCCCCAAATGGACCAGATTGAATACACAGTGGAATATACTGTAAACCCAGCTGAAAAAGAGCACCAAAACTAAAAAGTATATTGCAGATACAATTTATTCCAGAAAATGCGATTTGCACAAGAGAGTAAAAATACCATAAACAATGCTAAAACAACTTCCTTTTTGGATTTTTCAATAAAAACTGATTTGAGGAGGATAATAGAGTAGATAGGTACCAAAATGGGAGCTCCAGAACCTGATTTTTATTAATAAAATGCTGCAGATCTGACCTGTGATTACAGCAGTAGAAAGAGGGTTTGAAACCCCACAAAAATGACCAAAAAGTGCTGGATAAATATCTGGAAATGCACCCCAAAAGCAGATATGAAAACTGATATTTTTTACTCCCTTGAACCTTGCAAAATAGCCCCAACTGGGTCGCTCCAGCTGAATAAAACTGATTCTAAAAATCTGATTTTCTGAACCTGAGATCTTCCACCAACAAAAATGATGAATCCAAGGAAGAGTTTTTGTTTTTCCTTCACCTTTTCCTGAGGGTTTTCGTCCTCAGAAAGTTGCAGCAGCAGCTCTTAGCTCTTAGCCAAATTTGGAAAATATGGAGTGATAGAATGATGCCCAAGCAAGTCAACTTTTCCCTAAATGGAAAGAAGTGACCCAAAAACAGCCTCCCAAATCCTCCAATCAGCATGCAATGATTTTTTAATGTCTTTTTCCCCCATGGCCCTTCCTAGACCAAGTCGCATTTTCCTTAGGGAGACATAAAAAATATAATGACTCTTTTAATCTTTCTAAAGTCCCATTTCTTTTGTGAGCCAAGTTGCATTTTCCCCTAGGACCAATATAAAATATATTTGCACCTTTTTCTATCCTAGACTTGACATAATATTAAGTCATTTAAATTATTATAAGTGCTTACATATTTTTTTCCTTTGCTAATGGCACTTTATAATAATTAAAAATAACTTAAGTCACCCTTATGTTCCCCCTTTGGCCGTCGGGTAGACAAAATAGGCCAAGGGTCTTCAATAATGTTATTTTAGAAAGAGGGACATTTCAGTCCTCCCTTCCTCAAATTGCTTTCCCACAAGCAATTTCAAATTTGGGTGCTCTAAAATTTCTGCACCCTCCCATGTTGCATCTTCAAGAGGTAGCCCCTTCCATTGGATCAAGTATTCTCTGATAATTCTATTCCTCAAAATTTTTCACGTACCTCCATGATAGCTTCCGGTTCCAAAACCAACTTGCCCTCATCATCAAGAGGGGGCAGCTCCATGGAAGGAGAGATATGCTGTCCCAAAGCCTTTTTAAGGCATGAAACGTGAAACACATTATGGATTTTGCTTTGAGCCGGAAGTTCAAGCTCATAGGCAACTTTCCCAACCTTCCTTATGATCTTGTAAGGGCCATAAAACCTTGGCTTCAACTTCTCCAATCCTTTCCCTTTGAGGGAAGATTGTCTATATGGTTGTAGTCTCAAAAAAACCATGTCCCCTACCTCAAATGACCTCTCAATCCTTCGCTGGTCTGCATATAATTTCTGTTGATTTTGTGCATGTGAGAGGTTATCCTTGAGTGCTTTTAATATATCTTGGCTCTGCTGCACCAAGTCTCTAGCTCCCGACACTCTACTATCCGGAAGAACAACATCCACAAAGGAAAATGCATCGTAACCATATAAAGCTTTGAAGGGAGACATACCAATAGACATGTGGTAAGATGTGTTGTAGCAAAACTCCCCCAAATATAACCATTTTATCCATGCGGTCTGCTGCCTTGTAACATAGCTCCTTAGGTACCCCTCTATCCACTTGTTAACAATCTCAGTTTGCCCATCCGTTTGTGGATGGTAACTTGTGCTAGGGGTCAATTTTGTACCTGCAAGATGGAAGAGTTCTTGCCAAAAAGAACTTAGAAATCTGCTATCCCTGTCACTCACAATATTTTTAGGCAGCCCATGAAGTTTGAAAACTTCTCTAAAAAAAATTCCAGCCACCAAGGGTCCATCATATTTAGTTGGTAGTGGGAAAAAATGTGCATATTTGGTTAATCTATCCACTACAACATAAAGGACACTTTTACCTTGCACTGGAGGAAGTCCAGTGATGAAGTCCATGGAAACACTCTCCCATTTTTGAGTCGGGATAGGTAGAGGCTGCAAAAGACCCACTGGAAATTCATGTTCCGCCTTACATTGTTGACGCGTGAGACACTCCCTTATGTGTTGGAGTACCTCCCCTTTGAGACCTTTCCATACAAACTTTTCTCTGATTTGCTTGTATGTTTTGAAGTAACCTGGATGACCGGCTAAGGGTGAGTCATGCATAGCTTCTAAGATTTTACGTTTCACCTTGGATTCAGGCACCAAAAAGACCTTGTTCTTGTATAGTATTAGGCCATCCACTACCTTGTATTTTTCATCTTCAATTCCACCTTCTAGGATAGTGCTAGCAAACTGATTTTTTGCATATTCAGCTGTTATAACAGCCCTCCAATCCGCTGCAATTTCTGACATAGAGCAACAATATGGCTTCCTAGACAATGCATCTGCTACAATATTATTTTTGTCTTTTACAAATTCAATTTCAAAGTCAAAGGACTGAATTTTGCTCACCCATTTTTGTTGTTTGTCATTCAAATCAGATTGGCTGAGAAAATACCTTAAGCTATTGTGATCTGTTTTTACCACGAACGTGCCACAAACAAGATATTGTCGGAACTTAACCAAGGCGTGCATGATTACTAGCATTTCCTTGTCATAGATAGAGTACTTCTTTTCAATCTCTTTTAGTTTTCTACTCTCAAATGCAATGGGGTGTTTGTTTTGCATTAAAACAGCCCCAATACCTTCACCGGATGCATCACATTCAACAACAAAGGGAATAGAGAAATCTGGAACAGCGAGTACGGGGCATGTACTCATCACCTTTTTTAAGTTGTCAAATGCCTCTTGGGCTGTCCTAGACCAGCTGAAAGCTCCCTTCTTTGTTAAATCAGTCAAAGGAGCTGCAAGTTGAGAGAAACCTTTGACAAACCTCCTGTAATAACTGCATAGTCCCAAAAATCCCCTCAAATGTGTCATGGTGGTGGGTGGAGGCCAATCCAAGATGGCCATGATCTTCTGTTGATCCACATGAACACCTTGGGCATTGATAATGTGCCCCAAGTATAAAATTTCAGTCACACCAAGTTCACATTTTGATTCTTTTGCATAAAGTGATTGCTAATCCAAAATGCCCAACACAATATCCAAGTGTTGAAGATGTTCATCCCATGATTTATTGTATACCAATATATCATCAAAGAAAACCAATACGAACTTCCTCAAATGCTCTCTAAAGACATGATTCATGCATGATTGAAACGTAGCAGGAGCATTAGTCAATCCAAAAGGCATTACAAGAAATTCAAAGTGGCCAAAATGACATCTAAATGTAGTTTTGTAGACATCCTCTTTCCTTACCTGGATTTGATGGTACCCGGATCTCAAGTCTATCTTGGAAAAGTAGATAGCTCCATGTAGCTCATCAATTAGCTCATCAATTCTAAGTATGGGATACCTATTTTTGATGGTCCTTTTATTCAACAAGCGGTAGTCGATGCACATCCTCATGGTCCCATCTTTCTTTTTCACAAGAACCACTGAAGATAAAAAGGGGCTTGAGCTAGGCCTTATGTGCCCCATTTCCAACAACTCCTTAATGGCCTTCTCAATTTCTTCTTTGTATGCTCTAGGATGACGATAGGGAGTGGTAATAACAGTCTTAGTACTTGGTTCTAATTCAATGATATGTTGAAAACTTCTATCTGGAGGTGACCCATGAGGAAAGTTATCAAATACCTTGGCATGCTTGTCATGGATAGCTTGAATGTCCTCATGATACTGCTGTTGCTCCAAAATCTGATCTGCAGATGTGATGAAGACACTCCACTGCCCAAGCAATCTGCCCTCTTTGAAAGGATCTTTCCATCCTCTTAGCAGTCACTACCATAGGAGCACCATTTGCCATGCCATGTAGCACTATTTCTTGCCCTGCTGATCTGAATTTCAGTTCCATTGTTTGGTAGTTTTGAGTGAATTCCCCAAGAGAATGCAGCCATTGAACACCCAAGACTACATCTGTTTCACCAATACCCACCACATAAAAGTCGTCTATCACCATGTGCTTACCAAGTGTGATTTTCAACTATGATATCTTCTTAGTACAAGGGATGGTGAAGCCAGCCGCAACTGTAACATTAAATCCCTTGAAATCCTCTAATGGCAGCCCCATTTTTGCAACTAAATCAGCATCAATAAAGTTATGAATTGCACCACTATCAATCAAAACAGTGACTCTTTTACCTTTTAGTTCCCCTCTAACACGAAAAGGGTGCTACCTTGGAGTTCCGGATAGTGTGGCAAGAGTACTATCCAATTGATCACCTTCTTCTTTGCTTTCTTTCTCTTCGTCCTCATAGTTCTCTTCCTTGTCTATTTCATCTTCCTCTCCATCAGAAATGACTTCAATGTAATGCACTTGGCCCTTGCCTAAACAACGGTGCCCTGGAGTCCATGGATATTTGCATGTGAAGCAAACATTCTTTCTTCTTAACTCATTTCTTGAATTCTCAGCATCCTTGTTCCTTGGAAACTCTCTTTGAGGGTTTGTACCTTGCTGAAATGGCTTCCTTGTTTGATTAATAGGGGTTGTCCTTGACTTTCCTTGAAATGTGTGCCTTGGCTGCCCCAAATAATTTGGTTTGGACTGTCCAAATGGCAGATTTTTGCCTCTTACTGCTGTAGATTCCAGATTTAACGATCTTTTTATTGCATCTTGGAGAGAGGGGGGCTCAAAGGCCTTCACCAACCCCTTAAGAGGTTCGGTTAAGCCTTACATGAATAGTACTACTAGTCTTCTCTCACTTACATCAAAAACCATGACCGCTAACTTCTGAAAATCAGCCACATATGTCTCCAGGGAAGTCCCTTGTTTTAGCTGTGCTAGCTCTCTAAAATGCACTTCTGGATCCTTCCTATCAATTTTTTTAATTAACCTTTGACTAAACTCTTCAAGTGTTGTAATGGATCCATGTCCTTGTGTCACAATGCCATGGTACCACCATTCATGAGCTATACCTTCCAAGTGAAGGGTGACAAACTTGAGAGCTTCCTCTTCATACATTGGATTTGATGAGAGATAAGTGCCTAAGTTTTGTAGCCAAGCCCTTGCAGAACACTTATCTGTCCCATCATAAGTAGGAAGAGTGATTTTTCCCAATCGGTGTTGGATATCTTTCCTCGGTTCTGGTTGTTGGTTCACTCTCTTCCTTGGTCCTTCATTCCTTCTTAGTTGGCAAAAGTCTCTAAATGAAAGGATCTCTCTTGTGAGGGGATTCAAGGATGCATACTCATCCCCATACACAGTTGATTTCATCTGCAAACCCATGAACTGGTGGCTGCTCCCTCTCCTCTTGTGGTTCCTCTCTTTGAAGGAAACTTGCACGAAAGAACTTAAAGTTCTTGTTTGAACCTCTATCTGCATGTAAAGTAGAAGAGTTGCCCTCATCTTTGTTGCCATGATCCCCCTTGAGGGTTTTGCCTATTGAAATTTGTCCCTTGTATAGCTCTTCCCAAATCTGCAATAACTCCTATAAAGGAGTCTCTAAGATCATTGTGTGATTCCATTAGACGGTTATGCAGCTCTCTATTGCCCTTGGCAAATATCTCATTCATGTAGCTTAACTCATCATTTGGAGGTGATCTTTCTTCATCCTCCATCCTTCCTCTTCCTGGAGTTCTTCTTTGATAATGGTGCCTAAAATGGTCTTCACCCCTGTCCATACAAATCTGAAATCTGAAATCTGAAATCTGAATCACCTCTACAAGCTGGGAGGAAAACTTGCTTTGATACCACTGTAATGTCCCCTAAAGGGACCATATTGAATACACAGTGGAATATACTCTAAACCCAGCTGAAATAGAAACCCAAACTGAAATATATGTTGCACATATAATTTATTCCAGAAAATGTGATTTGCACAAGAGAAGGAAAATACCATAAACAAAGCTAAAATAACTTTTTTTTTTGGATTTTTAAATAAAAACTGATTTTTGGAGAATAATAGAATAAATAGGTACCAAAATGGGAACTCCAGAATTTGATTTTTATTTTTAAATAAAATCTGCAGATCTGACGTGTGATTACAACAGTAGAAAGAGGGTTGAAACCCCACAAAAATGACCAAAAAAAATGTTGGATAAATATCTGGAAATGCACTCCCAACAGCAGATATAAAACTGATATTTTTTGACTTCCTTAAACACTGCAAAATCAGCTCCAACTGGGTCGCTCCAGCTGAAATAATGACTTGATTCTAAGAATCTGATTTTTGCTCCTGAGTCTTTCTCCATACAAAATGACAAATCTAAGGAAGAGTTTCTGTTCTTCCTTCTCCTCTTTCTAAGGGTTTTCACCCTCAGAAAATTGCAACAATAGCTCCTTAAGCTCATAGACAAATTTGGAAAATATGAAATGGTAGAATAAGCCTCTCCAAAACAGGTCGATTTTTTCCTAAAAGGAAAGAAGAGACCCTAAAGCAACCTCTCACCATCCTCCAATCAGCTTGCACCAGAATTTTTTAATGTCATTTTTCCCCCATTTGCCCTTCCTAGACCAAGTCGCAATTTTCCATAGGGGAGGACATAAAAAAATATAAAGGCTCTTTTTTAATAACTTTCTGAAGTCCCATTCACTTTTGTGAGCCAAGTTGCATTTTCCCTCTAGGACAAATACAAAATGTGATTGCACCTTTTTATAACATAAACATGATATAATATTAAGTTACTTACATTATTATAAGTGCTTACATATTTCTCCTTTGCTAATGGCACTTTGTAATAATTAAAAATAACTTAAGTCACCCTTATGTTCCCCCTTTGGCTGTTGGGTAGACAAAATAGGCCAAAGGTCTTCGATACTGTTATTTTAGAAAGAGGGACATTTCAAATTCTCTCTAAAGAAGATGATAATTTTGGGGGCATTGTAATTCTGCGGGCATTGTAATTTTTCTTGAAATGCCCAAATATGACAGATGTTCGACATATTTTTCAAAGGCCTCTGTCGGAGGGGCAAGAGCAAATAAAAAAGGGAACAAATGCTGGTGTGTAATGGATCATTAACTCTTTTCATGGTTGGTTGAACATTAGGTGAAATTCAAACCCATGATCTGTTCTTTTAACATAATTTCGATTGCATGCACAGATGCAACTGAGATGCCAACATAAATTGCCTTTCAATTTAGTGCTATGAAATATGCTTACGCTCCCAGATTGGCACCCACAACTATTTTTTGCACGGGAGGAGAAATCTTTCGAGTTCATAATCCACAGTAAAAATATAAATAAAACATAGATTCCAAATTTCAATGATATCCTCTATTTTACATTTATACTTCTTCAAGATCATATGTAATTAGCAAAAATAGACTAGACACAACTTTGTTTATTCAATTTTTCATTTGATATTTGCATAATCTTAGAAGAAACTCTCACAAAACCCCTTAATATATTAGGCATGGGTAATAGATACTATAACGAAAAATGTTGGACTATTGGCATATATTCTTTGTCCATTAAATTTACAGGGCTCAGTTCTCTCTTATTGTAAAAAAACATTTATACATTTTTTGATGCAGGAGCATCACAACTAGGCTTATATTCATGATGTAAATATCATAATTTGCATTATTCGTAGCGTAAGGGTGTCTTAGGAAGTGTTTTGAAGTTTCTGAGAAGCCACTAAAAGCTTTAATTGCTCTTAAATAGTTTGTAATAGTACAGTGGAGTTTTCCCTCCAAAATTAAAGCATTTGAAAATTTTGTTATGGTTATGAAAGGTTGTAAGGATTGAACAGGTTGTATAGGGTTTAAATCATGGTGAATTGTCCTAATAGGTCTTATCATATGTATTTACACCCATTGTAAAAGCAGATATCATTACAAGTCTAGTTCTACGTAGGGAGAAATAGTCTAGCTAGAGATAAGGTGTATGAGAGATTTATGGTCTAATTTTGGATTGAAGATCAAATCGAGGCCTATTATCATGTAAAGATGCTTGTGAATGAGTTAAATAAGGAAAATAAGTAAGTTTGAGGTCAAACTAAGAGCAGGTGTGGGTGAGAAAGGTGTGAAGAAGGCTTTTAGGCCTTTTTAGGTCTATATTTTGTAAGCATGTTTCAAATCAATAAAGAGATCATTACTGTTATGAGGTATGAGAAGTTTTCGTTGAATTCATCTTCACTATTCTAACCTCTGCTTACATGTGTTGATGATTGTAAATGCTTAGAATAGTAGTTTATACCTTGCATGCTCTGTTCTGCACCCAAGGTCCGTGTATGATTCAAGAGAACGCTTATAGTTGACATCAATAGGGTTACTTGCAAGTCTAGACCAATAAAGAAAATACTTGCACATGGTCTTAACAGAGCTCAGGAGGTTAATTTTTGGACTTGAAACCACTGTCAAAGAAAAATATCCTAAAAACTCTCCTATCGGGCTCACTGTAACCCTAGACAGGGTTTGAAGAAAAATGTTTATAACTTTGTCATTTTGAAGAATTAAGAGCCAAGATTTGGAACATACCATCTACAGGAAGTGTATTTTAAGTTGAAAAAAGTTTATATTATTGTTTGGTAAAACCTATTTTACTATAGGTAATTTTGCATTTACCTTTGATAGTTGGTTTGTTACTTATGGTTAGGTAGGTAACTTGTTATGTAATATTTATTATATGGTTGAAACCATGGATCAAAAAATCACGATTTATCGAGCGATAATCACGATAAATCGTTTTCCCCAAGAAAAACGATTTATCTTTCCATAAATCGCGATTTTTGGCGCTGAAAAACCTGCACAAATTGTGGAAACTCGGTAAATAAATCGTGGAAAATCGTGAACTTAGGTATTAATGAAAAAAAAACCCAAATCTGTCTCGTTTTTTCACTTGCGTGGCTCGGTTTTCCTCCTTTCTCTTGCATGGGTCGTTTCTCCATTTGTGACTGGATTCGTGCTATTTCGTGATAGTATTTGTGCATTTCATGACAGTGTCTGTGCATTTCGTGATGGGATTTCTGCATTTCGTGACAGCAATCGTGGATTTCGTGGTGGTTTTCTTCATTTCGTGGCAGTGACAAAGCATTTCCTGGCGGTAATAGAGGTTTTGGTGGCAGTTTTTGTGCATTTCGTAGAGGTTTATGAGCGTTTCGTGGTGGTTTGTGGCCCTAACCCTGCAGATAAGACTGTATTTTGTTTTTTGTAATATCTTAAATATTAACAATATAGAATTAAAAACGAATTTACATATTAATTCATAATATGTAAATGAGTTATTTAAATCAATAATATAGTTTACATTTAAATGAGTTTAATATAAATACTTATAGTTTACATTTAAAACATTTCTAGCTCATTCTCGTTTACATTTTATTTCTCTAAGGCTTGTAAATCTAAGACATTTGTTTTTTTTTGTTTTGTAGAATGGCATCGGGATCCGGTTCCGCTACCCGTAATAAGCCTAACTCAAATGACCCAGGGTGGAAGTATTGTGAATGAGCAGAAGACAATTCTGTTATATGCAATTATTGTGGCATGAAGATGAGTGGTGGTGTTTACCGCCTTAAGTTCCACATTGCCCGGATTCCAGGGAATGAAGTGACAGTGTGTAATCAAGCACCACCTGAGGCTCAATGAGGATTGTCTACTTTCCTTGCGGCTTATGCAGAGAAAAAAGAAGAAAAGAAGAGGAAAGCTGATGCACTTGCAGCCCTTGCAAATAGGAGGGCAGCGACGAAAGATTTTGACATTGGGGAATCTTCTATTGCCCAATTTCCACGAGGTCAGACATTGGGACGAGGCTCATTCACTGATAGTAGTTCAACGATGTTTTTTGTTCCTTGAAGTAGTCCTAATTCACAACCTTCACTTGAAGGTACCGCTTGGAATAAAGAAATGCACAACGAAGCAAGAATAGCTGCGGCAAACTTTTGGTACTACAACAACATTCCTTTCAATGTGGCAAAAAGTTCATATTGGGAGAATTTGGTCACTGCATTGACTGTTGTCGGGAAGGGGTTCAAAGCTCCTACTCCCCATGATTTGAGTGGCCAAATGTTGGAGGATTCCGTCGCACATACGAAAGCTCTTGTAGAAGAGCAAAAAAAGGTATGGCAAAAAATAGGATGCACCATTTTGTCTGATGGGTGGACAGATGGGAAAAACCGCACATTGATTAACTTCCTAGTGGCATCAAGTGGGCAGTTGGTCTTCTTGAAATCAATTGATACCTCCCACCAAGTGAAAATTGCAAGCACTTTGTGCGATATGTTAGATGAGGTGGTGAAGGAGGTGGGCATGGAGAATGTTGTCCAAGTTGTGACAGACAATGCGGGGGCATATGTAGTAGCAGGGAGACTTCTTGAGGAGAGGCACCCTACACTGTTTTGGACCCCTTGTGCAGCCCATTGTTTGGATCTCTTATTGGAGGACATAGGAAAACTCTCATGGGTGAAAAATGTGGTTGAAGACGCAAGAAATATTACAAAGTTCATCTACAATCACACTAGGGTGCTAAACTTGATGAGAGAGCACACCAATGGAAAGGAGCTTGTGCGATTAGGGGTCACACGATTTGCCACAAACTTTATTACATTGCAAAGCATTGTAGCTTCATTAACATCCCTTAAGCAGATGTTTGTGAGCACGCGATGGATGGAGTCTCCCTATGCCAAGAAGATCGAAGGGGAAAGGGTTGTGAAGACCATTTTTGATGATGTGTTTGCAAAGAAAATGGAAGAAATCATGAAGGTAAACTAAACTTGAATATTTGTTTATTTATCATTTGTTTGTTATATATTTTTTTATTAATTTTGATTTTAAATTTATATGCTATTTTGTTTTAGGTGTCAGAGTCTTTGGTTCGAGTTCCACGGATGGTAGATGGGGAGAAAAACCCAATGGGTTATTTGTATGAGGCTATGGATGTGGCCAAAGAGGCCATAGCTAAATATTATGGGCACAATCAACGAAAATATGAACCCATTTGGCGCATAACCGATCGGAGATGGAACAAGACACTCCATCGACATATACATGCAGCGGCGTACTACCTACACCCAAAGTTTTTCTTTTCCCCATCATTTAAGGCTGATGAGGAGGTTATGGATGGCATTAATACATGCATAGAGAGGATGGTACCTGATGAAGATATTAGAGGTGCAATTGTTGACAAGTTGCAGATTTACAAGACTGTTGAGGGGAGGCTCTTTTCTTCGGCTCTATGTGTGAAAAGAAGAAACACTTCTCAGCCAGGTAAAAACAAATTGATTCATCTATATTTAGTCTCTTTACACATAGAACTAGATACTAGAAGTTTAGAATTCTTTTATTTATTCAAGCCTAGTGAACTGACAATTTTATAAATGTTTTATTTGCATATTTGCGGTGGGAAGATTATGGTGCAAAAACACCAAATCTTCAAAAGCTAGCCATCCGCATTTTGTGTCAGCCATGCAGTGCTTCTGGATGCGAACTAAATGGAGCATGTTTGAAGCTGTTCACACAAAGAAGCGCAACAAGTTGACAACACAACGCCTCAATTACCTTGTCTTCGTGCGATACAATCTTCGTCTTCGTGTGAGACAAGTGGAGGGGGCACAAAGTTATGATGCAATTGACTTGGCTGACATTGATCCATATGATGACTGGATTGTTGACCTTGATGATGCGGAGCCTATGTTTACTACATGGAGATAGCTGCTTTGGAGACGGAGACTGAAGAAGCAATACCATCAGGGACATTAGAAGTTGGTGATGATCCAGATGATATGTTTGTAGAAGACAATGTTGGTGTTACAGAGGAGGAATGTTTACCTTCCACTTCCACGTAACAGACTTATTTTAGGCATGCTTGATGAAATAGAATATTATTGATATTTGATAGTGATACTTCAAAAGTCACATGTGACATGACTCTATGAGCATTTTTGTTTGCATACTTTCTAGTTTTTACTCTTTTTTTTGGTCAAAACTTAATAAAAAATATGCATATGGGCCTATGGCATTCTATAGAGTCACTTCTCGCATCATTTAACATTGTTTTTACATTTAATTTAAGTATATTTTATGAATTTAAATGTTTTTTTAAAGTAGCGATAAAGTTGCCGATTAATGCCGATAAATTGCCGATTCCCGATTTCTGAGTCAAAATTTGGCCTGCCGATAAATCGCGATAAACGATTTTTCGAACTATGGTTGAAATCATATTATTTGGCTTATTGTAATCATGTTTATTGTTATATGGTTTTATAACCATATCTGTCATATTATATTCACGTAGATTTATTTGTTATATAGTTGCAACAGTAATATTGGTTTGTACTCGGCTGAGCAATATCTATAAATATTGTAGCCATCACTATTGTAAATGGTTGATTGAACATCAATATATTTGTGAGGCTTTTGTCCCTCTTCTATATTTGGTATCAAAGCAGGTTAGAGGAGCCTGTGTGAACAGAGGTGGTGTGTAGAGAGAGTGCATAAGAGATAGAGGAGCTTGGAGAAGCATTTGAAGAGCATGTGCAACCTCCTGCAACTTCCCAGCCCCATCCCTGCATCCCCACAACTTCCTGTTTTGTTCCACGTGTTTGAAAAGCAAATTTTGTGTTGTAGGGCAGAATTTGCTGCTGGAAAAAATCTGATTTAAAATTGAAAAAAAAAATAAATCATTTTTCCCCATTAAGAGTTTTCCCTCTAATTTGGAGGTGCTTATAGTGAAATCTACAGTTAGCAGACCGCTAGATCTGGAGGGGAATGTGTCAAGGTTGAAGAAATTGAGCTCTGCATTTGATCACCGAGCTCCTAACAGAGCTGGCTCGTAGCATAGGGGAGTTGGGATCTTGAGCTCATATCAAGCTGCTTAGGCGTGTTGTCAAGTTTGAGCTCGCCTCTACCTCTCTTGTCCACTGAGATGGGTTGTTTCATACATTGGTGGGCGAGTGTGTGCTTTCACCGGTGAGTTGGATCCCTGCATCGAGCCGAGCCCTAGCAGCGGAGCCGAGCTTTGCATTGGCCACCCTTGCATATGAAGTGAAATACCATTGTTTACAAATAAAGGCCCAGGAGATCGACCACTGCCCCTGCCTGAGTTGCATTGCAAAGAGTTGAGACCAAGCCCAGCCTATGCAGTGAGCTCCACAATGTAATGTACCTATTTTTGAAGACCCTTAGCCTATCTTTACCCGTGGGCTTTGGGATGTTGCAAGGGGAAAATTATATTAAATAATTAAATAATATTGCCTGGAGAGTGATTTTTATCATTTGACATTATAAAACAATAATTATTTAATTATGTAATTTAATTCCCAAAATGCAAAATTAAAAGGGGAATTAATTAAATAATATGTGGGTGGAGTTTAATGTTAAAATCACTCTTAGAAAGGGGACGCCACACCTAGGGAGGATAAACTATTTTTATTTAATGATTTCCCTCTCCTAGGGACTTCAAATTTTGTGCTCCTTGTTTATAAAAGGAGAGCTCGAGATCATTGTGAGACTTATGTTGATTGATCATTTGATTTCACTCCATGCTTGGAGTATTGGGATGTGTGCCCATGGGATGTATGCCCTAGTTCTTGCATTGTGTTCTCTCTCATTTGGATCTATTATTGAAGAATCCATTGTTCTCTCCATTTGGCTCTCTTGTGTTGAATGTGTTTATGCATGATATATTCATTCTTACATTGGTGACTTGGTCTTGGGTATTGGCGTGTTTATTTGGAGGATAAATCTGTATTTTTGTGGTGCTTTGTGACTGTTATTATTGCTGCAATTTATTAGAGGCAAATCGACTTGGTTTGGGGTTTCATCTATCATGTTTCAAGGTTGTTTATGCTAGATCTATTTGTTGTTGTGTCTAATTAATTATTTCAGATGCAAGGGCTGATTATTTGAGTATTTTGGAAGGGTTTTGTGGGATGGAATTTTTTAATAGATTTTCCCTAACCCTAGCGACTGGTTTTCAGATTTTGGGGGCAGATTTGAGTGGGTTTTAGTGGGATAAAAATCTAGTTTGTTAGTTCATTGGAAAACTCTTTATTTATACTTTATTGTGCAATTTGTTTCATGCAAAAACTCCAAGTATTGAGTAAGATATTAATTTTTGAAGTTTCAGCTATTCTGTGTGCATTCTAATTGATTAACTGTTGTTATAAAATTCAAATCTGCAGTTTGGGAACAATTTAATATTGAATGTGGTTGTAGAAATTTGGAGAAATAAGGAGAAGGTGATTTCATAGTTTTTGGAGTGGATTTGATGCCCTAAATGTGTTGGGCGACCTAATTTTTAGGGAAAAATTAGAGTTTTGTGTTTGCTATGCGAAATCTGGTTTTAGAAAATTATTCTTCATATTTTTGTGCCCCAAAATCCGAAGTTTGAGAATTTTTGCTTGGATGGTTAAGCAGGAAATAATTCTGGAAGATTGCAGCAGTTGGGGTTTGAATATTAATTATTTTTTAGCTGTTAAAAATCTGATTTGAATGTGTTTAAATTCCGATTGTTTTCTTCCAATCTATCCCACCACCTTGGCTAGTTCCAACCCCATTTGGGTTTGAATTAGCTAACATTGGAATATTTTAGGTTGAAGCAAAAGGGTTTTCCCATTCTTTGCTTAATCTTGACAAGTACTTCTCCATTTTATAAATTGTCCTATAAGGGGACATTACACACAACGAGCCAAACCTCACCACTACCGGGTTGCGCACTTCCACGCAAACTTTTCCGAAGCCCTGGACATGTACCTGTAGTAGCATTGCAAGATAATCGGCCGAGCTCCATATAGCATGGGCCCTATCTATATTCTGACGACCTATTATCGGTTGAATGCTCGACAACCCTATCTCAATATGGGGAATTATGAGGTTTTGGAGACAAAGCTTTACAAAACGAATTGAAACTACAGAGTGCTTTCTTGCAAAACAATGCCCCATAGAGAGGGGGAGGCATCCATCCCAAACAGTGGAGGCCGATAAGTATCTCGGATATAATCTACATAGGGGCTAAACCGCCTCCATCTTCCTTCTTACATGACTCTCCAACTTTCGCATGCACCAATACTTAGCGTCACGTCTTTCGTGTAAGGATTAGCGCATTTGAAATTCTTGGATGTTACTGCATCAAATATTGCATATATTTAAAGATAACAATGCACAAATGATGATTAAAGTTGGGTCATGATTGAAAGCTTAGGGGTATATGGCCACTTTGAGGGGAAAGACCTCTACCCCAAACCAAAATATTTGATTTTTGCAAGCGAAGATAAAAGAACCGCCATCTTTATGATGATTCAGAAGAGCACTATCTAAACCTTATTTATGGACATAATTGGGAAAAGGCGACCCCATAGTCCCAACTTTAGGTCATCTTAAAGAAACATCTAGACCTAATGAATGAAAAGATACAGGTTACGCGAGCCACAAGTCGGCTTAAAAAATCATTCTGAGCAACCTTAATCCGACTTATGGGTACTCTGATGAGGATCAGAATTCATCTTGTGGTTTTGTTTTTCAGTTTGTGAGCCATATAGTGAGCTCGGCGAAGGCCACTTGGGCCTCACAAAACAATTTTTTTTTGCCTACCCATTTGGACTTTTCTGCATAAACGGTTGCAATACTCATATTTGCAGTGTTACATTTCCCCCTACATTGTAGATTCACCTAGACTTGAAATTAGGATTGATGATCATGCAGGTAACATTGATGACACTGAACATCCACATCTAGATTTGTTTTCTCTCTGTGTTCTAGACTAAAAGATCATGGATCCATCTATCAACTAAAACTTTGATACTTACTCTTCTAGAGCAAGCCCAGCATTATCAAGTAGCCAAGTGGATCTGTCTGCGAAGCGATATGGCTATGCTCTCAATTCTAATAAGGACTCAGAGTACCATAATGAAAAATCTACATTACCATGTATGTTAGCCTCATGAAGGTGTTACACTCAAGGAATTGTGATCGCAATGCCAATTGGAGACACGCAAGAAAGAAGCACATCGCACGGTACAATTTCATGTTTTATTAAATGAGAATGTATGGAAACACAATATCCACATGTTGAATTTGGTTACAAACCTGCTAAAGAGATTTGAGAACATATCTTCAACTAAAGATGACTTGTACATGGCAAAATCAAGATGTTTAGATTAGTTCAATCGCAACATCATTTGCTTCATTATCTGTTGCATTAAGGGGGGAATAGCCCAGAGCTAAAGCCTATTGAGTTACGTATCAGGATTGCCACAACTTCTTCCATTTTCAAATATCACTAAGCTGTTTGTGTGTAAATTACGGTTAGAGAAGGAAGACTACAATGCCTATCTAAGCCACATTCCTTATACGGTTGAAGACCATATTATTTCCCAAAAATGTGAAAGGTCACGGAAATTTGCTTGGCTACATAGATATTTTTAACCATATCTATCCCACATTATATTCAAGTAGTATTTATAAACCTGAAATCAATTGCGAAGAGTAATATTTGTACTTGTACAAGGGAAGTGCAGGATCTATAAGCACATTGCAGCTATCACTATTGTACACGGTTGATTGAACATCAATATATTTCGAGGCTTCTGTCCCTCTTCTATATTATTTAGTGTCCGCACGTGTCAGATCTCCACGAGTCAGGTTTTTCCTGCATAAATGGATTCCTCAAATAAATTACGCAAGGAAAACCTTTATTGCAGTACCCCCAAGACATGTGCCCCACTGTATACCATTAGGATGAGGGCTTGGTAGAGCAACCCAGGCAACTCCATTGTATGATCTGTAAGGATTGAATGCCTACACTTGGCAAGGGACATTTCCAAGGTAGTTGAAAAAGGTAAAGATGGGCAACTCTAAATTTTACACAAGGATTAGACCTAATTTTCACCAATTAAATTTTTCTACAACCTTGGATGATGACAAGAAAGCATACTAAATAGAGCTCCTACCTACAATCTTCCTGAGTGCAAATGAGCAATCTAGAAAGAGCCACTCATACATGTTAATTTGACTGTAACAACTTAAGAGAAATGGTAGTATGTTGTTAAATTACAATAGGTTGCATTGAAAACAAATATGAAGTCAACACAGTAGTATTTGAATGATTTTCTGTTCTTGTGTAGAATTAGGCACCGTCTCAAGTGTTAGAACTTCACAGCTTGACATGGAAAGAAAGATCTAGTGAAGATAGTAGAAGTGCTACAAATAATAAGTTTTTTCACAATTTATTAAAATTCCCAAATTGATGAATTTTAAGGCATGTACGATGTATTATCTAGCTATGATGATGAATTTTATACATAGACGATTGTATTCTAAGAACTTCAATCCTTTTTGCTATTTACCAAATACAGGTTGTAACTGTCCACTAATGCATCCTCTCTCTACTAGTCTTAATGCTAGGGTTGCCTTCGACGTTTGAGTCAGGCACTGGTTACATGCAAAAAGACCTGATAAGCCATTACATCGTTGAAGAATTTTCCTGATGGTTGTCTGGAGGGTTTTTTTCGATAAGAATGATATAGTGCTTGTGACTTTCTCTTTATCCTACCGTTGAAGTTTAGAAATCCAAATCTGGGGTATGTTCAATGAGGGAGGATAAATAACATGTTAGAGGCTATACTTCCTAAGAAACCTTAGTATCAACATTTGTACTATTCCTTGAATGCAGCATTTGAGTCAAGGACATTAAAGCAGTGTGGCCCAATAAACATTATCACATATCTAATAGAACCGTGAGGTGCAAAATTGCTCTGAACCTCAGGGAATTATGATTCAGTATTTGATGCCTGGTTGGTAAAGGTGTAAGATTTGACTTCCCTAATATTCACAGTGAGGTTTCAATTACCAAGCATTGTGATCGTCATGTCTAGGATACTGGGTGTCCCTTTATCTGGAGATGTACCAAAAAGTAGCTATAAATGGTTGTGCGCATGGTTGGACAACGTCAACCAAAGGTCCTTACTGCACCATGTTTCAATATGAAGAAATTCTCAAGACAAATATTATTAGAAAGTAATAATGGCAATATCAAGAAGGGAATGGGGTCCCTAAGATGAGATCATTACCTTCAATTCTGTGAAAGGTTGATATAAGAAAATACTGCCTTTGGGACTGCAGTCTTATGCATCTTAAAGATTCAAATAACATTGGAAATGTAAGTAAACAAAACTCTTATGCAATCTGGTCAATAAGCTTTGGGTACCTATCATGGACAAGAGATTGTGAAACCCATGTTTAAGATTTAGTAGATATTTCGGTGTCACCATCCAATTAAGAAGGTTGTACACGGGAAAAATCTTAGAAGAATGTGCCTGCATGTTGAGAGTATGTGGACCACCTGAACCACCAAGCATGAATTGTTATATCGATAAAGAATTTATATCAAATAGGGTTAGCATAGATTAGCACCCACTATAGGCTAAAATCAGACAATATTGTTCACCACTCTATCGAATATCCTTCCTGTGATCTAAAGTATTTGTTGTTCTTCTATTCCTAGATCATCTCTAAAACGGTACAAAAACTGCTCTCTTCCTAAATGTTTGGTGAGAGGTTTGCAACTTCATAGACTTCCAGTTGGATCAATAATGTATCTCAAAAGTCCCTCTCTATATATGATATGAATGGATCGAAGATTGACCCAACCTATTTGTATATATGGTGCAGGGTGGAGCTCCTCTCCCCTCTCTATATATGGCATCGACGGATCGACGATTGAACCACCCAGACATATCGAATCACCGGAATGTGCCTATTGAGTAGTTCCGTTGATCTCTCGCTCAAGATCCTGCAGATAGAAGATCGATTCCACGAGTTGATAATTTTGAATGAAAAGCAAACTTTCTGGTGGAACGGTTAAGTTTTATACTTTATCTTTACTATCAATAGTCACGCATAAACTATTATCACATATATAAGCAGGATGCCCATGATGTGTATGTGTAGTATGAACCAAATTTTCATTGAATTCAATTTTCCAGTAAAAGGGTCTCGTATATTGATGCAGAGAATACAAAACAAACACTCACTCAAATAGGTTAGATTGATTAGAAAACTTCAATTTGGTTCTAGCTTGCAAAAATTGACTCCTTTTCTCAATACTAGGAAGCCTTCAAACATGCAAATTTGCTCTATATGCTAAAAGTAGCTTGTTCAAAGCTTGAAAAATGTTCCCTATCCTCTAACCATGCTAACACAATCATCCAACTAAATGAAATCACAAGAAATAGGTGATTGAATCCCTTTTTGCAAAAACTGCCTCTTATAGCTTCTCAAAGCAAGGTTGATGGTGAGTTATAGTTGGGAACAAACTACAAGTCACCAAACCAAAGTGGAAGCACTTCTGAGTACCCTTTTAGCTTCTTCAGGTGTGGCTAAAAGGGTTTGGCTCAATTCTCAATCTACATGTACTTTCCTCACTATCCTACCTTTTTGGACTAGTCCTTCCCTACGAGCCCTGCTTAAGAGAAAATCTTGACATAACTTTTGGTATATGGCTTCAATTCACGAACTATTGGTTGTTTTGATTACCCATTTGGGGCTTCTTTCTGGGTGTTAAATTTTACAATACCTCTCTTTGTAAAGTGTGCCTCCAACTCATTGTCTCATTCCTTAAATTAGGCCTCCAAAATGCATGCACAGGTTTGTTTCATAACTGTCGTCATTTTCCAATGATTGCCAACTTTTCTCTGCAAATCCTTTATAAATCTTGTTAATACCTGTTGCTGGCTAGATTTTCTGCATAGCTAAACACTCAAGAAAAGCTGCACAAGCTCCTGAAAGAAATTTTTGCATGCAATGACTTCCACATGGGTTGCATTAGAAACAAGAGAATGAATTTTTGTCAGAAGTCTTTGCAATTATGAGAGCTGGATCTATTTCTTTCTCTGATTCTAAAGATATATTCAATGTATTAGACATTGACTTCTGCTTTCTTCACCAATATGGGCATAAACGAAGTATTCCTGCAAATAATTCAGACACACATGAAGCTCATAACATGAATATCTAATTTCTTCACCAAGACTTGATTATAAAGCTTGCTGCCCTCTATTTTTAGACTTCCCTTGCATGCCAAGCAAACTAAAAATATTATTTTATCACTTGAGCACTTATACCAACATGCAGATGCTCTGAATAATAAAAAGAAAGCTTTTCTAACCCTAGGCACCAAAATTGGATGCTTCCCGGCAATTAAAAAAAGTCAGCTTTTAGGCATTTAGCTATGCTAGAATGGGTCGCACTTTTTGGCTAGAAGTCATGTTAAAAATAAGAAGGCAAAGCAATGGGAATTTTTACCCTGCTAGGCAGCTCCAAAAATCCCATCTTTCACTTAAGTGATTTATCTTTAATGATGGGAAAAAAAAACCTGCCAGGCAGGCATAAAATTCCCACATGCCTGCCATTACCAAAATTCCCATTGGCAGCTTAAGTGATTTGACTTTAATGATGGGAAAAAACAACCTTCCAGGCAGACATAAAATTCCCACTTGCCTGCCACTACCAAAATTCCCATTGACAGCTTAAGTGATTTGACTTTAATGATGGGAAAAAACACCCTGTCAGGCAGGCATAAAATTCCCACCTGACTTCCACCACCACAATTCCCATTGGCAACTTAAGTAATTTGACTTTAATGATGGGAAAAAACAACCTGCCAGCCAGGCATAAAATTCTCACCTTCCTTCCACCACCAAAATTCCCATTGGTAGCTTAAGTGATTTGACTTTAATGATGAGAAAAAACAACCTGCCAGGCAGGCATAAAATTCCCACCTGCCTACCACTACCAAAATTCCCATTGGCAGCTTAAGTGACTTGACTTCCATCATGAAAATTTTTCACCTTCCAGGTAGCGCCAAATTCCCACTGGCACTTAAAAATCATCCTTCCAAAAAATGTGACTTGCATGGAAGAAAGCTTCTTTCCAAAAAATGCGACTTGCATGGAAGACAACTTTCCAAAAAGTGCGACTTGCATGACTTCTGCTTTTAAAGTCGCGTGAAAACTCATCACCAACATTTTATTTCCATTTTTGGATTTTCAGTGAAGAAAACACAAGCATAGAATAAAATTTTCCATTTTTGGAAAGGGTCCGGGGAGATGTAGCAGCAAAAATTTGCAATTGCCATAACTTTCACTCTGTGGCTCCATTTTAGGTGTCATTTTCTCTAAAAGTGCATATTTTCTCGAGCTCTATGCATTCATGGCAATATTTTTTTTCATAAAATCCATTTTTGCACCTTTTTGGACCAAGCGACTTCTTGCAATATCCTGAAAGAATCCTGAGCTCTGATCGCCTTTAGAGAGATTAGTTATTAAAAATACTGGATAGCTTTTCAAAACCCTAGGCCTGGGGAAAGATCTGGCAGGAATAATGAATAGGCTACACGAATTGTCGGAGAAAACAAACCGAAACACAAACAAAAATAAATTAAAAAAACAAAATAAGTTGCAGACAATTGCTCGAAAAATTTCTCCAATTAACTGATCTGCAAAAAATCCTTCCCCCCAAGCAATGTTCTGTGGTAATAATGATGGGGTGAAGTGCTTTATATAACCTAAATCCTCCAATTTTAGCTCAATCTATTTTTAAAAGAACTTTATTTATTTAATAAATAAATAAATAAAATTCTCTCAGACAAAACCTGGCGAAGGGATAGAGTGAGTTTTAGCAAGTGGGTACTTGGGGAATTTGGCTTTTATGACTCTTTGGGGATACCTTAGAGCAATGCAAACAACTGCAGGAAAAGCCAACACAAAACGACCCTTTACATTCAAAAGATTGATTTTTTTTTAGAAGGGGTAGTCCCAGATTTCAGGGTGAAATCTTGGGGACACCACCTGTATAGATATGGTTTCTAGAAATTTGAAGCTCATGAAAAATGGTTCAAGATCCTCAATCCTCGTTTTAACCTTAAACCCTATGACGGTTTACACAGTCACCTGAGAGGAGTCTTTTCCTCACCACTTGATTTTTTCTTGTCTACAATGCCGCTAACCACCCGTGACACATCTGTGATAGCTTTTCTAACTTTTTGACCTTGACAGTAGGTTATCTTAGCCACTCAAATATGTTCATGGATCAATACCTGTCATTCTCTTCTTGCAAAACAGGGTATTAGTGACTGTTAAGGGTTTTGAAGGAATGTTAATGTTTCTTTCATTCTTCAAGATCTCTAAAAGGTCTGAATGCACAACTCTTTTATGCTATTCATGCCTAACACCCTTTCTTGCTCAATTTCTTCCCCTAAAGTAGATTGTCTTGACTACGTTGATCTCACAAATCATAAGCTACAATGATTCTTAAGTTCATTCATGCCCTATGTCACAAAGTACCACAAAACTCTTGCAATAATGTAAACAAATTCTTTTTAAAAGACCTCTTACCAGAGTTCAATCACTCTAGAGTGAAAGTTTTTGTTGCAAGATAACCTTCACACACTCTTACATAGATTTGAACTATTCCTTGTCTGTTTGCAAACAAAACTAACAAATCTTCTTCTGTGTCGTTCTTGGAGCTCCTAATCTTCATTCATCAATTGAACAATGTCAAATACAATTACAAAACAAGATTTATACCTCTTGCTTGAATTTTGAACCTCCTAGTTACAATAAACCATGGTTTACATGCATAGTTACCTCTTACCATTTAAAATAAAGGAACTACAAGTTTATGAGCTAAATGACCAAGCTAAACAACATTAAGGGACTACAAGACTCCATACTAACCCTATCACCCCCTAAACATGCTTAAGACCAACTCTAGGACCCCTATACTAAGCAAGAAAGCCACAATTGGCTCCAAACAAGATTCAAAATTTCAAATATGCAAAATGGAGGGAAACTCCACAATTTGAATTTTTGAATTGTTGGTCACACCAAAACACCTTAAAATGACTCCTAGGACCGTCTAAAGACCTTAATAAAGCCAAAATAAGACTCGTTCCCACTTCCTACCTTAGCCATTTCAAGTGATGCCCCTGTCAACCATATACATTCTGCAATATCACTTGTAAGGAGAACTGAATATGATACGTTGGATCAATGGAAGTTGAGTTCCAAGGTTTTTCTGTCCACACACAATGGCCTAAGACAACAACAATACAAGATGATCAACTATTTTTTTTCATAATTTGGGCTACATTAAAGTTGTACAAGGATAATTCAAAAACATTAGCCTACATTTTCAAGTGTTTTCATAAATCACAACAAAGTGAACCTCTTACATAAGGGTAATAATTTATTCTCCTATTGCAAACATGATTTTCAAAAATTCATAAAAGTATGCCTTCCTAAGACAAATCTGTATGTCAACATTTGCAATGTCAAAAGGGTAAGTAATCATAGTAAGTCACGTTTTGATCCAAGATGTCCTACATTTAACAATGAATATCTAATTTATTATTATTCATATTTATTCTTGTAGGCTTGTGTTATCCTCATAACTTACCTTTAGGGGTTTGACTGTAATTCCCTTAAGATCGTGTATGACAACTGGGTAATATGGCAGCAAGTAAGTTGCAGTACATGGGACATATGATTGCAGAAGGGAGGATATAATAAACAATATCTTATGAAGATTATCTATGTTCCTTTTTCACTATGTTGACTTCCCCCTTTTTCTTGATCTTAGGGAGACTGGTCTCATCCACACAAATTAAATAAACAGATAAATCACAACATTCAACAATAAGGGAAGGAAACAACTTCTAACCTAGATCTAAGATAACGCAAAGTTTATCTAAAACCTTGAATAGAAGTAATCAACAAAGCATTGTAGACACAAAGTTCTCCAGAAATCCACCTTTTATTCAATCCCAACTTTCATAGAAATCACATCAAGGGTTCCAGCATAAAGTCTAAAAACTCAAGAATGCTCCAGTTAAAAAGCCTCTGTTAAACAAATTCTAATAAACAAAAATTGTGATTTTTAACCCATAGGCTCTTCCTCTATTTATAGTGCATAGAGGAAAAATACAACTAGGAAACTTTCAATGATTTTCCGCATGCGGAAGCTATAAAAAGGAAATAGTTGGCAATCTTCCTCTCGGAATTTCTCTTTGCATGACATGCATGATTTACAACTAAAGACTAAATCAATGCCTTGCATGTCTGCCACCTATTCTTAATTAAAGGACCTTTTCAAACAACTTGAAGTAATGACTTTTAATCAATTACTTTAGTTTTACAATTTTTGTTCGAGAAAATAAGGAGAAGAAAAGGGAGAAGAAAGAAGTTATTCCAGCTGCAACACTTCATTCTTGCGCTTGATCTGTTAATTAATTCGTTGATAGACATGTGTCCCATGTCTGTATCACTCACTTCAGGGAGCTTGGACACTATGCATGATTCTATCGGACAACCTTTGCCATCACCCTTCATTCTACTTGAACCAACTTTTGTTTGAGATCTCCCTTTTCCACTTTTACCATAAGCTTTTGCAATTGTTAGAGCTGGATCTATTTGTGCAGAAGTTGCAATTGCTTCCCCTGATTTTGAAGATATATTAAATGTATTTGACATTAACTTCAACTTAATTTTCACAAGTATGTGCACAAGTGAAATACTCCCATAAAAAAATCAGACAAACATTCAACTCATCACCCTTTTATTTTTATTGCATATGGGCATCTTTGAACTCTGGGAATTACTCCGGGTGCAAGCAAATATAAGTAGGCTCAAAGTGGGCTCAACTGGGAGATTGCATGCATTCACATGGGCTGCGTTTGGGCTCTTAGAGGGGATGCAAAGATGTCTGCATGCTTGGAGAGGGAAATAGCTGTGTTGAATTTAGAAGACAAGCTGCTCGAAATCCACACAACTTCAAATGCTTTCCTAATTACAAATCTGTGTGAATACTAGGATGAGTGGATGGTGTGAATTTTAGAAGGTAAGTCTGCTCTCAATTTAGAAGACAATAGCCTAAATATCCGTGCAATTCCTTGATTTGGCTTTGCTTTCCTTTACCAAGGTTGCGTTGATTCCATAAAGCTTCGTGAATGCTGAGGAGGGAGGATTCTTTGCAAAAGGAAGACAAGTCTCTAAAAATTCACGATTTCACTTAAGTGATATTTTAAAGACCTGTGTGGATTTTCAAGTGGAAAGGCAGCTTTGCAAATTAGAAGACAAGACTATGAAAAATCACGATTTCACTTAAGTGAGCTTTTAAAGACCTGTGTGGATTTTCAAGTGGAAAGGCAACTTTGAAATGGAAGACAAAGACTTTAAAATCCACGATTTCCTTTTAGTGATTTCTCTTCTAAAAGCTGCGTTGAAATTAGAAGCCTAGACCATAAGAATTCACGACTTGGCTTAAGTGACTTTCCCCTTAAAATTGCATGGATTTTGAAGTGGGAAGTGTTATCCAAAATTCACCCCCAGGGTAATTTTGATAACATGCGGTAAATTCTCAAGTCCCAGGCAAATAGATTGATTTAGGGCAAAAAATCATGTTTCTAGGGTCCCCTCAGATTTTTTCTAACTCTCCTGTCCAGGTTGAAAAGAGCAAGTTCTGAGAAAAGGCGAAAAATTTGCAAAAAAACAAGCTTGGGCCAGGAAAAATCATGAAAATGGCTAAGTCCTAGTCCCCGGGACATTTGGGACGAAAAGGCGCAGATCGGCCGAAAAGCCTACAGGCGGCCCAAACAACAAAGGGACATTTGGGACAGATGGATGCGAAGGACACGAACCGGCTGGTTCGGCCGAAATGGGAAACTTCAGCACTGGGACATCCGGGACAAAAAGACGCGGTGGACGCGAAAATCCGGCAGGCCCGTGGACGAATCACAGCATGACACGTGTCGCTAAGGAAAAAGGTCCAAAAGGTCAAAGGGGCAAGGTTTGAAGCGTTGGCCCGAGTCAATTAGTACAGGACACGTGTCCAATGGAGCAGAGAAGTGCGGAGCCAGGGAAAGATATGGGAAATTTGGCTAAGTTTAGCCAAAGAGCTAAAAGCGAAAGTCTACTCCGCGCCCCGTGTCGACCAATCAATGCATGCCACGTGTCCCAAGTGGCGGGGGCGCGGAGGAAAAGTAAAAATGTTCCGAATCATCAAAAAATCAAAGTTTTCAAGGAAAACCCGCGGGACAGGTCAGATGAGAGAATAACATATCCAATCAGCACGTGCCACGTGTCATCCAGGTGGTAGAGCGCGGGAAGAAATTTAAAAAAATCTGTTTTCGCCTGTTTTGTGCCCTAGATCTTCAGATATCCATATCTTTTGATCCAGAGCTCGGATTGGCACGTTCTTTATATCAACGGAAAGCTTGTAAAATTCTCTACATGATTCTGGGGTTAATCTCGAGTTTTGGTGCAGTCTGGAGGGAGAAAATTGAGAAACGGCTCTGACGCATGTTCATGGCCAGAAGTGACATTTCAGCGACCAGTTTTAATGAAGAATGGGTCGTATCCTCCTCCAAATCGGTCAAAGATGGCAGGGTATGGGTTTGTAAGGTTCCCCATGCCGTTTTAATGCATCTGCAGTCAATGAGGAATGGGCTTGCACGTTTTCCCGCGTTTCTCTCTCCTGGGCTCGACCCATGCAATGTAAAAGCCAAATTTGGCTCATTTTAATATTATTATTACAAGTTGTTCATTTTTTCTGCTCTGCCCTCCCTTCTTTTTCTTCTCCAGGGTTGAAAAGGGAGCTTAAACCTCCTCCCATTGCTCTGTAATGGCGTTTTTTTGCCTTTTACTAATGAAATGATGTTCTGTGCAAACTTCTGGAGCAACAAAACGTGTTTTGTGATGCATCTATCCATCCTTGATCGTTTTTGCTTGTTTTCTTCTTGCCTCTCTTCATTGCAGGTATTTGTGCATGTTTGAATGTTCATTGCAGGTTTGGAGCTGTGTTCATGGAGTTTTGGGACATTTTCTGTGTGAAATCTATCTTTGGGCCTGTGATGCATCTGTCCATCCTTCCCATTGCTCACCTCTCCTTGTCCCATGGCAGTTTTGATAGATGTTCAACATTCTCCTCTGGTGTATCATCGTTTTAGTGTAGGCTTTTGCTGTTTTCCCCTTTTCTCTCTCTCTCTCTATCTCCTTGGCACGGTTAGATTAGGTTTAGATTAGCTTGCCTGCATTGGAATAGCTTGTGGCAGGTAGTTTAGGAGCAGGAACCAGCCTTCTCTGGAGATTCCTTTCTCATTTTACAAGTCCCACACTTGGAGAGAGGATTCAATGTTGTGCAATCACACTGGATGCCTGAAGATCAACTTAGAAACCTGATTTGCATCCAGGGGTGCTGTGATTTTGCAACAACAGGAAGGCAACTTCAAATTGGCAGACAAGACACTCGAAATCCACGATTTGCACTTAAATACCTTGCTTTGGCTCTTTACCATAATTGCGTTGATTTTGAGAGGGAAGGCTGTGTGGAAAATAAAAGACAAGGCTGCCAAAATTCACGACTTGCTTAGGAAAATTGCGTGGAAGCTTTGAAGGAATAACTGCGTGAATACAAGGGCAATTGGACTCTTTTCAAATTGGCAGACAAGGCCACAGACATCCACGCTAGACTTAAGACTTTCCTTTCCAAAACACTGCATTCTTTTCTCAGGGCCGTGTTGAAAATAAGAGCTTGAAAACCAGCATTTATCAATTAATTTTCCCTTTGTCTGAGGCAAAGAATGACTTTTCAAAACCCTAGGCAAGGGAACGGATCCGCCAGGAAGAAAGAAAAGCTATGGGGAATTGCCAAATGAAACATGGAGAAAGACCAAAACCAAACTCGAAAAGAATTCTCCAATTAGTTAGTCTGTAAAACTCTTCCCCGGGTGAATGATCCACTTTGAGGTGAAAGTAATATTGGTGTGGTAATAATGATGGAGTGAAGTGCTTTATATAACCTAAATTCTCCAATTTTCGCTCAATCTATTTTTAAAATAACTTTATTTATTTAATATAAAAATAAATAAAACACTTTTATATAACCAGACTAAGTCTAGGAAGGGAATTGAGTGAGCTTTTGCATATGGGTATTTGACGAACGTGGCTTTATGACTTCCTGGAGATACCTTTGAGCAATGCGAACAACAACAGACAACAAAACACAAAAACATGACCCGTCACTTAAAAAGAACGAAAAATTTAAAAAGGGGTAGTCCCAGATTTCAAGGTGAAATCCTAGGGACACCATGTTCTAGTACTGTTTTACTTGTATAATCCTTTGAACATTATGAGGCCTGTCTTTAGAAGTGATTTACTCCCTCGACCAAAGTATTTCGTAGCTACTTCAGCATTCTTTGACAGAAGCATTTGAAACTGATTAGAAAGTCGGTATCTTTGACAACCACATCTGCTTATCATTTCCCTGTCTCTATGAGGTCATATTTGAAAGTTTTAAATTAATTTTTCATATGATCAATTTGTCTTAGGGACTTCACACTATCATGTATAAACACATTTTTTACCAGCAATAACCATAAGATGGTACTGTTCAATAATTCAAAATTAGAGCAAGAGGCGAGGGAATTCTTAGCTCACAGGATAATAATTGCCAGCAATTACTTCGTGTACGCTTAAATTCCAGTCCGCCCTGTAGTTCCTTACCTGCAGTATCCAACATATGAACATTAAGAAAAAAATCGTAACAGCATCCATATTTGTTAACTCAACGTTGAATTGAATTTCTGTTAATGCATCATCGTGGAAAAAAAAACAGAATCTTCTTTTCTAAAAAACGATATGCAGATATTTGTAATTTATTCGATCAAACAAGCAATTTTTAATTCATACCCCTATTGAAGTAGTTAATATGTTCTTTTATCAAGTTCAACGGAGAATTGATTGATTTTAACCATGTAAGCAGAAGCTCATGATAAAACATATTTCAAATTTATTCGCTTAAATAAGCTATATTTATTCTCATCATTGTGCCCAAATGAGAACTCTATTGGGTGCCTATTTCCTTTTAAAATAATATTTAGAAGTAGCAACAGAGGATTTCTTAGTTTGCCAATACTTTTGCCTCTCCTAGTAAGTTTAAACCACTTCATTATATGAAAAAAATTAAATAGTGAATGGAAGGATTGGAAATAAAGAAATAAACAAACTCACGGGCTTTAATAAGAACAGCCCACACTTGAAAAGAAAATGCGAACACATGCCGGCCTCAGCATCCACTTCTTATAATACAGTGAATTCATTGCATGGAGTTTTACCCCTCTATTATGCTGGAAGGTACATCTGAGACGGAAGGGCGGAGCCAAGCAAAGGATGTCGTGGAACATCCTAGACAAACTTCACTCAGCATAAGTAGCCCTCCTATGAACTCTGCTTTAATTTGCCTAGTCTTAGTCATTGACTCTGTTTGAAAGATTAGCATATTTGTGAGATTGCATCTCATATTTTACTGTATTTTGCTGTCTTTCCATATATTTATTTTAGGGTTAAAATATAGGTTGATTTTTCTGTTTTGAAGTTGAAATATGATGGTATATAATAGAAGTATAGAGCCAGGATTTTCTTTGAACAGCCAAACATTTATGTTGTGTGTTTCATTCACAATATATGAATAGATGATACTGTAAGATTTTTATTTCAACTTAGTATATCTGCCATTATCAAAAAATATATTATCAGAAAAATTTCTAAAATCTGCATTTAATGCAGATTATTTCTACTGTTGATAAAGTGATCAACATTTAAAAGATATTGGACCCAAGACCCACTTAACATCCTTTGCCCTGTTATCTTGTGTTTTCAGGTAAATTCCTAGTTTATTTATTCTTGTACAGGGGGGAGGAGGGGTAAATCTCTTTACATATGCAATTTTTAATTCATTTTATGAAACGGAAGAACGAATTTGGCCTCTACACTTGACTACAAACTATTCCACGGCTCACCATTCTTTGACTGTATTTTTGAAGGAGGAATTCATGAGTGGAACCTCGCCTGGAGAATTGCCTTGCAAGGATGTAGGATAATCATCCTTATCTTTTAATTGAAGAATTTAACTAATTAGATTGACAAATGTAAGGCATCTATTTGAACATGTTTTACCAAAAGTCTCAGTTAACAAAAATACATGTCACCAAAACTAGGTTATCATGATTGGGGCACACAAATATTTGTTGCGGATGAATTCGTAATCTAAATTCTTTTTAAAAAGGTGACAAACACAAGCAAATACTCTGCAGTTTTATTTTTCCTGGAGGTTATTTAGTGTTTTCATGTTCCGCATTATAGGTTAGAAGATCCCCATTGTATTGTCATTCTATTGACAACTATAATAAACTTACCTCTGCCATCCTAGAATATTGCTCACAAAAACCAATTGCCACCTATATTGCCTATTGAGGAATAAAATAAGAATATTGTGAAATCTACATGTTACACACGTGACATTCAAGTGTACAAATTTCTAATCAATATAACAAATTTTGCATGTTCATTTATTTGTGTGAAAATTCTTTATTGATGCTACTGTTATTTTCTTATATACAGGTCTCATAATTATCAATTACTCTCCAATAATTTTGGTTTATCACTTGATAACACCATATCTTTTTTGGTTCATTATGTTCTTGGCACAAGAATTTTTCCTTAAATCAAAGACAAATGAATGGAAAATTGAATTAAAGAAAAAACTTATCTTAAATAAGGTCCTTACATGGCAGATGCGACATTTTTGAAAATTTTCATGTGGCCATGCTTATATCATCATTCCTTTAAAGACACTTTTGTTCAGAAGGTTTGTGTCTATGTTTCCTACACTACTTCAAATTACTTCCATATCATGTCTATCTATTCCCTTCATGTTGTGCTCAATAAAGTTACAAGGAATATGCACCTTTGTGAGCCTTTTGAAACATGTAATTTTCTGGCTAAAGGATTTCACACTAAGTTTTAAAAGATGTAATTTTAGAATGGGAGAACATGAACAACTGTTTTGATAATCACAAATCATTTCACCCTTTGCTTCAATCATTTTAGCTTAAATATCGTGTCCGTTTTCATAAAAGAACAATTAGGCTTCCCTAAAACAAAGATAAGCTGTTAGCAGTTCGGAATTAATCGGCTAAGACTCGGAAGATCTCTTTTGGGTTTGGACACGAACTCAAGAAAAGAGCTTAACCAATTTTGAAAGAAAACAAAACTATGCAAAACCTACACACACACACACACACACACACACACACACACACACACACACACACACTACCAAAATCATAGAACATAAGCTAGATTAGGTTTCTTCAACATGATACATAAGGAATTTCATTGCTTTGACTTACAACCACCATATTTGGGGAAGAAGACGAATCGGCTAAGACTCGGAAGATCTCTTTTGGGTTTGGACACGAACTCAAGAAAAGAGCTTAACCAATTTTGAAAGAAAACAAAACTATGCAAAACCTACACACACACACACACACACACACACACACACACACACACACACACACACACACACTACCAAAATCATAGAACATAAGCTAGATTAGGTTTCTTCAACATGATACATAAGGAATTTCATTGCTTTGACTTACAACCACCATATTTGGGGAAGAAGACGAATCATGTTTTGAATTAAAAAATTTACTTTTGTAATACTGCACATAGAATAATTAGTGTCATCGCGTAGACTAAAGAAAATATCACTGTAAAGAAGTTTCTTACCAACTAATCACTAGAATACGCATTTATAAATTCCAGCTTCCCCAGACTTAGAACAACCTCAGCAACGCATACATTACCAATGTGCCCAAAAGTGTTTCTTGTTAGCAGACAACATAAAATGTGAAATATCGTCTACATCTTATTTGTGCACATTCAAATTCTAAAATTTAATGCCAACACATTATCTCTGAAACATCTATCAAACCATGACTCTATTCACTCAGATAATGTATCGTACTGACCTATACGAAATAATTAACCCTTGAACCTGATAGAAATATCATTTAAACAATCTTCTCTTGTAAACACATTTTATGTAAACCCATAAAAAAGAACACAATTGAAGATATTATTATCCGTCAAAATCACATATTTCATTTTGAGAGAAAGATTTGTTAAATGCAAAGTAAGAAACAAACTGCTTTTTGTGACAGTATCAGTTCATGATAAAAATAACTTACTCTCTTTAAGAAATCTCGTCCATTGGAATCTGTATAGAACTCTTTATTTGACACTACATTTGTTGTAAATCGGCTTACTACCTCCTTCCCCAAGTCATCATCAATAGGAATTGGTCCAACCTACAAATCATTAAGTTGGTTTAGAAAGGCAGAAAAAGCAAGTCTAATTGAAATACAACAGCTATGGAAATTAAAGTTATGCTGATCTTCTATTAAAAAAAAGGGATTGATAAATATAGTGTTATGTGAAAAACCATTGAATAAGTGAAAGAAAAATAAGGGATTGTAATTGCCTTATTTGAATTAAGATAAAGATTGCACAAGAAAATAAATTAACATTGTTTGACTTCCAAGGAGTAAAACTTTGACACTTGTGTCATAGTTTTTAGAGACGAATCTCGTGTGTAGCCTGTCACACTTTGTATATAATGCAAATGCCTATTTCAACATTAAAGCCATCTACTGCTAATCTTTCTAATGTCATATCATTGAATTATTTATTCATTGAATTAGTTATTCTTATTTTTTATTACTAGCTTAGCTAGGTGTAGCCTAAGTCTCACTTTGTATAGAATACATTTCTATTTCAACATAAAATGTTAGGATTTAGTGCTCCATGATAAATAATAATATGAAAATGTTTGAGTGTGTTGTTAAGAACAGCTCACACATAAATAGAATGACATAATAAGGTTGTTCGAGAGTTGTTTTAACAGCTCTTCTTATAGAGAAATTTGTGGGATCTTGTAACAAGGCTAGACTCCTTAACATAGGAGAACATAAGCCTATAAATTTGTAACTATTTATGTGTGATGTGATATGGAGAGTTTATTGTTGAATGATAATATTAATATGTAAATTACCTACTTTGATTTCATAAAAATCCATCTACGGCTAGTCTTTCTTACGTCATATCATTGAATTATTTATTGTTATTTTTTATTACTAGCTTAGCTAACTGGAAGTGTAAATGCAAGGCTGAGCGTCCTTTGAGGCTTTAAGGATTAGAACCTGGGTGGGATGCTGGCAAACGCTCAAGCCCTATAGTTAGAACACACCCCTCTGCCAAAATGTTAGTTGGTAAATGCTTTTATTATATCGAAGCTATGAACCAAAGTGGATTAATGAAGGAGCACCTTCTCAAAGTGGGACAAGGGGGTGCACTTGGGTCCATAATGTCTTGGGTGTGTTCCGCTTGATCCACAAGGAGAAGTGCGACCCTTACCTCAAGGTGTTCCCATGGCCACTTATTGAAAGCATAGTTTACATACTCGTATTTGGCAGACCCAAAAAAAATTGACTTGGCAAAAACTCGACAAGACTCGGTGAATATTTGGGAATACTCAGAAACTTAAAAAATACGCAAATTTCTTTAAAAAACATAAATTTAATGCAAAGTATAGCTACAAAATGTAGCAAATGAGTCTGTAAAATGTTGGGGAAATGTTTTCTATTAGATTTGAATACACATATAGTACAAAATCGCACCATCATACAAATATAATAGTCAGCTGATAAGTGTTATGAATTTATGATGATTGTCATTGAAAATTATCATCGTAAATTGCATATCTATGCAAGTTACAATTTACAATAATTTACACTTTCCTTTTCCCCGTTCTGGAGAAATATTGGGGAGAGAGTCTATTGCCTCTACTAGTCCCCACACTCGGTTACAACTGCTTGCTTCTCCTAGAAGGCTCCGACTGCGGCTCCACCATGATAGGAGATGGCGGTGGCTCCTATGCTACGTGTTTAACATCACCTCCAAAGATGTCATCTAATCTAATATCTCCTACAACTGCTTCTCCCTCCATAACTTACCTCTCGAAAGTAGCAATCTCGTCCTCTGTGAACAAAGGGATTTCGTCTTCTTGCCCAGTCTAGTCGTTGTGTGGATCGATCTCATTCAAATCAATAAGCTCTTGCGATGTGGGGCCAAAAAGGACACTTAAATTATATTTTAGTAAGTGGGGCCAAAAAAGCAAAAGTGTACTAAAATATTATATTTCCAATATAGGGCGCCAAAAGCAGAAGTGGAATAAAATATTATATTTCCAATACGGGGCACCAAAAGCACAAGTGAGTGCATGAGGAATAAAATAATAATAAAATATTGAATTTCCAATATGGGGTGCCAAAGGCAGAAGTGTTTGCATGAGCATCAAGCTTAAATTTTTAGGATGAAGCGCCAACCTTGGATATGTCAATAAAATAATTTTTAATTGCATTTTAGCATGCATGAAAGCCTAAAAGGTGGTGCCGCCCTTTGGGAGATGGCATTAAAAATTATAAAAGCAAATTTTGGGGCTCATTATTAAATCATCTTGGAAATTTATCAGCTACTCCATTGTCTGCAAGTAGCTTTTGCTTCTACATTAGCAATAGATAACAAAAACCCTCATCTGCACATAGATCTGAGGATGGAAATCCTCATATCAAAGCTTCATGATTTTGTTCAGGGGTTGCAGTGGTATTTCAAGGCACAGTTGCATATCTAGTTGAGCCAGGGCACATTTTTTAGGTTTGATTCTACATCCAGAACAAGTACAACTAGGGCTTCAACAAACTTGGTTGTTGCAAGCCATTTGGGGCTTCCATAGTGGAGAACATCACCCTTTGGGAATAGAATTCAGGGCTTCAACAAACTAGAAATACTTTACAATGTCAAAAAGCTAGTTACAAACCTTGTGACATCGACTTGCACAAGCTATTTCCCCTTGGTTTGTTCTCTCATCAAACTGAGAACCCAAGGGTGAATATATTTCTTGCATCTTCTATAACTGGCCTCACCCAATCAATTTTTCCTATGCCCTCCAAAAGAAGGTCAAGGCAATGGGCAGCACAAGGGGTCCAAAAGAGTGATGGATGCCTCTCCTGTAGTAGTCTCTCATCCACCATATATGTCGTTGCGTTGTCTGTGACAACTTGCACAACATTCTGGATACCCAGCTCTAAGACAACCTCCTCCAACATAAGACTCAAATTTTTTGCATTTTTTACTCAAATCTTCTGCAATTTTTACTAAGTTAGAGGCATCAATTGACTTCAAAAATACCATTTCACCATTTGAAGCCACTACAAAATTGATGAGGGTGTGGTTCTTTCCATTTGTACACCCATATGAAATAATGGTGCACATGTATTCTGTCATTACTTTTTTTGATCTTTTAGGATTGTTGTTACATCTACAACTGCACCCTCGAGCAATTTCCCATTCAAGTCTATTTGAGAGGGTGCCTTGTACCTTTTTCCTACAACTGTCAATGTTGTCACCAAGTGCTCTTAGTACGGGCTCTTCACCACATTGAAGGGAAGGTTGTAGTAGCAAAAATTCACACATGCCTTAGCTGCTTCCTCATGTGCATCCTCGTTCTAGTTTGTACCTTGCGGCGAAGGTTGTGCCCCAGGTATGTTTCTTGGTACCAAAAAACAATGTATCCCTTTGTTGAACTCGATGAAGTAGATGTACCTCTTCTGCTTTGTATGCGTGGACCACGAGTAGATCCCACAACCATTGTCACATCGTCCTCTGAATCCTCTGTCATTCTAGATCTAATGGCTTCTATTATGGTTGCATGCATCCTTGCCCTTTCTAGTTTTTTTTCCACCAAATCTGCCTTCATCTCTCATTTTGCTTCTTCTGTAACATTGGGACATACCACAATGTTGCAACAAACAATGCATGCAAGATGTTACTTTAGGCGATTGATGCCTCCATAAAACATTTTTCCGCAGAAATTGTAAACTGCAGTCCCTTGAACCGCTCCACGTACAACATACTTCCAAGCAACGGTATGGGTATTAGTGGGAATAGTTTCTCCTAATGATGTTGAGACTGATGCCAAATGTGGTGCTGATCCAATGCCATTGCTAGGTTCTAATTTGCAGCACAATGTATGCTTAAATAATAAAAAAACCATAAACTTAATTAAAAACAACTTTATTAAACCATTAAAAAAGTTTAAAAACTATAAATTTAATTAAAAACATTATTAAATTGTTTTAATAATAAAAAATTGGCTTTATAACCCTACATAACCATAATTGCAAATTTGTAATTGTAAACCCTACAAACAAGAATAAATTCCCCAATTTTTTTTAAAGACAATACATTCCGGCAATTTTTTTCATTAACGATGATAAACAAACATAAATAAATTAATAAAAATTAAAATCATTTGGAATTGAAAGGAATGCATTCAAAATTACAAATCATATTTGGATACAATATATAAATTATATAGAACGAATTTACATTCTTAAAAAAAAGGGGAAAAAATTACTTCCAAATGAAATTCTTCAAATTTATCTCTTCAACTCAAGAAAAGGATGCTCAATGGTTGTATGATTACAAGTGAGGGAGTGTGTTTCCTTTAAAAGACAAATTTTACCTTTTTTCAACATTTTTGACATATTTCGCATCAGACCCGCATATGGCGAGTTTTAGGCTTAGACTTGCCAAGTATTGGCAAATATTCGCTAATACTCAGCAAATCCGAGTTGTGACTTTTCTAGGCGATTATTCGCCTGTGCAGGATTTTGACAAGTATTTGCCGAGTTGGCATACTATGATTGAAAGTGTCCAATAGGCTCAAAATTTTGGGGTAAATCTCATATCCCTTTCTCTAAGTAGGACATGGAGGTGGGTTTGGGTCCATAATGTCCACTGAATGATCCACATCCGGAGCGTTACGTTGTGTTCTGCTTGGTCCACATGGAGAAGTTCAAGCCCTACCTAAAGGTGTCTCCATGGCCGCTTATTGAAAGTGTCATATGGGCTCAATTGGAATGGAACTTGGGTTGGTAGTTACAAACTACTTGTTTCTCACCACTAGTTCGAGCCCTTGAGCCCAAAAATGTTGGATGGTAAATGCATTTATTATACCGGATCTATGAACCAGAGTGGATTAATGGAGGGGCACTTTCTCAAAGTGGGACATGGGGGTGGGTTTGGGTTTGTAAGTCCTGGGTGTGTTATGCTTCGTCCACAAGAAGTGCGACCCCTATCGCAAGGTGTCTCTATGGCCACTTATTGAAAGTGTCCAATGGGCTCAATATGAATGGAACTTGGGTTGGTGATTACAAACTGCTTGTATCTCAGCAATAACCCAAGCCCTTGAGCCCTTAAAATGTTAGATGGTAAACACTTCTATTATATTGGAGCTATGAACTGGAGTGGTGGAGGAGCACCTTCTCAAAGTGGGACATGGGGATGGGCTTGGATCCTTAATGTCCACTGAGCGATCCACATTCAGAACGTTTCATTGTGTTCTACTTGGTTCACACATAGAAGTTTGAACCCTACCTCAAGGTGGCCCCATGCTCACTTATTGAATGTGTCCAATGGACTCAATGGGAATGGAACTTGGGTTGATGATTACAAACTACTTGTAACTCACCAATGCCCAAGACCTTGTTACTTTTTTTATTATTTTGGGGTAAATCTCGGAGCACTTTCTCTAAGTGGGACATGGAGGTGGGCTTGGATATGTAATTTCCTCTGAACACCCTGCATATGGAACATCTTGCTATGTTCCGTTTGGTCGAAATGGAGAAGTTTGACCCCTACCTTAAGGTGACTCCATGGCCACTTAGTAAAAGTGTCATGTGGGCTCAACGGGAATGGAACTTGGATTGGTGGTTACAAACTTATTGTTTCTCACCACTAGCCCAAGCCCTTGAGCCCTAAAATGTTGGATGGTGTTGGTGGGATTAGCGGGCAATTTTGTATCGAACAAAACCAGCCATAGTTTAGGAGACAAGAAGTCCCTCCTTTTTGATGGGGAGGTTCAGTTAATTAAAACCAAATATGGAACCACAATATATTTACAATATTTACACTAAAACTATCTTGACGGGGGTGGTTTTGATTTCCATGTACAACTATTGTCAGAAGGAATTGAGAAAAAGAGAGTCAAAGTTTAGGAATCAAGATTCGAAACGGAAAGGTAGGGGTGAAAACACTTCCACAAAAACATAAACATATCTCAATCTACTCATGCATGTCAATAATTTAAAGAAACTGCAATATTATATGACAGAAAATACTTGTCTAGAAATTAAATACTTTCACTTGTGAATGGACTTGATTTAAAAATAAATACTTACACAAAGTTCAATAATTTATGAGAGACAAGAATGAACACATAGTTTCAGATTCTATTAAATGAGATTGTAATACAGAAAAAATAAAGAAAGAAAGAAAGGGAGAAAGGGGAGAATTCTCTTTCGTATTCAGTTCTGAAAAATTGTCCAAAAAGATCAACCAACAACCCTTTACAATGGAGGAGATCCTCTTTTCTAGGCAGAATGGGTTGTAACTACCTCAAAATAAACGTTACTTTACATTGTACTTTTATGAACGAAGTCACTTAAGTGACTTTTACATTTTAATTACTTAATAAAAGGAAAATAAAAAAATACAATGCAAAAGTCTAACAATCATCCTTCGTTGAAACTTTTAGGAAGTGTGGAAGCCGGAACTTTGAGGTTTAGGACATGCATCTTGAACTTTGTCACTTCAGCAACAATATCTTATTCTTTGGAATCAAAATGTTTTTCAAGTTGTTCATCCAACTTCCCAAAGAGTTTTCCATTTCAGAATTTGTTCCACCAAATTGAGTTGATTTTGTTGGAGGCCTCTACAACCACATTGTTTAGATCTGAGAGCTCATCCATCTTGTCCTGATTGAAATCATCAACTTTGAATAACTTTTCTTTAACCAATTTGTTTAATTTCTATTTGATTTCATTTGTTGTATTCCTTTGAAAAGAATCATCGTAAAGTAGATCACAATGGAGAGTTTTGAAGTCGACAAAGATTTTAACCTTTAAAGATTCACCCTTTTGAATGAAGTTTTGTAAATCTGTTGAACTTTTCTCAAGAAACTTCTCCATTCCTCATTATGGGACCAAGTTTGAGAAAGATTGTCTTTTCAATTATCAAAAATCTTTTCAGACGGGAGAATTTTCTCAGCAGACACTGCCATGATCCTCAAATATTTAATCATAGCAGCCCATAGTTTGGTTTCTTTTTCAATGTTTTTAATTCCAGAATCCAATTGCTTTTAGGCAGCCACAAAATTTTCATATACTTTGCATCCTTCTTCTCGACCCAAGCTTTTGTAACTTTACCTCGTTGACTATGCTTATGGACTTAAAAAATGGATTTGATATCAATGTCACTCATAGAGCTGGAAGATGGAAGAGATGCAAGAGGAGTGGGGTCTGGAGAGAGAAATGTTTTGATATAAGCAGAAAAAGTTTGAATCTGTTCTTCCAATTCTTGTGTCTATTTTCCTTTCTCTACTCTTGATATTGTTTCTCTTAAGTTGTGTTCATCTCCTTCAAGAGCGGCTTCTCTAAGTGAAATCCTTATCAATTCATAGTCTACAACACTAATCTCATTTTCATTCTTATCGACTGCGGGTTTTGCAATTTCTATAAACTGATGACCTGAAGTGTTGGATACAAGGCGAGAAGTTACCTTGGCTTTCTTGGGGGGCTGGAGAATGAAGGAGAGCAGCCACGACATCATAATCAAGAACAACAATTTTAGATTGTGCTTATCTTTTCTTCTCCACCAATGGTTGAACCCAAGCGAAGGAAGTCTCAGTGATATATTTTGTGGCTGAACTTATGATAGGCATATTGAGAGTGAGGAGAGGAAGTGAAAAAACCTATGTAGGAATGATTTCTACAGATGCAAATTTCTTAGCAGATACTTGTGGGGAAGGTCTCCTTATGGTTAGCTTTTGCTTTGAACTACTCCCTCCACCTATGTCCTTAATAGGAATTTCAGTAACCTCATCCTCTTCCTCCTCATTTCGCTCACTTTTCTCTTCCTCACCTTCTTCCTCTCTAGGATCAGCTCTTGGAGTCCACACATAGACTTTTGTACTTGGTTGTTGTTAAGGTGAGGAAGAAGGTATACCTTCTTATGAGATAGATTTCTCAAAATCCTTGAATTCTACCAGTTTCTTCATGAGCCACTTGGTTCTTAGGAGAACATGTATTGAGGTCATTAATATTATCTTTTTCCTTTTGGGACCAATCAATGATAGGAAGAGGATAATGTTGAATAAAACTTACAAATTCAAGCTCATACATATTAGATCCATCATCAATCATACCTTTTGGTATTGAAATGTCCTACTTCCTAAGATAATTCAGTTAAAGACCTTTAGCCTATTATGTTTCCTGACAGCTAAAGGGTGTTTGAAAGGGAAGCTTATTATAATAAATTAATTATAAAAATCCAAATATAAAATCATATTATAAGCACTTTATATTAATTTATTAATGGTAAAGTCAAATTAAAAATAGAAAAGAAAATTATTAAGTGACAAAGTAAAATAACAAAAAAAAGAAATGTCACTTTATATTTATTATTTCTCCCCTAGGAGAAAATGCGACCCCTTTAGGAGGATAAAGAAGGGTGGAGAAAAGAATTAAATGCGAGGAAGTGAAATCTGATTGGAAGTTGACGGAGGCTATTTGGCCCATTATCATCTATAAAAGCGAGTCTACTTGCTTGTTGAAGGCATGCTTTTCTATTTTACACAAATCTGATTTTTGTCTGGGCCTAGAGCTTTTACAAAATATTTCTTAGGACGAAATCCCTATAAGAGATCTAGTAGAAGGACGAAAACCCTTTTCTTAGTTGAGAGGATTCTTCACACAGGGGTTTCCATTGCATATCAAGGTGTTAGCTGATTTTCTAGTGGTTTTCCAAATATATTGAAGGTTGAAATCATAGATCTACACAGGGGTTTGAAGAAGAAGAATAATTGTTGTGTTTTCTTTTTATTTCCATCCCTTTTCTAGGAGGAGCGACCCCGCTTGGAGAGCTGGTTTGTGGGGTTCTAGAGCTGTTTAGGATCAAATCTTGATTGCTGTTCATATTCCATATGTTTATAAATCCAATCAGCTATTATTCATAATTTTTACAGTTGAAGTGGCATTTTCAGCTGTGTTTGAGGACAACTGTCTACAAAAATTTAATAAAACAATTCCATCCTGTTTTGAAGTCAAATGTGGTATTTCTCTCTTGATTCCATCTTTATAATTTTTTTTGAGTTGATTTCATTAAAGATTGAGTGGTTTTGCCTTTTATTTTGTGGGTTTTCATCTCCTATGCGAGTCACCATTTATAGATAAAAATCAGATCTGCAATCAAAAATTTATCTTGTGTCCTCTATAATTTGTTTTCTGGAGTGGGATTTACTTCAAATCCGTTTGGGGGTAAAAATAGTCCAATTTGGGGATATTACAATGGTATTAGAGCCACCTTTCTTCCAGCCTGTTAGGTAGTGAATGGAGGTCAAAATATGGCAGATCGGGAAGATCTCAATGTGGATTTTATGAAGCAAATGTTCATAAACATGGTGAAACAACAAGAGACAACCAAATTCTACTTGAGCCAACTCATAGAGAACATGAATGAGATCAGATCTGATCTGGGAATACTGGGGAAAAAGGTGAGAACAGTAATAAAGGGCAGCCAATAGAGGTAATTGATGAGTCTTGTTGAGAAAAATACCAATCTTTGAGTAAGGGTTTCAGATATAATATGCCATTTTCAGATTATTCCAGGATGAAGATTGGCCGTAATCCCAAGCGAGATCATCATCTGTCAGTACCTGAATTGAAAAAGAACTCATTTGAACAACCAATAACAGATCCACATGAGGTAATTTCAGATGGAGTTGATGGAGATAATGCTGATCCAAAGATGATAGAAGAAGAAGAAGATGAATGCTGATCCGAAAGAAGTTTTGTACAGTATGAGGAATGGTATTCCTCAAATTACGGATAACTAAGAGCATGGAAGGATCATTCCAAGAAGGGCAGATTGCACAGGACGAGGATGGAAAATAAAGGAGCATGTCATCACAACAGTTGTATCGTGAAGGAATTCAACCCATTGTAGATGGTGATGATATCACAAGGTATGAAATGAGTGAGATAAGGTCATATCTAGTAATGCATATTCATATTTGTTTTCCCTCTCGAGAAAAATGACGAGTTAGAGGAAGAAATTTGCAATTTAAAGTATGTGCTACCTTTGATGCAACTTTGTGTATATGATCAGCTTGAGAGAGGTATATGGTGGCAAGACCTATCTCACGTGATAGGTACATGGGCAAGGATTTTGGATCACTTCAGCATGTTTTGTCTCTTGTGCATGGCACTTGGACAAACGAGTTTGGAATTGCTTGAGGGCAAGCAATTTGGGAAGGACTAAAATGTCCCACTTCCTAAGATAATTCAATCGAAGACCTTTAGCCCATTCTGTTTCTCAACGGCTAAAGGGTGTTAAAAAGGGAAGCTTATCATAATAAGTTAATTATAAAAGTGCAATATAAATTCATATTATAAACACTTTATATTAATTTATTAATGATAGAGTCAAATTAAAAATAGAAAAGAAAAATATAAAGTGATAAAGTAAAAATAAGAAAAAGGGAAAAACACTTTATATTTATTATTCTCCGCTAGGAGAAAATGCGACCCCTTTGGAGGATGAAAAAGGTGGAGAAAGCATTAAATGTAAGGGGTGAAATCTGATTGGAAGTTGGGGAGGTGATTTGGCCCATTACATCTATAAAAGCAAGCCTTTTTGCTTTTTGAAGGCATGCTTTTCTATTTTACACAAATCTGATTTTTGTCTAAGCCTGGAGCTTTTACAAAATATTTCTAAGGACAAAAACTTTTAGAAATAATCTCTTCAGGATGAAAACCCTCTAATATTGTGTCAACACACTGAATTGAAGTAGGAAAAACACCTGCATGTGTCAATCCACTGCTAAAAATCCTTTGAGTCAACACAGTTCTCTCTTCTTCCTCCATCCTACTCCAAAAATTAGGCAAATCCATGTGCTTTACATCGCCATCCCTAATTTTAGGAAAAATGGTTTTCAAGGAAGATATGGGCTCATATCCAACATATTGGAACTTCATTTTGGCAGTTTCATTTCCTAAGGAGTAGCCAAGAAGGGGAGTGGGCAAGACAAAGCAATTTTGGCAATTCTGGGGCAATCAAAATCTCAGAATAGAAAATGCCCAAAAAACTGGAAAATGGTGATGAAAACACTTATAGGATGAACTAGAATGAAGGTCTTCATGAGGAAACCTTGTTGGTGTTTTTAAATTTGAATTTGGTTGGAAAATGACTGCACAAGGGGAAAAAAAATAATGTAAATGTCCTAAATGAAGGGGGTGGAGAAAAAAACGTAGTGGGCAAGATGAGAAGTGATTTTCAAAGTGGGCAGGTTCGTATTTATATTGCCAACTGAGTCAGTGTTTAGATGGGCTCGTGGAACTGTTTTAAATGTTCCTTGTCAGCTAAGCGGTGCCGGATAGGAACTTTAGAAGAGTTCCAATGGTTCCAAAGAAATACGATTAAGGCAACAAGTTTTGTTGAGTATTAACCTAAGCGAGGCGGGGGCACGAGGGAACCACAAAAATATTCCCACAGTTCCTTGCACGACTGGTTTAGCCGAATGAAGTGCCCACAATGATGCTAAATCGGCTAAATCACCCACTTGGTGAATAGAGGGAACCAAAGAACTGTTCCAAAAGTTCCACCTGTGTCGGATTCGATCGAATGAAAGCTATATTGCTTCTTAAGTTAGTTAATTAGTTATGATGAGGAACATTGGAACAAAAGGAAAAGTTCCACCTGTTCCATCCAAAGACGACTTCACAGAGAGGAGAAGCATGACACTTAGTTTTTGAGCAAACATTTTACAAGTTTCAGTTTCATGACAACAGATGGTAAATATTTATATTATACTGGAGCTATGAACAAGAGTGGATTATTGGACAAACACCTTCTCAAAGTGGGACATGGGGATGGACTTGGGTCAGTAATGTCCTACATTGTTTCGCTCAATCCACAAGGAGAAGTGTGGCCTGTACTTCAAGGTGTCCCAATGGCCACTTATTAAAAGTGTCCAAATGAGCTCAATAGGAATGGAACTTGGGTTGGTGATTACAAATTACTTGTATCTCACCAATAGCCCAAGCCCTTGAGCCCAAAAATGTTGGATAGTAAACGATTGTATTATACCGGAGCTATGACCTAGAATGGATTAATGGAGGAGCATCTTCTCAAAGTGGGACATGGGGGTGCACTTGGGCCCGTAATGTCCTAGGTGTGTTCTGCTTGGTCGATAAAGAGAAGTGCAACCCCTACCTCAAAGTGTCCCCATGGCCACTTATTGAAAGTGTCCAATGGGCTCAATAGGAATGGAACTTGGGTTGGTGATTATCAATTACTTGCATCTCACCAATAGCCCAAGCCTTTGAGCCCAATGTTAGATGGTAAATGCTTTTAGTATACCGGAGCTATGAACTTGATTGGATTAATGGAGAAGCACCTTCTCAAAGTGGGACGTGGGGATGGGCTTGGGTCTATAATGTCTTGGGTGTATTCCTCTTGGTCTACAAGGAAAAGTGTGACCCCTACCTCAAGGTGTCCCCAGGGCCACTTATTGAAAGGGTCCAACGAGCTCAATAGGAATGGAACTTGGGTTGATGATTACAAGCTACTTATATCTCACCAATAGCCCAAGCCCTTGAGCCCTTAAAATGTTGGATGGTAAACACTTGTATTATACTTAAGCTATGAACGAGAGTGGATTAATGACAGAGAACCTTCTCAAAGTAGGACATGAGGGTGGGCTTGGGTCCGTAATGTCCTGGGTGTGTTGCACTTGGTCTACAAGGAGAAGTGTGGCCCCTACCTCAAGGTGTCCCCATGGCCACTTATTGAAAGTGTCCAACGGGATCAACAAGAATGGAACTTGGGTTGGTGATTACAAACTACTTGTATCTCACCGATAGCCCAGGCCATTGAATTATTTATTATCACAAATAATACATGCAAGATGATACTTCAGCCTCCACAAAATGTTATGTCACAGAAGTTATAAACAACTGTTGCTTGAACTGCTCCACCTACACCATACTTCCAAGCGAGGTTACGAGTATTTACATGAACACTTCCTGCTAGTGATGTTGACCCAGATGCCAAGATTGATGCCATTATTAATCTCTAATCTGCAACACAATGCACATTTAAAAAATAAAAAAAACGTAAGCTTAATTATATTAAAAAAAACGTGACTGAATAACCATATTTCACCGTAATTTAATAAAAATAACATACCTACGGTTACCAATGAGTATTAAAAATTTAAAATGATTTGCAACCACATTGAACTCATTTAAAATTACAAAACATATTCGATGAATCGATTACAGTACGCATATATAAAATTTGAATAATTTAGAACGAATTTGCATAAAAAAAACATACCTCCGACTGTAAATGACTATTAAAAAATTAAAAGCATTCGCTTTTACATTACATGTATTTAGAATTACAATATGCATATATAAAACTTAAATAGTATATACCAAATTTGCAAAAAATTGAAAGAATTAAAAAAAAAACAAACTTACCTCCAAATGCAATTCTCCAAATTTTCTCTTCGAATTTGCTCACAAATCCAATCAACACATGCAATGCAAGCTCAAATGGTTGTGTGAATGAAAATGAAGTGCTTTGGGACCTTATAAAGGGAAAAAAAAAATCATTTTTTGAGTGTGTCGGACGTGTTTGTATGTACAGTTTGCGTGGGCGAGTTAATGGCTTGGATTCACTGAGTTTTCTCGAGTCCAATTTTGCGAGTTTTTTCCACGATTGCCTAACTATGACAAGGATATCCTTTATCAATACAACATTAAATATTCACTTTAAGGTTTGCAATACATAACCATTTGATCATACTAAAAAATTTTGTGAAAGTTATTTTGGCGAGTAAAATATCCCTTTGCACCATCAATGAAAATGCTTAAAAAATTTAATTCATTATCAAATACAATGCTTTATGTCATTGTAGTGTAAGAGTTTGAACTAATTGTAAAACTAGATACATATAATTAGGGGTATAAGACATGTTGATTTCTAGCAAATTTTTGCTTTGAAATAGGTCTAGGAAGTTAGTTTGGTGTTTTAGCTTGGATTCCCACTTCATGGGATCCTCTCGAGTATGTAATAAGGCAAATGTGGAGTTTCCCTCCAAAATTGCCATTTCAAATGTTTAAATTTCTAGTTTGTTGTTAGGTGGTCTAAAGTCTTAAGTTTGGAGCCTTAAATGATGGAAAGGACCTAAATGGCCATATGTAATGTAAATTAGGTGTCCTCACTTAACCAAGGGGGAGTTAATCAGGTGTTGATCAGTTTTACCATGGTTAGGTTTCAAATACCTAGTAAACTATCTCCTTTGGTCATGAAATCATTTGAATTAAATTTTTAGAAGTGGGAAACATTTTTAGGAAGGAAAAGAGCCATTCATTAATGTAACAAAGAACTCATATAGATGGGATCCTTGTAATAAGTTTTGATAAGGCTTGTAAAATAAGAAGATATAGATATTTTCATGAATGAGAAAATTGATGCTTGGTCATTACTCATGCATTGAGATGATTGCAGGTTGTTAAAACTGTGATCAAGTATTGGTTATGAGAAAGGAATGATATTAAGTCATAAATTAAGTGTAGTTGCAAAGGATGTATCATGTAAGTAAAGGTTTAATGTTTTGTTTCTTCTATGAATGCTACTTAGACATGCTTGTTATAACCCTCTAAATCTTTTAATGGATAGATGGCAGGGGAATGAATGTGAATGTTTAAAGAATGTATGGAAGTTGTTGCAATATTGTCAAGTCAGAAACTAATAACTCAGAAAATACTGTGAATACGAGACTGTAAGTTGCCTTTTGGAGGAATTTTGAGAAAAGTTGACTAGAATGACTTTTGGGATACTTAGTGGAGGTGGCCTAAGGTCTGCAGAGGAGATGCGAGCCTTGAAAAGCTTGATTAATCCAATAAAACAAAATAATACAATAGCTGGTGTATGTGGAGAAACCCTCCTAGGGTTTTAAAGATTGGTGTTTTCGTGAATGTTAAGAATTTTCAAAGGTCCAAGTTGAGACTGTAGAGTCAACTGAATGTTTATCTGATTTCTAGGCGTTTAGTGTGTTATGGCACGGTGGAAGCTAATTCATTAAAACTCTGTTTGGAAAGGCCTTAGAAGGATAAAAGCCTGTGACCATTTTGAAGTTGTATTGGGTTCCAAAACTTTGTAAGTTGTAAGTAAATATCTAGGTTTATGGTTTGTCTAGGATCCCTGTGGATCTTAACAATAAGACTTGTAGAAATCAGGGCTAATAGAGAAAGCAGGTAAAGAAGGGAAAACATTGTACCTCAAGATTTGTAAAATCTGAAGAAACTTATGATTGAGTGGATTAAAGATTAAATTGTATACAAGGTCAAATAAGGAAACCTAAGGTTGTAGAGCGGAAAATCCAGTCAAGAACCTTATAGTTGCATAGACCAATTTCTAATGAAATAATGTATTTTGATGGATCAGGTGATTGAAAGTCTTACACTATGAGCCGAGGCTTACAAGTTGTAAGGGGAATTTGCTTAGACAGTGTTTACACAATACGCTAGGACAGAGTATGTAAACATATCGTTTGTCAAGGAAAGGCATTCAAGAGGTCTGAGTTTGAGGTGAGGATGGAGGTATCTTGAATATTTAAGGCATCCCATTGCCATGTTAAAGGGACTCCGGGCAGGGCCAGAAAGTGAGATAGGAAAGAAAGAAAGAGGTTCTTCTTGTAGACTATGAAGAACGGTCATGGAAGAGTGAAATGATGGTGGATAAAACAGTACTAAGAGAGTGGAATAGAGTTTGGAGTGATCATCGAGGACTTGCTAATGTGGAAGTTGTCAGAATCAGATTAATAGGGTCAGAGTTATTTGAATCATGACCTCATTCTTGAGTGGGATAAAGCTTAAACTTGAGAGAGGCAGAGTGCAATACCTAGAAAAGGTTAGAGTTTAATAAGCTACAATGGGAACAATCATTGAGATAAGATTTTATTATAGAACAAGAAGTTGGGAGGATTTTATGATATGTTGCAGGAGGCCAGGGGATTTGGAGCTTTGTGGAGTCAAGGAATAAAAGTTGCCACAGTCCTGTGCGATTCTTGAGAATAGGAAGTTAGGTCAGGGTATTCAAAATCTCATCAAGAACAATTATAAGGCTGAACGGGAATATAAGGGGATTTGGGAAAACAAAGAAGACTGAAATCAATCGGGAAGTGGACAGTCTTGAAAGAACAGAGTGAGCAGGATAGGTGCTAGAGTAACAGAACGAAACAGGTGTTTTAAGAATGTGCAACATCTATTACTGAATGAGGACAGAGTTCATGAAGAATCTAATTTAGTGAAGCTCGTCTTGGCACAGGTGTGTTGAGTTTCTTGAGAGGTTATTGAGACATTGAGGAGGAAATTTGAAAGTAAGAAATGTAAGCCTTTCATAACAGTCTTGCATTGACTATAGGGAAGCTAATAATAACAGGGAGGACAGAATAGGCAGGGTAGAGTTAATAACTAGATATGGTGATATGTATTAATCAAAAAGGGATCATGTGGAGGTCTTGAATGCAATTGTTGTTGCAAGTATAGTCAAACCCAAGGGAAGGTGTAACAGAGTAAGAGGACAGATAAACGAGAAAGTGATATGGAGCAGTCTAGCTCAGAAAAGTACATGAAGAATACGAGAGATAGCTGATAAACAAAGAAAGATTCTAGAAGGCCTTATATGAGGTGAGGTGGTGATTGAAACTTTTCAAATGAGAAACTTGATCATTGTTCTTAGTTTGAGAAGTTGGTCATAATGATTGTGGTTTCTTTTTGATGCTAACTTGTTCATACAAAAGTTGGTATGTGAGTGAGGTCAAAACACCAACTTCTGAATATTATACTACTACATAAATGGTAAGATGTCAAAATGATCCTTAAAAATAGTTTGAGGTTGGTCATATTCTTATGATTGTGGTTTCTTATTTGATGCTAACTTGTTCTTTGACTTTGGTAAAAGCTCTGCATCGATTCTGAATCTACCTGCACATAAATCACAAAATAATTAGCAAAATGACTTTTAATGTCTTTTAGGCCAAATAAACTATCAAAGTCTTGTTTGGAAGATATTGGTTACAAAATAAATTCAAGTTTGTTTGATTTTCTTGATTTAAGATTTCACCAATGTCTTAATTGTAACGGTGTAATTTTGCCTACTATGACTATATATTGGGGATATCATCCTCTACTTCATGAATTTACAAACCTTCCAATTTTTTTAAAAGGTATCTTCAGGAGGGTCATTTACTAGGTTTCAAAACACTTGTGTAAGTTGGTTCTTTGTTTTGCAATTTTTTAGACTATTTACCTTATGCAGGTAGACGGCATGCAAAAGCTTGGGTTTAATGATATTCTTGTAATACCAAAGATTTTTCATGTCTTTGATTTCTTCATTGTTCCAAATGTTAGTAACTAAAATACAAAGGACCTAAGATGGATGAAGTCATGGAACTTTTTGGATATTTGATAGTTTAATATGTCATATTAGAATATTTTATGTGTGAATGTACGAGTTGTTATGAGACAATTCATCAATGAGATGGGAGTAAGAGAGATTATAGGGATTGGGTGTTAGCTTGGAGATAATGATTGACTCTTTCCTTTTAGGAGATCATGCCTATATGTATTTCATGTTCAAAGCATAATGATAATTAAATTTTGTGTACCGAATCTTTCATATCATACCAAATAATGATAAATTTTGTGTACCAAATGATATCATAACATGTTCTTTTGCAGGAGCTATCCCATTTGACAGCTACAGGGTCCAGGCTCTATGAGCACTAAAACATGACTTATCACTTTGGCATAGTGATTCTTGTGCATATGAGTGACGTTTTCCTGAGGGCAAGCAAATTTGGGCAGGGTGGACTGTAATGTCCCCTTTTCTAAATTAAAATAATTAATAATATTATTTAAGTTGGGCCTGGTCATTTCTAATCTTTGGGCAACTTAATAATATTATTATATTAAAATAAAAAGTATTTTTAAATATTTAAAGTAAAATTAATGATTTAACAAAGTAAGCCAAATGTAACTTTATGTTATATTATAAGGCAATATATGTTTTATTATTAAACATAAAAGTGATTTTAAATAAAGAAAGTCAGCCAATAGGATTGAACAAAAGAAGAAAGAGAAGTTATAAAAAGAGGATGAAGGGGTTCATTTGGGGCATCTATCATCTATCTATCATCTTGATTTTAAGAAGTCGAGCACTTGTGCTTCTACTTTCAGCTATTGAGGACGGAAACCCTCTTAGCATCCATCACTTGAGGATGAAAAACCTCATTGTGATCAGATTTGGGGACGAAACCCTCAATATCTTCTTGATGGCTTCACTCAGGGATTACATTTCAGCGTAATTCGGGATCATCACAACTAGTGCATGATTTGCAGTCATTTCTAGGGCTATCTACACCTCTTTGGATTTTAGATCAGCGTTTATGGCATTAGTAGCGGATGAAATTGGTTGGTTTCAGTTTGCAACGTCTCCTTTAGGTCTCCTCTTGTCATCTGGAGCGTATTTTGTGAGAAAATATTGGTAGTCTTATGTAGGTATTTTTCTTGTTTGATGGTGTGAAAATAAATAAAAATAGATTTAGACTTTGGTTGGAAAAATTCTTTTTCATCATCTACTTGTACCAAGAGGGTTTCTAGAAGCTTTGGGCCTTCTGGGTATTTTGGTATTATGATTATTTGATAAATAAAGGAAAATTTCAGATTGTTGTATTTTCTGTCTATGGGTTTGCATAAAAATCATATTGTTGTTATATTTTGAATAAGGGTTTCAGTTGAATTCCAAAATTGTGCTAATCTGCCCTAAAAGGGATATTACACCATTGTCCAACCCTTGTAAAGAACTCCCTGGATTTTTATCATCAATGCCAAGTAGTGAATGTTGGATGAAAATAATTGCGGAAGCATCAAATTCAATAGTCTCACGACAAATATTCCAAAGCTTGTTAGGACCTTTAGTATAGTATTCAATCTTTTGCATTAGGAGGCGAAAATTGGAATGTACATATACCAAATCCTCAGCGATCTTAGATGTCAATTTATTTCACTTAGTTGAGTGGATGAAGGAACATGCACCAATTTCGCTCTATTGTAGAATTACCAACCACCTGTTACAAAAAAGGTGTAAATAGTATATGAAAATGTGTTAATATATTAAATTTTAATTGATAAAAAATCAAATTTTCGATTGAATTTTATACTTGTGAAAGAATTTTAATGTCCCAGTTTGATACCTTGCTCCAAAATATTAAATAATTAAATAAATATTGCTTTATAATGTCAAATGATTAAAATCACTCTCCAAGCAATATTATAAAATTATTTAATATAATTTTCCCCTTACAACATCCCTAAAGCCCACGGGGAATGATAGGCTAAGGGTCTTCAAAAATGGGGACATTACCCTGTGATGTCCCGGCGGGACATCCAACAGCTCTTGCGCAAGGTAGGGGATGTGCCCCGTAAGTCCTTGGCCACGTGTCCCCGACTCGAGCGGTCCTCCGATGGACTTGTAATCCACCCTTAAGTGCCACGGTTGTATCGGGCACTATCAGGCCGGTCTTTTGGTGCAACGGCAAGTGCTCCTGGTATCAGAGCAGAGGTCTCGAGGTCGAGCCTCGCAGAGCATGGTGGGTTGTGATGTCTCGGTGGCACATCCGCCAGCTCTTGCGCAAGGTAGGGGATGTGCCCCGTAAGTCCTTGGCCACGTGTCCCTGACTCGAGCGGTCCTCCGGTGGACTTGTAATCCACCCTTAAGTGCCACGGTTGTATCGGGCACTATCAGGCCGGTCTTTTGGTGCAACGGCAAGTGCTCCAAACCCAGGACCAAGGCTCTGATACCACTGTAATGTCCCAAACCCAGGACCAATGGAAAATTAGGCAAACAACCAATCCTTCAATGGATCAATCAACTAAATATGGCAACTCAATCAAAACTACTTGTACCAGTTGAGTAAATGACTCAATAAACCCGAGGATAGGGGTTTAATGGCCTCCAACGAAATCAGCACAAATTGGCAATTCTCGGCTAAGGCAAATAAACTCATGAGATTTATGCTGCAAACCAGATTCAAACTTGTATGAAATCAACCCCACTACTATTGATCTACTCAAATAAGCATGAAACTACAGATGTAATGAAACATGGGAGATACCAGTCACAAAACACATAGCCATCGCCCTATATCGATGGTCACTTCATGCAGTAACTCAGATTATGTACCCCTGATACAGTTGTATTGTCATGATAGACCTTCAGATAGATATTACTTTTTAAAATATCAAATCCATGCACTCCTAATAAGTCGTTGGTATATATATATATATATATATATATATATCATATATATATATGATATCTGATCTTACCCTTTAGATATACACCACTGTAGCTTACTTTATCCAAGCATTGCCAAAACCACTTACTGAAGTGGATACCAAACAATACCCAACAGCCCAGATCGTTGTCTACATAATGGAGCTAAATACTGTAGATCACACACCATATTTAGGAGTTGTCTCATGGGTATAGAGAAACCATAAACCCCACAATTCCATGCATGAAAGAGAGTTCAATCTCAGTATAATTGGGTCACTGAAATCATTGCACCACCATTATGAGTATGAGGTCGCTATTCATAATACTTCAGAAAATACACATTCAATTGAAGTCTGCCCAGAACTATCACAGTAGTAGCAGATCACTGTCATACATGACTTTAAATCACTCTATTCTTGCATCAAACCATGCCAATATGTACTCCAACCGATCACAAATTGTTAGACCAAAACACAACAATTAACCAATCTTTTACAACCAATCAAACATACGTAGACTTATGGCGCCAACTTGTTACTCAAAGGAATATGGGCTTGAAAGGAGTTGCTACCAAGGTAATGAATAAATACTACGTCGAGTTCGCTGTAGAAAGGGGACTGTCAAATCAACATGCATAACAAAGCAAATCGCTGCCATAGTTTGAACCACTCAAACTAATCCACCTAGAATAAAGCTGGAAGCTCCACACTTGCAATTGGATACAAACAGACTGTACAATTATACCAAATCAAGCATATCGTTGTCAAGTCGTACCAGTCTCATAAATGCATAGCAAAGTCGATTTGTAAAAGGTACACACAAAGACTCTTCAAATTTTGATCATCAAACCAGCTGCTATAGTGAATCACTACAGTTATTTGCTAGAGTAAAAACATGCATATTTCAGTGGCAAACTTCATCTAAAAATTCATCTAAAGCCAAAGGACATGGATCTCACTCGAGATTGCACAAATGCTTATTCAAATAGATTCTCAATAACCAGCTCAATACAATCTTCCCACGCAAGAGAGAGAGAGAGAGAGAGAGAGAGAGAGAGAGAGAGAGAGAGCATGCATCCCAACTCCAAGCATGGAGCATAAAATAAATATAATCATAACATAATAATAATAATGAACACAAGCACTTCTTTTATAAGTAAGGAGGCACAAAATTAAAAATCCCTAGGAGAGGGAAATTATTAAATAAAAGAAGTTTATTTTCCCATAGGTGTGGCATCCCCTTTTCAAAGGGTGAGTTTATCAATAAAAGCCACCTAAATATTTATTTAATTAATTCTCCATTTAATTTTTTTATTTTGGGAATTAAATTAAATAATCTTCATAATCTTCATAATAAATAATTAAATAATTATTGCTCTGGGCAATAATATTTAATTATTTAGTAAAAATGTTCCCCTTGCAACATCCCAAAGCCCATGGGGAAATATAGGCTAAGGGTCTTTAGAAATGGGGACATTACAGTCCTCCCTTCCCAAGATTGCTTGCCCTCAAGCAATAGCAAGCTCATGCCTCCGGTTCCACCATGGTAGTCACTCCAAGAACCGGAGTTCCCATGCCACTCAAGTGGAGGAGCATTTGTAATAGCTTTGGCTGCTTCATTCCTAAAAATGTCCTCTGCATTTTATTTCTCAAACCTGCACATGAAACAAACTAGTTAGAAAAATGAGTGTTGAAGAACACTCTTCTTGTTTCTTCTTGGTATATCCATGGCTTGGATAGTGCCCAACTTTCTTTCATACATGGGCTGCCCCCATAAACTGTTATGCAGTCCCATACTGCTGTTGTAGTCATGTCATTTCTCACCAAAAATCAGATTTATCCCTTCCCAAACAATCATGCATGGGTTACAAACTCAACACCCATAACCATATCATCATGTGTACATCAAAAATTTGAACTGTAAAAGGAATTATGGGGCTGATCATGATGACGTTAGATACCAAAATGATGGGGCAGCAGTTAGTCTTCCATGTCATCATCCCAATATCAATTCCTGTGTGTTGGGCAACAATTTTAGAAGCTATCAAACTGAAAATGTTGGATACAACAATCCCATCTTGTATTGGAAACAACTCCAACAATACATATTCAAATTCTCTTGTCATTTTCTAGCAAGTATTCAATGTGCACCTATTTTTTCTTGCTTGGGACAACAAGATGACATTCCCCTTGTTTATATTCCAAGATAAACTCTATGCTCCCAATACTTCTTTCAAAAGCTAGAAGTTGTAAATTACCATGGCATAGGGAAAGTAGAAGATTTGATCCCATTGTGCAAGACATCAAAACTTTCATGTGAAGAAATGACATATCCGTCAAGATGATAGAATCTATTCTATGTCCGTATCCTTATGCCATCTCCTAATCTCATTAACATGTAAAATGATAGGCAACACATGATTTAGCTTTACCTTATCACTTAGCAAGTCATTTAAAAGGTCACTTCTCCCATGCTTGGCTGCCCCTTGTTCTTCTTCCTTAGCTGCCATGAGAATCATAGAATATGGATCATGTGAAGACCTTATACCATGGCCCTTCTTCTCCTTCAAACCCTTTGTAGAAGCCCCAAAATTTGTAGCCATGCAAACAATGTCAACAAGATCCATCCCACACATTTCCTTTACCAAATTTTTCTTTGCCAAAACACAAGAATCAAATGTCCAAGTGATAGCCTGTCATGTACAAATTTTATAACAGCAAGATAAAGTGCATGAAATGACTCTAAATGGGCCTCAATACTGTGAAGAATGACTTCCTACCTTTGAGGGATGACATCACCTAGGTAAAAACCCTCATCATGATTGAAATTTGAACCACGTTCAATTCGACAAGAGTTGAAATTTACCAAGATATAATTGCTGTATCAAAACTAAAAGTGAATTTCTTACCATGTAACATGAGGTCCATATAATTCGCTTATTTTGGAAGGCCTTCATGATTACCACTTGTGCCTTGAGCTCCCCAAAGTGAATGGCTGAATATTGCTTTTCCTATTAGTGAGAAGAAACACGAGACTCAACAAGATTAGACACATCTTTCTTCAAAGCATTACCGAGCTTCCCATATTCATCAACAACTTAATCATTCTAATTAGCCAAATCACATTCTTAATAATCTATTACTTTAGCATCTCATTTTTCTGTGCCTTCACATTTTGTGCAAGTATTAGATACAAAAAGTCTATTATTATGCATCAAAGAACTCATACCTTGAGGATTCATTCTCATATTTTTTTTTGAAGATTTGGATGCCATATATGTCTTCATCTTGATTTGGTTCATGACACCTTTTGCCAAGGTGTGAGAAATGCATGATGCCTCCTGTCTCAATTCTTCCTTAAGCACACTCAACAAATGTAGTGAAATATCATCATATTCATTTAACACCATGGACATGATGGTTTGCATAGCAACCGTTATATTTTCTGAATAATTATCCTGTATGACCCTAAATAATACCTCAAACATATGAAGGATAAGATTATTGCAACCAAGATCTAACATCAATACGCAAGATCTTACCTTTGTCATAGTTTCCAGAATTTTTACCCTTTTGTTGTAATAAGCGCTTGTGACGGTCCAAAGGCCTTGAAAACTTCCGACCATGTGTTCGAAAATGTCTCTCATGACATCATCACTGTAGGGCAGATTAGGGGCTGTGACCCTTGTGACTTCAACAATGTATAAGTAACAACCATAATTTTCACTCTCACATCTTCATGCCAAAAGTTTGTGATCTTATGCTTAATTAACTGAAACATCAATGAATGAATCATGTACTTATATGATTGCTCGACCATGGCAAAACAATTCGTTGTTTGCTTCTAAGTCCTTAAGCAAGGCATCCTCAAAATGATGCAGATGCTTAAGCTTCCTTCCCAACCCTGATGATCCTTTCTTTCAAACTATGTTCACTCATTAACTCCATGGTTCCGCCTAGCCTCTTACCTCTGCATATAAATATGAAAATACAAATCCTGCATTCACAAATGACCCACATGTCTATAGAGGAAGGAAGCACTGATACCATTGTAATACCCCTCTTATGGAATATATGGGAAAATGGCAATCAACAAGCACAATGATGTCACTCAAAATTGATTGGAACATTGCTGTAGTTAATTACAACCTAGCTTGTGCATTCAATTAGATGACTCAATAAACCCAAGGAAGGGGTTTAATGGCCTCCAACGAAATAGCACAAATTGGCAATTCTCGGCTAAGGCAAATAAACTCAGAGATTTTCACAAACCAGATTCAAACTTGTATGAAATCAACCCCACTACTATTGATCTACTCAAATAAGCATTGACTCAGATGTAATGAAACATGTAGAACCTCCAAAACACATGCCAAGCCCTAATCGATTCACTTCAACAGTACTCAGATTTGTATGATGGTTGTATTGTCATGAAGAAGAGATAGATATTACTTTTTAAAATTCAAATCCACGCCTCCTACAAGTCGTTGGTATATATATATAAAATCTGATCTTACCCTTTAGATATACACCATTGTCCCCACTTTATTGGTAAGCACTTACTTAGCCTATCATTCCCCAGTGGGCTATTAGGGATAAATTGCAAGGGGAAAAATTATATTAAATAATTTTATAATATTTCCTGAAAGAGAGTTGATTTTAATCATTTGACATCATATAAAAAATTATTTATTTAATTATTTAATATTTATGGAGGTAAGTAATTATTTAATTAAATTCCCAAAATGCAAATTAAAAATGGAATTAATTAAATAATATTTAGGTGGCTTTTAAATTGTTAAAATCACCATTTTTAAATAGGGGTTCAGCCACACCTGGTATGATAAACTTCTTTTGGGGCATTTAATAATTTACCTCTCCTAGGGATTTAGAATTTTGTGCCTCCTTGCTTATAAAAGGAGTGTATAGTGATCATTGTTAGACTTATGTTATGATGATATTTATTTTATGCTTCATGCTTGGAGTTGGGATGAGACGCCCATTGATGACTTTCTCTCTCAACTCTTGCGTGGGAATGATTAGTGAGCATGGTTTTGATCAATGTATTGAGAGTATTGATGATTGCAAATCCATTTGTTGATGTTCCATGCTTGGAGTTGGGATGCATGTTCTTTGATGATTTCATACTCTGCTAACAATGGCGACTTGATATGGGAAGTTTTGAGCATGTTTTTGAGTGAACAATTTAAAATATAATCTGTTGCTCCATGTTGGTGAGTTTTCCATGTTGAGGACTGTTATTTGGAGGGTTTTTGAAGTGTGGAAAGAGCTTAAAATAATTTATGTCATTCCATCTAACCCTAGCAACTTAATTGAGACTTTTGGGGCTGTTTTGGTGGCGTTTTAGGTGTCATAAAATTTAGATCTTTAGTTATTTGGAAAGATCTTAATTTATAGAACTATCTGCATTTTATTTGAGGAGAAAATATGGAATATTGAAGGAGTTATGCATTTTTGAATATTTCCAGCTGTCTGCAGGATTTTCTAGGTATGGAAAATTAATATTTATATCAGATCTGCAGTTTGGGGTTGATTTAATATTGCATATGATTGTAGAAACTAGGAGAAATAAGGAGAAGATGTTTTCATAATTTTTGGAGTGGATTTGATGCCCTAAAATGTGTTGGGCGACCTACTTTTTAGGTCAAAATTAGGGTTTCGGGTTGGCTGTGCGAAATCTGATTTTTGCATATTGTTCTTCATATTTTTGTGGTCCATTATCCAAAATTTCAGCTCATTTGGACTTCTCTAGCCAAAGATATGAATTTTAGAAAATTGCAGCAGTTGGGTTTGAAAATTAATTATTTACTGTTGTGTGTGATCAGATTTGTATTAATTCCTAACTTGTCATAGAAGGGGACATTACACAGGGTTAACATGATTAAATTGTGCATTGTACTAAAGGTTGCAACATCTGGCTATTAAAGGCCTGAAACTTGTCAACCTGGAGCATAGTTTGAGAGAAGATGTTTAAAGACAAGGTATGAAGCCTAACTTTCTTGTATAATCAGTGTGAGATATAGATGAAAAATAGATCTAGACTTTGGTTGGAAAAATTCTTTTTCATAATCTACTTAGTTCCATGTGGGTTTCTATAAGCTTTGGGCCTTCAAGGTAAAAATGGTATTGCTGATTATTTGACTAAATGAAAGGTTGGCTTCAGATTGTTGTATCTTCAGTCTTAAATGGGTTTGCCTAAAACCAATATATGGAGGAATTAAGCCTAGTTTTGAGTAAATTGAACTGAGATAGGCATATTTGTAAGTTAGAAGGATGCTATTACTCAAAGATCCAACCCTTGTAAAGCACTCCCTGTATGTGCTTTAAATGCATCTATGCTCAGGGGGAGCAACAATGGATCCAAATGCATTGAAGAAGCATCAAAAACAATAGTCTCAGGAAGAAGATACTAGGCAGTGAGCTTGTTAGTGATGAGTTTGGTATGATGTATTCTAACCAAGTGCATTAGGAGGCCCAAATAAGTTGGAATGTACAGATACCAAGACCCTGAGCCATCTATAGACATAAAATTATTTCACTTAGTTGAGTGGATGAAGGCAGAGGGACTAAGATCGCAGGATTGTGGAATTACCAACTCAACCACCTGTTACAAAGGGGGTGTAGATTGTATATGCAAATGTGTTAATGTATGAAATTGTCATTGATGTAAAATGAATTTTTCGGTTTAATGACAAAGCACAATGAAGAAGAGCAATTTTAATGGCAAGCTTGGAGTGAGTGTGACAAGGCATGACAAGGCCATGGGCATGAGAACCACATGATTGAGACCCAGCTTCTTGAGTAGCTAGTGACTGACAGAGGCTCTAATGGTCCCATGCTGAGAGCATGTCAGGATGATGTCATAGATGGTTTAGCAGGTATGTGCTGAGGAAATACAATTAGTATGATGAATACAAGGGTGTATGAGTTGAACTAGTGTGACTAGCTCAGTCTAGTAGGCCTAATCCGATTAGTTTCATAGTCTGCAAAATGATTTGAGAATTTGTGGCATAAGCAAGGACATGCAATGGCAGATGGAGATTTTTTATCACCTGGTCAAGACGACACTCTGGAACTTCATGAAGGAAGAGTGAGTTAAGAAGAGTCTTGAGGCATGGTTTTAGCATTATCACTCTTAGGTTAAAAGTATTGAGCTCAATTCGGTCCTAAATCCTTAGACCTAGTACAAACACAATTTGAGAAATGGTGCAATGCTAGCTAAGGCAGATGAGTTCAAGCATGAGGAGAATATTGTGACACTGTAGAGAGGTTATGGAAGATGTTATAGGTCATATCTCAGTTGTTAAAGATATGTTTGAGGTCTTCTTCATGATTGTTCTTGAGGACAAGCATATAAGCATGGACAAACGATGTTGGTCAAGAAGCTACATATCCTATTGGTGTCCCCAGATTTCACCCTGAAATCTGGGACGACCCATTAAAAAAAATCGTTCGTTTTAAAATAACGGGTCTTTTTGTGTTTTTATTGCCATAAGTCATCTCTATTACGTTAAAATATTCCCAATGAATCATATGAGCCAGTTTTGACAAATACTCAGATGCTTAAACTCATTTTATCCCTCCACCAGGTTTTGTCTGTGGGAAATTTTTTTATTTAATTATTTATTTAATAAATAAAACCCCCGTTTAAAGTAAAATGTGCTCCCGTTGAATCTCTATTGAAGTTTTCCATGCTAGTATTCCCACATCTCAGTAGGGTTTTTTATCAGGAATAAATTCAGAGCAATTGTCTGCAACTTTTGACAGCGTTTTTCGTTTTTATTTATTTCTTTGTAGCTTTTGTTTTCGGTTTTCTCTGTGGTTTGTCTGTGATGATTCCCCTCGATCTAGTTCTTTGTCCAATATAGTCTGTATAATTGCCTGAAGCATTTGGAGATTACCTACTGACGCAGTACTGGAAGGAATCAGCCTCAAAATGCAAGCTTCTGACCAAAAAGGATTAAGTTATGCACTAAAAGCCTCTCGCAGGCAAGTCGCATCTTTTGGAATTAATGAGTATAAACTGCAATGGAATTTCCAGTAGTCGCAAACAGGTACAAATTTCTTACCCCGCCTTGCAGGGTAATTTTTCCATGAAGTCAAAGTCACTTAAGCTGCGATAGGAAAATTAGAGGCGGCAGTCAGGCGAGAATTTCTAATCTGCCTTGCAATGGGTGAAAATTCTCATTATAAAAAAAAAGAAAAATCAGTTAAAGCAGGCAGGTGGTAATTTTTTTACCTGCCTGGCAGTCTAAATTTTCCCATCAAAGAGGTTTATTCACCCATGCAAGTCACACTTTTTCAAAGAAGAGCTAATTTTCCATACAAGTCGCACTTTTTGGGAGATGATTTTACGTTAATCACTGGGAATTTCGGCAGTGGCAAGCAAATGGGAATTTATTAGCCTACCTTGCAGGGTGAAAAATTCCCATGATGAAAGAAAAACATCACTTAAGTGGAAGAAGGGGATTTTTTGAGCTTCAGTGTAGAGTGGAAATAAGCCCATCAAAGTTAACTTCCTATTTTTAGTAGTCAGCCCTTGCCAAAAAATGCAACCCACCTTGGGCACTAAACAATGTTTTTAATAATATTTATTACTGGCTTTTCTACCCAATTTTGGTGCCATGAATGGAAGGAAAGTCAATGCAAGAAGGATCAAGCTAAAGAGAAGTAAAGGATGCATGTTAAAAATAGATAAAATAAATTTATAAAAAGCAAGCCAGCAGCATGCACAATGGGGCGTGCCCAAATTAGATGAATAACATGTGGTTGTTTAATTAATTAAATTGCCATAGAATAGAGAAGGACAATTAATAAAAATAGCATACACAAGGCTATATAAGCATGTGACTGCCATAAGGGAGAAGCAATTAATTCTTTTTGCTACGAGGTTAGCAGCCCAGACAGGTTTTGCCGCCAAAGAAAGGAGGATTTGTGCATCTAAAGGAGGTGTATTTTCCATTGCCGGGAAGCTTCCAGTTTTGGCGCCTAAGGTTGCAATAGCCTAATGATTTTATGCTATTCTAAGTGTTTGCATGTTGGTATATGTGCCCAGGTGAATTAAATAAAATATTTTTGTTTGCTTTACATGCAAGCAATGCCTCAAATTTTAGGGCAGCAGGCTTTATATGCAGATTTTTGGTGATAGAAATCAAGTATTCATGCTCATGGACTCCATCTTTGTCTTAATTAATTGTAGATATTCATCACACGTGCTCATATTAGGTGAAAGGAAGTTCAAATCAATGTCAGATACATTGAATATCTCTTATAAATCAGAAGAAATTGCCAGATCTACACAAATTGAGCCAATTACAGGGGATTCCGGTAGAATTAAAAGAAAAACAGCCCAGACAAAGATTGTTCCAAACCAAGATGAAGCGATGATGACAGAGAAGGATTAGTAGAATCATGCATAGCCTCCAGAATTTGCTAGACATTAATGATACAGACATAGGCCTTGAACCCATCTCCGAAATAATTGACAGATCCAGGGCCGGAAAGACATTTCTCATGCGGGCAATGAAAAGCAGTGGAATTATTCAAGCATTCAGCATTCCCAGTCACAACTTAGTTGCCCGAATTTATCACGGAATGTGCAAGATCATATCATCCTCTTTCCAGAACAATCCGGGATGCTACGGGAAAGAACAATTATTAGGCTGGATGCACAGTTTATCAATTATTGTCTGAAGATTCCAACACGAATGGTGGTGATTGCAATCAACATGCTGGATGCAGGAAACAAATGGGAGAAACACAAAGCAGATTGCGTGGGCATAATGAACAGCAGATATATGAAGAAGCACAGGTCCCCATCAAAGTTCTTGAGGACTCTTCCGCGATCCAACTTGGTGCAGGAGGTGGATGATATCACTAAATTGCTTTGCAGGATAAGTGGAGAAGCCAATACTCACAACTTTCGCTCATGGATGTATGCTTTTAGGAGGACTATCGAGATCAATAGAGCTGATTCGATAATCAATTGGGAAGAGATTATCAGTGACGACATCGGTGAGACAACTTCAGAGTGTGAGGCGGACTTACAACTTCAAAATGACTTCATACCTGGTATATGCAGCAACCTCGCAGGGTATATTTTCCAAGCTAGATAGACGGGGCGTACTGGCGAAAGATCCTATCTTTGAGTGCTATCCACAGTTGACAGTTCCTAAATGCCACAAATATTACAAAGTGGTCAACGATGGGTTCTTCTATGAATTCATCTGCAAACTAAATAGTGATCTAAAGACCAACAGGGTGAGCAAAGAAGCTTGGGAAGTTGTATCTCAGCATGGCTGCATTTTCATCTAGTTTGCAGACTTCACCTATCTCAGGGTAACTGGCTTTTTGGGAGAACCAGTAAAGTTTAACGAGGTATCCAAACGACAAGTGGGTCATCATGGAGCTCTGTAGACAGTTCGTGGAGATGCATGAATTACAATCAAAGCGACACAAGTCTACAGGTTTCTTTCCAGTCACAGTGGGTTACTACAGCCGCCAGAGCATCCACAAAGCTAGAGGAGTCGAAGCTGAAATGTTTTCTGAGTATGAGCTCGAGTTCTTCCCAGCACGGCTAAACTTTGACCCATATGGAGTAGAGAGGAAGACAATCTCCCAGGAATACTCACATGTGCCTTCATTGGAGGACTTCTGGATGAAGTGCAAGAACGAGTATGAAGTCAGAAAGAAAGACTTCAACAGGGTATTAGCGCAAGAAGTGTCTGATTATGCTTTGGCACGGATACCTGCAGATCTCAGAGATGATGGGCATGTGATACTTGACTCATATCATCAGATGGGAGGAGATAGAGCTGCTCTTCAGGAAAACATTGGTGGCTGCCAGACGATTGAAGAAAGATCTTCCGTAGTTCTGGTTAACACTTTGAACTGGTTGCTGACAAAGGGGTATTGCCTGGATGAAGCTTTGATGAATTAGATCACAGACAACTTTACCACAGGAGACTCCAGCAAAAGAAAGCACGAAGGTGAAAGCAAGCAGGAGGCCAAAAAAGCTTAAAGTTCACAAGAATTCTCACATACAGGAGAAGGCCAAATCTACAGCTATCATGCCAGTTCCAGTTTCTCCAACATCAACTCATAGCACTTCAGCAGCCCCAGAACCTCAGAGAGATCTTGTTGTTCCTCCTTTGAATCCAGTGTCATTTGTTTTCTCTTCAACCACTCAGGTCTTCACCTATCCATGTGGAGAAGTTGAAAGCACATATGATGGATTTTGAAAAAGCATTATCTTTAGACAATTCAGAGGGTGGCAGTCATAACACGGTGGAAAATTCTGATAGAGTGGAGTCAGAGCATGAGATGGTGGTGCACTCGGCGACTTCTCATTCCCTAAGAAGCAACTTTTCATCATGGTTAGCTTTGTAGACGATCCCAGAAGCCAGAGAGGAGATCAACCTGAAAGAACACAACTTTCAGCTACTTCTGAGTTTGGGTGTAAGAGATTAAAGACCTAAAATTGCCAAAATGACTTCTAGGTTGATTATCAAGGAATTGGGACAGAAGATTGCTGAGTTATCTGTTCCAGCAAAAGGAAAGCACAAGGGAGAGCTCATAGTAGCTGATATAGCAATGACCAAAGTGCCAATAGGTCAAACTACCACAGAAGGATTAAAGCAGGATACATAGACACTAATGAACGCTTTATTCCTTAAGCTTGACAAAGAGAAGGCTGAGAGATCCAAGCTTCAAAAGCAGGTGTTCCAGCTGTGCGAGATCATTGCTAAGGTTGTCAAACCTTCCTCTCAGCCCATTCTAGCACATGAGCAGGTGAGTGATCATTTGATGCAGGAGGTAGAAGATGCAGGGGACCAGGTCAAAGATATTGCCCACTAGAAGGAACAAATCATTCACCAAGCTTCAGAACAATTCGAACCAATACCGACTGAATTGGAAAACATGCACAGGGCAGTATTTCAGCAAAAGGATATGATGACACAGATAGAAGATGAGAACATAGTTGTTGAAAGTCATATGGATACTTTGGCTAAGATACACTCGTTGTCGAAGGATGTGTTGACTGCAGAGCAGATCGTGCCCGACGGATTGGTAGAAAAGGGGAAGCAGTTAGAAATTTTAGTTTCCTTCCGCGTAGAGATCCTCAAACTCATGCTGAAGAGGATGCAGTTGCTGGAGAGTAAGATGGGAGAAGTGTCGGTGAGTATCCCAGATGAATTACCTACTTCCCATGAGGAATTTATACTGGTTGTGTGGAAAGAAGTTGATGAAGCCACCCTACCTTTCACGATGGATTCAATTGGTAGACTCATAAAGCTTCAGGCAGATGTTGAGGGATATGGGCCTGGTTTAGAGAAAGTGAAAGCTAACGCTGCTGCTTTATCTAGAGGGTTGTTACAGTTCAGAACAAAGAGAGATGTTATTGTTAAAACGGATGGGAAGATGTTGAATTACATGTTTGACAAGTATATTCAATATCAGAACAAAAAGAAAGTATAGGTGTTACAGCTGGCAGATCTTCATTCTTCTCTTCTTTCTTCTCTTATTTCTTATATTCTCAAATGAAAATGTAAATTAAAGTTATTGGTTGAAAAACCATTACTTTAAGTTATTTGGAAAGATTCTTTAAGATAGGTGGCAGATGTGCACAATTTTTGCTCAAACTCCTGATGCATGTCACTAAGAGAGGAATTCTAGGAAGATGACTGCCAAATGTTCCCTTTACTACTTCTTCATGTTCTAGTTTAGTTGCAGTTTCCCATTTGTAATTTCCCCTCTACACACTATAAGTAGAGGAAGAACCTACAGGTTAAAGGATCGGAATTTGTAATCAGCATTCTTGTGTTCCAGACTTTGAGCTGAGACCCTTGATAGCTTTCTGCAAGCAGAGGAATAGAGAAGAGATTTCCAGAGAACTTTGTGTCAATGGTGCATTTTGTCTCGTATTTATTTCTAGATCTATTCATAAACTTTGTGTTATTCTAGATCTAGATCTAAAAGTTTCCTTTGCTTTGAATTTTGTATTTCATGATCTATTTGTTTTAATCTATGTGCATGCGATCAACTTTGTGAACTATTGATTGGGTTGCACATCTTCTCTCCTTTCTTCCCGTTTCCTATTATTTTCCTCTTCTATAGATTTTTCCTTTCCTTTACAGCTACTTGCTGCAAAACTGTCTAGCTATGGTTCATGAGCTACATAGTTAAAGTAATACCAACAGATAGATACTAGAAAACATAATTGACAAAATCTTGTACGGGAGCCTCATCGGTAAATGAGGGAGTTTTATCTCATGACTTCCTAGGTTTTCAGTTGTGCAGAAAATCTAGCCAACATCGTGTTTGAGTCAAATCTAGTCTCACCAACCTATAAAAGGAAATTAAAAGAATTTTATAAAGTACAAATTTGAATTCAAAATATTGAATGTTAAATAACTTAAACTATATAAATGCTAAACTAATAAATAGTTCCCTTACCTCCAACCTCGAGAATCTCCTAAAAATGGCCTAAGGCATTTGATAATTTGTGACACACATCTAAAATTCATTTGCCTCCATGTAAATTTGTTGTCCATGGGATTTTTCCAATCTTTTGTAGCATCAAATTGAGGGAGTGTATTGCACAAGGCATCCAAAATATGTGCTTGTATCTCTCCTCTACAATAAACACTGTTGCCTTGCAATTTTTTGTGTTGTTCACAATGACTCGAACAATATTTTGGGGGGCCATCGAATCTATAGCATTGATCAAAATGTTTGTCATGAACTATGCATCTTTCACTTCACCCTCACAATCAGCGGCCTTTAAGAATATTTGATCTGTAAACTTCTACTTTGGAAATTCACAAAATCACAATAATTTGCTGTTCTACTTTCTCTTTGGAAAATGACAGATTTGATGAAGATTAGAGCCTTAATGACTGATTATCTAGTGCGTTAGAAAGGAAATTGCAGATAAGTGAAACGAATTCAAACTCCAAACACCAACAATTTTATCCTGGAAACCTCCAATGCAGGAAAACCAGTCGGGAAGGGCAAAACACTCTTTCTTCCCACTTTTATTGGCCAATTTTAACAATTACAAATTACAATAAGCGTAGAGAGGAACAACAATGTAAACTTCCCCTCTAGTTATTTGCTTGCTCTGTTTCTTACACCTTGCTCCTACAATTCCACTCTAGCATTGAAGAATCTTTGTTCACTAGCTCTCCTGACTCAAACTTTGCTCTTGATCTCTTTGGATCGTTTGAATGTCCGTTCTCCACTTCCTTTCACGCATTTATAGGCCTTCCCATGTCCTTCCGTGCACTATAGGATGTGAAAGGGCATGGAAGGGAAGAGACACAACCATCTCTTCGAATTCTGGAACTGTTCGTTCCTTGATTTTATTTTTCCCGTCAAAAGTGTCTGGACCGTTGCCCTGCGCAGACTGATGATCACAGGATCACAGCCCTGGCTGGGCGGCGGTTACAGGATCACCGCCTTGTTTGGGTGGTGGCTCTGTAATCGCCGCTTTGCATAGAGCGGTGGTTCTGTTGATTTGCAGACAGAGCCTCTTTTTCCTCATTTTTCTTCATTTTTCCTTCTTGGTGTTGATGGATCTGATGGAATGGTGTGTTTTTTCTGGATCCCCATGGATCATACCTCCCATGCTTAAGAGGCTTTTAGTCCCACAAAAGCACAGTGGGGTAGTGGTAGAGGAATCAACTCCCTCTCTTACTCCTTTGAGTACAATTGGGTTTTCCTTGGCGTCTTCTCTTCTCGTCCAACCTGCTAAGACTCCTGTGGATCTCTGGATTGCTGCTCTAGTGCTACATCCTCCTCCGAGCTGCCTTGAGTACAATCCTCTTTGGAAGGCAACTTTTGTATGTTTTCTTTATCACATAGATGACCCTAGTAGGTGCGAGCTCTTGCAACTTGCTACCGAGTGCATCTTCATGAAGTGTGGCAAACTTTGTCTCTTGAGATGGATTTGTCGGATCCTCTCTATGTCTGCTGTTGCTATAGTCACCACTGTTCCTTGTATCTCCTCTTTGTGTTGCCCTACTGTCAGGTCTAGTGAATCAGTAAGTAGATACGGTGACTGCATAGCGGAAGTTTGTATTGCTCCTTGAATGAGTAGTTCCTGTGGTGGCTTCTTCTGCAAAAACTGACAAGTGCTATCCAAATTCTCCATCCCTTGGTTAGAAACATCTGTGCTCTCTACTCCATTTTGCTTTTCTTCTAATGAAAGTAAACAAAATTGATGATTTTCCTGAATAAGTCTGTGTTTGGTTGGCACTTACCATAGCCTTCTTTGATTTGCTCTGGGGTGCCCAAATGTTGAACTGACTCCGCCCTTGACCCATCTGTACCGGTTCTCCCTCCTTGTGAATATAACATCCCTGGCATACAAGTAAGGACTTCCGAAGACAACATCAAATGTATCAAGTGGAATGATATTAGCCTCTAATACATCTATGTATTGGGAATTTATCCCAAATCTGAACTTACACTTTCTTGTTACTTGGATTTCTACACCCTTCTTTACCCATCCCAATGGGTATGGACGTGGATGCTTGTAAGTTTCTGGACCAAGCTCTTTATAACCGTATCAGAAATCAAATTTGATTGAGAACCAAAATCTACTAAGGCGTTTACCTTGGTCTTCTTGATTTGGATTCTGATTCGAAATAGCTTACTCATCTCTTCTTCTTCTTCTCTTCCCTCGTACATGTTAGTGGCCGTGCATCCCAACCTCTCATCTACATCCGAATCATTCTCAATCTTCACCTCTTCTTCTGTTTTCACAGTGGCCATGAATTTCTTGGAATCCTTGGTTCGGTGCTTTGGGTGCAATCCCGGATGCAACTTCCAACATGTGGCGTTAGTATGTCCATTTATATCACAATTCTTACAATTTTTTTTAGGATCTTTACAAGTATGCAAAGCAGTGGCGGCCTGTTTACCTTTCTATTTACCTTTGTAACTTGTTGATCCCTGCTTCTTTTGCTGCTGATTTGTTGACAGGTCTTCCTTTGGCTCTGCTTCTCCTTGCTTTTTCTCATCATCAATATAGTATGCTTGCACGCAAGTTTCGTTGAGATCCTTGGGCTTCGTGGAGATTACCTTCCTCCGAAGGTGAGTGTGAAGTCCTCCCAAATATTTGGTCAGAATGTCCTCATCCTCCAAGTCCATATTAAGTAGCATGGAACCTCCAAGTGCATATTAAGCAACATGGCTTGTTTCCGAAACTTTGTAGTATAGTCTTGCATGCTTTGACCGCTGCCTTGCCTAAAGTACTGCCACTTAATCATCTGGTCAGTCTTATGGCCGATATGATAGAAATTAGCTCTAAACAACTCTTTAAAACCCTTCCAAGTTCTAACAATAGGACATTTCTTCTTTTCACAAGTGGCTAGATGGGTTTCCTACCAGACCAGAGCAGGACCTTCCATTTTGAGACGTGCAAAGGTGATCCTTTGTGCCTCAGTGACATTATGCACACTAAAATAAACTTCCAACTGTTTTAGCCATTTATCCAATAATTTTGCATCTACTTGTCCTTCAAAATTCTTTATTTCAACTTTCGTTTTGACTTTAAAAGGAGTATGAGCAGATTTTACCTTCTTGCTTATAGTTGTAGCCTCTTCTTCACGCCCTTCCAAATCTTCCTCATCGTGGCTCCCTCCGATACCGAATTTTTCAGCCAATGCTCGAACTACTAAGTCCATGGAATCTTGCTTAACTGAAGCCATCTTTTGCAGATCTGAAAGCTCTTGTTGTTTTCTATGCAACCTATCCATCATGGTCTCTAGCATCTCGACTCTACGGACCAAGTTCTCTTCATCCATTTGAGCTCGAATTCTCAGTTTTCACTTCTTTGTAGAAATATCTGGTTTGCAAGGTAACACTTCCCTTTGGACCTTGTCAGTGTCATACAAATCACACAAGAAAGAATCGAATACCACATTCCTGGATATATAATCAGCTCTGATACCAAAATGATCTGTAAACTTCTACTTGAAAATCCACAAAATCACAATAATTTGCTGTTCTACTTTCTCTTTGGAAAAAGACGGATTTGATGAAGATTAGAGCCTTAGTGACTGGTTATCTAGTGCGTTAGAAAGAAATTGCAGATAAATGAAACAAATTCAAACTCCAAACACCAACAATTTTATCCTGGAAACTTCCAATGGAGGAAAACCAGTCGGGAAGGGCAAAATGCTTTTTCTTCCCACTTTTATTGGCCAATTTTAACAATTATAGATTACAATAAGCGTAGAGAAGAACAACAATGTAAACTTCCCCTCTAGTTGCTTGCTTTCTCTGTTTCTTACACCTTGCTCCTACAATTCCACTCCAGCATTGAAGAATCTTTGTTCACTAGCTCTCATGACTCAAACTTTGCTCTTGATCTCTTTGGATCGTTTGAATGCCCGTTCTCCTCTTCCTTTCACGCATTTATAGGCCTTCCCATGTCCTCTTGTGCACAATAGGATGTAAAAGGGCATGAAAGGGAAGAGACAACAATCTCTTCGAATTCTGGAACTGTTTGTTCCTTGATTTTATTTTTCCCGTCAAAAGTGTCAAAGACTGTTGCCTTGCGCAGACTGACGATCACAAGACTGCCGCCCTGGCTGGGCGGCGGTTACAGGATCGCCGCCCTGTTTGGGTTGCGGTTCTGTAACCGCCGCTCTGCACAGAGTGGCGGTTCTGTTGATTTGCAGGCAGAACCTCCTTTTCCTCATTTTTCTTCATTTTTCCTTCTTGGTGCTGATGGATCTAATGGAATGGTGTGTTTTTCTAGATCCCTATGGATCAATATTGCCCTTTTAGGGCTTACTGCAACAACGTCAATTAGGGGTATGTTTCGCACATCTTTCCATCCATCTAAAATAATGGACACTCTTGAATCCTTCCAGAAGTCTCTAATTGACTGTAGAGAAGTTTGTATATCCTCCACTTCTTTCACCAAAAGGGATGTGCAAACCTTCTCATAGTTAATGACTTTATACCCTTGTGGCGTCTCATTAATGCCTTTCATCATTTGTTGCTAATATGGTAGCTTCACCACATTAAAGGGTAGACCACATGCATAAATGCATCGAACCACCAATTCATTGGCAATGTTCCTATTTTCCGTGTTGAATTCTTGTTTTAGGGGTCCTTTAGTTCTCTTTCATGAGGTGGCCTCTTCATCCAAGGGAGTTTCAAGTGGCATTGGCAAAGTTTCAGTTTGACTTTGAATGAAAGGATGATTTGAGTGTGTGGCTAGTTTTCCTAAACCCCTCCTTTACAAAGGAATTGTTTAAAGCAAGTTCTTGCAAATTGCAAAGTAGCTTCCTCTTGATCTTTCAAGTATGCCAACATTTGTGCCTTTTCAACTTTATCACACTTTCTAATCCTAGAAACCATTACCCCAATTATATGAGCTTTTAGGCAAGTATACGAGGACTTAAATGACATGTTGCAATGGTTGCATACCCAACATCTAATGCCACCACCAACAATGTTCTCCAACAAATCTACATGTCTCCATAGAGGAGAGGAATGATAATGTATCACATTCATGGGACTTGGAATGCTTCCTTGTGGGCATCCCTCCCAGTTTGCTTCTCCTTGTCCCCTTTGCCCTCCACTTGAAGCTAAACTTGATGTCATTTATATTTTTCATCTCAAACCTACAATGAGAAAGATAAACTGAAAAAAGCAAAGAAAATCAAACAAACATTCCATCCTTTTCTATTTTTGATAACCAAGTTTTCCATAAAGATGAAAAGTGAGAGCATACAAAGTTCAGATTTTTTTTAAACAACTAAATAAACTCTAAAAAATAGCAAACATAACTAAACCCTAGGCTTTTTTTTGCTTCTAATCACAGAGTTTTCCATAACAATGCAAGGTGAGACCATAAATAGAGTTTGGATTTTAATTTTTTTTAAAACAACAAAATATACTCTAAAAACAAAAAATTATAGCTAAACCCAATGTATCATTCTCTGCTTCTGATCACCAAGTTCGCCATAAAAAGGTGCGATTTGAGAGCATACACAGAGTTAAGACGTTTAAAATTTTAAGAGGGTGAATGCAGAGAAAAAACTGATTTTTATTTTTCGAGTTGCTCCCTCCTTTCCCTTTGAAGCTCCTAACTTCCTCCTTCAAGATGCTCTTCTTCTTTCAAGCTCCTATCTTCCTCCTTCAAACTCCTACCTTCCTTCTTCAAGCTGCTAAATTTGCAAAAATTGAAAATCTGAAAGTGTGTTTTGAAATGGAGCAAAGAGGTGCTTATATAGCTTTTGGATAGTGTCATTAAGAGGCTAGGGTAGGTATATTAGGGTTAGGGTCACGCTTTTGTGTTTGAGAGTGTTTTTTTTTTAATTTTGGTCTTTTAAAAATCAACAGTGTCGTTGAAACGACCCAGGTACAAAAGAGTCGTACACGGGTCTGTGGCACATTTCTGGGATGTTTCAGCCCTGTATCAGTGAGGGTACATTCGTACACAAGTACGTGGGCCTCTAAGGCATTTCTGGGTATCCAAGGAAACTCCGTTTAACCTATATTTATTTATTTGTCTTTAGTCTAGATTGGTATTTTATGTGAGTTTTATAGAATATTGTCCTGCTTTCTTTACACAATAATAGTGATGCTCAGCACATCAATATATAGGAGAAAGTGTGGTACATAGGAAGTTGATTTATACATTGTGAGAAGAGGAAATTGATTAGTCAGAACCATAAGAAGATTTGGCACAACTAGGAGACATGAGGGGCGCTTGAGGAGTGTATGCAACGTTTTTTTAAAAACCATCTAACCTGGATCACAGCATTGGTGGTCAATAACAATGCATTGGGGGCACACAGCGGGTTGTCTCTGCCAGTCATCATGATCACTTATCTCCATTGACAGATCTGCACCAGTCTGACCCCGGATCACCGTTCATAGACTATTGATCACTGGCATTTTGCAGTCACATGTCCTTCAGTATGTGCCTCCACCATATTTCATGCAGTTCCTTCCAGCATTCCATGCAACTTGTATTTGTGTCCACAGATCTGTACAGCTTGGACCTTCATTTATAATCGCACGTGCATCATTGTAGATGTCTTTGTCCTATGTTCCAACATTTCGGACAAACTACCATCCACTGTTCATTCCTCACATGCTTGTTTGCTTTCTTTTTATAAACGTTTTCTTCCTGATATATTCAAATTTCAAGTAAATTTTTGTTTATGTTTTAGATTCATAAGTCTATTCAAATTTTGCCATTTGTAATTTAATGTTTTAGTATTTTAGGTTTCAAGTTAATCTATAGTTGTTTGACACTTGTTGTCAATATATTTAATTGGAAATGTTTAGAAGGATTCATAATGTGAGTAAGATTGGATGTGGCTTAGAGTCTACTTGTCTAATAATAAAAAATGTCTTCAAGAATATTCCATGTCATAAGAATTGAACTACCCAACCTAGTCTAAATTAGAATAGTGTTTTTTCCAATAGTATATGTCATCAATGTCAAAGTCACAAGAGTCAAAATTATCCTTGTATGGACGCATTATCGGGCGAACCCGCCATCCATTTGGAATGGATGCATTAGTCCAATGGGAGGAATTTTCTCATAAAAATAACATGCAATTAAACTTCATGACCCAACTCGCTGACTAAGTAGCATTTTGCTAGAGGACGGAGGCAATGGAGGTAGGAGGCCCATCAACGATCTCAAGTTCGCCTCTAACAAAGGGATTACACAATGCTATAGTGGAAAAAACATTTGTTCCTAACCTACTAAAACCGAGGGTGATTTCTAGTGCAGTGGTCATCACCTATTTCGCTTGTGATGAGATGGTAGCAATCAAGGATAGAGGTTGTAAACGCGACAGTAAGGACCCAGTTCTCAATCTTCATTTCCTTGTATGTGTATGGTGTGATGACAATAAACTATTGTAAGCAAATGTATAGGAGAGCAAATGTCTACCATGTATTCTCTGTTGAGTACTTCTTAAGTGATAGGCTAGTGAGAAGCCCAACACTCACTAGAAGTGAAAGCATGAGCAGTTGTGTTTTCATATGTAGATTATCATTGGAAGTTAAGTGATTTGTAGGTGAGAAGCCCTGCACTCATTAGAAGTGAAAAGCGTGAACAATTGTGTTTGTATATGTAGGTTATCACTGAAAGTAAGTGATTTTCCAGTGAGAAGCCTAACACTCATTGGAAGTGAAAGCTTGAACAATTGTGTTTACATATATAGGTGATCACAAGCGGTAGTTATCATGAGTAACAGATTGCATACACGTATGTCTTGACATGCATGTCTATTTCCAGTTCGTGATGTATGAGTAACAGAGTGCACTAAGAGGGAGAATGTTGGACATTTCATAGATTAGTGTGTTAATTAGAATATTAAAATATTTTATGTGTGAATGTATGAGAAGTTGTGAGACAACTCATCATAGAAGTAGGAGTAAGAGAGATTATAGGGATTGAGTGTTAGTTTGGAGATTATGCTTGACTTCTTCCTTTTGGGAGATCATGCCTATACGTATTTCCAGTTCAAAGCATAATGATAATTAAGTTATTTGTACCAAATCTTTAAAAATCACATTCAAAGATGGGTGTCTCTTGACTTTAATCATAACCAGCTCATCTTCTCCGTCTAGCCCAAACTTTAAAAAATGCAATGATATATTTAATCCAAACACATTATTTCTCCATACCAAAGATTGCAAGCTCCTGCACCCCTTCTCTCTTGGTCATACATCTCATCCGTAACTCCGTTGAAAAAAATCTAATCTTAAGTAGTAAATGGAACCATAAAGAGAGATCTATCATTTGGTGATATCCTCTCTTGTATGGGGATGCTTACATAGGTTATAATCCATAATGAATCATCAAAATAATAATTAGTGAAGCTAATGTGGAAAACAAACTGAAAATCCAACACTTTTGTTGAAAAGGATGCATAAAGGTAGTCTATCACAATCTCCAATGCCTAGTTTTCATTAAGGTCGAGTTTCACTTGTTTTGGTTTTATCTAATTTTAAGGAACAATCTAACATGCTTATGTGTCAATCCTAAAATTGTCTTTTTTGTGTATACAGATATCTCCATTCTATGTTAGGTGATTTCAAATCTAGGTGGAATCTGTGTACAACCATGTCAATAAGGATCTCAAATGGCAAGCCTGGAATACATGTCACCATTCTAGATTTTATCAATATGTCATGCAGACCAAGACTTTCAAAATATGTGATTATTGTATAAGACTTTTGAAGTCCTACTTTCTTCGTGTATACACATCACATCTCCTTGTAATAATTTAACTATAGTTTTGGTGATATTTCTCTTCAGCTAACGTTTTATGATAAGATTTTCGTGTCAAGTTGTAGTGATGGATATCCAAAATACTTGACCATACCACTTTCCAAATATCTGAACTTGAAGATAAGCCTATCTTCATCCCTAGATTTCAGGTCAGTTAGCAATCACCCGATGGTGTATTCTGGTAATAGTATTCATTTGAGTAATATATAGAATTTATATGTTTCCAATTAAAAATGATATGACCCCTGTATGTATAGAACTTAGTGACTATGTATTTCCCTATAACAACGTAGCACAATCTCTTTTAATTATTCTCTCATATTTTGTACAATTAACTAATAAAACAATGTTGGTTAAAATGCAGCAACAACAAGAAATCAACTTCTATCAATTACAAATTAGTTCATCTAATTAAACAAGGTATATATCAAACATTAGTTTCAACCACATCTTTGTAACAAAACAAAATAGAAACCAAATACTAGAGGAATCTAGAGCCTCCACATATAAAAACATCAATATGGATTAAAAGGATAATATTTGAGTAAGCGTACCAAGAAATTAATTTCAACATCCTCTGCGTTCTTGTACAACCGAATTACCTGTGTAAAACCTAAATATTAGCTTCATTTTGTTTTGCAAACAATTCCCTATTTTGATACCAAACCTAAACAACAAATCACCATTTTTCAAAAAACATATTTTATATGATAGCACGAAATGCTAGAATTTTGGGCATGTCAGCTCCAGATACCATATATATATATATATATATATATATATATATATATATATATATATATAGTTTGAGACACATTGAAGTGTAAAATAAAACCTTCTAGACTATTAATATTGAAATATGAAAAAGAGTTAATGCATTGAACTTTTACTCCATCTTTGAGCTAGATAGAGTAAGCATGGATATTCTCTAATGTGTAAAATACTAATGTTGAAATACTTTGCGTGGTTCATTGCCCTCATTTGAATCGTCTCATTTTTGTGATCGTTTCGGTCTTCGTTTCATCCTTTTCAGGAAAGAACTCTTCCCACCAGGCTTTAAATCGTGTTAAAATACATTAAAACAATTCATTAATATTTAATTAATTAATTGCTCCTTGTTTGATTAAATTAATTTTTAAATAACTTGAGAGTATTTAATTAAATAAATATAAATTAAAATTTCATTTGACAAATTTTAATGCTGGGGAAGTAAGCTTACGTTTCCAACTGCCGAGAAGCCAATATGGCTTCCCGAACCTGGATTTCCCCTTTCCTGACAATCTTCTTCCATTTTCCCGCACGTGGGATTTTCTCTGCCAATTACCAAATCATGGATTGGCTAACGGGTAAGAAATTCCCCAATTTCCCACATGGGGAAATTCGAACAGGGATTTTCAACCCGCTTTGCCATTCCGTTGGCAATTGTCTGTTGCTTTCCCCATTTCCCCCTGGCACTTAAGCCCACTACCCGAAAGAGAGGAAGTTAGATTAATCCCATAACTTCCTCCATCAAACTCATTGGAAAAATTTGTGTGAAGCTTTGCTTTTTATTTCTTCTGAAGGACATGATATTTTGTCGCATCCAACAATCTTCCATGCATTTGTCTCTAGAGAGAAGGAACAGTCCAAGAAATAAAACAAAATCAAAGTTTCCACGCAGGTTTCAAAGGAGAGGACAGTCTAAAATAGAAAGGAGTAGTTCCATGCATTAGCCAAAAGGAAATTCGCCTAAGGGAAATAAGAACAGTTTCCAATAAAACAAAGAATAAAAAATCCCTTTTATACGCAGTGCAAAGACAGGAGAAAGGGAAGCACGCGCCGGGAAAGAGAAACTCACACCAAGAAGGAGGAATATCTCTATCTAGGAAATCTGAAGAAGAAGAGTAGAGTGAAACAAAAGTTAGAGATTTTTCTTCCTCCTCTTCTCCACCTGCATTACATTTGCAGTGTAGAGCCCAGAGTGCGAAGGATTAGAGGATACAGACACAGAGGCATTACAGCTGAGTTGCAACATTTTCTTTTGTTTGTAAACAGCTTTCCAGGTCAAGAGATTCGAATCCCATTAGATCCATAAAAAATGTCCAGATCTGCTGCAATGGTGTTTGTTCTCCTCATGGGAATGGTTGCATTTTCTACACACGTAAGGCTCCAATAGCATCACCCAAGGCTTAGCTGGCACCCAAATCAACTGCTTCCGTTACCACCGCCACTCCTCCCACAACTTAGCACACCGCCTGCAAGGTGTGTTCTTGTCGGGGATCCACAGCAACTGCCTGCAGATCAATAATTAGCTAGGTAGTAAGCTTATTGCAATATAGTAGAAGCCTTTTTAGCACTTCCAATAAGTAGGTTGTCCAACGCCTATGTTGTTATCTGCTCAGTATTGAATGCATCCTGGCAAATAAGATCATGATTTTTTTGGAAGGGAGCTCAAAAGATAATTTTATCAAAATTGATTAAGTGACAGTGAGAGTGTTACCAAGAGACCCAAGATGGAATTTATTACAAAGATTCTCTAGTGAGACCTTACTTGTTTTATGATGTAACTCATGGGAGAGACTGTCTCATAGAGGTGGATCTATTTCATATCAGAATATTCATGAAGCACTCCATGCTTACTTTGGAAATTATATGAGCATCTTCACTGGGTCATCATCATGGCAACATTCAGGTCTTTATTGGTAATGGCATTTTCTCATCGTTTGGAAGGTACAATTGTGCTTATTATGGCAAAGCCTGAAACATTCTTACTACAAGTGTTATATAATAAGGAAGAATCGTGAGCATTGTGTTAAAACCATTCTTTTTAGAAATGTTGGGTTAAGCTTGAATATTTCCCTTAGTTGAGCTGAAAAGCTAAAAACAATTTTGACTACACTACAACAAACTCTAACAATTAATTGACGAGAGTTAAGTGTAATTTATGTGTGACAAGGTCGATCCCTATACATGTTGGTAAATAAGCCTATGGATGAAGACTATGCTATGATTTGGAAGTTTGGTTTAAGTCTATTGATGAAGGCCATTATGTATGATTTGATCATTTGAAACTTGAGGAAGGTTTAGATCCTTTCAACTGGCAAAAGTGGCAGATCCTAATTTCACTGGTGGTGTAGGGAGTTGATTTTATTGGTATCTAACGAAGTGGGAGAGTCCATTTCTCATACGCTTGAGATAGGCGGACCCCATTTCAATGGATAAGGCACTGGTTATTATTGTATATTTTAAAAGGTGTTGTTATTTGTTTTTGGAAAACAATGGATATTTTAAGTAATTTCTATTTTTGGGTTATCTTTAATAAAGTTGTTGAAAAAGTCAAAGGTCACTTAAGTGCCTTATTTAATGATCATGTAAAACCCTAACTACTTTGTAACCAACTTTTGGGTTATAAAAGGAAGTGAGGGGCTCATTTGTAAAGGGTGACTTTGAGAGAGGAGAAGAAAATAATTTTGTGCAAGCTTTGTTTCAGGAAGAAACTTTGTGTTCTTTTGTGAAAAACATTTTGGAGTTAATGAAATACGAACTTTGTGTCTCATTCATTGTCTCTTGTAACATTTGATGTTCTTATGTTCATTAGATGTTAGGTGTTTGAATCTTGATGCAAGTATTATCTTTGATCTTATTGTCAACATTATTAATCAGTTGTTCTAGTTCACAGTGATCAAGCTCTAATTATCTACTTGCTCATGTGTGTACCCTTTTACACGTTCTTGTTTGGCTAACTCAAACTCCTTTTTATTTGTGTTAGTTATTCATCTTTCCTCTTCATGCAATATTAGGCTCTATTTTTTACCTAACTCTTGCATGTTCTTTCAATTCATTCCACTTTCACTCCTTTCCTTCTTTCCATTCCATCTCCTTCATTCACTTTTCTTTCCATTGATGTTCCAAAACACCCCCCACATACAATTTTGAATGTACAGATGTAAATACAGTTTTGGTTTTCAATAAAGGCAGCCTCACCTTCATTGAGGAGGGACTTCATTCCCACACTATTGCATGTCATTTGCATGCGTGCAAATCCATATGCTAACAGTTTTTGGTGACTCCGCTGGGGATTCAGGAATCATTAACCAGTGCTTGGTTAAATCTTTATGACTATCCCCTCTGCACAAGCTCCAGTTCTTCAACCGAACCTTGTGCCCGACGAAGATTTCCAAGGAGACATTGCTGCCAACCTTCGAACAGTAGCTTGGGAAAACCATGAAAGCTTGCAGCAATTTGTGGCTGTTGATAGAGCCATTGACAGAGAAATCTACATCGAAGACCTTAGGAGAAGAGCACCCGCACTTGTGGCCAGAAGACCTCCTGGACACGTGCTGATCATTGTTCACCAACGCGGTCCTCTTCCACCAAGGTAAAAATTTGTATGACTATTACAGGTAACCCACCTATCTTGCAACCAAATCTTGTTTTTGCAGATACTCAAGAAGACATATCATCAGATTTGAGGCAAGCTATTTGGGAAAAGTGCACAAGTAACCATCATTTTCATCTCGCCGCATCAGTACTAGATAACGAAGAAGAGAAAGCCGCGAGAGTTGCTAGAGTTATTCAGGTGCAAATAGCTCAAGAAAGAGAGCGAAGAGAAAAGGCTAGAGCCGGTCGAAAACACGCCAGTGATCCCTTCACCATAAATATTCCAAACTGGAAGGAAAGAGGTTTACGTGAGGAGAAAAAGCTAAAGGTTGATCTGACCCCACTTTTGACTTTCAAGGAAAATTTGGTTTCAAGTTATCTCCTCCAAAGAAGAACACACCTCGTAGATCTGCAAGCCTTGCATCAAGTCCTGAAAGAGCAAGCAAGGAAGGAATCACTACCAGTCAAGCACTTGTCCTTGCTCATGTTGTTTTACCTTCGCATACCACCTTTCCTCAAATGGCAGCCAATGTACCATGGGGAAATGCCATAGGCCCATTGGCCTTACCTACTCGACATGAACTCCCACGAGGATCAAGAAAGATTCTTCCCAAGTTCGACGGAGATGGGAAGACGTCACCAGATGACCATATTTCTGCCTTTTTCGTTGCATGTGCTATTTTGTCGATAGAATATGAAGATGTTGCTATTTGTCTCTTCGTCAAAACATTGCATGATGTTGCTGCAGATTGGTTTCATCATCTGCCCAATGGATGTATCACAAATTGGAATGATATGAAAACTAAGTTTGAAAATCGATTCAAGATGGCAGAAGATGAACATGCTCTTCTTGCCCAACTATCTCAGGTGAAGAAAGAGCCAACATAACCCATGAGGAATTTTGTGGCAAAATTCAACAAAATGGTGAACAAAGTTCCTGTCGGGATTCGTCCTAACCTTGATGGACAAAAATGTTTCTTTATTAATGCACAACAACCAGAAGTGTGCTATCAGCTGAGAAGGGCTAGGGTGGCTACTTTGGAACTTGCTCAATCCTTGGCCATAGAAATTGAAGATGACTTAATCATGGCAGGAAAATTCAAGAAAAAATCCCTCAAAGGAAAGAGTCAAGAAACCCCCAACGCTTCAGAAGCTATACTCACTAAGTTGGCTAATGATGTGTTGGCTTTGAAAAAGCAAGTTGCTCAAAGTAGTAAACCTACTCCTTACAAAGACATCCCTGAGAAAAGGATACGTTCCCAACAAAGCCAGGATTGCAGGTGCTCCAACGAAGGCTTGCTATTGAAGTAGCTCCCACAACTAGTTCAAAATGTGATGTCATTGAAGAAAGAGATGATGAGATTGAGTTCGTCGAGGTTGATGAGGAAGAGCCGGATTCTGAGACATCTGAACCTGAAGTTGAAGATCCTGAGGGGGAAAGTAATAATCATTTCTTTGAGTACCGTTCCAATGAGGAAGATGAATACAAAGAAATTATAGAAGATATGAATAGTCAATCTTTCGTCGTTTTCACACGCTCTCAAAAAAAGGAGCAGGATACCACTAAGGTAGGAGATAAAGAGGTTTCTAAGGAAAATCCCAAAGAATCCAAGACAAATGAGGCTCCTAAAGAGTCCAAGGTGATTGAGGTTTCAAAGGTCAAGACTATCTTAAAGAAAGGAGGGCCTTTGTTAGATCAATCGGTTGGTAAACCAACTACGAAGAAATCTCTTTCTTCCACATCAGTGTCAACCAAGCCTGAGGCCAAGGTCAAAAGTGTGCCATCATCAAGTTCAAAAGAACTTATATCTGAGACTTCAAGTACGTGATTACTTTGCCTAAATTTGATATCATTGATCATATCAATAAAACAAAAATTTCCATGTCACAGGCAGAGTACTTGAAGTCCAACAAGGATTAGGTCAAGAAATTGGTCCAGTTTATCAAAGGTGACTCTACTGTTCATTCCTCCAAAGGAATTCTAAAAACCCCCAAAGATGGGAAAACTCAAAATATTGTGGCAGCCACTACACCTTCTAATGAAAAGATTGAACCTTTCTTTATGTCTTTTCTGATCAACGGATGCAAATTAAGTAATTGCATTATAGACTCTGGAGCCTCGGATAATGTGATGTCAGAAAAAGTAGCACATGCTCTTGGTTTGACTTGTACGAGAACATTCAGATCATGTTACTCCATGGAAACCAAGCAAGTTCCTCTAATCGGGCAGATTAAAGACGCCCAAATGGTTTTAGCCCAATTCCCTCAAAAGCGAGTTAAGGTAACTATTTTAGTTGCTGATATTCCCGCCTCGTATGGAATGTTGTTGAGCAAGAAATTTTGCAGGGATTTGGGTGGTGAGATTCAAATGGACTGGTCTCACGCCATGATTCCTATTAGTGGAGAAATGAAAAAGTCTATGCCGGAAGCTCAGGAAAAGTTCACGGTAACTAAAACCGAAGATCCTCACGCACAGATCCTTTTCCAAGGCTCAAGTATGGGTAATTATATGATGACTGCAGAAATTCATACCCCTGAGATCACTTGCCAAGATTCCAATGAGATCTGGACTCTTGAGTTCGATGGAAGTTGTTGCTCGATGGGCTCTGGTGCAGGAGTGGTGCTCATATCTCCAAATGGTAAAATATTTCCTTTTTCCTACAAACTTGAATTTTCAAATACTAATAACACTGCAGAGTATGAGGCATTAATCCTTGGCCTTCAAGTTGCAGAGGAGAAAGGGATCAAAAATTTGGAAGTCTTTGGGGATGCAGAATTGATCATGAAACAAGTAAGAAATCAGTTCCAAGTAAAGAATGATCGTTTGAGACACTACAGAAATAAAGTGTGGGATGCAATAGAAGTCTTCGACGCTTTTTCCATAAAATCTGTCCCTCGTGAAAAGAATGACAAAGTGGATTCTCTAGCAGTCTCAGCTTCATTAATGATTCCTCATTCAGAATTTGATCAAGTCAAATACACCATTGAAATGGTTTTTAGGCCTAGTGTTCCTGACAATGCAGAAAATTGGCAAGTATTTAATGATGATCAACAAATTATTGCCTTCTTGGAAAAGAGAGAAAATTTTGAACAGTTGTACTTTGAAGGAAGTGATTCGGCATTTCGTGAATCAACTACCTCACCCATTCAGGAAGGAGTTGAGAACGAAGATCTTGGAGATGGCATCATTCAACTCAAAGGAAATAAAATTCCCAAAGGATTGGTTTCACTTGAAGAACTTTTTGACAAACATGACAGGTTTATCAAAGAGAAAGAGCAGGCAGGACCTGCAAATTCTGCTGACTATGAGCAAGTTAATATCGGTACCAAGGATAAACCTCACCTGATCAATATTGGTAAGTGTTGCTCACCTGAGGAGCGCAGGAAATTCATAAGTCTCCTTACCAAATATTCTAACGTTTTGGCTTATTCATACGAAGAATTGAATTTTTTCCAACCCAGGGAAATGGAGCATGCCATACCCTTGAAGCCTGGTGCAGTTCCATTCAGGAAAAAGCAAAGACAATATAATCCCAAGATTGCAGGGACAATATTTCATGAAGTTCAAAAGATGCTAGATGCACGAATAGTGTTTCCTATTCGACATTCGACTTGGATAGCTAATATTGTACCGGTTCGCAAGAAAAATGGAGAAATTAGGATTTGCGTGGATTTCCGCAATCTTAATCAGGCTTCCTTGAAGGATAACTACCCACTGCCAGTCATGGACCATATTCTGCAGGCAGTAACTGGATCGGAAATGCTATCTATGCTAGATGGTTTCTCTGGCTATAATCAGATTGAAGTGGCTAGAGAAGATCAACATAAAACCGCGTTCACTACCCCCTGGGGTACGTTCGCATATAGAAGAATGCCCTTCAGTTTGATCAATGCCGGTGCAACTTTTCAAAGGGCCATGGATATGGCATTTGCAGATTATAAAGACAAGATCATTGTGATATACCTAGATGACTTGACAGTGTTCTCCAAGAAACGAGAAGATCACCTAAGGGATTTGGAGAAAATATTGCAAAGGTGCAGACTTCATAAGATTTCTCTGAATCCAAAAAAGTCCATGTTCGGAGTTACAGAAGGGAAACTCCTAGGTCATATTGTTTCTAAGGAAGGAACTAAGATCGATCCTGAACGCGTTCAAGCTATAAAAAATCTTTCCTTGCCTACAAGTAAGCCTGGGGTCCACTCCTTCTTTGGGAAGGTGAACTTTTTGAGAAGGTTCGTGCCAGATTTTGCCGAGCTGACTAAAGAAATCGCTGATATGATGAAAGGAAAAGAATCCTTCAAATGGTCAAAGGAAGGTAGAGAGGTGTTTGAGAAAATCAAGAGGTGCTATTGCAAAAGCTCCTACATTGGTATGTCCTGATTTTAAAAAGGATTTTATAATTTATTGCTATGCTTCTCCGCACACAATCTCCGCCATTTTGACTCAACACAATCAAGAGGGGATCGAATCTCCTATCGCATTCATGAGTTCGGGATTCAAGAAACATGAACTTAATTACACTCCTCTTGAGAGACATGCGTACATGGTGGTAAGAGCCCTGAAACACTTCAGGTATTACGTGTTGAATTCTCACACCAAAGTCTTAGTTCCAGACATTGCGGTGAAATCAATGTTAACACAACAAGAACCAGGATCTAAGAGAGGTAATTGGGTCTCCAAGATCCAAGAATATGATTTGGACATCAAGCCTACCAAGTTGGTTCGAGGAAGAGGACTCTGCCAACTCATTGCAGAGAATGAACCACGAGATAACTCTGAAGAAGAACCAGTTGAAGAAAATTTACCATTGGTAGTTTTTGTCAGTACCACAGATGAATGGTATTCTGATATTGCCTACTTCCTCACATATGGCGAGTGTCCAGAGAATCTGACAGCTAAAGAGAAACGAGCTATCAAATTAAGAGCTGTCAGGTACGTCATTTGGGATAACACGTTGTTCAAGAAAGGAATTGATGGCATGTTCCTCAGATGTGTTGATAAAGAGCAACAACCTAGGTTGTTGGAAGCTTTCCACAATCATGCTTGCGGTGGTCATTTCTCTGGCCCAGTAACAGCCCATAAAATTCTGAGAGCACATTATTACTGGCCCACTATGTTTTCTGATGCTCAGAAATGGGTGACAAAATGTGAAGCCTGTCAACAATTTGTTGGAAGACCAAAGTTGGCAGCTTTGCCTTTGAAGCCAGTTGTCATTGAAGAACCCTTTCAACAATGGGGTTTAGATTTCATCAGGGTTTTGAATCCTAATTCTAGCGCTGGTCATACTCACGTGCTCACCGCCACTGATTACTTTACAAAGTGGGTGGAAGCTATACCGGTGAAACAAACATCTACTGCGGTAATCTGTGATTTCATCAAAGAAAATATATTGGTTCGTTATGGAATTCCACACAAGATTGTGACGGACAATGCCTCAAATTTTTCTTCTGCAGAGATGATAGGTTTTTGTTATGGATATGGGATATCTTAGTCTCATTCATCAGATTACTACCCTCAGGGAAATGGTCAGGCTGAATCCAGCAACAAAAACCTCATTACTATTGTGCGCAAGTTAGTCGAAGAAAATCAAAGAACTTGGCACAAAAAGTTATATGATGCATTGTGGGCTGACCGCATAACTCCCAAAAGGGCAATCGGGATGTCTCCATTTCAACTTTTATATGGAACCGATGCTCAAATTCCCGTCACACTGGAGTTACCAGCATTAAAATTAGCTCAGGCAGTTGATGATGAATGCTTCACCAATGCATTAGATAAAAGGATCATGTTCCTAAGCAAGCTCGAGGAACAAAGAAGTCAAGTGGCAAACAGGATCGAGGAACATCAATCCAAGGTAAATAAATTGTTTGACAGGAAAACTAGGGAGAGACAGTTTCAAATCAATGACTTAGTTCTTCTCTGGGACAAAAGACGTGAGCCGAAAGGAAAGCATGGGAAGTTTGACTCACTGTGGCTGGGACCGTTCAAAATAAGGCATTTCTGTGGAGATAGTACCTATTACTTGTCATATCCTGATGGAACTCATTTTCCTTTTCCCTACAGTGGGCAATATCTCAAGCATTATCAAAATTGAAAACGGGTTGTTCCCCGTATGTACATAGGTAATTAGGATTTTGGTTTGTTTGTTTCCCTGTTTTTCGGTCTCCTCTCTTGTGTCACCCCATTTTTGTGCCCCATCATTTTGAGATCATGTTCATGACTATTTTGGTCTGGGTCCGTTGCTGCGTCCATGAAGTCCTTGTCCCCAATTAGAGCCAGCTGTTATCAGCTAATTTTGACTTTGCAAAATTATTAAAAAATAATAAAAAATGAAAATTTTGAAATTTTTCAAAAGTGTTACTTTGCGTGGTTCATTGCCCTCATCGCGATCGTCTCATTTTTGTGATCATTTCGGTCTTCGTTTCATCCTTTTCGGGCGAGAACTCTTCCCGCCAGGCTTTAAATCGCGTTAAAATACATTAAAATTAATTAATTAATATTTAATTAATTAATTGCTTCTTGTTTGATAAAATTGATTTTTAAATAACTTGAGAAGTATTTAATTAAATAAATATAAATTAAAAGTTCATTCGACAAATTTTTATTGCCGGGGAAGTAAGCTTACGCTTCCAACTGCCGGGAAGCCAATTTGGCTTCCCGAACCCGGATTTCCCCTTTCCTGGCAATCTTCTTCAAATTTCCCACACACGTGGGATTTTCTCCACCAATTGCCAAATCATGGATTGGCTAACGGGCAAGAAATTCCCCAATTTCCCACATGGGGAAATTGAACGGGGATTGCCAACCCACTTTGCCATTCCCGTTGGCAATTGGCCGTTGCTTTCCCCATTTCCCCCTGGCACTTAAGTCCACTACCCGGGAAGAGAGGAAGTTGGATTAATCCTCATAACTTCCTCCGTCAAACTCGTTGGAAAAAGTCGTGCGAAGCTTTCCGATTGCTTCTTATTTCTTCTGAAGGACATAATATTTTGTCAACATCCCACAATACTGCAAGAGAAACTCATGCCATTGTGAAAAGGAAGATAAATCACGTCGTGCCAAGATTGCAAGGAAAGAATACCAATCCAAGCATTTGCCAACGCCTTCATGGAGAAATACCAGAATAAAGTCAGAAGCAAAGGCCAAATTTTTACAGCATTTTAGCAAAGAGCAGAATCCATACAATTTTCCATGCCATAGGAGGTTTCAAACAAATCAAAGAGGAAATTGAGCATTTTGCAAAGAAACAAAAAGAAATAGCTTCCATGCGCCAGGGAAAGAAAGCTCTCATGTAAAGAAGAAAGAGAAAGTTGACAAGGTACAAATTATGGAGAGAATGGCACTCCACCCATTCAGAATCCCTCCAAGTACTAAAGAAATAGCTTGCAGGGACACAATCGAGTTGCCACATTGGAAGAACAGTGCATCTACGGCATCATTTTTTAAAAAAGCCCAAGCATGCAGGAGAAAGGTCAGCCTTCACACATCGGCAAGTTGGGGAGAAAAAACGCATTTGCCCAGGAAATTTAATGGAACCATGCATTTTTGAAACAGGCAAGAAAAGGCCAAAAAAAGGAAAAGCCAGGAGAGCTGTAGGAAAAGGATTGCCAGCAAATTCAATTAAAGTCAAAAGATTTCCACGCCAGGAGAAAGGAGAAGCCACACGATATAGGAAAGGAGAGACATTCCAAACAGTTTTCAAATAAAAATTTCGGGAAAGACACTTCTGAAGATAGGAAGAAACCCCACAGTAAGGAAAAGTGGAACAGTTTGCCTGGCGCAAGAAAGGAAGTATTCAAGTAAAAAGCCGCGCCCATTGCAGCAGGAGGAGTCCACCAACGGTGGAGGTTTTGAAAGAAAAATGCAAAGAAACCTACCTTAAAATGGAATCACCATAGCCATTCATAGAGCCCATTAGAGATGAAAGTTTAAACGTTTTGGAGGAAAAATAACTTTAATTTCCAAAAGCAGATTTCAAAAGTTAAAAGAAAGCCATCCTTGTGAAGGTAAAAGAAGGCAGGAAATAAAAATTAAAAAAGATTTCACATTTATAAAAGATGTACACAGCCCAAAGGGAAGAAAGTTGCAGTGTTCAAACTCCATTGGTGCAAAAAGAAGAAAATAAAGTCCAACGCATGCATTAGAAGAAGAAACTTCTCACGAGAAATGCCATCAACAAGGAAGAATTAAAAAGATTAAAATTGATCCGCGTGAAATATTAAAATCGGGAGATTTTAATTAAAAAAATAAATATATCATTGTTATCGCTAGATTTGGAACTCGAGCTTAGTCTCGATATGTTTGTATTTTACATTTTAATCATCACCAAAGAAAATTGTAATTCAGGACAATTATTATTATTATTTTTAAAATAATAATAATAATAATATTATAACAAAAAAATATTTTTCTTGCATCAACGGGGTTTCGGAGACTGAGACCCGCCCCGTTTGCGTTGTCTTGCGTGCCTGAGTCGTTCTTCTGTAAAATTCATAATGGCCAAAAAATCCAAATCTGCGGGGAGATCGAGGAAGCCAGTGGAGAAATCTAACAAATCCGCCCTGAAATATGAATTCCAAGGAATTATCCCTCCCAGTTCCATTAAGTCAGCATATGACAACATCACTGATACAAATCTAGGTCACATCAACGTGCAACAGTTTTGCGAGCGGGTGAAAACTGAAGGCAAAACCATTTTCTCAGATAGACTTTACCATAGTGGCCTACCCCAAGCAGCAGCATTCCCTGTCTCGGTGCAGTGTTTGGAATTGGTTATTGCTTGCGCAGAGCATTATGACCCTGAGAGATGAGGAATTTTTAAAGATAATCGCGAGCCTTTCCTCTTAATCACACCAGAACACATTGAGGAGTTGCTCAGCATACCTGAATTTCCTGAGAATGCGGATATCACTCGCCAATCAGCACAAGAATTCTGGGATGAAGAACCCCTGAGATGGAGCAAGATGGTCAACAACAACTGGTTAGTAACCAAGAGACCTCGAATTGACAGGCTTCCCAAAGAACTGTACCGCGTTGAGTTCGTGGAAGAAATCAGAGACATGATCACTCTCCTAAGTCGAGTTTTCAGTCTACCTTCTGCTAGGATTTTCCACCCATGGATGTACCAGTTTATCTGTATCATCCTAGCCAAGAAAGAGTTTGTGGATTGGGCCACCATCATCAGTAACACCATTCACAAACAATTGATAGAAGTTAAGATGACTGGATGCTTCTACATGACTTCATATCTGACTTATGCAGTAGCAAGAAGAAAGTTATTTTCGGGACTTGAAACAAGAGGAGTCATGGGGTCGTCGAACAATGTTTTTCACTATTACCCTCAACTCAGCTTCAAAAATAGTTCTCACCATTTTAGAAGAGTCAACGATGCATTCACCTTCCGCGTGATCCGGAACCTGAATCGGAATACTGAGGAAAGGTTTTCTAAAGAAGCCATGAGTGTCATTTCCCAATGGGGAACCTGGTTTATTCAATTTTCATCTTTTTCCTACATTCGCGTGAGTGGCTTTGCTGGTACCCCGTGGAAACTTCCTAAGTACGTCAGTGACAGATGGGCATTAATGGAGCTGGCACGACAATTATTCCAAGTTCACTGCCTTCTTAGTGACAAGCATCGTTCAGGAATTCATTTCCCAATTCAAATCGGGGAATACCAATGTCCAAATCTTTTCAGTGCACAGCTCATGGAAAAAGAGTTCGCTCTCATAACCATCCATCCATATGTGAAGAGAGCCCAGTTTGATATCAATGGATATATGCAAAAGATTCTGGGAGAAAAGTACCAACATAATCCTACCATGGAAGATTTCTGGGCTGCTTGTTCGGATGAACATGAGGTAAGAAGACGGGAGTACTCTCGCCTAACACTTGCTCAGATCAAGGCCTTCCGCATCAGGAGTCCTCCCGATTCATTCATAAATGATGATGAGGATGTCGTCGATCCCTCATATGATGCCGTTGCCTTTACCCCATTGCCTCGAATCGACTGGACCAAAAGAGATGAATTTTCTCTTGATGGCAAGAACCAACCAATTATTGAAAGAAGCATATCTTGGTATGACAGAGAACTTGCCAAATTGCAATCAATTCCAGATCACGTTTCGGGATCACAAAAATTGCCAATACGAGGGGGTCTCCATTCGACCAAAGTCTCTTCTCGATCAACCTCATTACCATCCAATCATACACAACAAGCAAGAAAGGAGTGGTTGCCAAAATCCACTTCGCCAAGTAACGTGTCACAAGGAGAAAGATCTAAAGATCCTAACCCCGAAGAAGGAAGAGAGCGTGTGTCTGGATTTTCTACCTCGAGTAGAGATTCTTCTACCCACATCATTAATAGTGCTCAGAAGCTGGTAGCAAATGATCCTCAACCATGCTTCAAACAAGCATCCACTCAGGTGCAGGTAATTCAAATATCAAACACTTCAGAGCATGTAGTTCATGAAGGGATTTCCCAAAATCTCCCGAATAATCAGGAAGTGGATATTGAGGTTGTGTCTCCTCAAATCGAGGTCATAGATAGGATTCAAGAAGGATCTCATGATGTCGGAAATAATGAGAATATTGATTCGAAGCTCCAGGATTCTGTATGCTGAAATAGTGAATGATACTCCTTCTTGGGTTGATTCCGAAGTAAAGAAAAGGAAGAGAGTTGTCAAGCCAATTGACATTGATTTTGATGCCCTTTTCAAACTTTCGAATGACGCCATTCCTAAGAAGCCTAAGGTGCTTTCTCGAATAATGGTGGATAATGATGGAAACAAATTTGCAGACCTTGCCATTCCACAAGTGGATAAAGAGCGCGATGCTATGACGCCTGCCGACTATGAAGTTTCCAGACTGGGACTTGGAAGATCTACATTAGAAAGTGACATGGCGATGGCTCGAGATTCAATTGATATCGTGCTAAAAAGACTTGAGAAATACAAGTCTCAAAACTCTCAGCTCAAGGCTGAAAAGAATCAATTGGTGGAATATGTTCAACATTTGATAAATCCCATATCATCCACCTTCCCAGTACCTGATGCAGTGGCTGCCCCAGATGAAGATACTCTCAATTTGTCAAAGGAAATAAACACATTGGGCCATGTCACTAAAACTTGGCTTTCAGAGATTCTCGTTTTAGGCCAGGGGACGATCAAGACCGCAGTTAAGCTTCATGAAGATATCAGTGCATATCTTGATCCAATTCTTTCTTTCAAAGAAACTTTTGTTTCTGCTATATCAAATTTGGATGAGATATTGCCCAGTTTACAGGAGATGACAAGTATGGAATCTTCAGTTTTAGCTATTGAAGGAATTCTCAAATTTGAACATCGAGGGACACGTTTTCTTTGGTGTCTGCATCTCAAATCAAGAAAAACGCTTCTCGAGGATTCTATGATCCATTATGACAGCATGTGCAATGAAGCCTTCACTTCACTCTCCTTGATTCAGGTTTTCATGGCTGAGATTCTTTGTAACCTCGTAAATGAGCATAATCAAAGGTGTTCATCGAGCAGGTGGAAGAACAATTTTCACAATTGTTTAAGGACATGTACACTCCCGCCAACAATTTCTCGTCAGTTTCCATGGAGCGGTGCATCAAATTGAAGAACTTATTTGAGAATGCTCAATCCAAAATTGTTAATTTAAATGATATGCCAAGTAGAATTCTTGAATTGCAGGTATTTTGTGAGGCTATTCTTCGACCAAGTGAACCACCAGAAGAAGAAAAGATGTTTGAAACTTTGGAAAGGTTTAGATCCTTTCAACTGGCAAAAGCAGCAGATCCTAATTTCACCGGCGGTGCAGGGAGTTGATTTTCTTGGTATCTAATGAAGTGGGAGAGTCCATTTCTCATACGCTTGAGATAGGCGGACCCCATTTCAATGGATAAGGCACTGGTTATTATTGTATATTTTAAAAGGTGTTGTTATTTGTTTTTGGGAAACAATGGATATTTTAAGTAATTTCTATTTTTGGGTTGTCTTTAATAAAGTTGTTGAAAAAGTCAAAGGTCACTTAAGTGCCTTATTTAATGATCATGTAAAACCCTAACTACTTTGTAACCAACTTTTGGGTTATAAAAGGAAGTGAGGGGCTCATTTGTAAAGGGTGACTTTGAGAGAGGAGAAGAAAATACTTTTGTGCAAGCTTTGTTTCAGGAAGAAACTTTGTGTTCTTTTGTGAAAAACATTTTGGAGTTAATGAAATACGAACTTTGTGTCTCATTCATTGTCTCTTGTAACATTTGATGTTCTTATGTTCATTAGATGTTAGGTGTTTGAATCTTGCATGCAAATATTATCTTTGATCTTATTGTCAACATTATTAATCAGTTGTTCTAGTTCACAGTGATCAAGCTCTGATTATCTACTTGCTCATGTGTGTTCCCTTTTACACGTTCTTGTTTGGCTAACTCAAACTCCGTTTTATTTGTGTTGGTTATTCATCTTTCCTCTTCATGCAATATTAGGCTCTGTTTTTACCTAACTCTTGCATGTTCTTTCAGTTCATTCCATTCCACTCCTTTCCTTCATTCCATTCCATCTCCTTCATTCACTTTTCTTTCCATTGATGTTCCAAAACACCCCCCACATACAATTTTGAATGTATAGATGTAAATACAGTTTTGGTTTTCAATAAAGGCAGCCTCACCTTCATTGAGGAGGGACTTCGTTCCCACACTGTTGCATGTCATTTGCATGCGTGCAAATCGAGATTGAAACCCCGATATATTTATGTGGTAAAGGACTTGAAGACATTAAAGGCAGTCATCCTGGGCTCATGATGTTATGATGAAGAATGGAATCAGACAGTGAGCTACTAAAGTAAGTAAAGTGTAGTAGCAAATCTTGAAGTTCCGCAAACCCCAAAAGTGGGGTCACCTATGGAAAGTTTGTGATAGTTAAAACTTAATGGTCATAACACTTTCTCTAACGAAAGAGAGAGGACAGTACATGTAGAGCTTCTCCAAATAATCTTAGAACATTCAATAGCGTGAAACTTCCAAAAAACATAAAAAGCTTCTTCGGGGCCTTGCTGGTGGTAAGTTAGATTTTGGGTTATGGTAAGGTGCAGATCTGTTTTTTTGGATCTTCCTTCTGCTTATTTATTCCTGTTCCGCTTATACATGCTATCTTCTTGACTTCTTTCATTTTCAAGGAAACCCTTGTTGGAAATGTATATTGGGTTCATTCCAGCCAGATTATTGTCACTCGAAAAACTCCTAGGAAACATTTAACAAAACAGCGATATCAGATATTGAAATGCATCATTTAGTTGTAGAGGAAATTTGTGAGGAATTGAATTGTGACTGTGGAATTTACTTTAAAACAACAGTTCATTGAATAGAGAATGTTAGAAAGTAAAGCACTGTTAGGCTCCCAAAATGCATTTTGCACACTTTTTTTTGAAAGATATGTCATATTAATACAAAAATTATTGACAAAGAGCTATACAGAGCAAAGATGGGTATAAACAATGACAATCATAACCCCATCTTAATGGCAACAAGAGCAGCAATCAAATCAGAATACAGCTTAGGGTCCAAGGAAGGAGCATCCTTGATCAACAATGCGCCTTTGACAAGAAGCTGATGCCAGGCTGTGTCCCTCCACATAGAGCAAAATGCAGACAGAGAGCTGCCCTCTTGAGAAAATACATTCTTGCATCTTATTTTCTACTGGACAAACAGGGCTGGGACCCTCAGGCAGTGCCATAGCCTAGAAAACACAGAGCAGTCCTGAGAGCATTTTGCACACTTATAGGAAGTAACTCTTTGAAAGGATGTATGACAAGTTCAAGGTTAATAAACTCTGCTTGATTGGTTGGCATGGCATGGATAGCTGTCTAAGAAAACAAGATTCTATTTCCATGGGTGTGATGGCAACCTGATTGAGCATGGAAGGGAATCTAGGTGAGTTCGATGGATGGGACTATATCTCTACAGTGCATAGTGGTGATGACAGCCCGATTGGATCCAGTTTTATGGAGCTTCAGAAGTTGGTACAAGTTCCAGAGTGAGGACCAAAGATTGAAGACTAAAGGCTTAATAATTTTAGACTCTAAATTGGTCCCAGTTTTTGTCATGTAAAATATCTTGCTAAGGTGAGGTGTTATGAATATAACACTCAACATGCCAATGTTCAGTAGACACATATTATATTACTTATGGTAGCTAAGGAAATTAAGGTGTGGTATTTACCTATAAAATGACCAAACCCATCGTATAGCAAAATATTTCCTTCTATTTTCCCGAATCTGTTCAACTTCCTAACAATTCTGAATATAATAAGACCATGATATATCCTTAATGATCTTCACAATAAGTTTAATAGTCCTTCCTGAACATATCAATGGCGGGCAATATAATCATAAAAAAAAATTAAAATTTTTACACAATATTGACCATTCTTTTTGGATTGCCATTTTCTTTTACCACATTAAGGACCTCTTACATGCAATTTCAAGGTTGAAAAGAATACTAAAAAATGCCTCGTCAAGAAAGAAACCTGTGACAACCATGGAGAAAACTGTTGATAGACTTCACTCATAACATCTCCTTTTGTAACATACTGTATGACCTGTCCATAAGAAAACACTTACAAAATTAACTCCTCTCATAACATAAGCATCCAGCACATAGTTTTCATAGTGTTTTGATATGACTTGTTGCAGTAAACATGTAGTGTATTGAGTTAAGTGTGATTGCATTCATGTTAATCTAATACCTATATATATAAAAAAATACTTCTATTACGAATAATAATTTCAATCGTATATGTTCAAAAGTAGTCTATTGAACAAAAAAGAATACAATGAAGCACACTCCTAACAAATTTTAAAGACAGTGTAATGATAATATACTATAATCTCCTTCTGTTGAAATGCTGCTAATGAATTGATTCAAGATAAAGTTCTCACAAACCTGCTTCTTAGAATCTTCAACATGAAAGCATCTTGAATTGTTGGGACGAAAAACATAAGCACCAGAAACCTAAAGCGATCCATTCAGTAATATAGCTTATAAGGTTTGATTGCCTTGTTAGTAAAGAGAATCATTTAACAGATATGAAAACATAAATTTGTTTATTAACGCATAGGGCTAAATAAAATAGCTAATCCTGCTCTGTAAATCTAAAAATAGGGGCATTCATCAAGCAGTGGAATGCATTATTAATCATCTTTGATATCCATCTAGACTACAATTGAGGGCACAAGGTGAAGAGGGCAGTAGAGAGAAAAAGGAGATAATCTGGGATGATAATACATCAAACTCAAAAAATGCATTTGATAATTGCAAACATCAAAATAGAACTTGTTCAAGAAGGCAAATGGATGACAAGGCATTGTTAACAGATAATAGACAACAAGGCATGAAAAATTCATGAAGAGAGTAGACATATGTTTATAACAGAATCTAGATGCACGGTGATAAATTAATTTTCCATGTATTTGATAATAGACCAGCCATCCATCATAAGCTTGTTAAAATCGAGTATCTGTGCAAAATAATGGAACAGTATTATCATAGAACACTAAAAACTTCCATAGCTTCATAAGTTTTCAGAAACCATGGTGTCGAATGGAATTTACCTTACAAGCATAATCAAAATGGTCTTTCCTAGGAATCATACCATATATTAGCCAACCATAATGACTCCTCATGATCCAATGTCTTGGCATATTATATGATATTTGAGTCCAATGAAAGCATGTAATCAGAATGGTGTTATAGGAATCATACCACGTATTAGCCAAAATAATAAATTTTTGTCTTGGCATATTATATGATATTTGTGTCCAAAGAAAGTATGTCTCACCTTAAGCTAATTTTCAAGGAAGGCCATTTATACCCGAGGATTTGCACATTTTACTAAAGTTCGGTTACATCAAGCAAATTTGCATATTTGGTGCTTTTGTTCAAATTTCATTTCTAATTTGGCTGATATGATGAGTCTAGACAATGTGCAGTTAAAACATTAGTCATCTCATGAAACAGACAGTTGCATAAGGGTACATTTCATGTTATTCTAGAACCTACTGATACTTCTATAAAATTGGTTTCTGATCGATATCTAGGCATAATTTAGTTAATTATTTTATGGATATCATGGGTTTTTCATACATGCAATTATGATGCTAAGTCATCCAAAAATGAGAATTTACTCTCATAGCATTCCATCTTTCTATGTTTTTTACATCAGTTTTGTATTGTACCATACAAAGTGAATGATGTTTAGGACTCATACAACCTGTTGATAGTATTATTAACATGAAATTGTTCCAACTACATTGTAACTACTCCCAACATAAACAAAGATGGATAAGATAAATTCTTATTGGATATGCAGTCCAATCTCCTCTTCATTCTGTCTAAGAACATGTGTTACAGCCATTGGTATCAAGAAGCCATTAAGCCCGGATGCTTAGATTGGGACTCAAAATTTGACACATGACAGCTCAGATGGAAGAGAACACAAATTTCGATGTAGTGGTACAGAAAACTTGGTCCAGATTGATGGAAGCAGATACAATCAGGTAGCCAATAACATTGCCACTTATAAGATGAGATGAACTTAGGACCACGGTAAACTATATTTAACCACTAATCATGCGCCCCAGTCTTCAAAAACAGTAGCAATTTTGAGAAATTAAAAGCGTGTGCGGAGAGATTCAGAGAGCATTTTTACCTATGATTTCATGACTGATCACAATGTTTGTCATTAGGGAATTTTGCCTATTGCAATTTTTTAAGATGATTTTTGCTTTTATTTTGACAATGTCATAATTTTAATAGATATCCTCTCATAAAACAGTATTTTTAAATCAGATTTCAATGCAAAAAATTATCATCATTGACACCAAAAAAATTGTATAATTGACATCTTTAATGATCAACTCCATTGTTCTTCTCCCTATGGGCAGAAAGTCAAAAGAGTCGGATAATATGCACTGTTGTTTTTATTTTTTACATTAGTTTGCGGGTCGAATCTTATTAAAATTTAGTGTGATTGCATGTGGAGAAAGGGATGTCAAAACCATGTCTCCTCACAAGCAAGCACATGAAAGGTGCACAAAGAGCAGCCAACTATAATGTCTGGAGTCATATTAAAATTGCTAACTTAACTGCAGAATATAAAGACTAACAAAATAATACTTGGCACGGAAGGTAGGTTAGTTGCAACATTTAACAGATTATGACAAATGTCATAAGGAGGCCTTGTCTCATCATGCTGAAGTTTCGGTATCTGATGATTTGATACCAAAGGTCGAATAGCTGGCCATTGTTAGGGCCTATCAGGTTCACGCTCAAAGTAGGACCAATTTGAAGGACTAAATACATACATCTACAGAGAAGAGTCAAGTGATTGATACATGACAAACATCATTGTTTATACTACTGCGAGTTGTATAGCACAGAGGGTGGGTCATTGTCAAAGCACCTACTATCTTGATGAAAGATCTTTGAATGAATGGCTTGCATCTTTCCCATTAACTAAAAGATGGATAACGATGTTCAACCATGGACATTGGTGCTAAAAACAATTTTTCATCCTCATATGAATCATTTGTGGAAAAGGGGGTCACATTTGATGATTGCAAGTCAAGAGCTTTAATCATCTGATAAGGAGTCAGTTCCTATGAATAGTTATGGAAAGGAAAAGGAAGAACTGTAACTCAGATCACTTTTTGAGGGTTTCAAATAAACATGGACAAAACTGAAAAATAAATTGCAGTTGACTGTAGGATCCAAATCAGCGAGGGAAAGGTGCAACCTGAATAATCATCCCCTAAATATCACCAGTAAGGTGTTACTACTATCATACCAACTTCGACTGAAGAAGGATTGTTGATATATGATTTACAATATTGTAATGTCCCCTTCTTGGGACATTTTTAACATGGAAGAATTGAAGACCCTCAACACATTTTCTCTCTTCATGGGTTCAAGGAGGGAGCTTGAAGATGGTCCTAAGATGTCTGTTGTCTACATTGTACATCCTTGGCATGCCTAGCACTACAAGTGGGAGTCTCTAGTTAGTTAAAAATATGCAAATAGATTAGTTACGTTTTTCTTATTTAATTAGAAAATAATAAAATGCACATAGTCTTAGCATATTAGATTTTTTAATTATGTTTTAATGTAATGGGAGGGAAACTAATGCAAAAGGGGCCATTTGGCTATCCAACTTGTAAATGCAAATTTAAAAAGCGTATTTTCCCTCCAAGTGGGTCGATCCCTTTGGGAAGTATATTGAAGGGATGTGAGGAGTTCATTTCACCTTATGTTGGATTTGATCATTTGATATCTCTCCATGCTTGGAGAAATGGGATGTATGCCCAAGCCCTTCATTGTGCTCTCTCTCTCTCTCTCTCTCTCTCTCTCTCTCATTTGATTAGTGGAATTGAAGTAAATGTGATTTTGATCCATCAGTGTGTGTTGTGTTGCATTTGTGTGTGGCGAATTGCACTAGGAGGGTTTCCTTGCCCTAGCACATTTATTTGTGGGACAAATCTGCATGTTCTTGCTCATTTTTGAAGTGACAATTGAAGGGTTTGAGGTACTTTTTCTACTGCTGCTTTATTCTAGCTATAGCGACTTGGATTGGAGGTTATTTTGGCATGCTTGAGTGGTAAATAAGCTAGATCTGAAATCTGGTTTATAATAGCATTTATTTCTGAGCAAAAGGCGTTTATTTGGAGTGTTTAGGAGATTGGAAAAGGGCTGAAATAATTTATTTATTTTTCTCTAACCCTAGCGACTTGGACTGAGATTTCGGGGTCTATTATGGTGGGGTTTTAATACTCAGAAAATATGATTCATAGTGCATTAGAAAACTATGAAATTCTAGTTTATGATGCACTTGGTTTCATGGCAAAATATGGAGTATTGAATGAGTTATGAATTTTATAAGATTTCAGCTATTTGCAAGTTATTTTGTTGTTATTAATTAATATTTATTTCATACCTACAGTGTGGGATCAGTTACATTGGATTTGGTTGTGGGAGGAATAAGGAGAAATTAACTTCATAATTTTTGGATTTGATTTGATGCCCTAAATGTGTTGGGCGACCTACTTTTTAGGGAAAAAATAGGGTTTTGTGTTTGTTGTGCGAAAACTGATTTTGGAATATTATTCATCATATTTTGTGGCGCAAGATCCAAAGTTTTGGCTCATTTTGACTTCTCTAGCAAAATATATAAATTTTTGAAAATTGCACCAATCCGGGGTTTGAATATTAATAGTTTTCAGCTGTGTGTGATCAAATTTAGGTTAATTTCTAACTTGTCCTAAAATACACTGCTAGAAAATTAAATAAAACTTGGAAATTGCAGCCACAAATAAAATTAGATATCTAGGGCATAGAAACCCCAAAAAATCACCAAACTTTAGATTCCGGCCTTTAAAGATAGTGCAAATCAGATTACAAACTCAATTTTATCAAATTCTTCTTCAATGTTCCCAAACCCTACCCAAGGTAGGTCGCTCCACCCAAAATAATTACAATAATGGTTAGAAATTACATAAATATCTTCAAATCAACTCTTCTCATCAATACCAAAGGATGATGAATGGGTTTCGTTCTTCACCTAAGCCACATCAAGGGTTTTCGTCCTTCAATGAGGCCTCACAAGAGGGTTTTCATCCTCAAGTGGATGACCAAGGAGCAACTAGCTCTCTTTTCCCAAGTGTAATAAAATGTGCCAAGCTAGTGGCTAATGATCGTCTAAACTCCTTTTATATCTTCCTTTTTGGCGCGAAAGCTTAATTAGAAATGTCGACCTCTTGATGAACCATTATAATCTTTCATTAAGCCTTATTAAAGGCATTAAACCCAACCGACCTCATTAAAAGGGGAAAATTCTACAAGAAATTATAAAATATTAGAAGAATAATGCAAATAAAGGCTCAAGATTCTCCTCCGTCTTCTTCACTTCCTTGCCATGGAGAAGAAATGGCAAGAAGACCAATTAGTATCTCTCAAATGGGAAAAAAGGACATTACAAGAACAAAGCAGAAGAATCTCATTACTAGGGGATAACCAACTAGTTAATATTCATTTTGTTGATGATTCAGCCTTAACACATGAATTGACCCAACAATAGGTAGAATGCACTATTTTGTGTTTAGAAACTTTTGCAGAAGCTGCTGGGTTTATAGTTTGTGAGGGAAAAAGAGGGGTTTGCCCAATTGGTCAAGATGAGCCTCCAAAATGGCTGAACCGAAAATGGGACCTTATACAGCTAGGGGAAATCATCTTCTAATTGGGTATCCCTTTTGATAGTCAACTATCTATCATTTATCAATGGAATTCAATAATGGGTAGATATTTGAGAAGAAGATTCTCATTCAGAGTTAGCTTTGATCTACCTCTTGCTGGTTCAGTTACAATTGTGGTTAAAATCCTAACATAGATAATTTACTATTCTTCTTACCATTTCCCATGGGCCGTCACTCTTTGGGGACAACATGATAATACTAAGGGATCAAATGGGGGGTTGAGAATCCACGAAACAAGGGCTCAAGGGGTTGGTCTTGCCAGAAAATGGATTGTGAGACCACTTGAAGATGATGCTCAACATATCGCTGAATTAAAGCTTCTCACCACATGCAGGGAATCAAGGTTCCTTGCAAGCTTTGTGACATGATTGGTAATGATAAGGCTTTCACCATATCTGGTTCAACTCCACTTAAAAGAGTGTGGAAAGCTTGGCAGGTTGTAACTGTTTTTATTCATTGGAAATTTAAGGGATACCAAGATGCTTGGGACCTAGCTTCAAGGCCTGACTGGGCATTCCATTGCCTAAGAGGGAAGATAGATTTCTTGCCTGTTTTATTTGGTAAAATGTCAGCTAGAAAAGAAATATTTTGTCAGGGACACCTTTGGGATCATGAGATTCAATAATGGGATGCCTAGGTCGCAATTAGACAAGGCTCAAAAATTAAATAGAGTGGACAAGGTTGCATAATGAGAACTTTGTAGTTTGATACCTGAAATTTTCCTTTTTTAAATCAAGAGAGAGATGGAGTAATGGGAAGGCCTTCTACAATTATGCACCAAAGGATCTGTATGGTGCTCTGAGACATGAATCTGAACTTTGTCCGTAATTGAATAAGAGACGGAGGTGAGGGACCATAGGATCCAATAGAAAATACGATGTTAATCTATCTAGGAGTCTCAAGCTTCTTTCAAGCAGATAATGTGGGGATGATAAATGCTCCATCAAGGTATAGTGATTAAGGCAAGGCCTCACAACGATGATGTTACAGAATCTTTATGTAGAGTTTATGGTAGACAAGAAATCGTTAATCATGCTTTTTGGAAATGCCCTCTACTAAGGTCTTTTGGGCGTTGTTTCAAGTGAAATACACTAAGGTCTCTCCTCAAGGAAACATAAATGATTTGGGAAATTTGTAAAAAATTTATGGCACATAGTTTGGCCAATGTCCAGTAGATTCTTATTGAAGTCAAAGTGCATGGTCACATGTCATGAAGACCCTTCACCTCTCAGCTTAGGGGAGCTATGAATTGTACCACAAGACCAAGATTTTCCCATTAAAGTTAAAATCAAATGCTTTTTCAAACATATTGAGTTTTTGCCTCTTGGGGTCCAGGGTCGAGTTATTTTTTTGGCTTACTTACGAAGATATTTTCCTTGTAACCCAGTTGTTAGATTGGTGTGATCTTTTGAAATGTCCCCTTTTTGGGACATTAATGAAATAAAAATATTAGAGACCTTTAATCCACTCTTCCCATGGATTAAAAAAATTTATTGGAGAAAATCAACTTTCTCTTGTGCATTTAAATTAATGTTTATTTATCTTGGGCAAGTCGAATTAATGAAGGGCAAATCGATTTATTTTATGAGCCAATTAATTATTATTTGAGGGTAAATCGATTTATTTGGGCAAGTTGATTCTAATAGGTGCTTTTAATTAATATTTAATTCCTCTCTTGCATTTAATTAATTATATTTTTGGAGGGAATTAATATTTTGAATTGGAGTTTGACTTTTATAGGCCAAGAAGACTATTTTTAAATTTATCTCTCCTATCTAGAGATTGGCGCCAAAATTAGAGGGAAAACATTGGAGATTCAAATTGCAAAACCTATAAAAGAAGTGGCGTCCCCTTTTTGACATGTTGACAATTTGATAAACTTATCTTCATGCTTGAAGAGGGATGTATGCCCAATTGTGATCACAAAACAAAGGTGTTCTTCAACACCACCATTTTGTGGAGTGTGTGAGATCCTTCCAAGCTTTGCATTGATAATTATTGCATGGTATAATTTATCTATGTGAGGCGCCATTATTAGAATCATATGTGCATGGTTTGTGAGAGTTATTAAGAGTTTTATGGTAATTATAATCTATTGTTGCTGCTGATTTATTCTAGATCAAGTCGACTTGCATTGAGGGCTTTTGGGGTGTGTTTTAGTGCATTTTAAAAAGGATTTGAGATCAGATCTATTATTGCATATTTTTCCACGTGTGGTGCATATGTTTTGATGAATTTTGGGCTCTTAAACACTACTGGAATTTATCTATAGTGGATTGACTGGGTTGGGGTATTTTTGGCATCATATTTGGGGTGTTTTGATAGATCTACAAAATGTTGTCATTAATTAATTATTTCCGATCTGTGTGTTGGTGCTTTGAGGGTTTGAAACCCAGAAAAAGAGCTGATAATATTTTATATATTTTTCCTAACCCTAAACGACTTGGTTTTAGTTTTGAGGGTCAGTTTTAAATGGGTTTCAGTGTGCAAAAAAAACAGATTTATAGTTCATTGGAAAGATAAAAATATTTGCTTTCATCTGCATTTTGTTTCATGGAAAAATATTGAGATTTGGTGAAGTTATTAATTTTTTAAGTTTCAGCTAATTTTGGTGCACATTAATTATTTCCACTGCTACAATTAATTTCTGATTTAGAAAGAATTAAATTCCAACTAACTCTCCCATCTAACCCATCACTTTAGCTCACTACAACCCCATTTGGGTTGCATTGAAGCTGACATTGGGTTATTTGAGGTTGAACTATGAGGGTTTAGTCTTTCTTGCTTCGATTGGATAAATTACTTTGCAACTTTAGATAATGTCCCAAAAGGGGATATTACATCTTTTTGGTTCCATGAGGTAATAAGTTGCATTTCTCTAGAAAAAAGAGTGCATCTTGCAAAAGTGAAGGGTAAAAGGTCAAAGGGATGGTTGATGAGCGAGTCAACCAAAGTAAGACTAAAAATCAAAATCTGGGTTTGAGTTTTGCTTTTATGCAATTTGTGTTTTGAGATGAAGAATTTTGGATTGCCATTATCTTTATGCTAGTTTCTGTAATGTCCCCTTTTCCAAGCTAGTTTACTATGGAAGACCTTATGCCCATTCCTCTTCCCGTGGGCATCAAGGAAGGAGCAACGGAGAGAAACTTGCCATGGTTGTAAGTGTTGTACTTTAGTAATTAATTATTTTATTTACTAATCATGGCATTGAAGTGGTTCGACTAGGTGGTGGAAGACTTCTCAAACAATGCAAGGAGGATTTCTATTTCTTCATTATGGAGGTCGGTCTTGTGGAGGCCTACATGGTGACTCTAACGTTCTTTTCCTTCATTAAAGGGGGTCAGTCTCTCTAGAGGATTCTATTTTCCCATTGACATCTTCAAGGCCTATATAAGGTGGTTCGACTCGCTAAAAGAGGGTTATGTTGATTTTGATATTAATTTCTCATGGAAGTGGAGCAGGTAGCTTCTCGTCTTGTCATTAAAGGACAAAAACCCTTCCTTGGTCACCTATTGAAGACGAAACCCTTTAATAGGATCACACTAGGAGACGAAAACCCTCTTGTGTGCAAAGGTGATCTTACACGGAGGTCACATTGGTACTTCAAAGTGATTTTATGCAGCTAATCTTCATTTCCAGCCCTAGGCGACTTGCTTGAGGTTGAGTTCGGTGCTCTCTAGGACACATTTTGGTATTTTAAACTGGCATTCTTGTTCTTCATATTTTATAAGGCTAGAATCTACATTTTGGTGATTTTAGGAGAAGTTTATCTATTTTTTCCAGCCCTCAGTTTGGATGTATAGTTGTTGTCATTAAAATAAATTACAACTGTGATTTATCATTCGTTTCTCCACATTTTTGATGTATTTGAGATTGATAAATATTGTCGTGGTTGGATAAATTATTTGGTTGCATTTCAACTCAATATGCATGGTTAAATGTTGATGTGAACTTCATATGCAATTTGCTGCCCTAGAGGGCTGATTGATATTGTGTGTTGATTGTTTGAAGAGCATTCTCAACTATTACGATTGATGTTTGTGTGTTTGAAGGTGCAAATTGAGATTTAGTTCAAGGCCAAACCCTTATTCCTAGTTTCATCCCTAGAAAGGAACATTACAATTTGTCTATGTAATAAATTCTTGAGATATTAATGAAGTCCTGGATTACCACTTTGTGTTCATTGTTTGCTCCAATTATTTATTTATGTGCACTATGCAAATGCTTAGTGATTGATTGTGGATTTATTTAACCCTTGATTGTACCATCTGGCATATGATAGCTTATAACAATACTAGGGAGCCAATATTTTACTTTTAGGTGCCAAGTTAGCATACACATAGGCACCTACCCGTCTCATTTCACACCATAAATTTATTGTTCATCTAATGTTGTGAAAGAAGAGGCTTCTTATATTTACAATGCAACTTGAACTAGCCTAGAATGCTCCATAACATTCTTAGATGCCTCTTACTACTCAAAGAAAATATCTAATAAAGTGAATATTCACTATTTGCGTATTTACACCTAATGGATGATTTCTCTAGTGAAGTTCATATATTAGGTTTGTTGACCCTGAAATCTTGGAGAACTTTTATGTACATGCACCACGTCAACATTGTTTTGGTCAAAGCACGTCAGGGGAGCATGGAGAACGACACCACCTGACAACCAATCTGATAGCGGAAATTGTGGCATGGGATCTGCTAGGAGCGCGATAAAGTTGTTGGAGAAATAGTTGAGCATTAATGACTAGTTGGTTTGCCCCCTGAATTCGAGTAGGCCAGTTTGAATTAAAATTGTTACTTCATGTATAAATAGACCCTTTTGGTATTGTAAGAAGGTTGCTGCTAATTGTAGAATGTTGGTCAAGCTAGGAATTTTCTTGGTAGTTGTTGATAGATTTGGTATGTTCTTCACAATCTCATGTTGCCCCTGTAATGAATTGTATGCATTTGAATATAGAAGATGTATTATAAGCTATGTTTGGTGTTTATTTGCACATGGTGTTCTTGGTTTTGTTAATGTTACAATAATGGATGCGATTATCATTATGTAGAATGCATGGTTTAGGGACTCCATATAGCTAAGTTAAAACTTAATGGTTAAATTGTATAGAGTAATGTGCCTATGCGTAGATCTATGTGCACCAGTTTGTGTGTGACACCACATCTCTCTTAGAACCTCGCACCCAACCTTACAGGGATCTGTTAGAAAATGTGCAAAAAGAAGCAACAATGAGAAACCGGAATGCACACGTTGTTCATTGTGTGTCTGTCATTTTATTATGTGAGAGATGGTTAAAAAAAGGTTGAAGTGGTTACAACTATTTATTAGTTAATATTTAAGTATTATTGACTCAATGCTAAATTGTAAGCCTTATATTCTATTACCCCCTTTTAAGACTTACACTATAGAAAAAAATACAAACACACTAAAAGAAGATTAAAGTAACAGAACTAAATAGGACCACATATTTTAAAAAAGATTTTCCCTTTGAAAACAATTATTTGACCAGGAAGAGCTCCATCAAGCTACCTCATAACCATCGTAAAGGTGTAGTTCCCGAGATGAATTCCTGAGATCTCGAATTCCACATCTCTAAACTCCTAAATTGCGATCCTCCCTAATTATTGGAAAACTGTCCATATTGAATTACATCCACAATGCTCCATCAAGTTTTCTCATGACCCTCATAAGGGTATAATTCCCAAGATTCATAGTCTCCCGAACTCTGGGAAGCAATCCATACTAAGCTTCATCTATACATTAGATCCCTTCTTATCTTCAAAGTGTGGGGATTCTTTAAAATACATATTCTTCATCATTTTCAGCATCCAGTGGATCTTTAACAATGGCTACATAAACTTCATTTGGTATACATTTCATGTAATGTCCCCCTTTTCAAGACATTATTAATATTTATTTTTCATTTGCATTTGTACCCCTTGGGATGCCTAGCGCTACAAGTGGAAGTCTCTTTAGTTAGTTTAATGTGCACATAGGTTTTTTTTTTTTATTGATAAAGCGGGTTGAAGGCACCCGTTCCCTATATTTAAAGCTGAGCCAAATCTTCAGGATAAAAAAGACTTTAAAAGCCAAAAGTTAATAGCAACTACAGCTAAACACCAACTTAACATAAAGTAAAACTATAACCAAAACATCCTAAAAAAATATCCCGGAATTACTTCCCGCCCTGCAATGGAAAATAATCCTCAATGCTGCCCATTTGACCCTTTTTGTTTTTTCGCTTTTTTACTTCAAACCACGTGCCCTGGTCAGTCGAAATCACCAGTGCAAGGTCACTAGAAGATGTTGTGGCCATCATTTTTTCTGACACTGAATCCTAATCTGATTTTGAGCTTTCTGATGTATGTCCCCTCTTCGTTCCACCTATAACTAAGTTGATTTTCCTGGATTCCCTTTTCAGTGTCCTCCTCTGTAGTCACTTTGTTCTCAGAGTTCGGTTTACTCAGATCATCCTTAAAGTTTGCAGCAGATACCAAATCCGGATTAACCAAGCCCCATCCGCTAGTAGAAGTTGAACCATTTTTTTTGTATATTTCTGATTTTTATCTAAGGGACAAGAAGCTTGTAGATGACCCGTATTCTGCATATTCTACACAGGAAAGCAGTATTCTCATAGTCTAATGTGCACATAGGTTAGTTACTTTTATTTATTTAATTAAAAAATAAATAAAGTGCACATAGTCTTAGTATTAAATATTTTAATGAGAGTTTATGTTTTCCCTCCAAAAGGGAAAGGTCGGTCTTTATTGGATATTGCACCCCTTAGTTCTATAAAAAGGAGGTCGCATTTCCTTAAAGGGTATGTTGATTGATCATTTGATGTTCACTCCATGCTTGGAGTTGGGATGCATGCCCATTAATGTTCTCTCTCTTGCGTGGGAGTTATTGTGTTGGTTTGATATTCAATTGAAGTATTTTCATGAGATTTGCAAATCTACTTGTTGGTGATTCTCTTTCTAGCTTTGGCGACTTTTATTGAGAGTAAAATCTGCATGTTATTGAATATTATGAAGGGTTTTATGGTGTTTTAGATCTGTTGGTTATTGTTGGTTTTATTCTAACTATGGCGACTTGATTAGGGTATCTTTTAGCATGCTTGAAGGATTATTAAGTGCTGAAAATTAGTTGTGCAATTTATTCTAACCCTAGCGACTAGGTTTGGGATTTTGGGAGCTGGTTTAAAGGGGTTTCAGTTATCATAAAATTCAGATTTTAATATCTTTGGAAAGCTCTTGAATTATAGATTAATCTGCATTTTATTTCATGGCAAAAGATGAAGTATTGAGCAAGTTATGAATTTACCAAGTTTCAGTTGTTTGTGCTAGGGTTTTATCTACACAATTTCAGATTTCGTGGGTTGATTTGCATGTCTTCTACTTATCCAAAACTTGTGATCTATGGCTTGTTGGAAAGCTAAAATATATTAAGAATATTTGGCATGAGTTTGATAGAAAAATAATGGATGGTAAAGGAGTTATTAATTTTTGAAGTTTGCAGCAGTTTAGTGCATTTATAAATTAATTACTGTTGTAATTAATTTCAGATTTGAAGTGATTAATTTCCTAACTGGTTCTCCCATATAATCCACCACTTTGGCTCACTCTAACCCTTTTAGGGTTGCATTAAAGCTAACATTGGATTATTTGAGGTCGAACTATGAGGGTTTAGTCCTTCTAGAGTCAATTCAGTAAAGTAATTTTGCATATGTGGATAATATCCCAAAAAGGGATATTACATTTCAGTTTTCCTTTGATAACATTGTTGGCTCAAATGGTACAATTCCTTATTGTGTGAGCCCATTTTTTGCAATAGTAACATTCAATTTCCCCTTTATCCTTATCTGATCTTCTATGATTATTTCTTGAGTACAATGCCATCTTAGGTTGAGGATCATCTTTTGTATCTCCTATAATTGTTCTCTTTTCTTTAGCTAAGAGAGCTGAAATCATATCTCCCAGACTTTTAGAAGGCAGTTGACTAAGAGTAAAAATGACATTGAACTTGGAAGGAAAATTGTTTAACAAACTGACTTTGGCATCCTCGTCATCTACCGTGTCATTAACACCTACTAATTGTCTAAGGAGAGATCTTAGTTTGCTTATGTGGCTAGACATAGTGACTACGTGTTGACTAGATTTTCTGCACAACTGAAAACCTAGGCAGTCATGAGATAAATCTCCCTCATTTACCGGTGAGGCTTATGTGTAAGATTTTGTCAATTATATTTCCTAATATCTATCTATTGGTTTTACTTTAACTACGTAGCTCATGAATAGTAGCTAGGCAATTTTACAGTAAGCAACTGTAAGAAATGTATATATGTAGAAGAGAGAAATAATTGAATGCGAGCAGAAAAGAAAGAAGATGTGCAGCCTAACCAATAGTTGACAGAGTTGGTCACATGCACATAGACGAAACACATAGATCTTGAAAAGTAGAATTCAAAGCAAAAGAAAGTTTCAGATCCAGATCTAAGATAACACAAAGTTTATGCAAAGATCTAAAAAGAAATTAGAAACAAATGCACCATTGACACAAAGTTCTCCGGAAATATACCTCCTCTCTATTCCTTATCTTTCAGAAAGATATCAAGGGTTTTAGCTCAAATTCTGGAACACAAGAATGTTGATTACAAATTCTGATCCTTTAACCTGTAGATTCTTCCTCTATTTATAGTGTATAGATCGCAATTTACAAATAGGAAACTATAACAAAACTGACACATGTGGAAGTTGTAAAAGAAACAACTGACAATCTCCCTCTTGAAATTCCTCTTTGCATGACATGCATGATTTATAACTGAAAATAGAACCTTCTATTTTGCATGTTTGCCACCTATTTCCAAGTAATTGACTTCTTCAAGTAACGGATTTTAAACTAATCACTTAAGATTGCTCAATTACTTTGTCGAAGAAAATAAGAGAAAAAAGAAGAAAGTGGAAAAGAAATTAGAAGAAAGCTGCAACACTCCCAGCCTTGTTCTTCTTCCATATTCTACATGTGGTTAACTTTTTGCCTTTGATTCTCACCAAACTGGATCTGGAAGCAGCTGAATGTGATTTTGCTTACGGGTGTTTCCTCTGACATGTCTTCACTCTTATCCTTGAAGCTTTTGCAGTTCTTCTCCAATACGTGCACCAGTGTAATGTTTGTCGTAAACAATTCAGAAAAAACTCATCATCTTTTATTTTTAATTGCATATGAGCAATTTTAAATTCTGGAAAACACTCTGGGTGAATGCAAATACAAGTAAATTCAATGAAGGCTTCAACTGGAAGATTGAGAGCACATGCACAAGATCCTGGAAGGAATTTTCCATGCACTGACTTCCACACGGGCTGCGCTAGAAACAAGAGGATGAATTTTTGCCGGAAGCCTTTGCAATTATGAGATCTGGATCTGTCAATTAAATCGGTGATAGGTTCAGGGCCTATGTCTGTATCATTGATTTCAGCAAATTTGGAAGCTATGCATGATTCGGCTGATCCTTCTCTTTCATCATGCTTCAACATGGCTGAAACAATCTTTGTCTGAGCTCTTTTTCTTTTAATTCTGTCAGAATCCCTTGTAATTGGAGCAATTTGTGCAGATCTGGAAATTTTTTCTGATTCAGAAGAGATATTCAATGTATCTGACATTGATTTGAACTTTCTTTCACTAATATGAGCACCTGGGCACTTATACCAACATGCAGACAATCAGAATAACAAAAATCAGGCTATTATAACCCAATGCGCCAAAACTGGAAGCTTCCCGGCAATGGAAAACACTCTTTAATGCAAAATCCTCCTTCCCTTGGCGCCAAAACCTGTCTGAGCTGCAAACTTCATCAAAAATAATTAATTGCTTCTCAATTATGGCATGTAATATCCCCTTGTAGGATATTAACTGATTATTATTAAATACTTGCAAAAATAAACACTTAGAAAATAAACCCTCCTCTGTTTACCTCAACAAACCCTAGTGTCAACTTCAATACAACCCAAATAGGGTTGGAGTGAGCCAAGGTGAGGGTTTGATGGGCAATCCAGTTGGTATTTACACTCCTTTATCCAATACAATTTGCAGAAGTAAACATAATAAATAATAACTGCTGAAAATTAGCTAAAACTTTGGAAATTAATAACTCCCAAAATACTAACTCTTTTAACTTGAAACCAAATGCAGTAGAAAGGAAAAATTATGAGCTTCTCATCAAAATAAATATCAGATCTTTACATGCACTAGAAACCACTCAAATCAACCCCTGAAATCTCAAACCCAGTCGCTAGGGTTAGGATAAATTGCATAAATAATTTCTAGCACTTAGAACCCTTCAAAATACTCAATAACATGCAGATTTTACCCTCAATAAAATGCATCAATACCCTAGACAAGTCGTCAAAGCTAGAGAGAAAATATCATGCACAAACACCTTTAACACAAGAGAGCAAAATGGAAAGAACAATGAAGTCTTCAATAATCTTCAATAATGGATCCAAATAAGAGAGAGATCAATGCAAGAACTAGGGCATACATCCCATGAGCATACATCCCAAATCTCCAAGCATGGAGTGAAATCAATAATTCATCAACATGACCCTCTAAGGAAAATGTGACCTCCCTTTTATAGAACTAAGGGGTGCAATATCCAATAAAGACCGACCTTTCCCTTTAGGAGAGAAAACATAAACTCTCATTAAAATATTTAATACTAAGACTATGTGCACTTTATTTATTTATTAATTAAATAAATAAAAGTAACTAACTTATGTGCACATTAAACTAACTAAAAAGACTCCCACTTGTAGCGCTAGGCATGCCAAGGGATTACAATGCAAATGAAAAATAAATATTAATAATATCTTGAAAAAGGGGACATTACATGGCATCTCATGCTTATATAGCCATCTGCATGCTATTTTTAATAATTGTCTTTCCCTATTTTTGGCAATTTAATTAATTAAAAGACATGCTTCTTCATTCAATTTGGGCGCCCAAGTCTGCATGCTTCTGGTTGCTTTTTAATAAATTTATTTTATTGATTTTTAGAATGCATCCTTCAGTTCTCTTTGGCATGTCTTTTTGCATTGACTTTCCTTCCATACATGGCACCAAAATTGGGTGAAAAAGCCATAAATAAATATCATTAAATACATTGTTTAATGCCATGGTGGGTCGCACTTTTTGGCAAGGGTAATTTCTAAAAATAGAAAGTCAACTTTGATGGAAATTTCACCCCTGCAGTGCAGCTCCAAAAATCCCCTCTTCCACTTAAGTTATCTGACTTTCATAATGAGAATTTTTACCCTGCAAGGCATGTAAGAAATTCCCGCCTGCCTGCCACTGCCGAAATTCCCACTAGCAACTTTAATCATCTCCCAAAAAGTGCGACTTGTATGGAAAATAACCTTCTTTGATAAAGTGCGACTTGCATGGGTGAATAAACCTCTTTGGTGGGAAAAGTTAGCCTACTAGGCAGACAAGAAATTCCCACCGGTGCTTTAAGTGATTTTTTTTTATAATGAGAATTTTTACCTTGTAAGGTAGGTAAGAAATTCTTGCCTGACTGCCACCTCTAAAATTCCCATTGCAGCTTAAGTGACTTTGACTTCATGGGAAAAAGTACCCTACAAGGCAGATAAGAAATTCCCGCTTGCCTGCCACTACCAAAAATCTCATTGCAGCTTAGATCTATTTATTCCAAAAAGTGTGACTTTCCTAGGAGAGGCTCTTTGTGTTTGACTTCATCTTTTTTGGTCAAAAGTTTGCCTTCTGAGATTGATTCCTTCTGGTGCTGAGGCTATAAATGATCTCCAGATGTTCCACGCAATTAAACAGACTATACAGAGCAAAGAACGGACTCAGGGGAATTTAATAGACAAACTACGGAGGAAACTGGAGAACAAATGCAAAAGAAATAAATAAAAACGAAAAACGTTGCCAGAAGTTGCAGACAATGCTCTGAATTCATCCCTGGTGGAAACCCTATTGAGATGTGTGAGTACTGCTGGCATGCAAAACTTCAACATGATTCAACCGGAGCACAATTTACTTCAAACGGGGCTTTATTTATTTAATAAATAATTAAATAAAAATTTCCCGCAGACAAAATTTGGCGAAGGGATAAAATGAGTTTCAGCATTTGGGTATTTGTCGAAATTGGCTCATATGATTCACTGGGAATATCTTAACGTAATAGAGACATCTTCTGGAAATAAAAAACACAAAAGACCCGTTATTTTAAAAAGAACGATTTTTTTTTTAAAATGGGTAGTCCCAGATTTCAGGGTGAAATCTAGGGACACCACTCCGTTAGCCATGTTGAATCTAAAATGTTGAAAGTTTTAGTAAAAATTTTGCATTGAAAACTTTTGCTCCAAACAATTTATTTAGAGTATCCAAAATTTCCTTAGATGATTTTTCTAGGTCTACATGATGTAACTCATAATCGAAAAGAGCAAGACCAATGATGTTTGGTTTTATCATCTCTGCTCTGTCAATCCAATAATTTAGTTGCATCTATAGGTGATTGCTCTTTCCCATTTACTATTTCCCACAAATTGTTTTTTATTAATTGCATTTGTATTTTAACTTTCCAAGTGTGAAAGTTGAAGCCAAAATTTTTTTCCACTGGAATTTCCATTCTAATACTTTATTTATAAAAACTACTCTTGTAAAATTTGTAAGAAAAATGTGAAGATAAATACCAGGACTGTGTGTTTATTACTGCCATTGTACTGTGACTAAAATAAAGCAACTGAAAAATATACCCTCAACTGGAAAATGTATCAGTGCCCTTTGAAATTTGCGAGTTCTCTAAAAATCGTGATTTGAATGTGCAATATTCAAATTTGCGACTAGATTTGCATTTGTGTGCCCTATATCCACGATTGTATTTATGTTTGCTCCTATGCTCAGTTGTCTATAGTTGCAAGATTTCGTTTTCAAATGGCCACTTTGCGAGTTTTTTTTCTTGTTCTTCGATCTCGTTTCAAAGACTTATTCCCATGCCCTCACATTTTTTTCCAAGATTTAGCAGATTTTGAACTTTCCACGCCGGTTTGAACATTTGAGCAATTTAAACATTGGATCTTCTATATCTATCGATGCCCTGAAACTCGTGATTTTCAGCAATTGTACTTTTCTCGTGATTGCCCTGTTTCACAATATTTTCTACAAGTTCAACTCTTCTCCTTATGACATCTTGAGTCTTCTATTTGAGATTTTGCAAGACCCTTCCAGTATGAACAACTTTGATACCAATGTTAGAAAATGTGCACAAAGAAGGAATGAAGAGAAACTCGAATGAACACATTGTTCATTGTGTGTCCATTATTTTATTATGTGAGAGTGGTTACAAAATGGTTGAAGTGGTTACAACCATTTATTACTTAATATCGAACTAATATTGATTTAATGCTAAATCGTAAACCTTATATTCTTATAGGATCTAGTGCCCTCGCACGTTTAGGTGAGCGCGTAGCTTAACATCCACGTCATGTGCCAATGCACATCGAAATATTGACTCAAGGGATGCTCTTGGGGTGTGGAACCTTGAGCGGGTGTTAGGGATAAACAACCCAATATTTTGGTTCACTTGTTAGAGATCTGTGAATACGTGTTATAAATTTTACGATTTGAAATGTACAATGTAATTTCCTTACAAAGTTAGAAAAATTCTTGAAGTACAATGAGGTACTTGAATTTGTTGTGAATCACCCTAGACGAGGTGCAAGAAACCTGAAACAATGGCTGAATGAGCCTATTAATAAGTGAGCTCTATTCAAAAAAGTGTTTTTAGGAGTTACCAATGTCATTTCCTTCATGTGTGCATAGCGGCATACACTTTAGGTTCAAGGGTAATATCATACCATGTTCATGAAGTACTCATGGGGGAATGGATTGAAGTTTTGAAGCAAAGAGATGGTGAAATGTACACATGGTTGTTAGAATTTTCTAGAATGAGAAGTAGTAGAAAATTATCTCGGATGCTTAGAGTTTTTCAACATACTCCTAACAAATAAACGGAATGCAACGTGCATTTGATCAACTACATAGGTGTATAGATCCATTTCATCCCATCTCAAGTGTAAATGGTATTTTGTTAGACTGGGTGGCTACAAATTATACCGCACATGAGCTAAACCCCCTAGCAAATCGAGTAGAAGAAAGGTTAATGGAAGTGAAAGTTTCCAAACCTAGAAAGAGATGGAACAGAGAATTCTGGATTATGATAATGAGGCAAGAGAGGTGATTTTGGCTGCTGCAAGTGTTGCTGGAAATCAAAGCAAGCAGAGGAGCAATGCATCGAAAATGTGAGAGGAGGGAAGGAACGTGCTTTCAGCACCAAAGAGCCTGAGACAAAAACATGCACTCCTCCAAAAGTGGTATGGGATCCCTTGGAGGTTAGAAAAAGGAGATTTAAAGGAAAAGCACAACACCCAACACCACCTGACACTCACTATCACACCATTGTAAGTCAAACACAAGAAGAGTTTGACAGAGGATTGGGGACAAAGCCTGTTGGAGCAAAGGAAATTTCTCCGAATATAGGTCAATAGTTTTTATTACAATAGTTAGTTCCATATCCTCTTTTGAACCCAAGAACATCTACCATGACTTCTACAACACCAATAGGAATGGGAAGTTCAGTGAATACTTCTTATGTGCCTTTGTTTACTAGCATTGCCTTGTTGATCCCCGCTATAATAGAACCTTCGGGAGGAGGCCCTATTCTAGTGGTGACTCGGATTTCGCGTTCTGACACCACCTACCATAATCATGGTAGCACCGGCTCAACACTATTTTTATGACCACTCTAAGAGATTGTCAAAGTATAGAGGAGTGGAGAACACAACTGACCATGTCCACTCCTGTGAGATTATTTGTAGAGCGAAAGGAGTGACTGCCCCAAAGCAGGCTTGTCAGTTTGCAACAACGCTCCTAGATAGAGCGGACACTTGGTATGGAAAGTTTGACCCAAATCAAACTTGTATAGATTATGACGCCTTGAAGAGGAAATTCTTGGAAGAATTTGATATCCCAAAATTTGAGTAACAGAGCATTGCACAGCTGAAACATATCAAGCAGAATCCATTTAAGATTGTGTGTGCATATGATCCACATCTCAAGACATTGATTTCTAAACTATCCTATGAGCTGAACCCAATTCAACATGCGCAGTAGTTCAGAGAAGGATTGGTTGCATCTCTATGAAGAGCTTTGTCATTGTATACTTTCAAGGAACCCTGAGAAGTGCTACAGGTTGCATTGAGATTTGAAGTGGTTGGAAGCATAGGCACTGGCATAAGCCCTTTTTAGAGGCACAAATGTCAAATATGTCAGTCAATTACAGATGTCAATAGCAATTACGACACCTAAGGCAAGAGGATCGTGGTGCGCATAGTGTGTTGTGAAGGACATACTCAAAACAATTGTCCAAGGAGTGGTATAAGGGCCCTGAATAGAGGTTGTGAAATATGTCATCAGAATCATGATGTGAAGAATTGCCCTACACTCCAGAGGGTGAAGTAGACCCAGGTGTACCTATGGTGTATGGTATGCGATTCTAGCACGCATGATACAAAAAAATGTCGTGTCATTACAGAGTTGAGGGAAACTTAAGAAAGGGAATGTGGAAGGAAACTACAGAAGCCCCACAACAACACCAAGGGTATGTGGGAAGAAACTACCGAGGTAGAGGAGTGCGTGGTGGACAAAGATTCTTGCCCAAGTCATGTTATAAGAGTAGATCCCCTAATAGAGGGATTGCCCTACATATCCGACATGCAGGTATTGTAGAGCTAGCCACCAGACTGAGGATTGCCCTGAACTATATAAGAAGATAGTGCAAAAGAATGACAATGCATCTAAAGGCACATAAATGATTAAACTTGGAGGATGGGTTGTGAAGCAAACCATATAAGGCCTTAAGTTGAATGTCAACACCAAAAGTGGAGCATAAATACTACCACGAAGAATGGAAGTCCTGCACACACCAACAAAAAACATTAAGATTAGGCACCCCAATGGTCAATCTCGGAAAAGGACCCTGCAGGAAACTTTAGACATCATTAGAAACTTACAAGGAGAAGTCCAAGCCACTAAGAAGAAGCGTGTGTGAGGAAGTAGGTAGACAGAAACCATGTTACACAGGGGATGGCAAAACTAACCAAAATTTTGACCCTTCTGAAGATAAGTGGAGTTTTGCCCATGTTGAAAGAGTGGCTGGCCCATAATATTAGCAAGACCCTTGAACTTAAACAGATAGTAAGAAGAGACTTGAAGTCAACAAAGCAGAGTTTTGATCAAGAATTATTGATTAATGCAGCTATCAACGGGCATGAGATAAGAAATATCCTTATTAACACAAGTGCAAAAGTCAATATTCTAACAACTGATGCTTAGAATAAGATGGGTAGAGCGCCCCTAGAGCCCACTACAAACTTATTGTTCATGACTAATAAGACTTTGTGTTATGCCTGTATTAACTTTGAACAATGTTGAGAAAGTTCAAAGCTGATTTTGAAGTGATAGAGCTAGTAGAAGTTGATAACTATCCCGCCTTGTTGGGAAGACCATGGTGCTTAAAGAAGTGTTATATTAGCTTTGAGAATGAAGAGCACACCAATTAGTTTTTGCCTTGGACGATGCTCTTGGACCTCCATTTGTTGAGTGTCGTTGCAAAAAGGCCAATAAGTTACATTTACAATGTAATTGCGCAGGAGAATGACAACATCAACCCAAAGGATGATGGAGTAATTGAATGGGGGAGTATCGTCGCTTCTTAATTTCTGAAGCACACGAGCAATGCTTTCACCCTATCCATGTTGTTGAGGAGGCATAGTCTGATGTAATGTCCCCTTTTCGGGACATTAATCAAATTAAAATATTAGAGACCTTTAATCCACCCTTCCCATGGATTAAAGAATAAAAATTGGGAAAATGTCATTACTCCTTTTATTTTTAAATTAAATAATTAATTCTCCTCTTATGTTTTTATTTAAAATATTAAAAGGATAAAATTAATGTTTTAATTGGAGTGTGACTTTTCAGGAAAGAGGGCCATTTTAAAAGTATCTCCCACATAGAGATTTACACCAAAAAGGAGGGAAACATGGATTTTGAAATGCAAAAGCTATATAAGAAGATGATGGCAACCTCTTGAGGCATGTTGAGGTTTTTATTAAAATATCTTCATACTTGAAGAGGGATGTATGCCCATGTGATCACATTATAAAGGTGTTCTTCAACACCACCATTATTGTGGAGAGTGTGAGGCCTTCTAAGCTTTCATTGAGTGAATGTTGCATGATATATTCATTCTATGCTTTGGCGCATTGGTTTGAGAAGGGGCATCTGCATGTTGTTGATCTGCATGATTGAAGGGTTTGATAGTGCTTTTATTATCTGCTATGTTACTGCTGCATTTATTAGAGCCAAAGCGACTTGCATTGGGAGGTTGTTTTGGCATATTTTGGGTGCCATCTTTTTAGCTAGATCTGCAATCTAATTGTATTGGCATATTTTTCCAAGTTTGGGCAGCTATTTTGGGGTGTTTGGAAGCTAGAAAGTTCTGATAGTAATTTATGCAATTAATTCTAACCCTAGCGACTTGATATCAGATTTTTGGGGCTGTTTTGAAGTGGTTTCAGTGATCAGAAAATTCAGATTCCTAGTTCATTGGAAAGGCCTTGATTTCTAGTTTATTGTGCATTTTATTTCATGGAAAAATATGGAAGTATTGAGTGAGATATTAATTTTTGAAGTTTCAGTTGTTCTGGGTGCAATTTTAATTAATTAACTGCTTATAAAATCAGATCTGGAGAAAAGATTAATTTTCCCAATTGGTTCTCCCATCTAACCCACTATTTTGGCTTACTTCAACCCCATTTGGGTTGTATTAAAGCTACATTGAGTTATTTGAGGTCGAACTAAAAGGATCTAATCCTTCTAAGTCGATTTGAGTTAATTAATTTGCAGATTTAAATAATATCCCAAAAGGGGATATTACAGTGGTATCAGAGCAACCTTCCTCTACTCTTGTGGGGGTTTGTGTTTTCAGATTTGAATGCAGGGATAAGAGATCTGGTGGAATCATGGAGTTGATGAGTGAAGGAGAATTGGAAATGCAACTTTACAGATTGGGAAAATGGCTTGATCCTCCACACCTTTCGAGAGATGTGTTGCTTAGCATTTTGGAGAAAGCTGCAAATTGTTTGTCCATGGTTAAGCAATCGGATTATCAAGTGGTGTCCTTTGCAATGAATTCTTTGATGAACCATTTGGCTAGTCCTAGATTTTTGAGACATTCAAATCCGGATGTGAGACTTGTAGTTGTCACTTGTATCAGTGAAATTATGAGGATAAAAGCTACGGAACCACCATACAGTGACAACATCATGAAGGAAATATTTCAGCTCATGGTGGAAATTTTTAAGGGTCTTGGTGACACCACAAGTGCTCTTTTTGCTAAGAGAGTCACTATTCTGGAAATTATGGCAAACATTAGATCTTGGGTACTAATGGTAGATCTGGAGTGTTATGAACTCATTTTCCAAATGTTTGATAATTTCTTTACTACTATTCATAAGGATCATGCAGAAATTGTTGTTTCCTCAATGCAAACAATCATGTCTTCAATTTTGAATGAGGATGATATTTTGATGCCACTTCTAACGATTTTATTTGCCTATATGAGAAAGGAGGAGCAGGAAATGTCACCGCAGCAGAAGCACTAGCTAGAGGTATGATAGATCTGTGTAAAGAAAAGTTGAGACCATATTTGACTAATGAGGAGCTTGCTTCGAGTGAACCATCAAATGTAGATCCACAAGATATCATGCAAGGTAAAGATTTCTTATTAGAAAAAGATGTTCACTTATTTTCTGATGATTGCATATGTGATAGTGAAGTTTCAGAAGAATGGATCAAGGATCTTGAGCCTAAGGAAGAAGTAAAATCAGATCCACAAGAGGGTAAAGAGAGTTTAGTGGTTGAAGCCACCATTCCGGGTGATAATGTTGGCAATCGGTTTGAGCATGAAGAGGGTATATCAGAACTTCCTCATTCAGCCAAAGGGGACAACTCACATGATAACATTTCAAGGTATGAAGAGGTTGATTTATGGTTGCATACTTTTTCATTTCAGATTTGTATTCCTCATGAGGAACATGTAAGAGATATGGATAAAATGAGGATTATGGGCTGCAAAATGGAGCAAGAAGACTCCTTGGGTCAAGGTCACTCATATGGGCCCTCTAAGGTATGGGAACCAAGTGATTCTCCACTTTCTACAAAGATTATCAGTTCTGATTTTGTGATTTTTGCATCTGATTTAATGGGAATAAGTGGAAGTTCAGAATTGTCTATGGCAAGCATAAGTGTTGGAAAGCATGATTGGGCTTTAGGAGATCCGGAAGTAAGAAGGAAAAGTATTTTCAAGGAGCTAATGATGACTTTCTGATTGGAAAACTTATGATGGCAACTACTAAGGGTGAGCACTTTGATTTCTTGTATCATCATCATACTTTGTCCTTGCCTTGCTTTGTTCGTTATGAATATAGTGCTAATAATGAAGACAAGATGAAAGATGCTAAGTGGATAAAAAATCTTCCTAAGGCAGCCCCAGATCATTGGCAAGAAGGCCAACACCTTCTAAAATTCAGTCCAAGTGAAAGTAAGGGCAGCAAAGGAGTGATTTCAAAATGTGGTAAGACACTTAGTTTTATTTCCACACAATTCAGTTTTGATTACATTACTTGGGCTAATGCATGTGAGGAAAAGATTGTGGTTTGGGTCTTGAGGAGAAATGACAAAGAACATGTTTGGTGGTTCCAAATACTAATGGTCTCACAAGGTAACATTGTTGTACCATCTTCTTTTTGTGTGTTGTTTCTCATATTGGTTGGCCCAAAAATTAGTATTGCTGATTTCAACATCTTTTGTTGGCCCTACTCTTGGTTTGCCGCCATACATATAAGGAATGTCATAGCCAAGATGAATTTTCGAATTGTTGAAGTTTGGTGGGTCAATTATGAGTTGTTTTTAGTGACCACATCATTGACATTTTGGAGCTACAAGAAGAATTATGGATATTATAGTAGCTGCACCATTATTCCACTTGCTATCCACATCATGCTCATTGTCACAAGCAAGAAGGCAACCATAAGAAATGGTAATTTTCAGTTTTTTAAGCCTATTCTAATCACTCATGATGAATGTTTGGTTGTTGTCACTTCGTTGGATAGTAGGACACACATTTCCCATCATGAGTTGGACAATTTGTTGGGGTTATGGACAGCGGTAAGTACGCAGCCCGGAATACTCTTTTGGGTGTTCCAAGCATTCACTCTTGGGAAAGGAAAAGTTCTCCCACCTCAAGGTAATTGTTTGAGTACATCTAGTGTATGACACCACTACATGATGAATTTTCAAGTAGGCATGATGACTGATTTTTGTTGTGAAATGAGAAAAGATTTGGCATGTATTTCCGTATTTTTTGGGATACCTTCTTTGCACCGTTGGTTAATACAGAAAATGCATGTTCATGTGGCTCATACCTTGAGGATTCATGCCCACAAACTAAAAATCAAGTGAAGAAAAAAGAGGGGAGTATTCTACCCTTTTCTAAGATTGAAAGGGATTGGTCCAAAGCTGCCATATGCTTATTTAAAGCCCCTAAGGTTGCTGTCATCAATTATTACAGCCACTTATATTACTCAATTGCTTTCATGTTCATGATTGAAGAGCTCTCTTACACTTTGTGGAACATTATTGATGCATGGGCCAAGCTGGAAATTGTTTGTTCTTGTCAAATTCATGATTACTTTTCAGATTTCTTGTCAATGTTTGGTATGACAGCAGTTGGTTTTCTTGGGCAGCCTTGGGAATTCAAGGAAGAATGGGGCAGCCATTGCAAGGTGTTGTTTTTGCATCAGCTCTCTCATTTGACAGGCACAGGAGCTCGTTTGTGGAAGTTTTATAGCATGGATACATTGGCTCATGGGTTGAGGGCTTGCATATTGCTTGAGGACAAGCAATGTTTGAGAAGGGAGGATTTGTAATGTCCCCTTTTTGGGACATTAATTAAATTAAAATATTGGAGACCTTTAATCCACCCTTCCCATGGATTAAAGAATAAAAATTGGGAAAATGTCATTACTCATTTTGTTTTTAAATTAAATAATTAATTCTCCTCTTATATTTTTATTTAAAATATTAAAAGGAGGAAATTAATGTTTTAATTGGAGTGTGAATTTTCAGGAAAAAGGACCCATTTTAAAAGTGACTCTCCTACATAGAGATTTGTGCCAAAAAGGAGGAGAGAAACTTGGAGATTTGAAATGCCAAAAGCTATATAAGAAGATAATGGCGACCCCTTGGGGGCATGTTGAGATTTTTATTAAAAATATCTTCATGCTTGAAGAGGGATGTATGCCCATGTGATCACATTATAAAGGTGTTCTTCAACACCACCATTATTGTGGAGAGTGTGAGGCCTTCTAAGCTTTCATTGAGTGAATGTTGCATGATATATTCATTCTATGATTGGCGCATTTATTTGAGAAGGAAATCTGCATGTTATTGATTATTATTGAAGGGTTTAATAGTGTTTTATGATCTGCTGTTATTGCTGAATTTATTAGAGCCATAGTGACTTGCATGAGTGGTTGTTTTGGCATGTTTGGGTGTCTTTTGAGCTAGATCTACAATCTGATCTGTATTGGCATATTTTTCCAAGTGTGGGGCAGCTATTTTGGGTGTGTTGGCATAGAAAGAGCTGATAATAATTTATAATAATTTATGCAATTTATTCTAACCCTAGCGACTGATATTTCAGATTTCTGGGGTTGTTTTGAAGGGGTTTCAGTGATCAGAAAATTCAGATTCATAGTTCATTGGAAAGGCCTAGATTTCCAATTTATTGTGCATTTTATTTGGTGGCAACAATATGAAATATTGAGTGAAATATTAATTTTTGAAGTTTCAGTTGTTCTGGGTGCAATTTAATTAATTAACTGCTATTATAAAATCAGATCTGGAAAAGATTAGTTTTCTAATTGGTTCTCCCATCTAACCCACTACTTTGGCTTACTCCAACCCCATTTGGGTTGTATTAATGTTGACATTGGGTTATTTGAGGTCGAACTAAAAGGATCTAATCCTTCTAGAGTCGATTTGAGTTAATTAATTTGCAGATTTAAATAATATCCCAAAAGGGGATATTACATATGATTAACACGCCAAAAATGCATCGGAGTAGAAAGAGGAGCTAACAAGTGGCTGAAAAGTTTAAGGTTACATGTGCATGCAGCAAAAGGAAGAATGCAATGGAGACCCAAGCACACACCGGTTGCAAGAAAGGTGTTTCAGTTAAGTAGGGGCGGGCTTAGAAAATTGCCACAATTTGATGGATCTACATGCATAGGCGCATTTATTATCGACTTGGAGGCTTTCCTGTCGAGGCAAGAAGAAAGAGTTAAACCTCTCATTTATACATTGAAGAGTATTGTTGCACGCTAATGGGCTACACATCAGCCAAGAGTTCAACAATGGAGCAGTATCAAGGAGGCCATAAAGACTCACTTCGAGAGGAGCAACCTGAAGAAATCCTTACCAATCTACAATGGAAGTACTAATCCATGTGACACCTACCCAACTTTTGGCAACCTTATGGGTCCATGCCTTGTATGGGACCCTATCTAAATGGACTCCTGCATGGTATGTAACCATGGAAACAAAGAGAGATACAACTGAATGGGGAATTGAAGACCTCGTTTGCTTGCACATTTGACTTCACATCAAGTGGACATCTAAAAGCTCCCTTAGAGATTATTAGGGATTCCATTTTCAACAATGACGCGTAGATGGAAGAGCACATGAGGAAAATTCATGACAAGGATGACTATGCCCTTAGAGCCATGTTTAAAGACCATGCAAGAAACCCTTCTCCAAACACCATGATCCTTAAAAGAAGGTTGGAAAAGGGGAAGATATTAATGAAGGTTGATGTGGACTCTGATGCACCTTGACACCTCAATGTACCAAGAATTGGGGGAGAACCGGTACAAGACACTAAGGACCGAGAATTGCAATACTTCAATCAAATCATGCACATGAAAGAGTTCAATATTGGAATAAAGGATGATCCAAAGATTTCCACCATTGGCGACTATTGGTCCGACCAAGACCAAGAGTTGGCTCGCATTGTTACACTTTTGTGCAAATTAAAAGATCTATTTTCTAAGGGCTATCATGAGATGAAAGGAGTTCATTCTTCGTTGGGAAAAATGAACATCAAGCTGCATGAAGGAGCCAAACCTATTAAGAAGCGACCCTACAAAATGAACCCGAACTTGAGACTAAGAGTCAAGGAGATTGATAAAATGTTGGCATCATGGATCGTCTTTCGCATAGAATAATCAGATTGGGTTAGCTCGATGGTAATCAGTATCAAGAATGATGGGTGCATTGAATATGTGTGGACTTTCACTTCTTGAATGAGCCATGGGTAGGAGGATTAGCTCATTGATTGCGCTAGACCCGGCTAGTCGTCACACCCCTATGGTCTACTCCATTATTAGAAGGATTGGGTTTAATGGAAATGATGTCATTTGGGGACTTGAACTCATTTGCCATGTCTGTATGGAGGCAGAAGTCTCTCTTGTCACATTAGTTGTTTTCGACACTTGAGGAAGAGGAGGAACAACTTGTAAAATACTCCTCTACAAATCTCTTCCTAACAATCAATTCAAGCTACACAAGGCTCGACGTTTAAAAGGCTCGCGTAGAATGTTAACACCAATGGAAAACAAGTATCGTTCATGGTATGTATCTAACTGACAAGGTTAAACAAAGGGAAAAGCACCTTAGGCAGTCACGTGTCAATAGTCTATTCCTCACCAAGATTAAAGCACATGCCGATGATTGACAGGTGTCATTCATTGATATCCTAGATTGTTTAGAGGGAAGCTAAGGCTAAGGAGGCCACAAAGAGTGATAACACTGATTGTGGACAAGTGTCTCACATCGATAAATCACTTAGTTTTAAAACGTTAAATCACAAGGGTGAGTCACCAAGTTTAAAAACCATGAGTTTCACTTTGCCTTTAATAAATAGTAAGGCACACAAACCAATTACAACTAGAAAAGACTGAAGATGGCCACATTGAATTCACATAAGATTGAATAACATTTTTTTATACTCACATCTCCATTTTCTAAGAGTTCGAGCTCCTATTTGTAGAGTGCCATCGGTGTTAATGTACAACGTAAGCCTTTCAAACCTCGAGCCATGTGTAGCTTGAACTGACTGTTAGGTAGAGATTTGCAGAGTGTTTTACAAGTTGTTCCCTTCCTCAAGTGTCGAAAAACAACTAATGTGACAAGAGAGGTTTCTTCCTCCATACAAGCAAGACAGATGAGTCCAAGTTCCCAAATGGCATCATTGTCATCAAACCCAATCCTTCCAATAATGGGGCAGACCAGAGGAGAGAGAACAATTGTTCCTGACAAGGGGGAGGGAAAACAGACAAAAGTTGATGTAGAATCAACTATTTAGAGCTTGGTAGGCTCACTACCACCCATTCTAATGCCATCAGTCACAAAAATGTCTACAATCACTATTATGGTGAGTTATGTGGAATCTTTTTCTATTGTTAGTTCAAGTTTAGCTACGAGTTCAAGCATGGTGTCATCTATGATGCTTTTCACTCCTTCCCTCACTTCTCCCATTTCTCCCATAGCTTTCCCATCATCTTCTCTTTCTCCCACTATCATTTCACCCACCACTTCTTCTTCCCCTATTTCCTCCATTATTTCCACTCTGCCCATGTTTTCCCCACCATCAGAAATGACATTCACAACTATGATGAGACCAGCCATAACTTCTACATAGCCCACCGTCATGGAGATGTTGACATCAGAGGTTCTCAATGTAGCAATGCCATTGCCACCATTGCCTTTATTCCACACAAGGTCAACTAGTTAATTTGTGCTAAGGACTCTAATGCAAATGCCAATGGGTCATCCCATTGGACAAATGAGGCAACCCATAAGGAAATTATCAGCCTGGCCTTCTACTGCCTTAGTTTTCCCAATTTCTACAACTTCCACACCTTCCACTACATTCTTTAATCTCATCGGGAAGTACCCTGTACTTCTCATAGCTGGTAGCAATATCATCCGCTATAGATAATTGAGTTTCCACCTTTGGAACTACTTCCTCACGAAGGAAATCAAGCTGGAAGGGCCTGGCAATAGAACCGGTGACTCTCCTCTAGGTGTGTCGGTTATGGTTCACTCTTGAAGAGCTTCCCTCACCGTTTGGAGCCCTTTGCACATTCATGTTCTGCATGGTGTAGACTAACTGAACCATCATATCAACTAAGTGTTTTTGTCCCTCCTCAAGCCTATCAAAACGTACATCTTCTAGGTCTTTGTTACCCATGACTTCTGGTTGTTCTGTAGTTTTCTTTTTCTCCCTTTGTTGGTACCTGACTTCTCTATCACTAACCTGGATGAAGTTCAAAGCTGTAATTTTTTATTTTGATTTCCACTGGTATTTTTTTGTATTTCCCTTCCACAAGCTAGGAGGAAATTCACTCTGATACCACTGTAATATGTCCATCAAACCCTAGGGAAATTGTGTAAAAAAATTGAACTTTTATGGGTGTAGCTTCAGTTTGATTTTTAAATTTAAAAAACAACAAACCCAATGCGCCAAAAAAACAGATTTTTATTTATTGTTTTCCAATCAACTACAATAAAAAATACTTGTCTGAATATAGTAATTTTCTCACAATTATTGTTGTACTTGTTCCGGATGTTAAAACAGCCCTAAATATGATGCCCTAGCTGAACTGGATGAACATATGTACCCTAAATGACCACTGCAACCCCTAAATGAAATTGCCAAGCTTAGATATGAGGGATTTCGTCCTTACATCTATATATAAATGAGGGATTTTGTCCTCTATTGCTGATGCAGAAGCAGAAGCTACTTGCAAACAAATAAGTTGATAAATTTCCAAGATGAATGAACAATAAACCCCAAAGCTGCCTTTATTACTTCCAAACAATCTCTAAAGTGGGCGCCCCCTTTTAGAATTACATGCATGATCCTAAAAACAATTAAAATAATTTAATTATCCCCCCATTTTGGCGCCCCATTCTAAGAATAGGATTAGACAATTTTAAAATATTTTATCCTCTTTCCATCCTAAAAATAGGACCTTGGTACTCATGCAGCCCTCTCTAACTTTGGCGCCCCATTCTTTATTTAATTATTAATCTAACTTTGGCACTCAATAATAGAAGTCATCCCTTTTATTATTATTTTATTCTATTTCAGCTTTTTGGATTAAAATATAATTTAAATGTTCATTTTTCAATTAAAATATAAAAATACCCTTGGACCACTTAAATTAATTTATCTCCCTCTTTAATTTCCCCTTAGCCTACGGAAGATAATAAAAATAGGCTTCGGGTATCCAAAGTTAATTAATTCCAAAAAGGGGACATTATAATGACTGCCAAAATACATAAGCTCTTGGATTTGGAAACCAAAGCAGTAAAAGACATTGTTCTCATGACAAATACTATTATTTCTTGTTGTCAGAAATCTGTATACCTATATATTGACATAAAAATATCTTGTAATTATTTGGTTATGTTCTTTTAGACAATTGCTCTCTATTATAGTAGCATCTTCTAGCATCTCCACAAATGGAACTCAGTGTATGTGGCTAGTCAGATAAGATACGTGGCTAATTCATATTTGTATTCGGTTGGTATACGTGTATGTGATGCTGTATTCAGGAGTTGACAGTTGTTTGCCAATAAACAAAGATATTATCATTCAGCACAGTCATATATGGGGTGTTTGGTATTTGACTATATAATACATTAGGACTAATTGATATGTTCAAAAAAAGGTCCTTCCATTTGCCATTTGGAATAGAGTGATGCAGCAAGGGCCCAGGCACAGGTGGTCAGTCCTCGAGAAAATAACATGTGGAATCCCATCTGGTAGAGTGTTTAAATTTCATAAATGAGTTTCCTAGTGCAAAAAGGGTTTAGTCTAGGGAAAGCTAATTAATTCCCTTGCACTCTTCTATGCAGTTGGATGGACAGGATTACAGTCCAATGAGCATTGGTATTGATAGTTACATTAAGATGGAGTATAAGGTTTGTTGACCTACCATGTTGAAAGCAGTTAAATAAATACAAATGTTGAATATCATATTATCCACTTCAAACAGCAGATGTACTAACAAGAAATAAAAGGTTATTGTTTGGAATCTTGCACTGACATATTCATAAGCACAACAAGGATTTTCAGTATAGTCCTATTCTTGATAATGTTTAGACATTGAACTCAGTTACCAGCATAAATCTACCTGTTCCATCTAGTATTAATAATCTAGCGCAGCTTCATAGTGCTGGAATAAGGAAAATCTAATCACATACTTTATTATAATAATTTCTGATCCCCTTCAATGACCCTGTAGTGTTGGAGAATGCAATCTGAATCTTTGTTGATTCCACAGTTATTTCTCCATCGATATGTTCTGGCTTCATTGACAAAGTTCCTACAGCTGATTTCCAAACATACATCCATGAATCTACAATCAATACAGTGCTCCATTTGTAAATGTGTAAATAAGAAGCAGCCCATCCAAATATTTCATCAGAGGTTTATAACATCTGCAGTTTGCCTGTTCACAATGAAATTACTAAAATGCAAAATATAGAAGGAAAATAATGCCAGAAATATATTTCAAAAAGTCACATTTATCTCTTACTAGAAGCTCCACTCTTTGCAGCTTTCAGGAAATATACAGTATAACCAAGTGCAGGAACTGAAGCTTCAAAGTATAGATTGAACAGGGGACCAGCTTGAACTGAAATGTCCTGTGTGTAGAAATTGCGTATTCTTCTAGTTGCTGGATCAACTGGTACAATCTGAACCTGGACTTTGTTTCCATTTGAATCTGATATTTCTAAAGCAGAATTTGTCACCTGTAGCCAGAAATAAAGGTTAAGAATAGTATGTTGATACCATTCACTAGTTAGCTTGCTAAAATCTGTAGTTTTTGGATCAGATTAAGAAAATAAACACCATAATTATTCGTATGCAAACATACCAATACATAGGATAGACTGTTCCTATATTCAAGGAGAGCTAATCTCCACAAATAACTCCCACGACAACTCAACACTATTCTACGTGAGTTGTTGTAACTCACACAACAACAATTGTTATATGAGTTGTATATTCAACAACTCTAATAACAATATTAACATTTACTATTTGTGTGTAATTACAATACAACTCGCACACACTAACTAATATAAGCATGAACTCAAGCTCAATAATGTGAGCGCACTAACTATGATTTTTTTAACAAAATCAGTGTTTTAACTGTTTGGCAAATAAGTATCGGGTCTCCCAATATGAACCCCAATAATGGTTGTACGGCTTTTAGGGTCAGGCAAAATACAGGCATAGAAATAAATAACGACACGTCAAACAGAAACAAGAGTTGTACTCTTGTTGACTTCAAGTTTATGGATTGCACAGTCGAGAATATTACAGTTACTAAATGAGCTCCTTGGATAAAAGAATGATCTATTCTTATTCATAACTCTACCAATTAAAGACCTAAAAAAGATGATTCAGCAGGATTAGTGCCTCTAAATCTTCCACACTCCTTTCAACTGTCATTTTTATAAGTTATTTGTCAATGCAATGATCTTGACTACCATAGATCTACCGTTAAGTATTTATAGAATAGAATCTTTCAGAAATAAAACTTACTGGGATTTTTATAATTTCATTGCGCTTCCACGCCAAAGGATTATAGATAACAATTGCCTGAATGCATAACAATGAAGGACCCACAATTCAATCGATTAACCTAGAGTTAAGAAAGAAAAGCTCTGTAGATGAGTAAAACTAAGTTAAATGAAAATATGGATGAAAAGCGCACCAGACTCCTCCCAACATCCAAAGCAGCTTCAGATTTTGGGCAGTAGCTGATATTCATGAGAGGGCACTGTGAAAGCACAACATTAAAGCTATAGATTACTATTTCTAGAAGTAATATGTCATCGTTAGAGAAGCAAACAAACTAGTCAATAAGGAGATTATTCTTCTATGAATCTGAGAATTAAAACTGAAAGCATGAAGATCTATGTTTACTTCTTCATTTTTAAAATTTGATGCCTTCATATGCAAACAATCTTATACCATCCAGTTCTATACTGAAACATTCTATTTTGGATAACATACCTGTTCAAGTTCTATTTTATGCCTTGAAATACCTTCAGACTCCACTTCCTCCAATACATTTTCATTTTTTGGTTGTGCATGAGCTCTTTGCACACTGTGAATCTTGTCTCCGCAGTAATTACTTGATTTACCACTCATAAGGCAGATCAATGCTGAGCTCATTACATTCTCAGCCTGCAAAGAAAAAGTGACTTAAAAAAAATTGCTATACCATCATTCTAGAACAATATCCGTTATGCAACAACCTGTCACTTGAAGAGACAACACGGCTAATGTAACCACAAAAATCGATGTAATTTTATGAAACCTGACACGTAGTGATAACTATTGAAGTAAGAGATTGTGTCACTTGGTTTAAACCTCTAGAAAACCATGTGAGAGACGTGCAGCATAATCATTGGCAACATGTTGTTTTGAAGTACCAGATACTCCATCATGGTGCTGCACAATTGCCATTGCTTCTTCCAAAGAATAGGTGTTAGGCTTTCCCTTATTTCTACCTACAAAAAACTCCAACTGCTTTGCTGCCTGTAAATATTGTTTTACAAAATTATTTATGAAATGAAAGTTAGCAAGAATGTTAGCAAGAGAATTTTGCTTAAAACAATGACCCTATAAATTGGGTTACAGGAAAGCAATTTTTCACGCAAACACAAAACACACCTGAAGAAACCCTGAGAGCTTTCTGACATAACCTTTTAAAGCAGGCCGACTGGTGAAGTATCCTGTCCAGTAAGCATCTGAGTGGTCTGCATACCTGTTCAACCATGAAACAATGTTTTGTTTTTTTTATCACCGAATTAAAAGAGTTTGTATTAATATTGAAAAAAAGTTACAAAGTAAGCAGAAACTAAGTCTGCTGCCAGTAAGAAGTTTCTAACAAAAGTGATTACAAAGATGAGAAAATGGAGGCACGTAGCCTTCCCAAAGTTATAATTTGCAGGGAATAACACGTCAAAGCAGCGTATGTACTTACTTCAAGTCTGAAACTTTCATATCCTAGAAGACAATTAGCAAAGCTATAATCAATTTATATCTCAAATTTAGTTTTCTCCACACTGGTAACAGATTACAGATATTCAAACTTTACAGTTTATGTTGGTGCAACTGCACCCAAAAGGTAGTTTACATCTCAATCACACCATTTTTTGTCTTCCATGTTAGAAACAACCCCAAGTCAAAACTGAGAAGGCTTATATGCATAAAGAGTCATTAGCTGCACAGTTACAGAACAAGTGATGCTATTATATAGTCATTTTAATTAGAAAGGGAGAAGATGGTGATAAAGCTAATAAATTTTACCTTAAAATATGTATGCGCCAACCATAGAGCAGCAAAGTTAGAAATGAACAGGATTTGTAAGAGACTTCTGGGTACAGCTGCATGGGGTTTGAATAAAGAGGATTCTTGGGAAAATGGCAGTTATATGAGTTTCTACCATTTCCTATAATATTTTGACATAAGGCAGCCACTAGTGAGCCATTTCTGTGACCAGTAATGGCTATGCAAGAGTTCTGTAGGCCCAAGCCAGCTTAACTGTGGAAGTTTGGTTGATGTTGTTGTGTTATACAATCCAGAGTCCCACTTATAAATTTGCAATATAAGCCAAGTTTTCATTTCTTTTTTCCTCTGCCTCAATGAACCCTGATTCTGCCTAACAGGGAAATCATTAGAAAGTTCCTGCATTAAGAGGTATCAACCCATTTCTTGAATTTTATACACCATTTATCTTATGAAATCTGCCCTCTGAAGCTGTCAAGGTAGTCTTGAAGTAATTTAACTCTCTGAGAATCATCTTGGCTGTCTGTTACCATCCCCTTTCCCCATCACGACTCTGCAATCTTTGGGCGTCAAGATATCTACTTTAACTTCAATCAGTTTCAAAAAAGCTTCCAAAGAAAAATGACCTGGTACTAGATTCTCTCAAGCATCTTCCTTAGAGGAATACGATAGAAATTTTACCTCACTTTTGGATCTAAGTACGATTTAAGACCTAGCTTCTACTGGAATCCATTTTGCAGCAATGCATTTTTTAGAAGGTTTTTCATCATCTCATAGTGTCTTGATATCTATTCAGAGTATTCCATGCTATGGTCTTTGGGTGTCTACATGTCAATTTTATGCGATTATTGTGTTACACATATAAACTAATTTTTTAAGGACACTTACAGATATATTTTGAAGCCTTGATTCAAAATTACTTGAAACCTTAGGTTTCCACTGTAGAGAATGTGCATGACATATGACTGTCACATTACATCTTGCATCTGGCAACTCTGTTTCTAAACGATGTGGGTGTTAAGTACTTCTTTGGTCATCATATGACAGATGAAAAGGGGTAAGATAAATCCTTTTATAATAATGCGGGTCAGATTCTCAAGCCGTTGTGTGTATGCTACTTTTCCTTTGATTATGAACTGAGTCAGATACCTAAGTTTCAAATTTGGAATGAGAATGCTCCCCCTCTGCATAAAGCAGGAAAAATACCTGGGATTAGTAATTTGAGAAAATTGTTAGGGTTGGAACAATTTTCTAGGGTTTCTCGAAAATTATAAGCTAATGATTTTTATGTACTTTTTCACTCACCTTCTTGAAACAACGCCCCACTTGAAACAAACAAGAAATAATAGCTATCAATTGTATTAGTGTAGCATACATACGGGAAAAAATCGTCTGTCTTCAGAGGCCAGCTTTCATTAGACATAAATTTTTCTTTAGTGTAGATAGTCGGAGTTGAGTAGAAGGCATTCACACGGCCATCCTGAAATTTGCAAACATAAAGAAGCAGATCTCAGTAGATTATAAGTATTAAAAAAACAAAAATGCGAAGACACAAGAATATGTATTCAACTCAAACAATTGAAGACGAATTCCCATTTTGAAACTATTTAACAAGAGCACCCAGATGTTTCAATTTTTTTTCACTGCACTGAGGACTGTGAAAAAACAAACCAATGCTCTAATCACAAATGGCAGATCAACTCATGTATAGAAATATATATATATATATCATTTAACTCCTCAGAAGGTTTACAATTTGCCCTCTCCCCTCCTAATAAGTGTAAGAAATAGACATGATATTGGAAATTTGAAAAACATTATATCTGGGTATTAGATTCAGATTGTACTCTGCTGATAAGAGTATAAACAGACATGGTATTAGAAAACATTATTTCTGGGCATCAGATTCAAATTGCACTTTGCAGGCTTCAAACATAGAAATACTCTATTCTACCAGTTCATAGACTTCAAACAAAGTCCATCAGTAACATTTTTTAAATTACATCAGAATTTAGTGCAAGTCAACAAAATTAGAAATCATGCTTGAATTTTCTAATAATGACAGACTAAGGTCACACAACTGTAGTAGAGACTATTGACTTACAAGGTGTGCGAACTAGCTGATCACGTGTTTACCAAAAAGAGTGAATCGAAGCATAAATGGATTGGAATGGAATATGAATGGATTGTATGAGAGGGATGGGTGATGTGCAAAGGAATGGGGTTTGTCCATCTAAGTTGAGGTCAAATCCTGCGGCGGGGTCTCTTGACAGGATATCCTTGCATACTCCCATGATGTCAGTGATGGTTTGGTCATTTTGAAAGAAGTCGGATGATTTGTGATTTTGTTGGCCCTGTTTGAAGGGGTCAAGGCATTGATGATGGAGTTGAGTGGTTGGGATGATAGTGTCAATAAAAGGATTGGTGGAAACAAGGTCACAAGTAGATTGTGTTTTGATGTTGGGAGAGATGTCGTCAGTGACAGGTTTATAGCTTATGCCGCAACAACTAGGATTGTGATGAACGGAAATGGGTTCGTAAATACCTTGTTCATGGATGTTGAGGCCTTTGCCTTGACGATTCATGATAGTGAACATCTTGTTGGTGATAAGATACGCATTGGATTGGGAAGATGATGCAAGGTGGCCATCATGAAACCAGGAGCTAGGAGAGATTTTGGTTTCCTCATCCACTAGGACGCCTACCTTGACGAAGGATGAGGTGCCAAACTTGTCATGGTTTTTGACCGGTAAGGGAAGTTTGGATGTGGAATGGGATTTAGATGGTGGACGATGCTTGGGGAGAGGATTGTAATGCATCCCATGTGGTGCATAAAGTGCAGCAAGGATAATATTCCCTCAATTGATGGGGTTTTGGACATAAGATTTTTAAGTGCATGCATTGATTGGTCGAATATTCATTAGTGTGATGGAAATCACGATAGCCATTTTCTTGATACCAAGATGGTTTTGGCATGTTCCCATCACGTGGTTTGATTGGTGGATGGATGATCATGCTTATGGTTTTTAGTAGATGGAAGATGGTGGTCAAAGACTCACCTAACGGAGTGAAGTGTCTTTGTTTAGATGTATGTTTAGATTGCCCCCTAGGGAGAGCGATGCAAGGTATAGGATTGGATTTGTGCAGCACAGGGGCCAAATTGGATGATGTGTATGACTTAAGAGCCAGATTGGATTAATGTGGCATAGGGGCTAGATTGGATTGGTTAGGCTTAGGGGCCAAAGTAGATTGGTGTGGTGTAGGGACCGCATTGGATTGGTTAGGCTTAGGGGCCAAAGTAGATTGGTGTGGCGCAGGCGACACATTGGCTTGGTTAGGCTCAAGGGTCAAATAGCATTGGTTAGGATCAAGCGCCGAATAGGATTGGTTACACTCGGGAGCTGAACAGGACTTGTGATTGGAAGATGATGGGTTTGATTTTTCAACGTGTGATGTTAAAGTGGCCTATTGTTGGATTTGATCATGGATGGGGCGATTATGATCGTGAGAGGATTATTGTGGAGGTTGGATTGATTTTCTTTTGTCAACATGGGTCTTGAATCTTGATATGGCGACGTTGAGGATCATGATGGTTGTTGGTGGATTTGGGAGTCGATGTGGTTGATCCCAAGGGCTTGCTAGAAGAAGGTGCACTTAGGATGGATGGATCCTTTTGACGGATGATTTTGGATAATTGTGTGGGACCGAAGAAAGCAAGGAGTTTGGCCCCTATATTGGTGACCATAAGGAGGTAATGTTTGTGTTAGGTATAAAGAATTTGGCCAATGTCGATATGGTTGGTTTTTTGTGAGTGATGCTTCATGGTCATTGATGGGGACACTTTGGTGGACAAGGTTTGGGATATGATCCGTATCAAGGAATGTTAGTGGAAGCATGACCGATGAAGGGATTGGCATGAGGTGTTGATGGGGGTGCCAAGTGAATTTTTGTGGTGTTTTGCTCTTGATTTTGGGTAAGCTCACTTTTAGAATTAGATGAATTAGGAATGGTTATAGATTGGATAAATATTGCTTTTGGATTGGATTAGGATGGATTTTGGATGAGGATTTATTTTGAAAAGGATTAGAATTGAATGAATATTGGATGGAGATTGATCTAGATTAGATCGGATTTAGAAGGAAGGTTGGACAAGATGGTTGGATAGGGATGCAATTATTTTGATGTTGGATTGGGGGTTTGGATAGAATTGTATGAAGTCATGATTTGTTTGATCAAGAATGGTTTGTGTTGGTTTCGAATCTAACACCTCGCATAGACTTGAAGAGCAAAGTGCATGAAATAAGGGGGCAAGGAAGAATGATGGATCTATTAGTTTGTCGTTTGCAGCCGAGGATAGATCCATATTCCTCTCATCACCTAGTCTATGGAGATGACAGGGAGACACCTGACTAAGGGTGTGGTTGTTCACCTGCTACTTTATGGCTTTGCTTGAACCAAGGTGAGAGGACCTGAGGGGTGGCTTGAAAGGGGGAGCTAAATATTATGTTACAAACCCTTAAACTTGTTGGAACCACAATCCGAGAACAAATGCAACCACAAAATGCAATGTTCATTCAAAAGAATGGTCACACAAGCATTGCAAACACTTGATACATCAGACACAAGCCACTAAAGACAAATTTAGGGTGATCACAAGCATCATTTTGAAAGAGTTTGTTGACAACTTGGAGCAAATGATAATTGAGAAGCTAAACTTCACAAATCGGGGCAAACACACTCAAAATATGCACAGGATGTTGAGTTCACAGGAAAATATCATGTTGAATTTGCAATAAATGATGAAATTTGCGGGGGTAGGGCAGTGGGTAGTGTAAAATGAGATGAAAGGGGATGGGAATGGAAAGGGGGATAGTAAGAGGAAGTAGCTGCATTAACCACGTTGTCTTGACAATTCTTTATGCATTCAAACATGGAATCAAAGGAAAATCACCCTTCAAAGGTTATTTACACTCATGGACACCCAAGTATGGTAAATAATGCAAAATAACTTTTGAAACACAAGCATAGCCACCTGAAAGTGAAGTTTCGTGGTCTCATCACACCAAATTTTCAACAACAAAGGACACCCCAAGGCAAGCAGGTATGCATTTTTAGAAATTGCAAAAAGGAGATTTATAATTGAAACCAATGATGCAAGGTAACACTACAATGCAACAAACCCTTAATGCCCCATCAAACAATCAATTACAAAATGCTTTTCTGCGGTTGTTTGGCATGATCAACACAAAATTATAGAGGAGAATGGAAATTTATTGATTTCATATTTGTTTACAAGAGGAACATCAAAATTGTACATGGCAGAAGGGTTTTGTGTGTCCATTTGCAAAGGAGGCAAGGAAACATGTAAGAATGAGTCTCAAAGCCTACTAATGGCTATACAACAAAAACCACCTTAGCATGAACCTGCAAATGACAAGCACAAGTCACCAATTCTTTGCAAATATGCTCCAGAAACAAAGAAAACCCGCACTTCTAAAGCAGAAACCCCAAAAATTCCAACCTCAGAAAAAAAATCCCCCTTTTGTAAAAAGAAGCCTCCACTTTTTATACAACAATGTCTCAATCCTAAAATAATATCCCATAGATGCTAATCCGAGGACTATAAGCATGTTAATTGGTGATCCGTGTCAGGGAGCAAATCAATGGAAAAATGTACTATCAAGAGGATGAATTCATGTGAAATTTCCAAATGTCTGACCGTTGATGCTCCGATCATCCATTCTTTATTTGGTGGGGGAAGGAGAGGCATGTTCTTCTTCTAGAAGCATCCATGGGCGAAGGAGGATCAAAATGAAGCATCTCCAACCGTTTTAATTCCTGAAAAACGACGTGCAACAACCAAAACTTCCACAATTAAAATCTCGCAAATTTCTTCACCATTTCCTACAAATTTTATCTCCTTGGAAAGCCTTCTCCAAGACATTTTCAATGTACTTGGTTTGAGGTGAAATGAATGCTTGAGTCGAAAGTTATGGGCAAAAATGCAAACCCGACCATTATGCGAAATATCCCTTGTTTTGCGGATTCCAAGATAATTTGCCTTTGCTTTGCGGCTTTCTGAGTGTTCATTTCGTTCCACTTATTTTTCTTGATCTTTCAAGTCTTTCGCAGCTTTTGCTTGTTCCGCGGGGTCTCCTTTGTATTGCAGCATTTTTCGTATTGCGTGGATTATGCCTTTAATGTGTGGCTTTTCTTTTGTTCTGCGGCTTCATCAACTCCGTGGTACACTAAGTGTTTGAAGTCCACGGAATGCTAAATTTCATCGTTCCACGGGTTTTCCAACTTTCCATGCTTAGCCGTTTGATACTCCCGCACTTAATCTTCTTACCTCTTTATGCCGCAAATGCTTGTCCCTGTTAACGCCGCAAAAAACCAATTCCTTTGTTATGCGGCATCCTTTCCTCGAGACCATATTTCTTTCTTTTGTGGCTTTTGCAACTCTGTGGAACACCATACCTTGAGAAACCTACAAAACATTAAGTTCTTTGTTCAACGGCATCCATACTTGATTGCATTCTAACTTCTTCTTGCTTCACGGTTTCTCACGGCACTTTCTCATAATCATCACGACTTCTGCTGAGCGGACCACACTCTTTGTTCCACAGAATACCATGATCACCAAGTTCGTGAAGCACCACATTTCTTTACCCCTTTGTTTCACGACTTTCCTTTGCAAGTTCTTTCATCCTGTGGAACACTATCCTTTGAATTCTGCGGCTTCTTTGTTATGCTTCAAAACCTGCCAAAGAATGCATTCTCTTCAATCTGCAAAATACTACTCCTTGAAAGCCACAAAACACTAACTTTGTGAAATCATCAAACCAATGGGAAAGTTCAGATGTAAGTGCAAATCCACATTACAGGGTCGGTATGACATAAGCATGACTTTGAGGGCCCAGGAACCACTAAGCAATTTGTAGAACAAAGGGAACAAATGGGGAAAATGGCAAGGTCACTTCAACATGTTTTGAAAGATTTTGCAAAGATGGTGCCAAGAAACAAGGGGATCAAAATGCGCACAAACAGTTTGGATTAAGTTCTTGTTTGGTTTTGATTTTAATGTGAGGTCTACAAACACATGGGCCTCGATAACACACAAGACACAAGCCTATACTAGTAGTAGAGGGGCGTGCAATGCAACTAGTAGCCCACCAACATACCTCACGTGGAGTGATGCTAGCTTGGTCTCCCAACCCTCACTTCATGCACAGTAAAAAGTGAGTAACTTAATGAATGTTGTGATCCCTTCACTATTAATCATTTGTCACTAATAGATTTTAATTATAGGCTTTACATGCTCTTTAGGTACATCCCTTATATAATTTTTGGTATGTGGGGCTGAAGTATTTGTTATAATGATATTTTTTAAGGCCTATATTGGGACATGCGAAAGCCCCTCACTTCATGTTTCAAGTAAAACTAGTCAACGCTTAGCTAATAATGATAATTATCTTTGAATTTGTATACCCTGTCAAAACACGGGGTGTGTCTTAGTGTGTAGTTATGAAATCTACATCACAAAATCCTATTGATTATGAAAAGTGTGGGGGGAATGAAATCCATGTCATCCCTATAAAGAAAGATAAATTTGGAAGGTGTCAATTATTTTTTATCCCCAAGATCACCGAATGACACGAGGAGAGAGCATACACAATCTATCATGGGTAGATACATACACACAAATATAAACAAAAATCTATATAAGTATATACAAGAAAATCAAGCAATATATGATCAAAATGATGATTTGATATTGATTTTTAGACTAGGAATGCCTATAAGCACACCATTAGTAGGTTTAGAGTTAATGTAGGCTTTTCACAAGTGTAAAAACCTACATAAAGAAAAAAATTATGTTTTTAGAGTGAAATATATGTTATCATAGTTAAAACGATGCATTATACAATGAAAAATGTGATGGTTAGCATGAAAATGACATGCAGCTAGTCACAAAAAAGACATGATTAGTGGGTCATCTCAAAAACTTGTCAAAACAAAAAATATATAGTTTAATGATGTTAATAATATGATAAAAATGATGTTAGAAGTGAAAATATGATTGTAACACTAGATATAGTAGTAGAAAATATAACAAATGGAAGTTTGTTATACCTTCACAACAATGTCATGGTTAGTCATGAAAATGACAAAGCACTTAATCACGGAAATGAGGTGCTTCGCAAAAACAACGTAGTTAGTTATAAAAACAATGTTGACCTAGAACATTCACACTAAAATAAAAAACTTTATGGCATTCCTTGCGGAAAACGAGCATTATCTGAATCAAAAAAATAAGTTACATAGTGCAATGAAAATATGGTTACCAGTCACTATGGTTAGACAAGAAAAATGGAGTTCAATATAATCAAAATTATGCACCTTAATTGATTTATGTCTTTAAACAGGTGCTTATATTAGGTCCTAACAAGCATGAAGAATCAATAAATGCGTCAGAGTCCCACTCAGCTCATGCCATAAACAATGTGGGATTTTAGGTGCTTGTGGCCAATATACATAGAAAACCATTAACATACAATTAAAAACTCTCTTCCTCAAACCAAGTCATCCTAACACCTCAAATTGGTGACAAAGGATCCAAGTATGTCCACTCAAGATAATCATAATTAAGAAGATTACACATCCTTTTACCTTGTGTGGAATTTTTCCTTGTTGAAATTGAGTTTCCCCAATTTGATTAAACTTCTATCCAAGATGTAATTTCTGATAAGATTGAAGGCTTGTTTTACTTGTTGGCTCTAATTTTGGCAAGAAACTTTGGTTTGATGAGGACTTGCTTGATATTCAAGGCTGGAAAAGATGAAATTGTAATGCATTCTTCCCATGGTTTTCATGGAGGATGTGGTTCAGATTTATAGAGGCCACATGGAGAATTCAAATGGCTAGGATGAAGGTTATGATGGATTCAGATCAATGGTTGGAACTGATTGGATAGAAGGAAGTTTCTAGAGATGGTAATCAAGAATGGTTGACAGATTGATTGTCGGATGAGGAAGGTAAATCATTGAGCATTCACCAAATTACTGGTGATTTTAAATTCATGGCAGGTGATTACAGATGTGAAGAGAACTAAAAATGGAGTAATTAAAGAAAAGAAAGGTGAACTGTCCCACCTGACATGCTAGGAACATATTAGGTAGTTTTCAGTTAATTATATCAAAGGCTGAAAGTACCTAAGATATAAAAAATAGTATGGTTTACTGATACCTGTGCCAACAGTCGCAGATGACTAGGATGATAGGTGAAGGTAGGTAGCTAATGAATTTTAACACTCCTCCTTCTGCCGAGATGAAGAGACCTACAAGTAGATTGACAACTAAACAAAATTATATTATGATGAAGGGATATGACAATGGGACTACTCTAAAAAGCCGATTCCAAGAATCTGATGAAGGGACTAATCCTGGTAAAGGGGATTATTTTAGATCGTTTTGATACAATTAAGCAATGCGTTGATAAAGATAGTAAGATGCAGAAGTAATGACAATATAATCTTTATAGCAAGACAAAGGATCAGTTTTATACTAGACTATTAAGGTACGAATACGGAACGATGAAACTATTCAACTTTGTTAAGTATCTCGAATAGGATACGTTATGTGGCAAGTTTATCTGGAGGTCTTCAAAGTAATTTTATCAATATTCTTCAATTAAGCATGTTGTATACTTGTCAAGGAACTTGATACTTTTGAAAAGGTTGATTCATTTGAAAAAAATGATAAACATGATTAAAAAATAGTTTGAGAACTAGAGACTTGATTTTTCCTTTTTTTGATGTCATAAAGTTCAGAAACATAATAGTAAACAACTAGAAAACATATGAAGCTACTCTCTCTGATGTGAAAATCTATCTAAATGCTCTACAGGAACTGGTTGGGCTTGTGATGATGAATTTTTGACAGTCTGACCAATATGCCAAGAGGGTCTTGAAGACGTGTGGCTTACACAAAATGATGTGGTATGGATGTCCTAGAAAGGTCATTGGAGGTGTCTGTTATAGTGCTCGAAGATCACTGGAATGACATAGTTTTAGTAGTAAATTCTAAGATCAGAAGATTTTCTTTTAATAGGATCCTAAGATCCCATTTAAAATCACGGAAGATTTTTTAGAGCGGGTAACGATCTGGGAAGTATGTGGACCTATAGCGTATTTAGAATTGGTTTCAACCGTACCTGTACCAAAACTAGGTACGTTTCGGGCCTATGGGGGCAGGGGGGCAATTGGTTAGGGGTGAGGTTAGGTTTGGTTAGGGAGTTACATTGTTGGATTTACGGGGGTAAAAAATGATCCCCATATGAAGTGAGTCAATGTGCATGTATGAAGGTGTAGTGGGCTGAAAAAAACCTGATATCTACAGTGTATGATTAATAATTATCTACATCATTACTTAGCTTCTCCAGAATAATAATGGAGTTAAGGGATGAATCTTCATTCTTCAAAACTCCATCTCTTTTAAAATGTAGATCTTGTTCGCTAGATTTTCTGCATAGCTGAAAACCTAGGTAGTCATGAGATAAATCTCTCTCATTTACCGGTGAGGTTCCCCTGTGTAAGATTTTTCAATTAAATATGATAGTATCTATATGGGGGTATTACTTTAACCATGCAGCTCATGAATCATAGTTGTATAGTTTTGCAGCAAGTAAGTAGTTGTTAAAGAAAGGAAATATCTGATAGAAGAAGGAAATAATAAAACATAAGGAAAGAAAGAGGGAAGATGTGCAACCCAATCGATAGATTACAGATTTGATTGCATGCACATAGACAGAAACCAATAGATATTAACACATAGAATTATAAGCAAAGGAAGCTTTCAGATCTAGATCTAGAATAACACAAATTTTATAAGTAGATCTAAGACAGAACATTTAGAAACAAAATGCATTGTCGACACAAAGTTCTCTGAAAATCAGCTCATTTATATTCATTTTCTACAAAAAGCTATTAGGGGTTTCAACACAAAATCTAGAACACAAGAATGTTGCTTACAAATTCTCATGCCCCTTAACCCGAAGGTTCTTCCTCTACTTATAGAATGTGGAGGGGAAATTACAAGTCAGAAGCTTTTAGTGAACTGGCACATGTGGAAGATGTAAAGGAAACAACTGACAATATCCCTCTTGGAATTCCTCTTTGCATGGCATGCATGATTTGCAACTGAAAGATTGAACCTTCTATTTTGTATGTCTGCCACCTATTTCCAAGTAGTTGAATTCTTCAAGTAATCGCTTTTTAAACCAACCAATCACTTAAATTTTATAATTTAATTGATTGCTCAATTACTTTGTTGGAGGAAATAAGAGAAAGAAGAAGAAAGAGGAAAGTTACAATCTTGTTTATTTTTTCATATTCTGCATGCAGTTGATTCTTTTACCCTTGATTCTCGCCAAATTGGATCTGAAAGCAATTAAATCTGGAAGCAAGTTGGATCTATGAATTTTGCTTGCGGGTATTACCTTTGACTTGTCTTCCTTCTTATCCTTGAAGCTTTTGTAGTTCTTCTCTAATACATGCATCAGTGCAGTGTTTGCCGTAAATAACTCATCATTTTTATTTTTAATTGCATATGAGAAATTAAAAAATTCTAGAAAGCACTCTGGAGTGAATGCAGACTTCAATGAAGGCTTCAACTGGAAGATTGGGAGCACATGCACAAAGATTCTAGAAGGAATTTTTCATGCACTGACTTCTACACGGGCTGCATTAGAAACAAGAAGATGAATTTTTGCCATAAGCTTTTGAAATTATGAGATCTAGATCTGGATCTAGATCTGGGCCTGGATCTGTGTCTCCGATGTCAGCGAACTTAGAAGTGATGCATGACTCTGCTGTGCTTTCTTTTTCATCATGCTTTGCCATGGTTGGATCTAATCTTTGTCTGAGCAATTCTTTTGCTCTTTAATTATGCCGGAATTCTTTGCAATTGGTGCAGATCTGAGATATTTATTCAGATTCGGAAGATATATTCAATGTATTTGACATTGATTTAAGCTCCCTTTCAATTATATAAGCACCTGTAATGAATACCTGCACTTAATTCAGATAAAGACGGCAATCCGGATCATGAGCACTTGATTTTTAGTCATAAAAATATGCATATATCAAGCCCTGCTGCCCCTAAAATTTTAGGCTTTATTTGCATGCGAAGCAAGCATGAACTATTGTCAACTTCGCCTGAGCACCTATACCACTATGCAGAAAATTAATCAGACACAATTCAAGCTCCTTCAATCTTAGGCGTCAAACTTTGAAGCTCCGCAGCAGTGGAAAATAAACTTCAATGCAAAAATCCTCCTTCCTTGGGTGCCAAAACTGTCCGGGCTGCAATCCTTTGCAAAAAGAATTAATTACACCTTCACTCATGGCAGCCCATGCTTATATAACCCTCATCATTCTATAATTAATTATTGCCCTTCCTATTCCTGGCAATTAATTAATTAATTAATAAACTTTTCACTTCAAATGGGGCGCCTATTTTGTGCATGCTCATGGCTGCCATTAAATAAATTAAAGTTATTTAATTTTAGCCCTCTACTTCCAGTTCACTTAAGCTTCACAGTGTGCTTTGACCTCATCCACTAAAAATAGGAATTAATTAAATCAATTAATACTTTAAAAAGTATTATTCTTCTCCCAAATGGGGCGCACTTTTTGACATGAAAGGGCTGCATTAAATAAATAATATTTATTTAATTTTAGAATTTTTAATTTTAATTTCCTTTATCCTTTCATCATGCGTTGACTTTTCCTCATGCTTGGGCACCAAAATTGGGTGAATAAATATTATTAAATGCATTATTATTCACCCAAAGTGGGTCGCACTTTTTGGCAAGGGTGAATTCTATTTTTAAAAGTCAATTAACAATGGGATTATTCACCCTGCACCGCAGCTCCAAAAATCCCATGATCCACTTAAGCTGTTTGACTTTCATAATGGGATTATTTACCCTGCAAGGCAAGTAATAAAATCCCATCAATGCCTTAAGTGATTTTTCTTTTATTTCACAATGGGAATTTTCACCCTACAAGGCAGGTAAGAAATTCCTGCCTGCCTGCTGCCTCTAATTTTCCCATTGTGACTTAAGTGGCGTTGCTTTCATGGGAAAAAGTACCCTGCTAGGCAGGTACAAAATTTCCACCTGCCTGCTGCTTCCAAAAATCCCATTGTAGCTTAAAACCTTCTTTTTCCAAAAATGTGGCCTGCTTAGAAAAAGTTTTTTTGTGCACGACTTCGTCTTTTCAGAGAGATCCAAACCTCTGGTGGCAAATTCCTTTTGGCATAACGTCCATAGATGATCTCCAGATACTCCAGGAAAGGAATCAGATCAAACCGGCAAAGGAATTGATCCAGAGAAATTTCACAGAAAACGAAACGGGAAAACACCAAAAACACAAAACGTTGCCAAAAGTCATAGATAAAGCCTAGGATTCATTCCTGGTTAAAACCCTACTGCTATATGGGAGAATTGACATGTACGACCACAACAGGGTTAAACCATAGCACAATTTGCCTCAAACAGGGCTCAAAATAATTAAATACAAATTTCCCGCAGGCAAACCCCAGCGACAGAATATAACAATTTTGGGCATCTGGGTATTTGTCGAAATGGGCTACTATGACTCTCTAGGATTATCCTGACACAGTACAAACACTTTCTGGCAATTAAAACACGAAATGACCCATTATTTTAAAAGTAAGATTTTTTTTACATAGGGTAGTCTCAAATTTCAGGGTGAAATCTGGGGACACCAGGCCTTTAGTGTCAGGACCACCTCCCAGGCAGGGCGGCAGTCCTGGGACCGCCTCCTAGGCTTGGGCGGCGGTCCTAGGACCGCCTCCCTGCGCAGGGCAGCAGTCCTGAATGCTTTTTCTAGAACTCTTCATGCGTGTTTTTGACACGCGATGCTTCATTTAACTCGACTTTTAGGGTGCGTTTGTGAACCAAATTGCCTAAAAATAGTCTTATTTGCATGGTACTCCTTCCCTCTTCTAGTTTTAAATAGATTTAATTGGTTGAACTGCCTCTTCTTACCTTGTGCATGAAGGCAGCTCCCATCCTCCATTCCTATATATTCCATGCTTGTGTTCAAGCAAAAGGCCGAAGAATTATTGTGTATCTTGTATTTTATTGCTGTCATAATCTTGCTAGGAATTGCATAGCCAAGCTCAGATATCTTGTGTTATCTCTCTTCTACTTGCATTGCATGCAGAATGCCTTCAAACTGCCATTGCTCAAGCGCCATCCTCCTGCCGTTGTTCTTGCATTCCCAATCCCTTGGACTCGTATGGACACTCGGAGAAAGAAAGGACAAACTGAGGGGACAAATTACTACACAATTGGATTTACCTCTGTTTTGTGAATTCCAGGTTGGATTTGTTGTTTGATTTCCTTCATTCTTACAATTTATAATTGTTACATCATATCAAATAGAGTAGAAATCAATTTCCTTTCATTTGCAAACAATTAGTTAATTTCCAAGAGGGTTTAAATCATTAATAGCAGCTCCCTGTGACGGATCCTCTTCTTCCTTCTAGTTTCCTTTTCTTTCATTGGTATTACCTCACCTCTCCATTTCTTCCCCTATTTTGGTAGGTATTTTATACTTTTTAAAATATGTTTAGAAGAGAGTTTGGTGGGCCATTTGGCTCTGATAGACATTACACCAACGTTCAACCACAACAGCCCCCTTGTCTTTCAAGGTGGGGTGACAATTACACAAGCAACGTCCAAACCTCCCCTAGTTACACTTCAAGCCCCATTAGCTATGTAAGGATGGAGGAGGTTGATCAACCGTTAAACATGTAATATGTTCAACCCAATGCAAACCATGTTGTTGTCACAAATGGAACAGGTTCTTACCACAGGGTCTTGTCAAGACCTCACATTGCCATGCAATCAACAGAGGATGATCTATTTGCACGAATAGCTAATCCTCTTTGTCAAACAGATGAGTCTTTGGATAGAATGAAGGCCACAGCCTCTGAGATTTCGAATACCTATCCCAAGATTCTTACTTCTAAGGAAGACAAGAATTATAACATTGAACAATTCATGACAAGGTACCATGAGCCTGCTCAATCAAACCCTACGCCACAGGCACCCTAACAAGGGACTCAATCCTTTCCCAACGATCTCATTTCCACTTTAGTGGGGAGGATTAGAGAACTAGAAAGTGCCCAGACTTCACAACCAACACATGCACTAGGGCATAACATGGGGTATCCAGTTGACAACAAAGGATACATCCCTTCCAATGAAAAACCAATGCAATATCATGTACAACAAGGTTATCCGGCTCATTCAAATCTAGGTGATCTTCGCACAGGGTTAGACACACTAGGGATGGGTCCTCATCCTTCTCAAGCTTATCATACGCAAGGGCTTGCCGAAAGTGCATTCTTGAATGCCACCACAACAAGCAATACGACGTTCACTGGTTTTACGCCTGCTAGTCCATATCCTGGAACTATCCCACCTTACATGCATATGTATTCAAAAACTCCCCAGATGGACCCATATACCATTCCTGCTCCCTACATGCCATATCAAGGGACCCCATACGTTCTTGTCAATGCTTATAATGCATCTTATCCAACTCCTCCACCTCCTCATCGAGGATCTTCGATGGTGGAATCCTACTCAATGGGTACATACGCTGAGTACTTAAAGGAGCCTCTTGACTTCACCATACGTGGTGTCATGCTTCCGTGCCCATTGCCGAATCTTCCAATATTTTAAGGGAGAAGGAAACCTAAATGCTCATATCAAGGCCAAGGCTACTGCTATCAGGGAATTGCTTCCTTGGGATGCTGTAGTGGCTAAGATCTCTCCAAAGACTCTCGAAGGAATCGCATTGGATTGGTACTATAAGATACCGGAATCTTCTATACATTCCTTCAAACAACTTGTTTCCGAGTTCATCAAAGCATTTGACATGAACAAGTTGTTGCGTACAGGGATTAGGGAATTCCTACATATTAGACAGGAGCAAAATGAATCTGCTAGTAGCATGGGGCAAGGAATAGGGGTCTCGTTGACAAACTTGAAAGTTACAAGTAATTCATTCAAATATTGTGAAATCATAGGTCAAAAACAAAGTGAGTTGGATGTCCAAAATTCCAAAAGAGCTTAAAACCCCAAACCCAGATTTTGTCAACCAAGTAGCCATCTACAGATCTAAGTCTAGATAAACTAGAAAGTAAATCACATTCTAAGCTATGAAGTAACTTGAGTAGGGTGAGGTTGTAGTGTCTCAATTTGGTCCTGTCAAACCATTGTCTTTCCCTCATCATTACCATTCAATAAAATTTCTTAACTTGTGCCCTTTCCGGCTCTCGGTGTTGAGCCCTCGCATCCTACTAGTTGCGTGGGGTTGGGAGTGGGGCAAGTACATTCACTTATCATGTCATTGTATCACCACATTTTGCCAAAACATTATAAAGTATCGAAGATTGCTTAAAGAAAGCTAAAGTTCAACATCACATTGTGTTCGCATTATCATATATCAATATTGCAAATAAAAAAGAGAGAAATCATTCTGTTATCATTCATACCCATTGCATACATTCTGAAAAGCATAGAAAATCAGAAATTCTAAACATCTAAGAGTACACACGTGAATCAAATCATCAATGTAAGCCAACTCTATGCAAGGAATAACCGAGCCAAAAAGAGATATATGTACATATCATGGTGTGTCATAGTTTTGTATGATGTCATCGCACACTAGGTGTAGTCAAAACGCTTGCAATGAGCACGGAATATCAAAACATCATATATGCCTCACAAAATGGAGACCAAGAAATAAAGGCACTTTGCCTATCCGCCTCTTTGAGGCCCCTTATGACCGCTCTAGTTACGAATTTCTTAGGAGTTCTTCTCAAAAGTATTCAAACAGCAAAGGGCCAAGCCTAACACAAAATACCATTCCCAAATCCATTCCGATTCAACCATGCTCAAAAATGAAAAACGGTCAACGTGGGCCCAAAGCTCAAAAATCACCAGTTCGATATGCACAAATGAATTGAAAAATGAGTTTGTTTTGGTATATATATGTTGTTATAACTTCGTTTTGAGTGCATATGTTCGTAGGACTGGAGTGCTGGTGCAGGTATATTTTTATATCCCCGCGCAAATGGTAAGTCCTCTTGTCATTTTAATTTAGTGTTTATTTTTCAATATTTTATCTATTTGCACTTGAGTCTTCTTTTTCTCTTGCAGGTAGCGGGAGTTAAGGCGGCGAGATTTCGACGCACGAGCGTGTCAGGTATAGATTTTAACTCTCCATTTCGGGAACGCCATACTCAAACTCTACGTTTTACGCCTTTTCATGGCTAAGACGCTTCTCTGAGGGGGCAATATGTCCGCACCCAAAATTGCATGTGCTACATTGTCGGAAAACGGTTACAAAAGTCCCCAATGATGATTCATGTCCTTTCAAAAGGTGTTCGAGCTCGAAAACCCATTCCCAGTGTATATTTGTAGTCTGTACATCCTTAGCTTTTCCACGCTTTCTTTCAGCTTCCCGCTTCATTTTGTGCATGTTTTGGCCTTTAGTGTCAGGACCGCCTCCCAGGCTTGGGCGGCAGTCCTAAATGCTTTTTCCAGAACTCTTCATGCGTGTTTTTAACACGCAACGCTTCACTTAACTTGATTTTTAGGGTGCGTTTGTGAACCAAATTGCCTAATTTGCATGGTACTCCTTCCCTCTTCTAGTTTTAAATAGATTTAATTGGTTGAACTGCCTCTTCTTGACTTGTGAATGAAGGCATCTCCCATCCTCCATTTCTATATATTCCATGCTTGTGTTCAAGCATAAGGCTAGAGAATTATTGTGTATCTTGTATTGTATTGCTGCCACAATCTTGTTAGGATTTGCATAGCCAAGCTCAGATATCTTGTGTTATCTCTCTTCTACTTACATTGCATCCAGAATACCTTCAAGCTGCCATTGCTCAAGCGCCATCCTCCTGCCGTTGTTCTTGCATTCCCAATCCCTTGGACTCATATGGACACTTGGAGAAAGAAAGGACAAACTGAGGGGACAAATTACTACACAACTGAATTTACCTCTGTTCTGTGAATTCCAGGTTGGATTTATTGTTTGATTTCCTTCATTCTTACAATTTATCATTGTTACATCATATCAAATAGAGTAGAAATCAATTTCCTTTCATTTGCAAACAATTAGTTAATTTCCAAGAGGGTTTAAATCATTAATAGCAGCTCCCGGTGACAGATCCTCTTCTTCCCATCCCTATGGATCTGAAGGAGATAATATCTGTAGGAGGTTGTCTACACATCATAGATCATTTGGAAAAGTTCTTGTTTTAAGTTAGTTTAGTTTCAATACACTCAACATAGGTGAATAACCACACCAGGTTATCTCGCTTGTTTAGTTTTAGTGTAGAAATATTTTAATTATTTAGAATAGAAGCAAATTGTTGTTTGTGATTGTAATATTTCAGTTTTGTGATTTGTTTAGATTAGTTTCCTTTCAACAGTAGCATAGATTTTTAGTTTCAGCTTAGTTAATTTGGACACTTCAAACTAGATCAACACGTAGATCCATAGGGAATTTACGCTACCCATTCATAGCCTCTAAATCTCCCCTTTGCCAATTCAGCTACTAAGAGATCACACTACCAGATCTTGGTCACTGATCCTCCTATAGTTAGCCACACACACATTCAACATCAAATGCTCCGGCACGACCTCGGGGGGTCGAGTGCGGTTGAAGGTTTCATGTCAATTTTCATCCATACAGACACCATGCATTTTCATGGAGTCTAGGTTTTATACATTATATTGAGTTCAAAAACTTCTTGTCAACAAGTCAAGGCAATATGGCTAGCAAAAGGTCATGTTGTCACCCAGAAGTTGCACCCTGGTAGAGAATGGTGTGCGTACTTTCTTCTGTTGACAAAATTGGAACACCTCAAGGTTGTGGGTAACCTATGTCTGATGTGAACCTCCAGAGAGGGATGGTTCCCTTGTGAATCACCTAAAAATTGAAAACTTGACAAGGAAAAGGGAAAAGGAATGCAGAAAGTGGGAAATAGGGGTGATACACCAATAGTTTGATACTTGCATGTAACTCTACACACAAAGAATTTAAAGATTCACAAACCTGCACAACCCTGAACTATTTTGCAAAATTAAATTCAAAGGTTTCAGGAAAAGACAACGGTAGAGGGAATGGATTCCACACTAAAGCACATACAATATCATATAACAACACAATGAACAATCTGAAAACAACGATATGAGAGGGCAAAACGAAGCTTTATTTTATCTAGAGGTGCAAGTACAAAGGCTGAAGATGCCAGAGCAAATCAACGCTCTAGTATGTCTATTATTCTTCCTTACCAAAATCTGTATATATGGACCGCCGTGTCCTAAAACCAGCTATTTGCATGTAATTTTCTCTATTTTTTAATTATTCTTCTTCTACTGCTACGCATGGGACTAAAGACTGCAGTCTTCTTTTCTTTTATTTATTTATTGTTTCCTTCAAACCCTACATGTTGCTGCCCTGGGATTGTTTAGTTGTTGTTTTCCTTTTATTTTTTCACCCATGCATGGCTGTTGTGCCAAAACCTACATACTGCATGCTAATGACTGTTTTTTCCTTTTTTTAAATTTGTTTTGTCTTTTCCACACTTTATCCTTTTGTCTTATCTGTTTTCTCTCTTCCTCACGCACTTTGAAGCAGACTTCAAGGACAACATGCATGTTTTTTTTTTAATTTGTTTATCCATAATCCATCTGTATCTCTTTTGGTGCCACCTCTGTTTTGGACTTCGATTTTTAGCACTTCGCTATTTTTAGCGAATGCTATTTTTAGCGCAAAGCTAAAAATAGCCAATCTTCCAAAAATAGCCAATCCTTCACATAAAAAATATTGTAACATTTTCGCAACATCATGGGATTGTTTTCCTGCTAAACAAAGAGATCAGTAACCTTTTGCATCCATTGGGCTATGGAGTCACATACCTCCGTCAATAGTTTGTATCCTCTGAAACAAAACTAAAATTCCCTCTCCTACAAAAGGAAAACATGTTCATGCAAGCATTTCTTGAAAAGACAACTAACTAAGAAAAATGGAAAAACAATGTGCACACACGCACTTATTATTCAAGAAACAAACCTAAACTACTCCTAACCTAAAGAAAGAGAAAGGAAAGCTAAACAAACCCACATACTGGTTGGGAGAAATAACTTTCTTTTCTCAGAAAGTGCGGCCATGAGATCAATTTTGCAACTAGATCACATGGTGTAAGTGCAAACATGGCTTGCACCATTGATTTGCTCAAAATATCAACCCATAAAAGAATGAACACCACTGTAGGATTTGTACTCTGTCTTTGTAAATGTAGGGGCTAATTTTTGGCAACTTGAAGCTCTTTCTTACGCTCTAAAATGAGCACAACTGATGGAAACTCCTTTTGTGACTCTAAACTAGCCAAATACCTAATTGGACATGGATTTCTCATAGCTGATAAACTGATTTTTCTGATCTACCCCTCTTCTTTATGTGTAATATCATCATTTGGAGTACTTGAGGCCCTTCCCTAATCATATTGGATGCTTGGAGATTGATCTACAATTTCAATTGGTTCTTCCTCATCATCAGAGTCTTCTAATTCTGATAAAACCTCCTCCTCTTTATGACTATTTGCAAGCTGATCTGAAGGTGTTATAGGCTCAAGATTACTGATATGATCCTTAGAAACATTCATATGCTCCTTCAAAACATTATCTTTAAGTTGTATCTCAAGAAACCTGAGAAAAATTTGTCTAACCTTTGCATGTTGGTCATATTCCTCCTACCACTTTGTAACTTCAACCACTTTCTTGCACTCCTCTATTGTAGGCTTAACCAACCATGGAATTTATTTTCCCTCAAACTGTAAGCTCCATTTTGTTAAATTTTGCCTGAGAACTTCTTCACTTGGCTGCTCTTCCAAACTGATTTGCTGATTAGTTTCATTCCAGAATGGATTTGGGAATATGAGGGGAAGGGTGGGGAATATGAGGGGAAGGGTGGGTTGGGTTGCAAACTGATTTTGCAGTGGTTGAGATGATTGGAGAGGTGTAAGATCTTGTGGAGGAGAAACTTTAAGAAAGCTAGGAATTTGGGACTTGGGCTCCAGTTGAAGTGGTTGGAAAGTAGAAATAGGAGTGTTGGATAATGATAGTGAAGAATTACCCCATTGACAAGGTTTCTCAACACTATAATGGTAAGCTTCCATCTCTTCATTCTACTATGATATTTGTGGTATCAATTCAAACACAAAGTCTATCTTCTCTTGAGGGCTATACTAGTTTGGTATAGGACCGACCCATGGGTAGGGTACCCTGAATCCAAGCTTGGATGCCTTGATGGTATTTGCTGCCCTCATTTGTACCATTTTTATCTCCAAGTGTTGTACCTACATCTACAAATCATCATTAAGCATGGAATTTTTTTTATAATCTGCATATTCCTGCTCCTGAAAAACACCATAATTATTAGGATAACCATACAAATTGTTTGGATCATGGGCATATTCATAATTATAGGGCTTATAATATTGATCTAGAGGAGGATTTTGGGAAAAAGGAGGTGGAGGGGAGTTCCAATGAGGAATTGAAGTCATGATTGCACAACCTCATAAAAAGATGGAAGGATGGAGGAAATGGTCTGTTGATTGAGAAGATGGATTTTTGAACCAATGAAGTGGCCAAATGTTGAATCTGTGTATCTGAAGCACTGATATTTGCTAAGAACAACATCAACTTTTTAAGCAAATTTTTGTATTGTTCCACTGGGTGTGTCAGAAATTGTTGTTAACTAGAAGTTGCACCCTGATAGAGGATGGTGTGTGTACTCTCTCTTTTGTTGACAAAATTCGAACACTTCAAGGCTGTGGGTAACCTATGTCTGAGGTGAACCTCCACAGAGGGCTGGTTCCCTTGTGAATCACCTAAAAAAAACGAAAACTTGACAAGGAAAAGGAAAAGGAAAAAGGAATGCGGAAAGTGGGAAAATAGGAGTGATACACCAATAGTTTGATACTTGCATGTAACTTTGCACACAGAGAATTTAAAGATTCACACACCTGCACAACCCTGAACTATTTTGCAAAATTAAATTCAAAGGTTTTAGGAAAAGACAACGGTAAAGGGAATGAATTCCACACTAAAGCACATACAATATCCTATAACAACACAATGAACAATCTGAAAACAACGATATGAGAGGGCAAAACGAAGCTTTATTTTATTCAAAGGTGCAAGTACAAAGGCTGAAGATGCCAAAGCAAATCAGCACTCAAGTATGTCTATTCTTCTTCCTTACCAAAATCTATATATATGGACTGCTGCATCCTAAAACCGACTGTCTGCATGTAATTTTGTCTATTTTTTTAATTATTCTTCACCTACTGCTGTGCATTGGACTGCAGACTGCAGTCTTCTTTTATTTTATTTATTTATTGTTTCCTTCAAACCCTGCATGCTGCTGCCCTAGGACTGTTTACTTGCTGTTTTCCTTTTATTTTTTCACCCATGCATGGCTGCTGCACCAAAACCTGCATACTGCATGCTAATGACCGCTTTTTCCTTTTGTTTTTGTTTTATTTGCTTTGCCTTTTCCACACTTTATCCTTTTGTCTTATCTGTTTTGTCTCTTCCTCATGCACTTTGATGCAGACTTCAGGGACAGCATGCATGTTTTTTTTTAAATTTATTTATCCATAATCCATTTGTATCCCTTTTGGCGCCACCTCTGTTTTGGAATTCGATTTTTAGCACTTTGCTATTTTTAGCGAATGCTATTTTTAGCAACGGTTCCACTTCAATTGCTATTTTTAGTAAACTTCTTTTTTAGGCCAAATGCTATTTTTAGCAAAGCTAAAAATAGCCAATCCTTCACATAAAAAATACGGTAACAGGTCATCCGTACAGTTTTTATAATAATGTGGTCATTTTAACAATAACATTTGACAAATAAGTTGAATTAGACGTCACTTCCTTTCACTATCTAGAAATGAGTACTTTTGCAAGAATTTATAATGAAGAATGTGCCACAATAAAATAAATTCAATATTGGTCTATTTCTCTTCAAACTCTCAATATAAATGCGACATTTTGTAGGTTATCCCAGTGTAGCATTTAAATGTTAATTTCAAACTAATATTCTAGTTTATCCATTATAGACTCGGTACAATACAAAACTACGTAGGGCATAGCCTGACTTGCTTGACCCCTATATTTGTAACAATCTTCAAAAATAATTCCATGTGTCGAATAAAGGAAGTAAAGAATGTAGCAGTTATCCTATTAACAGAGAAGTACAATAATCATTGTCTGACAGTGAGATCCTTAGCTAGAAGAGACATAAATCTCTTTTGTCTCATTTTCTAACAGTTAAGGTACTATCGATGAAGTACCTTAATTGTTCTACTATTTTTCTTACCATATAAATCTTGAAATTTTTATTAGCATCATGTCTAATTCCTGGCACTCATCCTCAGTTGAGCTTGTAGAAATTTATATCTATATTCAATAGCTTTTAAAGAAGATATTAATACCAAATGTGCCTACACCTAGTAACTTCATTAGTTTGCATTTCTTTCCTCTGAAATGCTCACCTCTTCGACTTTATTTTTTGTTTCACTCCTCTTGCTACTTTTACTAGTCTAACAGCTGGGCAGGTCAATGTGCAAACATAGATCAAATGTATTTTGGTTGGCCATTAGTCAAGTTCCTGGCTCTCGTGTAATTACCTGGTTTTCATAATGCTTTCTTATTCAATTTAATTTTCTTTCATAAAGTATTAAAAACTTTTTTTGAGGCAGAATAAAATTAAAGATAAAAATAAAGGGCTATCATGAACATATCAGTTCAAATTTGGCATTTAAGAATGTTACCGACCTTATTCACATAATGTATGAGTTTATCCATCTGTTTGAACCAAGTACCTGCACTTTCATAGGCAAAGTCTTCACCCATGGTCCATATGATATGATTTGTGCGATATTCTTTAGCCTGTGCATTTGTTGCCCCACAAATCACTCTCCAAAAAATAAAGACTATTTTGGAACACAGTACAAGAATAGTTGTTCCACACATAGTCCATCAAACAAATGCATTTCCAATCACCTGTTTCCTAGCAAGCTGAACGAAGGTGTTGACTCTTTCCTCAACATTATAATCATATAGAAAAGGGTCATCCTGCATGGCCAAGAAAATTTGGTACTATATAGCTTCAATTTATCAATTAATACAAAATGAAAAAACAGACAAAGATAAGAGTCGTCCAATCACCTGGATTACAGCTTCTGTTGTTGCGATACCAAAATCAAAACCATCAGGAGGCATATAGAGATTAGGAAGTACTCCAGTAAATACCTGGAAAGAAAATATTATAACCAATAAAATGGATTGAAAAAGTTGCAATATGATCTGGATTAAGTGGTCACAAGAGCAACTAGTACACAAAAATCAATAGTTTTTCAAGAATGTACTTCTTAATGAAAGACTCGGAATAATTCATACCAGCAGAATTTAATCAGTTATGATGTTATTAGAGTAGGCAAAGGAACTCATTCTCCATCAGAGAATATGTATGACTAGAGGATTATTGAGGATGCACAATAACTAGAACACTAGTTTGAGAACTAAAGATCTGCAGAAAGCATTAATTTGATCCCACCTGTGCAGATGATCCTAGGGACTTAGAACCACGCCAGATCATTTCCATGGTCCGATGGTTTCTCCGATGTTCAATGTCTTGGTAGTCAGCCCTTCCAAAGAACAATGAATCAAATCCAACCTGTAAATTGATGTATGTGAGATTTCATAACAATCAATATCCATTGTAAAATACTATATGAACCTGAGGCTCCAAATAAGCAATATCCAATATCGAGAAAATTTCAGAAACTGCTCAGAGAAATTCCAAAAACAGCTAGATTTAACAAGCTGAAAATTCAGCAATTTTTATAAGTGTGGATATATAAAAGTGAACTTTTCATTTAGGTTAAATTTGTTAAATTAAAATCTAATCATTATCAGGATGCAAGTGCTGAAATACGTACTGGAAGCTGCAGAAGAGGACCAAACTCTGCTAGAGCATTAGTTTTGCCTCTTAATATTGAATGAATGAACATTAGATTTTAATAATGTCCATGAGACCAAGAAGTCTATGGGACCCAAAGCAGTGGAAAGAGTGTTCCACATGAAAAACTCTCACTTACGACAAGGGCTGTCCCATTAAGTTTGTGAAATATCCATTCTGTCTTTGATGTTGGATCTTCTACCATAAATCTTGATGAAAAAAATTGTTGTTTTATCTTTTCTCGCCTCTTCAAACAAGGTGGTCAGGGTATCAAATTTTGATTTGTTGGTGTACTTGAGTTGGATGTTGCTATAAGCCAGGCAATCCATGATGTAGTGGCATTCTCTCCCCACCCCGTAGTACCAAATAGGTGTATTGAAACTGACAGTTTGGATAGCATAAGAGAAGTCATATAAATTGCTACAAAAGGTTCTGGCATACTAATTAGAATAACATAATTGATGGTTGAATTGTCTGGATGGATCAATGGATACACCAGCAATTTCTTAGTACGGCGTTATCTACTGGGGCTCAATTTGGGAGCTGTTGAATACTGATCTCAAGTTTCCTAAGAAGGTCACTCATGGAGCAATTGAGCTCACAATTCAGATTGCTTATGCTTAAGATGATTATGTGAACTCTTTGAACAAGTACACTTTTTAATATATTTTATGCTCTTTCAGTAGCATTGCACAGCTGAAAATTTTCTTATTTTCTTATTTTAATGTATTTTGATGTCCCAGAAAAGAGTAATCTTGCATTGGGTTTTCCATGTAACAGAGATGGCACAGTGCTGACATGTATTTTGCACATGGAAGAGCACAAAAAGCATAATCCCGCAATTTCACCAGCAAAGTCAAGTAGTATATATTATGTATGAGCCAACATATTTAACAATGAAGAGGCTTTAAGTTAGTAAATGATTGAAGCATTGAGATGGCTAAGTCGTTGAAGGTCTGATCGGATGCCACAATACTTCTAAAATAGACTGCATCGATACGGGTATGGGTATGGTTATGGGTACGGGTACGGTACGCCAATACGGCAAATTTTTAAAAATCTTGGGTATGGTACGTTTTTGGGTATGTTATATATATATATATATATATTTAAAGAAGCATTTGCATACTTATTGAAATTTAATTCTCATACATTGCATACTTATTGAAATTTATTATTTCTCTATCACAGTTATTTATCTTAGTGACTGTGATATGAAATGAAAGATTTTAATGATGTCCACAAGACTGAAGAGTCTATGGGACCACAAAAAAACTGAGATTTTAATCAAGGAGTTTTGATTGTTCATGGTGACCTTCCTTGATCCACTTAGCACGATAGTATTGTCTGACATATTTCCCGAAACATCATAACTAAGCAGGAAAAATATGGATCCAAGCTGGCAGGTGGGACGATTAGTCCAAGCACGGGAGAATACTCGCCGAGTTTTGGAAAGCTATCCAGTATTTTTAATTAATAATCTGTCTACAGGTGATCAAAGCTCATGATTCTTTCAGAAGATTGCAAGAAGTTGCTTGGTCCAAAAAGGTGCAAAAATGGATTTTATGAAAATAAGAAAAATATTGCCGTCAATGCTTAGAGCTCGAGAAAATATACATTTTTAGAGAAAACGACACTTGAAACGGAGTCACAAAATGAAAGTTATGGCACATGCAAGTTTTCGCTGCTACATCTTCCTGGACCCTTTCCAAAAACGGCAAATCTTTTTCTATGCTTGTGATTTTTCCACTAAAAATCCAAAAAAGGAAAGAATTGCCAAAAAAGGAAAGAAACGCTGTCTTTGGCAAGTTTTTTTTGGACGGGTACGGCTGGAAACGTACCCATAGGGACAGGGTACGGTCCGGGTACGGCAAACTGTACCCGGACAGTACCATGTCCTTATGGGTACGTTTCTAAATACCCACAGTGTACCGTACCCCGTACCAGTACCTGGTACATTTCCAGGCTGGTACACCCTCTAGGGCGTTTCCAGTGTTTTATTAGAATTTTAATATGGTTATAGCTTCAAATTTGGCACTTTTCCCATGAACAGCCAATATGATTGCCCAATGATGCATGACACTATGGATCTAATGAAAAGAAGCCACATATTGGACACTCATTTACTCAACTCCAAGGATTGGCACCTTTTTCATTCTTGCCATCAAGGAATGCTGTAACTAATTAAGCTCTAAAGCTAGTTCCAGGATATGTATAGCTAGATTTATCAAGGAGAACTTCTTGTTTATAATGGTTCTAGAATGTAACTTGTTTATGGCTCCAAAAAGTCTTAAACACCTTCCACTGCAGGTTCATACTACACTATTGCACCCATTACTTTTTTCCTATGATCACTTTACCAACCATTATACATTCAATGATAACTTAAGTTATTCCCCATTTATGTGTATACTTCCAGGATATTTGCATAAAAACTTTGGACATCCTAAACCTATAAAACCCATTCATGCTTCCTACAGGCTTTTGACATGTGCAATGCATCATAACAGACCTTCCAATTAAGATTTCACCCACTGTTTGAATTTCAGAAACAAATGCACTTAAGAAGGAATGACACATACTAAAAAGAACATAGAGCTCTGACTGTTTTTCCATTTTTTTAGTCTAAAACCCTTACATCTCCTCCTAAAACTTTATGCAAACTTATATCCTCCTTAGCACTCACTGGAAGATTCACCAAATTATAGCTTTGCCCACATGGTAGATTTAAAGTTATGTCTAATTTTGACTTCCAAACCCTAGAATAGGGTGCACAGACCCGAAAGGGCTTATTTATGATCTATTTTCGTGAAGTCTTATCATCACAGGATACCATTCCTCTCACTCTTTACTAGAACTTGTCTAAAAAGACCATTTCTCAGTCTTGTTCTTGACTGTAACTTTGGAGTTTGTTAGGTTCTGAACTTTCCACCAATAGAACCTTTCTACAATCCTTCTAGGCATGCATTTACATAGACTTTCTAATCACTCATTCACCCAGAGATTTAAAGAATCATACTCAACCTATTAATCATCCATCACATAAGAAATGGCTTAGTAGGCTTTTACTAGAAGTTTCCACAATACTGTGTTCTTCACTTATTCAAGGACCTTACCATTATCCATCCTTATTGGCAATACCTTTTCTCACCTGAAGATTAAAATAACATAACAAGAACTCAGAGTAAACAATATTCAATCACTTTCCCCTTCTCAAAAGATATACATAGTCTTCATAATTACAAAACTTGTATTTAAGAACCCTGCGAACATAAGTTGCTAATGATTACACCAAGCTCTTCAGAGCCTTCAAGGCTTTAGATACATATTCTTCTATACCCTATCTCCTTCCAATCTCCTCTCTATGACTTCCCCATTCGAATACCTTCTTTGTCTTAGCCAAAATGAAGGTAGTTACATAAGTTACAAAACCCTAACCATCTTAAAATCTATGTGACCACACTTGTGAACTCCTAATGGAATGAGTGTGAAAACACATCTTTTACATCACTAGTGTCCCCTCACTTCATTACACGACTTCATACTTACATTAAAGCTCTTAATTCCCACTTATAAATTCAAATATTCAAACGAGTGTATGTTCTTGGGAAAACTCAAATTAACTCCTTTTTACCTATGGAGGAACCTAAGAAGGTGGGGGAAAACTTGCAAAAACACCTAAAATATGATGTAAACTACCTCCAAAGTTCTTATTCATCCCAAAATTGTTTGTAACCCAAAATTTTGCTATTTGCACGATGATACTCCTGCATCATAGTCCAGTTCAGATGTCCATCTTCTTTCAAGTTTCTTTCAATCTCTTTCCTTCTTTGAATTGTCTCTTTCTTGATTTGTTTGAGCTTATCTTCAACTTTCATGGCTTCTTCACGTCTTACATGGCTTCTCTTGTCTCTAGTTTGCTTGTTTTGCCTTCATTTTGCTTCAATCCTTCTATGTCATCTTTATTTTCTTCTTCTTCATCTCTCAATTGTACCTTTCCATCATTTCCTTGTTTTTTTCCATCTTCCATATTCACTTTTGGTTTCACACCTGCACAAACATAGCTAAAAGCAAGATTAGATTGAAATAATGAGACAAACCTGTCTCAATTTTGTCTTCTTTCTTGTTGGCCATTGTGTGTTTGTGTTGTCATTGATGTCAAGTTCATTGATGGGAAAGAGTATAATAAGGTTGTATGTGTCTCCATGTGGTGTAAATCTAATGTCAAGCATGAAGGTTGATTGGTAGTGTCAAAATTTGGTGAGTTGTCATGGTGTCCTGATGCATGGTTCTAGCTGAGCTATAGTCACTGGTATGAGCTCTCTTGAGTTGGTTGGATGTTGTCATGAGGTCATACATGGTCCATGAGGTGTGTCAAAGATGTCTAAGGGTCTACATGAGGTCAGCAAGGTCAGTTCATGGTTGTCATGGTTGAGTTAGGTCATTCTAGACCTGATTCCTAGCCCTGGAGCATGCAAAATGAGATGGAGGTATGAGTTTTGGACCGTTGATATTTCTCTTGTCCAAGCATGGTAGCAACATGGTGACAGTATACATAGGTGTATGGTGAATTTTAGGTCAGTATTCAGTGGTTTGATGCATTTATGAGGTCCTTGGGAAGCAAACAGTGAGAAACAGGCAGCTTAGCACAGGTAAGTCGTTGTGGCTAGAGAGTTTGAGATGCGTTTGGGATAGATGGCGAGTATGGAAAATTAGAGCAGTTGTCATGATGCTTCATGCCATATTTCAGGTAAAATGCTGAAGGAATTTCAAGTTATGTAAGTTTTGGCAAAAACGGGTAAGTAACAATGTGTTTTTTATAGCAAAGTTGGGCCTTCTGATGTTCGTTGTGAATTGTATGATTTTCATGAGGACCTAAGATCTTTGGCATAGCTTCTTAGGTTAGTTATGCAGCTTTCACAAATAGAATGAGGTGGTTTGATCGTTACGTTTTTATGAATGATCGTTAAGAAGCTAAAATGGTTTGAAACCCTAGCTAGGAGCAGCGTGCAAAAAAGTGTTTGTGTCAGCCCAGTTTTGATTGGTTCCTCAAAAGTGATGATTGGATGTTGTAGAGGACTCTTCCAGCTTTCCAGAAAGGTAAGATAGAGCATGTTCTCATATGTAGGCCCCACCTGAAATTGCTAGTTTCTAAAGAGTTCCAGTTTGAGGATACATTTGCCAAATGAGGTATGAACTAAATTGCCATTTATGATATCCCTGGAGTTGATATAGATGTCCATGAAAGTTTTAGGTCATGGTTGTGTTGAAAAAGTACAAAGTTTTCCCTATTTGTGTTGACTGGTTTTTGGGGCAATTTGAAGCAGCCTTCAATAAAATTGAGATTGCAGGAGCTATTGAGGGAGTTAGGAGTCCATTCAACTTGTGTTGTGAAGTTGGCTCAGAGATATTTCCATTGGTATATCAAACTTGTGTTTTTGATATGGTATGAAAAAGTTATGAGCTGTTTTTTTAGCCCTAAGTTTGAAGGATGCTCATTCTAGCAGGGTGCAAGTAGCTACAAGAGGTAAGATGATGTTTCTGATTGGATCAAGCTTGGTGAAGGTTTTTTATGGATTATACATCATGTCTAAGTGTGTTTATGCTTTGTTTAATCTTGGAAGTGGTTTTTGGTGTGATGAAGTATGTTGGGCTAGCTGTTAGTTCTTGAGTCCAAGAAAGCATAAAAAGTAGCTTGCAGAGATGGACCTGTTTGAAGGCCTTCCACTTGGAGTTGGAAGGAGTTCCAATATGTTATGGAAAGGTAATTCAGAGATATTTATAATGATGTATGACTTGTGTCTTGGTGAGGTCATTTGATGTGTCTTTCTGGCTGATTTGTGAATAAGTTTGTAGCTGCAATTTCAAGACAGTTCTGTTCTTGCTGAAAGATTGAGTTGGTTGAGGCATGAAATGAATGAGTTGAAGCTTTATATCGCCTGGGAAGTGAAGAAGGGTGAATTTGGAATGTATTAAATGAATTTATAGGTCTTTAATGTATCAACAAGAGTGTTTATCAGCTAAGTTTGGAAAATTGGTTTTTGGGTAGCTTGTTTTGGTGAAAACAAAAGTAGTTGTGGTTTGAACTCGAGGTTGTTTCATGAGTTCTAACTTGCATAGATGTGTTTTATAGGTCTTGGGATTTACATAGAGTGTTCACATGCCATAGTTGAGTTGTTTTGGGTGATCTTGAGGCCCAAAGGCAGATTTAGGGTGCTAGAAACAGGTGTTTTGAGAAGGTAATGAGCTAGTGAGCCCATTAAATGATATAATTTGATTGGTTCATGAAAATTGCGACCATGTATGGTGTTTAAATGTCATTTTACACATGTGTGGTGATTTGTAGAGCTTGAATAAAAAACATTTTGGTATAAGGGCATTTTTTTCATTCTAATGATAGGGTTTTGAGGATTTTTGGTGCATAGATGATGGTTTTTGGCTAGGCCGACCTACTTGGGTCATGTATAACTATTATAATGAATTTATTGGGATGTTATTATGATGCATTGGTCGTGTATAAGGTTTAGGACCGACCTATGATGAGTTTGAAAGAAGAAAAGCATATTTAAGTGCTTGTTTGGTTTATTTTTGAACTAGTGCTCTTGGAGGGAAAAGTGCGACCCATGTATAAGTGTTTTGCAGGTATGTGTGCATGATTTGAAGGTTGAGGAAGAGAATGAAATTTTGAGGAAGATTAGAGAGCATGTGTGCATGTGTTTAGAGCTATGACAAGTGAAGAAAGAGCAAGATTATGAGAGATTGAAGACCTAGGGTATGAGCTAGGGTTTGTGAGCTGAATAAGTGATCTCCATTAGTTGTGACAGCAGAAAAATTAGAGATCAAACATCTTTAGGTGGCTGAGTTGGTGCTTGGTCATCCTAGGGGGTTGTAGCCTCCTTGTGGAGTTGGTGCTTCACTAAATTAGGGATTGGTGCTCTTTGTAGGGTTAGTGCTCTACTAAACTAGAGGTTGGTGCTCCTTGTGAAGTTGGTGCTTCACTAAATCTCTTTGTTTTGTGTAATATAAATAGAGTTTCAGTGGGTTTTTTTCCCTATGAGGGTTTCCCACTTATATATGGCGTTCTTGTGTTGTGTACTTTGTTTCATGCTCTTTTGATTGATGTTGTATATCTTAATAAGCACACATGGTTATGAATGTTGAATGGAAAATCTTATTGATGAATGTATGATTTGGTAATTGAAGTAAAAATCATTGTAGGACTGATTCACCCCCCCCCTCTCAGTCCATTGTGCTTCCAACATCGCTTTTTGTGCCATGTTGCAAACTGTAAAAAATGACTATATTTTAAACAACTGCATTTTATGCCTTTTCGAGCCTTTGAACTATGGTATTAATGGCGGAAATGGGGTCCTTGGATTCACCACAATTGAGTTTTTCTAATCTTCGATCTCGTTCAAAGTCTTTTGCCTTCCCTTGCGACCCCTTGCAGGCCCTCGCGATCACCTTCACAAGTAGGTGTTTATCCTTTCATGCCATCATCCATATAAGCGCCTAAACCTCATGATTTTATTCACACTATTTATCCATATTTTTTTCAATTTTTCGATCACGAGTGTATTCTATCATACGTGACTACATTACGTCTACATTGTGTGACTGGATTTCGAAATGTTCGTCGTAAATAAGTAAACTACTCTCACGATTTGCAGGCCCTTGCAATGACTGTAAACTCGAACTGTGCCCTTATGGGACTAACTTGAACTTCCCTTCTCTTTCTCCTTGCTTGCCCCACTCTAATACCAATGTTAGAATGCACGGAGAGAGAAATAATAGAATGTACAAAGAACGAATGAAGAGAAACCGAAATGCACACATTATCATCATGTGTTTGTCATTTTATCATGTGAAAGATGGTTACAAAGTGGTTGAAGTAGTTTCAACCGTTTATTAGTAGATACTTAACCAATATTAAACTAAAACTAATAAATAAGCTTTATATTAAGCCTTACATTCTAACAATATTTTATGTATATACTTCCAGGATATTTGAGAGTGGTTTTGGACGTCTAAGAGCTATAATGCAGATTCTAGGTTTTGGAGGGTCCTATCAGATTTTCAGAATTAGCCATATTTCACGGTTTTAGAATTTCAAGATTCCAGGTCATAGTAGGTATAAAGGTAGTATGATCTATTGCAATATAACTTGAAATGTGAAATTATAAATATATTTCTTTTAAGTCAAATTTAATCACGAATTTTATCTGTAATTTTTTTTACAATGAATTTCTTAAGAATTTTATCCTCCATGAATTTAAATGCACTAACTTAGGTTGAAAGTACCATTCCCACCTGTAGGGTAAAAAACACATGATTGATTGAAGTAATGTATGGGAAGAATATAAGCCCTTGTGGAAGGTATTGATCCTCAAAATGATGTTTGATTTATTGTTTTTTATAATTTGGAGAGTTGCATCAATCTGTAAATTTTATGCTATAAGGTGGACGACTTGACCTAAAGTGGGAAAATCACATAAGAACCATCTAAATCCCCCTAATCAGAACCTAAAAGAAAAATTCCTAGATACATACATGACACATCTAAGGAAGCCTCCACATCTGAACCTACAAGAAAAATTCCTAGGTGCATATGCAGATACATCTAAGGAACCATCCACATCTGAACCTACAAAAAAAGATCATGTATAAAGAATTTGTTTTTGCTATGGCCCTCAACTTTCAAGTAAAGACGTTATAAATTCCAAAAAGCCTAAGAAAAGCTTTACAAGGGAAATAGCATCAAAAAAGCTGCAACTAAACTAAAATCACTTGCATTCACACGTGCTCAGATGAAGCATTTTTGTGAAATTTTAAACATCATGGATAATGATAAATTAAGTATCAACACTAAATAATGATAAATCAGCACTAAATTGCAAGCTTAGAAGAGATAATACCTTAAGGTACTTTGGTTCAGCCTCGACATGGACAAGTGTCAGTCCATTTCACTAGTCGCTAGCCTTGTCGTGTGTGTATATATGACTTATGGCTGTGATTATTATCCCATGGCTCAATCTTGGAACCAAAGGCTTATACCTTCTCTCTGTGAGTTCTCTTTTCTATCTCCATCCCAGCTGTCATTGTTGTTTGTTTCGGTGCTAGCATTCCCACAAGATCCACGGACTATAGGAGGCAGATTCAACATTTATCATAGTTACATAAGACTCCAGGACGTGGGGTGGACGACAAGGGGACGGATGATAAAAATATATATATAATTTGTTAATTTTACAAATATAACATGAATAATTCAATAAACTAAAACTTAAAATTGAAAGTTTGAAGATTGAAACCATTAATTTTTGTGACTTGACCATTTATATGACGGAGCCAAACTTATGTAGTATCTTGCAATGATTTGAATTGGAGCAATCTGGAGCTACATCAAGCGCTTTGTATTTGGCTGTTTTAGCCTTTAGTTTTATTTTATTCTCGTTTCTTTAGCAGCTCTTTCCATGTCTTCTTTGGTAAAAATTGTTTTATAGACATTTTTTTTTCTGGACTACCGCCAAGAATGCCTCTAGATCTGTTAACTATTTTGGTACAATTTTTATGACATGATCATCTTCTACTTCTTCAGAGTGAAAAGATTTCTTATTCTTTAAAATCCCATCTCTCCCTAACCTATCTCTGATGTGCATCATTTTGTACTAACTCATATTATTGGCCATCTAGATTTTGGAGAGCATTTGAGAATCCTAGACAAAGAAGAAACTGCATCTGATATCAATAGACTAGTTGGGAGATCAGAAATGTGTTTGAGAATCCTTTAGGTTGATTTTAAGATAAGTTGTTGGTACATGTTTTATTGCACCGAATCAGATTCGTATGTACAGGTGTGCATTGTACATGTAACTACTGAAAAGGTTGTAGAGAGTAACGATCAAATTCAGAGCAGCAATTGTCTTAGCAGCAATGGTTAAAACACCTTCCATGACAAAGTTTACTGCAAACTTCTAAATTATAACTGCATCCTTACATTAAAATACATTAAAAGAAATAAAAACTATTAAAAATAAGTTTTTAACTTATGTTTTAATGTTTTGAAGTGGCCAAGGCGTAGGGAATGCCGCGACGTCTCCAGGGTGTCCCTCGTACGTCCCAGGGACATCACGGCATCCCCTACGCCGCCCCCTTTTATGTGCTGCACCCGGGATGTCCCGGGTGCGTCCCCTACCTTTGGGGGACATCCCCGAGACATACCGAATGGTAGGAAAAGGGGGAGTGCACATCCCCGCATAACACTGACATTTATAAAGAATCTGAAGATGATGAATGAATGAATTGCCAGATGGAATGATTGATGAATCATGTGCGTAAAATAAATGACATGCTAGCACTTATATTCAAGCTTTTTCCCTCCCCGACCTCAATGAATGGTCTCAATGCTTTTAGTCATCCACATAGAAGCAGTTTGGTCAGCCTAAGACTCGGCATATGATGTGAACTTTACCCTCCACATCACAAATTCCCAAGCTCTCCATAGTTACTCAAGCAATTATGTGTATGGTATTTATCTCCATAGAGTACATGGGAAGTACTTTGTTAGGACCTCAATGCCCTTACCATCTACCATCTATTATTTCTGCATTGTAATAGTCTTAGTTGTCTTTCGGCTAAGGTGCCTCTTGTGTGTGTGGGGCCGACCTTTGAGCATTATTGTTAGGGTTTGAAATGAAGCTCGGGTGCCTATGTTATAAGGACGACCCTTGAGCATTAGGGTTTAAGTTTGTAATGAAGCTCAAGTGCCTATGTGTGTAAGGTCGAGCTTTGAGCATTAAGGTTAGAGTTGTAATGCCTATATATTGATATTGTAAATAAGTGATAGGGGGTATCATTTTGTTGTAAACGATATCTGCTCTAAGGGAGGTTGCCTCCTCAAGGAGGCCTGAGATACCTGAATACAAGCAAGTTCGAAGCTATTTTCTGAGTTCATTTAGCATTCCAGTTCATTGCATTTTGTTATTCCATTTTCCTTAATATTGCACAAGCAGGTTGATATCATACTCATCAATTCTCTGCACTTAAGACAGACATCAATGGCAAAGCATATCCACATGACCGCCCTCATTCATGTTCTTCTGAAGATAAGACAATATCTTCAATTTAGTTGTGAAAGGGTGCAAATATGTTCGTTTTCTCTACTTATTAAAATCAGTGTCAGAATGTTTGAGGGGTTCTATACCATGGCTAACACGTGCTTAGCAATTCTAACAGATGAATATTGTTTGTATTTTGATTGATTATTAACCTTAGAAGTAATATGTGTTCATCTATGCAATGTCAGTGGAGATTATAAATTCAATCATATTTTTTCTTAGTTTTATGATCCAGTACGCTTAGTATGCAATGTTTTCAGAACCAACTCTTTCAGATTGACAGACAGGTTTTCTTGAACCTGTAACTTTGTGCTTCGCTATAATATAAATACAAGATACTTCTTTTACATATAAAAAAAAGTTATTGCACCCTGAGTTCTAAATTTTAAGAGAGTTCAAGAATACAAGAAGTTTAATGCAACTTATATTTTATTGCACTGTCTAAACCCAACATTCAAACATGTCTCTAAGCAGACAATCAAACCAGTAAAGATGGCATCTTAGAATCTAAAGCTCACCCCAATTGGTAAAGTATTTACCAGTTTGAGGGGCCAAAGGATGCTTGGGGTTTAGTGGGACGAATCCTACATTTCATTCCCCTCGCGGGCAGCCTGGCCTGTTGCTTGTGTTTTCTGGAAAAAGGATTGCAAGAAAAAGGTTGTTTTGTCAGGAAATCTTTGGAACCAAGTGTTGCAGCAGCAGACTACATGGTGCAATTTGACTCAAGCCCAAAAGCCGAATAGGGCAGACAAACCAGCTTATCAAAAGACATACAAAAATATTCCTAACTATTGCCTTTTCAAAATGCAACTAAAAGGATCAGGTCCTTGTTGGAGAGATTAGAAGTGGAGCAGTGGATGCTTCTATAACTAAGGATTCATATGGCAAGCGTCAGAGTGTGAGTGATCCTGTATTGTGATTGCAAAGATGCTGTTAATCTATGTCAAGGAAAATTTTCAAGCACAAGTCTTGGGGTGCCTAGTGCTTCATCAAGGCTTGGCAGTAAAAGCAAGGTTGTACAGTATTTCAGATTTTTCTGGCATTCTCTGTGGGAGGGAGAAGTAAGTCAGGCATATCTTTTGGATGAAGCAGTCAATGTATGACTAATAAAAGCTCCAGCTCATTACAAAATAATCATGGAAATATTAGTTGACCAGTATACACTGTTGTGACATGTGAAGACTACACCAAAGAGATTTAAAACTGAAGGGCAATAGAATAATAAATAATTGTGTGTGCATATTGAACACGCATACAAGATCCTTCATCTGCAAATAATTAATCATCTACCAATTTTAGAATCAGAGTCTCTATTCAATTCTGTTTTGACCTACACGAGATTCAACCCTAAACAGTCCCAAGAGGTGGAAAAGCATTTCTATTCTCCTGCACTACCACTCAAAGTTAATTTCAAATTTGTCAAGGGCAAAAACTACATTGAGTAGCATGGGGAAAAAGGCATCTTAAAGCAGAAAACATCAGATGCATGCTGTCCTCTTCCTAGACCTCAAAAAAGCACATTGCAGAGTATGGGAAACCAAGGTTCTGTCACTGCTCTAGGACATCCACGAAAATAGCCTTCAGGCAACTATGAGTATAATGAGAACAACATCAAGACACCATGCATCTACGGTTTGAAGAGAGTCCTCCTAAAACATAATTTGCAATAAGAGTTAAAGCTCAGTCTATGGTAGTGTTAAATCCATATTCTGACTTTGCGGGGTAAGGGAAATAAAAGCAGAACTACCAGAAACATAGAGGAAGATTGACATACCTCAGCACATAGTAGATATGCTTGAACAGCAGAGTGTCCAAAGGGGTCAATCTGCCACCCAGTGACAGGTACTATTCCAAACTCTTTCTTAAGAAATCTGTGCCCTAGAGTTGTCTGATCTATCATATCCACATAGAAGGTAGCTGCCTCATCATGCATAACCCAACCCCCATTTCTAGTCAAAAGAGGATTTCACCATGTCAGTGATTCAACCATTCATGAACTCAAAATTTCAACATAAAAAAAACCATTTCTGATACATTGTGCATTTGTCTTAGATCAAAATCTTCAAAAGTTAAGTAAATTACATGAATTCAAGCTGCCCGGAAGCCACAAGCTTCCGAACAATTTCCTTCTTTTTTTTATTCTGCTCCCTCCACCATCTTGCAAAAAAACCCTGAAGCCAAAAGGACTAACTAATCAGAATCACTCCACCTCAAGAAAACCACAACCCAAAACAATGCTAAATGACCAAAGTTTTTTCCAATAAGCATACAACTTCAAACTCCTCAAAATGAACCAATCCCATTCCATTGGCCACGCGCATAAAACAACAGAAGCTGACCCAATTCCATACTAATAAACATACAACACACACTAATATAAAATGACGCAATTGCCTTTCAATACACATACAACAACCTCTAATGCCAGAAAATGACCTGATTCCATTCCACTGAATACACAGCATAAAGCAATAGAAGTTGATCCAATTCCATAGGGATAGACAGAAAACCCAAAACAATAGATGATGATTTAAGTCCTTTCCTAAAAGCATAGACATCAAACAACAGAAAATTATCAATAAATTTACACCCCAAAATCAACAGCAAATTATTCAAATCCATTGAGCACATAACATGAACCACCAAAAGCTGACCCCATTCCCCGCCAATAAACACACAGCCCAAAACTATAAAAAATGACTGACTATCCTCGTCACATGGATGTTTGTATTTGTACTCGGATCATATGCCTAGGTTTTATCAATCTAGTTCATCCCCTCGTGTTATCTTTACATTAATCAAATACTTATATGCTTTATATTTCTTGGGATTCTTTTTTTTTACCTTAATTTTCACTATTCTAACTTATTGCATTTTCAGGTCCCATTGACCTAATTTGGTCATTCATGAACCTCAACAATTTCTTTCTATTTTCTTGCTATCTTGTAATAAGTCTATGCTGCCAAACAATAAAAAATAACCTAATTCTATTTCTTTGAACATATGACATGTAATACTAATAACCGAAGCTCATCCAATTCCACACCAATAGACACACCATCCAAAAGAGATATAGTCACCTCACATAAGCATGGAGCCTCAAACAACAGAAAACTGATCCAATTCCAGACCAATACAAAATGAGAGAATTGCCTTCGAGAGAAAATGGCCCAATTCCATTCCATTGCGCAGATAACATTAAAAACAGAAGCTGACACAATTCCATGCTAATAATATACAACCCACAACAATAGAAAACAATCCAATTCCCATTCAATAAGCAGGCAACCTCAAACAAATGCCCCATTCCTTTTCACTGAACATACAATATAAAACAACAGAAGATGATCCAATTTGACACCAAAAAACAAATGACTTTCACAGAAAGTCAAACAGCAGAAAATGATCCAATTCCATAAAAGGATCTAATTTCCTTCTGATTAACATACAATATCAAACAATAGAAAATGACCGATTTCCATTTTATTGAACACATACACATGAAACAATGGGATTTGATCTCGTTCCAGGTCGGCAAACAAACAATCCAAAGCAATACAAAATGGCCATATCCTTTTCAATAAGCATACGATGCCAAATAACAGAAAATGACCCACTTCTATTCCATTTAACATAAAACATAAAACAACCAAAGCTGATCCAATTCCATGCCAATATACACACAACCCAGAACAATAGATAATGACCCCAATTCTTTCTGACATGCATAGCACATAGAAACAAACGGAAATGATTTGATCCCTGACCGATAAACACACAACCCAAAACACTACAAAATGACCTAATTACATTCAGATAAGCATACAACATGAAAAAAAACAGACTATGTCCCGACTCCAATCTATTGAAGGCATAACATGAAATGACAGAAGCTAATCAAATAGAAAACATCCAATGCCCTGCCAATAAGCACACAACGAGTAGAACAGAGAATAACCCAATTCCATTCCATTGAACACTCGCCATAAAACAACATAAGCTGGATCAATTCCATACCAATAACTACACGACCTAAAACAAATAAAAAGTGACACCATTCCATTCCAATCAACATGCAAAATCTAAAGCAATGGAAAATGACTCAATGCACATTATTCTTACCGTTTCTACATAGATAAACTTCCTGTGTGTATCTTCCTGCAAGGCAGAAACAGAGGAATCCAAGATGTACTGAACCGCTGCGACCTGCAAATACAAAAAAACAAAACAAAAACAACTCAACTCCTCCTGAAAACAGCTCAAAACTATTCATATCATACATAGCTTGTGACCAATATTAAATCCCTTCATAATTTCAATGATATCGGACAAAGCACACAACCATTTGCATTGTACATGAAATCTTAAATCAGGACCATCAGATAATACCCGGGGAATTTATTTTAGGACTAAACAATCTTTTAAACAATTTCATCCTGCATAACTTATGACCAATAACTAAAATCCCTTCCTAATTCCATTGACATTAGGCAATATTACACAGATATTTGTAATCATAACCTAGTACATAAAATCTTAAATCAAGATAACACTTGGGGAACATATTTCAAAATTAAATAACCACAGAAACAATCTTTCTAAACGCACATTGACAGGTCCGACATACCATTTTGGCCTAAAGATCTTACAGTTCACTTACTTTTTTTTTTTTTGGGTTCAACGTGGGTCTATTAGTAATATACCAACCTGGATTGAACTGTTAGACCCAACAAAGTACTGATCAACAGTTTTAAGCCATCCAAGGTCATTATGGGTGTGAGGAACCAAGTGTACATTGAGCTTCCCTGCCACTGGCCCTGCTACAGTATTATATTCTATTACCACTGCAAGGCATTGGGAGAGGTATAAACAGAGCACTAAACAGCAATTGCGCAAACCCACCATTTTCAGTTTATCTGGATAATTTCCCTTGCTGCAACAAATGCTACAGAGTACGCTTATACTAAAATTCTTGATAATTATTAGGATGTTGGCTGTACGTTGTCCTATCTAGACGGAATAGTTCAATTTCCCATGTGGGTTTTACTAGATGATTTCCAATCATCAATCATATAGTAATAAATAAATAAATTATTATTACAACACATCAATATATTAACTTCTCAATAAAAAGATGGTTATTATAAAAAAGTGATGGCTGGAGCACCTTCGCCTCTCACGTAAAGGAGTCTTCTAGTCGGGGTTTATCTCCCAAGGATGATCTTCCAACTCCCCCTAGGATGTGTTTGACGCTCCCATGGTAGTGTAATTTGTAATTTAGCTTTTCTATTATGTTCAGGTGGGTTCCTCTGCACGTTGTATATTGTTTATAATAAATAAATTTTAAAATTTGAAATGAAATGAAAATATTGTCCAAACAATAAGGAAGGAATAAAAAAAATATGTAAGAGAGAAATTCAAGACAGCCTTATGGACAAGGCAATTTGGACACAAGAAAGCATATTATATGAAATAATTTATCTTACTTGCGAACATGATGAAAAAGTTTATATAGGAGCATAAATCAAGTGGAAGGCGAGGATGTTGATGGCCCAATTGAAGACTAGCTCACATCATTTTCGATGTGAGACTGTAAGTGGACAACGCCCAAGGACGAGTGGGAAATGAGAATTTGCTTATTTGGTGACAAAGTGGGGTGGAGACAAAATGACATTATCTCATGGAATGAGTAGCCTATTGTGTCATTCATATCAAGTATGAAGACATCATGAAAGGTGGAAATTTAACCGACTTGTTTAAAGAGGAAGGACTTGAAAGATGGCCGGTTTTTTAATCAATATACACAATAGAATATCTAACGTTAAAAAATGGTTAGAAAGTATGCAAGATTGATAGAGTGACCCTTGTGTCCAGTTGTTGTGTTAGAGCAGGGCCCCTTTGTTTCAGTTCTTAGTCATAATGTTTGTCTAGTCCTGTGGACGTTATTAAAATATTTCATTTCATTATGTCTAGGAGACTGGATGGTCTAAGGGACCATTGAACACTCCAACTTCTTAAAAATTTGTGGACCTAGTGGTATCTTTTAAAAGGTTGCCCCTCTTGTTGTTTCAACATCTTCACCAAACATTTTATTTTTCTTTCTTCGAATAGATCTATTGTGATATTAAACTGCGAGGATCAAATGGAAACGCGTGCACATCAACAATGTTGCACTCCAACAGAATTGAACATGCTCTAAGTAATCAATAAGATTTTAATCGAACAACAAGAATCATGCATAAGGGAAAACAATATACTCATCCTCATAGATAAACAAAATAAGAGGGTACATATGGGAGTGTTGTGTAACTTTCGTGCCTGGACAATCATTCTCCCATGAGGAGAAAATGAGTTACGATTCCCAAAATAGAATGTAACTCTCGTATGACGCCAATGACGCACATGATAAATGATAGATCCTATGATGGAATATGGCATGTGTCATATAACTCCTAAAGACCTATGACCTCACCTAAGTGAGATGACTCACCATGTGTGAGGTGGATAAAACCCCGAGATGACAAGGCAAGTACCTCACACCAACATCTACCATGGAACCAACTCTTAAAATTTCCTCATTTTTGGCTTTGATGTTTGGGTACCTTCGACATTCATGGATGAAATGCTCCTCTGTTTTAATTGTCTGTGTAGAGTATACAACACAATTTATCTCTTTCCACAGTTCCTTAGATGTTATCTATCTTTTTGTCTCACATCTAAGCATGTGGTAGCTAATCCTTAGCTAAATAGTGATGATCTTTTCCTCCATTTAATTTCAGCCCATATACATGCTTTTTCATGATGTTTATACATCAAGTTGGACTTTGCAATATAGTGTTTACTCTTCCTACTTGTTTTCTTCCTCCACATTTGATGTAGCAACATAACTTGTGGAGACCTTAACTTTTGATCCGACCATTGGATCGTCTTGAAATATTATTGGGTCGCATAAATACATTAGTACTATGTTGGGGCTAATTTTCTTGCCAGGTTGTGGCCATTTCGACACATTTTCAGGGCCGGATTCCTTCATCTAGTGGCCTAAAATTGGCTTCGAACGTTTTTTTCGCTTTTAACTAGGCCTTAGAAGTTTAATAACTTTTGTTGTGCTTGTTAGAATAAGTCAAAATTTTGCGTGAGCCTTAATTTATGAAGGAATATTTGGCACACAAATTTTGGAGCCCATCCGAGTTGTTTTACTAGTAGGTAATTTTTGGCATTTTAGGGTTTTTTGGCATTTTAGAGTTTTTAGAGTAGACGTGAAATAAAAGGAGGATTGTAATGATGTAAAAGTTTAGTGTGGATTCCAGACTGATAAGAAAGCTATTTTGAAACTTCTATTTTTTATTTTCAAAGCGATTTGTGTGTGTTTTGGAGGTATTTCAACCTCTTACAACTGGATCCACATCAACATCACCATTCTAGACTTTTCATTCGCATAGTTTATTATGTTTTTATTTACATTTGGGTATCCATCTATGTTGATATCCCATTTGTTTATAAATTTATGGGTTTGTTTCATCCATGTACTCTTTTATTTGTTGAACTCTTTGCCTCTTATAAGCTCGGTCATAACGGTTACCTATGAATGGAAGGTACTTGTTTTGACCAAGGTGATTTAATAGGGAACTATAGTTTTGATTATGAATTTATTTTTCATTGACCACATCTGGATCCTTTTCTATTTTCCTCCATTTCAAACTTGTTGATCCACTAGCCCATAGTTTGCATCTGTACAACACCACCAACGTGAAAGGTAACCCAAATCTGACCCTATTGGTCTTTTAATCCCATAGTTGAGCATTCATACACTTGTTTTGGAGTGCATAAAGAGATCTCTTTCCCCTTTGTGTTCTCTTCATCCTACAATTATCCTAGTTGAGCTTGTGAAAATTAAGGCCAAAATATTTGTATTATGACACCACTTTGACTCTCTTATAAACTAAAAGTCGAGATGTTGCTTCTTCCATTTCATTAAGAAAAATAATAATTTTGAACTTGCCAATGTTTACCTCCATCTCTGTTTCTTTACAAAAGAGCTCTAAAGAACGAAGGTGATCTCTTAAATTTTGGATTGTTTTGCAGACTTTTGAGGTCTTTTGCAGGCTCTATAACATTGTTGTAGACTTCCTGGAAGAGTTAAATGGCTCTCACAGGTGTGATCCAGACCTAGAGGTTCATTTTTAAACTTGTTCTCACCCTTGCATGTTGATGCAGGGGCATCATAAAAAATCTTACAAAAGTACCATTCTCTTTATCATGGTTGAATAAGTCCAAAGTGAATGAGTTAGGAGGTCTAGATTGAGTCTTCAAGTTTGAAATTTCAAATTAGTGTCTTTCCCTCCATTTTTGTATTCAAATATTCTAAGGGTATAATCAAAGAAGTATGACTTGTCATTAAGTGTGAAAGGATATGTATAGGTTTAAAGAGTGTGTATGGGATGTCATAGATCAAATAGGCAATATAAAGAGTCATTAAATGTATACAAATGTTATAACTGCCTAATTTTGCTAAGGAAGGGCATAATGAGTTATGAGTCATCAAGAAGTCAGTTAGGGAAGATGAAAGGTTGGAGAGAATGAGTTAAATATGGAAAATAATCAGTTGTAAGATCTTTCCTCGAGAGAGAGGCATGAAGGACGTCTAAAACACATACAATTTTGTATAATGCATATATTTCTTAATGTGACAACTCTGTTTTGTTCATGAAGGATTGTGTATGTGATAACATTGTTCAAGTTATTGACATTTACAGGGAAGGAGATTCACTTTGTGTTGATGAATTCCTTTTAAGAGCATTTGGAGAGATTTTTGAATGATTGAACTCAAAGTTGTAATACAAGTTGATCAAGTATGTTTTGTTTTGTCCTTAATTTGTGAAGCATGATTGTAATTGCTTAAAAGACTCTATAGATATATATAATTCTTGAGATTTTGCACTTGCATGATAAGGATTGGCTGTATGAGTGAGGGTATCCATTCCTAAGATAATTTGAGAGATATTTTTCATTGGTTATCTTGTTAGGAAGGTAGTTTTGAAGTGATTGATACTCTGTGTTATGAGTTATTGCTTTAGTGCATTTGACGGTGATTGTGTGGCTATTGGTTTGTAAGGATTTTGAATGCATAGTATTACAATCTTGTATTAAAATATGCTCTTTTGATATCTTCACGTTGAAGAGGTGATGGATGAGTTATTCAAAGGTGAGAAGTGATTATCAGGTCCCTTGATTAGTGCATGTTGAGAAACTTAAAAGACTGAACTGAGACTGTGTTATGTTTCTGAGTGTCCAAGGAAGAGTAATAAGAATTCTAAGCCAAGTGGGTTTGATGAAGATATTAGCTTCACTGTTAAAATAGAAATACAAAAAGGGTCAACATAAACCTACAACCAAGATTTGGGGCTTTGAAAGCTAAAGCAACTCATTTCAAAGAAAATGCATTCTCACGAGCTAACACTGCCTTGTAGTTTGGGTTTGATATATAAAGCTTGAAATCATCAAAATTTGTTATGAAAATTGCAAGAAAATACTATGACAAGATCTAATTAAATATTTTGGAAGAATTTTGAGTGTCCACTGGGTGAAATTGATGTATTCCTTACTGGTCCCCTATCTCAGACTGTAATGTTTTTGTAGACCTACTTGTGAAGGTTCGTTATTAAAGGAAGTATGAGTTTTGTTAGGAGTTAGACTAAGAAAATTCTTGGGAAGAAATAACACTTAAATGGGTGCTTATAAATGTATGGTCTGTGCATTTAAACCTTATATATGCAATGAAAATTCTAATAGAGTATAGAACCAAGACTAGTAGAAAACCATTGTTTGAGTAAGGAAAAGTGGGGTTTTAGGGGGAAGATCAAGGAGTTGATTTATAAAATTTTACCCACATTATGATCACCCCAAAGGGTAGTTGATCTTGTTTTCCTTTTACTCAGAGGAGGCCCAAAACCCTCTAACCTTGAAATGACCATGCTCATGACCCCAGGGAGCTCTTAAGGGACAATTGTAGTCAAGTCAAAAAGAGGATGATAAATTCATTGTTTTTAATCATGGTGATGAAGGAATTGAATTTTTTATGATCATGTGAACAAGGGAAAGAGGTGAGAAGAGGAAATTAATTGCAAAAGTCCAAATTTTCTTGAATTTAGCCCAGGAGCAAGAAAATGTAATGAAGGAAACAGGGAGGATAGTGAGTAACTGTCATGCTTTCATGGAAATGTGTTAGAGATCTGCATCACATGTTTTCAAATCCTTGAAGGTTATTGAATGAAATTCACATCCCGATGAGGCTCCAATGAAGGTTTCTAATGGCCCATACATGCATTACAGATCTTGCCTTCGTTGTTGTTTTGAGTCCCTTGGCAAAGTTGTTCACTACACTCAGATTTGTGGCAATTTAAGGGCCATAGTGAAGATCTTCTTGATCCAACGTGGCCACAAGATGTGTACGGACACAATTTTTTGGGTCCATCTCTCTCCACCTCCTTTTTTGCTAAAACATTTTTTTAGTAAAAAGTGCATTTCAAGTTTTAGTGCAAATTCATTTAAAATAAGGCTTATTTACGGGAAATAATCATTATAATAAATTTTGATTAGTAGCTCGAAAAAAATTGCCACTTTTTGCAAAAGTTAATTATTTTTTGTTTTCCACACATTAGACCCATTAAATTTGTAAAATGCACTAAGTTATAAAGTGCAAAAACTATGGGGGGTGCTTGATATAGTCTCGGGGTGTGTTCAGTGTGTTTCATCTTTTGTTGGACACTTCTTTCTTTCTGCACATTACAATGTTTTCCGCAACAACTACCACAAATTTAATTTATGTAAAATGGATCTAAGCTCGGTTAATGCACTTACACCTTTTTACTACCAAGAATGGAAATAAAAAAATAACCATTGTACTTAGGAGTAAAGGGTTGTACCATATCACAATGGGGATATAAATTGAGCCTAGTGAAGACGTAGACAAAGTTAAGTGGTTTAATAAGTTTGATTAAGCTTTTGGTGTCTTGTGTCTTTCAGTGTCTCCAAAACTCCTCTTTCACATAAAGTCAGCCAAATCTCCCAACCAAGTGTGGACAACCTTAGAAACCTTGTTTGGAAAAGTTGACACTATGAGGTGTCACGAGCTATAAATAGAACTTATCAGCTTAATTCCTAACAACTTTGACACTTTGGAATATTTTTTTACCAAAATCAAGTCCTTACAATTGTAGTTGAAGGAATGTGGAACAAAAAATAAGGATGAACAACTAGTTCTTTCAGTGCTTGCCAAACTAGGTCATGACTACTCTATCTTTGTATCTACCTTTTATGTTACTCAGAGGGCTCTTAGCAGAGAAGGTATATAACGCATTAAAAAAAAAAGGTTGATCGTATTTCTCCTAGTCGCATTTTCACTTGTACGTGATGACCAAGTTCAAATTGAGGGGGGAATTTCATATTGAGCTTCATTTTCAATTTTTTTAGTAACTAAGAAGTTTCAGATGGAGGAAGGAGGAAACAGAGGAAGGAGGTTAATTAGTGACCTCTCGCCAGCCGTAAGTGAAGTGGCCACACAATGAATTTGTGGCATTTTTTTGTTGTGTTTTAATTTTCATTGTGTGCTGTAATAAGAATAGACGATTTATTCTTGTTCACTCTTGTAATAAGTGAGCTCCCGCGTGAGCAATATTTCTTATATTTTCCCTTGAATGTAAAGATGGGGGTGGGGAAACATGTACGCTACTATGGAGTGGTTGGTCGTCCACTAGAAAACTAATTTGAGAGTTTGTGAATCTCTTAGAAAATCACATACAAAGTGGCTAATGGTTTCATTAGAAAACTTGTTGGAGTTGATGGTACTCTTTGAAACCATTGGATTGTAGAACATGAGCAAGTACTAGACAGGGAACTCACCCATGTTCACACTGAGGGGTGTGGATGTTAGGAAATTAATGTGTTAGTGTGAACATTAACATTTTTGTGGAATTATATTATCTAGATGATAATATAATATTGTAATAGTGAAGTGAGTGTGAGATATTATTATATTTTGTGTGTACGTGAGTTGTGAGAACAACTCACCATTATATAGCTATGAGAAAATAAAGGTGGAGAGAATCATGTTGGAGAGATCAGTGGGGATAGGGTAATTGATATGGTTTGACTCCTTATTCTAAGGATGTCATTTACCTATTTATATGTAATCTCTTCATAATAAAAACCATCATATATGAATAAAATCAAATTTTTTCTTGTGTTATATTTTATTGTTTCTACATTTGAATCTGAACCAAAAATAACATTTGGTATTAGAGCAGGTATGCAAACATGACAATGGATTTTCTATGATTGAGCAAGAGCATTTTTTAAGAAAATCCGTCTGAAGAATAGATTGTAGTTTTTGTTCTAGGATCTGGGTTTCTTTGAAACTTATTGGGTTTCTTTGAAACTTATTGGGTTTCACAAAATATGGGTAATACAACTACAGACGAAATTTCAGATGAACCCAGATAATATTTTTGGATAAAAATGCATTTCACCGAGCCTGTATTATACAAGTTTGGATTTTCTTTAAATGTTTCTTTTGCCACACGGTATACAGTTCGTGGTCATTATTTGTTAGTCTATGGTTTATTTTACCGTCCACGTGTTGTTTTGTTTTATTTTTATTTTTAAGAAGAAAAAGAAACATGGTATTTGTTCTCTCTCGGTTAATTCATTAGGGAACAAGTCTTATTTATTGTTTAGTTACGTAAGTCTAAGTTGTAATTTATTTTTTTAAAGTTGTTGTTAATTTTATTTTAATTGTTTGTTTATTTCATTTTTAGATTATGTTTATTTGTTAATTTTATTTGTATCACTACAAACATCATAAAACCGAGTCAAAATTTTTAAAGTCGTTTTTGTGTCATTTAGGTGATTATTAGGAAAATTGTTAAAAAAAAAGGTTGCTCGTATTTCTCCTGGTCACATTTTTGCTTGTACACGACGACCAAGTTCAAATTGAGGGGGGAATTTCATATTGAGCTTCATTTTCAATTTTTTTAGTAACTAAGCAGTTTCAGATGGAGAAAGGAGGAAACAGAGGAAGGAGGTTAATCAGTGACCTCTCGCCAGTCGCAAGTGAAGGGGACACACAATGAATTTGTGGCATTTTTTTGTTGTGTGTTTAATTTTCATTGTGTGCTGTAATAAGAATAGACGATTTATTCTTGTTCGCTCTTGTAATAAGTGAGCTCCCGCGTGAGCAATATTTCTTATATTATCCCTTGAATGTAAAGATGGGGGTGGGGAAACATGTACGCTACTATGGAGTGGTTGGTCGTCCACTAGAAAACCAATTTGAGAGTTTGTGAATCTTTTAGAAAATCACATACAAAGTGGCTAATGGTTCCATTAGAAAACTTGTTGGAGTTGATGGTACTCTTTGAAACCATTGGGTTGTAGAACATGAGCAGGTACTAGACAGAACTCACCCATGTTCACACTGAGGGGGTGAATGTTAGGAAATTAATGTGTTAGTGTGAACATTAACATTTTTGTGGAATTATATTATCTAGATGATAATATAATATTGTAATAGTGAAGTGAGTGTGAGATATTATTATATTTTGTGTGTACGTGAGTTGTGAGAACAACTCACTATTATATAGCTATGAGAAAATAAAGGTGGAGAGATTCATGTTGGAGAGATAAGTGGGGATTGGGTAATTGATATGGTTTGACTCCTTATTCTAAGGATGTCATTTACCTATATATATGTAATCTCTTCATAATGAAAATCACCCCTTATGAATAACAATCAATTTTTTTCTTGTGTTATATTTTATTATTTCTACATTTTAATCTGACCCAAAAATATATTATTGCACTTTACACCTTATGTTTCCCCTACCACATTGCTCACACATTTAGATGGAGTTAAAATATTATGACATGGGTGGTTTGGCCATATTTGTTGGGTATCTAGGGGGGTCAAGGGATATAGACTTCTCCATCCTACTACTCATGATTTGTTCATCAAGAGAAGTGTTAAGATTTAGAAGAGTCCCAATGACTCTTTACTTGGTGCTTCTCCATCTACTTTGGCTTTACTCAGTTTTGATGAGAAGTCTAAGGATTCCAATCATCCACAATAAGTTCCCAAGGCAAAGTCTTATAATTCTTTCAGTTTTTCCAACGGTTCTGATAGTGAGTGGAGTAATGAGGAGTCATCCTCATATACTTCTTTCCATATTTCAAAAGATGAGGATTCAACACAAAAATCACCCAATTAAGGCCCTCTTTAGGCTAGGCAAACACTTATGAGTGCATGCACTTGGGAAGTGGATCCAGAGGATGATAGATGTACTCAGACGAATTATCAAAGTAAGCCACATGCCTTCTATGCTTTAGTGACATATCCAAAGACATTCTGAGAGTCAGGCATACCTGAGTGGGATAACGCTATACATGAGGAATATAATTCCTTAATCAATAATCACACTTGGGATTTGACTTCACTTCATAAGGGAAGGAAGGTGGTTCGATATTGATGGATATATCAGAAAAAATCTGCAGTAGATGGGTCAGTGGATAAGTACAAGGATCAATTAGTAGCCAAGGGGTTTTCTTAGGTAGCCGACACAGACTACTCAAAGACCTTTGCACCTAGAAACAAGATGACTTTGATTAGATTCACACTTGCTTTAGTCACAACACATGGTTGAAGTGTGTACCATATGGATGTGAAGAGTGATTTTCTTCACATAGACCTACATGAGGATATCTACATGGAGTAGCCACCTCGGTTTGTTCAAAATCCATCCTTAATTTTCAGACTTAGGAAATCCATCTATGGCCTCAAGCAGGCCCTTCGGGCTTGGTATGCCAAGATTTATTCCTTCCTCTTAGCTTCTGGTTTCACCCAGTGCCATTCAAATCCTAATGTATATATCTATTGTGACAGGATGATTCATTAATGATACAAATACTTTATGTTGATGACCTTTTTATCACTGGGAGTACTTCATCGACTATATTACTAGTGAAGACAACTCTTCAAGATAAGTTCGCCATGACTGACTTGGGTCTACTACACTACTTCCTTTACATTGAGATGATATACTCTGATTCATGGATTTCACTTGCACAACCCAAGTACTCTCTCAATATTCTGCCCAATTTCAAATGGTTGGCTACAAACCATATCTGACTCCATTCTTATGTAGAGTCAAGCTTGAAGCTGACTGTTCCACACCCTTGGTTGATGCTACTTTTTATTGACAATTTTTTAGCAACCTGATTTACTTGACTCACGTTAGACCTGATATCTCATATGCCATTGGTATTTTTTTTAGGTTCATGCAGGAACCCCATGAGATACATTGGAAATTAGCTAAGAGGATCTTGCACTACATTCAGGGCTCACACAAATATGTGATTCACTATAGAGTTGGTACAGATATTGGCTTGGTTGACTACACAAACTTAGATTGGGATGGTGACATTAAGTGTTATAAATCCACTTCACGTTATAGTTTCTCATTAGGTTATGGTCCTATCAGTTGGTCGAGAAAGAAGAAAAATGCTATTTCTATATCATATATAGAGGTAGAGTACAGGGGAGTTGTTAACATAATTAATGAGGCTACTTGGCTTTAGGGGATTCTTTTTGAGCCTAATATCCAGATCGGACAACATACAATCATCTTTTGTGAAAACCAAAGCACCATCTTGATATGTAGGAATTTGGTCCTTCATCAAAGGACCAAACACATTAAGATTCAAATGCACTTCATTAGGGATCTCATTCACAAGTGGATCATCGATTTGATATTTGGCCAATCTTTAGAGTAGGTTGTTGAAGTCTTCACCAAACATTTCACTAAGAAAAATTGCATTCATATACGAGCTCTTCTTAGGGTGCACTCTACATCATAAACTTCATCATATTTAAGGGGGACCCTCTAGCCTCTTATATTATTCATGTCTCTCTTTTGGGGGGGAATTTCTTACCTTTGGGTATTCTCATTTTCTCTATATTATGAGAGACTACATTGTATGTGGGTACTTCATCAGGCCTTGTTGTCAGGACCCACTTTCCTTTTTCACTACCCACCTAAGTTGCGCTTATGGGGGGTGTTGATGTAGGATTTATTTTCCTCACTTTATTTGTATTATCCTACTCAGGATATTGTGGCTCACTTAGATTTTACCTACACTTATGGGATATACTTGCTTAGTGATCACATTGTTTTAGTTAGTGGTATTTACTACCCTTGGCCACTTTTCTATTGAATTGTTATTTTGGGTATGGAGGCTCCCATTATTATAGGTGGAGATTGTCATGATTATAGGAGGATGTTACACATTCACCTCCTATATGTACATATCTTGTGTTATTCTACTCAATTGTATTGAGTTGGACATGTTTATGCATTATTGTAATTATCTCTCTTGTATTTTCGTAATTTACAGTCTTGTATGCTTGCTTTGTTTTGTATTGGAATAATTCACATCTGGAATCATTCACATGTGTGTTCTTTGAATCAAAAAGTCTATGGTGCTTCTCTTATAACTCCTCCTTCACCTTATCCACAAGGTTTGACTTTGTGATGTACATATTTTTTCCTTAATTGATCTTCCTCATTTTTTCTCATCTTGCAATATCTTGCAATATGTACTCTCTGATGATAGTTGTAGTACAAAATTATACTTCTATTTTTGAAATGAGAAGTCATTCAATTCCTCCATGAGGGATTAATTCTACAATCCACAACTCTATGTCCATATTGATTGCATGAAAAACAATAACCTTTGAAATAATTTACATACCTTGTATTTACTTTGTTAGTGTCAGCATGAGGTCTTTACAATCTCAGCAGCTGCTATGTCCATATTGATGATCATAAGAAATAATATCCATTGAAATAATTTTCATACCTTGTCTTCTTGATAGGAGTTTCCTTTACTTTGTCAGTGTCATCACTTCTTGATGATCCAATACATGCCTTTGAGGTCTGACACTCCTTGTTATTATTTTGATCTTATTCGAAACAAGGACTTTCCTTATCATTTTCATTTCTCTTATGTTAGTCTTCTTTGAAAGCAAGTCTTGCCTTATCATGTGGAGACCTCTGACTACTCAATATATCACCAAGAATTTTAGTGTTCTTTTTAAACTTCTGATGTGTTTTTAACTTATTTTTTTCCTGATCAAACTCTGCCTTCAAGGAATCCATCTCTATTATGAACTTAGTGCATTCTTCCTCCTTGGTCTCAAGACTTGTTGTTATAATCTCAACATGATTTTCCAACTATGTGATGATCCCAACATGTTCATTAGCCTTGTTATTGATATATTCATCATAATCCTTGACCAATGATCTCAATCTATGATTTTTCCTTCTTTGGCTCTTTAACCCATCTAGAGAACTCGACAATTCAGCCTCAAGATTCACTTTTGACTCTTCTTCATCTGAATCTTCATCTTCATTGAGGATTTTCAATATTGAAACAACCTTCACCATCTATTTCTATGGTGATTAATAGAGTTTCATTGATATCATGATCAATATTGTCATCATCACTCTTGTTAGGGATGAACTACTAATCACTATATATCAGAGGAATCTATTGAATCTTCTTTGGTATATAAAATTTTCTATGTTTTTGAACTGACATTTTTCAAAATCCTTCATACTTATTGAAAACTAATTTTTCTCATTGTTCACCCAGATTATAGGACTTCTTATCCTCATCATGATGTTCATCATGCTCATTCTTATCTTTGTTACAGGGCACTTAGAGTGTAATCCACTGACCAGATTTGTCTTACTCACAATTAAAACACTTAAATAGTAACTTGGCTTTATACTTACCTGATTCTTTCCTTAGTTTTCTAGAAAACATGGGTTCTATCTTGTCATCATTATCTTAATCAATGTCTTCTTTGACCTTTTTACCTTGTGACTTCTTCTCAGCTACTTGTAATGCAACTACCTTTTTGGTAGTAGTCTTCCAATCACTGTGGGTACTCATTTCATAGGTATTCAGGATTACCCATGAAGCTCATCCATATGGGTTAATATGTTTAGGTCCATTTGACTTACTTCATTAAAATGACCACATTTTTAGTTATTCCAAACTTGGATGATAGGGATATCAATGCCTTTTGTACCACTATTGATTCTTCCAATTTTTCTCCTAGACCTTTAATGACATTTACCACTTCATATACCCTCAACAAGGATACATGCAACAATGTTCTCATCCTCCTTCATTCTATAGACTTTACAACACATGCCTTAGGTGAAAACATGCTCCACAACCTAGTAACTCTCAGATGTATTGTTGTCGCTTATATCATAGGATGGTCTGCAAATTTTCCAAGTCCATTTGGCTAAGTCACAATGCATCACCTTCACAAATTATGCCTCTAAAATGACCACATAGGATGGCATTCATTTTCTTTGAGTTATCTTCATTAGCCTTCTTTCATGTTGCATCAGTCGGTGGTGTAGCAGGTGAAGTATAGTCATTAACCACTGATTTTCATATGTCATATCCTGGTGACATTAGATAGGTATTCAATCTGATGCTACAAAATGCATAGTTAGTCCCACTGAAGAGAGGTTCCTTATTGGTTGAGAAACATCCTTGACTAGACATGCTTATGCTTATAGGATCTCCTTCAAGTTGTTAGGTATGTTCCATAGGACCAAGCTCTTATACCAATTTTTGGAAGGACAATACACTTATAGGGGGTGAATCAATGTTCTTATAAAACTTTTCTTTCAATTATCCTATATCATTCAATACACATTAACTTGTATGAACCATCAAAGAAACATAGTGATCTTACTATGCATACAAAACTATTCACAAGAATATGAAACATGAGAAAACATCACATATATGTAATGGAAAACCATTAAGGGGAAGAAAACCAACTAAGATTTCCTCCAAAACATGAGATCTATTGTACTATAACTTGGATTGTCAAAGATATAAATATTCCCTTTGAGTACCCACTGTTGATTAGGAGCTTCCAAATTGTCTCCTAAATAAGTCTAATGAAACTTACTTAACTTCAGGTATTACTAGACACCAGACTTACAACGAATCAATGATCTCAAATCCATAAGTGATTCGACACCAAATTTCATCCAAAAATTGGTATTTTTGAAAATTTCTTAACCCTACTATTGGTGTGATCCTTCTTAATGATGTTTTGAAAATTTCTACCCATAGCAAATCACCTATGTGGCTATGTTACAATGCATGACCCTGATTCCCATCTCATATGGTCTACAATACCACACATGATGGTGTTTATTTTCTTTAGCACGATGATTTTACACACACACACACACACACACACACACACACATCACACACACACACACACACACACACACACACACACACATCAACTACACACACACATACATGTAACACACACCACAATGAAATTACACACACACACACACACTAACACACACACACACACACACACACACACACACATTTACACACAGGAGAGTACATACATACCAAATAATATTAAAACCTTGAGCTTGATTAAATACATGCTTCATGAACATACACACTTATTCAGCCATATACAGCTATCAACTGCTTATATCGGTAATAGGACCAATAGTCTAAGATACGTATTGTTGGACACATTATTTTATCACACCTTAAACTATGTTTGTTGGGTAATGACTCAATTCAGGCCTTACAAAACTTTCTTTATGGCTTATTTTTTACCTAATTGCATTAGGTATGCCTGCTTAACAACACACCATGACTTTTATAAGTGCATCAGAATAGCTTTCAAAAAAACATTCAAAAACAATATAGAACGTAACATATATGGGTTAGGAATCATACCATGGAAAGAGAGAAATTTTCAATCCAATTTATGTATTTATATATCCTCTTAAATAATGTTTTCCTCCTCATTGATTCCAACGTCTGTGACTTGTTCATTTGCGCACCCATTTCTTTCACCTTGCTGCGTCCTTACTTCTCAAATAAGTCTCCTTGAACATACTTCCCCTTAGTTTTTAGAAAACACCAACTTGTAAGGAATTGCACCATCGCTCCATAAGGGTGACACCAAACCACCTTAACCACCTCTGTATTCCCTGCTCACCTTCCTTAACCCTCATAGTTGAAATGACATCGGTATAATGATGACTCAAAATATCATTCTACACCTTAAGGACTTGATCACATAATTACACAAAGGTAATCAACATTATGATTTTTTGCTTTTGCACCATCTTCTTGCACCTTGCTCACTTAGGCTTTTATAAATTGAATCTTCACAATATCGACCACCTTCTTGATATTAAAGATAAACCATCTACCCATGGTATACAATACCTCCTACTACTTTTAGGTCATGTGATAGTCAGTTCTCTCATTGAATTTTTTCTCATTATCCAATAGACCTAAAAGTTGTTCTCTGCATCGGTATATGATCCTTCATGGGAGATAGATGCAACAATGACTGGCAATACAACACATAAGTGTTCTAACTTATGTTGGTCATTTTGTATAGAGTACTTCCTACATCTCGATAAACATGTTTAATTTTACAACATTAGTACCTATTTATGGACATGCCAGGTTAGCATATTGCATTTCAGGCCTTTATTCTCATGTTACATGTTTTCCCTGAGGTTAGCATAATATTTGCATGCTTCTTTATTCTTTCATTTCCCCCCCAACAGTGCCGATACCTCCATAGGGATCAAATTCCTCTTCTTCAAAAACTTATAATACTTTGGAAACCTTAGTTTTTATTAGTGTAAGGGTATATTTTCCTCCTTCATGGGGTATGTAATCATAGCGGTCCCTATAACCCCCTTTAATTCTATCTGTTTGTGTGTTATCTCTTGGTGTGAAAAAAACTCACTCATTTCACTTGAATACCCTAGTTGAATCGATGAGAAGAGTGCACGGTGCCTAGGATCACATTTTTTCCCACCATAGACATCCTATGGTATAAACAAAAATAGAAACATGAATCTTGTGTATTTCACCTTATCATTGAGCACAACTTGTTAAAAACATTGGATTACTACAAATTTCTTCGATTGAACTATAACAACTTCTTAACAAAATACATTTTATATTCCAATAGTTTTCCCTCATATTTGACTAAACACCACCTCTTGGAGGTACCTGAAAGAGTTTAATACATTCAAAAATAGTTTATTTATAAATTTGAATCCATTTTGAACAAAATATTTCCTTTCAAGTCCTTATCGTGGTTTTAGGGAGATTTTTGACCGGTTATGGTGTTAGCAATTGTTCATAAAGGATAGGACTTAAAATCCAAAACTAATGCCTAAAATTATTAGATAGGAACCTTACCCATCTATCCTAACCATCTCATGTTCTCATACAAATATTTTATGTGCCCATGAACACCTGAAAGTGATTCTCAGGTTTGAAACCCTCATTCTATAAGATCGAGAAGGCCTAAAATGCACTTTCTTGCAAAATCCTTCAAACCATATCTGAAACAACTTATCTTACCTATGTTTAAGCTCACATATGCATTATTTCTATGAAAATTTAGCATCATGAATCATTAGGTAAACAAGGTTTAGGAGGGGTCTATGTGTTTCACTAGATCCTTAGTGAATTAATGAAACATATAAGGGTCATAGGCCAAGGAGGAATACCTATTTGTAATATCGGTTAAAGGTTGTGCACGTGTTCTGATTTCCTGATTCAAGTTGATTGTGAGAGCTTCCTTTTGGCTAGGAGGAACTACCTGTAAATACAAAAAAATACCACCAAATAGAGTTAAACAAAACAATGAGTGGACTGCCTTGCGGAAGCTAGATTCGGGAAGCGTTATGCTTCCTGAACAGGTTGTCAATCCACTTTTATACAACAATATAAAAGGTAGTTAAATCATATATGTAGTAAAGATCCTATTGAAATTGAAACGATTTAGGTATCTCATATAAAACAATAAGAAAGGTCATTCAAAAGGTTGTTTAAGGTCAAAACGGAAGGGTTGGCTGAATGGTGTTGGGTTTCAGGTCTGGTGTAGGCTCTGGGTAAGGTTTGGTAAGGATTATGAATGATTCTGGGCTATTGGGAAGTGGGTATTAGCTCACTGGTTTAAACTATTTTGTCAGACACAGTAATCGATGTCGGTTGGATGATCAATGTCGGTTAGGTAGAATGAGTGATGTTAGTTGGCTAACCGGCATCGGTAGGGGAAATTATCAAAAATTTGTTAGAATTGTTTTTTCATACTCCTAGTGATTGCACAGAGGTTGGAAATGGTGAGGGTGGGGTCGTAAAATGGTTCTGAAGACTCAGAGATAATGAGGAGAGGGTGAAAAATGGGTAAAAGGTTTGGTTATGATCAAGTGATAGGTTGGTGGAAGGAAAGAAGTTTACGGGTGTGGAGAGAAATAGACTACAGAGATGAATAAATAAATCTACAAGGAAACTAGAGATTCTGGGTAGAGATATTGAATACTTACTTGAAAGTGGATTAGAAAATGTAGTTGATGAAGCTAGTGACAGTAAAGATCTAGAGAGAAGAGCTTTTTTATTCATGTCGCGATAGTTTGAACCTCTGTGCCTCTCTGTTGTGAATCTGTGATTGTGAAGAGGATGATGAATTCCAAATGGTTTTTGGTAGTGATCTTGTGTGTCTTATTTTGCGTAAGTGCTTTAGAAATTCGAGTGCTCCAAGTCTTTTTTTGTATGAGATCCTGAATCGAATGACCAACCTAGGCAAAGGCTTTTGGAAATATATTTAACCTAATTGGAAATAGTTAGGGGACTGACGTTGGTTGAGATATAATTGGCATCGGTTAAGGTGGGAATATCTAGGTTAGCAAAAAATAGCTAGATTGTTACTATTTTTTCCATGATCTCCAACCTTATTCTGAGTCTTGAGTGATAGATCACAAAAAGATAAGTAGGAATATTTTTGGGTTTGTTAATAGGAGTTAAGTCTAGGTTTAGACTAAGTCCTAATTGGTTAGGATAGGCTTAGATGTGGTCTTATGTCATTAATGAGGTTTGAGTAGGTCATTTGAGTGAGGTGGCTAGGTGAGTTGGTTACATGTGTTGGTTAAGTGAGGACATTAATTGATTTAATTAAGATAATTAATTCAATTAACATGTGCACTAGAGGTATATGAATGGGTAGGATATGGTTAATTTAATTAACAAGGTTTTAAGAGAAGTATGACCCAATTTTGGTGTCTACACTAGGTGTAGACCTAGAATGGAGGTTTTACCCCTATAGGTGGACTTTGAGTGACTTTCCACCTCACTACCATGCTCAAACATTGCTTGAACATCCTTCACATTCCTGTGACCATCCATGCATCTTCCATATCTCTTCATGCATTATTAATATGATTCGTATGCACTTGACCTTGATAACACTTCTTCAACAATGACTTATATTTTCAAGCTAACCTTGACAACCTTCAAGTTGTCTTAAAATTATCTCTCAATTGTCTTCACATTATCTCTTTCTCATCAAGATGAAATCATTATCGTTTGACATTAATGACTCATCAACAATGTGCATCATCAACCTTTGACATCAATGACAATACTCAACAAGACTGTCAATAAATCTAACAAAAGTAGTAGTCATCATGGGGTTGGAGGAGCCAACCAATCAAAGTAAAGTGCACATATTTCTTGGGAATACAAGATATTACAGGAAATTGATAAATGGATATGTCAAAGTTTTTGTGCCATTGGAGGAGGTATTGAAGGCAAAAGGAAATTTCTATTGGAAGGATGCGCAACAACGGGCATTCAATATATTAAAGGAGATACTGACAAACTCACCCATTTTACTCTTCCCTTCGTAGACTCTACCATTTCATGTCCATGTGGATGATTTTGAAACAAAAATTGGGGTAGTATTGGCTCAACCAGGGGAAGGTAATGTACACCATCCTATATGTTTAATGATTAGGAAGATGACACCATATGAGTAAAATTATTCAACCACAAAGCGTGAGGTATCATCCATGGTGTATGTGCTTCATAAGTTCTAACAATATTTATTGGCCACACCATTTTTCTTCTACATTGATAACATGACACTTAAATATATAGTAAACAAGCCAGTATTGCAAGGGTGTATCTTTCGATGGATCCTTTTATTCTAGGAATTTGAGTTTTTTGTCATCATCAAACCTAGCACAAGTTGTTTAGGACCCAAAAATTTGTCATGAATCAACTCTAGCAAAGACGCGTAGAGCATAGAGGATACTATGTCTGATGCCCAACTATTCAAATTGCAACACGTGCTAGCTGACTTGGAAGACATCATAGTATTCTTGCCTAAAGGTGTTGAGCCTGGAGGAACAAAAAAATTGAGAAAAAGAAATTTGGTGTTCATGAAACACCTTATCAATTGATAGGAGGATACCTATATAAAATGATTAGAGAAGAAGTATTATGTAGTCATGTCTTAGAGTATGAATGCTAAACCATTATGGAGGAAGTGCATGGTGGGATAACAGGAGGAAATTATGAAGGTGAGGCTGCAAAGCACAAGATACTCTCGGAAGAACTTTGGTGGGAAACACTGTACAAGGATACTAAAGAGATTTTCAAAGCATGTGATCATTTTCAAAGAATAGGAAAACTAGGACAATGTGATGAGATGTCGTTATGACTCATAGTGAGCAAAAAACCTTTTGAGAAGTGGGAAAATGAATTTGTTGGCCGAATTATACCATCTACATGAAGGAAAGACACACGTTACATTATAACTTACAAAGATTATTTGACAAGGTGGGTAGAAGCAACGCCCGCAAAGGATTACACTGTAGCTATATCAACAATATTTTTATGGGAGAACATTATTAGTAGATATGGTTTTCCGTTGAACCTTACTAGTGATAGGGGAACTCATTTATTGAATGAAACAATTTGGATATTGTTATCTAAGTTTATGGTAGCTCATCACAAGACTACCCCTTATCACCCACAAGCCAATAGTTCTAAAAAATCCTTCAATAAGGTCTTGGGACACACATTGACAAAAAACTATGATGTAGGAAGAAAATATTAGGATGATAAGGTGTTAATTGTACTATGGGCATAAAACTCTACTTACAAGAGGTTAAATAAGGCCACACCATTTGAATTGGTGTTTATCGTAGAGGAAATTTTTCTTGTGGAATTCATATTACCCTTCCTACGTATTGCGCGTATAGGAGGACTTGCAGATGATCAAGCAGTAACATAATGCATTGATAGATTATGTCATTGGATGAAATGCACGTAAAAGCATGGTGGAGCTAGAAGACAAGAAAATCATGATAAAAGGCTTGACATGACATGTATATTAAAAAAAAGTCTTTTTCAGTCGGTAGGATTGTGCTCCTATATCACTCTAAGTTTGTGCGCCACTCGGGAAATCTCAAATTTCATTGGTTGGGACTATTTAAAGCAGCCAATATTTCAGAATTGGGAGCTTGTCAATTATAGGCATTAGATGGATGGTTACTTTAATGGGAGTAGGCTGAAGCACTACTATAAATAAGCTTATTTAATTATGATTGTAATAAGGCAGTATTGCCAATTAGATTAGATTTATTTTCCTTAATTTGTTTTGTTTTGTTGTAATAAACGTGTACGCACGCAGGGGCATATCTATTTATTTGAGATTTATGTGTAGAGGACGGTGTATAATATTCGTGCGGGGTAGGAAAAAAGGAGCATGAGGATTAGATTGGTGGTGCCATATAACTTGTTCAGTTCATAGGTGTATGTTCTTTCTTATGATTGGACTTCTCAAATGTGTGTGGAATGATGTACTTACTCAAAGGTGTAAAGGATGCTTACTTTAGTGAAAGAAAGTTTGTAAAGCATGTAGTATAACACAAGGGAGCTGACACAAAAAGGAAAACTACTTGGCAAGTGGCATAGATGAAGAATGTGTGCATCACATGAGGATGCATGTAAGAGGGTTTGCAGTCTGGGAAGTAATATCATGCTAGAAGGTTATAGAATGTTGCATGTGAAAGAGGATTATGGAAAAAGCAGGAAAATGAATGAAAAAGTGGGAAAGTAGAAAAAGAAGCTTTAAAGTTGAAAAGTAGTGGTAGGTGAGTGCATTTATTACGATCAAAAATTGAAAATCTATAAAAGGAGGGTGAGTGTAGTCATTCTTATCTTGCTTGCTAAGAATTAGTGCATAAAAGAGATCTTGTGAATCAGAGAACAAGTGAAAACAAAGTACGAACCAGAGTTATGACAAAAGAGATGGATCGTTTAACCTATAGAATAAAACCCTAGCTCCTTGGGTGAAGTTGAATTTGTGTGAAGTGGAAGGGTTTGGAATAAGGGTTGTGAAGCTAGGGTTCAACAATGACAAGGGTAAAACTTGTAGGATTATGGCACAAAGTTGATTTCCAAGATTGAGCTAGGGCACAAAGTGGTTTAAATGACTTATTGTAATTGAAAAGGTTGAAGAATGGACTAAGCAAGTAAGAATTAGGTTTTCAAGCACTTCTGTCACAAATTTGTGGGTTAGAAGAGTTGTATAAGGGTTTTAATAGAGTGAACAATGACACCAAGGAAGGAACCGAATATTAAGAAGGTAATAAAGGAGGCACTAGACGATTGGTTTTCAAAAATGTAGTATCTACAAGAAGTGATTGTGGGAAAATCACGAGCATCGCACCTATGGAAGTGTAAAATAAGTGAAAATAAACACCACGTGTAAGGACACAAAACAAACATTAAAAATGATATGCTACAAGAGACGAGATAGAAGACACCGGAGGGGAAGATCATATTTGATGACAAGGTGCGATAGACCTTAGAAGGTGTGGGAGTGCTACATTTATATGAGTTACCATTCTTTGGTAAGCCCACACGCCTATACTGATGGTTGATGTATCCATTCCATGAGGACTGTTTATACTTTGTAGGTAGAAAGATGCACTTAACTGCAAAATTGATCGACAAAGTGACAAGTCTAAGAGATAGTGGTGAGGAGATATCATTTGATATGCACGACGATGTAACAATAGAGGAGACAACCATGAAACTTTAGTATCAGATGGGAATTTGCGCCCTCAAAATTTCAAACATTACTAACCCAGGAACAATAGTGGCTACGCAATTGGTGAGATTTAAATTGGGTACCTATGAAATTGTTGGAACATAATGGTTAAGTGGGTTGGCCACCCCTTAATTAAATATGGGTCCAACATTATACTATAGGTTAAATAATTAATAATAAGAAATATTTATATTTCTATTATTAAATATTCAAACCTAGGGATATACTTTAGGTTAAATATTTAATAATAAGAAATAGTTATATTTCTATTATTAAATATTTTAAACCTTGGTATATGTGTCAACCATTTAGGTTGAAAAGGTGGGTCAAGAGACATACCTGATCACCTCATATAAAAAGGACTTCGGGTCCTCATTTGATATATTGAAAAATATATATCAAAGGTGTTTTTACCCTTGTGATTAGGGTTTCTAAAGGAGGAGGTAATTTACTAGATGTAAAAGGGTTCTCTACAATAAAGGTTACTTTTCACAATGGTTTTTTACCTTCGGGTTTTCCACTATAAATCTTGTGTCATTTGTTATTTACTTTCTGTAAGTATTTCTTTAAATTGTTATGCAATATAGTGTGATGTTTATTGATTTAATATTGCATAGTTTATTAATGTTGTATAATTTAATTGATTAAATATTTAGTTAATAGAATCCTCAAATTCTATCATGGTAATAGAGTGAGGTAAATTAAATAGATTAGATCAAATGTTGTTGTATTTAATTTATTTAATTTTTTACAAGTTTTTTCAACCAACCTAAGAGGGTATTTAAAAATCATCGGCCCCCTTCTCCCAATTTTTTTTTTGCAATCTAAAATTTTGAATGTTTTGTGAGGAATTAATGTGAGTGTGTATAGGTGAAAGGGGTTTACATGCGTGTGAAAAATCACATACAAGTAAGGGTAAATTAATATATGAAATATTTCTATTTCTCTATAGTTTTAAATGTGTGCAGGGTAAATGTTTTCAAAGGTAAAATTCAAGAGTAAATGAAGGGAGGAGACAAGTTTCATGAAAATAGGGATTTCAAATTATTTCATTGGTTGGGTGAAATTACTTGTCCCCTCTGTAAATCTCTAGGTTAATTTGTACTCTCATGTGATTTGAAATCTCCTTGCACCTGGTAAAAATTCTCTTACTATTTTTACCTTATTTTTTTTCAAAATAATATGCTTGTGTCCTTTGGACCCCCCTCTAATAGGACTTGATTTAAAAAAAATTATAGTTTTTATAAGTATATTCTTTAAATAAAAAATTAACTATAGAATAAAGATCATTATAGTTTATATTATATAAACTATTCTCAAAAAAAAAATATAGTTGTTTATATCTTATTATAATTTATAAACAGAATCTATCTAAAAATTTTGAAATTTCATATTCTGGAAATACACATGTAATTTTCACTGTGTTAAATTTGATGGTCAAATGATTGTCACGACAGACCAAAAATAAGGTAGAATGACAGTCATTTAGACATCAAATTTAAGCTATTCATATCCAGGAAATTTTCACTATGTTAAAATTGACGGTCAAATGACTATCACAGTAGACCAAAAATAAGGCAGCCATTTAGACATCAAATTTAAGTTGTCTAGATCTTTATCTTCACTAAACAAATTTATAAATTTGAATTTGTTCTGCATTCTTAGGTGCTTCATCTTCACTTCTATATGGTCAGAAATTTTTTATGATAGGTTTGGGGTATAATGCCAGAGCCCTTTATAATGCGGGTTATTATTTGATTATGGAAAGTTAATTAGTATGCATTTTAATGACAAATTAGTTATGGTCAAATAGTTTCTTTAGATCTATAAATTTAGATATGGTTCTATTAATATTTTTATGATCAGATTTTAAAAAATTAGTTATTTTAATATATATATATATATAAATATATATAATACTTGATTTTTTAATGAAATAATACAAGTTTTTTTAATCATAAAATATGGGTATTGTCGTTTTTTCGATTAATATGTTTCTAACTCAGTGGCACATTATATCATAATGGGGTATGTGTTTCAGGAAATTTAAAAGACAATGGCGTCCAGTTTCTTTTGCCTCGATAAATTCCAGATCCTAAATGGAGAAATTACAATATTTGGAAGATCAAGGTCAAATCAAAACTTATGGTGAGGAAACTCTAGACGATTGTTTTAGGAAATGAGCTTGCGCCCATTGGTCATCAAACGAATGCAGAAAATATGAATGCATTCTCACAGCATACGCATGAGGCCCTTTCCATGATCCTGCACAATGTGAACGATGAATATCTTCTACACATTGGTAATATCAAACATCCTAAAGAGGTATGGATACAATTAGAATCCATGCATGAAGGTACATGCTTATCTAAGATTATTAAACTTGTTTTAGAATTACTTATGACTCCTATGAAAGGAGATGAAAAAGTAGTTAATTTCTTAGCCAAAATTAAAAATATCAAAGCACAATTAGATGGATGTAATTGTGACTTAATTGGTGAAAAATTAATCTACTTTATTGTTCAGTTGAATATACATGAAAGATTTAGGAATTTTATTTCTATCCTAAACTCTAAATATCATAATGAGGATGAATTACCTGATTTAAATACTTTGAGTTCTCTTCTGATATAGGAAGAGCAAGTGATGATGAACTTAAACTCTAAGGAGAATTCCTCTCAGGAACTTCTTTCTCAGAATTCAAAGTTCAAACCATGCAAGCCCTTCTTTGATTAGAAGTTTAGATCTAAATCTTCATTTGCTGATAAAAAAAGTTTTACTTCTGAACATTTGTGTGTAAGCTTTAATGGTAAATGTCACAAATGTGGAAAATTTGGGCATAAAAAGGAAGAGTGTAAATCTAAGAAACCTATCCATAAAAATAAAAACAGACTGTCTCATCTAAATATAATTTAAGGAAAAAGGATAGTTCTAATGATGCTCCTAAAACTATTGCATTATATGTTGTTTTATACTCTTCCTCTAATTCTGAATGGATTCTAGATTCAGGTGCTTCAAATCATATGACTGGTATTTCCAATTCTTTATTTGATGTTACAAAAATTAATGAACGTGTGTATCTTGGTGATAACTCATCTTTAGAAGCAATAGAGAAAGGAAAAGTAAAATTTGCAAATGGTATTTTGAATAATGTTTTATTTGTTCCTAAGCTTAAAAAAAATCTTTTGTCATGTTCACAACTAACTCATGATGGTTTGTCTATTCAAATTTTGAAGGATACTTGGTACATCAAAGATAGTAATGATAATATAATTGCTGAAGGAATTCAAAGAAATGGTCTGTATATTTTTGATGATTTTTCTTTTGCATCTTGTTTTGTATCTCAAAGTTTGAATAATTCAAAACTATGGCATGAAAGGTTAGGACATGTCAATTATCGAAACTTGTATGAAATGTCTAGATATAATCTAGTTAAAGGTTTGCCTATTTTGTCTTCATCTCATGATGCTTGTGAAGGGTGTTTACGCTCGAAACAAAGTGTTAAACCCTTTCACTTACATCCTGAGAAGAGTTCCTCTTCACCACTAGAACTCATTCATAGTGATGTTAGAGGACCTCTTGAAGTAGCTTCGTTAAATGGTTCTTTGTATGCTATGACATTTATTGATGATTTCACCAGGATGATTTGGACATATTTTCTTAAAAATAAATCTGATGTATTTGGAAAATTTAAGGAATTTAAAGCTTATGTTGAAAATTCATCAAATTATAAAATTAAGAGGCTTAGAACAAATAATGGGGGTGAATATGTTAGCAAAGAATTTGAAAAATTCTGTATTGATTGTTGTATTAAGAGAGAATTAAGTTCTCTCCATTCTCCCCATTCTAATGGTGTTGTAGAATGGAAAAATAGGACTATTCTAGATATGGCTCACACTATGCTTCATTTTGTTGGTCTTCCCAAATTTCTATGGGCAGAAGAAATGAACACAATAGTCTACATTCTAAATAGATTCCCTACCAAAGCTATTCACCTTTTGACCCCCTTAGAGAAATGGTCAAATCAAAAACCTGATGTATCACATTTAAAAGTCTTTGGTAGTCATGCCTCCTTATATATCCCTAAAAAGAAAAGAAAGAAACTTGATATGACTTATTTTTCTTGTATTTTCATTGGATATGGTATTAACACTGTAGGTTTAAGGATTTATGACCCTGTAAAAAGGGAAGTAACTGAAAATCGCAATGTTATTGTTTTAGAAAAATGTTTCTGTTCATCTTCAAATAGTAATGATATTCTTAATCCTGTCAATATTCCTAATGATGGTTCTGGTTCTGATAATGAAAATATGGTAAAATATCATGATGATGTTTCTTGTGTTAATGTTATGGATGTTTCTGAATCTCCTATCTCCCTAGCTAAGAAACCAAAATGGGCTCAAACTGTGTTAGAAAGTTCTAATCCTATTGACCTTAGGAAAATGACCAGAAGCCATCATACATACCATGCATTAATGACCTTGTATGAACCTGAGCCGCAAAGTTTTGAAGATATTCTTGGGATGAGAAGTGGATCAATGCAATGCAAGCTGAATATAATGCCTTAATTCAAAATCAAACCTGGGAGTTGGTTCCACCTCCTGAGAAAAGAAGCTGTTATAGGGTCTAGATGGTTATATAAAGTAAAATATAATGTTGATGGTAGTATTGAAAAATATAAAGCTAGACTTGTTGCTAGAGGTTTCACTCAAAAACCTGGGATAGATTATGTTGAGACCTTTGCCCCTGTAGCTAAAATGAGCACTGTTAGGACCTTGTTTGCTATTGCTGCTCAGTTTGGGTGGGAAATCCACCAAATGGATGTGAAAAATATTTTTTAAATGGTGATTTAAAAGAAAAACTTTACATGTCTCAACCTAAAGGTTTTGAAGAAACTGGTAAAGAAAACTATGTTTGTAAGTTGAAAAAATATTTGTATGGTTTAAAGCAAGCTCCTAGAGCTTGGTATGTGAAAATTAATGCTTTCTTTAAACAATTAGGTTTTGTTAATTGTTCTTCTGACAATGATCTATTCATTAAGAAATAAGGTTCTCACATTATCATTGTATGTCTATATGTGGATGATCTTCTTATGACTAGTGATAGTCCTGCTTTAATTCATAGGATTAAAGAAAAATTGAAACAATACTTTGAAATGACTGATTTAGGTCTCTTACATCATTTTCTTGGCATGGTTGTATTTCAAGATAAACATTCTATTGTTGTTTCTCAAGCACAATATGCAACCAATGTACTGAAAAAGTTTAATATGATTGATTGTAAACCAATTTCTACACCTATGGAAGTTGGAATAAAACTTGATCCTAAACCTGCATGCAAAAAAGTTGATCCTACTTTATATAGGAAGTTAGTTGGTAGTTTGATTTATCTAACTATAACTAGACCAAATATTTCCTATGCAGTAGGAATTGCTTCTAGGTTTATGCAGGAACCTTATAGAGATCATTGGAATCTTGCAAAAAGAATTCTTAGATATATTAAAGGTACAATCAATTATGGGTTTCATTATACTAAGGATGAAAATGCTAACTTATATGGATTTTGTGATTCTGATCATGTTGGTGATGTATTAGATAGAAAATCTACTTCTGGTTATGTGTTTAAATTTGGTGCAGGTGTCATTACTTGGTGCAGTAAAAAGAAGCCAAATTTTTCTATCTCTTCAACTGAAGTTGAGTATAGAAGTGCAATGGAAGCTGCAAAAGAGGCACTATGGCTAAAGAGGTTGTTCGCCGAGATAAAGATGAAGGATCAAGGTAGTATTCCTTTGTTCTGTGATAACCAGAGCACCATAGCTCTTGCACATAATCCAATACAACATCAGAGGATGAAGCACATTGAGATACATATACACTTCATCCATGAGAAGGTGCTAAGTGGTGAGATAGATCTCAAGTTCATGCCAACTGAAGAGTAGGTTGCTGACATCTTCACAAAGCCCTTGAGTGCTGCAAAGTTTTTGTCACTTTCATGAAAAAATTGGATTGTCATATTTTATATTGAGGGGAGTGTACATGACAATGTCACCTCCTAATGGAACTTGGTATTTGTAAAATGAAAAATTCATTGTAATAAAGACCTTCATGCAAGTGTAAAAAGACCTTCGGGCATGTGTATACCTCCTCAGCTTCTTTTTTAGAAAGAAGTGTAGAAAGACCTTAAAGGTAGTCTTCAGTAAACTCTTTAGTGCTATTGAGTTTATGGGTAAACATCTAGTGTAAGCATATTGTTAAGGAGGACCTTGGTTATAAAAGGCTCCTATATGCTTGGTTTCAAGTAACCTTTTACGAGAACTTGTGAGAACATGTAAAACTCACAAATCATACTTAGCCACTAGATCATGGGATGATCTTTGGGATTCCAAATCCTTTTGTACCAAAAGGTAACTTGAGTATGATGAAGGTTATATAATTCCTTCAACCTATATGCTAGCCTAAAACCTTTATGGTTTAAGGATTGTAAATCTTGTAGTGTACCATGGGCAAGTAATCTATTGGCATATGTTATCCCACTTAACATTAAGGGGGAGTGTTGGAACATAATGGTTAAGTGGATTGGCCACCCCTTAATTAAATATGGGTCTAACATTATACTATAGGTTAAATATTTAATAATAAGAAATATTTATATTTCTATTATTAAATATTCAAACCTAGGGATATACTTTAAGTTAAATATTTAATAATAAGAAATAGTTATATTTCTATTATTAAATATTTTAAACCTTGGTATATGTGTCAACCATTTAGGTTGAAAAGTGGGTTGGGAGACATACCTGATCACCTCATATAAAAAGGACTTCGGGTCCTCATTTGATATATTGGAAAATATATATCAAAGGTGTTTTTTACCCTTGTGATTAGGGTTTCTAAAGGAGGAGGTAATTTACTGGATGTAAAAGGGTTCTCTACAATAAAGGTTACTTTTCACAGTGGTTTTTTACCTTTGGGTTTTCCACTATAAATCCTGTGTCATTTGTTATTTACTTTCTGTAAGTATTTCTTTATTTGTTATGCAATATAGTGTGATGTTTATTGATTTAATATTGCATAGTTTATTAATGTTGTATAATTTAATTGATTAAATCCGTAGTTAATAAAATCCTCAAATTTTATCAGAAATATGGTCCAAGGTCAATGAGAAGTTTTTTACATATTGGGCACAAGATGTCGTAAGAGACTAAGTATAATATTTCCTTGTTAATAGAAGAGAACATCATAAATGAAGCAAGGACCCAAATAGAGAAAGGAGAGAAAATCACACGGGGTTGATTATGTTGCTGATTGTGTTTTGGGAGATATGGGTTCTGAATGGTCCGATAGAAAATAAACGGGAGCATCTTATTGAGAAGAAATATCTGACACAATGGTTCGCCAAGTACACCTATGATGGTACAATTTCCAATCCATACAAGGTGCTCCTATAGAAATGATACAAGTGAATGCATGAGACATTCAAAAATGAATAACGTGTACTAAGGGAGTTGCCCACAAAGATGGAAGGACATGCATAGTTTGCAGTCATGCAACATTTTTGCCTTAATTTTTTTTAAGTATAGAATGGAGAGATGGAATCTTGGTGAAAACTTCCATTTTCTTTCATTTCCAAATACTTGAAGGGTGTATTTAATAGAATAACAGATGCACAACAACTTAATTTCAATATGGAGAAGGGGGATTATGAGTACCACATGTTGCACAAGACCTAGAGGTATGTGTTTAAGAATTCATATGAAGAGATAATGGAGTAAGCTAATATGGAATTGAACCCCATTATGACCCTAAAAGTTGGCAACAAGGCTTGTAGAGTCTATGCCTATCTACGAAAAAAGATACAAGATGAAAAGGTGGTAAATGTGTGAGATACTACCCTTATACCACCACCATCAAAGAAGACAATTGTGAGGATACCTAAGCATAGGTGTGAGCCCACTCCTCCAGAAGATGAAGAATAAGATGATGATGAGGTGGAGTTTGTGCTCAATCATAGCACACAAAAGAGGATACAAAGGTGGTGTCAAGAAAAAAGTACATCACAAACTCATTGAGTTTCACCAACTATTCTAGTAGGGAGAACACACAAGGAAAGCCCAAAAAAGGATGAGAATCCTCACATTATCCATGATCTGGAAAAGGAGGAAGATTTAGACCATCCTGTGCATGGAGAAGAAAAACAACACAAAATATACGAAGATAAACAAGAAGTGGAAGTCTAAGAGGAAGAGCACGTGCATGAAGAGGAGCACGAGGAAGAACATGAAGATATGCATGATGAAGAGGAGCAAGAACTTGGGGAGGAACAAGGAGCAAGAGAGGAAATAAATCATACACATCATGATATTACACAAGAGAAACCACAAAAATGGAGTGTAAGAGGAAGAAGGCCAATGAAACCTCCACAGGTATCTCATAAGATGTCATATATAGATGACACAACTAAGCTCCTCAGGGTCAGATTCTAGAGCCCAATGTCATATAATCTATAGTTATCCACAATTTTTTGTAATATTGAGAGGGTTATGTAATGTTTTGCAGGTGTTTGTGGTGTTTCTTATGTTTGGTATGGTTCTATAGGTATTTATGTGTATCATGGGTTGTTGTAGTGTGTCGCGTGTTAAAGGATCATATTGAAGTGTTATGTGGATTTGAAATAATACTGTTCAATAAAGGATATATGTCATGCAATAAAGAGATAGCTACAAAATCCAGCAAGTGGTGTGATACAAAGGAGGATATCCGCACAATGAAGAGAAAACTCCAAAATGTCTAGAATTGTCCGCGATGGTCATAAAATGTTGTAAGACTAAGAGAAAATAGGGGAAGTCTGTGGGACTCTTAAAAAACTTCAAATATTAATTTTTTTTCAAATTCTACTAAATTTGACTCATGCTGAATATTCAAAAGGATACCAACTCATTTAAAATTCATATCTGTTCATGAAATGAACATTGTATATAACTGGATTAAATTTTAAAGTTTAAATGTTTTTAAGGCATTATGATGCTGATTTGAAAAATAAAGAGAGTGAGAAGAGAGGAGTGATTAATGACGATATATCTAGAGTTTCAGTGAATAGGAAGGAAGAGAAAACTCAAGTTGCTAACTTGAATGCTAAGGACTAAAATGCTAAGTTGCTGAAGATTAATGAAAAGTAAGACGTGCATAAAAAAAACTAGATGTGAAGTGCGAAATGTGCGAAGACAACAAGAAGAGTGAAGTATGATCTAAATGTCATCATCAGGTTGAGGAAACAACTACATTTGGTGGATCTTTGCATTATTGAGGTCAATACCTCATATGTCTTGGGATTGGCGTGTCCAGTGAGTTGGTGCTCACAAATCAAGATGAGTTGGTGCTTAGCATTGAGGATTGATGTCTCCATTGAGTTGGTGCTCACAAATCAAGCTGATTTTTTGTCAAAATTGGGGATTGGTGTCTCCAATGAGTTGGTTATCACAAATTAAGTTGATTTGGTGTTCGAAATTGGATATTGATGTCTCCAGTAAGTTGGTGCATACAAATATTTGTAATACAATTAATTTTATAGCTAGGATTGGACAATGCTCCAAGAAATATTTTCTTTGTAGTTTTTCTCATGAAAGGGTTCCACATAAATCTGGTGTTTTACAAGTGTTATATCTTTTGTGATTGTAACTATTATGAATGTTAAAGTTTTAAACAAGTAAAAATTTTATTATACTAATTCACCCCCCCTCAGTATAAGTGTGCTTTCTACATGTCATAATATGATGTGGAGGCATTCACCTAACAAGAGTTAACTATGGTCTCTAGTCATACAACATGCTTTAGTGGGGGGTGTGGCGTATGTGAGATGATTGTTGAAACCAAAGGCTCCCTTTTGCGAGAACAAGGCCACAAGGAAGGATGCAGTTGAGATAGCATTATTTTAGGAATATCAAAGGTATTAATTCTAGGTGTGACCTCATCGGGCTCGTCGTCATCATAATATAAGAGATATGGAGATATGGAGAGGAGTGACACTTACAATAGTAGGGGTAGGGTTAACATCCCAAAATTTAGAGATCCCAAGTGATTCTTTGATTTATGGATTCCGGTGAGCACTAGGCTGGGATTCTTTATGTTCTAAGCATCTAGATGGATTAACATGAAGAGATCTCTTTAGCCTGACCAAAGAGGTTGATGGCCCATATCTCTAGAGCCCCCTATATATAGATATGGAAGACATCCTTCGACCCTCTAAGAAGGAAACCCTAAGTGAGGTGGCTCTCCTGAAAGGAGAGTGACCTAATTAGGAAATAGATAACCCCAAAGGGAAGGGAGAGTTTGGGAGGCATACACCCAACCAATTTGGGGTGACTGCCATTTCCATGAAGAGAATCTATAGGGTAGTTGAAGCATTGATATTCTTGAAAGGGGATAGGAGATAAATCATCCAGTTTTAAGAATTTATATGTCCTATTTTGTTGGAGTGTATTGTAGTTCCAATGATTAGAGTCCTATTGAATATTATAAATAGATCCTTGATGAGTGAATTTGGCACACTGACATGTGAAATAAGTGACAATGCGTAGTCAATGAGTCTACGGTATCCTGAGGATAATATTATAAGATAGAGGAAAGTTAAAAACTAGGACTTTAACACATACACTTCAAGGAGGAAAGGTGATAGGAAACCATATGCATCATTTGGGTGGAATCTATCAGAAATCATACCCTTGGCAAGTGGTTCTTGTATATTTTAAGTTATCTATAGAGTAACCACGATTCTTAAATGATTTCCTATGAGCCATGCAATGTGGGACTCTACCCCAAAGAGGGAGGAATGGGAATGTTTATGTCAAATAATGTTACCATGATATGCTCATAGTGGTGAGGTGACGTACACATGAGTTCTAAATAGGGGACTTGGATAGGAAGTTGAGAAAGTGCTTCAAAAGGATCCCACTCGTCATGTATGAATTGTGCAATAGACTGAGAGTTGTATAAGTCCTCATAAACAAATCCAAAAGAAGTAGGTATGATCAAAATACTTCTAATTTTTTGTTTGTTAAGCTTATATGCAATCGGCCCTTTGAGTTTTTATTTTCACAGAGGTAAATGGTGTCTGTGGTGAGAAAAGTAGATATAATAACTATAAAACTTATAAAATATTTTTCATAGGGGATGATGGTATCTGGAGGAGGAAATTCTTTGGTTTGGGAAGTTTGGTTTTGAGGTACAAAGGGATATATAACCTTGTGAGTTATAGGTTGGAATGATGTGGGATATCATGTCATACATATGTTATGACATGCTTCACATTATTAATAGTAAGTTTATTTTTAGGAGGATAGTCTGTGTCAACTACATTAGTCATAACATGGTCTTTCTTCTTATATATCCACCATCATTATGGTTAGGCATAGGATTAGAGAATATCTATCGCTTCTTATTAGCTTAGTTGATAGCTTCATGGTGATATTTTTGTTGAGCTGCATCATGAGCTTTGACCAATTCTTTAAAAAAATCTCAAGTGATGGTATCATGGTTAAATTGGGAAACTAGGAAGAATTTGATGGTATTCATGTGTAGTGCACAACGATTTTCATGGGAGTGACCCTAATTAACATGTCACCGAAAAAAATTACTTTCATCATGCCATTGAGGAATAGGTTGAGAAAGATCTAAGATCACGGTAAACGAATTAGGTAAGTGACGTTTCAAAGCATCCTTTCTCAATAGTTGATGATATTTAGGATGATTCTTATTGTTAATTTTTTTTTCAATGTTGAAAATAGTCCTATTCAAATAAGTAACAAGAGGAAGAGTATCAGAGACTCGTCATCTGTCACGTTCTTATTATTAGAATGTTGAAGGATTTGGACTTGTTTATTAGTTTGTGTCATAGGAGGAACTTTCTATTAATATCTCATGAGGTAATACTATATTTTAGATTATTCAAAGGCCTCTTCTAGAGATGTGGGAGAAAAGGACTTCACGTTATATTGAAGATGAGGTTCAAAATCTCATAGGAAAAGTTGGAAGAAGCTATCACTAGGCATATTATGTTCAATGCACATAGATATGGTCTTATAATGCTTGATGAAAGCTTGTGCTAATTCATTTTCATATTTTTGGTAGTTAATGAAAGTATTGATATTGTTCTCAAGTAGATCATGATATTGAAATTCATTTACCAAGGCTTTCACCAAGGGCTCTAGCTTAACTATGGAATTAGAAGGTAAAGTATGATACCGACCCAAAACATCTCCAGTGAGAGTCTTAGCTAAACATTTGGCGGAAATGCATGAATTGGTCCTGGTCCATTCCTTGTAAAGGTTACTAAAGGACTTGGTGTGAAGGGTGGGATCAGTGGACCCATCATAGGATATAGAAGGAACAATGCCGCCAATATCCATGTTAGCAATGTGAGGTGCTAGAGAATCTTATTGGACTATTCTTAAGACTTTGTTTTGGATAGGGGTTGGGTGATGGGAACCCCATTATGCCTATTTAGAAAAAGAGGGGGTGTGGTGCCCCAAGATCCCGTTGTAGGGTGATTGACTAGTTGAGTCATGTTAGATTGCATTTGAAGTAATTGATTTGTAATAACATATTGTTGTTTATTCATTCTATCAATAAGCTGGAGAATAAGGCTGGTAGGGTCACAGTTGGAAGAATTTTTGGATGAACCTACTTTGGGACATTTCCCCTTTTTCTTCCCTATTTTCAAGTTTTCCAAAGAAAAATTCAAGGATATTAGATGAGGAATTTATTAATCTCATGAGGATGATCCTAGGTATTGAAATTTTTATTTTCTTCTTCCTCATAGGCCATTACAACGGGTAGGAGGTTTCTTTCTATGGAATCTTATGACACAACAATCCATTCATAATGGGAATTTATTTTCAAGATGATAGGTCTCAGGGAATGTCTGTAAAACAAAATCAAAAGATCCCAAACCTAGATATTCCATGATGGAGTGATAATTTGGTTGAGATAAATTCTTGAAATGGAGCTTACAGACATAATCAGCCATGCAAAATTTTTTATATGGGAGCCGATGACATTAAGAGTAAAATTTGGGAGAAAAAAAGGGATGTTCTGTGCAAACAAGTTTATACAAGGGCCGAAGGTGTCTGGAAATAAATGTGCCTGAACATACAAGATCACCCTTGGTAATGGTGTCTGTGGAGACATAATTTTGATCCATTTTTAATTATTGGTGGTTTGTAATGAGATCAAGTTTGGAGATGGATGCTTTTAATAAGATGTGCTCGATTAAGAGGTCTGTAGGATTCATGTTAGGTTCACTAGAAATTTATGACATGTCAAGAATGTGTCTTAATGGCTTGCACTTCTAAGTCTTTCGTTCTATAAGGGTATTAAGGAAACTAATAAGCGACACACATGAACTAAAACATAATGGGTTGATTTAAAGGGGCTATGATGAGTACTAAGGTAAAGTATCCATAGGGTATTAATCCTTACACTAGGTAAACCTAGGGTTTCTAAGGCCCGCAGTCAAGATAGAGGAGATAAACCTCTTAGGATATCGGTAAATGGGGGAGAGATATAGATCATTGGGGGATAAGTCAAGCATGTACAATCTATACTACTACAATATTACTGAAATAAAGAGAAGGAAACCTAAGGATCTTATCATGTAAGAGAAATATTCTAACTAACACCAATGTTCATGCAATGCTAATCTAACATATAATAACAAGGAAGGGAAATGAACTAATCTATGAAAAATGACAAAGAGAGTTAGAGATCTTACATGTGGGATTATCGCCGATGCATCTATCTCTCTATAGAAGCAACACACCATGAGATAATTTATATTGGGTGGAGAAGGGGAACATCGTTCTTGTCTTAGAACCAATATAAATGATCCAACAGTGCAAGTAATTTAACCAAGAAGAGTGTCCAATCCAATCCAAGTAAAGTGCAAGATAAACCAAGGAAAAAATGAGTATATGTGAAGTTGACACGAAAGAGAAAAGTGAATTGCTAGTTCCTATGATTCTAGCTTCCTTCCTTCATAAGTTATGGGTGTGGTGACCATATATACACGACGTTATCACCCGTGGGCGATGATGTTGGATAAGGAAAAAACATAACACCTAAACCATTTCCCATAGGAAATGGTGTCAGTTAGGGATATATAAATGTCATGTAAAGTGAAAAAGAGGTTTCATGGATCAATCAAATGGGTGAATAAGGTGCTAAATGGAGAAATGAAAGAAATCTGTCAAGAGTGTAATGTGTATGAGACATAAAAGAACTTATGAGGACAAAATAACTGAAGACAATGACCACATAGTGATACTCTCTCTATGTATTATCTCTAACCCATAATGACCATGTGAATAGTCATACCCCATTCCCAAAAGGACCCCTAAGGAACCCACTTAAGAAATAGATACATCAATGACCCTTACACGCACAAAGAAATTGTTAGTAACATTTATGAAAGAATAAAAGTGAAAAATTAGATGTATACATACAAAAAAATTATCATGACCTCTGGGCCTATTGTACATCCTTCCATACTCCAAAAGAATCTACACCCTTCTCACTCGTGTATAACTCTAAATTTATGTTACCCATAAAGGTTGAGATCTCATCACTCTAGATATATCCCTTAAATATTTAATTAATAAAGACGAATACATACAAGCATGTCTTACAAAACTTCACCTCCTTGATGAAAAGAGGCTAAATGCCTTTGATTATTTGAAAGTGTATCAGAATTGACTTCATCGTATCTATAAAAATGGATAAGACCAAGAAAATTTGAAATTGGTAAACTTGTGCTAAAATAAAATAAAAATAATACAACAAAAGATCGGGAGAAGCAAGGAAAAGCTGAACCTAATTGATTAGGTCCTTATATTATCACTATAGAATACAGATCTGGCATATACAAGTTGTTCAATGAAGATTTATAAGAGCTTAAAGAACCCATGAATACGGTTGATCTGAAGTGATTCTATTTTTAAATCAATGACACCAACACCTTGTGTTGGGGGAATTTCGGCACATCCACTTGTATAGTTCCTTTACCTTGTTCCTCTTACCATTTTATTTCAAACCACTTTCTATCACTTGTTCCTAGTAGATATGACATCTACCATTCATTTAATATCCATATTTTCTCACATTCATTTTCATTCATCCCTCACTCTTATAGAGATATTGTGTTCTTAAGAGTGCTCAGATGATTCCTAGAACACCTAAAATTTCTCAAAAAAATAAAAAATCAAAACATTCAGAAAATTCAAAAATCCACAACATTTTAAACAATCAAAATCCAAGAAAATTAGAACAGTAAAAATCTAACAACATTAGAAAAATGTTAAAAATTCCAGCAAATATCAACACAAAGCAACAATATACTACTTTTAACTCCTATGCTAGTGATCATTCCAACAATCCTATGACTATCAAACAATAATCTTACCCCTAGCATGTATCCTTGCTTGGGGGAAAGTCAAATCAAACCCTCACATGCATCCTCACTTGGGCAAATATTGGCTCTCATTTTCTTCTTTGCATGTATCCTTTCTTGGAAAAAATGACCCATATAATCTTAGAATAATCTTTAATAGGATCCAACAAGAGTGTTGTTTGATGCCACTATACATTTTGATTCAATTCCCTTGCATGTATCCTTGCTTGGGGACATCTAAATCTACTCAATCGTTACTATGAAACACATTAGGAGCATGGTTAATTGTCTTTATTTCAAATTGTGTTGCATTATTATTGTGCTTTACTTTAGACCAATTGCAAGTATTTTTGTTATCATCTTGGTTAATTCATGGCCATGGTGCATAAATTTACTGTGTATGTTGGGTTTTCTTTACTTTTTGTCTTGTGCTTTACTTTTTGACCAATTACAAGTATTTTTGTTTACATCAAGTGGCTTATTCATACCCAATGGTGTGTACAACTACTGTGTATACAAGGTTTTTTTTCATTTTTACCTTTTTATGTGTGTTTGTTTTTACACACATAATGGGTTCCTTATCATGGTTCTTCAATAATCATGGTGTTAACTCTACTGTATAAAAAAAATAGGTTGCTCCAAAATAAAAAATTTAAATGGAAGCTCATGCTACGAGATAAATCAATTATATTATCATCACTATCATCTCTTCAATGTCAACTTATCCACATAAAACAACATGCAAATCAATAAGCATCCATTCATGAATAAACATATAATGTGCAAAATAAATAAATCATCATCTATATATATACATAAATTAAATGTTCATGTATAAATCCTACGAAAAATATCACACACACACACACATTGAAGTTTCATCAAAGGGAATCCATACATAAATATACATTCATCACAACGCATACACAAAAAAATCATATACATATACATCATTCATAGATTCATCCCTGACTCTCCCATGTTCCTTTGTTGTGTGGCCTATCATCTCACCTCAACGATATCATTTAAAAGATCTAATGGATATAGATGGCCCATGTGATCTTGTCGACCTTCCAGATCTGCTAACTGTCCTCTAACTATACCATGTCTCTTTGTGATCCACATGAACAACCACCTCATACAGAACTTTATAGTATCCCACATCATGTGTGGCTACTAAAAACTCCTGTAACAAGTCTCCCATACTAGTGGCCTTAGTTGCATGTCATGACACATCTCTCTTTACTGTCAACTACTTCATTTGTAATGTGAGTTAATATCTATCAACAATCCTCTTCTATAACAATTTTTGTTATTTATGAGTTATAATTAGTGTGGCATCTCTTTGCTAAATGGATATGTCTCTTTATACATGTATCACATGTAACTCCATCATTGATGGCCCTAAAGGTAGTGCTAGTAACATTTGAATACATAATTCATTATCTCCTCCATCACCCCATCTATCTTATTCAACATCATCACCATCTCCCCACCCATCTCCACCATCTTTGTCTTCGTCTCCTCCTCCTCCTTCTGGACTCAGTGGACTCAGTGGTGAAATCTTTGTAACTTGTACTCATAGCTGAGCCTGTACTTATATATTCTATCCTTGTCCCTATACCTACACTCATGGTGATTTTCCCTATCCCTATCAACCTCCTCCTCTCCTATCCCTCATACATAGTGCTCCCCTCACTGTTACTGTTATACTCGATGTTATAGCTACATGTGGAATGATGATACTTAAAGGTATAATACCTGCATACCATTCTACATATTCTACTAATACTCCAAGATCCATAATTTTTTCCAGTACATCCCATACTTGAGGTAAAACCCCTCAAAAATTGGCCCTTGCTATGTTAGATCTAACACATGGCCCAAAATACACAATCTCTCGCACTACTTGCATGTACCACTGCTACCCCCTTAAATGTCCTAAATCACCCCTAGTTATCGCATGACCCTGTCTAGTCTATACCTCTAAAAAATATATGACCAATTCCTAATGATATAGTGCTCAATATCCATAGTCCCCAACTTTGCACCATTTTTATCCCATATGCATCATTTGTGAGAACTTCATATGTTCATGTGCAACTATAAATCATCCATGATTAGTCTATAAAACTCTAAATCACCTCGGCGACCTCTGTGTCCACTGCTCACTATCTCCCACCCACATGTTGATGGCTCCTTAGCCTTTTTGTCTCTAAGAAAACCCATTAGCCAACCTACTGCGATGTGGTCCCATGCCAAAATATACAATAAAGTCGCTAGAACCAGATTTATCTGACTCATATATACTATATACTATTAGGTGTATATCTCTGTATATGTGTATTAGTGTATAGGGACCCCATGTAAAAATTGTGGTTGTATCCATCAAATCTGCTACCACACTAATCAGACCAAGCTAAAATTGATTCCCAGTCTTATTAGGTAGCACATAGTCGCTAATAAGAGCCATAAAATATATCAAAATCCAACTAGTTTGTCATCCTCCATGCACTCTACTAGGTGCACTACCATACCCTCTGTGTGAATATCTTCTACTTTGAAAAGTAGTTGTATATGAGTCTTCATCTGTGCTACACTCCTTTCCCAATAAATCAATCAAACTTACATTAAAACCCATAGTAAATGATATACATCATCCAAGGTCACTCACATCCTCCAGTAGCTAGTCTAAAATTATACGACTCACTATGCAATCACTATACCAATGCAGTCAACAAACATTGATAAAGTCTAATATCTGACATATGTGCAATATATTTCAATCTCATTTCCTCTAGTATCACCACCAAACCCCTCCATTCTAACCTCGTCATCCATATCTCGAATGACCATAGTCGTCCATGTCTATTGTGCACATATAGGGCATATAATATCTATTGCAAATATTGAAGTACATTGTTAGTCCCTTATAAATCATTTTTCTTCTAATTTCATCTTCTACATCTAATCTATTTCCTCTAATTCATGTTAATACACCTATAGTGATGATAGCACACATAACTCAACATTGGTGCATTTATTGATATGTTAACGTATTTTACACTAGCGCACTTAACAGTACACTAGTGCATTCAACACACTAACATGTCCATCTTAACATCAACATATGTAATTTAACATTAGCGCACGTAATTTAATGCTAGGGAACACAAGTATATGCTAGCGTACTTTATAGGATACACCATCGAAACTAATTTCATGTGCTAGCATTACTTTTCCCTTTTCTATTACATCTATGACACATTAAATTCACTAAAAAACTTATTTTTTTGGTACTTACGACACCATCGTCGACAGGAGCCCGTATGAACTCTCAAATGTGATCTGTGTGATGAACACAAGGGTAATAAGGATCCATCTGTCTCAAAATTTAGAGCTCAAAAAGCTGTCAAAGGTATCAAAATATCTAATAATATAAATGACTAATAATATTTTTAGCCCTCCCACCCTTTTATTTAACCCCTTCTTCTAACCCTAATTTATCTTTCTACACCTTCTTATTAGCATTTGCACCCTTGTCACTCATTTTCTATGTTATTTCTAACCATGGTCTCTATGGATATTTCTCTCTCTCTCTCTCTCTCTCTCTCTCTCTCTCTCTATATATATATATATATATATATATATATCTCTCTCTTATTAAGTGGTTGTCCACCACTTTATCACGTCACCCACCCGCTTGAGGGGGAACTTGCTAGGGAATCCAAATGCTTCACCCAGGAAAATCAGGTAGTTCACCACATTTATTTATCATTTTTTCATTGATCTACACATTTTTACTATCTTTAAAGTGCTATTATTTCATAATAAAACTTTAAAAAGGGGAAAATGTAGACACCCTAAAATATCACATTACGCATTATAAACCTCTAAATTCATATTGTAATTACTTCACAGTACATTACAACCATTTTAACCACTTTTTATATAATTTATTATTTTGTGACCTTTCATTAACATTCTATGACATTGTCTCGCAACTCCCCTAATTATTCCTATCACTCACATATGATCTAAAATTATCAAATATTCGTACTATGTGTTTCACCAGATTCTAGAGCATTTCTTTGAATGTTGACAAAACAGATAAGGGTAAAGGGCTAGGAGGAATACCTGTGAAGATGCTGGTTATAGGTTGTTGCACGCGTATGAATTCTTGATCCACAACTGATCGTGAGAGCTTCCTTTTTTCTTGGAGGAACTACCTAAAATAGAACACAATACCACTGAATAAAAATTAAACAGTATATGCAGTGGACTGCCTAGCGTATGCTAGATCTGGGAAGTGTGATACTTCCTAGATTCCTGTCAATCCACTGTTTGAAACAACTTAATGTTAACAATATAGGAAATCCTATTATAGTTAAAATGATTTAGGTATCTCATTCATTTACAATAAGAAAATTCATTCACAACATGCTAAGCTATGATTAAATCCGAAGGTCAAGGTCTTTGTCAGAGTGCTGGTATTGGTCAGGGTTAGGTTCTGGGCTGTTTTGGGTATTGGGTGGAGGTTTTAAGCTCTGTTATTGGTCTAAGGGTAAAAACAAAGAGACCGATGTCGGTCTGGTATGACCGGTGTCGGTTTAGGTTAACCGGCGACGGTTATGGGTAACCGGCGTCGGTATGGTCAGGGTACAGGAAACTCAATAAAAACTTGAGGTGAGGGCATATCTAAGGCTAACTGGAAATGTAAAGGACTATGACAAGGTCTGTGTAGGCCTTAGGTATACTCAGGGCTCTCTAGAAACTGGGTATGGGTGGTTTAATGGTGTGGGTGAAGGAATGGTCAAGTTTGCATGGAGGTAAACAAGGGGGAATGTCAATGGTAGTAGAAACTAATAACAGAAGTAAAAGAGTCTACTAAAATGACAATGGACAAGTGTTGGTTAACAAAACACTTACTGTTGTACGAGCTTGATGTCTGGTTAACGATGACAGGTGATCAAATGGAAGGAACTTGGTGTGGTACTAATGCTTCCCCAGATGCTCCTGTAAAGGAAAATGGATCTGTGATTGCTTCTGGTGTTGGCTATGGATGCTTTGATGTGTGTACGAATGTTGGTTCTACTTGCATGTAACTCTGGTTTCGTCTCTTTCTCTCAGAAGATTTACTAACCTCGAAATAAGGTTGTTTCAGGGATTAAATGGTAACCAACGATGGTTCTGGGTTAACTGGTAGCGGTTTAGGGTAACCAACGTCAGTTAGGGCGGGATTTCCTAGGTTTACTAAACTGGGCAAATCCTCTTGATTTTCTAGGATCTCGTTCATTTTTCTCAGCAGAGTAGAATGGAAGCTTCCTTCTAACAGGCGGGAATGTGGTTAGAGGGAATATAGGCTTTGATTTTTAGGGTTTGGGTAGGTCTTAGTTAGTTATGGCAACATACTAAGAATAGGTCTTAGGGTGAGGTGGCTAGATGATGTGTATAGGTGAGGTGGATGGTGTGGGAATTATCCAATTAGGATATTTAAATAATAGGTATTATGAGATCATAGATTAATTTAATTAAATTAATAGTAGATTGGGGTGAAAGGGGCCATGGTTAGGTGAGTGTGTTCGATTTGGTTATTTGTCAAGGGACTAAGGGGAGTGTGACCCAATTTTGTTGTCTACATTTTGCCCCTTTTTGTTGCGTAGCTTGTATTGGTAAGAGACGTGGATAAAAATAAAATGTGGTTGCCCCATGTGTGGGTGAAGGTGATCCCTCTCAAACTAGAAACTGATGAGGCATAAAGCATAATTAGTGAGTGATTTGATAAAAGGTGAATTTGATGAAGAGGAAGGTGGGCAATGGGGGTATAGAGGAGTAAAAGTCTAGTCGGGCAATCCAGGCAATGAGTCAAGGTCAAAGGTAGTAACAGTCAAATGCACGCACACGTATAAACTGTAGCACGATACCTGGTTGAAGAGCAGGTAAAGTCTACATTATCAAAGGTCGCTAGGTTTATCCAAATAAGGTTGAGGTGATTCTGGTATCCAAGGTATAGGATATAGTTAGGAAAACACGTTGCAGGTTAGGTGCAGGAACGTTTTGGTATGTTCTGGTACACCAAGGGTTGGGTCAGGATAAACGGTCACAACAAGAGGTAAGGTAAGGTCAGTATGTCCATCAACGTAGGTAACAATACCGCAAGGAATAACGAACACATGAGGTCACAGGTCACTAGCAATGTTCCAGGTCCAAGTATCTAGGTCACGACATGGGTAGGGCCAAGATATGGGTAAAATAATGAGTCCCTGAATGAGGACGAGGTAAGGGGGTAAATGATAAGGTCAAAAATATAAAGTGAAGTGTCCAAGTGAGGTGTGGGTGAGGTAAAAAAGGATTTAGGTCAAAAATTGGGGGTAGGGGGTAGGAGAAAGACTAAATAGGGTAATCGATGACGGTTTAAAGGAACTGATGTCGGTCACGATGGACCGACCATGGTAAGCTAGGGCACAAGACCAATGTCAATCAAGATAAAACTGTCACCGGTCAAGTCAGGTAGGTTATAAAAAGAAAAATTTCTGTATTTTTCCAATCATTTATTTTTTACGAAAGAGGAGAAAACGACAGGAGAGAGAGGAAAAGGTGGAAAGTGACAGAGTGAGACAGAGGACTGAGTGGGCGAGCCACATGGTTGGTGATAGTTGGTCGATAGGTGGATCCACGAGCTGGGTTGGATTGATTTGATTGGTTGGAGAGCGAGATGGTTAATTGGGTGATGGCAGAGGTAGGAGAGGGATCAGGGGGACCACCAGTGTAGCGGCTAGAGGTGCCACCACATAGACGGTAGTGTGATGAGGTAAGATTCAATGTCCCTCCTTGTTTGTTAAGTAGATTGATAGAAATTTGGGTAGGAGGGAGAAGGGTTTTGGGGGGGGGAATGAAATTTGAATTCAGGGAAGATAGTGGGTAAAAGAGGAATGGGGGAGGGTAGAATTAGGTAAATGAGGGGTGGGAAGGGGTTTTAGGTAGGGATTGGGGTGGGGAATAAGGAGAAATGTGAAATTTGGGTAGAAATAGGGCATGGTGTCACGGGTTGTCGCCATGATAGTGACCAACGTCAGTTGAAGGTTGGTTAGCATCGCTGGTGGTATAACTAGAATCAGTCACAGATGAGGTAACCAATGCCAGTTATGGGTAGACTATGGTTGGTCGGTGAGGACTCGGTGCTGGTCAGAAGGTAGAAAAATACTTGCCCTAAAAAGGGAAATAGGCAAGGGTTGAGCTATTAGGGAAAAATGTATAGATGTGTGGGAAAATAGGTAAGGTCGGGGAGTGGGTCAAAATGGAAGTAGGTGAGGGGTTGGGGTGTGTGTAAATAGGTAAGGTGATATTCGGTTGGGTAGGTTTTAGGGTGGGTAGGTATTTTGTTTAGGGTTGGGTTCGGTAGGTAGGTAGGTTAGGGTTGGGTTGGGGTGGAGGGTAGGTCATGGGATAAACGGGTAAGTAGCGAAGTAAAATAGGTAGGGTAATGGGTATGGGTACAAGTGAATGTAGATATGGTCATGTTTTAGTAATGTGATTGTTTTGTTAGATGCAAGCGAGAGATCAGTTGAGGATGTGAGACAAGGTACCACCCTTGCTATTTAGAGTTTGAGGCGCGACGACAGTCAAGGAGTGGAGGTATGTCACAGATGTGGGCCTGATCGGGGTCCAATGCTATCAACATGTAGTCTGATAGCCAGGTTTGATGGTCACTCTCATTGATAGATGGGATTCCATGACCAACACATTCCACCTATCGATGGGGGAGATGACCATCACCATGGAGGATGTGTATAGGATCTTGCAATTACCTATATTAGGGACGCAGGTATATTCAATCTCCTTAGAGGCATCTGAGGAGTTGATGTTGATAGTATTTGGTGAGGGGATGTGGAGCTGACATTCCACAGTGTTAGCCTGAGCTATGGAGAGATGTACCTAGCCCATCCAGAGGAGACGAGGCTAGTAGTATTGATGGAGGTAGTTTGTTGTTTTGTATTGCCGGATGCATAGGGTGGGAGATTCCCATGATCACTGATGGGGGTACTACATGACATGATTATGGATAAGGACCTGCTTCACATGGGCACCAACATTCCTAGTATAGCTATATAGAGAGCTATGGGTGGGAAGCTCCGTAGGTTCAGCCTATGCTACACATTTATTCTTCACTGTTGGGGTTAGGAGCACATTGTTTGTGTTTGTCTAATTGGTATACCCCAGGAAGATGCATTGATGATGAGTAGGTGTTTGCCCTAGAGTAGGTTATAGGTTTGCAGTGCCTATTGGCCACTACAGGTGTAGATTGAGGCACTACAGGCTTAGGTATAGGTTAGAGGCATGATGGGGCCACCATTGGGACAGGGTCCCAGTTCACAGGTAGGGATTACAGGGTCCCATGGACATTATTCAGAGGCCGATGGGGCCACCAGACCCATATCTAGTTGGGGATGCCCTAGGTCCCTTATTACAGATCAGCTATGGCAGTGGGGATGAGTTTCTATCCTATGGAGAGTACAGGCACAACAGGCCTTGAGTGAGAGGACTAGATCCCATACTCATAGCGTGGAGAGCACAAGGGGCCATCGAGCCCCAAGACAGGATCATGGTGATGCCACTAGTTCATGGTAGCTAGCTCTAGGTTATGTACCAGAAGGGACCCAGCTATGCCCCATGAGAGATGATGAGATGTTAACAGGCCGTCAGACAGGAGCCAAGGAGGAGACAAGAGAGACTGATATGGAGGATGTCTGACAGGATGATGTCTGATGCACATCCCTCCATTTTGATGTATTTGATTCATTTTTTATATATATCAGCCTGTGTGTCGAAAGAGAGTGAGGATGTACAAGAGTTTTTTTGTATATTTTTGATCATATACCGGCCTGCGCGCTGAAGATGGTGAGGCTATATATGAGAGTTTTGAGATATTTTTTTATATACACTGGCCTGCATGTGCTGAAGATATTTGAGAGTTATGTATATGGAGACACATGTTGGGATGTTTTTATTTATAGAGATGATGGTGATTTTGGCATGATGTATTTGTGTTGATAGAATTTTGAGTTATTATGCATAGATGGATTCATGATAGGTGTGTTAGGCATGATGGAGTCAGGTCATAGGCATGGATAGAGTCAGGTCACAGGCATGGTGGAGTTAGGTTGTGGTTTAGGCATGTATTGAGTCAGGTCATAGGCATGGTGGAGTTAGTTCATATGTATGGTGGAGTTAGGTTGTGGTCTAGGCATGGATTGAGTCAAAATTGGTTGAGTTTATAAATGGTTGAGTTGAAATGGGTTGAGTATTAGTTTGTGCAATTAATGATGATATGAGTCACATTTGAGATGTTTTATGGTAATACGCATGATAATGGTAAAGAAATGGTAGACGTAATGAATGTATGTTAGATGATAAATGTGGAAAGCAATTCATTGTTTGTTTGGTTTAATTCCCAATTATTGATATAAAAAATAAAACTAACTAGGGTAAATTGTGATTTAGGAAAATAAAAGATGAATTGGTTAGGGTAGAGAGTTTCCGAGCTAACCTCCAAGGGCCCCATGCCCTCAAAGTGCTGCCTACATAGTCCCAGTGAAAAGGGACCTCAGGCCGATGTAGTTCTCCCATAAGCTAGGGAAGAATGCGAGGAGGTATGAGTATGGGTTGGTAGGTTATATGCATGATTGAGTCTAGGCATTTCAGGTATGGGTGATTTTGAGTTGATTGTGGTGAAAGAGGAAAATTACCCAAAGATAAGCATCAAGGATCTAGTCCTGTATAAGGAAATCAATACGTAATGAAGAAGGTTAAAAAGATAAGAGGAGGCAAGAAAGCCACCTATTGGTAAGGATCATAATGAGTGGTCATACCTTAGATAGGTGGATGAAGGTAAGACCCTAAAGACATTGCATGATTGATTATTCTAAGGGTGAAGAGTAGTCACATGATCACCAAATGTCATGGTTCCAGTAGGTCCCTTGAGGTGGTAGGAAATGAAAGTGTGAAAAGGATGAGAAGGTGAAAGGTAGTTAGTTTATATGGTATGGGGTAGCATGGATTTTGGAAAGAGATCCAAGATCACAATGGGAAAGTCCATGACAAAAAAAATTTTTGTTTGACTTGTATTTGAGATAGACTGATCGATGTGGGAAGTCTATATGGGATGAAGAAATTAACTCCTTGAGGTCTTCACGAAGTTGATTGATGTGGGAAGCTTCAGATTCTTTTCTCTCTTTTTTTTTGTAAAAATAACTTTACATAGCTGTCCTTCGAGGGAGCATTCTATTTATAGCAGCAATGTAGAGAGAAATATGTCCTTTTGAGGGAGTCATCTATTTATTGGAAGTTTGACTCAAGGAGTTGAATCCCATGTGAGGATTTTAAGTCATGGACAAGACTAAGGTGAAGAATCAGATTCTTGTTCAGAAAGCAAGGTGAAATGACCATGGGATCTCATCTAAAAGAAGACAAAAATTATCCATGAGAATCATACCATGTGCAGCTCCGTGGTACACATATGTAAGAGAAGATAAAAGAGTGACGGGTATGCACATGATTCTTGTTTAATCATTGGGGGTGGCATAGTGAAAGGAGGGAAGTGAAAAGCGCTCAAGGGATGAGCATGAAAAGAGGCAGAAGGTGAGGTAGGACTGAAAGTCAACAATAGAATGGTAAAAGATGTAAGGCATTAAGGGGCTCAGGTTCAGGTTTACCATCGAGTGAAGATAAACAATAAGCACCTGATCCATAAGTATGAGTCACGATGTATGGTCCAAGATAATTAGGAGAAAATTTTCCCCGTTTACTTTTTTCTGCTTTGGTTACATGTTGATTTTCTTTCAGGACAAGGTCACCAACTTGGAAGGTTCGTTCATGGACACGTTTGTCATAGGCATGTTTGATACTTTTTGGTAAACTTGAAGATGGTCAAGAGCATTAAGATGGCATTCGTCTAATAACTCAAGTTGTGCTAAACGGTCCTGACAAAATTCGTCATCATTGAGCATGTCATGGAGATAAATGCAAAGTGAGGGAATCTAGACTTCGAGAGGTAGAACAGCTTCTATGTCATAGACTAGAGAAAAAGGGTGTGGCAGCAGTGGAAGTGTGAATACTAGTGTGGTACGCCCACAGGGTGAAAGGAATGTGCATATGCCAGTCCTTCCCAGTATCATTAACCACTTTCATGAGAATTTTATTTAAGGTTTTATTAGTGGATTTGGCTTGGCCATTGGTTTGTGGGTAATAAGGTGATGAGAAACTGAGATGAATGCCGAAGGCGTCGCAAAGTTTTCGCAAGGTTTTATTTTTGAATTGTTTTCCATTATCAGTGATGAGAAACACCAAAGCGACAAATGATGTGATGATTGATGAACTCACATATTTTCTCTGCTTTCGTGTAGATGAGAGGTATGGCTTCAACCCATTTGGTGTAATATTTGGTAGCAGTGATGATCCATTGATGTCATTGTGAAGAATGGGGATTGATCTCTCTGACAAGATCCAAACCCCATTGAGAGAAGGGCCAAAGGTCACGGGCAACCTATAAGGCATGACTGGGTGTATGATGAAGGTTGGCATGTTGTTGGAATTTTACACAATGCTTAATGTAGTCACAATAATCATGGTTAAGGGTTGGCCAGTAATAGCCTAGGTGAAGAATATGCTTAGCAACAGCAAGGCCACTGAAGTGACCTCCACATATTCCATCATGAACTTCCTTAATGGTATAAGGAATTTCAGAACTTGTAAGGCACTATAAGATAATACCATCGAAGTCATGCTTATAGAGGAGGCCACCCATGATGATGTAATGAGAGACATTTTTAAGAAAGGCACGTTGTCCATTACGAGTGAGGTCAGGAGGCAAGATGGAGAGGGAAAGATAGTCTGAGTATTGTTTATACCAAAGGTCACTCGGGTCAGGGGTAGTGGTTCTGATAGAGTAAACTTCATGAGGTAAATAAGAGGGTGATTGGAGTCTTTGTATGGTGACAAATATTTTAGAATCGACAGGTGAAGCGGGTATTTGAGAGGCCAAGCAGGCCATGGTATCTGCAAATTTGTTGGTTGAATGGGGGATAGTTTGAAGGTCATAACGGTCAAAGGTGGTCAAAAGTATGTCCACGTGATGTTTATACTTTTGAAGTGTCTCATTATGACATTGGTATATACCATTGACTTGGTTTACGACCAATTGAGAATCACCAAAGATGTTGATTGACTTAACATCTAAGGCATAGGTAGCTTGGAGACCTAATACGAGTGCTTCATATTCGCTAATATTGTTTGTACAATCAAAATGAGTTTGAAAGACAAAGGCATGGGTTCACCATCAAGTGGAATGAGGATAACACCAGCCCCACCCCCACGCTGACACTTAGAACCATCGAAGAAGAGTGTCATTTGGTAAGTGGGTTCATCCAGGGAAAGGGTAGCAATTGACTCATCTGGGAAGTCAAAGTTAGAGGGTTGATCCCCAGAAATAGGTGCGTTGGCCAATTGGTCGGCGATAGCTTGGCCCTTGATGGAATTTTGATGGATAAATTTGAGGTCAAGGTCGGCCAAAAGCATAAGCCAACATGCGGCACATTGATTTTGGTAAGGTTTGGCATACATGAAGTGTAGGGGGTCGGTGTTGGTCACAACATAGGTTTTGTGGTTGAGTAGGTAATGGCGGAGTTTTGTGGAAATGAAAACTAAGGCTAAGAATTTTTTTTCAGCATGGGTTATAGTAGGTTTTGTAGTCCAAAAGAGTACAGGATTATGTAATAAACTGCTTGCTCCCTGTGTTGTTCATCGCAGTGAGCGAGCATGGCCCCTAAGGAGTGATCGGTAGCTGAGATGTATAGGTAGAAGGGTTGATCATCTTTAGGTGGAATGAGTATGGGTGGTTGGAGAAGGTATTGTTTTAAGGCCTCAAAATATTTGTGGTAGTCATCATCCCATTTAAAGGAGACATCCTTCTTGAGAAGATGATGAAATGGTTGACACCAATCAGACAATTGTGAAATGAAATGATGAATAGACTGCAACTTACCTTGTAGGCTACGGAGCTGCCTAAGGTTAGTGGGCAGAGGCATTTCAAGAATGGCCTTGACTTTGGCAGGGTCAACCTCTATACCATGTAAGGAAATGATAAATCCCAGGATCTTTCCTGAGAGAACCGTGAAGACACATTTCTTGGGTTGAAGGTGAAAGCAATACTTAATGAGGCAGTTAAAGATGGTTTTTAGGAGGGAGAGATGTTCAGAGCAGCATTTGGATTTGGCAAGGAATTCATCCATGTAATCTTCCAATATACTATGCATGATATCATGGAAGATGTAAGTCATAGCTAGCTGATATGTGGCACCAGACATTTTTAAGGCCAAAAGGCATGACTCGATAGTAGAAGGTCCCCCAAGGGGTGATGAATGCAGTTTTGTGTTGATCCTCTGGGGCAAGCAATATTTGGTTATAACCCGAGAAACCATCCATGAGTGATAGCATCTCATGACCAGCGGTAAGGTCAACCAGTTGGTCAATACTAGGTAGGGGAAAGTCATCTTTCGGGCAAGCTAGGTTGAGGTCACGGAAGTCTGTGTAAATGTGGAGTCCCCCTATCGCCTTAGTGACAGGGACAATGTTAGAAATCCATCGAGGATAATCAATGGGTAAGATGAAGGAAACAAAAAGAAGGCGCTGAAGTTCTTCTTTAACCAGAAGAGCAATGTGAGGGTGTATTTTCCTCAACTTTTGTTTTACGGTTTGGCATCAAGGGAATGGTTACGATATTGCGGACCACTATGGTGGGGTCAATACTGGGCATGTTTGTGTAAGACCAAGTGAAAGCGTGGTTATGGATTTTGAGAAAAGAAGTGATGGCTTCTTGTTCAACAGTATCTAAAGATTGACCAATCTTTAGAATGTGCGGGTCATCCTGAGTATGAATGTTGATTTTGATAGTCAATTCATTCAACATGGTTTGCATCTCAGATGGTAACGACCGATGAATATATGAGTCTTCAGCACCAAGGTAGGTGAGTATAGATTCATCATCCTAACATTGAACGATGTTAATCGAAGGTGTATCGTCATCGATCATTTCAGGGTACAGGAAGGGAAGAGAGGAGGGAGCCTTGCCCTCACGTTGATAAGTCAAAGGCCTAAAGGAATTGGTGTTTATGAAAAAAAAAAGTTAGGAGTTATGGATTCTGGATCCATCAACTCTTTTGGTGAAGGGGGTGAAGAAGGTGGAGAAGAACATTAAGTGTTCAATGTGGGCCTTCTTGATAGGTGGTTTAGCAAATGATGACTATCATTATGTTTGCGTGTAGTACATGGAATAATAGTATGACCTTTCTCGTAAAATCCAAAACCAAAACCCTTCCATGCACATCGGTGTAGGAAGGTGTGGGAACATTAGTGATTGGTGAGTGACTAGAGGTCGGTGGAAAATGGCGTGGGTTTGTGATGGTGGTTCAGGTGTATAAGTGGTAGTATCAAGTCCCCCATAGGTGAGATTGGTACGAAGGTGGGGAGGACCATAAAGGAGGCTGCTCTCCTATGGGGTGATCATAGCGAGGGTGTTGGTGAAGACTTTTGTACTCTTGTGGAGTAAGGAATGTGTTGACACTGTATAGGCGATACTCCTCCAGAGTGAGGCATTGAAAAATGCCTTCTAAGGGATCAATGGTCGATATGTGGGTAGCTGGGATGGACGATGTGTTAGAGGTCAGATCACAGGTGGAGCCAACTGCTTAGGAGGTTGATGGTTCGGCCGTGGAGGTTGTGGTAGTGGTAGGAATGGAGGATGTAGGTGTGGTCGAGGTAGTGGCAGACATTGGTGAGTGGAGGTGTAGGTGAAGAGGAAGTGGTCATGGAGGTAGATGCTTTAATGGGTATAAGCACATCATTGGGTTAGTAAAGCATGTTGTAAATTTTGAAAGGTGATGGGTCAGCCGGAATGGTATAGGTGTGTCCTTCATGCTCAAACTTTACACAACAATGCAAAGTGGAAGGAACACAACCCATGACACAAATCCAGGGTCTACCAAGCAATAGGTTGTATTGAAATTCCCCCTCCAAGATGTAAAATAGCTCTGGAATAGTGTGGGGGCCCACGTGAACATGGAGGATGATGGTGCCAAGTGTAGAGGTGATAGCGTCATTGAATGAATGCAACATGACAGGATGTTTATGCATGCAATTGTCGGGTATGTGCATTTGAGAAAATGCATGGGAGGAAATGATATTAATGCTAGCACCCCCATTAATCATAACATGTTACACATATATCATCGATGTGGACAGAGATGAAGAGAGTTGGGTTTGGGTCATTGGTTTGGTGCGGTGTGATCTCTTCATCTAAAAAGCTAAGGGTGGCTACTTGGTGAGTAGGTGGAGGTGTAGATAAAGGTGGTAATTTGGTGAGAGAGGCTACATGATGGGGTGTAATAATGGAGGCTACGGGTGTAGGATCATTGGGTAAGACCTCAATAGATTGAAGGACCTCCATAAGAGCTTGATGATGGGATTCTAAGGTTTGGATGAGGTCATAAAGAGACATCTTGAGGGGGGATTGGTGTAATTGTTTGAGCATCGTGCAGTGTGTAACTCCATTAGAAATAGGATATGTGGGGCCATGGATAGTGACTTTAGGTGTGGGTGCAGATGGTATGTTGGGTATAGGGTTGGTTGGTGGGTTGGTTTCCTTTTCCTTGCCTTTATCCTTCTGAGCACGGGTAACAACATGGATCATGTTGATTTGAGGTGGGAGGTAAATGAAGAAGGTGAGGATGATTGGTATAATGACATGAAGGGTAGAAGCCTACCGGGGGAGAAAATCCTTGTGAAGTGAGTTGGGTGCAATGACATTTAGGTGGTGGTTTGGACCAAGTCTCTTATGTGAACCATGTTAATTTCGAATCTTGGGGGTGGCTCTAAGAGTTGTGGGGGTGGAGGTCTTGGTCACTGAGTAGGCAATGAGGGAAGAACTGTGGAAATGGGTGTTGGTGAAATGGGGTCCTCATCAAGAAGGTCATCATCATCAAAGTTTTCTTCTAGAGGACACAACTAGATAAGAACGGTTTTCAAAGCCTTACATTTCTCTACATCGTGCCCTGGCACACGATGGTAGGCACAAATTTTGGTGTCATCAAACCCCTTTGGTTTGGGTTTGAGAGGGTCATAAGGTCTGAGAGGCAGTAATGTGATGACAGAAGTTTCAAGGAGGTTGGTTAAGATTTTGGCATAGGATCCCGCTAGTGGATCACAATGGGAAGTGAAAGTGGGTTTGGGTGTAGGTGTGGCTGACTGTAGAGGAAGGGTCTTTGCATGAGGGGGAGTAGGTTCGAGCCACGGTTTTAGGTGCTATTGTGGTCTTAGGTGTTGGTCGTGTTTTCTTGGGTAGGGGTATGGTAGATGAACTAACAAGAGAGTGTGTGGTTGGTTTGACTACCTTATTGGAGGGTACTAGATTTTTTTCTTTAGGTTGCACCTTCTTGGGTAAAGGTGATACGGGTGCATGAGATCTAGAGGGAAAAGTGGATGGTGGAAGAGGGAGTTACCCATGGGGATAACTGGGGTGCTGTGAAGGTAGATGGCGTAGGTCATGCAGGAGGTGTGAGGGAAAGAGACTGAAGTGTCGTGGGTTGTGAAGAAGTTATCGATGGTATTGGAGGTATGGGTGGTAAAGATGTTGTAGGTGTGGGTAGAAGTTGTGTCAAGTGCTTGGGTATGTTAGAGGTCTGTGAGGGAAGAATGGGCTGTTGTGTTTTTAGTTTACCAACGGGTGGAGGTTTCTTAACCATGCTGGAAGGGTGAGGTCCTAAGATGGACGGAAGGGGTGAAGGTGATGAAGGTGTGATCGGTGAGGTTGGAGTATGAGATCTATGGGATTGGTTCTTCTGTTTGGGTGTCGGATTAAGCTTGGTGTTGGCTTTGGAGGATGTAGCTAAATCTAATTTGATGGGTGGATGAGTAAGGTTGGCCGTTGGGATGACCCCTAAGGTGGTAATAGGTTTAGGCAAGGAAGATGATGTAGGTGTAGGTTTGGATGTAGAAGCATGTTGGGTTACAGGTAGGGGTGTGAGTTGGGCCATGAGTGGTACCATGGGGGAACTTGTGATAGTTGTGGTTGTGTTTGGTTTGATTGAATGAAATATTTTTGGATATATAGTGGAAGTGTTAGCGAGTGACATCTGCATTTGTGTTGAGATAGGAAGTAGAAGACGCCCCCAAAGTAAGGCTCTATCCACATAATCTAGGCTGTCAGCCAAGTGTGAGAATGAACATTGCAGTGGGTGAGGTTGATGAGGATCTAATGGCGATTCCCATAAAATGTGTCTTAGAAATGGGGAATTTGATAGCTTCAGCTTTCCGTGGGTAAGAGAGCCAAAAGTAAGTCCGTAGGATCTTGGGTAACTGATGGAGAATGGTCACCTAGAGGCAATGACATTTCTACTGAATATTGGATAGGTAGAGGAGATGATGGATGCTTCTCTATGGGTGGAGGAGATAAACAAGTGTCTTCCATGGGTTGGAGAGGTACCGCGGGTGACGGCTCTCTAGGTGGAGAAGCCAAAGGTGAAATGGTCTCGATGTTAATAGAAGGCTCCTTCACAGGTGAGGGAGGAGATGAAGGGTGTTCCTCTGTGGGTGGAGGAATAGGTGAAGTGGGTTCAAGTGTAGGTGGAGGACTTCGGGCTAGGATTTCCTCTATGGAAGGAATATGAGGTAATTGGGAAGCAACGGGTGCGTCACTGAAAATAGCATGGACCTCGCGGGTATGGCTATCATGAGTTGAGGTCTCTCCAGTTTGATCAGAAAAAGGGGCATGATTAGGAAATCGCTTCTTGAAGATGTGTAGGTTTTGATTGGCAGGTGCATTAGGACTATCCAAGAATAACTCACCGTTCTCAAGCATTTCCTAACAAATGTTCTTAAAAGTGATGCAATTTCCATCACTATGACCTTTTACCCAGTGATAGTTACAAAATTCATGCTCTTTGTACCATACAGGTGTGGGGCAAGCTGGGTCAAAACTAGTGTGTGTTTTTACGGGAGGAAGGGTGATGTCCCCAGCTTTAATGAACTTTTCTAAGACAAAAGAATAAGGTTCCCCAATTGGGGTGTATTTCCATTGTTCTCATCTAAATTGAAAGGTCTGAACTCGGTGAAAGATTAGATGAGGGGCTAGCCTGATTTGAGGGGTGACATGGACCGGCCTTCAGTACCACTGCGTTAGCGGTTTCCTTGGATTTTGAATAATTGTTCTGTGGTTTTGAAGAAGAAGAGGTATCATTTGACTTAAATTCTGAGTTCTTATTGCGTAGTTGGATTTTTTTCTTTGATGGCCCGAATCTCTAGCTTTCGTGCCATGGTGAATGCTTCATTGAAGGTTCAGAAAGTTTGCACCTGTAGGGTTGGTGAGATATGTCTAGCACAAGCCCACGTGAAGAGCTCTATGATTTCAGTTTGTGGTAGTTGGAATGTGAGTTGATTGATCAGGCTACGCCAATGAGCAACAAAATCTATGATAGATTCGTCGTCATATTGACGCGTAGAGTAGAGGTCAGTCATGGTAACCTTCTTAACAACGTTAATGGAGAAGTGATCCAAGAAGGCTTGGGCTACCTGGTTAAATGAGAAGATAGAATGTCTAGGTAACCCACTATACCAGTCTAATGCAGGCCCAGTCAGAGACATGGGAAAGGTCCTAAGAAGCAAAGCATCCTCATGGGCGATCAGATAACACCCATGTTTGAAAGATCGAAAATGCTGTTACAGGTCTTCTTTGCTATTGAAGCAGTTAAATTTAGGCATTTCCCAATGCATGGGATATGGATGGATAGGAATGGATGGGTGGATAGGCTTATTAAAAATCTCATCATAGGTGAGAGACTTGCATGTGCCAGAAACAAATGCCTCCAATGTCTGCATCTTGTCCATCATTAACTTGATTAGGTCGTTGGTAGGTTGTGATGGCTGGGTACCTCCTGTAGTGTAAGGAGGTTGGTGTTGGGCATATGATGGGGGTGGCATTCTAGTATATGGTGCTTCCATATATGTAGATTGAGAAGGAGGGAGTGAGATAGGGGGGTACGTACCCAGAATGAATGATAGATGAAAATGAGAGGCTGCTGATAGTACGTATATGGAGGTGGAAGGGTCGTGGTGACCCTAGTAGCAATGGGGGCTAAGGACTATGGAATAGAAAGGACAATGTTTTGAAAAGGGGTAGGGGTCACTGACACCGGGGGTGGCTATGTAGCTACGGGTATATGTGAGATAATAGGCACATATGATGTTACGTTCTGGGTGGTTGGTGAAGGTATAGTAGATGTGGTGAGTGCAATGGATGTGGAAGACATGGTGGTCATAGCAGGTATAGGGCCTAGCCAGGAAATGACTGGGGGCAAGGCAGGTGTGGGTAGTGCAGAGCCAGAGGGGGCTGACATAGCAATAGGAACAAGAGTCAGGGGGATAGATACAGGTATGTCGTATACCAACTGACCCGAGGCATCTCAAGTGGATGAGGGGGAAAGATAAAACTGCAAGGCGATAAAATTTTGGTCAAGGAGTCGTGTAAACTCCTCGTCGCCTGTGGCGATAGTGATAGGTTGGGTAGGATCCATGGGTGATAAAATAGAAGGTGGTGAAGGACTAGGTGGAAGTGGCTGACAACTGGTATGGAATACGAGGGTGTTTTCCTGGCTACGCGTCAACACCATGTAGACAAGTAGTGATGTGGTAGGACTATTTTCCGTAAATGACACAAAAATACAGTAGAGATAGGAGAAACAAGTGGTGGTAGGTGAATTGGGGTTAAAATGTCAGCTGGAAAATTACACAGGCTAACCGATGCCGGTTAGGGTAAATTGACGCCGGTCACAGGTAACCATGGTTGGTCACTGTGAAAATGGACAGTTTATCAAAACAAAGCAAAAAGCTGATGATCTGCCAAGTAGATAAGATGCTGATGAATTTTACCAGGTAAGTGAATATGATGAGAGTGATAGAGACTCTGAACAACAAAGAAGGTGAAGCAGGTGTCCTTTTGGGTAGGTTAACCAAAAGAGCAGTAAATTGATGCTGGTTGGGTAAAATCGAGGACGGTTAGAGGGTAACCGACAATGGTCGCTGGCCCGACACCAGTTTCTGTGAAATTGAAACAACGATGAAGAAAAGGTGGTTGTGAGTTAAAATTAGATATGGAATCAAACCCAAAATTCTGAGAATGATGAAAATAGAGTCCAGGCACACTCAGATGAAGCTGGAATACACCAACTGTGATGAGGAGCATGCAAGGGGAAATAATAAAATGAAGAACATGTCCTCTCACCTCAAAATACAAGCCAAACATAAACACTAAGAAAAATACGATCCTAAGAGTGCTTTTTCTATTATGTTTGTTCAGCTTATGCTATTTAAGGACTGAATCATGAACTTTAGAATAGAATTTTTGGTGAGGATGGCTTCCTATGAAGAAGGAGATCTACAAGGAGAGGTTTCAGGTATGTTATGGTGGGGGCGGGCCTTCCTTTGAAGTATGACTCAACAGAAGCAGTGAGTTGGGTGCCTAATGTGCCGTGATTGTGTGATCACCTACAACTTCTTCCAGGAGAGATGTTGTTTAAGAATGTGTATATTTTCAATTTTGTGATGTTTGGTAAGACTCAGAGAGAGAGAAAGAGAAAGGAAGTGCTTTTCTATGATTCATTTGTCAACCATCAGCTGGGAATGACTTCTAGCATATAGGTTGCCCTCATTTAATGTGAGCTAATGTAGAAAGGTAGAATGAAATGAAATGATTTTTAAACCCAAATCGAAATGTTGAATTTGATGACACAAAAAGATGAACAGGAGAAGGGATGCTCTTTCACTAATGCGATACTAATGAAAGGAAAGAAATGTTCGTTTTAAAGCACCAAAATACAATTGCTTTTAGACAATAGAAGAAGAGAAGGTTCCAGGGGAGAAATTTTAATGTGAGAACCTTTTAGAAAGGAAACAAACATGTAACTTTTCACCTAGAAATGAAGAAATGAAAAAGAACCCCGAATGGGTCCCACTGGGTGTGCCAAAATGTTTCACTAGATTCTAGAGCATTTCTTTGCATGTTGACGAAACAGATAAGGGTAAAGGGCTAGGAGGAATACCTGTGAAGATGTTAGCTGTAGGTTTTTGCACTCGTATGACTTCTTGATCCATAGTTGATCGTGAGAGGTTTCTTTTTTATTGTAGGATCTACCTGAAATAGAACACAATACCACCAAATAAAAGTTAAACAGTATATGCAGTGGACTACCTAGCGTATGCTAGATCTGGGAAGTATGATACTTCCTAGATGGCTGTCAATCCACTATTTGAAACACCTTAATGTTAACAATATAGGAAATCCTACTGTAGTTAAAATGATTTAGGTATCTCATTCGTTTACAATAAGTAAATTCGTTCACAACAGGCTAAGCTATGATTAAATCCGAAGGTCAAGGTCTCTGTTAGAGTGCTGGTACTGGTCAGGGTCAGGTTCTGGGCTGTTTTGGGTATTGGGTGGAGGTTTTAAGCTCTATTCTTGGTCTGAGGGTAAAAACACAGAGACTGACGTTGGTCTGGTATGACTGATGTCGGTTTAGGTTAACTGGCGAAGGTATTGGGTAACTGACGTCGGTATGGTCGGGGTATAGGAAACTCAATAAAAACTTGAGGTGAGGGCAAATCTAAGGCTAACTGGAAATGTAAAGGACTATGACAAGGTCTGTGTAGGCCTTAGGTATACTTAGGGCTCTCTAGAAATTGGGTATGGGTGGTTCAATGGTGTGGGTGAAGGAATGGTCAAGTTTGCATGGAGGTAAATGGTGGGGGAATGGGAATGGTAGTAGAAACTAATAACATAAGTAAAAGAGTCTACTAAAATGACAATGGACAAGTGTTGGTTAACAAAACACTTACTGTTGTACGAGCTTGATTTCTGGTTGGCAATGACAGGTGATCAAATGGAAGGAACTTGGTGTGGTGCTAGCACTTCCTCAGATTCTCCTGTGAAGGAAAATGGCTCTATGATTGCTTCTGGTGCTGGTTGTGGATGCTCTGATGCATGTACGAATGTTGGTTCTGCTTGCATGTAGCTCTTGTTTCATATCTTACTCTCAAAAGATGTGTCAACCTTGAAATACAGTTGTTTTGGGGATTAAATGGTAACCGAAAGAAGTTCTAGGTTGACTGATGGTGGTTTAGGGTAACCAGCGTCAGTTAGGGCAGGATTTCCTAGGTTTACTAAACTGGGTAGATCCTCTTGATTTTCTGGGATCTCGTTCATTTTTCTCTATGGATTAGAATGGAAGCTTCCTTCTAACGGGCAGGAATGTGGTTAGAGGGAATATAGGCTTTGATTTTTAGGGTTTGGGTAGGTCTTAGTTAGTTATGGCAACATACTAAGAATAGGTCTTAGGGTGAGGTGGCTAGATGATGTGTATAGGTGAGGTGGATGGTGTGGGCATTATCTAATTAGGATATTTAAATAATAGGTATTATGAGATCATAGATTAATTTAATTAAATTAATAGTAGATTGGAGTGAAAGGGGCCATGGTTAGGTGAGTGTGTTCGATTTGGTTATTTTTCGAGGTACCAAGGGGAGTGTGACCCAATTTTGGTTTTTACACTATGAACCCTATTACACTCATATCCCATTCATAGGATTAATTAATTAATCCTAACATCTTATTATTCATCCCCTATCCTAGTAGTTAATTTTATTAGCTTATTTAATATCAAAATATTTAAAAAATCCTACATTATCCATTTACACTTCACCTCTTATCCACTTTCACTTCACTAGTCAAAGTCTCAAGTTAGCTAGAGTAAAATAAATCGATTAATGATTGAATCATTAAATATATGCAAGAGGATGAGCTTAAAGTAAATCAAATCATGTATTTCAATTAACTAAACATATCCCATAAAAGCATGATATTCTAAAAATAAAACATATCTTCCCATAAAGAATGCATTGCAAAACTAAAGAAAATCTCTCCAAGCTAAAAGTCACGCCACTTTTTTTAATGAATAAAACAAAAGACATGGAATTAGTATTTAATTCTAAATATACAAAAGCATGTGCAACCTTTTCCAACTCAAAAATAACTCATTCATGCAAGCTCAAACAATATTTTAACTCCTCAATTAGATTGGAAACTCAATTAAAATTTTTGATCATGCTTTAATTAACTTCATATTAGACAAGTTAATCACACAAATCAAGAATTTGGGATTATTTTCCCTCATCTATAAATAATCACTCATTCCTCTCCAAGTATCATCATTGAAATTTTCATTGTTATTGTGTTGGATTATCATTATGTATCACACATCGTTACATTGTCTAACTGATAATGAATCTACAATCAAATTAGTCATTCAATCACTTTGCTCTAGCTGAAATATACTTCCATTCAAAAAACCTTTGGAGCATCCTAAAACAAATTTTATCAAGAGATTTAACAATCTCGTTGCTCCATTCCAAGCTTCAATAATATCATCTGAGGTTCCAAGGAGATACAAAGGGAGATATGGTTTTCTTTTATTTTCACCGCTTCTTTTATTTTGTAGTATTTTATGTATACAATATACAATATATTCACATAGATTATTATTATGCATGTACACTATCTTATTTGTTTACATTTAGATATACAATGCATATATACATTGCAGCTCAATTACTTTTTAATATGGTTTTTCATATTAATAAAATTGCTAGACATCCTCCATGTTTTCTCATTTACATGGTTATAGTAAAATCCAAACAAATGTGAATAATATTCCCATTTCTTGGGTTTCTCATAAGTATACATTGTTAAAAAGTCTTCAATTACCGTATTTATCCTCTCCATTTGACCATCTAATTTAGGATAGCGCAAGTACTAAAGTTAAAACTTGTTTCTAGATGACTAAAGAGGAATCTCCAAAAAGAATAAGTGAATCGAGAGTCATGATTAGATGCCAATTTTTTTGGGAACACAATGTAAATGAAATATCTCCTTATAAACACGTGAACTATATTGGTTACAGAGGATTTTATTTTCACATGTATGAAATGTGCCATTTTTGTCAATATTTTAACTACAATTAGGATAGTGTCATGGCCTCTACGTGTAGGTGGTAAGCCTATGCTAAAATTCATACTTAAAGATTAACATTTCCAATTCAGTCTGGATAATAGATGAAGTTAACAAAATTGTTTGCATTTATCTTCTTTAACCTTTTGACAATTTAGTAATTTTTGTACATATTTATAAATATCCTATTTCATCTTATGCTAAAAATAATATTTCTTAACTAAAAGGGAAGTATTTTGAAAATGGATGTGACTAACTATGGGTATATCATGCGAGTATATTAATATTTATCATTTGATCTCATGTAAGTTAAGGATACATATGTAATGAAATTACTAGTATAAATTTGATTATTAGCAGTAATAGAACACTAAAGAACACAAGATTGTAGATAAATGATCTCAATATGGAAGTAGAATATCTTAGTCACTTTGAGGGGGAAACCTCCAAACCATACAATAAGACTCAAATGCTCAATATGATGATTAACTACTCCTCTCTACCACCTATATATACCAATCCTATGCTATAACCAACACCAATGATGACCTACTAAACATATGAAAGCATAAATTAATAACATATGACAAGAAGAGAGAATATGTAAGCCACAAGTCGACACTACATATCCAATATAAGCTATAGGACTAAGGGCATAACATGACCCTCCCATTCAAAGTAACATTGTCCCCAATGTTGGGAAGCCCTGGATGTTTTTGCCCAAATGATTCATCCTCCCATGATGCATCCTCAATATTCATTATCTTCCACTTGATCAAGTACTCGGTAATGACTCCAGTCCTCAATATTTTGGTGCATGTCTAAGGAATAACTTCAGGTTCCAATATGATCCTTCCTTCCTCATCTAGTTCAGGAAGCACTGATTGGGTGGAAATGTGCTGCCCAATAAATTTCTTCAAGAAAGAAACATGGAATACTAGAAACATTTTAATTCATGGAGGGATCTCCAACTTATATTCCACAGTACCAATTTTTCACAACACTCGGTAAGGACCATAGTATTTAGGAGAAATCTCATTATCCTTCTTCCATTATTTTAATGATAACTTCTTATATGGCTGCAAACTTACAAAAACAAAGTCACCCTCTTCAAAGTGTTACTCACTATGATGTTGATAAGCCTTTTTCTTCATGTGGTTTTGTGCCCTTAATAAATTCTCTCTAAGACTAGAGAGTGCATCGTGTTGGTACTGAATTTGATCTTTGATTGCTCTCACCTTTGGTTTGACCTTCAAGATAGAGATAAGTGATGGAGGATGGTACTTGTAAAGTGTCGTAAATGGAGACATTTTGGAGAAGGTATGAAATTAAGTATTATACCACCATTCTGCAAGTGTAAACCATTGTATCCTGTAGACACTAAATCACACACTTTGGGTATATATCTAGTCCTGATTGCATACTTTGGCCATATCTTTGGCCATATTTTATTGCTTCTTGTTTCCACTTTTTATATTACACTCTTTCTAGCCTAGTATGTCTTTTCATACTTTGACATTTCTCATGCTGGACACCAATGCCTAGATTGAACGCTAGCGCTAGACACCCCCATCCCATATGGGTGTCCCTGACCTCTTTGTACTTTTATCACATATTTTGGTTCCATTCTAGCCATTTGGGCATCTTATCTTTTTAGGAGTCAGCCTTTTCAGGGTTAATTACGAAATTCAAGCAAGGGAATCAAATAAATATAAAGTTATGTGATCATAATAAGGGACCAAGAACTATGCATTAGCTATCACCACCTAAGGTTGCATTTCAAGGCATTATCAAGAGCATTTAAGCATCCATCTAACATCCACACAAGGGCAAGGACTATATTATTCTTCATATACTTCATAGGAGGGGAATTTTGTTCTTTCATGCACACATCTATCTACATTTTCTACATCTAGATACTTTCTCGATATTCAAGTGCGACACGCACAAGAGTTACCTAGGGCATAATTCCACACAAATGCACATAGAACTACATTGGTTCTGAAATGTAGTGCAACACTGAGTTGTAAGTTCACTCATTTGACAACTAAGAAAAATATGACCCCTCATTTGAATTATTTTATTTTTGAGATTTGATGTGCTTTTGAGGGTTTTGTGGGTCATTTCCTTATTGCAGGTTATCAGCGACATCTATGATCATTGTATGACATACTAGTGAAAAGAAGTGTAGGATAAGGAATATCTCATGACTCTGCGAAGGAGGTTTTTTGAGGGTCTGAGCACTCACTAGAACTCAGAGTATGTCTGCTACCTGCAACACTCGTAGGCATCTCTGACCCATTCCTGATACACTAGTCCAAGAAAATCTTATAACTACATAATTTTATGAGGCTCTGTGCGAAACTTCCTCTTTGTTCATTAGTTAGTCACTTCGACACATTTCAGGATAAATTATAAAATCAGAAGAGTCTTTCTATCTCTTCTATGCTATAAGGGTTTCACACTTTCTAGCTTAATTTTTTTGGGTCAAATTCTGTATTTCATTGCATATTTGATTTACAGTGCTGTTACATATTTAGATTAGGATTTTTATTCATTTGTCAATATTTTTCTTAATAATTTTAGTGAACCTAACTTGTTTTGGAGACTATTAGGGTCCTTATTACTCATATTTCTTTTCATGTTTATGGGATCTTTTCCTCATGGATATTTCTATTCATAATTTCCTGCTCATCAACCTTGAATTAAGAGCTAAAATCACTACTCTCTTAGATACTACACGAATTCCTTTTGATATTAATCCGGATATAATATATAACACATTCACATATGCCTTTTCTCAACATATTTATTTTCCATCTAATCCTATTGTTGATCTGGCTCTTTTCGATAATGATCCACCTTTGTACATCATGGTCTGCATTTATAATGTGGGTGTTAAGTGCACCATAGTCGATCATGGATATGAGCTAAATCTTTGCACTCTATCATTCATTGAAAATATCAGTCTATCTACTACTAATGTTAATCCCTCATCTATTTCTCCTTACGCATATGATGGATTTGTTCATCCATGCATAGGCACCTTACTTTTCCTATCACTGTTGGGCCAAAAAATATTCCTACAGTTTTCTTTGTCATTGAATTCCCAGTTCAGTATAATTATGTACTTGGTAGGCCATGGCTTCATACCATGCAAGCAATGCCTTCTACAGTACATTGATGTGTTAAGTTATTACATGAGGGTGTAGAATATACAATCCCTAATTATCCTTGCCCATTTAAATATTGCAGCTGCGATCCTAATACTACACTTCCTACTCCAACATTTGTTACTACCAATGAACCACAACCCATGGATACTTCGGCTCATTTTCCACCACTTGAAGGTGTTATTTTCATGTTAGATATTATCTCATCTGCATCATCACCTCCTCCTACTTCTACTAATGCTATGATTATTTATCAGGGGCCTATAAAAATATTGGATGTCATTCCATCTCCTTCACTTTATTATGAACAACCTCCATTAGCACATCATCCATTTACATGTACACTTTTCATGAATGACTCTTATTGGGAACACAGTCCATTTGATCCTACTTACTCTGATTCTATATGCACACATGATGGGATGATTTGGGCAGGATTTATAGTAAACAATATATTTCCTCCACCTTATGATCCTTATATTTACCATGGATTTATTCGTATTACCATTGCTTATGGTCTTTGGGTATTTTATCTCATGGTATTTATTTCATGTGATCCTCACACTTCTCCACTTACACTCAGACAGTCGTGGTTTGATTACATTGGGGGCACATTAGACCATGATCATAGTGACATATCATTCCCCATTCCATTTGACTACATTTTTATTTTCAACAACTCATTTCTTGGATATTCACAAAATCTTACTCATTGGTATGCACATGGTTGTCCACTACCTCTTTTCACCGATGAAGAATACGCTATGGGCATTTATAATTTACGCCTCAATGGCTCCTTACTTGACCAACCTGACATTATTGCTTATCAAGTCTCATATTCTTCACCATTTGGTTTTGGCCATGAAAATGACGACCTCTTAGATAACGTTACTCAATCTCTCTTATCATCACACCTATGAGGTGTATCACACTATTTCTCCTCCCCCCTTCTAGAATTGACACACATCTCATACTCTCATCACTTCACATCTAATCTTTTGTATACAACATACACATTTTAATACACACATTTGTATTGTCATTACTTAATGACGCACTCTCGTGATTTGGTTCACAATTGACTATTGAGGGCATCCTATACACATGCACCTCACACACTACACACTACACACTTGAAACACTCACGAAACATACTTCTCATGCATATTCATCACTATACAATCAACACACTTGTGGGTCATTCTTCCTAGTGTAAATTCAACACAACATATTATGCCCTCACTACATTTGCAATGTACCTTGCTCACATCACACGACCTATCTATCTCATGCATGTACAATGCAACATATTACACATTTGACGTGTTCACAATACAAATATTTAACACGCACATGAAACAACAAATTACACATTCAGAACTTGCACGATACATATTTATCCTACACATTCAACCCATTGCATTACACACTCAACACCTATATAATTAATATCTTTCAGACATATTCACAACATACAACACATTTGACACATTTAGAACATGCTACTTACTAAGTGCCTTCACAACATATCTCTCCTACATATCACAACATATCTCTCTCATGTTATATGACACATCTCTCTTGTGCTCAATCAACACAAAAATCTTACACACTCTATATGTTCACAACACACTACACACTTGCCACTTTCACAACATAGCTTTCTCATATACATAAAACACAACTTACTACAATATCGACGTGTTCACAATACATATTTCTCAACATATTGCACCACACCATCGACGTATTCACAACAAATATCTCATGCACAAAAAACACAACACATTACACACTCAACATATCTCTCACACAATCAACATGACACACCACCTTATGACGCACTCTAGTTATACGGTTCATACTCAATTGCTAAGGGTTTACATATAAAATTAACCCCACCACACTCACTCATGCAAACATTCTCTACACTATATGCTTTGATGATCACATATTTTTAGCTCATACAACTCAAACCATTTACTTGTGACTCATTCTTGTTCTATCGTTCATTATCGACTACTGAGGGGGAATGTATAAATGAACCTCATCTCATACATACACATTCACACTCACTCAGGGGGAACACGGATCCTATCACACTTAATTTACATTCCATTCCACCTCATCCACAAGATACTGCATATCTTAGTCATATTTTCTCTTGTTTACTTATACCCACATAATACATCTTGCTTACTATGTTAGCTAGATACACTGTATGTCATTATCTTTTTCCATACACACATGCATGTTCAATTTATTTCTGTTTGTGATCATGATTGTATAGATCTACACACACAACATGGATGCTTGGTGCAATACCTTCTATCAGTTCTATAACACTTCCTGAGGGCATTCACTTTCATACACTACAGGTGGTATTTTTCATTTTTCATAGCACATTACTATATCAAATTATACATGCTTTGACATACTTTTTATCTCTCTAACATGCTAACGGATGCTTCATGTGAAACATTTTTCTTGCAAGTCTACTTGCTTTCATGGTTATCTGTTACTATTTGTTTTCTTTTGCTTGTCATTTTATGCCATTGTTTGTGGGCTTTTCCCTATGTCTTGCTTGTTCTCTAATTGTCTCTGTGCTCGTAGCCACTACGACCTAGATTTTTTTGCGATATTTTGAGTGATGGCCCATGTTTAAAACCCACTTTTTGCGGTATACATTGTCTTCTTACATCTTAGCTTACACATTACTAGCTTGTTTGCTAGCTTACATTTTACATGCATGTTTATCTTGTTTACATTAACACTTGTCTCCCAGCCACTTTGTTTGTGTGTGCTTTAGTTTATACCAAGCACACTTCATCCCCCTTGCAGGTCACAGTTTCAACACAGAAGTTGGTCCTCCTTTGGGCCACATACTCCTTAGTGACATCATATGCACCCAAAACTACAAGGCATCATTCAGGTGAATCAATCATCCAATTGATACAATATTTCACCATCACCACACAACACAGTTCAGTACCGGTACATCATAGTCATTAGTCACAACAACGACATAGATTCTAACTTGGGTCCTTAGCACAACATAGACATTAGCACACAGACCCAGACAGTAGCACTTGGCTGCCCTTGATTCTTCCTAAATGCTTGTGATATAGGGGGATAGAATACAAAACATTTGTTAGTTCATCATAGTCTACAACATTTTACACAAAAATGTTTATAGGGTACATAGTCATTATGAAAGAGTTGGCGAGAATTGTATTGAAAAAGCGTGCACCACGATAAAGTTAAACTCTAAAGGAAACATAATAGCTCCAGTGTAATCACAAGGAGGAATCGATCAATCAATGGAAGAGCTTGCATAACATAACAAAGCTTACACATAGACAAAAGATAGTGGAGTGTCTTTGCATACTCATAAATGTCAAATGAAGGGATACATATATGGTGATGAGTAACCCTAGTGCATGACACACAAGAAACCCTAAACCTAACCCTAAACCTACCACATGTGAGATGACCCTCCATATGTGTGTGGAGAACATATAGGATCTCACACACCAACACCCCCTTCATCAAATCTAGGGTAGTGGCTATGATGAGTCAGATAGAAAAAAAAGACACTCATAAACAACTAAGAAAGATGTGTCAATGGGGCCCCGAAAACTAAAGGCCTGATAAGGTGCCCATGTACAAAAAAAATCTTCCTAGAAGAAGAAGAAGGGCTATATAGCCTAAAGAATATGAAAAACTGCATAGTACCTCACCCCAAGAAGAGACCGTAAGTGATAAAACTTCACCTCAGTGAAGGGCTTGGTGAATATATCTGCAATCTGATCATCAATCTGAATGTACTAAATGTCGATGATACCATTATGAATAAGCTCTTGTATGAAGTGCATATGAATCTCAATGGGCTTCATCCACTGATGCTGAACTAGATTTCTGTAAATTGAGATAGTGCTCATGTTATCACAATAGATTATGGTGGGCCACCGAAAGTGGATGCCAAACTCTGTCAGAATACCCTATAGCCAAATAACCTATGTGGCAGCGTTAACTGCTCCTCTGTATTCTACCTCTATAGAAGATATTGCAATTGCATTCTGCTTCTTGCTAGACCAACTAATAGGACCCGAACCAAGAGAGAAACTATAGCTAGAGGTAGAATTCTAATGATCTAAGTCACCGGCCTAGTCAGAATCTGTGAACCCAATCAAGTCAATATCCACCCCTCCAAAATAGTGACTTCCATCAGTATAGGTGTCACAAACATAATGAAGGATCTGTTTAGTTGATTTCCAATGCAAATCATGTGGCTCCTGCATGAATCTGTACACGATCCCAACAACATAAGATAAATTTGGTTGAGTGTGAGTAAAGTAAATCAAGCTCCCCACCAACTGTCGATAAAGGGTACCATCAACCAATGGAATAGAGAAATAAGAAACCAAATTAACCCTGGAAAGAAAAGGAGTAGGAGAAGACTTGCAATCGGACATCTGAAAATGAGCAAGCAAGTCAAGATCATACTTAGGTTGTGAAATCAAAATTCTCGAGTCAGATTGTGAAATCTGGATCCCAAGAAAGTAATGAAGCAAACCTAAGTTAGTCATGGAAAACCCGTTGGCCAAGGAGGTCTTAACATAATCAATGATAAAGGAAGAGTTGCATGTGATCAACAAGTCATCAACATAGAGAACAAGAATGAGTATGGAGTCATCTTTCCGTAGAATATAAACATTTGGATCAGAGTGACACCTAGTAAATCCTGATGTAAGTAAAAAGGAGTCCATCTTGGCATACCAAGCCGAAGGGGCTTGTTTAAGGCCATAAAGAGACTTCTTTAACTTACAAATGAGGGAGGAATCATGGACATAACCCGGAGGTTGTTCCATGTAGATATCTTCCTCTAGGTCACCGTGAAGGAAGGCACTCTTAACGTCCATTTGATGGAATTTCCATCTGTTTACTACGGCAATGGATAGGGTCAGTCGAATAGAAGTCATCTTTATAACTGGAGCAAAGGTTTCCGTATAATCAACCCCAACTATCTGGGAGAAACCCTTAGCTACTAATCGCACTTTAAAATTTTTGACATCTCCATCTACTCCTTACTTTGTTTGGAACACCCACTTACACAGAATGATTTTTCTTCCTTTCGGAAGAGGGGTGAGATCCCAAGTATCATTCTTCATGAGAGAGGAATACTCCTCATATATGGTAGAATCCCACTCAAGAATACCAGAAGCCTCCTGAAAAGATTGAGGATCAGAGGAAGAGGCGAAGAAAGAGTGGGTTCCAATGAAATATGAGCAAGTATGTCTCATATCTGAAGTATCTCCAACTAATTCTCTAGCACTTTGCGGAGTTTTCCTAGCCCAAAGAGGACCAGGAGGATCAGGCTCTGATTCAAAAGATTCGTCACTTGAGTGAGAAGGGACATAGTCCTCGTCATCACTACTGTCAGAATCGATAGACTCAAGGCTTTGATGGTTGGGAGGATCAGGAAGACGAGCATGCTCAAAAACATCATCATCTGATGAGTCATAATCTGAATCAGCAAGCTGAAGATCCTTAATAGGTAGAGAAGTAGAATTCGAAGAAGACTCATCAAACTTAACACTTCTCTCAATATAAAGCTCAAAAGAAATAGGATTCAAAAATCGATATCCCTTCACACCATCAGGATACCCTACAAAGATACAAGGTTTGGATTGTGGTTCTAATGCCTTGTGTTTCTTCTTGGGAATTCGATCCATAGCCTTGGATTCAAAGACTTGAAAGTGCTCAACATCAAGATTGCATCCAAACCAGGCTTCAAAGGGTGTCATCCCTATTACTGCCTTATATGGAACATGGTTCTGAATGTAATTAGCACAATTCACTGCTTAAACCCAATACTACGGAGGAAGAGACTTCAAGTGAATCATACAAGTGGCCATCTCTTTAAGAGTATGATTATTTCTTTCTGCTACTCCATTCTGTGAAGGGCTATATGCAACTGTATGCTGCAAGGAGATCCCTTCAGAAGTATAGAAATCCATGAACCTATTGTTTACATATTCACCTCCATTGTTGATTTGAAGAACCTTAATAGAATGTTTCACATGTTTCTCAGAAATATCCTTAAAGTCCTAAAAATGTTCAAAGACTTCAGACTTAAGCTTAAGAAAATATACCCAAGTATATCACAAATAGTCATCAATGAAGATCAGCACATAAAGATCTCTAATAAACGAAGGAGACATAAATGGACCAGAAATATTGCTGTGAACAAGATCCAAAGGACGAGTAGCTCTCCAAGCTTTTCCTTTGTAAATGTTATTTTTAGGATGCTTTCCAAGGGTACAACCCTCACAAAGACCGTTAGAAAAATTGACGTGGGGTAACCTATTGACCATTTCATTTTGCCTTAATTGTTCAAGGTAGTGATAATTTAGATGTCCGAAATGCTCATGCCATAACTTACTAACCTCATTTTCATGAGTGAGAAAATAATTGAGCGTAGAATCAGAAGTAAAGTGGGAAAAGGTATACAACAGTGAATGGCGATCCACCTTTCCCTCATCCACTGTAGTGTCATCATTAAGCTCATGAATAATCACCGAGTTAGGACCAAATTCCACTCACATTCCTTCACCAAGGTGAGTAATTTGGTAAACCGATAGGATATTGGTAGAGAGATCAGGAACACTCAACACTTGGTTGAATGTTCCCCCATCCATCTCTATTGATCCACTACCAGAAACTGACACTATTGTGTCATTACCCATCGTGATTTGGGACATACCACGAGGCTTGATGTTGAAGAACTCAACATGCAAAGAAGCCATGTGGTGCGAGGTACTGAAATTTATAATCCACGTCGATGAAGGAACAACTTTGGCTACAAGGGCCTTTCCTTTCTTATTATCAGATTTAGAACCTTTTGCAGTGGAAGACTCAGCCTTCGGAGCATTTTGTTTGATAGAATAATGAACACCTATTTAATTTTTCTCAAGTAAATGAGTAAGGTGATCAATTTGTTTTCTCATACACATATGCTCTTTATGACCAGGCTCAGAGTTCGAAGTGTTCCTGTTAATTTTAGTTTTGGTCTTGGTTTCTTTCTTAGGTCGATCCTTTTTTTCTTTCTTCTTTTTAGTCTTCTTTTCCTTACTAGTAATTGCTACAAGGGCATGAGACTTGGACTTGAGAGACCCCATTTGAATGAGTTTTTCCTGTTCTCGAATGAGTTGGGACGAAAAATAGTTAAAGGAGGGCATATTCCAATCCTTTCCCAAGGCAGCTTTTGTAGCATAAAAATTTGACACAAAGACAAAATCAAGACCTAACTTAGATAGAATCGACAAGATCAGTTGAGAATATTTATTCTCTACTTGAAATTCCTTTAACAACAATCTAGTGTGGACAAACTTAGAGAAGAATGTTTGTAGGTTTTCAAAATCACTAGGATTTAACCCTAGTAGTTTGTTTTCCAACTCATGCGCTCTCATGTCATCTTGTTGTCCAAAAATTTCATCCAACGTTTTCCACGTAGAATTAGGTGTTTTGGACGACTCAATGTGGAAGAGCAAGTCAAGAGAAATAGACATGCAAATAAGACCTAAAGCTTCATCACTACAGTTTAACCACTTACATTTTTCAGGGTCGTTGACTGGTTTAGTCTCAGTTCCCATGGTGATGCAGGATAACCCTTTACCCCTTAGTTTCATAATCAATTTTGATCTCCATTCGAAGAAGTTGAATGACGTAAGCAAAGGAATTGAAAGTGCATCCATAGTGAGGAGAGAGAAAGAATGCAGAAAAGAAACACAAGAATCATAACCACCCAGGACAATATAATAACCCCCTCCTTTCAGCACTGTATAGTTTAGTGCGTTGAATACAATCGGGTCCAAGCGTGCATCTTGAAACACTTGGTAACTTGCCTTGCAATTAGCGTAATAATGCGCAAGAGAGGAGACCACAATCATGCTTCGTGGAGCACAGCAAAGTGACACCGTACACAAGCACAATTGTAAAAAACTAGGAAGGAGGTGAAATCAAATCCTAGTTATGAGAAAAAGTGTCTCACGTCACGAAGGGTACCCCCTTGCTGCGAACTGTGGTGGATGTACTCACTAGTCGTAAGCAATAATAAGGGTAAAATACAATGTTTTGAACAAACTCAAGATGAGTCCGGATGATCTTGAGAACACTAGAAAGGCACACGAAAGACAAAGAGGTGCTCAGAGTGTTACTACACACTTGAGCACACGATTAGTAAAAAAAATCGACACTAATGCCTAAAAAATTATCATTTAGAAACGTCCAGTTTAGTTAATTTTAGAGCTTTTGGAGTTAAAAAAATGATTTAAAAAATTGTTAATATAAAGACGATTTTTAAAAAAAATTGACTAATAAAAAAAAGAAGGTTAATTTTGAAATAAAACTAGATTGAATTAAATTAAATCTAATTAATTACACTAATTAAGATCTAATAAAAAATTAAATCCTAATTAAAATTTTAAATATACTCCCCTTTTAAAAGAAATTCCCACTTGAAGTTTTTAAAAAAACTTACCATAAAGGAATTTAACAACTTACGGTTAGTTGAAATGAATAAACTTCAAAACTTAGCAAATAAAATACTAAATTTTAGAAACTTACAAAAAAACTTACGATTGAGGAAATAAATAAAAAAACAAACTTACCATTTGAAAAAAAAACACGCACCAAAAAGGAAAGAAGCTCACACTTACCAAAACGCGAGTTTTTTTTGCAGAGTTATGTGCAGCCATTTTGGAGGGAGAATCTGTGTGCCATTGGGAGGAGCCGCAAGTGCAAACAACAACACACGTGGGGGGGTTCCAGTGAAGCAAAACATTAACACAACAATAACAACACATGTGCAAGCGAGGGCCAGGCGTGGGGGCGAGCCAATGAGGATGAGCTGGTTTTCCAAAAAGACACAGATTGGTTGCTTTGCATGGAACAACTATGGAGGGAGGAGCACGCTGTGACGCTGGGAGAGTTAGAGACTTTCATGGAGGGGATAAGAGCCACAGGTGGATGCGATCGGCATACCATTGGACAGTGAGCCGAGGTGGATGGGCTCGGCAGAGTGGTTGAAACTCACGTGGGAAGGGAAGAGCAAGAGCTCAAGGTGCACGAGAATGCAGGGTAGAGGGGCAAGCGAGACATGTGAGTCAACCAGAACTCACACCACAAAATGCAAGAGAAAGCTTGGGAGGATGGAGCTTGTAGAGTTGAGGAGCTCAGTTGGCTTAGTTTGGTGGAGAGAGCTCGGGACAGAGCAAAAACACAAAAACTTCAAACTGAAACCTGCAATTTTGAAACTGTGCCTGCAAAACACCATGAAAAACATAGAGATCCAAGCAAAATGGAGATCTTAAAAAAAAAATCAGTTTTAATAAAAATTAAGAAAACTAGAAAAAATAACCTCCATTTTTAACAGATCTCCAAATGTATCTGCAGCTAACTAAATTTAGCTACAAAACCCTTGAAAACTCAAGGAGATCTACACATGCACGAAGAACACAGCAAAACCGAAAACTTTCCAAGAACATCTTGTTAAGAACGTTAGTAATAAATTTCCAGAAATATAATGATCGAAAAACTTGCACGAGGAGTAAAAAATAACAAAACCAAGAGTAATCGCAACTTAGATGATGAATGCACGTTTACCCAATCTCAACTCTGATACCATGAAAGAGTTGGTGAGAATCATATCAAAAAATGTGCACCATGATAAAGCTTCACTCTAAATAAAATTTAATAGCTCCAACGTAATCACAAGGAGGAATCAATCAATCAATGAAAGAGCTTGCATAACATAACAAAGCTTGCACATAGAGAAAAGACATCGAAGTGTCTTGGCATACTCATAAATGTCAAATGAAGGGATACATATAGGGTTTTGAGTAACCCTAGTGCATGGCACACAAGAAACCCTAAACCTAACCCTAAACCTAATCCATGTGAGATGACCCTCCATATGTGTGTGGAGAATATATAGGATCCCACACACCAACACATTAGCACTCAACATGCATGCACTATATAATATTTTATACTTTCACACTAGATCAGAATTGTCCGAACCAAATAAAATTTTTACACACCATATGCAATGGTGTTCACATTTATGGGAAATAGTTAAAGGTTAGAGGATGACACTAGAATTTTCTCCCTACACTTCTTCCATTCTTGGCATGAGATCGCTTGAAAAATTCACATTCAGCGCAGTTGGCGTAAGATCACCCAAAAATATCATTCTTTTACATCATTATAAGATCCTTTCTATCTATTTTACTCATCATGAATTAGGTACACATGTTCATTTTCACATTTTCACATGCTTCATTACATAATTTTTACTCATTTTGATCATATAATCAAGTATTTGACTACTTGTTCATTATTTTCTTTTGTTGGTCCGTCCTTATGGGAAGTGGTAGTCACATCACAACAAAAAATCAATCACAACATAAATCACATCGGCATCAACATCAACAATAGGTAACATCGGGACATCTACACATATACTCTAGTCCAAGAGTCATCATCATCACCTTTTTGCACTTTTTCCTCTCTAGTTTCACGCTCCACATTTTTATCACTCCACGCTTTCTCTTGTCTCTCAGCACACTTTTCACCATAAATCTACACGGTTATCAAGTACGCATATTATATCTACTTTATGTTATCGATATTTCAATCAACAACATAAAGTGGGGGAAAATGTAGACACTAAATCAAATACTCTGGGTATATATCTAGTCTTAATTGCATATTACTATTCATATGATTCCTAAGTAAGAAAAGTAATAACTAACCCATGTCTTTGGCCATCTTTTCTTGATTTATGTTGTTACTTTTGATTTTACACTATTTATAACCTAATCCCTCTTTTAATACTTTGACATTTCTCATCTTGGACACCAATGCCCAACCAAGATGCCAGTGTCAGGCGCCCCCATCCCCTTTTGGTCCCCTTGATCTCTTTGTACTTTGCTCACATATTTTGGGTCCTTTCTATCCATTTAGGCATCTTATCTTTTTGGTAGTTGGCCTTTTCGAAGTTAATTACAAAATTCAAGCAAGGGAATCATATAAATATAAATTTTTTGTGATAATAATAAGGGACCAAACACTAAGCATTAGCTATCACCACCTAAGGTTGCATCCAAAGGTTTTATCAAGAACATTCAAGAATCCATCTAGTATCCACACAAAGGAAAGGGACGAAATTCTTCTGCATACAATTCATAGGAGGGGAAGTTCATTTTTTCATGCACACATCCATCTATAGACACTAAATCATGCACTTTGGGTATTATTTAGTCCTGGTCTCATAATACTATTCATATTGTTTTTGAGTGAAGAAAGTACTAATTAACCCATGTATTTTAGCCATTTTACTTTGCTTTCAATCGTCATACGTGAACTTTAGCACATGCTTGACCAATCTATTTTTACCATCCCATGTTATTCTCCCATGGACTGGGGCACCTAGGATAGTACTGGGGTGCCCCAAGTGCCCTGGTCCTAGCCGGGGCGCCCCGATACTTTTCTCACTTTACTTCCATCTTTTGGGCACTTTATATCCATTTGTGATTTCTCTATTTTTAGTGGTTGGTCTCTTCGGGGTTAACTATAAAATTAGATCAAGAGAACCATGTAAATATAAAGTTATGAGACCATAATGAGGGACCAATTACTAATCACTACTATCACCACCTAAGGTTGCATCCATCCAAGGCTCTGTTTGCATCCATCTAGTTCCATCACAAGGGACAAGGCTAGTTCATCTACATCACACATCATAGGAGGGAATTTTATTCTATTTCATTCACCATTTATTACATTTCTACGTCTAGTTATAGCTCGCTACTTCACAAAGTGTGACTGACACAAGATCACTTAGGGAAAAATTCTCACACACATGCTCAGAACTACATTTGGGTTTGAAATGTAGTGTAGCGCTTAGTTAGTAAGTCCACCATTGTGGCTGCTGGGGACAGTCTTACCCCTTCATTTACATTTTTATGTTTTATGGTTTGATAATTGTTTTGGGGTTTTGTAGGTCTCTTCTTCATCAAGGATTATCAACAACATACAATACAACCCAGCTATATTGACACGACAGATAACAAAGGCTACACATCACCCTGCAAATCTGGTTTCTAGACCTCCTACACAGACAAGGGCACCCAAAACTCAGACTAGGGCACCCCATGTGCCTTGATCCTCTCCCAGGTGCACCCATCCACTTAGATTTCTCATATTTGCACTTTTCTGGGCCTCGACATAGTTGTTTCCTCCTCTTTCTCCATCCATATTTGTAACACAGTCCATCAAGCTCGTTGAATCAAATGTGTTCTTTCTAACTCTTCTTGCACATTAGGGTTTTACATTTCTACTTTCTTAGTTGCTTGGGTCACTTTCCTTATTTATTTTAGCTCTTATTTACTAATGTACTTCTTAGATTAACTCATAAAATATTCAGGTTTTAGTTAATCACTATCTACATTTTCTACATCTAGCTACTTGCTCGTTATTTAAGTGCGACACACACAAGAGCCACATAGGGCACAATTCCACACACATGCACATAGAACTACATTGGGTTTGAAATTTAGTGCAACAATCAGTTGTAAGTTCACTCATTTGACAATCAAGGACAATTTGACCCCTCATTTGTATTTTTTTCTTTTTGCGATTTGATGCACTTTTGAGGGTTTTACAGGTCATTTCTTTATTGTAGGTTATTAGTGACAACTACAATCATTCTGCGACATACTAGCGACAAGAATTGAAGGAAAACAAATATCTTGTGACCATGCAAGGAAGGTTTTTTGTGGGTTTGAGTAGTCATAGGCACCCAAAGTAGGTCTATAGTGCCCACAGGTGCCCCTGGCCCATTCTAGGCGCCCCAGTCTAGGAAAATATTATAGTCACTCAATTTTCTAAGGCTCTGTGCGACAATATTTCCTCTTTTTTCATTAGTTCGTCACTTTGGCACAGTCTAGGATAAATTACAAAATCAACTAAGTATTTCTATCTCCTCTTTGCAACAAGGGTTTCACACTTTCTAGCTTAATTTTCTTGGGTCAAATTATGTATTTCATTGCATATTTAATTTACAATGTTGTTACATATTTAGATTAGGCAATTTATTCATTTTTAGATATTTTTCTTGATCATATCCATTTTTCTTATTTAATTGAAGTAAAATATTAAATATATCCCTCCCAAAATTTATTTACCACCTCAGTTTGCCCATCTGATTGAGGATGATAAGATGAACTCTGGCCTAGTTGGGTACCCAAACAAGAGAACAAATCAGTCCAAAAATTTCTTGTAAATATCGGATCAAGATCAATTACTATAATTTTGGGCGTGCCATGGAGCTTTTGAACTATGTCCATAAATTAGATGGCAATTGTACTAGCTATGAAAGGATGATCCAAGGCACAAAAATGAGCATACTTGGTAAGTCTATCTAACATGATCATGATGATGTTTTTCCCTTTTGATTTAGGCAATCCTATGATGAAATCCATTATTACCTCTTCCCATCTCTCGCTAGGAATAAACAAATGTTGGAGGAGTCCTGGTGTCTTAATGGTCTTGCCCTTATTACATTGACACACCAAACATTTTGCCAATTTTTTTTGAACATATCCTTTCAACCCCTCCCAAAATAAATCTTGCTTAACTCTATGATAAGTTTTCAATAACCTAGAATGGGCATCTAGTGGAAAAGAATGGATCTCTCAAATAACATGGTGTTTAAGTGTATATTTCTTACACAAATATAACCTATCCTTATACCACAATGTATCCCCCTTCCATATAAATTATTTTGATATGGTTAGATCTATCTGGAGATTTTGGATGAGAATATGGGTTGTTGCATCTTTACGTCATTCTTCCCTTGCATGATCTACCCGATCCACCTTTAGTATAGAGATGACACATAACAATTCTTCTGTGGATTCATCCCTCTTAGATAGAGCATCAATGACCACATTTCCTTCCCTTTCTTATAACTAATCTCAAATTCATACCCCAAAATCTTAGCGACCCATTTTTTTCTCTTCTAAAGATATTTGTTGCTCCAAGAAGTATTTCAAATTATCATGATCAGTTTTTACCTTGAAGTGTCTACCCATAAACTATGGCCTCCATTGTTTGATTGCATGTAATATTGCCATAATTTACTTCTCATATGTGGGTTTCGAAAAATTCTTTCCTTTTAATTGTTGGCTCTCAAATGCTATGTGATGTCCTTCTTATTTCCAGAAGCATCACATTCAACTTCAAAGGTCTTGGAGAAATTTCGATGGAAATACTGGAGTGGTACACATTGCCACCTTCAATTTTTCAAATGCCCTAGAAACTTCCTCATTCCAATGAAAGGAGTATTTCTTCAATAATTTTGTAAGTGGTGCTGCTATACTTCCATAGTTTATTATAAATATGTGATAGTACCCTGGAAAACTTAAGAAACCTCATAAATACTTAAGGGTTCTTGGGATGCCCCATTCCACCATGGCCTGGATCTTGTGAGAGTCCACCTTAACACCTTCATGAGAGACAATATGGACCAATTATTCCACTTCATGTATCCAAAAAGAACACTTTAAAAGCTTGGAATATATTTGATGTTTCTCTAGGGCTTCCAATATTGTATTGACATGATGTAAATGTTTTTTCTAGGATTTTCTGTAGATGAGGATATCATCAAAAAATACCAAGACAAACTTGCACATAAATGGTATAAATACTGAATTCATCAAACTATGAAATGCAGATGGTGCATTAGGAAGACCAAAAGGCATCACTAGGAATTTCTAATGCCCTTGATGAGTTCTTAAGGCTATCTTATGAATATATTCTTTCTTTACTCTAATTTTATGATACCTAGAATGTAGATCTAGTTTTGTTAAATAAATTGCAATATGCAACTCATCTAATAAATCATCAATGATAGGAATATAAAACTTATCTTTGATAGTGTACTTATTGAGTTCTGTGTAGTCTAGACACATGTGCCATATTCCATCCTAGTGGTGCACCATCACCACTAAATCAAAATAAGCACTCTGAATGTGATGAATAATACCCATTTCCAACATTTCCTCCACTATCTTCTTGATCTCACTCTTTTTCACACATGGGTATCTATAAGGCTTGATGTTTGGGGTTGGATTCCTAGAATTAATTGAATGGAATGATCACGATCTGTTTCAGGAGAAAATCCTTTTGGATCATTGAATACAACTGCATGTTGATCAATAACCTTGTGAAGATCAGGATGCACTACCATCGTTGGTGGTTGAACTTCCATGGAGAAAAATCATGCTACAAAACCTTTAGCCCCCCTTTTAAGAATCTTATACATTTGGTTAGAACTAACCAACTGAGGGGATTTTTCCTGTAGTCCTAAAAGTTCAAACCGTTTACCCTTAGAATGAAAGCACGTGAACAATTCTTGATTTTTATCCCTCTGGTGCCCAAATTTGTGATCCACTGAACACCTGAGACAATATCACCTCTACCCATGGGAATATAAAAATCATAGATTACAATGTGTATTCACCCATCATAAGTCTGATTTTATGGAATTTACCTAAACATTGGACTCTGCCACCATATGTGATCATTACTTGAAACTAAGATGCTGGGTAGATGAAAAAAATTAGCCTTGCTGCTAGCTTATGATTGATGAAATTATGTGTGCTTCCCAAATCAATCAATACTGTTACCTTCTGCTTCTTAAAATAACCCATGACCTGAAGGGTTTGTGGAGTACTAATACCTGATAGAGCATGTCATGAGATAGTGGTTTAGGGATCTTCATATTCTTTCTCTAATTTTTCCTCTTCCTCGCTTAATGCTTCATCATATTCTTCCTCATCAATAGTCCCTTAAATGTAGAACAATTTTTTCTCAACACATTTATGATTTGGTCCATATTTGTTGTCATAGTTAAAACATAACCCCTTTTCTCTCTTTTTTTTAGTTTGTTGAGGTGTCATCCATGTAGAAACCCAATCACACACTTTGGGTAATTATTTAATTTTGATCGCATAATACTATTCATATGATTCCTAAGTAAGAAAAATACTAATAACCTATGTCTTTGGACATCTTTCTATTGCTACTTTAAGTATTGCATCTTTATTTCTCATTATACATTTTTACCCTTCGACATTAGTCGTCCTAGACACCATTTCCTAGCCAAGATGTCAGTGTTAAGTGCCTTTGTCCCCTCTAGGTGTTCCTATCCCCTTTGTTCTTTACTCACTTTTTGGGTCCTTTCTAGCCGTTTGAGTATCTTATCTTTTTGGTAGTTGGCCTTTTCGGGGTTAATTATGAAATTAAAGCAAGGGAATCTTATAAATATAAATTTATGTTATCATAATAAGGGACCAAACACTAAGCACTATCTATCCCCACCTAAGGTTACATCCACCACAACATCTAAGAGCTCTATTGCATCTATATTTCTCCATCACAAGGGACACAAGGGATGGTTTTCTGCATCACACTTCATAGGAGGGAAGCTCATTCTATTCCATGCAGACATTTATTACACATTACATCTAGCTAATTTCTCACTATCCAAGCGTGATATGCACAAGAAAACCTAGGGCACAATTCTACACACACAAAAAACAAAATTCGGTCTAATATGTAATGTAATGCTTAGTCGTAAGTTCACCATTGTGACAACTGAGGATAATCCGAACCCTCATTTTGTATATTTTTCTTTTAGGAGTTGATTTATATTTGAGGGTTTTGTAGGTATACACTTTATTGCAGGTTTCTAGTGACCTCAGTGATCTTGGTGTGACCGTGGAGTGATCAAAGGCGACTGAAAGATTAAACCTTGCTACAAAATGAAGGAGATTTATGAGCATTTCTATAGACCCAAGTGCCCAAAAACATGTCTAAGGAGCCCACGGACACCCATGTCTCTCTCTAGGCGCCCTAGTCCAACCTATCTCCTTGGATCTACATTTTTATGTGCTCTAGTGTGATGGTCATTGCTTCTCATTTTCTAGCTTTCCAACTTTGTGGATTCTCCAAAACCTTGTGAATCAACTAACGCTTCTTACCCTCTCTTTGAAATTAGGTTTTCATTATTTATAACCTAGTTTCTTCAGTGTAGTTTATATATTTAATTGTTAATCATTTATTGCTGCTATAAAATTCATATTAGGCATAAATTTCATATTTAGCTTAATCATGTTAGTTGTGTAGATTATATAAGTGTGGAAGCAAAAAGCGCATTTCAAGTTAAAGATGCAAATAATGTAAAATGTAGAATAATGTAGTGTGTAGCACGTGTATGATGTATAGGTGTATAAAGCACAAAGTGCGGATGATGTAGAATAGATGAAAGATTGTATATGTAGAAAATCACATGATGTATGAAGTTGTGTAATGTGTAGTGTCTACTATGTAGAGTGTGAGATTCATGTGTATAATATGATGTCAACATTCAAGTGTGAACTAAAGCACGAGAGTGTGTCATAGGGTAATGATGATGCTAGAGTGTGGTTGAAGATGTATATGCTAAAGTATAGGTATGAAATGATGTGAATATAAGATGTGGGTTAATGCTAGGGGGGTCCAAATCAAAATTTAAACTCACATCATCACACTTACATCATTCTACACTTTGATCTTCACAATCAATCAATCAACCTTTTTATCATACCATGCGACATTCTTAGCTAGTGCCTTCTTCACATATATTGTGATATACAATTTATGCTACATCATAACCCATTTATAGCTTTCCTATTCATTCATTTCATGATATATGCTTCGTGCTACATCATCATGTTTTCTAGAATTCCATCCATACACTTTGTGATATATACTTTATGTAAATCAGCACCTCTTTCTAGTCATTTTATTCATATATTTTGTGATATACACCTTGTGCTACATCATCACACTTTCTAATCTTACTCACCCATCTACTGATATACGCTTTATGATAAATCATCACACACTCTAGCACATCATCCCTATGTCGCATTCAATATCATCTATACATAATCATTCTACAATCAATATTTCACGCTTTATACATCAAATCTTTATAACACAAAACGAAACATCACTCAAACCATTTCCCGTTGATGCACTCTAATTTATGGTTCATTCTTTACTATTGAGGGGGCATAAATAAATGAACCCTATTACATACATACACATCTACTCGGGGGACACGTTGCTCCTATCATCCATGCTGCATTCCATTCCATCTCATCCACAACATACTACATATATTGGTCACATTTACTCTTGCTTACTCATGATTTTACATGTTCATATTCTTACACATGCTAGATAGATATCTTGTATGCCATTATATTTATCATAAACACATGTGTGTTCACTTACATTCTAGTTGTGATTGTAGATTATATAGGTTCATTACACGCAACATGGATGCTTGGAACAAACCTATTATGAGTCCCATCATGGCTCCTAGGGGAATCAAATTTTGTAAAATACATGTGTTATTGTTTCATTTTGTTTTATAGCACATTATCTTATCAGATTATACACACCTTGACATACTTTTTATCTTTCTAACATGCTAACAGGTGCTTCATGTATAATATTTGTTTTTTAGGACTATTTTCTTCTATGGTTTTCTATTACATTGATTATTTTTGTTTTCCTTTGCTTGTCATTATTTGTGGGATTTTCCCTATTTCTTGCTTGTTATCTGATTGCTTGTGGCCACAATGGTCTTGATTGTCTTACGACATTGTGAGTGATGTCCCATGTTTGCAACCTAATTTTTGTGGTATACATTTTTTTGCTTGTGCCTTAGCTTATACATTGTCTGCGTAGCTTACATTTCATATTTTACATGATTGATTATCTTTGCTTGTACTAACACTTGTTTTCCTAGCCACTTGTTTGCACATGCCTTGGTTTCTACCAAGCACATTCCCTTCCCCATGTAGAGCATATTTTTAGCACAGCGGTTGGTCCTCTTTTAGGCCACATACTCCTTCTGTGACATTGCATGCACCCCAAATGATGGGGGCATAATTTAGGTGAATCGTTCACCCAATACAACATTATACACAACATGGTACCAATATAACAAAAATTTTAGTTTCAGGAAAGGCTCAAAATCATACTTGGGTCCTTAGCACAATGACCTTTCATGGATGCCTAAAACTAGGGGGAAATTACATAGTGATTTGACCTTTCCTAGATGCCTTAAACCAGTGGGCATTTACAAAATGATTGGTAGTTTAACACAGTCTACAAAACTCCATACACATCGGAGTTTACAGGGAAAAGAGTCCTTAGCATATACGTTTATACACATAATCTGCAGTGGTGTTCTACATAGTGGGAAACCATTAAAGGTTGGAGGATGACACTAGACTATTCTCCCTACACTTCTTTTATTCCACTGGCGTGATATCACCTGAAAAAATTACGCATTGACATCATCTACAGGATCCTTTCTACACCCTTTCCTCATCACAAATCAGGTGCACATGTTATTTTTTCACATTTTTAACATTTTTACATATTTTCCTTACACACTTTTTATGTATTTTGATCATATACGTGTATTTGACTACTTGTTCAACTTCTCTTTTGTAGGTTTTTCTATATAAGAAGTGGTAGTAAACATCATCAACATCATAAAAACACCAACAACAACAACATCACACACATCAACATCAAAAATAGGTACTTCATGACATATACACATGCGTTTTTGCCCTAGGTTCATTTTCATCATCACTTTTTACAATTTCTTCTCCTTAACATCCACGCTTCACATTTTTATCATTCCACACTTTGTCTTGTCCCTTGACACGATTTTCATCATCGATCTACATGATTATCAGGTACACATCTCTTTCTACTTTATGTTACCGAGCTTTCCACTCACCAACATAAAGTGGGGGAAAATATAGACACATAATCACACATTTTGGTTAATTATTTAGTCCTGATCGTGTACTAGTCATATGATTCATAAGTAAGAAAAGTAATAATTAACCCATGTCTTTGACCACCTTTTTGTTGCTACTTTCAGCCTTGCACCCTTATTTTCTCAGTCTGCCTTTTTACCCTTCGACATTTGTCATCCTGGACACCAACGCCCAACCAAGACACCAGCATCAGGCACCCTCGTCCCCTCTAGGCACTCATGTCCCCTTTGTACTTTAATCACACTTTTGGGTCATTTCTAGTTGTTTGAGCATCTTATCCTTTTGGTATTCGGCCTTTTCAAGGTTGATTATGAAATTCAAACAAGGGAATCATATAAATATAAAATTATGTGATTATAATAAAGGACCAAACACTAAACACTATCTATCACCACCTAAGGTTGCATCTATCAAGGAATCTAAGAGCTCCATTGCATCCATCTAGCTCCATCACAAGGGAGACAACGGTTGGTGTTCTACATCATACTTTAAAGGAGGGAATTTCATTATATTCCAAACACATATTTATTACATGCTACATCTAACTACTTTCTCGCTATCCAAGTGCGACGCGTAAAAGAGAAAACTAGGGAAAAATTCCACACACGCACACACACAAAAATACATTGGGTCTGAGATGTAGTTCAACACTCAGTCGTAAGTTCACCATTATGAAAACTGAAGACACTCTGACCCCTCATTTTACATCTGTATTTTTTAGGATTTGATGTTTATTTGAGGGTTTTGTAGGGTCATTCTTTACTGCAGGTTTCTGAGCGACCTTGATAATCTTAGTGTACGACCTCGGAGCGAATAAAGGTGACTACAGGTGAACACCTTGCGACACCTCAGAGGAGGTTTTCTGAGCTTTTCTGTAGACCCATACGCCCAGAAACATGGCTAGGGCACCGCCGAGCCCCCATGTCCCTCTTCAGGCGCCCCAGTCTAGCCTATCTCCTCATATATGCATTTTTGTGTGCTCTAGTACGATGGTCTGTGCTTTACATTTTCTAGTTTTCAACTCTGTGCACTTTCCAAAACTCTACGAATCAGCTAAAGCTTCTTACCCTCTCTTTGCAATTAGGGTTTCATTAATTTTTGTTTAGCTGCTTGGGTATAATTCATGTATTTCATATATAGATTCATTTTATTGCAATGCTATAACAATCTGATTAGGCTCACACATATTTACATATTTATCTTAATCAATCTGAACTGATTGAGGGTACGATAAAGGCAAGGTGCTATGATCTTTTATGTTAGTGAAGGATTTCCTTCATATATTGAAATCCCAAATTTTTCAAAACGGGTGAATACCCTACTCATTACATTCATAATAAGCTTTAGGTAATCCTATAAGGTGGGGCATTAAACGTTTTGTCTCACTCATGCTTAAGGTGGTCATTAAGACCCCCAGGACATGTTACCGTATAGATCCTCACAGTGGGATAACCTCTACACACAAGGAAGATATTATTGGATCATTGTTTTAGAGCATACATATTTTTATTTAACCCGATTTATGTAACTGGTTGCTAAATATTGTGCCTAATAGTCAATTCTCTAGAAAACTATGTGCTACAGTTGTGTAAATTCATGCTCTATCAGTTTTAGACTATCCATCGTGACACTTAGACCATTCTTTTGTACTTGACCACATAACCACATGGTGTAGACACCAAAATTTGGTCATTTGGAATTCTAGACATAATGTTCGTTGCAGCATACATTCACTTATATATGACTTGATGTGGATTTAATACCGAGCTCAAAGGACACTATCCATTACTGGGTAATCCTATTGAGCTTGTCAATTCCTTATTCCAGTATTTATACAATGTCCATATCTCTTGAATCCATGCCTCACCATTGGTGAGGATATCCACATGAATGTGTAAAGGATCCTCATTGATTGGAATGATTTGGACCTATGTGAGTATTGATAGAGGAACCCATAAGACTGGAATTGTTCGATTTGTGTTCCCTGATTGTTTGATCAACTACTCCATAGCTTCATTGATTGAAACGATCCATCTGATTTTCACCCCTAATGGGTAATTTTTAGATGAAGTCATTCATTTTCCCTTTGAGGTCATCTTTAGTGTCACCATATTATTTACCCTTGGAATCATATAAATACAAATCAAGCTACACTCATTTACTCACCCGATACTTATCAGATAGCTTCTATATAGAATATCTTCCTTATGTCGGGTCATTAATGGAGTTTCTTGACCTTTCCCTTGGCCTTGAGTTAATATATTGGTCATGATGTGGGGTTTGGGACTTAGGGTAGATAGAACATGGAAAAAATTTAGGGTTTGGGGTTTCGTAAATTCATTGGCCAAGTAGAGGAAATCATAAAGAAGAAATTCTAGCTAATTTTTGGAAAGATTTCCAAAATCATAAGTAAGCATTATCAAGTGTTTGAGAAATTGCCAACTTTTAGTTAACCAAATGCATGTAGATGAAAACATCACAACCGTTGTAAATTTTGCAATAGAAGTGAATAACTATGTGGGAAATTTCGGTTCGAGGAGATTAGTTGACTGATGTGGGCAATGCAAAGGTGTAATTCAGATCCAAATTCGCTAACCCTTTTTATATGGGATTTCTAAAGGAATCTTCAGGGTTTAATGTTTGAGAATATTGATTTCAGCCAAGATTACATGAATCTTTAAGGATCCCAAATTTCATACAAAGAAATTACATTTAGGGGTCAATAGTGGTTGTGTAGCAACATATATTGATTTTCCAGAACACGACAGGTCAATATTAGAGATTAGACAGGATCTCAATATGCTAGTCAGAGTATCTTAGTCCTACTTCGAGGCGGCATTCTTTTCAAACAATAGAATAAGACACATAATTTTGGAGATGATGATTAAATACATCATCATTTCCAACTATGTTTACCAATCCTATGTTATGGCCAACATCTAGATTGGTCATCCTACTAAACACATGAAATAATCTAAGTGTACTATCCTCTTGTATTTTTTAATAGTTAGAATATGTAATCCACTAATTTATCAAATCTACTTTATCCATTTACTTTATGTTCATATATGGACTATTGAATGTTAATTTAATAATACAAATTTACATCCCTTCTAGATGTCAATCCTAATCCAGGGTTTTATCCAAAGACATAAGAAATGAGACAAGCATTATATAGTGTACATCACATGCATAAAAATAAGAATGTATTTATAGGTTCCCTATGTATCATTGAAATACATTGTTCTATAGATAATTTAGGTGCGTAAGATTTTTTATGAATACTCACTTCGTTCATGTCCTATAACATTTGTGTATGTATGTGAGCACTCACACATACACACATCACACAGTGGGAGTGACAGTGTAGACACACTACACACACATGGCTCTTAGGTCATCTATTAGTTAAATGAGATCTATTTTACCACATTTTCCTGTACATTTCAACATATTGAATGTTGAAATCATGTTGGAATGTAATGACGTGGTTTGATCCATATTTTTCATGGTCATATGACCCAATCTTCGAGTAAATAGCCCTATTGGAGCATCTCTGTGATCTCCTTGCTCCTCAGTATAAATCCCTTGATTGGGCCTAATCTTTAATGTCTCTTATCTCCTTGCTCCTCATATACTTCCCTTGACTATGGGCCATCTTGTCTTGGGTACATTTTTAGGCTCATATGTACCCACACACTCATGAGATTCATAATAGATTGTTGTGACCCCATTATCTTCATAGGTCATCCTTATATATCTTGATTTTTTGACAACAAAAGGATTTGTAGTGTTAGAGGTTGATTTAGAATAGGATCAATAACATATTGATTTGAATTTAATTTGTCTAAAATGTATTTGTCACATTCTATTTTCCATCTAAAATGGTTTATATGTATTCTAAGTCAATTATCATCTCATTGTAAAGAGAATCAGTTTATAAATTTTTTTAAAAACGTGTTGAATGACATTTGTGTTAAAACATTGATAGGAATAATGAAATTAGAAAGAGAAACGATCATACTTGGGTACATAACAATGGTTTTAAATGGACTGATAAAATATTATACTTCATTAGTGAGTCTGGTGTTATAAATATTTGTGTACGAGATATGAGATCTCTTGTTTAATATACTACCAATTTTTTTTTTTTTGCATATAGTTAAATTTCAGTGAATGTAACTAATGTCAATGGAAGATAATTAATCTCATGGATCTTATCATACTTAACAGTAGCTGTCAAAATTTCATCCAAAAAGTAAAAATACTTATACATGTACATAATTTCCAGTAAACACATTACGCTCTTCGAGGTGTCCACAGTCCGAGACATTGATTGGACGGAATTTGTTAATCCCTGATACACTGGAAAATATCAACTTCAAAATTATTTACGACGTATGGACGGTGGCGTATAAACAATGTCATATATATAGATTTATAAGGTACAACTTACAAGTGAACTGGGTTTTTCTTCACATGCTATTTGGACTGATAACATATCGAATGGCGCGGCCATTGCATATTTGAAAAACACTAATGGCAGCCATTTAATGAGATTTGACATAGGCCCTGCATGTCAACGGAAAATTCAAGGACGGCCTGCGTGACATAATTAAGTACGTATATTTAAAATATTGATAGATTAATGCATATCCGAAAAGCTATCATGGATTTTGCACTCAACGAATATTTCTTCCACTTCCCCATGGAGAAAAATTAGGTTAAATTTTTCCTTGTTTAAAAAAATTAGCTGATTGAGTTTTTTATTTGGCTAACTTAGGAATTGATTTGTAGTAAGGAGCTTTTGATATGTGTTTAACTCCATGAATTATATCTATGGAAATTTTTTTTGTTCTTCTAGGAGGTAGATCATTTAACTTATTAGGAAATTTATCCCTGAATTATTGTATTACAAGTTTAATATTAATAACTAACTTGAATTTATAACCTTGTTGAGTTATCATAACAAATAAAAGTTTGCAATGCTTCTTTACACTACATTTTAGTTATATGGATGGGATGGTTTTTATGATTATTGATACCTAATCCCCTTGTAGGAATTCAAATGTCCCAATTTAGTTTCATATAAATACTTGCGTATTTTCATATATGATACAAGAATTGTTCTCTTCTAACCATCCCATATATCGATGAAAACATCATATTTACCTAAGTTTAATACATTAAAATGATCGCTTGTTTTATTTTTATTCAAGTAAAAGGTTGTATCTTCAGTAACTGTGCCCGATTTTGATAATTATTCTAACTACAAACTCTACTTGGATGGGTTCGATTGTTTTGAAAGATAAATGAAGTTTAGAAACTATGTTTGGAGAAATAAATATATGGCTACTACTAAAATCTATTAGAAAAGTAATGTATTGATCTTTGATTTTTCCTTTAGTTTCCACTAGCCAATTTTGGAAGCATATTGATGCCACCTTAGCTCTTAATGCTTTCCTACCCATTGAAGCAAGCTATGTTTCCCTCTCACACTCACATGCTTAATACTTTCTCTATGCTTGAATCTAGATAACAAGGATCATATTGAAAGGTATATGCTTCTATGCATTATTGGCTTTAACGAGTTTAAAAAGTTTTACTTGGTTGCCTTGAACCGGTTCACAATGATTCCACTCTTCCATTATGCTTTTTAAGACAAGGTCTTCTAGTCAAAGTAAGATACTAGGTCCAAAATCACTAATCTGAGCTTACTACCCTCCTATAATAGTATAACAATGTATAAAAAATAGTATAGAGGGGATGAAAAATTAATTTCCAACTGATCATATGGTCCTCTAACAAGGTTCTTACATTGAGTCAATAAGTTCAATCGATGCACTGTCATATAAGGATCGAAAACAGGTTGCTTATTTGTCTTACTAACCACAATTTCATCATGTGATATAGTCCAAATACTTTGTAAACCCATAACTTGACAATAAGGACTAATATACCTCTGTTCTCTGATAGTTCCTTACTTGATTATAGCAATTAATACCATTTGCATGAGCTCAGGAACTATTGTTAACATTTATCTTAAGAGGAGGTAGTCATTTCATGAGTGTAGATATTTGCCCTTAGTGTTTGAGCCCCATATCTGATTTTAGATATGGAGCTTCCCCTAGTTTAGGGGGTTCGCTCCGCTACGCTACGCTCACCCCTCACCCTACTCGCTGACCCATTATGCAAAAGGTACGCCGTTCAGCGCTACACTGACCCCCGGAGACTATAGACTTCGGGTGATGGCCCCCCACCCTATAGAGATTGATAGGGGATCCTCCTCTCCCCATATAGATATAGGGGGCCCATATCTCCAGCCCCTATCTAACTCTATTCTTAATACTTTCTCTATGCTTGAATCTAGATAACAAGGATCATATTGAAAGGTATATGCTTCTATGCATTATTGGCTTTAACGAGTTTAAAAAATTTTACTTGGTTGCCTTGAACCGGTTCACAATGATTCCACTCTTCCATTATGCTTTTTAAGACAAGGTCTTCTAGTCAAAGTAAGATACTAGGTCCAAAATCACTAATCTGAGCTTACTACCCTCCTATAATAGTATAACAATGTATAAAAAATAGTATAGAGGGGATGAAAAATTAATTTCCAACTGATCATATGGTCCTCTAACAAGGTTCTTACATTGAGTCAATAAGTTCAATCTATGCACTGTCATATAAGGATCGAAAACAGGTTGCTTATTTGTCTTACTAACCACAATTTCATCATGTGATATAGTCCAAATACTTTGTAAACCCATAACTTGACAATAAGGACTAATATACCTCTGTTCTCTGATAGCTCCTTACTTGATTATAGCAATTAATACCATTTGCATGAGCTCAGGAACTATTGTTAACATTTATCTTAAGAGGAGGTAGTCATTTCATGAGTGTAGATATTTGCCCTTAGTGTTTGAGCCCCATATCTGATTTTAGATATGGAGCTTCCCCTAGTTCAGGGGGTTCGCTCCGCTACGCTACGCTCACCCCTCACCCTACTCGCTGACCCATTATGCAAAAGGTACGCCGTTCAGCGCTACACTGACCCCCGGAGACTATAGACTTCGGGTGATGGCCCCCCACCCTATAGAGATTGATAGGGGATCCTCCTCTCCCCATATAGATATAGGGGGCCCATATCTCCAGCCCCTATCTAACTCTATTCTTAATACTTTCTCTATGCTTGAATCTAGATAACAAGGATCATATTGAAAGGTATATGCTTCTATGCATTATTGGCTTTAACGAGTTTAAAAAATTTTACTTGGTTGCCTTGAACCGGTTCACAATGATTCCACTCTTCCATTATGCTTTTTAAGACAAGGTCTTCTAGTCAAAGTAAGATACTAGGTCCAAAATCACTAATTTGAGCTTACTACCCTCCTATAATAGTATAACAATGTATAAAAAATAGTATAGAGGGGATGAAAAATTAATTTCCAACTGATCATATGGTCCTCTAACAAGGTTCTTACATTGAGTCAATAAGTTCAATCTATGCACTGTCATATAAGGATCGAAAACAGGTTGCTTATTTGTCTTACTAACCACAATTTCATCATGTGATATAGTCCAAATACTTTGTAAACCCATAACTTGACAATAAGGACTAATATACCTCTGTTCTCTGATAGTTCCTTACTTGATTATAGCAATTAATACCATTTGCATGAGCTCAGGAACTATTGTTAACATTTATCTTAAGAGGAGGTAGTCATTTCATGAGTGTAGATATTTGCCCTTAGTGTTTGAGCCCCATATCTGATTTTAGATATGGGGCTTCCCCTAGTTCAGGGGGCTCGCTCCGTTACAGCTACGCTCACCCCTCACCCTACTCGCTGACCCATTATGCAAAGGTACGCCGTTCAGCGCTACACTGACCCCCGGAGACTATAGACTTCGGGTGATGGCCCCCCACCCTATAGAGATTGATAGGGGATCCTCCTCTCCCCATATAGATATAGGGGGCCCATATCTCCAGCCCCTATCTAACTCTATTCTTAATACTTTCTCTATGCTTGAATCTAGATAACAAGGATCATATTGAAAGGTATATGCTTCTATGCATTATTGGCTTTAACGAGTTTAAAAAATTTTACTTGGTTGCCTTGAACCGGTTCACAATGATTCCACTCTTCCATTATGCTTTTTAAGACAAGGTCTTCTAGTCAAAGTAAGATACTAGGTCCAAAATCACTAATTTGAGCTTACTACCCTCCTATAATAGTATAACAATGTATAAAAAATAGTATAGAGGGGATGAAAAATTAATTTCCAACTGATCATATGGTCCTCTAACAAGGTTCTTACATTGAGTCAATAAGTTCAATCTATGCACTGTCATATAAGGATCGAAAACAGGTTGCTTATTTGTCTTACTAACCACAATTTCATCATGTGATATAGTCCAAATACTTTGTAAACCCATAACTTGACAATAAGGACTAATATACCTCTGTTCTCTGATAGTTCCTTACTTGATTATAGCAATTAATACCATTTGCATGAGCTCAGGAACTATTGTTAACATTTATCTTAAGAGGAGGTAGTCATTTCATGAGTGTAGATATTTGCCCTTAGTGTTTGAGCCCCATATCTGATTTTAGATATGGGGCTTCCCCTAGTTCAGGGGGTTCGCTCCGTTACACTACGCTCACCCCTCACCCTACTCGCTGACCCATTATGCAAAAGGTACGCCGTTCAGCGCTACACTGACCCCCGGAGACTATAGACTTCGGGTGATGGCCCCCCACCCTATAGAGATTGATAGGGGATCCTCCTCTCCCCATATAGATATAGGGGGCCCATATCTCCAGCCCCTATCTAACTCTATTCTTAATACTTTCTCTATGCTTGAATCTAGATAACAAGGATCATATTGAAAGGTATATGCTTCTATGCATTATTGGCTTTAACGAGTTTAAAAAATTTTACTTGGTTGCCTTGAACCGGTTCACAATGATTCCACTCTTCCATTATGCTTTTTAAGACAAGGTCTTCTAGTCAAAGTAAGATACTAGGTCCAAAATCACTAATTTGAGCTTACTACCCTCCTATAATAGTATAACAATGTATAAAAAATAGTATAGAGGGGATGAAAAATTAATTTCCAACTGATCATATGGTCCTCTAACAAGGTTCTTACATTGAGTCAATAAGTTCAATCTATGCACTGTCATATAAGGATCGAAAACAGGTTGCTTATTTGTCTTACTAACCACAATTTCATCATGTGATATAGTCCAAATACTTTGTAAAACCCATAACTTGACAATAAGGACTAATATACCTCTGTTCTCTGATAGTTCCTTACTTGATTATAGCAATTAATACCATTTGCATGAGCTCAGGAACTATTGTTAACATTTATCTTAAGAGGAGGTAGTCATTTCATGAGTGTAGATATTTGCCCTTAGTGTTTGAGCCCCATATCTGATTTTAGATATGGGGCTTCCCCTAGTTCAGGGGGTTCGCTCCGCTACGCTACGCTCACCCCTCACCCTACTCGCTGACCCATTATGCAAAAGGTACGCCGTTCAGCGCTACACTGACCCCCGGAGACTATAGACTTCGGGTGATGGCCCCCCACCCTATAGAGATTGATAGGGGATCCTCCTCTCCCCATATAGATATAGGGGGCCCATATCTCCAGCCCCTATCTAACTCTATTCTCCCCCCACCCCCCCATCTCCCGTGCAGTTTTAGTGTTTGTAACCATTTCCTAATATTTATAATTGTCTCTCGAAACCTAGATTTGTATAGAATACCAATCTTGTGGACTTCACTATTGATTTCTTGAGCCTTTGATAGATTCAGACATGGATCAAATCTCACACAAAAAATCCTTCAAACCTAAAAACATAGTAATTTAAAAAACAAACCGTTAAAAACCCACCTCAAAAAATTCCTCACAACCTTGTGTACCAATTTTATTTGCATTTGTTTTGCAGAAGTTATGACTTCTAATACGGCCCATATTCCTCCAAAACAAGCTCTGTCATGGTTTTCTCATGCTTAGTAATCCCAAATATTGTTTGCATATCTGGTAAACCTTGTAAGCACCTTAATTATACCTCAAAACATCATTATAAACACTTAAAAGCGACATCACATGAATATTTATCAAAATTAGATCACTTGCCTTCCATTTCTCTTAATTGTCATACTCCCACGTACTCAGAAATTTTTGTCATCATTTTCTTACTGCTCGCTAAACCAAATCTTCTGAAACCTTGTGGACTTCCTCACGATGATGGGGTAGACTTATGGTTAAATTTTGGAGATATTTCATCAGTGCAAACAGAAGTTAGAGCAATCCCTAATCTATGGCCAAGAGCATACTTTTGCTCATAAAACCCACAAAATCCATTGTCAAGAAACAAAGTAAATTTTCATAGGTTTGGAATCACTTACTCCTCCTTTTCTAAAATACAATCAAGGAATTTGATGAGTTTTTATCCTTAGAAGGGTTTCATGCTTGCTGCCAGGTAAGGAACCCTCATGAACAGTCCTTGCAAACATAAGAAAAAACAAGACAAAGCTGCTAATTTATGAAAAATGCATTATACATTGTAAAATCCCAATCCACATATAATGGAAATCAAATAATTTCTTCCAAGATCAGGAACTCAGATCAAAGACTCAAAAACTGTCATATATCCCTGTCTCAATACAATCCTTGCATTTTAACTTAATACATCATTCTTCCTTACCAAATTACACATTTCTTTTCTTCTGCCCTGATGAATACCTCCCACACTCCTGATCTCTTGATGATAGCTTAATATAGATGTTTTAACTCTTTTATTGCCTAAAAATCCTAATTTAGGTGAGATTTTATCTCCACCATACATGCTAGAAAGGAGGAATTAGGTTTGTCAAACTTAGAAACAATCTTAAACTAGATAAAATTGACTTCCATGATTCTAGCAACTCCTTTCCAACGTACTATACTTCACAAAAAAATTGACTTCCACACTTATTTTCTTCTTTTACACTCATAAAAAGAGTTTTTACATATTAATTGCAAACTTCTTAGACTTGAAGCTATGAAGAAAACTTGACAACACCTAATACATGTCCTAATGACTTAAGAAGGCTTGTCCATAATTGTTCATGCTCTCCAAACATCATGAAGATGCTCCTGCATCACACAATATACTCGTACCAAATGCTGCATTTATTTTCATGTTAGGTTGTGTATTTTGTTTATTTCTAATTATTAGATCAAAATTTTACCTTAAATATTTTTGGGACAGTCTTAATTATAATGATTATTACTGCAAGTCCATCACTTAATTATGGGGGAAGGCTTTATTTGGTGATTGTGGGAATGATATTTTTGAGAGATTAATATATTTTTTGATCGAAAGTGCATAGTGATATGATGAAATTAATTTCCGTGTTCTCTTCCATTGAAAAATGGTGTAATTTATTCAGATCCTTCTTTTTTTATCTTATAATTTCATGCATATTTCAAATTATTCAGATATATTTGCATCTTAATCAATTGAATTTGTAATGTGAAGGTTCATGTGTGGTTACATTCTTGTTAGTTAAATTTATTGATATTCATAACATCCATTCTATGAAAAAAATTGAGTTAAAAAAAAAAAACTTACTAATAATATAGTGAAGGATGTCCTAAATATTTAGAGTTATATAATGTTGTTACTCTAGAAACCAAAGTTGCTTCTCTAAAAAACATGAGGCTACTTTGAAAAATGCACGATGGTAATGATTTAAATTTATGGCTTCTTCATTTGCCACATGAATACTCTTTCTCCTTCCTCCTTACCACTCCACATACCCTACCCTTAATATATTTTTAAAAATGTTCATAACTTAACCCCTTATACCCCTTACTATGGGGTAATATATTGGGTCCATTTTGAAAAATGCACGATGATAATGATTTGAATTTAGGACTTCAACATGAGGCTACTTTGAAAAGTGCATGATGATAATGATTTTAATTTAGGGCTTATTCATTTTCCACATGAATACTCTTTCTCCTTCCTCCCTACCACTCCACATATCCTACCCTTAATATATTTTTTAAAATATTCATAATTTAACCCCTTATACCCCTTAATATGGGGTAGTCTATTGGGTCCATTTTGACTAATATTTAATACCCCTATATGAGTCATGTGATACATAATGCTTTGGTTTGTGATTCCCATATGTTTGAGATGTTTCTAAATTTCTTGACCATATCTCCCCAAGACTTGGATATTATACCCCAGTTTATTTAACATCTTAAAACCAATATATTTCGTGTGTTTTTCAAATATTCCAATATAACATATGGAGAATTATTAAAGTGTGTGAAACAATAATAGCATACCATGCTTTCTTCTATTTCTCGTTGTGTATATAAAACACTTTTTTCATTTATTCATCTCTAAAATTGATGTTGTAGGATGGTTAGGTTCTATTAATTTCATCATAAAAGTCTTCTTTCTCTTCAAATTTATTTTGAAGATTGTGCATAATTTTGTCACACCTTTCCTCTACATGGAACAATCCTATAACAATGGGGCTTCCAAAATGGAACATATTGTTATTCACCATCTATTTCATTTTCATGCTAAGATTGGTCTGTAACTATTATTTTTCTCCCCTATAAATTTAATTTTCTACAAGGAGTGATTCATTTTCATTCAATGGTGCTATAAATAAATCCACATCTTGAATTGTTCTCTTTTGTTTTGCGGGTTTCTTTTCCAAAAAATCTACTCTGGAACCATTGATATAAACTATTTTTAAAATTTGGTAAATGGACCACTAATGGTGAAATTTAATGTGTTATGGTAAAACATTCATAATGAAATAATTGAAATTGTAGAATTAAAATAACTATATAAGATAAACAAAACTATATCTATGGGAATTAGTAGCTTTAATATAATTGAATATGTATGCAAATTATGGGGAGTAATATATAAGAGGGGTGTGTGAACATGGATATCTATAACTTATAATGTGTAGGAATGGAAAAATCTATAGGATAGATGTGTCCTTGGTACAAAAAAGGAAAAATCTATGGGAAGCCAATATATGCCTACAAATCCAATACAAAAATAGGAAAAATAGTAGGAGAAATTTATGCCTCTAAAAACCTAATAACAAACCTGCAAAACAAAACATTGTCTTCAATCAAAACCATCCACATTTTAGTAGAAAAATAAAAAGATGGAAAGTTACTAAGAATAGAATGTGAGGGGATGTCAATGGAATTTGAAAGGCCATTATACATGGAGATGAAATGTATCCATACTTGGGTGAATTTGAGTAGGAATAAGTGGAAAAAAATCTACAAATAATAATATTATATTAATATTTTGTAGTGCTCTTTGTCGCGGTCATATCTCCTAGCTCATTGACTCGATTTGCAAACCGAGAGATATAATGGAAAGATAACATAGTGAACCAGATGAAATTTACCTCCAATGTGGCCATCGTCTATGTTGCACTCCTCAAGGACAAAAAAAACTTGAAACACCATAAAAAATATAAAAAATATAGAAAGTTATCAAAAATTCAAAAAATAGATTTTACGATTTTCATTTTTTTAGAAATCCTACACTAAACGCTAATATTTATCATCATTATTTGAATATTCATTCAAATTATGATACCATGTTTGTAGATACGTGATTAAATTTGTGAGTACAAAAATGTGTGGAAATCCTAAAAGGAATGATAAACAGATCATACCAAGCCACAAAGGACTCACATGGCAATCAAACACCACACTCAATAAGATGAAAGCAATTATCCAAAATAACCTTAATAAAACATTTACAAAAAATGAGTAACAATATCATATATTGTTATGGAACTCAATGAAATACAATGAGAATGATCCTTGCTTATATAGGAAAAGAATATCAATCTAAGAACTATTAAAGGTCGTAAATCAAGCCATAAATCAAGGAAAGAACTAGTCATCAAAGAACTAGTCAAGACCATATATTTAGGAAAGAACTAGTCATCAACTACCTATTCAATACCATAGATCAAGGAAAGAACTATACCTAACAACTAGATAATATATTCCTAATATCTAAATAAGATAAAATAAATATCCACACACATAAGTGGGTGAGGATAGATAAAATTGTAGACACCTAAAATTGGTTACTCAATTTAATGTCCCCTATGTTCGCTTACCTGTTCTATTCTCGGGTAACCCTGTGCACTTTTGTATCACTACTTCTCTCTTAGGGTATTAATTAAATATCTAATTAATATGCCTATCCTAAGTTTGTTCCACCCCATTATATTTCACCCATGGATAATTAAACATTAACCATGTAATTCTATCTTTTACATTTATTCCAACTACTTATTCACCCCATATCACTTCCCAACCTCCCGTGCCATTATTATCCATCCATCCCACCTATTTCTCCTCTCCTGGAACCATGCAGTGGGATTTTTCCCATATTTGAGTTAGACAGGATAATATTCTTATCCTCACAACTCGTCCCTTTTCACCACTTTGGGAGTCTGTTCCCTGATCGATGCCGACCGTTTCTTGATCGACGCCAATTTTTTAGAACGTAGCGTTGATTTTACCTCAGTCGGTGCCGACTATAAATACACAACTTGAACTCAGTTCTAGTTAGAGGGTAGAGACTTGAGAAATAGTGAAAAAAACTTGAGTGAATCTTGAAACTAGCAATTGAGAGAGAGAATTCTATCTAGATCAATCCCGAAGAGGTGCACCATTATTCTTCCCACATAATATTGATATTGCTTGGGTTCTTCAACCTCTGGGTGACTCCATTTCTCCCTCCAACCAAGGTGGAACTCTGCCCACATCTCTGCAGCTCCTGTAGGTCTCCACAATCTGATCATCATCAATCATCAGTGAAGCTTTTTGTGATTTCTTCCCAGTCGATGACGACCCAGACATCAATCAACGCCGATTTGTCTAAATCGGTACCGTTCCAAACCATCGACGTTGATCACTATCTGATCGATGCCAACCAGTCTTCAGAAAGGTACAAATCTAGGTGACACAATTTCATCTTTGTTTTTATAGTTTCCTTCTTTCTTTCAGTTTTTGCTGTTGTTTTTACATTCTATCTGCAACTTAAAATCAAAAAATCTAAACATTTGCTTACATATTTTATCATGTATGCCTTTATTCTTAATTGAAAACATGAACTGACATCCACCGAGGAAGCTAATCACTTCCCGGACCCGCTTTCCGGGTAGTTCACCTTATATCTTCTAACGTCATCTTTTTCTGTCAAGTATTCATGCATCACAGGTTTCTTGGATCTACTCTATAGGATTACTCATGTGTGCGCCCATCTTAATTCCATTAAGGATTTCTTTTCATCTACGTCTTTGAATCTTGTCCAATTAATCAGGTATCGACTTTATTTGAGTTTTTTAGGGTTTTTGTGTTTAGTTTGGTGCATTAACTTAGACAGGTAACAAGCGCGGAAATTCTTGATCTACATTCTGGCACGCCTGGTGGGACCCCACCAAAGTCCCTTATTGGTAAGTTCATCTCTTTTCTAGTTTTGAGCTTTGTTCTTTTTCTTCACTGATTTTCATTAGTTGCTCTTAAGCATTTCCTTTCATTGTTTCGGTCTTGCTTATTTCATTAGTTGTTCTTAAGCATTTCCTTTCATTGTTTCGGTCTTGCTTCTTTCATTTCTAAATTTGCAAAGTTAGGTCCCTTCTTTTTTTCAAATCTCAATTCCAATTTCTATTTCTAAAATTAGTAAATCCTTCATTTGATTTCAAAGTTGCATTTTTGATTCATCTCTTTGTGTAAAATTTTCATTTCCTTGAAAGTTTTCTAGTTTCTTAAAATAGAAATTTCCTTTCCACTAGTATCTTGTTGGATTTGTTTACGTGTTCTGCTTAACCTTGTTCTGTGGATCGATTTGCTTATTCATGGGATTGTTTGAGGGGAAGAGCTCAACAACGCACTTTTTGAAGTCCACACACCTTGGAGAGCTAAATCTACAGGTATTTCTCTTTTGCGGTGTTTTCTCCTTTTTAAGAACTTAAAAATAACTTGTTTTTTTGTTTTTATCACACTCAAACACTTCGGTTTTGGTCCTTAAAATGAATTAATCGCATTGGGAAAGAACTTGTTTGACTTGTCTTCATTGAAATCAAACACTTCGGTTTTAGTGCTTAAAAAGAACATTTTCTTTTTCATTTTTGTTGTATGTTCTTCACCTAGTTCTCTAAATAGGTTGGAAAATTGATCAAAATCGGTAGTGACACTATTTGATTTTTTATTTTTCACCCTTGCACACAAAGCCAAAATCACTAGGTATAAAGCATTTAAACAAAAACTCCTTCCCTAGCCTCACCTACTTGGAAGTGACATCCAAGAGGAAGAGCCTACATGGTACTCAGGTTGCGCTATAAATTCACGGAAGTTATGGTATATATTGGCAAAGCACCTGAATCCCTTATCACAGCAGTGTGTGAAGTGCGGGGGTAGGCCCCTATATCAAGCCACATACTAGTATTTTACTGAAGTGCCTTCGGGACTCCTCACCAAAACATTCCCCAAACCATCCTTAGTTTGGCCAATTGAGTAGTCCCCATTCTAAAAAGCCTTCCCTAACATTTTCTTTCTTAAAAAGCATGAAAATTTAAAAGAGATAATCACCTATGCTACTTGAATTGTCTGTGCATTAATTAGGTTAATCTCTTTCTATGTTTGTGCTTGTTTATGATGGTCATCACCTGGTCACAATCTAGAAAAATGGCTCAACTGGCCTCTTCCTCATCTGAGACCCCCACTAATTTGGATGTTTCGGCACCCCTCGGGTCTTCTTCAGACCAATGTTAGTTGGTTCCCCATCTTGGTCGTATAATCCTTTCTATCATCCTAAAGTGATCCCATCACGACCAGCTTCCCCCAGTCCTTCAGAGGTGTCATCTGCTTCTGATATAGAGTATGTTCCTCACGGAGATCTTGAATTTCAGGCACTCCTTGACCATAACCTGGTAGCCCTTATGGATTACTTAGTGCATAAGTCTACTCAAATATCTGATCAGGGACCACCGATCCAACAGGTTTATGATTATTCTTATGAGCCATCCCAGGCTTTCATAGAGCAGTTAGCATGCTTCTTCTCACCTTGAACCATGAAATAAGGTGGCGCATCTATGCCTCCTTTTTCTCTTCCACCAACCATGTCAACTGGTTCTCAAATGACGCTACCTATTTTTAGTGTAGCAGCTACCTCAGCTACCCCACAACCTACTTTCGAGAGGCCTTCTTCTTCAACTATGATGAGTGCATCCACACTCCCACAAATTGCTGTCAATTCTTCTATGCCATCTATTACATCTCAGGGTCAGTATCTCTCTTTGAGCCAACCCCCTCCTACGAGTCAGTTAGTTCCTCTTTCTCGTCTTCCAGCTGATCTTTCTTCCAATGCTCCAGTGACACTAACTTTTACCCATCCTTTGGCATCAGCACCATTAATAACTAATCCGATAGTCAAAATCCTCATTCTTAGTTTGTTTCCCACCATATCAAATAAAATCAACACCCACATTCCTCAATCCATTCTGATTCAGTTGGCAAGTGTAGGAACCCACCAATCACAGGCTCCATCTTTCATTCAACAACCTTTCTCTCAACCACTTATCATCTCACAACTTGTTTATACTCAGGCTCCTTCACACCAAATACCTCACTAGGCGTCACCCAGAATACCTGGTTATTCCTCTTATCATCCTATTAATCAGCAGATGAATCCCCCATTAACGCCTCAGCAAAACATACCATTCACTTCTCATACGGGACATATCAACATGCCCCCTCCTCAATCTGATGTTGTCCAACTTATTTTCAAGAAAATCACAGACCTAGAAGCCTCCACCAAAGGGGCTCACCCTTCATACTCTTTTGAAGAAGTATGTAATGAACCGATTCATCCATCAGTGGCTTTTAAGCCTTATCCTCCCTAATGGGAACTTCCTAAGTTCTCAAAATTTCATATTCGGGAGGATCCTCAACAACACCTATGAGCATTTAAGCATGCTTGCTACCTTATAATCTAGGACCAGGAGCTTATGCTCCATACCTTTCCTATGTCTTTAGCAGGGCCCTCTTTAGACTGGTATAATAACATACCCCAAAATTCTTTGTTTTCTTTCTCTCAATTAGCCCAGATTTTTGTTGAAAACTTCTCAATAAACATCGCACATAAGATCTCGATCACAGATCTTTATAACATTCATCAATTCGATGATGAGTCTATTACAGACTTTGTCGCTCATTGGAGAGGAATAATAAATCAATTGTCTTTCTCCCTCCCTCAATCTCAGCAAATCGAGTTGTTTACTCGATCTTGCACCAATCATATTTCTTCCACTTTAAGGATTAAAACCTTTTATACATTTGAAGAAGCCTTTACGATGGCACACAAAATTGAGTCTCGTGCCATCGAATAAGGAAAGTTAAAACTTCGTTCTAAGTCTAAACCATATTTTTCTTAGTTTACAAAATCAAACCCTTCTACTTCTAACAAAGTCAAGAATTAGGGGTCCACAAACACTATCGTATTAAAAACAACATGGTCTGATAACAATTCTAATCAAACACCTCAGAGAGAATCTTCATCTTTTTGAAAAGGATCTCCATCATCTTGGTCTTTTACTTCGTTGGGGGAATCATATGCTTCTATATTAGAAAAAATGTTGGAAGTTCACATGATCGAACTTCCTCCTATTAGAAATTTTGATGAGAACCAAGAACAACCATTCTGGTATCATGAAAATGACTTATGTCGTTATCATAGAAGCAAAGGCCATGACATTGAATTATGTCAAACCTTCAAAAATCTCATCCAAAAATTCATTAATAAAGGCGAGCTCATTCTAGATAACCCAAATGGACCCCTAAATCAGGTTCTTGACATTTTTTAAAAACCTTTTCCAAATCATTCCCCGAACAATGATGCTTCGGGGTCTCAAAAACCAAACACGCATACAATTAGCTACATTTCTACTGATAGTTATGCTTCTAATTTTTAACCATGCACAAACGTGTTGACTGAATCGGAACTTCCTTCCACTCCTTCAAATTCCAAGATTCCACCATCCTCGGATGGTCCATCTTCGAGTCTTCCTTTGTTGTTAGAAATAGATTCGTATCCCTCTACCTCTCTATTTGATCTTCCACCTATACCTGAGATAGTATCATCTTCATTTGTCTCATCATCAGATATTATTTTGGTGCTTGAGTCATTTACATCCCTTCAAATTTCCACTATGGATACTTTTCTACTTCTACTTCTATCGCTCCCATTTTTTCCATGACCATGCCTTTGGTCAACGTACCCATAGTTGTACCAACTTCTATGCCTTTGGAAGCGTCTTCATCTTAACTCTTCTTGTCTCTTTTCCTACAGTAATTACACCCACAGTTACTGCATCTGAAGTACCCTCCTCACAAGAGGTTACTTCTTCATTACCTACCTCTTTAACCATTAGTTCTTCCTTTGCCTATTAAGGAAACATCTAAAGAGATAACATCTACACCCATACTTTCTGACTCCTGGACTCAGACATAAACAATTGGAGTTTAAGTCTAAGGTCACATCATCGGTATCGTCTCCTTTACTTCCTCCGAAATGGTTACAATCACCTTATGTGGTCGAAGTTGTCACCATCCCTGAAAAGGGAAAACCAATATTTCAGACCATCAAAACTCTTGGTGCCCTCCCTCAAAAATCCCTCTCTACGCCTCATAAAAGAGTGGATTTATCCACTGAAAAGGCGTCTTCTTCTATAACACCATCTTCACCGGTGCCTCGTAAAGTGGATTTACCTACTGGAAAGGCATCACCTCTTTTATCAAAACCATCATCTTCGTCACCAAAAACCAAGGCACCCTTTGTGCCTCCTATCAAATCTATTTTGGGAGCTCCTCCCCCATATGAATCAGTTTTATCTAAATCATTGTCTGTTTCGGCCAAGCAGCCTTCTTCATATCCGAAGACTAAAACACTTTTCATGTCTTCGTCATCTTCAAAATCTATCTTAGGAGCTCCTCCTCTGCTAAAATCAATCTTGCCTCACTTACTTAAATCTCAAGCACCTAAGGTTACTTCTCCCAATGTTCAGAAGAGAAAAACAGTCCCTAAAAATACTGTCAAACCAGATATGTAGGCTCTTTTACCTCACCAGTCTGCTAAGATTAAAGAGGTGCCTTCTTCACCTCTGTCCACATCTTCGTCTACCAGATTTTATACTGAAATCCTTCGCCAACTTATCCAATCTTCATCTATATTTCTTCCTCCAATCAAACCCTATAATCCCAAAGGAGTAAAACCTACATGGTTCAACTCTGATGTGATTTTCACTTACCATCGCACTCCAGGTCATGACACCGAGGGATGTAAAGCCCTTCAATCTATCATTAACAGCCTCTTGGAAGAAAATGATCTCCTGTTAGAGGAGGAAGAGGAACAAGTGTCTCCTGTCATCCCAACTACGTTTGAGCCTGAACGGTCTATTCAGGACCCCCAATTCTATTAATATAACTCTGGATGATCTTCCACCCTCTCAAATTGACGTAATTTTTATCTCCACTAGAACACAATGGTACGATAAATCCATCATCTTCTATAACTCCTCGACCATGAGTTGTTATTTCTGCTACCCCCGAAGGAGTTCCTCCTTCCTCATCAGCCCTGAGACCTTGGGTCTCTATTCGTGCTTCACCTTAGGCTTAGATTCCCATGTTAGTTAAGGAGAGTGTTATGAAACAACTCACCCATGCTCCAGTCAAAATTTCTCTTTTTGACCTTATTCAGTCATCTCCCCAACATCACCAAGCTCCGATTGATAATCTGTGCACTACATCGCGGTGAATTCAGGTGAGCCCTAGCCTTTCAAGATGGTTATTGGGTTGAATAGATCGTCAACCACCATCTCCTTTGAGGATTAATGAAATTCCTCCCCTTTCTTCTGAGGACTTAGAGGCTCCTCTCTTTATCATCAATTCTAAATCAATAACACTACATTAAAACACACTATGATCGATAGTGGTGTTGTACTCAACATCATTTCCTCCCACACATTTGAGAAACTTAAGTTACCAAAGAACGTAGTGTCACCACCACCCTTCACCCTTTGATCATTTAACAATCAGCTGGTGGTTACCTTAGGAACTATGGTCCTGCCCATTCCAGTAGGCAAGAAACTTCTTCACAAACTTTTTTACATTGTTGAAGCGAAATTCCACTACAACATGATCCTCAGACACTCCTGGATCTGTACAATGCACTGCATCCCATCAACCCTCCATCGATGCATAAAATATCAGTATGAGGGAGAAATGTATACTCATCCAGGAGATCCATTTTCCATCCATGCACAATGTGACACGACCACAAGGTCTATCCCTCCAAAGGAGAATGCTGATTCTCCCGACGAGGCTTTTTCATCCTCTTCCATACCTGTAACAAAACTACCAAATCTACAAAATATGGAAGATACGTTGTAACAGTGTTTTTCACTAGGAGAAATTCCCCTTCTCTCTTTTGATGCCCATCTCAAACCTAATGAGTATGGTAGGCCAGAAAAACAACCTGACACATCAACCAGGTCTTGGACTGCATCGTCACCATTGGTTTGCCCAATCAATAAACTGAATTCATCTACGGTGGTCTTGATACACCTTCACTATCATCCATAATTCTCCTCTTAGGGACAAACCCTATTCAGATAGGGTTTGATTATCTACAGAATCCTACGTATTCACAAAAACTTATCTATATTGGTGCGCATGGAAGGGATTTGGCCTGGGAAAGTATGAATAGGGGGTGCATGACCTTGCACGTCCATTCCAACTCTTAAACCACATCAAAAATTTGGTTTAGGGTTCAAACCTCTCATCGAAATCCACCGTCATCATTCTCACTGAGCCTCTTTCCATTGAGGAACCATCTTCACCCGTCAGGTTTAAAGCATTGCTTGATGTGGATGACACCATTTCCATCCCGCCTAACTTTTTTTTTTAGTCAATTCCATTTCCTTAGGTCCACTGACCTATAAGACTAATGGAAAATCCACTTCCATACCATTGGTCTTCCCTGAAATAGTCGAAGATGACTCTCCCACTATCAATACTATCCATTATTTGGATGATGATTTTGTCCTTACTTATCTGGAGGGAAGAGTATTCTCATCTTCCTTAACACCATTCCTTCTAGACACATCTACGCTTCTTAACAAAGCCACTGTCAACCTTAATATAGGGAATTTTGAAGAACCTTGTATCATTAAGGTCAGCCAATCTCTTAATCCACATAGGAGTTAGGAGACTTCGCCAGCCTTTCTTTCCAACCATCGCTAAGATTTTTCTTGGTCATATGAAGATATGTCCAGGCCTCGATCCTAACATCATGGTCCACAATATCGCTACTCTTCCAGACATCAAACAAGTTAAAAAAAAACTACGTAAGATGCATCCTTGTGTAGCTCTCCTCATTAAAGAAGAGTTGCAGCACTTGCTTTCTACCAACTTCATCCAACCCATTGACTATCCACAATGGGTTTCAAATTTAGTACCAGTAACCAAAGCTACTAAGAAAATTTAAATTTTCACCGACTTTCAGGATCTTAATCTCGCTTGCCCAAAAGATGATTTCCCTCTACCTAATATTGACCAACTTATGGACTCAACTGCATAGGCCATGAGATGCTTTTTCTTATGGATGGTTTCTTTGGGTATAATCACATTCTCATCGCACTAGAGGATCAGAAAAAAAAATTCCTTCATAACTCCTTGGGGGACTTTTTGTTATTGCGTCATGCCCTTTGGTCTTAAGAACGTAAGGGTGACTTATCAACGTGCAATGACCTACATTTTCCATGACCTCTTACACAAAACTGTAGAAGATTACATTAATGACATCCTTGGTAAATCCAAACACTGTCAGGATCATCTTCTCATCCTTGTGCCTCTCTTTGAGAGACTTATTTGTTTTTTTCTTAGCCTAAATCCATCTAAATATGCATGTTTAGCATTCTCACTGGTAAACTCTTATGCTTTATCATTTCTATAAGAGGAATTGAGGTCGATGCTACAAAAATAAAGGCTATCATCAAGATGCCTCCTCCTTCCAACTTAAATGAAGCTCTGTGGTCTTTAAGGATGCCTTCAATCAGTGTGTCGTTTTATCTCACAGCTTTCAAACCATTGTCAACATTTTCATCATCTCCTCCATAAAAACATTCATGTTGAATGGGATGAGTGTTGCCAAAAAGCCTTTGATGATCTCAAAGCTTATCTTCTTTCTCCACCTGTGCTCACACCTCCACGTAAGGGGGAGCCATTCTATCTTTATATTTCTATGATTGACCATACTCTGGGAGCCATGATCTCACATCGACATGCTAATGGTAAGGAACAGGCTGTCTATTATATGAGTCACAATATTCATGAGAATGAAACTCACTATTCTGAAGTTGAAAAGTTGTGTTGTGCTCTCTTCTTTGCACGACTTCTAAACTTTGTCATTACCCCCCTTAACCATAAAACTTACATTGTTACGAGTGTCAATCCACTTAAGACAATACATGTGAAACCTTATCACAATGATCGTATCACTCGTTGGCTCATGCTCATGACATAGAGTTTGACCTCGAGTTCATCTCACAGAAATCTATCAAGGGTCAGGTTATCATTGATCAATTAGCTGATGCCCCCTCTTTCAGACACTCAAGTCCCCCTCGCTCAATTCCCAGATGAGTACATTCAAAAAATTGATTTTAGTCTTTCTCCATTTAAAGTAAAACTCTTCTTTGATGGGTCCAAGAGTCAGCAAGGGGGAGGTGCATAGGTTTCGTCATGATTACTCCTTGGGGTGCACCTATCCCTATCGCACACAAGCTTAACTTTGAATGTACCAATAATATGGCTGAATATGAATCCCTCATTTTAGGTCTTCAAAATTCCATTAATCTCGACACTTGTCATATCAACATCTTTGGTGACTTTGAGCTCATCATTAATCAAGTCACTGGTTTCTATCAGTGCAAAAATGATATCCTTTAAAAATATGACGATATCATTCTCTTTCAGCTTCAATATTTCGATAAATTTACTTTCCAAGCTATTCCTCACACTGCAAACTGATTTTTAGATATGATGGCTTCTTTAGCCTCACTTATTCCTCCATTCATTGAAGACTTACGTGACTTTATGTGGTTATTTAGAGTCTAGACCAACCATCTCATCTCAGGAAGTTGACTTCAATCAATTCCGTCACGACCGACACTCAAGATGGGTGGTATCAACACATTTTCGATTATCTATCCTACTCAGTGCTTCCTCCAGAATTGGCTTCCAATGGCAAGAAGATATTTTATCCAATGTGCAAACCACTATGCTATTATGGGTAGAATCCTTTACAAACATGGTTTTGAGGGTATTTTACTTTGGTGCCTCAAAAACCCTTAAATCATCCAAGGCCATTTAGGAGGTCTACATGATGATATATGTGGTGGACACTTTGGTGGTTTGGCCATGGCTAAGCACATCCTACATTTAGGTTACTATTGGCCTTCTTTTAATCAAGATTGCTACGAATATGTCAAGAAATGTGTCAAGTGTCAACAACACGCTAATCTTACACATATCCCTAGTTAGGCTTTACAACCTAGAGCATATTTTTGGCCTTTTTCACAATGGGGTCTTGATCTCATTGGTCTCATCAATCTATGCTCTTTGTAGTGACATCACTCTATCATTACTACCACATAATAATTCACTAAATGGGTGGAGGCTATTCCTCTTTCATCGACTAAAGCTAAACCTATTGTTGATTTTGTCTATCAACACATCATTTGTCACTTTGGTGTTCCTCACAAACTCATCACAGAAAATGGCAAGTATTTCAAAAATAAATATTTGTAGAAACTTTGTGACACCTTCAATATTAAACTCAGCTTTTCTTCACCATACTATCCACAAGCTAATGGCCAAGTTAAAGCTTCTGAATAAAACTATGTTTCATATCCTCGCAAAGGTAACTAGTTGAGATGGTAGGGATTGACATTTACACATCCCTTTTGCTCTCTAGGCTTATCAAACTAGCATTCATACCCCTACCGGTGCTAGTCCCTTCTCTCTTGTCTATGGGTCTGAGGCTATCCTTCCTTTGGAAGTCTAGATTCCCTCTCTTCGCATCTCTCTCAGAGAGTTTGTCTTTGATGAAGACTATCGCCAAAACTATCTAGCATAGCTTGAGTTGTTAGGTGAATGTCATCTCAACGCTCTTGAACATCATCAAGTCTATCTTGAGCGTGTCAAGCGTGCTTATAACAAGCATTTGCAGCAGCGTGACTTCCAAGTTGGTGATCTTGTTCTTAAAGAAAACCAAAATTTTACTACTCTGGAACAGAGTCAACGTGGTAAGTTTGCTCCTAACTGGATGGGACCGTACGTTGTCACTCATAAGTATGGGTTTGAGGCTTATCACCTGTCTTCCATGGATGGTATACCTGAAATGGAACCTCTTAATACTTTGCATCTAAGGCCCTTCTACTGCTAAAATCTATTTTACACGATCTTAGTTGTAACACATGTCTTTCATCCGTCTACAACCAGTTATGTATTTCGTCGTGATTTGGAACTATGTGGTTCTCCACGTTGTTTCTTTTTATACCTTAAATATGAGTACCGCGACTCTACTCATGGCATTTTCCTTATGGATTTATTCCTTCTCATGGTAGGAATACCTTAATCACTACTTCGTCTGCCCTGGGTGTTCATCTTGATCAAATCCACTTGGGGAATGAGTACGTGCTTGTATATGTTTTCTTTCCCTCTATTTGATCTATCTGGTCTAAACTCAGCTTCTTCTAAAGCTAAAAAAAAAGATGCTATCCTAGTCCCAAAAGATAGACTAATCCCTCGAAGGACAACTATCCATGCCTTATCAAATAAAATAAAAAATGTAGACCATTCCTCGGAGGATTGCTGTTTGTTTTATAACATTTTGAGCCTTTGCAATAACAAAATTCCTCTCTCAGCCAGTTTGTTCACTTGTTAGCATCTCTAAAAGACTTCCCATATCGATCAGTCTTTCCATATCTAGCAAACTACCTGCATTGATCAGTTTTCTTTTTTATCAAAAGAAAAATCATGAAGCTGTGATATGAGACCTTTTCGATCATATGGAGACCTTGTTTTCCCCATATGGGCACGTATTTAATCCTTCATGTGTTCTGATGAGATGCATACTTATTTCTCGTCCTTATCTACCTCTTAGATCTGGTTTGCAACTAGCTAGTGTCAGGTTTATTTTATCCGTGTCTATGGCCCTGTGTGCATCATCTTTCAATTTACCATTAAGGTCTCTATTTGTGGTTGGTTAGGGGACTAACTTATCATTCTTTTTCCTATCTAGGTGTAGTGATTTTTATTTCTAAGGGATAAGATCATTGCATCACTTTCTTTTCATCAAATCAAATGGACATTACCCATGTTCATTTGTTATTTATCCAATTAAATTGACATTTAACATGTTAATTTAATCAATCAAATCTATCATCTATCTATGCTCATCTTATCTACTTCATCTAAAAACATCAAAGCAACATATATTATGTGGATCCATCTATCCATATCTTTAGTTTAATTAACGTCTTAACATGTTAATTTAATCAATTATTCATCCATGATAAATCAAAATTAAATCACATCTATCTATCTGTATCTATCAAAATTAAAAGCATGAGTACAATCACATGACACAAAGATGTGTGTGTGTGTGTGTGTGTGTGTGTGTATGAATGGCTTCAAATTAAGGCTACATCAGTATATCTCTACAAATATCATCTCTATATAGTAAAATCCGACAAATGGAAAACATTGTCTCCTCCTCCCTCCTCAGGCACAGGCTCTCTCTCCTTACCAACACCTATAGAACTGGAGTTGCCCGCAGTCGTGACCCTACGAACTCCTCGGTCTCCCTTGGTGCTCGCACCCTCCAATGCACCGTTGGTAGTTGCTGTCGTTGTCCTCCTCCTCACTCTCTAACGAGGCACATCTGGGGCATGCTGTGTCAAGGCATCCTCGTAGTATCTCACCTTGGCAAGGAGATCCTGATAGGTACTTAGACTCACCATGTCAGGTGCTCTCAACGGTGCTGCTACTGGTGGTCCTCCTGCTACGGCACCCTATGCCGCTGACTCTGATGTGGTGCCTGTATCACCATATTTGGCCCTGAGGGCCTCTCTATGTCTATGATATCTATCCCTATGCTGGATAGTTATATCCCACTCCTGGTGAGCGGTGTCTCTCACCTGTATCACTATGTCCCTCTCCTCCCTCAGCGTCCTAATCTCCTCCAGAGTAGTCTAGTGTGTCTGTACCAAGGTGACATGCTCTCCCTGTAGTCTCTCTATCTCCGCAGTTGTATCCTCCTCGCCTGACTCCAAAAACGCTGTGAGATGTCATGGTAGATCCTCATGATACAATGCCTCATAACCCTCATCCACTCCTGCATCATCCTCATCATCTATGGGAGGTAGGGCCTCCCTGAGTGGATCTGCTGGGACCAGTATCGGTAGATCTATCTCCCTGCTATCCCATCTATATGACACATATACAGTTAGAATAATCTGTATTAATCCAAACTGTCTCATCACTCGTATAAACAGGACCCACTCTAAAATCTCTTGCTTGTGGCCCTTGACCACTCTGCTGCCTCTCAGCTCCACTAAGTGGGCATCCTATCCGGCCCATGTAGGATAGACCCTGTATGGCCTCCATATAACCTGTGATGGTGTCAGAGTCCTGAATCTTTGGGAATACCACTCTGACGATCTCCCTGTATCTCTAGGGGCCATGTCTTCCCACCATCGTTGAAACCCATAATGAAGGACTCCCTTTGCTCCTGGCATCCATGGAAGTCCAGATGGTCTAATCACTGATATGTGCTCATAAGCCCAACAATGGAGCACAAAACTGATGTCAATCCTGGTCTGTTTGCCTGTGGAATACATCCACAGCTCATGATATATCTGTGCTAATAGCGAATCGGTGAATGTGAATACCTACATGAACTCTAGGATATCACAGACGCAGTCAAGTAGGAACAATGGGAATCGTCCACCTCCAAAATTTAGTAGTGCATAATATGAGATAACCATCTGGATCAATACTATCAGTCTGCTCCTGGGGTCATCCTGTCGGTACTGTGAGGCTATCCTCACTGCCCCAGACACTATCTCTGAATCATCTACCCTGTCCCCATATAGCCATATCAGGGCCTTCCTCTACTGCTCCCATGGAGTAATCTCTATCAGGTCCCCTGTAATTGACAACCTGAGGATCTTATAGATGTCCTCATGGATGATAGTCATCTCACCCGTCCGAAACCAAAAAGTGCATGTCTAGCTATCCCACCACTGCATCAACACTCACATCAGCTCCACGTCTCAGGGTACCCATCAATAATAAGGGAAACCCCCTAGTCCGAATAACTCCAGATGGTGCCAATCAGCATCTATCACATCTGGTAGTATAGTCTCTAGTAGCTCGGGAATATCATCCCGCATGTGTAGGACCTCTCGTGCCTGCATCACATCAAACATTGTCATTAGTTTCATATTTATCAAAATCAACATCATTAAAATTTCATCAAAAATTTTCTCAAAGCTTCCAAATACTTCATCTTTTCCATCGGCGCTGACTTAGTTCATCGGCACCGTTCACTTTACAATCGACACCGATCACATACTAGTCGGCGTCGATTTTGTCAATCGACACCAACCGGAAGGTATAGCGCCAAAAACACCCTCTTGCCTCCTACTACAAAATAACACAAATATACAAGGCTAAGGAAGGACCACTTACCCCTGGCCGTGTCCTCTTCCTCTTCTGACCGCTCCCAGAAGCTTCCATTTCGCTCAAATTCAATTTTTGACTTTTTCTAAATCAATCGTCACAATGCAAATGAATCGTTACCATTCACCTTTTATTTATTTATAGGTTTTTGGGGCGGTCGGCGCTGATTATTCAGGTTGACGTCAATTAGGTATGAGTCAACACCGATTGGCTCCCATTGGGGCCGATCGGGTAGATCTTGATATATTTTCTCATCTCATCACACCAGGACGCACTTCATTCTCGTCTGATTATCCTGTCTTGTGCACGTGTCACCCGTAACATATTGTCACCGTGGTTGTGTCTTTATATCAGGTACTTGTACCTTGTCACCTTGTATAGCCCCACGTATGTGTCGCTCATAGCATGGATTTGCTTGTCGTTCCCCGCTTGGGGCATCTCATCATTATATATTTTGCATGTGCCACCCCCAGCACACTTGTTCTGCCTAGTATGGCAGCATTTTTATTGCAAAGTCCACTGTAGTGGCCATGTTTCAATTTTCGTGGTGGCTCTCCTCTCGAGGCTATCACTTCATCCTTCTTGTCTAAGCGTTGATGCTTGGCTTGTTTATTTGATCGTTGTTATGACCTTATTTTCACCTTCAGGTGCTTCTATTCGGTGTTATCACTCATTCCACGTTTTCTCCCTGTACATGGGTAACTCACATTTTTTGCAACCTAAAGATAGTGGGTCTGTAGGCACTAACGTCATCTCATTCGAAGGTCGTCTAGTTGTCCCTGCCAATGTGTCACTCTTTGGTTGTTACTATTTTGCAGTCACCTTTAACTCACAAGTTTGTAGCCACTAACATTGTCTCATACGAAGATCGTCTAGTCTGCCCTACTAATGTGAGTTCCTTAGGTCGCTACCTTTTTTTTTTTTACGTGCATCATCAATGATCAAATCTACTCCAGAGATCTAGCTGAGGCATCCTCTCTTCTATTATTTTTCATCTACCTTTTTCAAACTCAGGATCGGTTGGCTTTTTTGGGCCACCCCATCCCTAGTTTGAGGGGGAGCACATCATCAATATTCTTCCTTTCTTCTAAGTCCTTGTTTTTGTCTTGTAGCATTTCTTATCACAAGTTACTCGATAAAAAGGGGCAAATATAGACGCCTAAAATTGGTTACTCAATTTAATGTCCCCTATGTTCGCTTACCTGTTCTATTCTCGGGTAACCCAGTGCACTTTTGTATCACTACTTCTCTCTTAGGGTATTAATTAAATATCTAATTAATATGCCTATCCTAAGTTTGCTCCACCCCATTATATTTCACCCATGGATAATTAAACATTAACCCTATAATTCTATCTTTTACATTTATTCCAACTACTTATTCACCCCATATCACTTCCCAACCTCCCATGCCATTATTATCCATCCATCCCACCTATTTCTCCTCTCCTGGAACCGTGCAACGGGATTTTTCTTGTATTTGAGTTGGAGGGATAATATTCTTATCCTCACAACTCATCCCTTTTCGCCACTTTGGGAGTCTGTTCCCTGATCGACGCTGACCATTCCTTGATCGACGCAAATTTTTCAGAACGACACCGATTTTACCTCGGTCGACATCGACTATAAATACACGACATGAACAAAGTTCTGGTTAGATGGTAGAGACTTTAAAAATAGTGAAAAACTTGAACGAATCTTGAAATTATCAATTGAGAGAGAGAATTCTGTCTAGATCAATCCCTGAGAGGTGCACCATTATTCTACCCACATAACATTGGTACCACTTAGGTTGTTCAACCTCTGGGTGACTCCTTTCCTCCATCCAACCAAGGCGGAACTCTGTCCACATCTCTGCAGCTCCTGCGGGTCTCCACAATCCGATCATCATCAGTCATCAGTCAAGCTTTCTGTGATTTCTTCCCGGTCGACGACGACCCAGCATAAATCGATTCCGATTTGTCAAAATCGGCACCGTTCCAAACCATCGACGCCGATCACTATCTTAATTCACCTTATATCTTCTAACGTGTTTCTGGGAAGTTCACCTTATATCTTCTAACGTCATCTTTTTCTGTCAAGTATTTGTGCATCACAGGTTTCTTGGATCTACTCCGTAGGATTTCTCGTGTGCACCCGTCTTAATTCTATCAGGATTTCTTTCCATCTACGTCTTCGAATCTTGTCCCATTAATCAGGTATCGACTTTATTTTAGTTTTTCAGGGTTTTTTGTGTTTAGGTGCATTAAATTGGACAGGTAACAAGCGCTGAAATTCTTGATCTACAAAAATAAAGGTAAATAAAGTACCTAGGTGAATATGAGCTAAGGTAAATACCTACTCTAACAAATACTATAAAAATGGTTTCTCTTAGGATATGTTAAAAATAGTGGGTGAAAACCAAATGCACACCAAATGAAAGGGGGGAAACTAAGGTCTTAAAAGACAAAACACAAAAAAACATGGGTATGAATGGGGGAAATAAGGGGAGAAAACCATAATAACAAGTAAAAATCAAAAGAAAGGGAGAAAAATAATGTCGTTAAAGACATAACACAAAAAACAAAGGTATAAATGAGGCTAATAAGGGGAGTAAACCATAAAGAATACAAAGGAAATCCAATAATACTTTAACCATGACGGATGACAGATAATAAACAAGTCAAGGAATCATGTCATAAGAAATAAATGTTGGTAAAAAATTAATTTACAAAAATTTGAAAATACAATAACACAATAAAACCATAATAATTAAGTAATTGAGTACTAAATGTAGGCTTCTACATCTATATTGGACCATAATATATATTTTTGGATTAATCTAATACATGTAGAAGAGTTAGAAAATATAATTAAAAAAAATATTTAATTTTATTCCTATATCATTTTAAAAAGTTAGTTGAATGGATAAAAACATGTGCATTATATAGAAAAGAAAGACACTAGCTATCTTGGCACCAAGACGAACCTCCATATGTACATGGAACCATATAGTATACATCATCAATACATGCTAGCTCCATTGAAAATTCAAACTAATAATTTAATTTCAAATAAAATAAATATGATGCATCACAACTATTTTAATTTTCTATCTTATAGTATAATTGGTTTAAAGAGCACCAATAATAAATGGTAGATCACAAGTTTGAATTTCTCTAAACATTTTGAGTGTATATTTTTTGGTCAACACATAATTTTTACCTCTAAGTCTTGAAATTTGTATGTTTACTACAAAATATTATAACTTATAAATTTTATATATGTTTACCACAAGTAAGATAATTATGCATTTTATATGAGGATATACACATATGCTAGGGCATCCCCACACCAAGATAACCATCACCAAAAAGAAAATGAAAATATTCATGTTTATGAAATTTATCAAACAATATTAACTTATATTTAACTATGAAAGTGATATTTATACGATGGAATGGAATAACATGAGAACACTTTTAACAAACCAGATGAATGAACAGTCCCCCAATAACATAACCAAAGATTACAAATGACTTCAAAACATGATTTTATTGTGATATTCATTCAATTGAATATACTCCTTTGTCTAATATTCTAAACCATCTATTTATATAGATGCATGCATGGTTTCATGAACATGGGAGCCATGGTGGGTTGAGATGATTCCTTATATCTTGAGATCAAAATCCTAGGGTCTCTTTTCCACTGTGAGATGTCTCCAGATTTTTTGACCATATTTTCCAAGTGATGCGCCAAAATTAGCAGGAACTTGACAAGGTCAAAACTTGAGCTCCGGGTGTCTGTTTGAGTCTGTTTTTTTTAAACCACATGTTTCGATGAGATGAACGCACTGGTCACCCCGCCCTACCAGTTGGAGCAAGTTTTGGTACATTTTCAGGCCCTAAATCCACCATCTTGAGGCCGAAAATTAAGATTTAAGTTGTAGTTCGGTTTTTTCCTATTTTTGGGCATTAGTTAATTTTAGTCTATTAGTTGCATTATGAGTTAGAAAGTTGGTAATTCCTCTAATTTAGGAATGTAGAATATGCGTGGCAATTTATGTGTCTGTACGAATAAACCTGCCAAGTTACTAAGAATAGCAAGTTCTAGTAAACTGCTAAAAATAGTAATTTCTGCCACCTAGAGTATATTTAGTCAAAGTTAGTTAGAGTTTGCTTGGCAACTCGAGTTGGGATTTGTTTTCCTATTTAGAAAACATTGTAATTCATTATTCAATAACGAAGAAGGAGATCCATTTTCTTTTGGAGTTCATATTATTTGCAGTATATCAAGTTTGTTTAGAATTTGGCTACATAACCAAGGCCTTTGATATTATACTCCAGCTTATTTAACATCTTAAAACCAATACCTTTCGTGTGTTTTTAAAATTTTCTAATTACACATGGAGAATTATTAGAACAATTGACAAGAAAAAATGCCATGATTTCCTCTATTTCTGTTTGTGCATCTACAATGCTTTAAACTTATTTTTCCATCTCTAAAATTCATCTTGTGGGATGGGTAGGATCTATTTAATTTCATCACAAAATATTCTTTTTCTCCAAATTATTTTTGAAGATTGTGTATAACTTTGTTGCATCTTGCCACTACTTAGAACAATCCTTCTACAACAGGGCTTCCAAAATGGTACATACTTTTCTACATATTCATCGTTTACTCCATTTTCATGCTAAGATTGGTCATAAACTTTTATTTTTCTCGCCTCAAATACTAGTTTTCTACAAGAAGTGATTCATTCTCATTTTTTGGTGTTGGAAATGAGTCGACATCTTGAATTGCATTTTTTTCTTGGATTCTTTTCCCATCATTTTCAAATCCTTAAAAAAAAAATCTTCTATTTTTCTTCCATATATACCCAATTGATATAAACTATTTTAATAATTCGGTGGATGAAGCACTAATGGTGGCATTTAATGTGTTGTGGTAATGCATTCATAATAAAATAACTAAAATTGTAGAATCAAAATAATTGTATAATAGAAACAAAACTATGATTATGAAAATGAATAAATTTAATTTAATTGAATATTTATACAAATTATGGGAAAAATCCTTAGGGGAGATACATGCACACAAAAATATGTAATTTAGAATGTGCACAAATGTAAATTTATATAGGATTGATGTATTCCTAGTACAAAAATGGAAAACTATATGGTAAATCGGTATATATAAACATATCAAATACAAATGCAAGAAAAATTAATAAAAGAGATTTGTGCCTCATAAAAATTAGAAATACAAAAGATGGAAACTTACTAAGCACTATTTTTAGCAGGAACTTGAAAAGGTCATAACTTGTGCTCCAGGTGTCCATTTGAGTCCATTTTTTAAAACCACCTGTTTCAAAGACAAACGCACCTGGTCAACCAACCCTGCCAATTGGAGCATGTTTCGACACATTTTTGGGCCCAAAATCCGCCATCTAAAGGCCAAAAATTAGGATCTAAGTTGTAATTTGGTTTTTTCCTATTTTAGGGCATTAGTAAATTTTAGTCTCTTGAATGCATAGTAGGTTAGAAATTTGGAAATTCCTCTAATTTAGGCATGTAGAAGATGCGTGGAAATTTTTGTGCCCGTACGAATAAGCATGCGAACTTACTAAGAATAGCATGTTCTAGTAAACTGCTAAAAATAGTAAATTCCGCCACCTAGAGTAGATTTAGTCAAAGTTAGTTAGAGTTTTCTTGGAAACTCGAGTTGGGAGTTGTTTTCCTATTTATGAAGCATTGTAATTCATGATTCAATAATGAAGAAGAAGATTTATTTTCTTTGAGTTCAAGATATTTGCAGTGTATTGAGTTTGTGTTAAAGTTGGCTACATTATCTGGTATCAGAGCAAGTTCGAGTCTTGGTGAAGGAAACAAATGGCAGGAAGAGGAAGAGGAAGAGGGGGCAGAATTTCCCAGATGAATAGAAACATGCAGGATCTGCAGAGGCAAGTTGTTGCACTTGCTGCAACTATAGCCCAGAGAGGAAATCAAGGTGGAGATGACACAGATGAAGATGAAGTTTGTGAAGAGGAGGAAGCACAAGGACCACCCTTAGCTTTTGAAGAAAGGATGCTTCGAGCATTAGAAGGAAAGAATGATGGGATAAGAGTTGATGTTTTAGAATATGGAGGTAGCCTAAAACTAGAGGAGTTGATAGACTGGTTGACTAGCATGGGAATTTTTTTTGAGTGGAAGGCTATGTCAGAGGAAAAGAAGGTAAAATTTGCATGCATGAAATTAAAAGGTCATGTTATGTTATGGTGGGATCATCTACAAAAGGAGCAGTCAAGAAAGGGGAAAGAAAGAATTAGGACCTGGGGTAAGATGGAGAAGAAGCTAAAAGACAAATTTCTCCCTGTGGATTATGCACAAACCCTTTTTAGGAGGTTTCAAAATCTCAGACAGAACTTACAAACCATGCAAGAATACACATATGAGTTTTACAAGTTGTCCATTCGTGTAGAGCATGAAGAAACTGAGGAAAAAATGGCTGCAAGGTATGTAAATGGATTAAAATTTTCTATTCAAGATGAGCTAAGCATGCACAAGATCAAGAGCATGGAGGATGCCTATCAACTAGCTTTAAAGGCCGAAGAAAAACAAAACTGTCAAAGTTTTAGGAGATCTCCTGAGATGAATAGGGGGCCTCTTCCTCCTTTCGGGACAAGCTGGTTTCAGCCAAGGTAGAGGAGAACAACCTCGTGGAGTGGAAAAGTAAGAAGATACAAGACAAGATCTCCCAAATCAGCAAAGAGGTAGAGGATTTCCTAGGGGCAAAGGATATGCTAACGGTAGAGGATGGGAGGTTCCACGAAGACCATTTGTGTGCTATAGATGTGGTGAAGAGGGGAATAAAGCATTTGAATTCCTGAATTATTATACGCATGACAAGAGGCAAGTAGACCCTCTGAGAGTAAATATTGTTGAAGATGAACAAGAAGAAGATGATCAGGACCTAGAAATTCCACCAGATGTGGGAGAAAATATGATGATCAAAAGGACGATGATTTCTCCAAGAAAAGAGATCAAGGGGGATGCATGGCTACATACAAATATTTTCAGAACAAGATGCACTTCAGGAGGAAAGGTATGTAATGTTATTATTGATGGTGGTAGTTGTGAGAACATGGTTTCAAATGAGATGGTTGAGAAACTAGGCCTGCATTGTGAGAAGAATCCTAACCCTTACCGTATTGCATGGTTTAAGAAGGGTAATGAAGTTACTGTTGATAAGATATGTTTAATAAATTTTTCTATTGGGAAAATTTATAAGGATGATATTTGGTGTGATGTTATTCCTATGGATGCATGTCATATGCTGTTAGGCAAACCATGGCAATTTGATAGAAAAATTATTCATGATGGGGGGAAGAATACATATACTTTTTGGAAGGATGGCACAAAAATAGTTTTACTACCTCTTAAGGAAGAGGGAAAGGCTGAAAATATGTTTTCTACAAAATAATTTGTGAAGGAGGAAAAGGCAACTGGGTTTTGTTATGTGTTGGTCACAAATAAGGATGAACCTGCAAGTGCATAAATACCAGTAGAAGCAATAGAATTAATAGAAGAATTTTTTGATGTTATTCCTGATGAGCTACCAGATGGGTTACCACCCAAAAGAGATATCCAACACCATATTGATTTGATCTCAGGGTCTTCACTCCCAAATCAAGCGGCTTATAGGATGATCCCGACATTGCATGCAAATTTGAATAAGCAAGTGACAGAGCTCGTGAGAAAGGGTGTAATAAGGGAGAGCATGAGTCTGTGTGCAACTCCAGCTTTATTAACTCCAAAGAAGGATGGAATATGCAGAATGTGCATGGATAGCAGATAAATCAATAAAATGACAATCAATTATAGGTTCCCTATACCTCACCTTGATGATATGATGGATGTGCTTGTTGGATCTAGGTCTTTCACCAAGATTGATCTTGAAAGTGGTTACCATCAGATTCATATCAGAGAAGGAGATGAGTGGAAAACAACATTCAAGATAGGGAATGGATTATATGAGTGGTTGGTGATGCCATTCGGGTTATCTAATGCACCTAGCACTTTTATGAGGTTGATGAACACTATGTTGTGGGAGTACAATGGTAAGTTTGTTGTGGTTTATTTTGATGATATCTTGATTTTCAGTAAAACTAAAGAAGAACATTTGAGGCATCTGAGGGTGATATTTGAAGTGTTAAGGAAAGAGAAGCTCTATGCAAATTTGAAGAAGTGCACATTTATGCAAGAGAGTTTGGTATTTTTGGGTTTTATTATTTCAGCAGATGGGGTACAGATGGACTCAGAAAAGATAAAGTCAATTATTAAATGGCCTACTCCCTGTAGTATAATAGAGGTACAAATATTTCATGGTTTAGCAACATTTTATAAAAAGTTTTTTAAAAAAAATTAGCAGTATTGTAGCACCTATAAAAGATTGCAAAAAGGGAAGGGAGTTTTTGTGGAAAAAGGCAACCGAGGAAAGTTTTCAATTCTTGAAGAAGAAGGTGACAAAAACACCTATTTTGGCACTACTGGATTTTGATAGTGTTCGAGGTTGATTGTGATGCCTCACATGTGGGTATTGGTGTTGTCCTAAGTCAAGGAGGGAAGCCAATAGATTTCTTTAGTGAGAAATTGAATGAGGTAAGAAATAACTACTCTACTTATGATGTGGAATTTTATGCAATTGTACAAGCACTGAGGCATTGGAGGCATTACTTAGTGCCTAAGGAGTTTGTGTTATTTACAGACCACATAGCCCTGAAGTATGTGAATACACAAAAGAAGTTGAATAGTAGGCATGCAAAGTGGGTATCAATTTTTTAGGGTTATACTTTTTCTCTAAAGCATAAATCAGGAAAACAAAACCAAGTTGCAGATGCATTGAGTAGGTGTGTGACTCTATTTACAACTATGGAGAATGAGGTGGTTGGTTTTGAAGCAATAAAGGATTTGTATTTTTCTGATTATGATTTTAAGGATATTGTTGAAAGGTTAAGTAGACCATTGTTAGGCGATGCAGGAGATTTCCAGGACGAGTACCTTTTGTAGGATGGCTATCTATTTAAGGGACAACAACTATGTATTCCAGTTGGGTCTATGAGAGATAATATAGTGAAAGAGCTGCATAGTGGAGGATTGGATGGGCACTTTGGTAAGGATAAGATGATATCCTTGGTAGCAGAGAAATAATATTGGCCAAATTTGAAAAGAGATGTGGTAAGATATGTGGAGAGGTGTCAAATTTTCCAAGTCTCGAAAGGCCATGCACATAATACAGGGTTGTATATGCCATTGCCATGTTCCTAAAGGGTCATGGACAGATTTGAGTATGGATTTTGTTTTGGGATTACCAAAAACACAACGAGGTAATGACTCAATTTTTGTGGTTTTTGATAGGTTTTCTAAGATGGTTCATTTTATTACTTGCAAGAAAACTAGTGATGCGACAAGAGTAGTAGATTTATTTTTCAGAGAAGTTGTTCACTTGCATGGTGTTCCAAAAACCATTACTTCAGATAGGGACACAAGTTCTTAAGTCATTTTTGGAGGACTTTATGGAAGAATTTGGGAACTAAACTACAGTTCAACAGTGCCTATCATCCTCAGACCGATGGGAAAATAGAGGTGGTAAATAGGAGTTTGGGAAACCTGTTAAGGTGCATAGTTGGGGAAAAGCCAAAACAATGGGACTTAACATTACCACAAGCTGAGTTTGCTTATAATAGCTCCATAAATAGATCCATAGGAAAGTCCCCATTTTATATTGTGTATGGGAGTAATCCAAAAGGGGTGTTAGATTTGGTGCAGCTACTAATGGATGGTAGAGTCAATGATGATACATAAGCATTTTCTGAACATATACAACAATTGCAGGAAGAAGTGCAGAAGAAGTTGCAGACTAGTAATGATCAGTATAAGGAAATAGCAGATGTACACAGAAGGAGGAAAGTGTTTACAGTGGGTGAGTTGGTTATGGTATACCTTTGGAAGGAAAGGTTTCCAAAAGGAACCTATAACAAGATGAAGTACAAAAATATTGGTCCCTGCAAAATTGTGAAGAAGATAAATGATAATGCTTATGAGGTAGAATTGCTAGGAAATTTTGATATCTCTCCAGTGTTTAATGTTTCAGACTTATATTCTTTTCATGGGGATAGTGAAGAAGGGGATTTTATTGAAGAAGTAGTAGATTGGAGGCAACAGGTTCTAGTGAAAAAGAAAGAAGTGGATCAAATTTTGGACAAAAAACAGTGACCATGTGACATGGACAATACAACAGATATTTGGTACATTGGAAAGGATTGGCACAAGAGGACAACACATGGGTCACAGAGTGGGAGATTAAGAAGTTGGATAAAGATAAATGGCAGAAATTTGAAGAAGACAACTTGCAGGAGCTATGTTTTTTTCAAGCAGGGAAGAATGATGCACTACTTTTAGCAAGAACTTGAAATGGTCATAACTTGTGCTTCCGGGTGTTTGTTTGAGTCCGTTTTTTTTAAACCACTGTTTCGATGAGACGAACACACTAGTCAACCCTTGCTGCTAGTTGGAGCACATTTTGGCACATTTTTGGGCCCAAAATCTGCCATCTGAAGGCCAAAAATTAGGATCTAAGTTGTAATTCAATTTTTTCCTATTTTAGGGCATTAGTAAATTTTAGTCTCTTGAATGCATAGTAGGTTAGAAAGTTGGAAATTCCTCTAATTTAGGCATGTAGAAGATGCATGGAAATTTTTGTGCCCGTATGAATAAGCATGTGAACTTACTAAGAATAACAGGTTCTAGTAAACTGCTAAAAATAGTAAATTCTGCCACCTAGAGTAGATTTAGTCAAAGTTAGTTAGATTTTGCTTGGAAACTCAAGTTGGGAGTTGTTTTCCTATTTATGAAGCATTGTAATTCATGATTCAATAATGAAGAAGAAGATTTATTTTCTTTGAGTTCAAGATATTTGTAGTGTATTGAGTTTGTGTTAAAGTTGGCTACATTAAATATGGCCATGTTCTATGCTGCAATCCTTAAGGACCCAAAAATACTTCGAATACCCTAAAAAATATAAAATACAAAATTTGTCCAAAACAACTAAAAATAGATTTTAAGACTTTTGAAAAATAGAATATTAGAAATCCTACATTAAATGCTAATATACAACATCATTCTTTCTCTATATGTTCATTTGGGTCAGGATAATGTTTTTGTAGAGACGAGACTAAATATTTGAGTGCAAAACATGTCACAATCCTATGAAAATGGCCTCGCTTTGAATGTTCCAAAAATAGTGGGTGAAAACCAAATTATTTTCCAACACTTTCTAATAACGAGTGTATTCATGATTTAATATGCTCTCGATAGGGTAATAAGAAAAAAGAATAAATTAATTATTTTAAATTATTTTCCTTCCTTTATCATTCTAAAAATTAATATAAATTTATAAATCAATTATTTGAAATCATTTTTCTTCCTTTATCATTCTAAAAATTAAGATAAATTGATAAAAGCATGTACATTATATAGAGAAGAAAGGATTTGGCTATCTTAGCACCATGATGCACCTCCTTACATGCATGCCCTTATAGAACATTCATCACGCTGACATATTGTTTTGTTGTGTTGGTCGTCAAAAAGGACTTCAAGAAGAGCAACATTCAGGGGACAAGAAGTCCCTCCTCTTTAATGGGAGAGGTTCCCTTATTCAGAAACGAACCTATTTACACATATACAAAGTATGGTTTTTTTTTGGAACTTGGATATTATGAAAGTGTTTTCTATAAGGATCATCAATTACAAAAGGACTGAGGAATGAAAATACGAGAAAGAGCAGAAAGGCACCATTTAGAATTATAGATGACAGAGTAATTCCTTATGCATGCGAGGGTACAGTGAATTGGAACAAGATCATTTGTATCATATTAATAAGATGAAATTTGAAAAGACACAAAGTTTTGTAAATAACATCTGCAAGAATACAAAGCTTCTCAGCATAATACAGACAAATGATCTAACAAGATTAAATGAATAGCTTAGGAATAAAGGAAACCAGGGTAGACAAAGAATGAAAAGTCCTTCTGTATTGATTTCTTTATGATTTATTTACACTTTCAGAAATAAGCCAAGTTCTTCCTTTTTCAAAAATGGCAAGGAGAGGCCATTATATAGTTTACAAATCAGCTACTCTCGGTAACTACTTCTTTTAACTAAAGATTAGTTAAAGGGTTGCTAATCGCAATACCCCCAACTAATTACAATAAATCTGAGAGAAAGAAGGAGAAGAATCAGGAGAAGAAGACAAACGTTTCAAGATTGGGAGGGACCCCACTGATTTAAGATCCACTGTCTGAATCTCTTCAACGCCTCGACTATGTCTCTGCCACGTGGGACTGATGTGTTGGCGGTGGCATCTAACTTGGCAATGATTTCTCCATGCACGTTCGTTAGTTCACTTGAGTCGGGACTGAAAATGAGCTCCGTAAGCGATTACAATGTCTACACATTGTACTGTAATTGGGAAGCCACTGGCGAATGCCAAGCCACTGTCATGAATCATCTGTGCCATAGCTGAAGGGTTTGCATCTGTCATCCTTGCCCAAAAATCCACAAAATTAAGGTGGCGAAATTCACTGTCCCCGATATCGGGAATGAAAAACTCGACTGGTGAAACTTGTTCCTGCCCCTGGAATTTGATCTTCATGTTGATAGTAACTCGAAGAGCAAAGCTGCAAGCCAGACTTGGGATGCGAATCGCAAGGGAAAAGGATACGCACGCATAAAATTTTGGTAACAAGGGTTCGAGCAAATAAATAGCATGAAAGCAGTGTGTAAAAATGCATAGGGGGTAGTTCATTATATAGCCGTTTAGGAGAGAGAAAGGCAATAAATGTGCATTTGAAAAGCAAGATATTCGGGTAGAGCGGGAAAAATTAGCACGAATGGCACTTGGTTCATTTTGGGACACGAGGGACGCGAAAGTGCCGAAGTACTCGGCTCGGCCGATTCGGGCGATGCGGGGAAAAGACGCACAAATACTTTTGGGAAATGCAGGATGCGAAAGCGTGAAGTACGCAGTTTGCGGATTCGGGTGAAAAGGGAACAACGGGTCCAGGTGAACTTGGGACATGCGGGAGGAAAGTACGCGGAATACGTGAATTGGCCGAATCGGACGAAAAATGGAACAACGGGTTTCAGGCGAACTTGGGACATGTGGGACAAAAAGTTTCCGACGGGGCCCGAAAAGAACAGACTTCGGGTAAACCCGGACCGATCGGGGAACAGAGAGCCCAAATGAACTTGGGACAACGTGGTACAAAAATGTCTGACAGGCCCGAAAAACACACAAAATGACCCAAAAACGTAGTTTTTTTCCAATTTCCTCGACTTTTCACATTATCAGGACAGCTGAAAAGACACTTAACCTCAAAATTTCAATTTTCAACTTCTTAAAAGCAGGGGGAATTTTGAGTGGACAACACGTTGAAAATTAATATTAATATTTTAAGTCAAATAAATATAATGTGCCACAACCATTTCCATTTATTACCATATGGGAATATAGTTAGTAAATCACAATAGTAATAAATGATAGATTGTGATTTTAATAATTTTATTAATTTTGAGTGTATATATTATAAACCATCTATTTAATTCTAGAAAATTATGATGGACGTGAAGGGCGGGAAGGGTAGGAAGGGAGAACAGGACAAGGAGGAGGAAGTAGGTCTGAACAGTGATGGACGGGAAACTGACATCAGACAGATCCCCCTGGAGATGTTTCAGATGCTCTGGACAAGTATTTGAGGGAGAAATGTATGTGTGAAACTCTTTATGTGGATGGGTTCCACATGGAAACTAGGTGGGTCCCCCAGAACTTATGCCAAATATTTTGAATTTGGAAAAATAAAAAATCCTTGGAATCATTCCTCAACTCAAACATGATGGATCAGGAAAATTCTTAGATATCCCTGATATCATTATAGATCGGAATCTGAGTAAAAATGGAGACTGCCCTTGATAGGTAAACTGGTTAGGGGGTAGACCAAATATATACTCCATTAGGTCTTGGTCTGTTGCCAAATGGAAACCTAAGGGCACATGGATGTCACAACCCTTCCAAATGGCTTTTTTCTGTTCATCTTCAACAACTCTAAAGACCATTAGAGGATCCTAAATAATGGCCCATGGTTCCTTGGGAAACTCAGCCTCTTCCTGAGGAAATGGACCCCCAAATTCAACCATGACAGAGAGAATATTAATTATTTCCCTGTTTGGGTGAGACTCCCAGGTCTACCATTGGAACTATAGGACATGGATATTATAAAAGGAGTTGCTAACACCCTTGGAACTTTTGTTGTTGTTGATAATGCGATGCTTACCAAATACAGAGCGGTTTGCACAAGATTTTATATCTATTCTCTGATGGGTTCTTCCCTTCCCAAATCTATCTCCCTGCAGTTGAAACTAGGTAGATGGGAACAAAAAATTGATTTTGAGAACTTCCCTCAAAGATGTGAGAAAATGTCAGGGATGGGGGCATGCTAAGAATTAGTATAAGTTGGTTGTCTCTAAGACTTACTAGGAAAAGCAATCAAGGAAATGGACAAAGGCAAAGGAAGTGCTCCTCGGGTGTCTTATACCCCAAAGAATGTAAATCCTAATAATGAAATTCAAATATCAAAAAATAATGGAAATGAGGGAAAAAAGGTCCTGAAGTCTGTGTTTACTGATGAAGAAGGATTTATAGAAATAAGGAATAAGAATTCCCAATCGAAAGCCCTATCGGAACCTCGGTTCCAGAAGGCGAAACTCCATGTTCAAGTTGAAAAGGATCTATCCACAAAAAAAACTAGAAAACCTGCTTAAGGAAGTCTTTAAGGAAAATCTCCAGCCAAAAGCAAGGGGAGAAAGCAGCTTCAATGAGCCTTTAGAAATGATTTCTAATCCCTTCAAAAATCTTCAGGATAAGGAAAATAATGTTTTGACTCTTGGAAATGAAAACATGGGGGTTTTTAACAACACCCATGATAGTTTTCAGGAAGTTGTTTCTTCTCAAACTGAGGTGGCCACTGAGATGATAGAGTCTATCCAGGAGGACATCAATCAAGCTGTTAATGATACTTCCATGGCTACTCCTTTCAAAGGGGAAAATTCAAAGGAGACCCCAAAAAATTAGGATCTAGGCAGCCCTCCAAATAGGTTACTAGCAAGAAACAGAGTCAAAAGGAAATAGATGATGGAACCCAATCTAAATAGGATCTTAGAAGCTTTAGAAGAGTAAACAACCAAGTGCTTAAATGAATATAATATCGTGGAATATAAGAGGGTTGAACAACCTTGTCAATTGGATATTGATTAAATATTTGGAGATGACTCACAATTTTTACATTCTGACCCTGTAGGAAACTAAGATGGTGGAGGGCCCTTTTTTGGAGACTTGTGGTAGGCACTGCAAAAAATTTTAGGGTTTTGTTTTTAGTTCGATCGACACAGCTGGGGGTATGGCTGTTATTTGGAATGAAGAAAAACTCAAAGGTACAAAGCTTCTTAATAGAAATAACCATATGGCTGTGATTTTTTAGGATAAGAAGTCCAAAGAGTTTTGGATCTTATCTAATATTTATGCCCCAAATATTAAAAGTGAAAGGAAAAAAATATGGAACTATCTCTCTAAATTTTAGAATGTGATTAAAGGGATGGAATGGGTGATTTTGGGAGATTTTAACACCCCTTTGTGTCCTGGGGAAAAGAAGGGAGGAAATATTGATCTTACTGAAAGTATGGAAGACCTTCAAGATTTTATTTCCCTCAACAATCTGATGGATGTTGAGCTAAGAGGGAGCAGATTTAATTGGTCTAACAGAAGAAAGGGTGATCAGTTGATTCAATTCAAACTTGACAGAGTTTTGATCTCTTGGGGGTGGTTGAACAAAGAAGCTGGACTGTTTTCCCTTCTTAGCATAGGATCTGATCACAATCCTATCCTCATCCAGTTCAAGGAAAAGGATAGGAGGAGAACCCTTTAATATTTGAGAAGATGTGGCTATAATATGAGGATATTTTTTATTTAGTTAAGGGATGGTGGAATGTGAAAATCAAAGGGACAAATTTATTCAGAATTGTTAAAAATCTTTCTCATGTTAAAAAAATCTGAAAGAATGGAATAAAAGAAGTTTTGGTAACATTTTCGTGAAAAAACAGTCTCTGACTAATGAGATTTCACTCCTTTAAGGAGATCTGGAATCATTTGGGGAGGGAAATTTTATGCTCGCCCAAAAAAATGAGAAGGATCTACTTGTTGAGTATCATAACATCCTTCGGAAGGAGGATTTTTTTTGGAAACAGAAATCTAGAGTCCTATGGCTCAAAGATGGTGATAAGAACATGAAGTTCTTTCATATCTCTACTCTCAAAAGGAGGAGCTCTAATAGAATTATCTGCATTAAAAATGAATAGGGAGTTACACTCAATGATTCTAAGGAAATTCAACAAGAGGCCTGCTCTTTCTTTAGTAGGCTTTTGGATTCATCTAAAGATTCCAACATCATGAAGGAAGAGCAACTTCTAGATGTTATCCATCATCTGGTTAATGATGAAGACAATATCATGCTCACTAAAATCCCTTATGTGGAAGAAATCAAATTCATGATAAAATCATTAAATCTTGATAAAGCTCTGAGACCTGATGGTTTCCCTTCTTTCTTCTTGCCAAACTTTTTGGGAGATTGTGAGGGATGATACCTGCAGTGCTATTCAATAATTCTTTAAGAATAAAAGGATGCTTCAGGAGTTAAATAGCACCTTTCTTGCTTTGATCCCTAAGAATCATGATCCTTCAGAGTTTAAAAATTTTAGACCCATAAGCAAGGGCAATTGTGTTTACAAAATGTGCTAAAAAACTTTGGCTTTAAGAATTCTGCTTGTGCTACCCTCGATAATATCTGAGAAGCATGGAGAATTTGTTATGGGAAGACAGATACAATATGGTATTGTCACTATCCAGGAGACCCTCCATTCGGTGAAATAGAACAAGAAGGAAGCCATGTTTATTAAGCTTGATAAGGAAAAAGCATATGACAGAGTTTCTTGGCCCTTCCTTCTGAAGATTCTTTCTAGGTTTGGCTTTGGAGAGGACTTTAAGGAGATGATTCTCTCATGAATTTCCATAGCCAAGTTCTCAGTCCTGGTTAATGGGACCCCTTGTGGGTTTTTTAACAGCACGCGGGGTTTAAGACAAGGTGATCTTATCTCGCCCTTTCTTTTCATCATTACGGATGATACCCTTAGCAGAGCTCTAAATAAGGCTACCGAAGATGGTAGAATCAGAGGTATTTCTCCCATTGCCAACTGTAACAGAGTTTCTCACCAGCATTTTTTTGATGACACTATGTTGGTTGGTGTTGCTTCTGTCCCAGAGGCTAAGGAATTCAAACAGTTAATGAAGGACTATGAGGAGGTGTTTGATCAATTGATTAATTATGGGAAAATATCAGTCTTTTTTATCAATACCCTTGAAAGAAGAAGCAACAAAATTACTAGTATTCTTGGTTGTGCTTCTAAAACTCTCCCAAGTTGGTATCTTGGGATGCTTATAGGGGTGGAGAAACCTAAGAATGCTGAATGGAATTTCTAAATTGATAGATTCCTGAAGAAACTTGAAGGATGGAAAGGGTCACTGCTATCACAAGCTGACAAATCCATTTTTTCTCAAATGCTCGATTCAGATTTTACCTGTTTATATGATGTCTATCTACAGGTTACCCTCCAAACTTGCTAGCAAGATGGAAAGCATACAAAAAATATTTCTATGGAGTGGCTTCGAATCTAAAGACAAAATTCCTTTAATTGCCTAGGAAAAGGTCTATACCCCCAAAAAACTTGGTGGTCTTGGTATCATAGATTGGACCAAAATGAATAAAGCTATGCTATCAAAAATGAGCTAGAGACAGATTAAGGAAGAGAGTTTGTGGACTAGTATTATAAGAGGGAAATACTGGCCTAATCTATCTGCTAACAAATGGTGCTTCAACACCTAGAACTCTAATGGTTCTTCTTGTTTATGGAAATCTTTAAATTGGGATAAACATGTTATCTCTAAGGGATGCAAATGGTTAGTGAGAAATGGGTGAACCATTAACTTTTGGGAGGACAAATGGTTAGAAGACCTTCCCCTCAAGGATATTTACCCTACGGTCTATAGAAATTTGATGACCAAATATAGGAACAAGGTCAGAGATTTATTCAATTTAGATGTTCCGTTGGGAAAATGGAAAACCATAGCTCTGGATCATTCTAACAGCATTGAGATTGCTTCTATTAACATCAGATTAAGAGGATTTATTATTAATAAAGAGAATCTTGAAGAGGATAGTATTTACTGGTCAAAGGAAGATAATGGTATCTTCTCGGTCAAAAGTGCCTACAAATCTTTCTTTCCTGAGGGGGGGAAAGGGAAAATTATAACTGGGAAAGTGTTTGGGTCAAATAATTCATCCCCAAGATTAATGTGTTCTGGTGGCTGGTCATCCATGACAAGATTCTTACGGTCGGCAACCTAAAAAAGAGAAATTTCCACATGGTTAATAGATGTGTTTTGTGTGAATCTGATTGTGAAGATGTAATGTGCCCTTTCCTACGCCAAAGGCCTAAGGGCCAATTCGAGTCCAAGCCTTGGTCATACCCAAGGGGCTTTGGATGCTAGGATCTATTGGGTATGAATATCTATTCCATTTTGTTATAATTCTTCATTGACATATGTAACAAGGTGTTTTGGAAGGACTAGATGTTATGTTTTGTCGTTAGGAAGGGGCCACATAGTACGTATGTTATAATTTTGCGTTGGAGGGTCACTTTTGGACCATGGCGACTTAAAAAGGGAAAAGTAACTTTAGTTACTTTTATTTTATTAGCCCTTCCAAGGGAAAAATGCGACTAGGGTTTATTGGGGCTTTTTTGCCTTGGAGAAGTTATATAAGGAGTTGGGGGAGAAAGGAAAAGGCATTCTTGGATACCTAATTATCTCCTTTCATGTGCAACTATTGTTTGCAAATCTATAGCTTGTGGAGTGAAATCCCATAGGAACCCTAGCTTCGGTGGTGAGAGATCCATCCCTAGCTAGCAGGGCATTCTTCAATAGTGAAAGATCTACCCTAGCTTGTCATTTTGGAGCTGTTTTCAGGGCTGATTTACAGCGATATTTTTAGAGGTTTTTAGAGATAGGGTTTTGAGGGTTTTGAGATAATTTGTGAAGATAATCAGTGGGTTTTCATATCAAACTTACGGAAGCAATAAAGAAAGGGTTTGACATCATTTCCTGAGGATTTCAAAGGGATTTTGACCATCTACCAAAAAAGGGTAACTTGTTTTAAAGATTGCAACCTATATTTGGAGGGTTTCCAGTTGGCCATTTTCAGATCTGAGGGTTAGAATATCACCTTCTACATTTGTAAATGTTATTTCCAAAGTTTCATAGTTTTTGCACTTGTATTTGGGAAGATATGAATTTTAGAAGTTTTCCAGCTGTTTAGGGCACGCTGTAATTTTCTGAAAGCGTTATATTGTCTGAAAAATTCCAAAAATAGTTTTTTTATGTTCTTTATAATATTAGCAAGCTCTCTTTAAATTTTCAAGTGATTTGAGTGAACATTTTGAGATTTTCTTCAGTTCACTACCCTAACTGGTAAAAATATGCAAAAATTAGTATATTATGTGGCTGCAAATTTTCAATATTTTGTGTTATTTAAGTGGTATCCCACAAGGGATATTTCAGTGGTATTAGAGCAGTTTTTTCTCTAGCCTGTTGGGATTAAAATATGGGAGACATAGACAGTGATGATATAGGTGTAGATCTGATGAAACAATTGTTCACCAACATGGTAAAATAACAGGAGACTAGCAATCTCTATTTGAGCCAACTCATTGAGAGATTAGCACAGGACATAATTGATGCTCATACGGAAAGAGGAGAAAATGAAAATATGGGAAAACATGGTCAAAGAGGTGAGGGTGGACATTCAGGGCAGCAGTCTCCCCATTCTTCTACCAGGCCTTTAGGGTTTCATGAACCTTCTTTCTTGAAGGATCTGGAAGTTTCACAAGTACACCAGCCAGTGGATATTTTAGATGAGGAGTCTTGTTGGGAAAATTACTAGACCTTGAGTGATGGATTTTGTGACAGCATGCCATTCCAGGAATATTGCAAAATGAAGATTGGCAGTAGGCCTAGGAGAAATCATTAGGTACAGGTACATGTACTAGAGTTACAAAGGAGTTTGGAATAGATTTCAATTCCACACTTCGACGATTCTAAGAAGTGTACTGCACAGTATTGGGTTTAGAAGTTGAAGACATACTTCAATTTGAATCCTATACGTGAGGAAGATGCAATTAAGTTTGAAATCTTACATCTTGAGAGAGACGCTCATGATTGGTGGCATCATGGGTTGCTTACACAGGGACACATATACGTCACGACTTATGCAGAGTTCACATAGAGGCTAGTGAGCATATTTGATAGGAGGGACCCTGACAGGTATTTTAGAGAGTTGACTCATTTGAGGCAGACCTGTTCCTTGGATCATTATATCATAGATTTTTAGATACTATTGGTCATGGTACCTGATGTTACATAGATGAGGTTGATTTCCCTATTCACAACAGATTTGACAGATGCTCTCTCTAGATTTTTGAAGGCATTTGAGCCTTCTTCTTTGCATGAGGATATTAGGAGAGCTTGTGACTTGGATTTATCCACTCCTAAGTTGAGGTTTCCACCTCGAGTGCAGCCTAAGGGTTTCCCTTTTGGATCCAATAGTTCACAACCGAAGGTACCTCCACCTAGGAAAGATACAGCCAGAAGACCATTCGTATCTAGAGAGGACAGAGATGAATTGAGGAAAAAGAAACTATGTTTCGATTTCCACAAACCTTGGGTTCTAGAACATGATTGCAAGGGTAGAGGGAAGGCCCAATTCATAGAGGTCTTTGAGGAGAGTGATGGTGATGAGGATTTGGACACACAGGGATTAGAGGATGATGGTGATGAGGCATTAGATAGTGCGGGTGTTGAGTAGGATAGTGAGACTTTTCCCTAGGAGACTATCGCCACTTTGTCTAGTACCCTGAGCTGCAAGGAATTTAGAGTTAGGGGAGATTTTGCAGGGACAAACAAGTAGTGGTATTCATTGATATTGGGGTAACCCACAACTTTATTGATGCCTCATTGGTTGAGAGGTGAGGGTTACAAAAAGAGGAGTTTTGAGGGCTTCAACGTGGTTATAGCCAATGGAGATTCTATGAGATGCACACGATGGATTCCCCAATTGAGCATCACGATGGGTAACTATAGAGTTACCGATGATTTTCTATATTTTTTGGTATTGGAGAGACCAACATAGTGCTTGGAGTATAATGGCTCCATTCCCTTGGTGAGTTTCAGAGTAACTTCCAGACGATGGAGATGAAGTTTAAGTCTGAAGGGAGGAATGTGATATTGAGGGGCTTATCTTCAAAGGCACCCCGAATTGTTATAGCCAAGAGGGTCAAGAGGATTTATAGGCACAATGGGGTGGATTGGGCAGTACATTGTTTGGTTTCAACCAAGAAATAAGAGGATGGACAACAGGAGTATCATGTGGATTTATGGGGCTTATTGGATAGACATAGTGTAGTTTTTGGTGACATACCTCTAGACATACCTCTAGATAGGGAATTTGAGCATGTGATTGAGCTCGAGGATGTTAGAGCCGGTGGTTACTTATCCTTACCATCACCCCAAAACGGTTTAAGGGTGAGATCGAGAAGACTACATGAGATCATTAATATGGGGCATATTAGACCGAGTTCCAACCCTTTTTATTCTTCAGTGGTATTGGTGAAGAAGAAGGATGGGACCATGCGGATGTGTATAGACTATTGTGCCTTGAATAAGAAGAAAATAAAGAACAAGTATCCCGTACCACACATTGATGAGTTGTTTGACGAGCTACATGGTGCAATCTATTTTTTGAAAATAGATTTACGATCTGGATATCATCAGATCAAAGTCAGGGAGCAGAATGTGCATAAGACAACTTTCACATGCCATTACAGTCACTTTGAGTTCTTGGTGATGCCCTTCAGATTGTCTAATGCTCTAGCTACATTCCAATCTTCCATAAAGCATATGTTCAACCACTACTTGTGGAATTTTGTATTGGTTTTCTTTGATGATATTTTAGTCTACAACAAGACTTGGGAGGACCATATGAGGCACCTTGGTGAAATATTGGGGATATTAGAAGCTAATTCACTATATGCGAAATCTTCTAAGTGTGATTTTGACATGACCAAACTTCTATACTTGGGATATGTGATTGGTGGGGGTATAGTGAAGGTGGATAGAGAGAAGATACGAACAATTCTGGATTGGCTGTCACCTAGGACATTGACACATTTGAGAGGATTCATGGGGTTGTGCACATACTATAGGAGGTTCATGAAGAATTTATCTAGGTTGAATTCTCCATTGACCGATTTGACCAAGAAGGGGGATTTTTCTTAGTCAGAGGCAACACAATAGGTTTTTGATCACCTCAAGGAGGTGATGAGTTCATGTCTTGTTCTCACATTACCAGATTTCTCCCGCCCATTCATTCTAGAGTGTGAAGCATTAGGAGAGGGTGTTATGGTAATTCTCATGATGGATAGGCATCTCATTGCCTATGAGAGTCATAAATTAAAACTCGTGGAGATATGATATTCAATTTATGACAAAGAGATGTTGGCCATTATGCATGCTTTGGCCAAATTCAGACAGTAACGTGTGGGCAGAAAATTCATGGTTCGTACGGATCAAAACAGTTTGAAGGTTCTTCTTGGGACAAAAGGAGCTCAACGATCACCAAAAAAGATGGGTGAACAAGGTACAAACATATGACTTCGACATAGAGTACAATAGAGGTAAGGATAATATTGTTGCTGACAATTTATCTAGGAGGCCTTACCTCACTTCTATGCTTAATTCTATGTCTAAGATTTTAGCAGATTGGAATGCTCATATACTTGTTGAGTATTCCAAAAATCAGTTTGCATCTGAGATCATGGATGGTATTATACATGATGACCGATACAAAGTAGTGGATGATCTCATTTTCTACAAGGATAGGATTTTCCTTGTACCAGGATCCAAAATGAAGGAGAAGATCCTTCGAGCAGTACATGATACACCACTAGCTGGGCATCCTGGATATTACAAAACATACAGGTTTATTAAGGAGAAAATTGCATGGAAGGGGATGAAGGACGATGTCCTTAATTGTGTCAGAGAGTGTATGGTTTGCCAACAAACCAAATCCGAGTAGTCTTTTCTAGCAAGATTACTTCAGCCTCTCCCCATTCCTGAATAGAAATGAGAAATCATATCTATGGAATTTATCATAGGGTTTCCCTTGGTGCATGTGCATAGCTGCATTTATGTTCTATTTGATCGGTTAACTAAGAATGGTCATTTCTTTTCCCTACCCAAGGGGCATAAGGTAGTGGTTGTGGCCCGAATCTTCTATACAGGTATTTTTAGGCTACATGGGTTGCCTAAAAATATTGTTAGTGATAGGGACAAGATCTTCATGAGCACATTTTGGCAGGAATTCTTCAGACTAGCATGTACAAAGTTGACTCTTAGCACTGGCTACCACCCACAGACAGATGGGTAGACATAGATAGTCAATAATTAGATAGAGGGCTACTTGCGGAGTTATGTGTCAGGACATCAACGGGCATGGATTAAATAGTTACACATGGGTGATTATTGTTACAATACCACCTATCAGATGAGGATAGGTATGAATCCTTTCCGAGCCTTGCATGGGTATGACGCTATGACATCTGTGTATTTAGTATTACCAGATAGCCGAGCTCCTAAAGCTCAAGATTGGTTACAGGAGAACTAGGATATTATGAAGGCTCTCAGAGAGAACCTTCAGAAGGCACAGAATCAACAAAAGGTATATACAGATCGACACAAGATAGAGAGGTCTTTTGAGGTTGGGGATCTAGTATTCCTACGTTTGTAGCCATATAGGCAGTCCTCATTGAAGCAGAAGGGTGTAGAGAAATTGAAACCATGGTTTTATGGTCTGTACCAAGTAGTTTTTTGAGTTGGGGCAGTTGCATATGAGCTAGAGCTATCGGAGCACAGTAAGATACATAATGTCTTCCATGCTTCATGCCTTAAGAAGGCACTCAGACAACATAGTGTACCATCTACAGAGTTTTTGCCACGAGATGAGGAGGGGAAGTTGGTGTTGGACACAAAATTTATTATTGAAGAGAGATAGAGGGGGCCTAGGAGAAGAGTGATCACCGAGTATTTGGTGTGATGGAAGGGATTGCCACTTGAGGATGCTACTTGGGAGGGAGAGGAGATTTTGCAACATTTTAATTTGCATTTTCTTTAGGACAAGAAAAATTTGGGAAGGGAGGACTATAATGTCCCCTTTCCTACGCCAAAGGCCTAAGGGCCAATTCGAGTCCAAGCCTTGGTCATAACCAAGGGGCTTTGGATGTTGGGAGCTATTGGGTATGAATATCTAGTCCATTTTGTTATAATTCTTCTTTGACATATGCAAAAAGGTGTTTTGGAAGGACTAGATGTTACATTTTGTCATTAGGAAGGGGCCACATGGTACTAATGTTCTAATTTTGCATTGGGGGGTCACTTTTGGACCATGGTGACTTAAAAAGGGAAAAGTAACTTAAGTTTATTGGCCCTTTCAAGGGAAAAATGTGACTAGGATTTATTGGGGCTCTTTTTCCTTGGAGAATTTATATAAGGAGCTAGGGGAGAAAGGAAAGGCATTCTTGGATACCTAATTATCTCCTTTCATGTGCAACTATTGTTTGCAAATCTATATCTTGTGGAGTCAAATCCCGTAGGAACCCTAGCTTCAGTGGTGAGAGATCCATCTACTAAAAAAGGGTGACTTTTTTTAGAGATTGCAACCTTTATTTGGAGGGTTTCCAGTTGGCCATTTTCAGATCTGAGGGTTAGAATATTATCTTCTACATTTGTAAATGTTATTTCCAAAGTTTCATAGTTTTTACACTTGTATTCGGGAAGATATGAATTTTAGAAGTTTTCCAACTGTTTAGGGCATGCTGTAATGTTTTGGTAGCGTTATATTGTCTGAAAAATTCCAAAAATAGTTTTATTATGTTCTTTATAATATTAGCAACCTCTCTTTAAATTTTCAAGTGATTTGAGTGGATGTTTTGGGAGTTATTAATTTACTTCAGTTTGCTGCCCTAACTGGCAAAAATATGCAAAAATCAATATTTTATTTGGTTGCAAATTTTCAATATTTTGTGTTATTCAAGTGGTATCCCACAAGGGATATTTTATAATGACAAGCTAGGGTAGATATTTCACTACCGAAGAATGCCCTGCTAGCTAGGGATGGATCGCTCACCACCAAAGCTAGGGTTCCTACGGGATTTCATTTCCATAAGCTATAGATTTGAAAACAACAGTTGCACATGAAAGGAGATAATTTGGTGGCTAGTCATCCATGACAAGATTCTTACGATCGGCAGCCTAAACAAGAGAATTTTTGACATGGTTAATAGATGTGTTTTGTGTGAATCTGATTGTGAAGATACCTCTCACCTATTCCTAAACTGACCCTTTCTTGTCTTGGTTAGGAAAACCATTCTTAATCTTTTTGAAGTTAATTGGGTTTTTCTTGACTCCATAAAACTGTTGTGGAACCAGTGGTCTAATCCTTTTAAGAGCCAAGGTTTACATTTTTTTATGGACCTTCTCTATTATGCATTTGGATTGGGAGATATGGAAGGAGAGAAATAAAAGAATCTTTAAAGGAAAAAAAGGGCCTCCCAACAAAATTAGAGCCCGCTCTGTAAAATCCATTTTGGCATATTTCTCTAACTTGAACTCCCAAAAAAAGTCCTTTCTTTAGAATGAATCCAAATTTTCCTTGAAGTGGGGTTTGGGATCCACTACCATTAGCCCCCTTGTTCTTAACCCTAGACTCAAAGGTTGGGAGAAACCTAGCAATGAGTGTTTAAAATTAAACTTTGATGGTGCCTCCAAAGGAAACCCTAGTCCTACTAGATGTGGAGGGGGTTTTCGTGATTCTGAAGGAAGTTTTATTCTTGGGTACCATCACAACCTGGGCACTCATACTAATAACGTTACTAAGGTTTTTGGGGTATTTTGGGGGCTATCTATAGCTCTTCAACACAATTTTGTCAATCTAGAGGTGGAAGGAGACTCCCTGAACATAATTAATAGCATAAATGGAAAAGGATTCATCTCTATTTCCAACCATAACTCTATTAAGAGTATTAAGGAAATGACCCTTTCTTTTAATCTTATCACCTTTAAATATGTTTATAGGGAGGCTACTACCATGGTAGACTTCTTTGCTAATATGGGGGTTAATAGTTTTGAGTTGACACTTATGAAGGAGGTGGAAATCCTCGATCCCAAGGTGCGGTCACACTTATTAAAAGACATTAATGAACATGTATAAGGCTCTTTCATGGGGTGTCAATATCATCATGGCCATATGCCATAGGATGTATGTGCATTTATCTTCCAATAATGAAAATATCAGGAAGGATATCCGTTTGTGTTCTTGGAGAGCTCTTATTGCTTCCCGTGTATGTAGAAATTTCACTTCTTGGCATGCGAGTAATCTTCTGGTTTTCTGGATTTTGGGTCTTTTCGTGAAAAGGTTTTTGTTGTTAGGCCATATGGGTGGTGATCTCATCAAAACTGAACCTGCTAACCTCAAAGGGGTCATGCTTGAAGCTATGGCTCTATTTGATAGCAAGGGATTTACACCCTTTCTAAAAAAATTTGAAGGGCATTATGAAAATCTTAGTAAAGATTTTTCCCACGCCTGGAAAACGACAAAAAGGAGTGTTTGTTGAAATGAAGGGGATCAGTATGGAGATCACTATGGATTTGGTGGCCAAAGTGATGGGCATCCCTACTATGAGGAGGGAGGTCTACAAACCTAAGAAGGAAGCCTCTGAAGAACTGAATCTTTTCCTTAAAGGTAATGAGAATCTCACTTCACATTTCTTTGGTTACCTTTATATGTCTCTTCCTAATCCTTATGATGAGGTGGCTCTCACCCTTATTCAATTTTTAACTCTGGATGGTCACCACAAGTGTATTTATGCCTACCACCTCCCTATGCTAAATCATTTTAGGCGTGGCCAGGCCTTTAGTTTTCCCTACTTTCTGTTTCGCTCCCGGTGTGCCTCTATTTCGCAGTTCAAAACGAGAAGAATCTTTTTCCCTCTCCATCAAGGCTTTATCCTTTCCCTTGTAAGAAGAGCAAATTTGGACATAGATAAAATTGGCTCCCTTACCATGACTCTGGAAGCTTATGTGGATGGCACTGGTTCAGAATCAGAGGATGAGGATTCGAGTGACGATACCGAATCGCAGGACGGGGACTTAGATGATAACCAAGATGAGGTGGAGGTGGTAGCGGCGCATAATCTTAAGGATTTGAAATTGAAGCAGGACCCTTGTACTTCACCGTACACCAAGGGTGAGTCCAGTAAATAGGAATTCGTGACCCCTATCAATGCTCAACTAGAACAGCACTTCGAGGCTTTGGGTCACGTCGGACTGGTAAAAGGGGAAAACCACTTAGCAAGGATGGCAGTAGATATTGAGGAACTCAAGGGTGATATGCAGCTCACTAAGAGCTCGATTCAATTTCTGTTCAATGACTGATATAAGATGAAAGTTTAGGTGGAGAAAGCGGTCAGCAATGGGCATGAAAGAGAGATTGAGGTTTTAAAGGCCAACTTTGGTTTCATAACCAAAGAGATGGATCATGTTTGGGCTATCCTCCATAGTTGCATGGAATGGAGCGCAGTCACGATGAAATAAACTTTGCAACAGCTTCAGACTCTGGGGCAGCTCGCCAATGCCTATTGTGCCGTGGATAGTCAGGGTAGGAAGAGAAAGGCGACCCTGATGGCATCGACCTGGGTACCTTGGCGGGTAATATTGATGCTTTGGCGAAGGAATGGGCTAAGGTGTTAAAGGGGCTTGAAAAAGCCTATAAATGATCTAGGGTGGGATGTTTTGGTTTTTTTACTGTCTTTGATCCTGGTTGCTACTTTCATCACTGTTGTTAGTTTCTCTATGTTTTTTGTTGCTTTTAGTGTCGCTACTCGAGCTCTGGAGAGCTCTTATTACTATGAATTGTTATATTTTTATTTTTTGATGTTGTACTTTTTGTAATTATCTATTCTCTTAGAGTGGTGTTTGTGTACAGGGTAGGGCCCCGTCAACCCTTTTTTTACCTCTTATCAAAAAATAAACCATCTATTTGGTTTCATGAACATGGGAGCCATGGTGGGTTGAGATAATTCCTTATATTTTGGACCAAAATCCTTGGGCCTCTTTTCCACTTTGAGATGTTTCTAGATTCCTTGACCATATTTTCCAAGGCCTTTGATATTATATTCCACTTTGTTTAACATCTTAAAACTAATACCTTTTGCATGTTTTTAAAATTTTCCAATCACATATGGATAATTATTAGAACATATGGACAAGAAAAAATACCATGATTTCCTCTATTTATGTTTGTGCATCTACAACGTTTTAGTTATTTTTCCATCTCTAAAATCCATCTTGTGCAGTGGCTAGGTTATATTGAATTTCATCACAAAATATTTTTTTTCTCCAAATTATTTTTTGTTATTAGTTATAAATTTGTTACACCTTGCCACTACTTGGAACAATATTCCTTATACAATGGGGCTTCCAAAATGGGACACAATTTTCTACATATTCATCGTTTACTCCATTTTCATGGTAAGATTGGTCATAAACTGTTATTTTTCTCACCTTAAATATTAGTTATATACAAGGAGTGATTTGTTCTCATTTTTTGGTGTTGGAAATGAGTCAGCATCTTGAATTGCATTTTTTTCTTGGATTTTTTTCCCATCATTTTCAAATCCTTCAATTTTTTTTTTCTATTTTTCTTCTATGACACCACTGATATAAAATATTTTAATAATTCGGTAGATGAAGCACTATGGTGGCATTTAATGTGTTGTGGTAATGCATTCATAATAAAATAACTGAAATTGCAGAATTAAAATAATTGTACAATAGAAACAAAACTATCATTATGGAAATGAATAAATTTAATAAAATTGAATATTTATACAAATTATGGGAAAAAATCCTTAGTGGAGATACATGCATGCATAAATCTATAATTTAGAATGTGCACAAATCAAAATCTATATAGAATAGACGTATACCTAGTACAAAAATGGAAAACTATGTGATAAATCGGTGTATATAAACATATCAAATACAAATGCAAGAAAATTTAGTAGAAGAGATTTATGCCTCAAAAAAATAGAAATACAAAACTAAGAATAGAATGTGTTAAGATTTTAATGGGAATCATAAGCTCATTCTATGTGGAGATGACATATATCTACCTTTGGGGCAAAAAATATATCTACCATTGGGTGAAATTGAATAGGAAGAAGGGGAGAAAAATCCACAAATAATATTATTAAATTATATTATTATTTTCTAGTTGTCTATATTGGGGTCATATCTCATAGCTCATTGACTTGATTTACAAACTAAAAGATGTAATGAAAAGATAAAATAATGAACTAGATGAAATTTACCTACAATATGGTCATGTTCTATGTTGCACTCCTTAAGGACCCAAAAATACTTAGAATACCCTAAAAAATATAACATACAAAAAGTTGTCAAAAACAACTAAAAATAGATTTTAAGACTTCCAAAAAATAGAATATTAGAAATCCTACACTAAATGCCAATATACATTTTCATTCCTTCTCCATATGTTCATTTGGAACAGGAAAATGTTTTTTAGAGACAAGACTAAATATTTGAGTGTAAAACATGTCACAATCCTATGAAAACAATCCCCCTTAAAATTTGTGAAAAATAACAAGTGAAAATCAAATTATTTACCCGTAACACTTAGTAATATCATATGTATTCATGATTAATAAGAAAAAGGAATAAATTACATATTTTAAATCATTTTTCTTCCTTTAGCATTCTAAAAATTAAGATAAATTGATAAAAGCATGTACATTATATAGAGAAGAAAGGTGCAAGCTATCGTGTCACCATGATGCACCTCCCTACATGCATGCCCTTATAGAAAATTCATCATGTATACATGTTGTTTCATTGAAAATTTAAATTAATATTTTAAATCAAATAGAATGATGTGCCACAACCATTTCCACTGGCTACCATATAGTTGAAAAAGTAGGAGCATATTTATAGAACAAAAACTCATGAAACTTCTCCATATTCATGAATGATGCATTTGGCTATGATATAGCCATTACACTAGGAAAACAACTTCCTATAAACCAAGAAGCCATACAACCAAATATTTCGTGGGCACAACCAACCTATACTAATATATTAATGTTGAAACAATGTATAATAATAATATAACCGAAATATTTACCATAAGTAAATATTGAATATGTAAGCACTAAACATATTCCTAACAATAATAATACTAGCAATCACATGTGTTTCATGAGATGTGAACGCCGAACGTGTTATTTGATTTAGAGGTATAGTTATTATTGATCCAGTTAATTTGAAGGTTGTTTCTACATTTCAAACTTGTTATAAATTCATACATGATTACTTGGGATACCGTTTTCGATAGTTAATTAATTTTATAGTTGATGTTGTTAGTTGTGCATCAGTTGTTCAGTTGGTGTTTTGTTGGAGAAACATTTATTATACAATTGATAATGTGTGTGATTGATAGTTGTAGTGTAGGACTCTAGTTGAAACATTACATTGAAATGTTGTATGTGTACATTTAATTATGTTACAGATTCGTGCATTTAAAGTTGTATATAATATTTGGAAACATCAAATAAATGAAGGTCTACGTACACATAATGAGACATGTATACATTTGCAGTATTTATATCATGAATGGTAGCCTTTAGTGGGCAATTTTAGTTTCAATAAACATGATTACATTTGATACCCCTTGAATGACTATGTCGCTTTGGATAGAAGAAATGTTGAGTATACTATGCAATGTGAACGCCGAATGGTATATGTTATTTGATTTAAAGGGATAGTTATTAATTTTGCAGTTGATGTTGATAAGGTGTGTGATTGATTTTGTAAGTGTAGGAATATAGATGAAGCATTACATTTGAAGGTTGTATCTCTACATTTTAAATTTGTTACAACCTGATCATAAATCAAATCCTGCCTAGGCCACTTGTGTAGGAGTAATGGAAATACCCAGAGACTTCCGAAAGAAACAAGTGTAGGATTAATCAAGATGCAAAGTATTTATCTAGAATGATATAAACATCACATCATATTCAAGTAGACTGAAAAATCCACAAATGAACAAAGGGTTGTAGCGACGGAAGACATGAGTAAACATACATGAGCCCATAGTCTTGAAAAAACAAAGAAGTACATGCCAAATATGTTAAACGGTTGCTAGGAAATTATTTTGCTAGTTGTTTTGACAAAAAGGATGTTTATGATGTTGAATGTGGGAAGCCTTTGTAGACTAATTCAGTTTTGTTTATTATGGTTTTTGGATATCAACAATTAACTGATGAAATTAATAGTAGTTATTTTTTAAATAGATCAGGTTCCAGAGACTTTCTTCTATTGTTATCAAAATACGTTTGCATCTATTTGGGTTGAATAATACTATTGTGCATAATTACTTAGACTAATCATCACAACATACCCAATAAGGATTGGATTTGTAGGCTATAAATACTCTGCGAAGTTGAAAGTGAGGAACATTCTATTTTATATTTCCTATCTAATATGAAATTTAGGGGACACATATTCTTTATTTCATATATTGTACAAGGAAATGGATAATAAGAGCCATCTTCTATAAGACCGAAGGACCTCCTGATGATCTAAATTATGACATTCAAATTGTAAAATTTAGATAAGAGAAATACTATCATCTTTAGAACCATCCCATAAATACATATCTTGGTTTGGAACTCTCAATGTGAAAGAAGCCAAACCAAATTTGTCAAGAAATACTATCATCTTTAGACCTCAAATCTTATGTCCCATGAATACATGTCTTCATGTAGAACTCTCATTGTGAAAGAAGCGAAACAAGATTCATTGAGAAATACTGTCATCTTTAGAACCCAACTCTTATGTCCCATAAATACATATCTTGGTATAGAAATCTCAATGTGAAGGAAGCCAAACCAGATTCATCGTGATAGCTAAATTCTGTCTTCATTGAATCCACAAAAATTGTTTGTGGCTTCACAAAGAAATAAACTCCAAAAACACCACAACCTCAGGCCTTCAAACTCATTTTTGTACTTGTTGGATCAGACACATATGCACTAATGCTCCTCTAGAACTGAACATTCTGATCAACCCAATAGGAGCAAAGGTGATGTCATTGTCCAACTCCTGCATTTAGTTAAATTGATACGCTTCAGTTGAAGATATCATTTTGTGTTTGAATGCTAACAAAAAAATAAAAAACATAGCTTTTCATATGAATACAGATAGTGAAACCTTCATTGAACTTGTTATTGGCTACTACCCCTGAAAACACAATTGTTTTTTGGTATACCACATTGGATTGGCATTCTTACAGGTCAATAAACATAAAAATAGAAACATGTTCAAAACAAAAAAAAATTGATTTTCTAAAAACTATTGGAAATGGAACAACACATAAACATCCATACAATAAATTATAAAATATAAATATACATTTAAAAATGCATACATAATAATCATTTTAGTCGATAAAGTTTTAAAAACACTTAAAAAATATAGTTATCGCAAAAGTTTTAAATATTCAACATACGTAAAATTTCATTTATCTGTGTCACATATCATGTTTTATAGAGTTCAAAAACGTTGAAATGTAAAATATTCAAAATAATAAATTTCTTTACTGGGTTGATAAAATTTACAATGTTAAAAATGTTTTTTGCTTTGATTAGGTTTTTAACTTTCATTTTGCGTGTGACTATTGGTAGGGGGTGGGTTAAGGTAAGGGCCAGTAAGGTAGTATTAGTTTTTATTATTTATTTATTTATTTCAAATGGATATATTACTACCTTTATGAGATTATAGGACATAATCACCATTCCAATTTTCATCTGCAATCTTTGGAAAATAATCCACATCCTTTGGGCGAATGTTAGCAGTATTAGTTTTGGATTGGAATTCATGAATCAAATTATTCTTATCAACCTGACACCATCCAACATGTTGACAATTAAAGACGCCAAGAAATCTAGTGTGCTTGTTCAAATTCCAAATTTTTAGTAAGTTGCAAGGAAAAGCACACACCAGAGAACATAATAAATCTTGAATGTCCCCAAAGAAAACATCATTTAATATTACTCTGAGGAACCTAATCACAAAGACATTCTACAAAATATTACATAATAATTTTCATCACAATAACCAAAGTGAATGGAGGGCAATGTGATTGGCTCTGAGAAGCTATTATTTTCTAAGGTAATGAGATCAAAATTTTTTAATAAAAAATGTGAGGAAGGTTCTGATTCCTTTGAAGGGTTGAAAATTTTCAATTAAAGTGTGAAGAGGAGTAACTTATACAATTTGAAGGAAATGATTTGTAGTGCCAGGAAGTGTAACAAATGGTGCAATAAAGTAGTGTATTGACAGAGCTGATGTAATATGATGGAATGCATCTAATGTCCATTGTTTATAACTACACTCAATGACACATGCTCTACTTTCCTTGAAATATTATTATTAATAGAATGAATTCACTTAGTTCTATAAACTGATTAGAACATGTTCAATCATATAATCTGGTTTGGGATTGCTTCATGCTATGCAAGATCTTCACTCATATCAAGCAAGTGCTGGCATTGATAGTGTCTTAGTAGATGCAAAATTAGCTTGGGCATACATTAGTAAGTCAAGATTTTAACATATATTTACATTGTGGTGAGTACAATTACCCCGGACTATAACATACTTCATATGATGTTTATCCTTTTAGTTTGACATACTTAAGATGAAGAGAGGTCACTTGATGCAGTAGCATACACCCATATAAGCCTGGTACTTGAAATGTTCTTGCTTTCACAATAATGGGACTTGGTGGGCCGTTTCCTCGAGTCTTTCAGGCCCCTCTGTTGGGAGTGCTACTTGTCTGATAAATAAATCAGCTCCTTTACTGTTTACATTTTATCCATCCCCAAAATGTGATCACACTGTACAAAAAAAATAGACTCCCAATAGTTTAAGTTTTAACAGTAAAGCAAACAAGCACAAGAGTGTAGTCCATAAGTTCAAACCTTTTTTTAGCTAGATGCATAATTTTGAAATGAGCACATGATCACCCACATAATGCCAATACTACTAATTCTAAATATTTCTTATCAAATTTTATAGGGCATCCTTACATTGCATATGTAGCTTCATTCCAACCTATAACTTGTCATCATACTGTCAAATTATGAAGGGAAATTATCGTTACCAAATTGACTGCTGATAGCACTCTGTAATACAACAACAATCATGTATCTATGACATCTAGTTCCTTTAATTCCTATCTTAAAAAACATCTTACCTTTTTCACAAAAACAAAGCCTCATATATTTCACAATAGTCTTCCATTAAAAAAATAAAGGGAAAATTAAATTCATATGACAAATTGGAAAGTTTGCTACAAAACCCAAACAATGATGTTACATCAGGCATACATCCATTACAACTAATCCCAATAATGCCTAGCTATACAAATAATACTAAACATCAATATTATGCATAGTAATTTAGCTATACAAATAATACTAAACATCAATATTATGCATAGTAATTTTCCATTGAATTCGTATAGAGAAAAAAACTAAACCCTAACATTCTATGTAGTAATTTTCCATTGAACACATATTGGGTAAAAAAATAAGACATGAGAAAAATTAGAACTGGTATTGATTCCATACAAAAAGTTGTACGAAAAATGCAGTGATTTAGAACTGGTATTGAGCCTAAATATAGATGTTATAGACCCCTCATAATAAAATAATTGTTTAATATCATGTAGGGGAATATTTATTCCATGTCATTCAATTGTGCCTTTTCGTGCATTTTTATATCCACGATGTGGGTATCCTCAGTATGCATTTTGTTTATATTCAACAATAAATATATATTATTTTATCCGCAAGGTAATAACTTAATGTTTCCATAAACATGAACAGACAGACACCTAAATGATGCATCAATCACATCAGTAATGTAGTATAGTATGGCAAACCATATTACCTGATTATCATTTCCACTTGATGTGACCTCCCGATTATCATATGACCACTTTAGCCAACAAACCTGTAAGCCAGCAAAAAAGTTAACCATGACTCGGTTTTCATTTGCATTTAATTATTCCATATTCAACGTGATTTAGACATAAGCACCATAAAAAATGGAAACGAGAGAAGCACAACAGGAGATTAATTACAAACAAGCAATCTAAAATCACCTAAAGAACATTATAGGTTTACCTCTAACTTGTGGCCACCAAGCTTGGTGAAAAAGTCATCTTGAACATGAATATCACGTTAAGGACGTTTCGATCCCTAATTATGGAAGATAATATGTAGGAACTCCAAGCTAATGCCCCTACTCTGGTGTGGTGACCCTCCATGGTCCAAACTTTTTTGCACCTTGTTGCATCCCAAATCTACATGAAGGCAGATTGACCAATCTATCATTAAATGTTTGCTACCCAATTTGGACAAATATTCTTATCATATAAAATTGTAATTTGAATTAAAAATATGCAACCACAGAATTTGAAGAGCTTGAGATAAAATCCTACGGCATTGAGCTTATTTCAGTTCAAAAAGTAGCCCTCGCAAAATATGCACAAAAGAATCTTAACCGAGAAATCGTGAAATGTTTGCTCGTCAATTTGGAAAAATTTAGTGATTATCCAGTAATGCAGTTATAAGTATATCACTTGCAACCAAAAACTCAGAGAATAAATAATAGAAAAGAGATGTTTTTAACAAATGTCGCCTCACATTTTCCCCAAAACTTTAGATTTTGAATTTGCACATAGTTTTCAGAAAGCTTTGTTGGTAATAGTCGTATGCTACTATATAACATAAAAGTGATGTTATCAGAGTGTGAGAGAACGTGAGTTAGTATAACTCATGATAAATAGACTTGATAATTATGTGTAACTCCTCCCTAATAACCAGTAATAACATGCCAAACATAAACGTACCTGAAACCCCACAATTTTTATACCAATTAGACCAACATAGGATGTCTAAGAAATGATGGAAGTATGTGATCTCAACACACATAAGCATTGTTTTAAAGAATAATTTACACATAGTAACAGGGAATGTGGCTAATAAAACCATAGTTACCTAAGACTCCAGGACGACAGGACGTAGGGACGGGGTTTCCGGGACGACAATTTTTTTTGAAAATTTGGGGACGGTGGGGGGACGGAAAGGGGACGGCTAATAAAAAAAAAATAGATATAATTTATTAATTTTACAAATATAACATGAATAATTCAATAAAATAAGACTTAAAATTGAAATTTTGAAGATTGAAACCATTAATGATTAATCCAATTATTCATCTGCATCAGCTTCAAAATATTTCGACGGGGATTTAAGAGGTAAGCGTCTTTATTTGAGTTTTTTCATTTTACTTTTTTCTATTTCCCATTTAAGTAGATCTATATGTTTTGAAAATTAATATTTTTGTAACGTGATTTCATCCACTACTACATGGGTAACTGCATCTATACATGGTTGACGTACCTATTACAAAGCCACTGATTAGAACAAAACAAGAACAAGAGTAACTGTTACACTGTTCTCATGATTTTCAAATGCTAACACTCGACTAAGCTAGCTATATCTAGTTAGTGTCTGCTGCAAGTCCACAAAAAAATACAATATCTTTATAGAAAATTAAGCAAGCATAAAGATTACTCATTTTTTTGAATGCCACAACATTGTACAAACTATAATCTCTACTTTTTCCTTTTTTTAAAAAATGTGACTATTATATTTTATATTTGAGAATAGGATTACATACATTCTGATCCATGCTACATGCAGATGGGTCTGAAGCAAAAAATTCTGCGTATATAAAATCTTAAATATGCAGCAAACAAACAAAATTTCCTATCACTGAAACAGAAAGAACCATAAACTATCTCCAAATAACCAACAACGAAGAATTAACAAACACTAGCTATATAGTGTATGACTAAAAATTTATAAAACTCGACCTGTGACCATTACTTCATATCATCAGACATAACATGGAGGAGCAACAATACTTCTACAATTTATGGTAATTATGAGAAATTTGCATGTTGTTTTTTACTAGAATGTATTAAAAGTTTAAAAAAATATTTAAAAAGTATTATAAAACTGAAATTCACATGTTTTAATGTTGGAAAACTGAAAATTTCGTTGGGGAAGTCGTGAAGTCCCCGAGACATCTCGGGGATGTCATGAAATCCCCAGGACGTCACGAAGTCCCCAAAGCACCTGGGACTTCGCGAGTGCATTTCTGGTTTGTGGGGGACATCCCCGAGACGTCCTCCTTTTTTCTGGAAATTAAGGATGGAAAGGAAACGTTCCGTCCCCATCCCCAAGTCCTCGGGACGTCCCGGATGTCTGAGACGTGAGGAAAATGGACGGTACACGTCCCTGTGTAACACTGAATAAAACCATGAATTTATACTTACTTCAAGTTGTATCTCTGTTTTGTTTATAAAACAGTGTGTCAAAGGCCCAAAGCAAGATCATCTTGCTTTTCATCTATCTTTCCATCCTTCTGAAATTTATAATTTTCTTCTATATTCTTACATGGTGTTTTATTGTGGACCCTAAATATGGGGGGAAAAAGGTGGATTGAAAAATACTAAAAAATACAATAAATTTTAATGCAACCAACTACAGACATATGGATATAATAACAAGTAAAAATAGAATATATCTTAATTTGTGGGTAAGATATGCATAGAATTTTTTAGTTCTTTTTCTGATTGAACGGAGACACATTTGCATCCTCGGAGAAAACTTGTATTAGATTGATATCAAAAACTAGAATAATGAAAAGACAAGTGAGATGTAGAATATTTACCCTGAAAGAAAAGAGAACAAATGATTGAACCTAGCTATGGAAAAATCGGGATTCACATGATGTTTAAATAGATGTAGAAAACATTGTTTCAATGGAAACGAAAAAATATTTGGAATGGTTTAATAATTTTCCCATTGAGTTCTATTAGTTATATTCTCATCCTCCTAACTATGATTGGGAAATCTACGATTTGAGATCTAGGCTTTATAAATATCAAACAACCTCAACACATAACATTTAATCTCAAAGACTAATTACAAGGAATTAGAGACAATAGACAGGGTATTTGTTGTTGCATGCATGATTTTCTATGTAACTCTGTGAATTTGACTCCAACTGCCTTCTCTACTCGAGACTTCATGATTACAAAATTGAATCAGGTAATTAGACTATGATATATATTTGTTATCTCAACACCCTACAAACTCATATGTCCAAAATCCTTAAAATGACATCCTACACAAATTTCAGTAAATAAACTTAAAAACAGTAGAGCTAAAAATATTCTAAATGCCCATAAGCTTGACAATAAACCCTCAAAACTCTCTACCAAAAATCCATAAAGAACCATACAACAAAAATTAAAAATAGAGCATTCAAAATCTTACCAGTGCTTGCAAGTAATATGGATGTTCGGAAAAAAATTCCACCTTTCTGCTGCAGCAATGGAAATGAATCTTCTGATGCAGGATAGTGAAACAAATAAGCTTTTGCACCCTATTTAACTTGGATTTTAACAGGAGATTAATCCACCCACCGACTAATGTTAATTGCACTTATCTATCACTTATGATCATGCATGGTTTCCATTCAACAATATCCGTCATAATGGTTGCATGGTGTAAAAATCATAAGGTTCTGTTGTAATTTTATAGAAGATTAAATTTATAACTTTCAGTTTTTAGTTTTAAAAAAAAGATGAAATTGAATATTCCATAAGCTTTGAATTGGCAAAATAACTTCCAATAAAATAGGAGCATGTGTGGCAGAGCTTTCCTGTTTGTCTTCGGCCTGCATGCAGAGAATGAAGAGCATAAAAATGCATTATTTTGCTATTAATTTTTCTGATATCCTCAAATACCCGTGGCATGCATCAGTCAATTTGCCAGCCAGCACTATGTAGACAAACAAATATCTTTAATAACTATCCCAATGTCCAAATCCCATCCAAATGTATCAACGAAAGTTGAATTTTGTGAGATTTTGTAGTTGCAAGTGCCAAGAAGACATGAACTGTTTGAAAAAATGCCTCAAACAGATGTAGTCTCATGGACTACAATAATTGTAGCATATACAAAATGATATTGAATGTTGAAACACCGGTAGGGGCAAGCACAAGTAGAGGTGAGGGAGATGTGGTTGATGCTGTGAATGAATTCCAGATTTTATTTATCAGAAATGATTTTCCTGTGCCAGCCGTTCCTTGAATTATCAATCTTAGTGGAGGTAGAAGGGTTTTGTTTGTTGAATGGTGTAGTATGGTATCAAGAGCTATTTGTTGTTCTGGAGACAAAGGAAGAGTGGAAGATGGTGGTGTGGCGTGTATGTTATTGTTAATTGTGTCTTACTTCTCTCTCTCGATGAATGATGAACAAACTATTTATAAATCATGGGGAATGTCGTGTATGGTCCAATTATTGTGTATGTAAAAATCTTGTTTCCCCAACATTTAAAGACTGTCTAGACCCGTGTTGTTTCTGGGGAAAAGTTGTGCGAAGACCTGCCATTCTTGCAATGGTTCTTGTTGAATACTGTATTCGGGCTCAGAGTCAGAACTAACATCTGTAGCAAGTCATGTGTCTACGGTAGTGCGTAGAACATGCCACGGTCTGTAGTTGTGCTTGTACATGTCCCAAGTGTTGTTGATGTCATGTGGGGTTGAGCCAAATTCAAAAACAATATTTCTGAAAGGCTTGTATAATAGAAGTTATAACCAACAGAAAAGGTCATATGACGTTGATTCTTGAGCAGGGACATCCACAAATCTCGGGTGAACCCGAACAATTGCTTGTGTCGGTTGCTTTTTCCATTTATCACCTTTACGGTTCTTTTTGTAGCTCTAATCTCAAGCAACTTGAATAAGTGGTAGGTGTTCCATGGTTGTTGGATGAACTTTATATGCATCCAAGAAAGTGGTTATTTGTTGTGCATCGACGTCACTTTCAACGACACGTCTCAGAATCTTTTTTCCAACATTTAATGGTATGAATGGATGGCTGCACATAACAAGTGGAATTTTTTGCAGCATGTGGCATGTTTCTTGTGTGCTTATGTCATGTTCAACAAAACTTTATGTGAGCATTTTATGAATCATGATATGTGCTAGAGAATCTGCGTTTGTGTCTCTTGAAAATATGGATAGCATTTGGTGATATGTTTCTTAACGTTGCTCGGATTTCGAAGCATATTTTACAATATACTTAAGAACGGCATGGCGGGAAAGTACCGGTTGGCAATCGACATTTGCTCTCCATATGTATATCATTGTTCGATTGTGGATGTTCAATCTTTCATCGTTTTCCGAAGGGAGGTACTTTATTTTCCCATCACTTTCAATGTGCAAGGAAGAAGTAGGTTACGTGGCCCAGGGAGCATTGTACCTGGACTGCAGCTGTGATTGCTTTCTACACAGACATGTTTGCTCTGAACATTTAGTGTAGCGTTGAACTCAATTAAGTAGTTCTTCAAGGTCTGCATGTGGGGAGCAAAATAGAATTTATGTTATATCTAGCAAGCAAGGGTCGTCTAGGAGTGACCTACAAAAAAAATCCAAGTGGTTGCAAGCTGTTCAGGGGTTCCAGGCAGACACGAACTTATCAAAGTATTGTTTTGTTGCCTTAATAATTGTTATGTATCCTCCCAGTCCATTTCATCAAATTTTGGTGCATATTCTCGAGCCACAATAAACCGTGGACATGTGTGGAGCCTCTATGTTTCCATTCATACCTGTGCAAGACAACGGAACATAAATATTAGACTATGTATTTTGGAAAAAACTTTGAAATAAGTAGAATTGATTACATGTACCAAAATTCTACCGCTCCAAGTTCCTTCTGTAATATTTCTTCGTGAAAATATTGTGAATCTGTGATGTAGGTATGTTGATACTTGATGAGGGTTAGAGAAAATGTTAAGTGTTCTCTAATGTTGTGCAGCTTGAGGATCAACTCGACATTCACCAGGCATAATATTGTGGAGATCTGGCCATTTATTGTCTGCAACACTTAGAGTGAAGAATAAGGCTGGTGTCCCTAATTGTTCCACCATATCTAAAAGCTCATGCTTCTAATTTTTTCCCAGAATGAACGTGTCCCTCGATGGCTCGATCCAAAGTGCATTAAGTCTGTCTAGGAGCTTGTCTTTGAGGCATTCCAATAGTTGCCTTCACAGATCTCTAATTGTTAGAAGGATTCCAAATTTGAGTGTTCTATTTCATAAAAAATTGTTACTGTGGATTGGATTATGTGTTGCATTATGAGTTTTAGAAGGAAGTAACAAAATATTGGGTGGGAACCGAAGCACTCATCATGGTAATGCATCAAATGAAGAGTGGATTCATGCATTAGAAATTATTTTATGCGGGGTTGTTACCACATTGCTTTTCCTGTCGTAAATAAAGTTGGGAAAGCCATTGAGAACATGCCCTCCGTATTGTATTCATTTATTGGCTAGAGCCCAAGATCTGGCCATGGCATGGTAAATGGAGTATTACCATCATGGTTGAGCTTGAACTGTTCGATTTCCTCTTCTTCTATTCTTGTATTATGAGGTGTTGGCACAAAAGGCGATGAGTGTTCATACATTTCATCAAAGTCATTGGGAACATCAATACCATGAGTTGTAGAGGCACTTTGCATTTGGGGTAGTTCCATTGTGGTTGTGTTAAGAGAGAACCATTTGACGACTGGGATGGTAGAGAGAAAAGGGCATCATCATCGATCAAGACATTTTTTCAATATGGATCATGTTGGATTTTATATTGCAAGGATTCCCAAACACGAGATCTACTGACGTAGAAATCATAATTTTTAAAATTAGATCCTTCCCTTTGTATGAGAACTATGTCCAAATCTGCAAGCTAGTGGGGTAGGTACTTTGCTATTGAAATAATGTTTTGCGGGAAACTTATGGTGTGTCCTAGTATTTGTATTCTCGCCACGTACTTGGGCGACTTACAGGAATGGATTGACTCATGTGATAAGCATCTCCTCAATTTGGGTTAAAGATGCAAGAACGGTAGGTTGTTTTTCAAGGTCCATGTTGTTCCATAAAGAGAAGCGGTGGCCTTGTTTTTTTAGATTTGCATTTATTACAGGAGGGAAAATCTTCAAAGGAAATTGTTTTCATTCCAAGGTAATTTTCCAAATAGATTGAGCAAGTTTGGATGTTCGCCAACAAATATATTCTTTTGAGAAACTGACATTGGGCTTCAAAATTTAGCGATGAGGCTGGGAATATGGGAAATCTATGTGTATTGGAAGGGGTGGGGTCTTCTGTTTGAGTTGTTTGTGGATTGCAAGGTGGAAAGCAGTCAGAAGGAGAGGAGAAATTGGTTGTATATGTGTGATGAACTGAAGAAAGATTGGTATTTGAGATAGTTTCATGTGGCATCCCATATATTTGAGGTAAAGTGGCAATAGTTAGCGAAGATGGGTTTGTACGGAAGGAATTGGTATGCTTGTGAAATTTTGTTTCCATGGAAGTTACATGTGGAATGTTGGTTGACAATTCTTGAGTAGTTGTATTTAATGGTAAGATTAGAATATCAGGGAATCGTAGGTTGTTGGTCAATGTATGTTGAAATATATTAGATATTTTTCGTTATTCTATGCTCTAATTTACGACGTCGTTTCTCAACAGTTATGTGTACTTTATTTTTTTCGTAGTTCTCTCTTCGTTGGGATCATTTTGTAGGAGTCGACATGATTGTGAAGTCATAGGCTTATGGAGTACCACCTGTTGGAAAAAAAATCATGTAGGTTAGCAAGGAGCAATACATTGTTTGATTACTTACAAATTCAGGAATAAGTCAAATAATAAAACTATATACAATTGTAATGCATGTGGAGTTCTAATGGGAAATACACGTAAGAGGTAACAATTTGAGTATTGACAAACAACATTTTTCCTTAGGGAAAAGAGTATTAGCTATATAGAAACATATAGTGCGTTTACATAATACACAAGGATGCAAATATATACCTAACAAAAGTGCATGTATTTTTTATTTATTTTCTTAAAAGTATTAACAATCCACATAATAGAAGGAGACAACAATATGTCATTGTATAAGGGAATACAACAGTTTTCTTTTAAAGCAGGGAAAAAAGTGAAACATAGATATGAAATAAGAAACATAGCAGTGATAGTTCAAAGTATATAATGGGATGAGTGAGGATGTAATGTTTGAGGGACGGGTGGGTTGGAAATCCTTTCGTAAAGGTTATGGAGGAGTTGCATTGTTTTCCAATTTATTTGAACTGAGGATGACACATTTCAATCTGTTGTTTCCGTAATATGTCTATTTTTTCAATGAAAGTGTGAAGCAGTATTTGTTTCCAATGACATTATTTATAATTTCACTAGTCACATCTTCATCTATATACAATATATGGAGGTCGCTAGCTGCAACACCCATGATTAACTCAGTTGTCTCATCAAAAGCGGTAACTGATTGAAGTTCTCCTATGGGTCCTTGAGATCGATCGCGGTGTGCATATCTATAATCCCCCTTCACGTGAACCCCCTTCGCGCGAACCCCCCTATGTGGCACCTATGTGGCACTTATGTGGCACATTTTGGCGCCAAATCCATTTGGAGGATAATTTTATGCCAAAATGTGCCATTTAGGTGCCACGTAATTAGGGTTAACAAATGAATAAAATTACAAAATTTTAACACAAAATATAGAATTTTATTAGCTTTCTAAAAATATAATTTTCATTTTTTAAAAATATGTTTTACTATTTATTTTTTATATTTTGCTAACATATGGTATTTTAGGACAATCAATCGTACACAATCAACCCAATTTGAAAAATAGCAAAAAATATCAAAAAAATTGAAAAAATTAAAATTACTTTCATGTGGCATCCCAGACATTTGGGGGAAAGTCTTAGTTCTTACCAAAGATGGGTTCATACGAAAGGAAGTGGTATGCTCTTGAAATTTTGATTCCATGGAAGTAACATGTAAAATTATTGGTATAAAACATTCTGTACGCCAGTTGTATTTGATGGAAATATTGGAATGTCAAGGGATCATAGGTTGTTGGTCATTGTAATTTGAAATATATTATAGATTTTCATTTTTCTATGCTCTAATTTACGACATCGTTTCTCTGCAGTTATGTGTACTTTATTTTTTGTGTGGTTCTCTCTTTATTGGGCTAGTTTTACAGGAGTCGACATGATTGCGAAGTCACATGATTATGGAACCACCACATGTTGGACAAAGATCATTCCTCTGGGGTTAGCAAGGAATGATACATAGTTTGATGACATACAAATGTATGAATAAAATTCAAGAATGTAAAGACCTAAATTCAATTGTAATGCAATTTGGAGTTCCAATGGGAAATACGCATAAGAGGTAATGTATTCTACACTCTCGAGAATACAACATTTCGTTTAGTTAATGTGGAAAAGAGTATTCATGATATGTAGTAACGGTTTTATGTGCTCACATACTACTTTAGTATGTAAATACGTACATGAAACTGAAAATTGCATGTATTATATATGGTATTTTCTTAAAAGTATTAACAATCCACATAATAGAAGGAGACAACAATATTGTGCATTGTATAAGGGAATATAACAGTTTTATTTTCAAGAAGGAGAAAAAGTGAAACATAGATATGAAATAAGAAACATAGTGGTGATAGTTCAAAGTATAGAATGGGATGGGTGAGGGTGTAATGTTTGATGGGATGGGTGGGTTAGAAATCCCTGTGTAAAGGTTACAAAGGATTTGCACTATTTTCTGCTTTCTTTGAATTGAGGATGACACATTTCAATCTTTTGTTTCCGCAATATGTCTATTTTTTCAGTGAAAGTGTGAAGTAGTATTTGTTGCCGATGACATTACTTATAATTTAACTAGTCGCATCTTCGTCTATAGACAATATATGGAGGTCACTAGCTGCAACACCCATGATTAACTCATTTGTCTCTTCAAAAGTGGTAATTGATTAAAGTTATCATGTTGGGTCCTTTAGATCGATCCTCGAGTGCATATCTATAATCATATTTTTGAACTTGTATGTTGTAACTTGAACAGAACTATGAACCATTACCATTCTCTCTCACCTTTTTCTTGCAGTTGTTTGTCACCTTTTTGAAGAGGAAATGCCTTGTAAAAAAAATTGTCCATGCTGATATTTGTGATTTCTGTAATAACCATGGCCCATTCATTTCTCTCAATGTTCCCCATATGTAGTACCTTCGAAATCATTGTTATAAAGGTCAAGCTTTTTAGAGGGCCCATAAATTGGCTTGTGATAGAGGCGCCAAAAGGTAGTACTCATCTGAATCTACCCAGCTATGAAGTGTATTGGTTTCTAAAATTTGAGGGTTGACGTATCATTTAGTACTTGAAACAATGTCAACTAAGCTCCCATTGAAACTGGAGACACGAGCAACTTTCAAGGAAAGGACCAGAAGAGGCGGTATAGAAAGCATGTCTTCAAATTCTTTGCTTATCTCATCTAAGTGTTGTCCCCATAATGTGACACTTACATTGAATCCTGACATGTCCTTTAATTACAGAATTCTTCTCTTTGTCTTTGAACTTGTCATGCCTAAAAATTGTTGAGCATGGTGACATCACAATAATAATGCCAATCAAATCAACTTTAGAGCGGTCAATGCTTGTAGGTATGTCCTTAATTTTTTTGAAGTGAAAGTGATGGGAAGGTATATTATACTCATTTGTTATGAGTGGAGTTATGGTTGAGGATGCTTGCAAGAAAATCTCCAAAGCATTGTTCAAATGGTTGTAACATAGCTTTGCATCAGGAAACCTCAAAATCCTCCCATTGGAAATTTTATATAGCTTCCCATTTTTAATATGCTCATAGAATTATTTGGTGGCCTCATTTAAACAGGTGATGTGAATTTCCCCTCTTTCCTGATCTACAAAATCAAACCCAAACATGTAACCATCTACCCTTGTATTGTGATATTCGCCAAGGGTTGTTTTTGCTAGGGCATGACCCTCTACGAATCACATGTGCATAGATGTATTCAAAGCACTAATTTTAGTTGGTGTTCTCGCAAAATATTTGTTAACTTGGTTTACACTTGCATCTGTTCACAGAAACTGGCCGTGTTCGAGAGAATTTGTTGGTAGTAGGATTGGAGCACCGATCACCAAACAAAAACATTCATTTCAATGATAAGAACAATCCTATAATGGAAAAGAAAATCGGGATAGAATTAGAACTGAGCAACAGATGGAAAAATGAAACAGAAATAAATTATAATTAATATAGGGAGTTTATGTACATTGGTAATTGAGCAGGAGATGAAGCTTACAGTTCACTTTTGATCATTCTAATGAGGGATTTGTGTAAGAACACAATGGAGCCTTCTTGTATTGATTTGTTGGTTATACGACTTGCAAATTTGGAGGGTAGAAGTGATGTCTGAAAATGTATCCCATCTGAAAGGTAAACATGATGTTGGGAACCCGTGTTGAGAATGGACCTTAGGGAGGAAAAGTGCAGTATCTAAAATGTGGGGTCAACATTGTAACCGCCCTCAATCAATTGAGAAATGCCTTCGTGTGTCAAAGTTATTTCCATGGCAACTAAAAGATGCTCGAGATAATGGGATTTCTGCAAATATATGGTGGAAAATGTAAAATTGTAGGGCAGTCAATAATGAAATGAAGGATGTGTTCAAGAAAGCACGCATTTGTAAAGAATGAGAGCCTTTAAAGTTGGCTTCCTTATTATTTTATATTTTCTAAAAAGCACAAACATGAAGTCTAACCCTTTAACAATTCAATATGCAAAAAAGTGATATAATGTACAAATCTTTGGTTGAAAACAACTAAAATTTGCATGGTTGTTTCTCGGCATTTTAAAACTATATGTATTTGTGTGCATATATAATGAAGAGCACATTAAAAATGTGTTGTTAGTTTACATAAAGAAGCGAGCAATTGTACAAAGCAAAGATATAATGAATGACACATTAAAAATGCATTGTTGTTGTTGTTGTTTGTTGAAAAGTTAGATTTTGTGATCCATATGTTCTGCACTGCAATATATACATGCATTTTATTTGAAACGAATTACAAATTATTATGATAAGAAAATAGGATGAAAAATAATAACAACAATATGTACACTTGAAGTAAGAAAACTATAGGTATTTATATGGAGATACAATGATAAAGAAATTTGGAAATCCATAGTTGTTAGATTACAAAATCTGAACATGTATTTAAAAATTTTGATTCTCTCTCCGATATATATTGCCACAATGCATACATGGAATTATTTAGTACGAGTTACAATTTATGTCAAAAATACTTATCAACAAACACTTATAAACTAACAACTACAAGCTATTTCTTTTAAATCAAACTTCTTGCTTTTTGCTTGTGCAATTTTCCTCAGCACGTTTCTTGTAGTTTGTATCCATTTGCAGATGCCTCAATCGGTATTCCCATTCTCTTCAATTTTTGGGGTGGTTCATATTTCAATGCATCTTCGTTCAGAATCATAAATCAAACAGAAGCATCGTGAATGATCTCCAATTATTCAGATTTTGGAGATAAAAATTGGGGATGTTGACATAAGGTGGAGGCAATCTCTAATCATTTCAACTATCATTGTTTTAGGTGGTTTCATGGTTGCCTGCAATGCAAAATCATTGACAACACATTGAATATGCTTAAAATCTTCCTCTCTCTGCAAGCAAGGCATAGTTAATGTAAATCCCATTATGGGGAGGGGAATTATGTTTCTAGTCTACATCATATTAAACTGGAGAGGGAAAATAAGTATGTTAGTCCACCAAGATGTTCTTAGGTATGATGGGCAGCTTTAAAAGCCTTATCACTGATCAGTCTAACGTCTAACTTGGGATGCTTTGAAATGGCCTCATTGGGGAACGAGCCCCTCAACACATAACGAATCCTGTCATTGACGAAGGCACGTGCCCCCACATGTCACTTCAGAAAAAGGATTGGAGTCTAAATATAAATGTAACAATTAAAAGAAAATAACATGAAAGCACTCTACAATAATTTTTTAAACCATAACATGCAATAAAACAAACAAATGAATAAATACTTGAATCAATATTGAAACCCACCTCAAGTTTTTTTATAGACGATGCTCTCTTCTTTACCGCGGGAGAATGAGAATCACAAATACCCTACAAAAAAAGTGAAAAAAGAAGTTAATAAAACTAAATGTATCTACATTTATTCAATTAGTTACAACAAAACCAAAAAGATTCTAAAGAGTTATTAAAAATTGTATATTAGTAGAGGCCATATTAGTGCTTTGTAAATGATGAGGGAATTTCAAAAATAAGGCAATACTTCATACATATATTCTTGTTGTATGTTTTGTATCAAGCCTGCATATTTTAAAAATTATGTTCACTCTGCAGTGAAAATTTACACACCATTTAAGCATCACTCTACTTTTAAAGGAAACTCTTGTATAGGGAGGTTTGATGTTATCCCCATGCATGTTAGGGAATCTAGTGTTTGGACTCATGATCTTGAAATATACACTGGACAATAAAGCTCCTATATCTATACAAAAAAACAATAAAGCTCATATGAAGGGAAAAACATATAATTGGCTACTTGAAACCCACTATTAACATTTATTCTAAAAGCATTGATAACACAGTGAGCTCAGTCACAAGAGTGGTGCAATGGAAATTTTAAACACTTATGTGAGGAAGTAAAGTAAGAACCAAAGTAATGTAGAAGTGAAGGACATTAATATCTTATATTTGATTAGAATGAAAACACGAGTACAATAACACCATGATGGAAGTTTTTCAACTAAGACATCTGATACGCAATTCCAATGAAGACAAGAGTACAAATACAAAATGATGGCAGTTTTTTGCCTTAAAATTCTAACTTTAAAATCTGATGGAAGTTTTTCATCCAAGGTAAGGGCGCCTATATTGCTTCACCCAATACAGGAAAATTAGAAATGTTGGAATGGAGAATCTAAACACAAAAGATATAAGATTTACATAGAAGTCCATCAAAAATTGCTTCAAGCAAATATGTTTGTTTGCATTTAATTTTAATCATTTTCCTACATCAATTTATGTCAACATTTTGAGAAGAACGCCAAACAATAAAACATCTCATTGTACCCATTCAAACAATACAAATGTGGACGAAAAAATTGATTTGTGTCATTAAGACTTTGACCTGTAAGTGCCTTGCTGATGAAATTAGAATAAATTCATAATGCTAATATCAATGGATATGCAAGTAGTAGCACAATCAAAGGTATAAGACAATGGCAATTCATATGATCAAGATTTAGCAAAAAGAAAATAGACTTTTAACATTTCCAGTGTGAAAAATAGAATCTCAAATAACATATAACATAGATAGACAAAAGCTTAAATCCCTTCCATGGGACCACAAGCTTAAACTTGTGAGCCACTTTCTAATATGCGAAAAAGAAGCTCTGGTTTATCCTTTGTTCCACAAAATAAAATTAGCCTTATGGCAGGTTTGACAGTGGCATAGGCTGCTCCTGCTGGATTTGACCTACCACCACGGAAACAATGATAGTGACAGAAAGAATTATAATAAAGGAAAATCCTTATTCCAAAATGTGGGGCAACGACATGCATATATGCATTACCATGAAAGAAGAACATTCCTTTAGTCAAGACATTCCAATAAAACACTGAATTTACATTAAAAATAAGACACCCAAAAAACATTTTAAACAAAGTAAAACAAAGGTATAAGGCTTTGACAGTCCATAATATGAATAAAAGGATTTTGGAAAAATAGTGATTTAAAATCTTACATGTAGTTTTCCAAAAATAAACTATTTTTTATAGGTTGTAGTTCTTGTACAAAAAACATAATGCAAAGGTTGGACGATTTGGAGAAGAGAATAAGCAGACATTAGCGTGGCCTGCAAGGATTAAGGCACCAAAAAAATATTGGGCCAGCATGATGGTGGCATGGATCTGCAACAAATGGTGTAGTAGTTCAAGTGATGGTATAGGCGAAGCAGGTTGTCCTTCTAAAAGGGTCGTGCTAGAAGTGTTTTGCTACCCATAAAGGTGTGATACACTTGATGAGTGCACAATGTTAAACAAGACATTTGAGACATTGGATTTTACCCATGATAGAGATGCTAACGAAGAATCAGAGCAAGAGGAGAAATCTGAGATAGATGGTATACAGGGAGTTGAGGAGAATTCCAATCTTTCTCATGCAGACAAGGTTATTGTTAGCCAAGACGTGGGAGAGAGTGCTGGAAAGTCTGCGTTGGAGGACTTGGAGGAACCCAATGGGGAAATTCATCAAGCCATAGTTGAGGAATGTATACTGCAGAATGTTGATGTCAAGGAGAGGAATAATGTAGGGGGGCCTGAGGATGGGAAAGTTCTTGGTGAGAAGGAAGTCTTCTTGTTGTGTTATCAAGAGCAAGGAGAGAATAAAAAATATCTCGAAGAAGAAGAAAAGAATGTAAATAACTGCATACATGGAGACAGTGTGGCTGAAGATGTTCAACAATGAGGAAGTGAAGTCAAGACACTGATGTGCAGAAGAGGCCTAATCATTAGGCTTTGATACTAAGAAAGAATCTGGAATCAGGTTGTCATGTTTGTGTTTATTTTGTTATGAAATAGAAATCTACATTTATGGATGAGCATAAGAAACATGAATGAATGTTGATGTCTAAGCATGATATAGAAACTCATAATTCAAGGCAAGACATATGAATAAAGTCAAATTAGGACATGTATGATTTGCCAGTGAACAATAGCATATCAAGGATGTTATTGATTTGTTTTTCATCTCCATCAAGTGATGACGGCGAGGAAGATAACCCACTGTCCACTCTAAGGGACCATTTCTTAAGAAGGCTAAGGGGAAATTAGAAACCTTTGTTCAGTATGGTGACAATCTAGAAGCGGAGTTTCTATTTATTTGATGGTTGAAAATGTCTTTCTGGGAGTGAGAATAGACAGGGACATGGAATCTGATATGGTAGCAAAAATGAATGAAATTCTCGTAGAATCGGGTAATACCCCACACCCAGCATATTAGATAGTGCTTGGCTACGATTATGGTGGTTCGTCACTCGTGTTTTTTGTATCAGAAATTAGACTGATATCAAAGATTATTTCTATTTTTAATTATTTTTATCCTGTAATGTGCTCAGGTTCCTCCTCTAAACTTGCTAATGACTGTTTCTCCCTTCTGATGGATTTCAGTTCTCTGCACGGCGGTTGTAAAAAGGAGAATGGAGGATCTGGAGGTCATAATGAATGACAACTAAAGGCAGACCAACATAAAATCAGAGAACATCATTGAACAAATTGATGGAGAAGCTGGAACAACAGAAAATTTTAAGAAGTATCAGGAGACATGAGGCCAATTTGAACTTTGTGAAACATGCTTTTAAATACGTGCCATATCATATCATGAATTTTGCCAAATAGTCAATTCTATGGTTGATATTGTATGTGATAAAATATACCTTCTGTGTGAATTTTCTGTCCTTGGAAACAGACTTGGACAACTTTAAACATGTGTAGTTGAAAACTGAATTCCTGTAGGCTGTCTACACTTTTTATCTCATGGTACTGTCTACACACTTTTTATCTCATGGATATTAGTCTTGTATTTGAAGATTATTTCTTTCTTGGATATGCAATTATTATGTATACTGTCTACACTTTTCATCTCATGGATAGTAGTCCGGCAATTGAAGATTTTTTCTTTCTTGGTTATGTAATTATTATTTGGTTTGAGTGGCAACGAAAGGGGATCTCTTCTAAATTAAAGCATGCGAATGTTTGGGGTAGTGATTACAATTTTACATATATGGCATTGTAGTTTTAAACATTTGGATGTATTGACTTTAGAAGTCTAAGTGAAGATTTCTTTCTTCCATAGCAAATACAATCCGATTGAAAATTTCCCCAAATCGAATTTAATATAGAAAGTGTCAAGAATGTACAGCAGTTACGGTATTTTTCATAAAAAATGATTTTCTATAGAAGGCCAATTGGTTGAAGGCTCCTACTTTTTTGTATTATATATCACTTGTCAAGTGGAAAAACTCTGTTTGAAGATGAAATTGTTCTCATACAAGCTTCTTCCCAATAATACATTCCTTTTGTTGTGAAAAAACGTTGGGTAAAAAACTTCTTGTGAGATTGGGTTTGCTGACCTGGAAAAAATTAAGAGGTCTGCCTCTCAAGTTAAAGTAAATCTTCTATAGTGGTTGAGACTGGGTATCTTCCATGCAAACAACCCATGTTCAAACTCTATTGGGCGTAGAGCCTCATGCATGTCTGAGAGAGGCAATATTTTGACCTCCCCCAGTGTCTAACAATCCTAGGTAAATACAAAGACCATCCAACCGAGTTTTGTAATATCTCTGTATATAAAATCTAGTTGCCCCCTTCAAAAAACCAAAAAAACACACATAACTAAACCTTCTCTAAACCACAAAACCACTATCTCATATCTATCAAATAGAATCAGCCTTCTGGAACAATTATACTTCCATAAAATCTTGAAAATCAGGGCACGAACAGGAGATCATTCTTCCTAGAATGTAAAATTGCATGCTAGTTACAAAGCCAAACCAAAAAGAAAACGGTTATGACAAATTCTCGTTCAAATAGGAGTACACACTGCCTCGACTGGATTTAACGATCACGTAATAGTGATATATACGACACTTGACCTAAAAAGTGATCTTCAAACTCAATTTGCTGGGAAAGCTTAAAACATTAGATAGTAAATAAAGTATAGAGCGAAATCAAATATAGGGAATCTCTAAGCAAATTTACATACCAAACAACGCTATGTCTTGAAACAGGTCTCCTTCAAGTTCTTAGCAACTGCCTCTTCCACGTGGTACTAAAATACATCAAGTTGGTCTCAAGGAACACAAACAATACAATATTATATGCAATAGAGGCAGAGAACAGATTTCACGCAAGTTTGTCTGGAAGCTTATATGCAGTTAGATAAGAGCCAAAAGTAAACAGAAGAAGGCGTTAGTGAATTTAAAGAAAATTTAGCATGTATAAAAAAACCATTCGAAAAAATAGTAGTTAAAAATAGGATCTTAAAAATAGAAACGAAAAACCCACTGTCAAAAATTGCGTGCAAAGTAAAAACGACGTGCAAACAACTGTCAAATTTAATCCCGTTTGAAAAACGTCTAAAATGCTATCAAATTTAGTATCACAGCAGAAACGTCCGGAGGTCCTCTACCATAAGGGGAACGCCTTTGACGTAATAATTAGTAAAACACAACATTAATAAATAATAAATTGCCAGTTTGAATAATTTTATTATTTTGAATCTATATTTTTTTGGTAAACATATAATATTTATTAAAAATCCTTAAAAATTGAAATTTTCTAAATATGTTTATGTGAAAGTAGGATAACGATATATCGTTTATATGAAACATACACATACTCCAATGCATTCTCGCACCAAAAGGAAAATGAAGAATACTTATGTATATAAAATCTCATACAGAATCTTGGAATACTTCTTACATAAAATTTCATACTTACGAAAACAATATTTTTGCACTGAACTGGACTAACACTTTGATACTTGTAACAAACTTATATCAAACTAGCCGAATGACCCCGGCATCATTTTCCAAACGACTTTAGAACATGATGTTATTGTGGTATCCATTGAATTGGATATATGCATTTGTCTAATATTTTAATTTTTTTTCTTAATTAACACCATTGAAAAAATTATTAGCCACATTTGAAAGATTGATTCTCCTATTTTCATTCACAACATGAGTGTGAAAACATCGTACACATTCATTCGGTGTGACAATGACAACATTTTGTTTTGTTTGGTTGAATGAAAAATTGAGCTATATAAGTGGAAGTGTTAAAGCACGAGAGTAATTTGAAGGTCTCCCTTTTTCAAAATTTCAATTTAAATTTCAATTTGTTGGTAAGTCTATTTGTTTCTTTCTTTAGTAGCTGAAATATCAATTGCTTATCTTAAAATAATTTTTTGTATATTAAAAAAGATACATTATATATACATACATACCCCCACACACACATATAGTTTTGAAATATTAATATTAATTTTATAATTTTTTGAAAGTATATTTTTTTAAAAATTTATTAATATAAGAATTAAATTTAAAGTTGTTATTACTTAAATATCCCCTAATTCATTATAAAAGATTAGGAAAATAATTAAATTTTAAAAAAGTTAAAATTTATATAAATTGAAAGTCAGTTTTAAAAATTATTTAAATAAGTATTATTTTGAATAAAAGAACTACATGATAAAATCCCTTCATACAAATATTTTATTGTAGTAAATAATTAATTAAATAAATACCATATAATATAAATATATTATTTTATGTTAAATAACTATTTTACTTTAATTTTTAATGTTTATATTATTTAAATTTTTCTCTTAAATATTATTTAGTATTATGATTTAAGTTGATCATAAAATAAGAAATGTCATTATATCAAGAGTAACATGATGTATATATAATAATCAATTTTAAATTGAACTTTTTAAATTTTTATTAGTTAACCTATTGTCCAACTTGTGTCTTATAATAAAGTTAAATTAAGGTAAATTAATTTAAAATTCATCTTTGAAATAAAATAAATTATTTTTTTTTGTTGCTATTTCACTTATCAATTATGTTAATTTTTATTTTATTTTCCTCAATATCAATGTGATAAGATTAATTTTGTGATTATTTATAAATACGATAATATAACATATATATCATTTATATTACTAGTTTGAAGAAAAAAATATAAAAATTCCATTACAATGCTTTTATCACTTATTATGTTACATATTCAAAATTTATGAATTTATAAAAAGAGTTTTTGAAATAATATATTTAAATAAATAATGAATATTGATAGTATGCTCTTCACATATATGTTATATATCTCAATTATAAATTTATTTTTCCAATAGTTTACAATTTTCTGGGAGATGACAATAGTTAAAATTATTTGAAAGAATTTTACAAAATCATTTTTCTAACTTATTACAAAATTAAACTATTTATATTGTGCCATGAAATGTTCGAATATATTTTAATATATATGAATAATTGTTTCATTTTTAATGAAATTATAGCTAACATAATTTAATTTGAAGTCTTAGTTTTCTTACAATTCATTTAGTTAATTTTACGTATCTTTTAGATTATATTTTATGATTACAAATTTTGTATTTGATTTTTTGAAAGATTAAATTTATCATTTAAATTCAAAGATATTTAGATTGGTTAGAATTTATTGATGGCTTGTAAAATAACATATTTGTTTTTAAATTTGTAAAAAAAAATGAATGGGGAAACAATGGTGATGAAATCTACCTCCTACTTCTATGAAATATTCAAGGTTATAAGTCATAGAAAAATAGCAGCAATCTAATATTTTCTTTTGGCAGACTGATGAAAATAATTTAACTCAAAAAAGCTTTGCAAAATGGGCCTGGCAGACAAGAGCTCATGTAACGTGTATCAATGTAACTGTAATTTTCTTTTTTATTAACAGGGATTTTGAGCAGTGCAATAATGTACAGACCACAATTATAGGTTTGTCATATTATGAATACAAATAGCATTGGTCAATACGACAATTAGCCATTAGACAATGGGCAGAGGGTTATAATATATATTTACATAGTAAACATACCGACAGTTGTTTTGTATAAATTTTCCACTAAAATAGATATCAGATCTTTTTCGATCAAAATGCCTATGCAGTTTATGTTTTCTCATCAAAGAGCTCCAGAACCCCTGAAGAGATACTCATTTATGGATCAATAAATCATGTCCAAGTCTGCATAAGCATTGTATGATAGCTCCTACACATTGCATTCGATCACAGAAGTGCAACTCACGATCCTCCTTTAAATTAACTAATGCATAAATATTGCGGACATTAAAACAACATGGAAACCTATAGTACAGACCCAATTTACCTGCGCGAAGAACCAACTCCATTTTGTTGAGTTGATTATTAAAGGTAACGTTTTAATTTTATTGGAATGTTTGCAGAGCCAGTTAGAAAGAGGGGCAATCTAGAATGGACAGACGCTGAATTGACATGAGTGAGTATCCGGTTATGCAAATAGGCTCCCCCGACTGACTCAGTTCTTGCTGTCGATACCATTAAAATAGCGTTTAATCCCCATCATGAATTTGCAGGGGAATCACATTATGACAATTGCCACCACCTTAGGCTTGACTGGACTGAAGTAAATCAGGGCTCGGATCGTTTTCTGGAGTTGAAACAGGACGATGAGAGGAAATATGTAAGTGCTCCAAAATGCAAACGGCGTGCTCCCCTGCCATTTGAAACAGATTTCTGGTAAAATGTGTTGGAACGATATAAATTGGGACAGTCACTATTCATAACAAAGCCATTTGTAATTTATCTGATAAATCCAGGACCATCAGTTATCACTGAATAATCCTGACAATAATGTAAAGTGAATTTCAGTTAATATTTGTACCCATATGCTTGATGGATTTAGGTTACCTCATTTCTGTCCCATAATATCAATAATCTGGCCGAGAGTTGTCATGACTTTCAGGACTTGGCATCTGTTTGGGATTAAATGATTAGAACGCCACTGCCTTCACTGCAATACAGTTTGCATTTTTTTGAAACCAGAACCATATGAAGTTAAAATATTCAAACGGTTAATCAAATCCCCATGTTCGGTTGTGTATTCAGTAGCAGGAAAACCTATCTACACAAGTGAAACATTTACATTATTGATACTATGAAGATAAGTGAGTAAAAATACCAAGGAATCTGTAAACGTATGGCTATGAGTGGACTGATGGAAATACATTCAAGCCTCGCATCTGGCTGGAGTTTCAGGGAAACTATTTTCAGATAGAAATAATATATAGCGACTCAGCCATCTGAATTTATCCGATTTCCTGACAGTATTGATCATTACGATTGCATAGCTGGCAAGGCACGTTCAACAATGGTCCTATTGCTTTTAAAAGGGGAGATGGAGATGGAGAGGGAGGAGAGGGATCTGTTGAGGGAGGAGAGGGCTCTAGTAAACCTATTGAGGAAGGAGAGGGCTTTGGTAAACCTATTAAGGAAGGAGATGGAGAGGGAGGAGAGGGCTCTGTTGAGGGAGGAGAGGGATCTGTTAAACATATTGAGGAAGGAGTACCAGTTCATTATCACGTCTAGTCATCATTACAACTTGTACTATTTTGCTATGGCGGGCCACTTTAGAACGGTCTTATCGCTTTTGGCGGAGTTCGAGAATCGCATAGTTACCTGCGTAAAGTTGGGATTTAACAGGTATACGATGAAAAGTCTATGTCAGTCTCAAATATAAATATATCAAAATAAAGAAGAAATCGATTCAAATTGCCAAATATACCCATGAATCCCAGGCTCCGTATATAATCCCTTTCCCCTCAATTAATGGCAATTCTTCTAAAATACATGGAATTTATCGCAGGCATTTGTGCTTCTACAACGGCCATGTACACCTATGGCTCTTACATAGGCCGCCACACATGATTTCAGTGGCATTATATAGATTATATGATTTATTTATTTTTTAAAATACTCCTTGTCTTAATATATGTAAATTAGAAACATATATATATATTTGTTTAATATATGTATCAAGAGAAATATTTTTAAAATAAATATACAAAATCTTGGACATTTCAAAGTTACTTGAAAGTTCATAGCTATTCACGTTATTCCATCTCTAAAATTGGACAATTAATAAACAAATACTTTTTTAGATGGAATTGTTATTTAGTTATTGCTACCTTCATGTGGTCAATTGTACGAGCAATGACTAATGTTGACAAATCGATTCTGAAGTTAGTATAGAATTTAGGATAGAGTTGAAGTCCTTTACATCGATTAATCTAAAATATTGTATGGAGGACCAAGTGTATGAATGTTGTTCTGAGGATTTTGATAACAAGAATGTGTTCTTATTTTAATACTACAAGAGTTGATATTTTACCCATATTTATTTTTGCACATTTTTTGGTTTTGCTAATGCAAGGTGAGTCCTCCCAGCCGGTTGTCATACTTAATGTAAGAGGTATTCCGTATCCCCTGGGAGCCAAAGCAGGTAATGGGATAAATGGTTCAGCTATATTTTTGACCTCATATAATTTTTCTATGAGGTAAGACCAGGGTAAGCAGATTGACAGGTCAAACATGTGAAGTGATGGGAGATATTCAATGATAGTTGAAAACCCTTTACATAGCTCAGATTCCTCCTCATATATCTCTAAAAGATATGTAAACACATTACCCCTGATATAATTAATACATTTAGTGAGTAAACATTTAAACCCAGGAGGTGTGAAGTTTTTAAATACATATGTACACAACAATAAAAATAATATTCAAAGATATGATTTAGAATTTAAAATGGGATTTCTAACTTTACAAGCGATAAAATAAATACTTTTATTTTAAGCAATATCTTAATCTTCTTCTTCTTACTGCACAATTAAATATAAATTTTGTTATTATGTAATAAAACAACTATTTGTATGATGTTTTAACATGACCTCCTAAAAATATATAATTCTATGGCTTTCTCAAATATAATTCTAATAAGCCCTCTTACATGTGAAATAAAGGTGCGTCACTAACACTAATAAATAGGTGAAGGGGATCCAAGAGATGAAACTATAAAAGATGGTCATATCAATGTATTTTGAGAGTGCCAAATGCCTTTTCATCTCTTCCTAAAGAACCATTCTTTTATTTGATACAATTTTTTATTTTGTGGTGGACAACAAACCCATGTGTCAAAATGCCTTTCCATAGCATGGGGCTTTGCAATGAATGGCTCTAGTGAAGTATATCACCCACAAATCCATCAAAGCCATACACTCACTAAGGGGAACCGTTTGGTGGGGTCGAAATCAATGAGGCTTATATATATATATATATATATAGATATACATATATATGTGTATGTATATGTATGTATGTATACCTATATATATGTATCTATATATGTATATGTTGAATTGTAATATTTTGGTTTTATACTAACATGTCATGATTCTGGATTTTATAGTAACTGTCTTATAGAAATATGGTTCCTGAGGTAGAACCATTATTTTATGGATGTTCAAACATAGAATTAATTGGTCCTCAACTTGTTAGATCAATAGAATAGTGTCATTCACTCGCAAAAAAAAATTACTCACAGAAAATTGTTTGTATAGTTGGGCTCGACTTCTTGATTTTAATACGATCGATTCTAAGATGCTATTGAGTGGAATCTTGGTTACATGTTGCAGGACATTTTATCAAGCATACATCAGAAGTTGATATAAGATTTTTCTACCATTAGATGGAGATCATCGGTTTATGAGTCCATGTGGCCAAGAATTTGACAACTTAATTGTAATGATATAATTAGTTGATAAATGTGGTCGCATACTATGTTTATCGGATTAGATTTCCCATGTGTGGTTATATCATATGTGTAACCATGGGGGTAATCAATATTGCTTTGTTCCAGGTAAAAAAATTTGTGCATTTGGTTGCTTATTTAGCATGTTCTTTCAATGTAATTGTTGGAACACTCTGTAGTCAACTATAATAGGTAGACAAGCTCTGTTATGTATCCTAAAAATAGCTAATCCTACTTCATGTTAATAAGCTACAATTGAAGGAAGAGCACAACATACTTAGTTATGAGGGTAGACGGTCCAATGAACATCATGTGATGTGAGTTTGAATTTTGTGCACGTAACCCTTTCCCAACTTCAAAATTTAGATATTGACTTGCGAGGCTTTATTTTTTCCCAGGATTTTGGGACAAACTACGAGAAAATTGAACTCATGCCTATTAGGCTTACCCAACAATCGCCTAAGCTCGGTTGTGGGTATTTGTGTGATCCAAAAATGGTGACTTATGTTAGCTCTGTGATGGAGTGCAAAGGGGGCGGGTGAAGGAATAAGTGAAACCTTATTACTTGTCACACCGCCTCCAATATGTTCCTTAGGGGGAATTGGTCGTGCGATGTTCCATGAGTGTCATGAAGGGTTTTTCACATGAACCCCCTCTACGCACGAACCTGCTTTCCATGTATTATATGTGGGCACAAAAGTACACTTGACATGGTGTGGGTTTGAATAGAGGGGGTGTTTGCAGTGGAACATCCCTAACTTCCAACCACCTCTTCATTGCTCACATCCCATTTCTAATTATTGATGAGTTTTTATGGATTTTAATTACTTGTTCATTTTCTTCTAGCGCACTTTTGGATCTGGGGTTACTTATTCCTCCTTCTATTTTGGTGCAGTTTTGGATTTGGAAGCTTGTTGGAGTTTCTTTTGGAGTGTATCATTGCCTATGTAAGGTGTCAAAGCTTGTGGAATTTGAAGATCTCTTGAAAAACATTTATAGAGATGCAGGATTTCCACCTTTGTTGTTTTGTTTAAGGCTTGCTTTATTCACTGTGGAAATATTGTTGCTTCTGTTAGGTCTTTTTTGAATAATTGTGAATGTGGTGACATTTTTTGCCTGGTTGCGGAAGTTGTCTTAAGTATAGGTGTTTGGCAGATTGAGTTTATGGGACAAAATGGGGGGGAAGAGGATGTCATAGCTTTCTGAAGACACCCATTTTTGAGGGACAAGGTGTGATTGTTAGTTTCACCAAACATGAGTGAAACATGTGTCCAACCCCATTGGGTCACCTTTAATATACATATTGCCAACATATGCATTGATAATATTATGTTGCGTCTTGTACTTGTACAGCATGGCTGGCTTTGGTTGAAATATTCTCAATAGCATTTGGGAGTGGAAAAGGAGGTGGTTGCCCATAGTCCTTTATCCTTTTTGAGATTTAAGATCTCAGACCTATTGTGGAAATTAATGAAAGAAGTTGTAAATATTAAATTAAGTATAATACAAATTATTTTAAAATGCGCATTGAATCTTTTGGACTACAGTTGAGGAAATTGTTGACCTTCAGTCATCTATATAGTAATCAATATATGTCCAATGGTTACTCAAGACCCCCTCATTAGTCATGCTTTGAACGTATGGGGCTCGTGGGACAATATGAATGATATAACTCCTTCCATTTCATGGCTGTATGAAGGTAATGGGTAGATAGTGTCGCCTATACATCCAAACCAGTAAATAAAGAATTTTTGATCACAAGTTCTTGAATTGTTTTGAATTAGTGTAAGTGATTATAGCTACGTTGTTGGAAGAAGACATGTAAATCGAGACTATGCATTCGTTGGTCTTGTTTAGATCCCTTATGCTGCAATTTCTTCTTTCTTCTTTATTTTTTGTTTCATTTTGGTTAATGCTTTTTAATATTCAAACAGAGGAAGTTATAAACCTTTGAAAGATGATGTCATAAATAAACATTCAAAGAAATACTCAAACCAGGTCACGCCAGGTTTCGTCTTAAAACAGGGATCCATGCCTTGGATTGGTTATGAAATATATTGATGAATTTTTTTTCCATATTTAAAGAGTTGGGGAAATTACGATCTTAACCATTATCATCTTTTTTTGGTTGGAGAACTAATTAGCACCACTTTACAAGAAGTTTGTAATGAGACTATCTCATAGAGTGGAATGGATTAACTATTAAAATGAGGCCACAATTTGCACCACTTTATTTTTAAGGTGTTGCGATAATTTTTTGATTGAAAATTGTTCATTCCATTTTTAGGTTACATAGTGGAATGAGTTGTGTAATAAATCATTTTATTTTCTCCATTTGGTCTTTAGATGGAACTAAACACACAAAAAAAAGATACAAATGACTATACAAGTGAATGAAAATATAAATATATTTTTCCTTCTTAAATATAACTATAGTTAAGTAAATTTCATTGGAATATCCTACAAATTACATATAAATTTAACTAACTAGTGTTATCTTTTAACACAAAAAAAAGAAAGGAATTTAAATAAGTTAGATTACTTTAATATTAATAGTATATTAATATTATTATAATTTTATAATAATTTAATAATAATGATGGATTTGAAATATATATACTCTCTATTCTATATATTATCTAGGATATATATATATATCACTAGTATTTTTATTATTATTAACATTACTATTATTATTAACATTAAACATTTATTAATATAATTTTTATAAACAAACTTTAAATTAAAAAAATTAAATAAAATAAAACAAAAAAGGAAAAAGTGTTGATATAAAGTAAACTTTAATGTGTGTGTGTGTGTGTGTGTGTGTGTGTGTGTGTGTGTGTGTGTGTGTGTGTGTGAAGTTATTTTGGGTAATCTCTAACCCGCTGCATATATTTGGTGGCTTTGTTTTAATAAAAGGGATGGGGGGAGAGGGGTCACCGAACACACCCCCCACCCCATTGCATTATGGAATGGGGGTGGGGTCGGTGACCTTCCACCCCCGCGACCCCCAATATTTTAACATTGTTCTTACCAAAAAAAGGGAGGTAAGTTAACACACACACACACACACACACACACACACACACACACACACACACACACACACACACACACACACTTATATTTGTGTTTATACATTTTAATTAAAAAAAATATCATCTACAAAAGGGTAACACACCTATATGTTCAAGAAGGGAAAATACATTGAATATATTTATTACAGATAGAAATTTCGATAAAACCCGAGGAGAGGGTAGATTTGAAATAGCAAACAAAGGAAAAATAAATAAAATATAATGGGAGCATCCACTCCAAGCTCCATCTCCTTCCATGTCTTCCTTCTCTTAACCTCAAAAAAAAATGAAGAAATGAGTAAAATAAAAATAATAAAAGAAACTATCCATAGATATTACGGTTGGTTGAAACCTATTAGATTCAATGGCCTTAATTGGATTCATCCAATGGACAAGATTGCTCCCTACAAAATTTAGGTGGGGGTTAGGTGAGATCATTATTTATCACATGGATCATGTTTATAATGGGGCCACTTGTGCCGTGTTGAAATTAATTAAATTTTGTAATTCCTTTTGATTTATTTTAGTAACTTTCAAAGTTAAAGAGGCCATGACCTAGTGGTAATTAAGAAAACCCAACCCTTAATAATTTAGACAACAATTATATTTGAGAATTAAAATTAATAGTTTTGTGTAAACGGAAGAGCAATTTAGACCTAGACTTTTATTATCAATTATTGAATGTGTAGTGCCCACTTCCCTTCGACACCTTTTTGTTATTGATTTTGATACTTTCAACTATGCTTATGGATATTATTATAGCTTTTGATTTAGCATGATGTTATATGTTAGAGATAATGGATTGTTGTTGATTTCAATTCATATATGATGCGTGTGGATTATTAGAGACATTTTATATTGATGTTGATATGTTGTTGACATGCTTTATATATATATATATATATATATATATATATATATATATATATATATATATATATAAGGCATGCGATATTTCTTCATATTGAATAGACCTAGACAATTGAACTAATCTTATGATCATATGGTTATTGATGAAATGTAGGACCGAGATGTTGTTAGAAATTGTAAATGATATCGTTACTTTCCTAGATAATGTTTTGACTCATATATAGATGATTGTGGAGTCATATTGTATATTTATTTTAGATTTTTTTATGCGGCCACGAGGCTGAAGGAGATGTTATGTGTTTTGCAGGTAAACATGTCACAATAAACATCGAGGGGATTGGAGACCAACCACATTAGAATGCTAGTTGAATTCAACAAGGGTCACCATAACAACATGTATTTTCTTATGTGTGTGTGTTTGAATTGTTCTTAGGGGGTCCCCATGGGGGGAATCACCTCCAATTGTGACCAAGGGGTTATGTGTTATTCTTTCATTTAGTTTCCTTTAATTTTAGTATGAGAATTATAGTGATGCATTCCCCTTTTGTTAATCATTTGATTTATGTCTAGATTAGTAAATTAATTAGTTTACTAAATTAATTAAGAAAGGGTCAAAAAAATCATTTATTAGAATTGATAGCTCTTGGTTTATGTGTTGTAAGTTGAGTGCTTGTGACCTTGAGTGTTGTACACTCTACCCCTTCATGAAAATTCAGATTTGTCCTTAAGCGCAAATTTTGGAGGCTTGTGGGACAAGTTAAACTTGTCCTACACCTCTTAAATTAGTATACCAACTCTACCTATGGGTTGGGGGGTCAAAATTAGACCCCATTATGTGTTTTGGGAAGACAAATTGTAAGTTTTTATTACACTTTCGTTCTTGAAATTAAATTTTATCCTTAGGGGTTGTGGGCTTGGATTGTGTGTGTAAGTAAAATGTCATTTCTTCACCCCACTTATTAATTGTGCTTTGGAGTTTGAGGTTCGACTTATGAGGTGGAGTTGAGGATGAGTGATGTGGCATCCTACATAGAGCCACATCACCCTCCTCTCTCCCTTTTCTATTTATTCAAGTTCTTTTACTTGTTTGGGGGTTACTTCATTTCTTTGTGCTCTTGCATTTTTGGGAGTTGGAGGATTTTGGAATGCTTGTGGACTTGTTGGAGCTTTTGGTGATTGTTTTGGCTTGAAGAAACTTGGTGTAGAACTCTTGGATCAAACTCTACCATGGAAAGGTAGGAGCTATACTCTTGTAAAATACTTTTTTTTTCTTCTATTATGTATATGTGCATGTTTAAGTGTTTTGGTATGCTTGTTGGTTGTTTGTGTAATGTCCACTTCTCTTCAACACTAAATGAAACATGATTATCTTTTCTGAATTGTTGTAATCATATAACTTGTTACTTTATTCGAATTAGCATACTAATGAGATGTGCGGGGCATCGTGACTCCATTGCATTTTGATTATTATTGTTTTAACTATATGTCGTATTGTGGACCCTGATGGGCATTTAAGGATAAAACAATTAGCTAGAATGTTTTCATTGTCGTAATTTGTTTGTGATAACGTTACTCTTCGATATTGTTTTGTTGTATTTGGTTTATCTCTGTGTTTGGACACACAGACACTATTGTTCTTTAGTACCGATAAATATTAATAGAAAAACGACATTGAAACATTGTGCTACGGGAATTGAAGGATATACATTATTGTAACCAAACTAATTAACTTTTGATAGACATTGAGTATGGAAGAAAATAATGTGTTGCCAAGATAAATATATGTTGATATTTCAAATCATTTTCATAATTGGTTTTTAGTATGATGTTCAAAGTTAGTTTTGTGATTTAATTGATATTGGAGATTGGAGAAATTATGAACAAGTGAAACTATTGCTTTAATTTGACAATCTAATTGGTCTTTGATCTTAGTTGCAAACTGATGTATGAATAGCATCGAAATGTTGAAAATGGGAATAATTGTTAAATTACAGCTAATTTAATCTTGTCCTAAACTAATTATAGATGTGACCAAAGGAATTCATTTATTAGACTAGATTTTCTCTTGGATTTTGTGTTGAAGTTGAGTGCTTGGGGATTTTGAGTGTTGTACACTCTACCCCTTCATGGAAATTCGAATTTGGCCTTAGAGGCCAATTTTAGAAGCTTGTGGAACAAGTCAAACTTGTCCCACACCTCTTAAATTTATATGTCAACCCTACTTATGGGTTGGGCAGTCAAAATTAGACCCCATTAGGTGTTTTGGGAAGACAAAAAAGTAAAATGTTGAGTGCACTTTCTTTTATGTAATTAATTTTTGTCCTTAGGAGGTATGGGCTTGGATTGTGTGTACAAGTAATATGTCATTTCTTCACCCACTTATTAATTGTGCTTTGGAGTTTGAAGTTTGACTTTGGTGGTGGAGTTGAGGATGAGTGATGTGGCATCCTACATGGAGCCACCTCACCCTCCTCTCTCCCTTTTCTATTTAATCAAGTTCTTTTGCTTGATTGGGGGTTACTTAATTATTTTGTACTTATGCATTTTGGGAGTGAGGGGATTTAGGGAAGTGTTTGTGGATTTTTTGCAGCTTCTTGGTGTTTGTTGGGCTTGAAGAAGCTTGGGGTATGCTCTTGGATCAAGCTCTACCATGGAAAGGTAGGAGCTAAACTCTTATTAAATGCTTTCTTTTATTTTGTATGCATATGTGCTTGTTTGAGTGTCTTGTTATGCTTGTTGGGTGCTTGAGTAGATTTCCTAAGTGTGGTATAGGATGGGACTATGGGGAGATTTCATGTGGGGATGCATAAGAGTTTACTTTCTTGTTTGGAGGGAGTTTGGGTTGGGTGCCCCACCTTGGATAAGGAATGCTTACATTTCTTACTTGTTTTGTTTATGATGGAGGCATAAGAGATTGAGGGAGGCATAAGAGTATGTGGGAGGTATAATGGGTACTTGAGGGAGGCATAAGAGTATGTAAGGGATTTTAGATATGCATTGGAGACTTTAAGGTGGGCACCCATTCCAATTGGGAGGCATAAGTGGCCTCCCCATAGGTCTTGCTCTTGTGGCTTTCATTTTTAAGCCTTGGTTACTTGTTGTTTAGTTTTTTTTTCATTATTGTGTTGTTGATGATTGAAATGTGGTTGGAATGATTGTGAAAAAATTATTGTGATGTGGAAGTTTGTTTGTTGCCATGGTTGAATCCATTTTCCATTGCAATGTGGTTGGGGCTCGGGGCCAATGAGGAGGATGACTTCTCCTCCTCATTGGAATTCTTGGTTAGGTGGAGAGTGTTGCCTCTCCCCCCTTTTTGTTGTGATCAAATGAACCATGGTAGAGTTCTCTTGTTGGTGTTATGAAGCTGGGATCTTTTGGTGGAGTCCCTAAGAAGATCCTTCTTGTAATAAAACTTCCTTTGTGTTATTCCCACTCAAGGTGGGAGAGGTGTAATATTGTATTTTTAAAAAAAGAGATGTAGCTTTGTAAGTTGTAATATTCTTTGAAAAAGTTCGTTGAAAAGTTGTAAAATTCCCTTCTCATCAAATTATAGTATGGAAAGGAAAGAATCAAAATGGGATTTATTGTGTAAAATTTTAGTTGAAAGTTATATTGTGAGAGAGGAAGTTTACCTTCATTGTTGTAGTTGTATGTTGAAAAGAGAAAGAAAGAAATAGTATATTCCATTGTGGTAATTGAAAAACATGCAAAGGAAGAAGTTAGACTACCTTGTTCATTCCCTTGCAATGTTGGAAGAAAGTTGTAAATAAAATGGAAATTGACTCTTGTGTTGTTGTTATTATCAAAATAGGAAATATTTAAATTGAGTAAATTTGATACCATATAAATGAGTAAATTTAACAAAATAATGAATAAATGAAGCTAAATCTTACAAATGGAAACTCTAGGCATATAAAATCAAGTTCAGAAGGTAATTTCAAACATGTTAGCAACTTTTTTTTGGAAAATCTTCATATTAAAGGTTCTATTTTTTAGAAACATAACCACCTCCCTATGTAGAGTGGCAGTCCCATAACCACCGCTTAGGCTAAGGTGGCAGTCCCAAAACTGTCGCTCAGTAGGGCGGTGATCCATGGTTTTTCACCCAAGTGGGCGATGGTCCCAATACCGTCGGTCTGATCTGGGTGGCGGTTCTTTCACTTGGGATAGAACTCCTCGGATCCGTGCCTGTGCGAAAATTTTAATTGGTTTATACTAAATTTTAAGTTGTAAAATTTAAATAATAATCACTAGCAAGCAAACATAAGTAAATCCCTTGGATGGGGCAATACAAACCTCTAAATGGTGGATTAAAAACATTCTTTTCATTTATAACAATAGGGGTAGGGTTTGCCCCAAAATTGAAAACTCAAATACAAATGGCTTGAAATAAAATCAAATTGGTGAAGGAAATCCCTCCCAATCCTTGAATGAAAGTAATAACAACAGTAAAGCTTCAATCAAAACCATCTAAGTTTGATCTCCTTGTAGAATCCTCCATAGTTTCTCCTCTCTTCCTCCCATGGCTTCTCCTCTCCAACCTGTAATTTTTCTCAAAAGAAAATAGACCAAATGAGGAGTTTAGAATAAAGGAAAGGTTTTAATAAAAATTCCTAAGGACTTTTAGGGTTAGTTTGGAACCCTAAAATCGAATGGCCAAGATTGGTTTGATCTGAGGGTTGAGGATCAACCGTACCTTTTTTGGTGGGAATATATTTTATAGATGTTTAAACAAAAATTTAAAGGTATGTGTGGATGGGTGAATGAGGCCTCTTATCTATCTTAGTGTGAAATTCTTTTTCCTAGTTCCTAGTATGTTTTAGTAAATTAATGAAATGAGGGATAATAAAGTTAATAGGGTAATGTAAAAAAATAACTAAGTATAAGGTTGACCATGTTGGGTTTGATCATTGATTAAAGAGCAGAAAGAATTTAACCAAGCAAATTTAATTATGACACCTTCCCAGACAAATGTTAATTAATTGGCTTTAATAAATTAAAATTATTTAATCTTTGACCTAGACCTGATTCCCCAATCGTAAGGTTGAGAATATTGGTGTAAGTTAATTTAATGTACTTTAGGGGTTGTCACCCTTGTAACCTTCTTATATCTTAAACAAAAAAAATTAGTCACAACTTTCAGGATAAGTGTTTAGGGTTTCAACGCGTTTCTAGAATGTCATTTTTACGGGCGTTACACTTAGTATCAGAGTCGTGGGTTCAACACTTGGACCCTAGGCCAAATTTGAAAATAGAAACTAGTTAGCAAGACTTGAACCTCCGTGATTAAAATAGTAATAAAATAATAAGGTTGTTCAAATTTTTGAACTCGCCTAGTGGCATTTTTTCAAACCCTAATAACTAAAATTGTCAAATTAAATGGATATTCGTACGAACTTCTGGTGTAACAAGAACTTGTTTTCCTTTAAAATATGATGGTTGATGAGAACTCACTTTTGCTTTAGTCGTATGATGTGATAAACCTTTTGGAATCGTCCTTGTTGGAATGGTAAATTATATGGTGTGAGTCTTGTGGGTTGGCATTTGTGGTTGTGTGCTGGGGTCAGAAAGAGTAAAAATAGAAGTTGTTTAGTCATCTAAAGTTCCCCTCTCTCCTTTAAGTGGTTGGACGAGTTAGTTTGGGTTGCCGCTTTGGCGACTTAATCCCCGTATGAGTAAATGAATATTAGGTCTTGGTGACACTTTTGATCCAGCCTTGCATATGCATTCTTATAGCTGAACTCGAGGTATAGTACCACTATTAGCGGCCATGAAGGGCTGCAAAGTGACTGTGATGTGGACTTCTGTATTTTTATATTCATAAACTTGTGTTATTTTATCAAGGACTGACACCTTATTTTACGATTGGATTGAGAAGCTCTGAGACTCTTTTAGTTATTTATATTTTTTTTGCGTGAATTTTCAAACATTACAATGCGGCTACTTAGGCTCTTTCCTTGATTGCCAATATTTCTTGGATTTTACTTTGACTGGTGACTTGGAGCATTGGCTACTTAGCTAAATGTTACGTGACTATTTCTTTCTTGTTGTTGAGTTGGTTCTACGATGTTTGTATTGTGACTTTCCGTCGTATGGGGGTACACCCTAGGTGCCTTGAATGTCTTCTTAGGTGCTTTAAGTTATGCCTTGGTTTTGGAATGATGGAACCCTGAGTGTGCATAGGATCTGGGAGTGACTCTTTCGTACTCAATCTTCCTAGTAAGTGAGTTCGTGGTGTAGTGCAGTCTTATTGGCAGTTTGATAGCTGTGGTGGTGATTCTCTTACAACTTAGTAAGAGCTTTCCTCCTCGTCAGAGTAGATGTGTTTGGTTATGAGCTTATGGTTTGTGTGAGGTCAGATTGAATCTTAGTTGACTGTATATTCTAGTGGATAAGTGTTTGTTTGGTAGTGATGTTACATGATGACATGATAAGTTTTATCATGGTTTTCTTATTTTCTTTATGGAAATTATTGACTTGTGGATTGTATGCATTTCGGTAGTTATGGTTAGATCTAAGCCCATTCGGGAAATGTGTTTAATTAAGTGTGCTTGTGTTGCTCTCATTGACCTATGAATAAGGTTACCCTTGTCTTAACCCTTTAGATTGTTATGAGTAAAACCTTTACGACCTATTAATCTTTGGATTATGTGGAGACACTTATGAATGTTTTTGGGTCTTTTGAACCTTGCCCTTAGAGATGTTAGTTTGGCATATCTTAATATTTTAATCTTGGTGGTGCTTATCTAGTGCTTATTCTTTTAAAACTATAACTGTTGGTCATAGAGACCATGTTTGGATGCATTATTTGATTGTTCCCTTGTATTCTATGGTTTCTAATGGAATGTGGTGTCCTTGGAGTAAAATTTGCATAGTCATCTTGTTTCCTCGCTGGTAGTATCTTGTGGAAATATGGGCATCGATTGGAAAACTTTCCCTGTCTTATTATAAAAGTAAAATGTTGAACCTTGTTGGTCGTCAAATAGGACTTTTAAGAGAGCAACAGACAGGGGACAAGAAGTCCCTCCTCTTTAATGGGAGAGGTTCCCTTATTCAAAAACAAACTTATTTACAAATATACAGAACATGATTTTATGGTCGAACTTGGATATTACGAAAGTGTTTTCCACAAGGATCATCAGTTACAAAAAGGACTGAGGAAAGGGAATATGAAGATAAGCAGAAAAGCAACATGCAGAATTATAGATAGCAGAATAATCCTTTATGTATGCGAAGTGGTAGTGAATTTAAAACAAGATCGTTTGCGTTGGGTGAACTAGGTGAGATTACCAGACACAAAGTTCTGTAAATAACCTTCTTCAGATTTATTAATCAAGGACACAAAGTTCCTTCTTGGTTATACAAGATCACTATACTCGCAATATTTAAAAATATGCGATCAGTGAGACTAACGAACTAGAAACAAATGATCTTCACGAAATTAAAAGAAAACACAGAGATAACAGAGATTAGATAGACGAGAAATGGAAAGCCCTTTTGTATTGATTTCTTTCTGAGCTATTTACACTTTCAGCAAATATGCCAAGTTCTTCCCCCTTTTGGTGAATGGCGTAGAAATGCCGTTATATAGATTACACATCGGTTACCCCTCGTAACCGTTTCTTTTAACTAAAGAATAGTTAAGGAATGCCAAACGCAATTTCTTAACTAATTACATGGAATACGAAAGGAATGGCGAGAAGAGAGAAAGAAGGGGAAGGAGACAGGTGGCCAGTTCTGAGAGGGACCCACTGTCTTTGGAAACTGCTGCTTGAGTTTCTTCCACGTCTCAGCCATGTCCTTGCCACGAGGGATACGCCAGAATTTTTATCTTGAGAATGACAATGAACATCTTTGGAAACTGATGTAACTGACGTCTTGAAATTTTCGTCCTTCGTAACTGCTTCTTTAGTTCTCCCAAGCCTCCTCCAGGATCTTGATCTTCATATTGATAATAACAGAGCTGCAAACCAGGCTCGGAAAGGAGTTTCAGAGGGAGGGGACATGCGCATTTGAATTCATATTTTGAAAACAACGTATTCGGGAAGAGCGGGAAACTAAGTATGGATGACCGTTGGTTCGCTTGAGACAAGTGAGACGCGAATGCGTGAAACACGCGGCTCGGCCGATTCGGGCGAAACAGGGAGAGGACGCACAAATGCATTTTTGGGACATTTGGGACGAAAATGTGCGAAGGACGCGACTCGGGCGTTTCGGCCGAAAATGGAACAGCTCGCACTTTTGGCTTCGGGACAGTTGGAACAAAAATGTGCGAAGTGCGCGACTCGGGAGTTTCGGCCGATCGGGGAACAGAATGCACTTCGGAACTCGGGACAGTTGGGACGAAATCGGGTGAATCGGCCGAAAATGGGACAGAGTGCACTTTAAGTTTGAACTTGGGAAATTTGAGACAAAAAGTTCCGGAGTACGCGACTCGGCCGGTTCGAGCGAAATTGGAACAGAGCGCACTTTTGAAATTGGGACATTTGGGACAAGAAAGTGCGAAGTACGCGGTTCGGGTGGTTCGGCCGAAATTGGAACATCTCGCACAGTAACTTCGGGACACTTGGGACAAAAACTTCCGACGGGCCCGAAAATGGGACAAATTCGGAGGTTTCGACCGATCGAAGAACAGAAGACCCGTTTGCACTTGGGACAGTTGGGACAAAAATGTCCGACAGGCCCGAAATACTTACAGAATGACCCAGAACTTAGATTTTTTCGACTTCAAGACTTTTTTCACACCACCAGCTCGACAGAAAAGATATTTAAACTCAAAATTTTGAAATTTTTAACTTTTGACAGAGCGGGGAATTTTGAGTGGACAACAGCTGGCTCCTTCTGGGGATGACTTGGCATAAATTCAAGGAATGAGACAAGGCAAGAACTTAGACAAACTCGGGGAAAGCAGACCAGTGCCTTATCCATTGGGCCACGGAGTCAAAAACAGACCAACACAGAGGGCAACACACAAAAACAACAGAAGGGAAACACACCAAAACAACAGAAGGAAAACACTGTACAGAATATACAAAGGGACTCCCTAGTCACCTAGGACTTGAACAACTTGAGATACTGCCCACTATAAGGAAGTGGGAGAGGGGAACCATCCATGTAATCAAGATAGAAAGAATTCTCACCAGCAAAGTGTCTGATCTTGAAAGGTCCGAGCCACAGGGAATCAAACTTTCCATGGCTGCCACGAGGTTCATGCCTTTTATCCCATAGCAGCACAGTGTCTCCAACTTGGAAATCTCTGGACCTAGCTTTCTTGTCGAACAGGACCTTTACCTTCTGCTGGTGAACAGATATCCTATCAGCAACCACCAATCTGTCCTCATTAAGTTTATGTAGGTACATAATCCTCTTATCGAGAGCATCCCTGAAACTAGTATCTTCAATGGCCTTCATCAGGTGTAAGGCCGGCAGTTCCACTGTTACTGGCAGTTCAACTTCTACTCCATACACCACTTGAAAAGGGGACATTCCGATGGCTCTTTTAGGTGTGATCCTGTCTGCCCAAAGAGCATCATATAGCTTCTTGTGCCAGTTTCATTGAGACTCATTGACTAACTTCCTTATGATAGTCACCAGATTTTTGTTAGTAGATTCTGCCTGCCCATTTCCTTAAGGGTAGTAATCTGAAGAGTGAGCCAAAGAAATACCATATCCATAGCAGAAGTCCATTATCTCAGCTGAAGAGAAATTCGAGGCATTATCTGTTACAATCTTGTTAGGCACACCATACCTTACTAAGATGTTCTCTTTGATGAAGCTGCATACCACTTCAGAAGTAGTGCTCTTGACCGGAATAGCTTCCACCCATTTGGTGAAGTAGTCAGTGGCAGTAAGTACATGAGTGTGACTGGCACTAGAAGCAGGATTGAGTGTACCAATGAAGTCCAAACCCCACTGTTGAAATGGCTCCTCAATCACAACTGGCTTGAGAGGCAAAGAAGCCAATTTAGGTCTTCCCACAAAAGTCTGACAAGCCTCACATTTATCCACCCACTTAGATGCATCTCTGAACAAAGAAGGCCAGTAGTATCCTCCCCGAAGTATCTTATGAGCTGTAACCATTGATGAATAGTTCCCTCCACATGCCTGATCATGAAAAGCTGAGAGCAATTTTCTCTGCTGTTCCTTGTCCACACACTTCAAAAATCTCCCATCTAGGCCACGCTTGAACAAGGCATTTTCCCACAATACATATTGCGTTGACCTCAATTTAACAGTCCTCTTTTCTTTGGCAGTTAAATGAGGGGGGCATTCCCCATAGGTGAGAAAATGGGTGATGTCAGCATACCATTCATCAACCGAACTCAGGAACAGAACAGTAGGAAGGTCAACTTTCTCCTCCAGCAACTCATGTTTGGCCCCTTCAGCAATGAGCTCGCAAAGACCTTTTCCACGAACCAGCTTGGTCGGCTTAATGTCAATGTCATACTCTTGGACCTTAGCAACCCAATTCCCTCTCTTGGATCCAAACTCTTGTTGTGTGAGAATTGACTTGACAGTGGTATCTGGAACCAGCACTATGGAATGGGAGTTGAGGATGTAAAAGCGAAATTACTTGACAGCTTTAACCACTGCAAAAGCATGCTTCTCCATCATGGTGTATTTTAACTCATGATCCTTCAGAATATAGCTCATGAATGCGATTGGCAGCTCGTGCTCATTAGAGTCTTCTTGAGTTAACACGGCAGCCAAGGTATTGTCTGTAGCATAGCAATAGATGATGAAATCTCTATTGAAATCAGGACAGGCTAAAACAGGAGTTTTAGCGATAGCTCTCTTGATACCTTCAAAGGATTCCTTTCCTTCAGAAGACCAACCAAATGTTTGCTTCCCTTTCATCATTTGAGAAATATTCAAAGTTAATTCTGCAAAATCAGGGATGAATCTTCTCAAGAAATTGATCTTACCAAAGAAGGAGTGCACGCCCTTCTTGCTGGTTGGGAGAGGAATTTGCTGGATGGCTTGAACTTGTTCAGGATCAATCTTAATACCATCCTTGGAGACAATGTGCCCTAATAACTTTCCCTCAGTGACACAAAAGACAGATTTTTTAGGGTTCAGAGAGATTCCATGCTCTCTGCATCTCAGCAGAACTGCTTCTAGGTGATCAAAATGATCTGCCCTTGTCTTGGAAAACACTGTCAGGTCATCAAGATATATGACAATACATTTCCCTTTCAAACTTCCAAAAGCCAGATCCATAGCTCTCTGGAAAGTTGCACCAGCATTAATAAGCCCAAAAGGCATTCTCTTGTAAGCAAAGGTGCCCCAAGGAGTAGTGAAAGATGTTTTATGTTGATCTACAGTATCAACCTCTACCTGATTGTATCCAGAAAATCCATCAAGCATAGATAACATTTCAGAGCCTGTTACTGCTTGCAACACTTGATCCATCATGGGCAAAGGATAATTATCTTTCAGAGAAGCCTGATTCAGGTTCCTGAAATCAACACAGATGCGGATCTCACCATTTTTCTTTCTAACAGGCACAATATTTGCAATCCATGTTGAATGGTGAATGGGAAAAATAATTTTAGCCTTCAACAACTTCTGTATCTCCTGAAAGATGGTGTCAGCTACTTTGGGGTTGTATTGTCTCTGTTTCTGCTTGAAAGGCTTAATCCCAGGCTTAAGAGGAATAGAGTGTTGCATATCTTTTGGCTTGAAAGCTTTCAAATCTTCATAAGAATAAGCGAGAACATCTTTATACCTTTTCAAAAGATCAATTGCTTTTCTCCTCTCATCCGTTGTGCAACATTTCCCAATATTCACTAGCTTAGGGTGAGTAGGACTCCCAATATCAATCTTATCATACTCAGCTGATTGCTGAGGCCCAGAAGAAGCTCTAGATTTCACATACCTATCATGCTTATCAAATAGTTCCTCCAAACTCACCAGCCCTTTAGGAACCTTGTTTCCTTTGAGATTGATGCATCCATCTTGATCTGTCTCTTCTCCTTGGGTGACAGCTTTGTCAAAGGGCACACTTTCACGAGGTAGGTTGTCAATTCCCTCAAAATACAGCTGTTCGAAATTACCCTTGAGTTCTAGGAAGGAAAGCAAATGTTGATCATCATTGAAAACCTGCCAGTTACTGGCATTATCAGGTACACTAGGCCGATGGACCATCTCAATGGTGAACTTATCCTGAGAAAAGTCAGGATGAGGAATCAGTAGTGATCCTGAGACTGCCAACGAATCAGCCCTGTTGTTCTTTTCCCTAGGTACTGCTTCAATTGAGAAAGCATCAAGGAATTCGATGGAATCCCAAACTTGATTCCAGTAATGCTTCAACCTTCCATTTTTTACTTGATAAAGGCTCCTGACTTGCTTTACAATCAACTCTGCATCACCACGAGCCAGAAGATTCTTCACACCTCGTTCTTTGGCCACCTGTAATCCGAGAATGAGAGCCTCGTATTCTGCTGTGTTATTCGTATTCTCAAACTGCAACTTAAATGAAAAAGGATGAAGGACACCTTCCGGTGACACCAGTAGAACACCAGCTCCAGAAACAGCTGAGGAGCAACTTCCATCAAATTCTAGAATCCAAATACCATTAGGATCTTCAGGTGACATTCTGGGAGGCTGGATTTCATCAGGGGACATAATCATGTAATTGCCATGACCCATATCCTCATAGAGTATTTGTGCTCTAGGATCATCCGTTTTCTGCACAATATACTCAGACTGTTTCTCAGGCAGCAACTTCTTCATTTGTCCATTGACAGGCACGAGAGCATGCGACCAGTCCATCTGGATTTCCCCACCCACATCTTTGCAGAAGTTTCTACTTAGCAACATCCCGTATGAAGGAGGGATATCTGCTACTAGGATGGTAGCCAACACTTTCTTTTCAGGCAAGGCAGCAAAGGCCACTTGCGCATCTTTAATTCTCCCGACCAAGGGCACTTCTTTACTTTCCATGGAGTAACAGGATCCATAAGTGCGAGTGAGGGTCAGGCCTAAAGCATGAGCTACTTTAGCAGGCATTACGTTGTCTGAAGCTCCTGAGTCTATAACACAATTACTGAGCCTATGACCAGCTATAAGAAGTGTTACATAAAATGGTTTAATTTTTTCACCAGGAGAGGTGACAGCAGCTACCAGACTAGGCTGTGGTGCAGATGGAGGGGTAGGTAGAAGGCCTTTAGAAGTGGTCTTAGAGTTGGAATTAACAAATTGAATCATTTTGGCAAAGGCTTTGGGATGGGTTTGATAGTACTCAGCTTCTAAGATTTGGACCTTGGTCTTTTTCAGGTGATCAAAAATATCAAAGGATCCAGAAGTGGATGGGCCATCATCATTTGAAATTCTAGGCTTATCAACTTTAGGAGAAAAGAAGAAGCAACTTTGGTAGCTGGATTGATAGGACTCACCTTTGGTGCAGATGAAGTAGGGATAGGAAATCCTCTTTTTGCAATAACAGGGATAGTCGTCGACTGCTCCTTGGATTTCTTAGGTGGTTGTGTCACCTTCTCCCTCTGCTTTGTCTGTTCTCGAGTCATGACAACAAATGATTCGTTGTTCATGTCTGCTACCACTTCATCATAATCATCAATGCCCTCAGTGGTAAAGAAATTCACTCGAGATCCCTCAAGTTCCTCTGCCTCATCATCAAATTCTCTCGCAAACTCTTCGTAAGCTTCGTTATCTTCATCATCATCTGGTTCTTCCACCTAGCAGGTCGCATTGACAGGGACTCTAACAGGAGGTCCTTCAAGTTCTAATCTTGTTTGAGAAGTAGGCAAATGATTCCTGGGCTGGAAATTTCTCCTCGGAACGTCTGCATAAGGAGCGTGCTGAGCCAATTGTTTCTTTATAGCAAGAAGATCATTCGCAAGCTTCTGAACTAATGGGTCAGTGTTAGGTCCAGGGGTGGAAGAGGAAGAAGCAGCAAACTTAGATTTGGAAGTGTCTCTTCTCAACTTCCCTGACATGATCAAGTCATCCTCGACACTAACAGCCAGTTCTTGGTCCAGAGCTAACGTTCCGAGATTAGCCCTTCTTAGTGCATAACCAAATTTAGGTGATTGGGCATTCAGAAAGAAACATTTTTGAATCCGATCAACAGGTCGAGTGTTTGCTGGAATTTTATTTATCAACCTATTGAACCGAGCCACAAACTCTCTCATGGGTTCTTGCGAATCTTTCTTTATCTGAGAAATTTGGGCAAGCAAAGCATGCACATCTTCTGCCGGTTTGAAACGATTCTCGAACTGGTTTCTCATGGTGTCCCAGTCGGTTATAGCACCAGCCGGAAGGTGAAAGAACCAATCAGTAGCATTTTCTTGCAAAGTCTCCATGAACAGTCTTACGGAGACGTCTTCATGTTCAACTCCCAAAACCCCACATGCAACTATGAAGGCTGCAATATGTTCATCAGGATGTACCTTGCCATCACCTTTGAATTTTGGGAAGTTCTTCCGGTTACCTCTGGGTAACTCATGTAGAGGCTGAGTAAGGGCCAGGGGCCCGACATGCTGACCCCATGACAATTGTGCCGCCATTCTTGGAAAAATGGCTTGGAGAGGAACTTTAACACCCGCGAGAGTCAAAGCTCGTAGGTTGGGACTAGCAGGTTCTGAAGGAATACCACCCGCAGGACTTCTTTCTTGAACAGGTGGTGTGCTTGTCGAACGAGTCCTTCTATTTCTTGTTGAAGGGAAAGGAAAACCCTGCTGCTCCAGAAGCTGAAACTGAGAGTCTTCAATACCAAGGGTCCTTCTCCCTCTAGTAAAACGCGGAGTCGCCAGATCAAAAGATGATCAAAAATTACAGAACTGGAATGTGATTTTCCCCAGCGGAGTCACCAAAAACTGTTGGTCGTCAAATAGGACTTTTAAGAGAGCAATAGACAGGGGACAAGAAGTCCCTCCTCTTTAATGGGAGAGGTTCCCTTATTCAAAAACAAACTTATTTACAAATATACAGAACATGATTTTATGGTCGAACTTGGATATTACGAAAGTGTTTTCCACAAGGATCATCAGTTACAAAAAGGACTGAGGAAAGGGAATATGAAGATAAGCAGAAAAGCAACATGCAAAATTATAGATAGCAGAATAATCCTTTATGTATGCGAAGTGGCAGTGAATTTAAAACAAGATCGTTTGCGTTGGGTGAACTAGGTGAGATTACCAGACACAAAGTTCTGTAAATAACCTTCTTCAGATTTATTAATCAAGGACACAAAGTTCCTTCTTGGTTATACAAGATCACTATACTCCCAATATTTAAAAATATGCGATCAGTGAGACTAACGAACTAGAAACAAATGATCTTCACGAAATTAAAAGAAAACACAGAGATAACAGAGATTAGATAGACGAGAAATGGAAAGCCCTTTTGTATTGATTTCTTTCTGAGCTATTTACACTTTCAGCAAATATGCCAAGTTCTTCCCCCTTTTGGTGAATGGCGTAGAAATTCCGTTATATAGATTACACATCGGTTACCCCTCGTAACCGTTTCTTTTAACTAAAGAATAGTTAAGGAATGCCAAACGCAATTTCTTAACTAATTACATGGAATACGAAAGGAATGGCGAGAAGAGAGAAAGAAGGGGAAGGAGACAGGTGGCCAGTTCTGAGAGGGACCCACTGTCTTTGGAAACCGCTGCTTGAGTTTCTTCCACGTCTCAGCCATGTCCTTGCCACGAGGGATACGCCAGAATTTTTATCTTGAGAATGACAATGAACATCTTTGGAAACTGATGTAACCGACGTCTTGAAAGTTTCGTCCTTCGTAACTGCTTCTTTAGTTCTCCCAAGCCTCCTCCAGGATCTTGATCTTCATATTGATAATAACAGAGCTGCAAACCAGGCTCGGAAAGGAGTTTCAGAGGGAGGGGACATGCGCATTTGAATTCATATTTTGAAAACAACGTATTCGGGAAGAGTGGGAAACTAAGTATGGATGACCGTTGGTTCGCTTGAGACAAGTGAGACGCGAATGCGCAAAACACGTGGCTCGGCCGATTCGGGCGAAACAGGGAGAGGACGCACAAATGCATTTTTGGGACATTTGGGACGAAAATGTGCGAAGGACGTGACTCGGGCGTTTCGGCCGAAAATGGAACAGCTCGCACTTTTGGCTTCGGGACAGTTGGAACAAAAATGTGCGAAGTGCACGACTCGGGAGTTTCGGCCGATCGGGGAACAGAATGCACTTCGGAACTCGGGACAGTTGGGACGAAATCAGGCGAATCGGCCGAAAATGGGACAGAGTGCACTTTAAGTTTGAACTTGGGAAATTTGAGACAAAAAGTTCCGGAGTACGCGACTCGGCCAGTTCGGGTGAAATTGGAACAGAGCGCACTTTTGAAATTGGGACATTTGGGACAAGAAAGTGCGAAGTACGCGGTTCGGGCGGTTCGGCCGAAATTGGAACATCTCACACAGTAACTTCGGGACACTTGGACAAAAACTTCCGACGGGCCCGAAAATGGGACAAATTCGGAGGTTTCAGCCGATCGGAGAATAGAAGACCCGTTTGCACTTGGGACAGTTGGGACAAAAATGTCCGACAGGCCCGAAATACTTACAGAATGACCTAGAACTTAGATTTTTTCGACTTCAAGACTTTTTTCACACCACCAGCTCGACAGAAAAGACATTTAAACTCAAATTTTTGAAATTTTTAACTTTTGACAGAGCGGGGAATTTTGAGTGGACAACAAACCTAAACAACAAACATTGTTAAACCTCGTAAATTTGTAAAAGTAAATATGCCTCTTTAATGAGTCTTCCTTGTAACTTCTTTTGAAATTTGTAGAGATCCACTAGAAATGTTTAATGATGCTTGTAATTATTTGGTAAACCCTTAAAATATTGGTGGGGTACATGTTGAATGATAGATTCCTAGTTCTTACGAAATTAATTATGTGTTTGCTATGTTGAATGCCTCTTGTTCCTATAGAATTAAAATGTGATGTGTTGATTCATCTCTCTCTTCCATGAAAGTAATAATGTGATTTGGTTGCCTCTTCCTTCTCATTAAAATATATTTGGTAAAATGATTAATTGATCATAACGAGACCCTAATCGAGGAACTTGGATTTTGAGACAAAAGTAAATAAATAAAATGGCACATTAAGAAAAAAAAAATCAAACTATAACCTTGATAGATTAACAAAAGAAATCAAACTATGTGGAAAGGAAACTGAAAGGAAAATTTGCTCATTTAACCTCCCCTAGAAGTAAAATAAATTTTGTTTCCGCCTATTCAGAATGGTGAGATAGCATGCCACCTTAGTGGTGGTGATGTCATAATAAAAGGAATTTTTAATTAAGAAAACTTGCAAGGATTGTGTTTGACAAGCAAAACTATAACGTTGGACTTAATAAGTCAATTTATAAAACAAATAAGATTTGTGTATTAAGTGCAATGTATAGTTAAACCTTTAGTTCTGCCACCTACCCAAAATTGTGAAAACACCTTGTTGATAGTGATATGTTCTAATGGCATAGTACTCCCTTGTTCACGAATGTATGTGCCTTTCCCTTGTAGGAGTTTGGTTAGTTGTAACCTTTTTGCCTCGTATCTTGACGAGTGTGAGTTGTGGCCTTTAGGATTGGGTCTTATCTCTTGTTTTTTAAGAAAACAACCCCCTTGTGTGTTGATTTAGTCCTTGGGGACATAGCTTATTGTAATTTTCTTTTTAAGGAAACATATGTTAAAGATATGAAATAACTTTGAGAAATCCTCTTTCTTCTTTTGCTTATATCACAAAACTTAAAATATACCTTACATGATATATTCCATAAAACTTAAAATAAACTTATGATATATTCCTTCACTTGTTCCTCATCCATCCTCACTCCATCCTCTGTGATGAAAAACCCCAAAAACTATATTTTTATGAAGAAATAAAAACTTCTTTAAGTTTGCATACCAACTCTCTTTTTGTAACAATTCTAACACCAATTTCAACTTAAACAATTTTTCTTTAACTGTCCTACTGAATATTAAAATATACAACCAAAAACAAGTACCATTGTATTCTCATAGTAATATGTTCATCAACCTCATTAATCTACTAGGTGTATTCAATAACCTAAATGACATCACCATCCACTCGTATAACCCATCTCTTGTTTTGAAATTCATTTTATATTCATCCCCTTTATGGATTTGGATCTGGAAGTACCCACTCAATAGATCAATCTTACTAAAATATTGGTTTCTCGCTAATGCATCTATCATATCATTCAATATTGGAATTGAGATCCCGTTAGAGTAGGTATTTACCTTATCTCATGTTCACCTAGGTGCTTTATTTACCTTGTCTTTTATTTATCCTCACCCACTTATGTGTGGAAATTTATTTTATCTTATTTAGCTATTAAGAAGATATTATCTAGTTGTTAGGTATAGTTCTTTCCTTGATCGTATTGACTAGTTCTTTCCTTCATTTATGGCTTGATCTATGGCCTTGAATAGTTCTTTCCTTGCCTCTATAGGTAAGACCCTTTCTCATTGTACTTCATAGAGTTCCATAATAATATATGATACTGCTGCTCATTTGTTTGCAACGGTTTTTGTAAAGTTATTTTGGTGAATTACCTTTATCTTATTAAGAGTGGTGTTTTATTAGAAATATGAGCTCTTTATGGCTTGGAATGATCTGTTTATCATTACTTTTATCTCTAGTTTTAAAATTCATTTTCTATTCATCTCTTTCATGGATTCAAATTTAGTAGTACCCACTCCGCATATCAATCTTACTAAAACATCAGGCTCTCGCTAGCACATCCAGTCTTGGAATTGGGAACAGATACTTAATTGTGATTTTATTTATTTCTCTATTACCCACACACATTCTCTAGTATCTATACTTTTGGGAGTCAATATCGCTATAATTTCACCTGAACTTGTGCTTTCTCTCACTAACTATTTCTTTACAAGATCTTTCACTTTCTTGTTGAGCTCCTCATTCTGTATTGCCTTCATCCTATAGGCTACTTGATTCAGAAGGAACGATCCTAAGATCAAATTATTATGGTATTATATATCCATCTTCGGAGCTAACCCATCTCGTAGCTTATCCACTATGACATATTTGTATTATTTTAGTATATTTGCTACCATAGAAGGTATACAAAAGACATTTATTTCTACCTTCTTTTTCAGCAATGCATAACACCAACCAGCTTATTTCATTTCTACAAAAATCTCCTTCCTCTCTAAAATCCCAACCCTTTCCTCTACCATATCCTCTTCCTCTCTAAAATCCCATGTGTACCTCTTTGGTAGTTACCACAGACTTGACTAGATTCTTCTTCCCTTTCTGCGTTAGAGGATTCACCTTTTAAGGAATCAAATCTACATCTCTCTCTCATTGGAGATGACAATGGTCCTCTCTTCACTCCTCTTCTAAAATTAATAAACTTGTGATTTTCTTCGGCTTTCAATGCAAGTTGATAGGAATCATCGAGGATATGGATTTAGAGAATACTCAATTTATCTTGTATGGTATAACTCAACCCATTTACATACCTTGTAGTATTTTTTTCTTTAGACTCTCCCTGTTCTACATAGATTGGTATCTTGTAAAATTCATTGTATAATCTTCAATGTTGAGATCCTTTTTTTAATTAGGTTTTGAAACCTTTGAAATAGTGTCTGGGGATAATCTATATGAACATTTTTTCCTTCAAATTCATCACCATTTTATTCCACTTTTGGATCTCATCCTTTCCTTTCCTTTGTCTTTCATTTTACAGATGATCCCACCAAATTAATGCATGGCTCGCCAACTTAGTGCATGAAAACTTAAATTTATTCTCCCCTGAAAGGGTTTTCTACTCCAATAATTTTTTCATGCAATTCAACCAGTCAATCAACTCCTCTAATCATAACCCTCCACCATAATCAGGATCATTCATCTTGATTCCATCATTCTTTCCCTCCAAAGCTTAAATCATTATCTCCTCAAAGGGACTCTAATTCAATGTTTATTCATCTCTTTCATTATCTTCTTCATTGCCTTTTTCATTCCTTAATGGATGTAATTCTTCAATATTACTATCTTGGTCTACATACCCATTTGCATGTCAGACTCCGTCTGCGGTGGGTAACTTCTCCTATGAGGTCAACAACTTGTCTTTGTAGCTCCTGCATATTCCTATATTCATTTGGACATAACCTCCTCTCCTGAATCTATCCATGGTTATATAAAATAGAAGTAATAAATCACATAGAAAAATGTAATATGTATTACCTTCACTATTCCCATAAGATCCAAATCTTGTTCTGATACCAATTGATGTGGATCCAACTGCAAGTGGTCAAAATTCCTCCAAAACCACATGATCTTACAAAAAATTAAGAATCTTGAATTTTTTTTCTCATTCCTAAATCCATACTAATATTTTACAAATTTACAATCGTCCTTTTATTTCCCACTAGCTCTTAAAACCCCTAACATGCCAAGAAACACTAAAACACAAAAAAGTACACCTACAAATAAAACACCTCGAATGGACCCAAAAATTTTCATAAAAAAATATTCCTTCATAATTGAAGGCTTATGCCAAATATTAGCTTATTCTATAAAGAAGAACAAAAGATATAAAAACTCTAAATTCAGGACAAAACCAAAAAAAGGTTTAGAGTCAATTTTAGACCACTAGATAAAGGAATTTGGCCCCAAAAAATATCTTGAAATGGAACCCAATATTTATGAAAATTTTGGTTATGGAATATTACTAATTAATACCTAACACCCTAGAAAAAATCAAGACGATCTGACAATCGGATCAAAAGTCACGGTCTTATAAAGTTATGCTCATGTATCACTATTCCTCAAGATGATATCGCAGATGAAGAGCTAGCACCGCAATTTATTATTAATATAATACCTCCTTCCACTCTTGGACATAAACCTCAAGTTATAGCACAATTTAAACCTCCATCAACAGTTTGAAGGTCTACAAGGTTATAGTCAATTCTAGCTATGCAAGAGACTCCACAAGGAACACTAGCAACAACTCCTTCAACAAGTATTCTTATATCTAATCCATCTAGTTCAGTTCCAACCAACCCATCATCAGATAGTCCATTTCAGAAAAAATAAGGAGTCTCAGTGAGTTTAATATGTTGATACAACTAACTCTTTTTTAGTTTTTGCATTGTTTTCTCAACCTGCAAATCCAATGTCCTTTAAAGAATTAATGAATCAAGAAAATTGTGCACAAGCCATGGATGATGAGATAAATGCTATAGAGAAGAGTCAAACATGGGAGTTGATAGATCTTCTATAAGGAAAGGACGTGATAGGAATGAAATGGCTCTACAAGACCAAGTACAGTGCTGAAAATATGTAAAAGTTTAAAGCAATTTGAGTTATAAGAGGATTTATTCAACAATATGGAGTAGATTATAATGAAAGGGTAATACATGAAACTAGGGGGCCAAAAAGTGGACAAAATGTGGGAAAAACAAAAAAAGAATAAGGATGGGGTAGATTTTGGGTTGGTAAATACCAAACCATAACGCATATGTGTTTAAGAAAAAGCGTACACATTTCCTTAAAATTTAAATTGAAACAACCAATCCCATTCTCTATTTCTATCTTCCCTTAATGCAAATTTCACTGCAAACCTTGCACTCGTGATTCCTCTTTAACCCTTTTTCTCCAAAAACAGTTTACAGATCATTTAGAAGGTTGCATTGAGGTGGATTCAACGATGTTGTGGTGGAGAAGAGGTAAGGAAAATTATTTTCTCTCACTTACAATCAAATTTTCTAATTGTTTGATATTTGTATTGTATATTTTAATAAAATACATGTTTTTTATGATTTTTATTTATCCTCCATAACTAGAACAAAACCTTGCAAATCCTCATAGTCCTCTTGAAATTGTTGTAGATCCTTAAGGTAATAAGGATGATTTAACTGCCCATATAGTGGAGAATAAGCTTGACATCGAGGAATTGATTAAATTAACGAGGGATCCCCATTCCACAAAACCCTAGCGTGCCTCACTTGTAAACATATTGGAGGCATTATTGGCTCAAGTTGACACATCAACGAGTCAAATTAATCAGTGGACATCCTATAGAGATTCTTGTAGGGAATATTATGCTAATAAAATATTATATGCAAATGTAAAACACAAAAAAAATCATTTGTGCATTATTCACCGACCCTAGAACCACATGTAAACGCTTTCCAATTGACTTGCAATTTTACAATATTTGACATTTGCAATTTTACAAGATCTGATATTTGCAATTTTACAATATTTTAATTTCTCAAATCTTTCAAAGCATGATATTCACCCTCTCTACCTTGAAAGTGCAATTACATGTATGTAATTTCTAATTTGAAAAAATATAATGTCTTAAAGAAATAGTTCAAATGGAAGCTAACACTAAAAAGAGTGTGTTTTTTTCATATATTTGTATGATATGATATATATTTTTTATTTTGTTTTTCTTTACTTGTGTTCCTGCACCCTAAAGATAGTTGCTTGTAGGTTGAGGAAAGTTTCCTATCTGCACGGAATGAGGTCGTGTTCGATGATTTAGAAAGCAATTTTAAATATCTTATCAGAGATTCCAATGTAAAGGTTTATTATCTTCATGGTGCCCATCGTGCATTTTGTTATTTTTCTTCAAACCCATTTCTCATCACACACACACACACACACACACACACACACATGTGTGTGTGTGTGTGGATGTATTTTTTTTAATCCATTCTCATCCCATTCAATTGGGAATATATATTTTCCCTAAAATTCCATAATCCATTTTCATTTTTTTCCCATGAATATATATATATATATATATATATATATACATTGATTCCATAGGAAGAATAATTCAACCGAATTCTATTTTTAGGAAGAAAAATCCTAATGGCATTTTCCACTCTATTTTAGGAGGAATCCTAACTATACTTCACCAATTTGGTGTATTTACTTTTGTACAGATCAAAAATAGCTCATAACGAGTTTGCATGTAATTTGTTAATCTTGAGTTAATAAAAGCTTGATATCTTGCACCGTGGATGTTTCCCTAAAAACTTAACTGGAGTTTTATCATGTAAATATGGTGTTCATCTCTTGCATGTTTGATATTTTGTATATTTCTCTTATCTCTATTTATGTCAAGAGGCATATACATTTGTATACATAGAGTGAAAGTACCTGATGTTGTACATGTGAAATACAAAATTTGTGCCCATGAAATAAAAATAATAATTAAGGAAAAGAAAAATAGTTATTGTGCCGCATGCATCTTCCACATGCACCATCCCACATACATTGTTAAAAATAAAATATTTATAATTGTCTTCATGCATCTTTCGCACCAGATGCCTCCATATTTCGTTCCTCGTTTTAGAATTAGCAGAGGTGTTTGATGTTGCCATGGATTTGATGGTGAAAATTTTCACTAATGATCTCCCATCGACAGTGGAGCTATGGTGGAGAGGAGTTAAATTTGAGGCTTTTACGACGATATATTTAGACGACATCAAATTTTATAGAAATTTGTGCAAATTTTATCTTCTTGTTATTTGCATGGATGATAGGATGGAGGTAGTTCTTAGAAACTTGGTGGCACACGAGGCCCTCATTGAATTGAAAACTAGAGCACTATTGAGTTATGTGGATTTGATGGACCGACTTATCGACACTACCAGTGATGTGGTGGTGCTTAAAAGATGTGGGGTGTTGAGTAGCCACATGGGAAGCGACAAAGAGGCGACCAATTCCTGGAATGGCATAAGTGCATATGCGCCTATGGAAGAGTAGATATGTGCATATCAATAAGGTTGTTAATGAGGTTATTGTGTATTACAAGAGAAAATACAAGGTTATATTTACAGAGTTTATGTAGGCCCATTTCACTAAACCTCGAAGAGCGGTGTCAGTGTAATTTGGAGCTTACATCTTGCTTGCCTTGACATTACTGCAAATGTATCTCCAATTTGAACAGATTATTCTTCAAAGTAAGAATAATTGGTAAATGACAGTCTCGTATGTGCCATAAGTGACAACCATGAATACGGTGAAAGTTGTTGTAAAATTGTCATTAGCTCGGAAAATTTATTTGATAGTGTAAATTGTTAAATTAATTTTTTCTTTCCTCATCTTTCCAAGTGATTTGTTTCTCATTAATTTCATGTGCCAATGCTTATTCATCTTTGTTGTGAGTTCATTAGTTATTGCAATATTTCATGTAATTTTTTCTTTATTTTTTGTAATAATGCCAAGATGCATATACATTTGTATATATAGAGTGAAAGTGTCTAATGTCGCGCCAATGAAATACAAAATTTGTGCCCATGAAATAAAAACACTAATTATAGAAAAGAAAAATATTTACTGCCCTACATGCATCTTTTGTATGCACCATACAAATAAAATATTTATAATTGTCTTCATGTATCTTCTGCATTGGCTACCTCGATATTTCACTCCCCGTTTTAATATTCACATAAGCAATTGATGTGGCCAAAAATTTGATTGTGAAAAGGTTCATCCATCCTCTATCGTTCGCGTGGAAGGTGATGCATAGGTTGAATGTCAGGTTTGTAATATATTTTGAAATGTTCACAGTTTACATGCCTAAATTATTGTATCTTATGCAAATTTTTGACTTTACAAGGTGGGACGTTACACTAGAAATTATTGACACAACAACCATTCCAAACTGAGAAAAGTAGCTTTCAGCGTAGCTTTGGGATTCGTTTCTCAAACCTCCATAAGTATTTCAGCCCTTGTAGGATTCAATCCTGTGGATGGAGCTGGTAATAGGAAAAACCCTCTGCATCTGCTAACAGACTCTGATGAATATTCCTTTGATTTAAAAAATTTTGACTTTGATCGTCATCTTGGGGCTAGGGTTCAAGAGGTAACTTATTTTCTTTGCTTATGCTCTGGAGAGTTTTGGGCACTAGGAATTTTACAGTGAATCTCTAGCTCGAGCGTACAATTTTTTTGTGTTTGATTATGACATGAGCGATATTTTGAACGACAATCTGTAACGCCCATAATTTCGACATTTTAAAACCACAATAACTCTTAAAAAATTATCTGGAAAGTTGCGACCATTTTTTTTGTTTTAAGTTACAGGTTGCAAGGGTGTCAAACCTTAATATATGTTTAAATAATTTCTACTAGCAAATTTGTATTTCATAGGATAGATCTAGTCTAGATTATTACTAAATTATTCTTAATCCATTGCTAATGTCAATTTAATTATCATCACTAGATAAGTGTCCATTAATTTCCCTTACTAGGTTAAATAGTTTCCCCCTTGGGAACTGTTATCCATATTTCACCCCCCCGGGAAAAGTATTAGATCAACCACGACCCCACAGAGAAAGAATCAGAGAAAACACATTGAAATCTTTCAAAAGAGTCGTAAAAGGACTCAAAAATGGAGTGGTGGAGCCTGTGAAAGACTAAACGACCCTATGCAAGAAGAAAGAGAAGAAACATCTCTGTCGAGTGAATATGTCTCCTAAATCTATTTAACAGGTTATAAGTGGGCTCGGAAATGAAGTGGCAGAGTCAGAGAAGAAGGAGATAGTGTCAAAGAAGCTAGGAGCAAGAAAGAGGAGAAACAACGAAGATCCGAAGTCTTCGGGCTCAAAACAGTTCAGAACGAATCCAAAAATCGAATAAGTATGGAGGAGACAACGGAGAGAGCCACGTGTCCAAATGGCGCTTCTCCAAAGGTTGAATCCAAAAAGGGAAACTCAAACTCGCGCCAACCCTCCACATAAAAAATGGTCAATAGAGATCAAAAGGCGGATAGGGCAGGCCTCAAAAAAGGCTAAGTATAAAAGTGGTTACGGAAGAAGCCACGTGTCGACTCTGCACATCTCCAAGGGTAAATCCAAAAGTGGAGGCTCAAACAAGTGTCAGCCCACCACGTAGACCAAGGTCTAAAAAGCTAAGAGGGGCCGTTGAAAATTTTAAGAGTCTGTGGAGGCTTCCAAGTGTCAACCCGATGCTCCTTCAAAGGTAAATCTTGATCGGGCTTTTAAGCGAGCACGGAGCCTCCACACGTCCAGTCTCAAAAAGGGGACAGAGTCGGGTTGAATAGTTAATGCATGATGGTAGGCCGATGGAGAGTGCTAAGTGTCCAAATGGCATTAGTTCAAGAGTAAGATTGAAAGGGGGTTTCCAAGCAAGCGTCATGCCATCGCACGTCCCCGGTCAGATATATGACCCTGTCGAGTAAAGGACTTAGGAAAAAATATAAGGAGATCGAGCAGGCCGTAGAAGAAGCCAAGTATCGACACTGCGCCACTCCAAAAGAAAAATGTAGAGGGCACCCTCAGACATACGCCAGCCCTCCACGTGTCCAGTTTAAAAAGGGGACCCGTTTTCAAACTGTTTTCCCACCTTTTTTGTATGGACCCAATACAAATTTCGAAAGGGCGTATCTTTCAACTCGGTGCTCGAAATATAGAAAATCAGATACTGTTGGAAAGATATCGGCCTCGTCTATGCCTTGGGAACATAAAATATCATTTTGGGAAGGCTCTGGTAGGTGAAAATTGGGAAAAATTCTTCCAGGCCATTAACGCAGAATCTGATCTCTTCAACTACCAGATCTAATTTGATTTGATCCGCTGGAGAACCAGAAGTGACATATTGTGGGCAGATTTACAGAAGGAATTGATATTCAGTGGTTGAGATTTTAAAAGGGGATTCAATGCGTGTTTTAGGGTGGTTGGAGTAGGATTCATATTCTTCCCTCTTCTCTCTCCCATTCTTCTTATATATTGTAATAGAGGGGCACATTCAAATGGTTTTTCGTTTTTCCTCTCTGCCTCCCCCTCTTTTCTTCCTCGGGATCGAAAATGGAGTTTGAACCTCCTCCCCTGCTCTATAAATGGTGTTTTTCTTCTTGTTCGTAAATGATGTTCTGTGCAAACTTTTGAATCAATAAAAAAACGTGCTTTGTGATGCATTTGTCCATCCTTTACTCTTTTTGGTTGTTTTTTCTTGCCTCTCTTCATTGCAAGGTATCTATGCATGTTTTGGATGTTCGTTTGTAGATCTAGGAGCTATGTTTTTTGGGTTTGAAAGATTTTCTGTGTGAATCTGATCCTTGGCATGTGATGCATTTGTTCATCCTCTCCATTTCTCACCTCCATTCGTTTCATGGTAGTTTGGTTAGATGATCAACACTTCCTTTTCTGGTGTATCACCGCTTAGTGTAAGCTCTCTCTCTCTCTCTCTCTCTCTCTCTCTCTCTCTCTCTCTACCCTTGGAATGGTTAGATTAAGATTAGTTAGATTCTTCTTTCACTAGACTAGCTTGTGGTGGGTAGATTAGAAAGCAGGAACTAGCCTTCTCTGGAGATTTTTTCCATTTTCAAAGTCCCACACTTTGGGTAAAACTCAATGTTATGTGAATCACACCAAATGACTATGCCTTAGAAAAGTAGATCTAACGACTCATTTTGGGGTGTTGTGATTTTGCATTAACGGAACTAACATACAATCCACATTTAATAAACCCTTACCCTTAGTTACTTTAGTTCTCTTAAATTATTTTATTTAAATTCCATTGAATTAATCACTAAAAGACTACTATAAGGGTTACATTTTTAACTTAACACACTAGAGCCCTAAGTGACCCCATTCATCCAATTACACATACATTTGATTTATTTAAAAAAAATTACAACCATAATATGGATATTCTCACCTAACAATTATAGGTTTGATTCTTAACCCTTGGATCAAACCAATAGTGACCACAAGATTAGATCTACCCTAAAGAAACCCTAATCATCCTTGAGGGATTCTTCTTAAACATTCCTTACCCTAAGCTCACTCATTTGTTTCTATTTGATTTGCAGGTTGAAGAAGTGGATGCCATGGATCAAGGGAAACCCATGGAGGAGTCTTCTTGGATCCAATTTGCAACACGAAGGGGATTCCATCCAAATGGATCCTCCTTTAGAATAGTTAAATCTTAGATTTAATCATGCATTCCTGGTTATTTAATTTCAATGCAAACATGTATCCTAGATCTGGTTTGAGAGCTATTGTTTATTAGTTCTCTACATTTTTTTATTTTTCATTGATGGGGAAGAAACCCATTTTGTAGATCAAGAGTTTAAGGTATCTAAATCCCTTTATGCATGTTGGAATATGGGTCCAAACAAGCATACACACCACACATAGGTTGGATTTACATTTAGGTGAAGTTTAGATCCATAAGAGCCAATGGTTTTGCCGAAAACACATTTTTAAAAAAAATAGTCCACGCACAGGTGACCGACGTGGTCTCTTGACCGATTGCTATAACCTCTGTGTTACCGATGTCAGTTCCACTACCAGCGCCAATTTATGTGTTAATAATAAGTTTTTAGAATATTGTTTCAAATGTAAATGATATTGGATTTGTACCAGGAGTAACTTATTATTCAATTTCATGATAACATATCAATCTCAAAGGTATCTGATTCAAACAAAAGCACCACAATTTTTTTTTAAATTGAAAAATTACAATTTATGCAGTATACAATGACCAATGTTGGTCACAGGAATGTCGATGGTGGTTCAGTCACCGACACTGGTTACTGTCAATTGAGTCTATTTCTATCAAATTTAGTATATCTTCTACATTTTATGGTTCACATTTATCTTAATACCCTTTCCGATAATTATCCATTAAATTTAAGGTTTATGAGCAAGTCATGATATCATGTAAATTGATAACTAAGCTTGGAGTAACATTTTACAATCTGTAATTAGAAACAGTGACCGATGTCGATACTAAGTACACCGACGCCAGTTAAGGCTGATTGGTGTCGGTCACTGTGTAGACCAGAGAGATCAAAAAAAATGAATGTTTGGAAGAATGTAGATATCAAGAGATAACCTTAACTTTAAATAATCCAACCCAGAGATTGCTTTATCTGTTTCAAACCAGAATAAGATTATAACAACCTCCCAATTCATAATGTGATGAAAACATTAGAATTCGCAACTTTCTTTTCTTTCAACACAAGGTAAAATTTAAACATGACATCCATTTAAATCATTCCTTTACATACAACAATTTGAAGAGAAAGGAAAATACACATTCTTTAGTGAACCTCCTTCAAATATAATAATACAACTTGGTAAATGAAACTTACAATGCAATATTTAAAAAAAAAAAAATACAATACTAAAAGTCTTCCACCTTAAGTGGGAATAACAAGAAGGTTTTCTCACAAGGAAGGATTTCCTTTGGAATTCAAAAAATGCTCCAAATTTTACATCACCAATAATATCTCCACCATTTATTTACTTGATCACAACAAAAAAAAGGGGGAGAGGAAACACTGTCCACCCAGCCAAAAATCCAATGAAGGGCAGAAGCTATCCTCATTGGCCCTCGAGCCCCAACCACAATGCAATAAAAGATGGATCCAACTCATGGAAACTATTACAAGCTTCAACATCATAATAAAGATATTTCACATCCATTTCCAAAACAAAATCAACACCAAATACAATTTTGAGAAGGAAACTAACAAAATATACAAGGCTTGAAAATGTAAATCCAATGGAGCAAGGATCTATGGGGAGATAACTTATGCCTCCCAATGGGATTAGGTGCCCACCTTAAAAACCTTAAATATACATCTCAAAACCCCTACACAAGTCTTATGCCTCCCTCAAGATCCTCTTATGCCTCCCTACAATCTCTTATGTCTCCCTCATAAGAAACAAGGAAGAAATGCAAGTATTTTCTTGTTTAAGGTGGGGAACCCAACCCAACTCCCTCCCAAAACAAGAAATAAACTCTTATTCCTCCCTACATATATGATCTCCATATCCTTCTCCTACACCACACTTAGGAAATCTACCCAAGAACCCAACAATCATACCAAAACACTCAATAACATACACACAGACATAAATAAAAAAAAATATTAAACAAGATTGTAGCTCCTACCTTTCCATGGTAGATCTTTATCCAAGAGTCACACACTAGGCTCCTTCAAGCCTAATCCAACCCCAAAAAGCTCCAACAAAATCCAAAAGCACTCCTAAATCTTCCAACTCCAAAATACAAGAGCACAAATGAAATGAAATAACCCCCAAAAAATAAAATGAACTCTCATAAATATCAAAGGGAGGGAGGAGGGTGAGGTGGCTCCATGTAGGATGCCACATCACTTATCCTCAACTCCACCTCACAATTCAAACATCAACCCCAATGCACAATAAATTGGTGGTTGAGAGGAATGAAAAACCTCTTACACACACAATCCAAACCCACACCCCCTAAGGACAAACTTTAAAACCCATGTAAGAAAAGTACAATAAATGCCACTTTTTTATCTTACAAAACACATAATGGGGTCTATTTTTGACCCCAAAATCCATAGGTAGGGTTGTTATAATAAATTAAGAGGTGTGGGACAAGCTGAGCTTGTCCCACAAGCCTCCAAAAATGGTCATTAAGCCAAAATCTGAATTTTCAAGGTAAGGTAGAGTGTACAACACTCAAAGTTACTTACACTCAACTTAAAAACACATAGTCCAAAAACCAACAACTATAATAAATGACTTCATTAACATCCCAAAATCACTTAATAACTTGATTTAAATTACTTACTAAAAGCACATTAATCAATAAGGATTAAATAAATTACATCAAAAATAACCCACATACTCTAAAATAAATAAATATAAAGGAAAAAAGTGCAGACAAACCCATGGTCAAAATTGGAGGTCATCCCCCCCATGGGGACCCTCTAACAAAATTAAAACACACAAACAATAGCATAAGACAAGTTTCCATGGTGACCTTAGTTGTATCCATATAGTATTTCATCGTGGTTGGTCTCAAATCCCCCTTTTGATTGTTGTGATATAACTACCTGCAAAATCACACAATGCCTCCTTTGGCCTCACGGCCATATGAAAACATTTCAGATAAATATACACACATAAATCAATAACCATCCACATATATATAAATCATCATCTCCACTAAACAATGTTATCATTCATCTAAAATTTCAACAACATCTCAATTCTATCTTTTATCAATTTCAACAAGATCAAAAAATTAGTTCAAAAGCTAAATCCTACTCAATACGATGAGAATTCTGAATTTCAGTAATACATATATCAACAATTCATCATAATCATCAAATATAATATGTTTCTCTATGTATCTAAGAATCCACACAATCATACTATGAATTACAATCCATCAAAATCATAATATGTCTATCATCTAACATCATGCCAAACCAAAATGATACAATAACCTCCATGTCTATAGTCGACAGTAATAGAAATAAAAATGTAATAAGTGTCAAAGAGGAGTGGGCACTACAACCCTCTTACACACTCAAACCATAACCCACAACCCTAAAGGACACAATTAAAGACTTGTAAGAAAAGTGAAATTAATTACTCTTTTTCTCCATGAAAACACACAAAAATACCTAAAACAAGCCCCTCACATCATAGGCATAGTGCATGGGTGACTTTAAGAGGTGTGGGACAAGCCTCCAAAATTGACTTGAAAGTCAAAATCCGTAATTTACATGCAAGGTTGAGTGCACAACACTAAAAAATAATTAATTTTTTTCAAATCTAGCATAAACCAAGAACTACCTACTCACATTAATTACTACCACCCCCTGCCCCGCCCCACCCCCCACCTCCCACCTTTGTTCACATCTCAAATTACACTAATTAATCAAGTTTAATCATTTTAAATGGAGCATTACAACTAACACTAATAAAGGTGACTCACAAAACTAAAAATATTTCAAATACTCAACAATAAATAAAACAAAAATGGAAAACAACAAAATTACCCAAGGTCACTTTTGAGGTCACCTCCCAATGGGGACCTCCTAAAAATATAATAACCAACAACCAACAATTACACGAGTTTCCAAGGTGACCTATTGCCAATACCCAAAATTTTGTCACTGTTGGTCTCCTATCCCCCTTTGTTTGTTGTGCTACAAATTCTTGCAAAAATAAAAACAACACCTTTTTTACCTCGTGGCCACATTAACGCCATCGAGATAATAAAACACATATTTTATACAGTTCATCAACGCCATTCAGTATTGGCATCAGTAATATCATAGACTAAGACCATTGCTAAAACCAAGGTAATGGTCCCCATATGTGTTCGGGAGATTTCCAACATCTTGGATTCTATTAGTGATTCGTCAACTTGCAAAAAGATCAACAAAATTGACTAAATCATCTATCAACATCTATATATCAAGATCCAATGTGTTAGTAAAGTAGTAGCACTAGATCATCAAATATTGTTATGTCAATCCATGCATATAATCCAGTCATATAAATCACATCATGTCAAAAGTCTAACACATCCATACTGTCTATAAAATAAAATCAGGATCAAATGCACTATATAGTAATGGTACATCAAAGTCCTGGCACTACAATCCGTTCGATCGACATTCATGAATAAGGCGGATTAGAAGGCACAATAGTAATCATGATTTCCCACATATGGACGTGGAGGTCAGTATTCTAACTAGGAATACCAACAACTCACAGGTTCAAGATTATAATCAACTGAAATTGAAAATCATAGTGTAGGCAATCAGTGTTGAAGAGGAGTGGGCATTACACACATAGTAGAATGATAACGGATACAATATGGTCCTTTTTGTGAGTCATTTTCGAGATCATGTATAGGAAAATTTCCATTTTATTGTACTGTGACAGGTGGCAATGCCAGTTCAAGTTGCTCCATTAAGGACACGTGATAATGGGATTATTTCAATTACATACAAAATCAATATAACATCTCAATTTTTTTAAAAATTGAAACAAAACATAAAATCCATAAACGCCATGTCATAAACTATAAACAATAAACATATACCATCAACATTAAATGGTTAACACAATCCTTCAAAGATAAGTAACATGATGACTACATGAAAAACAATAATACAACACCTTAACGATAAAAACTCAATGTAGAACATGAATTTGTGGATCATATATACTAAATGATAATCTCAAAATTTTAAAAATTATTTTACCCCTGAGAAATTGACTTGACATTAACAATAGTATAAATCATGTTGAATAACAAAAAAAACTTGTAAAAATACCCAATTTGTAAACCCTAAACCCTAAACATGTATGATAATGATGATGGCGATGGAAATGATGATGACAATGACCATGGCCATGAAGATGAAGATCACAAGAGTGAAAATTATGATAATTATATTACTATTAATATTAACCAACATGTAATAACAATATTGATATTAATAATTGTAGAGATACTAACATTGATAATAATATTGATGACATTTTGATTAACGATAACAATGAAAACAAAAATGAGGATGATGATTGTATAACGACAACGATAATGGTGATGATGATGATGATGGTGATGATCATGATTATTATTATCATCATCATCATCATCATTATCATCATCATCAGTATCATCATCATCATAATCATCATCATCATCATCATCATCATCGTAATCATCATCATCATCATCATGAAAATGATGATGATGATGACGACAACGTAGACGATGATAGTGGTGTTGGTGATTGTAATGCCCACTCCTCTTCAACACTTATACGCTATGATTTTTACTACTGTTGATTTGAGACATTGACATTATGATTATTATATTTTGATTAGCTGGTGATAAAGTATATAGACATTTGGATTATATAGACATTTGAATTATCAATGTTGTGATTCATATTTTGGATTGTGATATGCTAGATGACACTGGTGGGAAGTTCTATACATGTTGCTTTACATTGTTTTGATTTTATAATGACACATTATATTCATGATGCATTGCCTATGTTTGGATGTTTTGAATGGTATTGTGATCTCATGGATGTTAGTAAAATGGTAGAATCAAATTATTTTGATATGGTTGATAGATGATAAAATTTCTTAATTCTGATGACGACTATTGATTTCTATGTAGGTGTTATTTCTCGATGTTATTGATGTAGTCATGAGGCCAGAGAAGTATTATTGTTTGTGATTTCAGGAAAATGATATCACTATACACCAAAAGGGGATAGGGGACCAACCCTAGAACAATGTTGGGTGTTTGTGACATGGCCAATTTGACAACTTGTGTTCTATGTATATGTTTTATAATTGTTATGCTTGGTTAGGAGGTTTCCCATGGGGGTGAGCTCATGTGTGTGGCCATGGGTTGTGATGTTTTTCCTTCCTTTTAATTTTTGTGTATTTATTTTGTGGTGCATGTATCTAATTAATTATAAAATCTAGTCACTTTATTAGTGTTGTTTAATATGCTTTTAATTAGGTAATTTAACTTAATTGTAAATAAAAAGAAAGATGTGACAATTGGGTAATTAATAGAGTAGAAGGTCCTTGATTTGTGCTTGATGTTGAATGAATTAATTGCATTTTAAAGGTGTTTACTCTTCCTCTTTCTCAATCTCGAATTTTTCCTTATAGGCCAATTTTTGAGACTTGTGGGACAAGTTAACCTTGTCCCTTACATCTCAAACTCATTTACCAACCATACTTATGAAGTATGGAGCTAATTTTAGCCTTTTTAATGCATTTGTTGAGTGTAAAAGAATAAATAAAGTCACTTTTCTACTTACCACATTTAATATTTCCTCGGAAGGTATGGAGTGCATGTTGGAGTGTACATTTGTGCATGTCATAACCTTACTTATTCATTTAATTACACCGGTCTTTATGTGTTGACTTGTTGAGTTGGAATTAGGGAATGATGAAGTGGCATCCTACATGGAGCCACCTCATCATCCTCACCTCCTTTTTTATTTATTGAGTGAATTTGGAGGATTTGGGGTTAATTGTCTCATTTTCTACACTTGCACTTTTTGAATTTGGACATGGGTTGCATGCTTGGAGATTTTTGGAGTTGCATTTTGGGGTTGTTCTTGGTGTGAAGGAGTTGAAGCTTGTTGAGTGAAGATTTTTGGCTTAATGGAGAGGTAGGATCTTCACTTATTGTTATTCCTTTATTTATGAATATAGATGTGAAATCTGTGTTTGCTTGAGTATATGTGTGTGTGTGTTGTGAATGTAACATGTTGGGAATGGGTAGATTGCCTTTAGAGTGGTGTGGGAGAAAGAAATGGAGTTCTTTTTGTGCAGAAAAAAGGGAATTAGTGAGGAAAATGTGAATGGAGTGTGAGAGAGGCGCTCCACAAATGTACACTCCAACATGCACTCCATACCTTCCAAGGACATATTAAATGTGGTAAGTAGAAAAGTGACTTTATTTACTCTTTTACGCTCAACAAATGCATGCATGCATGTATGTATGTATGTGGATATCTTATTAAATAAAATAAAATATAGAAATCCTATGTTTTGAAATTGGTGGTATAATGTTTAATAAGACAAAGTTATAAAAACGGTAGTAAATATAGTGGGTCGAATAGCCTGCGACCATTCCTAAGAGTATTAAACCATAGTGGGGTGGGGTGGCGCCCCACCCCCAATATTATACAACCCAATTTTCACCCCTATAGCTATATATACACACAGTTGGGCCGAACCAGTCCATTTCCAACAATTATATAAATAAAAAAATATTGTGATATATATATATATATATATATATATATATATATAAGTCACCCTAATTTGTCCGCCATATATATAAATCCAACATTTTAACCTGGCATTCAAAAATAAATTTAAAACAAATGCAAAAATACTATACACACACATTGAAACTCCAAAACCTATGTATATATCTTCTTGTATAAAAATAAATTTTAAAAATAGGGAAAACAATACCCACAATGGGAATATGGTAGATCTCTCATTTAGCAAAAAATACTACAAAAATAGAGATGTGGAAACCCTCCCAAGTTTCAATGGCTTCCATGGCTTCCAATCCTTCTCTTCCTTCCAAACCTACAAAACAAAATGGTGCAAATGAGATATTAGGGCAATCAAAAGTGAATAAAATAAAACTCATAAGGATATTTAGGGTTATAGTGAATAACTAAGATCTAAGGGCCCAAAAAGAATCAATCTAATGGCGGATATCTTAAATTTGGTCAGAGTCAGATTAGCACAGCACGAACATTATCTTCTATTAACTTGATGCTTAAAATTTACAATGTATATACGGCTATTATATAGCCATCTCAATAGAAAAACTACTTCCTAAAAAATAGGAAGTCAAGTAAACAACTTTCCTATTTAAATAATTTATAGGTTTAACAAACTAACCACTAAACTATATGAGTTGTTTAAATAACAACTTATTTACATCACAATATTATATTTACTAGTATGTAAATACAATTAACTCATACATTATAAAATAACTCACACAGTAATAATGCAAGAACTAAAACAATATTTTCCTAACATTCCCCCCCTTAGTGTGAACATGGGAGAAAAACAATCACACTTCTTCTGTAGCTTGCCGCTCGTGCATGCTCATGATCTTGGTTCACTGATGGTTTTTGAAAAGGCTGACCAACAACCTCGGTATGAACCCTTATTCATCAAATAGGATCCATGTCCACCAAAAAAGGAACCCATGTTCCATGTATGAACCCTTGTTCATTGTACGAACCCCTGTTCGACAAAAATGGACCCTTATCCACCAAAAAAGGAACCCCTATTCCAAATACAAACCCCTGTTCATCCTCTTCAAGTATCATGATGTTGCTTTTTCCTCTGTGCTTTTATCTTTCCATAATATCTTCACATCAAGGAATTAACATAGGAATTTACTCACTTTATTATAACAGAAATATATTGTAATACGAACAAAGACATGTACTTTACATCTAAAAGAAAACACACTGAAAAAAAATGCCAAAACCTCATTTTGCAGCCCCATCGCTTGTGGCTGGAGAGAGGACAATGCTTGTCCTCCATCCTCTTATGCCTCTAACCTCCAGTGAATGATGTTGCTTACTCAAAAAATATGATCATGTCACTCAACAATTTCCACGTTGTGATTATTCTTTTCTTCCCTCCTGCAATGTGAAACACTTTACTTTCTGGACATTGAGTAACACCGAAAATGTGTCCACAAAATAATTTTTTTTATTTTTACAATATTTTGACTCTTTTGACAATGACTCACGAATTTCACTATGACACTTTGACTCTGATAAAAGGACTCTACATTAAAATAGACCTGACACAGACAACAGACTTTTGATAATACAATTAGGTCACATTATTTGACAACACAAAAAATGAATTTTAATGACATGTTTGACTTAAAATCAAAATATATATTTTATTTTAACAATAGACCCAAATAATTGACTATGATAATAAACACTTTTGACTTAAATGCTTTGACAATGATTTGATGACTTAAAACAACTATTCTCGACGAACATTTGTAAACCAGACCATTATTAAATAGAGACTATAGACACTTTTGATAACACGCTCAAAATTGATGACTCTATTGACAAACTTACAATTAATGACATTACATTTTAAAATGAAATTATTAAACTAATATGGCCTTTAACCTTTTTAAAGTAAATATTTTCATAAACATTTGACTACATACCAAACCATAATTCCAAAACTTTGACCTTAAAAAATTGTGAACTCCCAAATGAAATTGGATTACGGTTGAGGCATGGCAAAGAAAGTTCTTAGTGATGCAGCCATGTTGAAGAAAATAAGGTCGTACAAATACTGAAATTATATAGCATGAACATGTTCCACACATCTTCTGGGTGATAGAGGTGCCACGAGTTACAGATTGAATTTGATATACAAAGAAATCTCTGGTTCTGTAACCTTTGGAAAAGATGTAACCCAGATCTATGAAAAAAAATGATCTCTCCCTCTGAGAAAAGAAATTAGATTGTCCAATACACTTTGATCTCTCATGTATGCACAAATGGTGTTGACTTGCTATGATATAGTCAGTTTTTCTCCTTTTTCTTAAACACGTAGATTTACCTAATATTAGTTTATATGCCTCCCTTTTAACTCCACGCCTCAGAAAAAATCTACTATCATTGATCGTGAAATCAAACTCAGATCTCGTTGTAGATCACCACTACGTGTAGATTAAATTTTGCAAAACACTTTATTTGCATGGCATGCAAGGCATGAAGACTTGATGTTGTTGGATGCAAGATTAGAAGCCCATATGCGGCACCAAATCCGCTTCTACATTATCATTGTGAATGATGGAGATTCAAATGTAATTTACAACTACAAAGAATAAGCACATAGATTGAGGATTTATAACGTGATCTCCTTCACATCAATGATACTTGTATATTTACACAAATACATGTGCATTACTAGATACGACGTTGCAAGAAAGAATCATCTCTCTGCTCAAATTCCTTAAATGCCTTCACACCCTACTGCAGAAAGAGAAATTTTGGCCTAGTACTGTAGATGCAAATGCTAAATATTAAAACATTTTTCAGGGCAATAATAAAACCTCAAAGAATGCCCCTTCGTAAAAATTTTAATATTCCATTAAATTTGACCTGCTCTGATACCAAATCTTAAATTTGGTTGGAGTCGGATTAGCACAACACAAAGATTAACTTCTATTAACATGTTGCTTAAATTTTACAATGTATGTATGGCTACTATATAGCCATATAAATAGGAAAACTAGTTCCTAAAAAATAGGAAGTCAAGTAAACAACTTACCCGTTTAAATAATTTACCGGTTTAACAAACTAACATTCTTTTGCAATAAAATGTAGGATTTGGATATAACATCAACTCCAATTCATTTCTTTTTCACATATACAACTTGGATAGAGAAACAAGATATGCCACACTTAAATAAAGTTCTCTTTTTTTCTTTTCAATTTTAAGCTTGCCAACAATACAACAAGAACTCAACAAAACTTCTTTACAACATCTTTCTTTTCGAAACAATTCATTTCGCCACTTCAATAGCATCCAAAATTTAGAGAGTTTCCTTTCCAACAAAGTATACAAATTAAGTTTTCTCCTTTCCTCTATAACATTACAATTTTGATAAATAAGATTTACAATAACATTTCTTAAAGATACAAAATTACAACCCTCCACTCTAAGTGGGAAAAATAGTCAAATTTACACATAGGGATTCTTCCAAATGGTCAAATGTACAAGTCTTCATTCCAATGTCTTCTCCCAACTTCATAGTTTCAACTTTGCACTCCTTCAACTCTTCAAATCTTGAATCACAATGCAAAGAAAATGGACTAGGCGATGCTCTCCACCCAATATATAATCCAATAAGAGGAGAAGTCATCCTCCTAATTGGCCCCCCATCCCCAACCAAAGAACAATGGGGAGTGTTATGCAACTTTTACAACAAAATGGCTTCTACAAAATATACATCACATTCAAATAGACATACTCAGCAAGATTTACAATTTTCAACAAACACATAAGCTTGAAAACAAGCCAAAAGGCGAAAGGAATATGGGAATCACCTTCTTTTGTCTCCCAAGTGAAGTAGGATTTCCACCCAAAAGTCTTCATGTGCTCAATACAAAACATTCAAAAATATCCTTATATCTCCCCTTGTAAATATGCAAAAATATGTACATGTTTTCCTTTTCACTCCCCATAGGTGGAACTCCTAATCACACTCCCTCAAAAATGCATGCCTCCAAACTCTTTTTTCGGTCCCCAATGGTCCCATAGTTCCATCTCCCACACCCTTCTTAAGGTAAGCTACCCAACCCTAATATATCACATTTGCAACACTCATGCAAATACTCATGCAAACAGAATTTTCACATCTATTTTCATAAATAAATAAATAAATAAAGTGGATATACTACCTCTCTATTAAAATTCCAAAAATATTCACTCCAAAAATCTTTCAACACCTTCAAACCATTTACAATCCAAATGCAACTCCAAAAAGCTCTCAATTCCAAAAGTGCAAGAGAAGAAAATAAGACAAGTAACCCAAAATCCTTCAATTTCATCCAATAAATAGAAAATGGAGGTGAGGATGATGAGGTGGCTCCATGTAGGATGTCACTTCATCATCCCTCCATTCCAACTCAACAAGTCAACACACCAAATCCAATGCAATTAAATGAACATGTATGGCTTATTGCATGCACACATTACACTCCAACTTGCTCTCCATGCCTTCTAAGGACAAATTAAATGTGGTAAGTAAAAAGGTGCTTTTATTTGCTCTTTTACACTCAATAATGCATTAAAATGGTCAAAATAAGCTCCATACTTCTTAAGTATGGTTGGTGGGTGACTTTGAGATGTAAGGGACAAGGTTAACTTGTCCCACAAGTCTCAAAAAGTGGCCTATAAGGAAAAATCCGAGTTTGGGAAGGGAAGAAGAGTACACACCACCTGAATGCAATTAATTTTTTCCTCATCAAGCACAAATCAAGGACAATCTACTCTATTTATTACTCAAATTTCACCGCTTCCTCTTAGTTAAATTAGCTAATTAAGACACATTAACAAGTGCTAATAAAGTGACTAAATTTTCCCAATAATTAAATACATGCACAACAAAATAAAACACACAAAATTAAAAGAAATGAAATATTACACCACATGGCCACACATGTGAGGTCACCCCTTATGGGAAACCTCCTAACAAGCATGTAATTACACAACATATACATTAGACACAAATTGTCAAATTTGGCCATGTTGCAAAACACCCAACATTCTTTTGTGGTTGGTCCAATATCCCCTTTTGATGTATAGTGATATAATGTCCCTGTAAACACAAACAAAAATACCTCTTTGGCCTTACGGTCACATCAACAACATTGAGAAATAATATAAACATAGAAATCAATAGTCGTCATCCAAAATTAAGCAATTTTATCATCTATCAACCATGTCAAAGGAATTAAATTCTATCATTTTACAATCATCCATGAATAAAAATACTATTCAGAACATTCAGACATAAGCAATGCATCTAAAATATAATGTGTTGGTATAAAATCAAAATAATGCAAATCAACATATATAGAATTCTCTACCAGTGTCATATAGTGTATCATAATCAAAATGTCAATCTCAACATATCAATAGTCCAAATGTCTATATAGTCTATCACCTGTTGACCAAGATATAATAATCAAAATGTCAAAGTCTCTAATCAGAAATGAAATCACAGTGAAATAGTGTTGAAGAGGAGTGGGATCTACATTAGCTAGCTTTTTTTGCCTTAATCAAAGTTATAATCTATTCTCACTTTATTTTTCTTTTTAAGTGGGTTTATTTAAGGATTATTATTTATTATCTGTGAATCAATGAAGTTGATATTTTATTTCTCGTTCAATTTTATTTTTATGTTTTTATTATTCTTTCCTTTTTTACAATTCAACATTCATTAAAGGATTTACTCATCGTAATATTATAAGTGATTTATTTCAATTTTTTATTTTTATTTTGAAGAAGAAAATTAATCATTAAAAAAAGGATTGAGAAATATCCCAAGAGGAAGAGGAGGTTGCATTCATACAAATAGGAATATGTAAGATGTACATAAAAATTAGAACTACTTACCAATACTATTATATATTACTAAAGAAAGGCATCTAGAAATAAAAAATAGATGAAGAAAAGACAATTTAAGATGGGGATAGAGAGCAATTTAAGATGGGGATAGAGAGCAAGAAGAAGAAATATAGAAAGATGAAGAAGAAAAATAACTAGAGACAGTTGCAGATAGGATGGATAGAGCCTTAGAAGGAAAGAATAAAGGAATAAAGATTGAAGTTCTAAAATATGGGGGAAATTTAAAAGAATTAAATTTGATAGACTAGTTATATAGCATGTAGAATCTTTTTGAGTGGAAGAGTATAGAAAAGGAAAATAAGGTGAATTTTATATGCACCAAATCTAAGGTTTGTGATATGATATGGTGGAATAATTTAAAGGAAAGAAGACATGGGTATGGTAAAGAGAAGATTGATACTTAGAATAATTTGGTGAAGAAGTTGAGTGAAATTTTCTATCCTGCGGACTATTCTCATGTGCTTTATAGAATATTTTAGAACTTGATAAAAATGATCACAATGTACAAGATAATAGAGAGTAATTTTATGAATTGTCAATTTAAGTGTAGCGTGATGAAACAAATGCACAACTTAGTTGTAAGACATGTACATGGTTCAATATTTTATATTTAATAAGAATTAAACATTTGTATAATTCATATTATAAAGGATTTATATCAACTGTCTTTGAAGGTAGAAGATATAAAGAGCATGCATACATTTAAGATATCATTTGGACCGAAAAGGGGATCAGAATTACCTCTAATATGGGGAAAAGGAAGATTTAATCCCTAAATAGGATAATCCTCCCACAAAGGAGCCCAAAAATAATATTATAGAATAGGGTATCTAAATCAACAAAGATTAAGAGTATTTCAGAGAGAAAGAGGCTATAGAAGTGGTAGAGGATTGAAAGCTCCAAAAGACCTTTTATTTTATACATATCTGGTGAAAAAGGGCTCAAAGGATTTAAGTGTCCATATTATCGTGCTCAAGATAGAAGGCAATGAGTTATCCTAGGGTTAATTTAGTGGAATGTAAGGAACATAATACAAACCTTAAAGAAGATGTAGAAGATAATCTTATGACGAGAATAAGAATAATATCTATAAGAAATGAGCGAGAATAGGATAAAGATAATGTTGACCCATGGGTATGTATTATATTATTCTAAAAAAGAAGAAATCATGAGGAAAAGTGTGTGAGGTTGTTATTAATGGTATAAGATATGAAAATATGGTTTATATGGAAATGATAGATAATATAGGTTTACAATGTGAAAAACATATGTATCCTTCTTGTATATCATGGCTTAAAAGAAGAAACAAAGTGACTATTGATAAGAGGTGCATGATAAATTTCTCCATAAGAAATTTTTATAAGGATGTGATATGTTGTGATATTATTCTAATTAATTCATGTCATATATTACTGTGAAAGACATGTTAATATTTCCTGATAATGGGAATGGAAAGGTTAGGACAATGACATGGGAGGATCTTTAACTGGGATGGATAAAAAATAATTTCGATGGAGCATCTAAAGGAAATCAAGTAAAGTTGGATATGGGTGTTTTTTTTGAAATTCTAAAATCCAACTAGTTCTACTTCTATCCCATGATTGTGGGATTGCCTCAAACAATAAGGTTGGAGGAATGGCTCTTCTATAGGGTCTGCAAGAGGCTAGGAAGCAATAGAGGTCAAATCTTTGGGTGGAAGGAGAATCTAAGTTGATTATCGAAGCCATGAAATTGGGAAGAGTGGGAGCATTGAATCTGGATCATCCAGAGTGTGACTGATTTAACACCTTCTTTTTCCAGTATCATCTTCTCCTATATGATCAAGCATGATGGGAACAAGGTAGAATTCTGTCTTGCAAACAAAGGAGTTGATATGATGAGTAAGAAAGGTGTCTCTAACATTATTTTGAAGGATGATCTTCCCAACGTGGTACTAAAACTAGTGATGTGGGATGTCATGAATGGTCGTATCTGGAAGTAATTTGGCTTGGGTGCCAAAAGAGGGAAAGTTAATACCTTCTCGTGTGTTGATGCAAGGCCATGAGATAAATGGGACACCTGTACTTTACGGTCTCTTTGGATGCGTGAAGCATGCAAAGAAGGATAAAAGTGGAGATGGAAGAGTTAATTTTGAACTTCGGCTAGTATAGTTAGTTGTGGGAGCTCTACAACCATCTTCTTGATTGTAACGTCTCGATAACAAGATGCGAGATGAGAGAAAGGCATGATAGTGGTGAGGGGTTGAGCCCTAAGAGGAAGCGTGTGGTCAAAGGAGAGGATGATTGGGATTATTTTGTTAATTGGATGGGGGAAAAAAATAAGAATTTGTTATGAAAGAATGGTTGGGGAGGGCATGGTCGATAGGTGAAGAAATGAATCATGTGGATGAGGAAGAAATTTTTGGGCTCCGAAGGAATTTGATGATTGATCCCAAGTAATCCCTGGGTCATTGGAACATGTTTGAAATGGTGCAGGATATGACTTGTGAAAATATTATCTCCAACACTTTGGGCCAATTCCTTCTTCATTAGGGGCACTCAAAGCTGGAGGAGAGACTGATGTGCATTCAGTTCCACTTATAGGCCCTTGTGAAGCCATTATTAATGGTTTCAAAGGGATGAGGAGATTTGGCTAAGACGCAGGGTTTCCAACTCCCTCCGAAAGAAAAAGTAGAAATCCCTCGTTGTTATGCCTCTTCCATGTGGACTATGTAGGTGAATGATGATTCAGATGTAGAGATCGTGTCTGAAGTTAAAAGAGATAAAGGAAAAGGTAAGAAGGTGGTTGATTAAACTTGGCCATATAGATTATAATTATTAAATTTCTATCTAAGAATGTAGCCACCAGTAGGAAATGTTGATAGTATAGGGATATATTTTTTTGTATATGATTATAAGGTATGTACTGATGGGATTGTTGGCATGTGGATGTTGAGTTTTCATTGATGTAAAAGGAACATTAATAACAAAGAAGTATGAAGGAGAGCTAGAGGAGGCTTGGAGTGAGTATGACAAGGCACTAGGACAAGGCAAGGCATGAGGACACATGATTAAGACCTAGCTTCTTGAGTAGCTAGTGACTAGTGGAGGCATAATGGTGATGTGAGAACATGTTAGGATGGTGTCTTATAGGGTTTAGTAGGTATGTGATGAGGATATACATTTAGCATGATGAATACAAAGGTGCATAAGTGGAATTAGTGTGACTAGCATAGTCTAGTAAGCCTAATCCTTAGGCTTAGACAACACGATGACTTGGAATTATGGAAAGAAGGCATGAGGCAGATGGAAAATCATTGTCAAGGAATGGAAAGAATGAAGAAGACATGATAAGGTAGGTAGATGATGAAAATAGGGTAGGTTCATGAAGTATGAGGTGAAACAGGCTCAACGAGGCCCAGTTCAAGGTCCTAGTGCATCCTTGGATGGGTGTATGAAGCAAAAAAAAAGCTATAGCATGGCATTACAAGCATGAATTGTGTATGGTGACACTATAGAGGACATGTGGAAGATGTTTCAAACCATCATTTAGCTAGTTGAACCAAGTTCAAGGCATTTTGGAGGCATGCACATGAGAACAAGCCATGTAAACATGAACAAATCAGGTAGTTCATGAAGGTACATGTAATTTTATGATAAATTGAGCCTTTGGGAAGCTAGAAGGGCCTATCATAGTGTTGTGGACAAATTTTCAAGACAAATGAAGAAGAATTTTTAAGTTATGAAGGTTTTAGTGCTATTGAGCTCTCAGAATGTCTATATTCAGTTCGAGGGTCAAGTTTCCAAGGTTCAATTTTAAATTGATTATTACTTATACATCATGAATATTCAATAAAAAATGTAAATAAATATAAACATTGAAGATTAAAATCAAAAAATATATTTAACATGAAATAATGTAATTACATTATATAATATTTATTTAATTTATTATTTACTAAAACAAAATATTTGTATGAAGGGACTTTAGTATGTGGGGCTTTAATGGAAAAAATATACGTATTTAGATGATTATCAAAAGTGGTTCTCAATTTATATTAGTTTTATTTTTTTTTAAGTTTAATGGTTTTCCTAATTTTCTATAATAAATTAGGATGTATATTAAAATAACATTGATAACTTATAATAAATTAGGATCTATATTAAAATAACATTGATAACTTCATATTTAATTATTGATATTAATTATATTAATGAAAATTAAACAAATATATACCTTTAAAAACTTACAAATTAGTATTAATATTTCAAAACTACAAAATACATCTTTAAAGATCGAATACGATAACAAATTGCATTATTATTGCAATATAAACAATTGATATTCCAGCTACTAAAATATGATAAGAGAAAGAAACTATAGAAATTGAAATTTCGGAAAACAGCAACCTTCAAGTTTAATATAGCTCAAGTTTTCATTTAAGCAAACAAAGCAAAATGAATGAGTATGATGTTGTCATTTTCACATTTATGTTGTGAATTGTTGATATTTAAATGGTTTAGATTTTTAAACGAAAGTTTAATATAGCTCAAGTTTTCATTTAAGCAAACAAAGCAAAATGAATGAGTATGATGTTGTCATTTTCACATTTATGTTGTGAATGGCTGATATTTAAATGGTTTAGATTTTTAAACGAAGGCATATATTCAATTGAATGGATATCACAATAAAATCATGTTCTAAAGTCATTTGGAATCTTTGGTTATGTGTTTGGCAGCCATCATTTGTCTAGTTTGTCTAGTTTGTTAAAAAGTAAATTTGCTTTCATTATTAATTATATTTCAAAATTGTGTGATTATATATGTGTGTGTGAGAGAGAGTATTCCTCATTTTCTTTTTGGCGATAGTTATCCTCATAAAGGATGTATTGGAGTATGTGTATGTCTTTATAGAAGTTATATAATTATTCAATTTGTGATAAATAAATAGAAAATTTCAACTTTTAATTTTTTAGTAAATAATGTGTTTACCAAAAAATATATTTGTTGCAGACCTAAAGACGAAGGATCTCTAGGGCTCCTTTATATCTAGATTCGAGGTCATGCCCTTAGTGTTAAATGGATTGTTTAAGGTCTGGACAACTTAGAATCATGGAAAATTCTTCTTATACAATGAATTCTCCAAGGGCTACTTCTTGGAAGGAAATCCTTGAAAGGGTTAGATTTTCAATCCCTATTACTCACTCTTGTTTCTCACAAAATTGGATGGACATTTGTGGCCAAAAGTATCTGACATGCCTAGGAACTTCTCAAACCCAGTCTCATCTAGGTGGGGAATTGCTTCTGGAATGGTTTGTCTATAAACTCCCATTCCATATGGTGGTCTACTATGTTGCAATTTCAGGGTGCTTCCCTTGCACTTTCTCGTGGAATCAAAAAATTGAGGATTTTTAAGAAGTGAATTCACCATGTCACATATTTGTTCTATCAGTAAACCAAGAGTTGGCTTCTATGGGAAAATATTAAACAATAATTTTAACCTTTATATCATAATGCTCATTCCATCTCTAACATCATTTTGAATCTTCCTGATGAACATATTCACAAAAATGGAGTTTCCTCTCCAATATTTGTGTGGTTCGACTAGAACTGACATGTTGTCACTCCTTTCTACAAGTACAAACCATGGATTGGTTATCACTTGTTAGTGAAAACTTTCATTCTAACCAATATACTCAATCATCGATGGAACCTAAAATCTTCCCCTCATGTTTGGTCGAGGAGATTTGAAAAGGTTAGCAGATTCCAAAGCAACCTAAGAAATACCATTTTCTCTAGTGTATTATATATCAAGGCCTTCCTATTAGGGATAGAAATAAGCAATTTAGAGTTACTAACCCATTATACCCATTTTCCACCAACATAATCTATCAAACATATTTTATGGTTTTGATCGTTTGTACAATTTGTGTGGCGATGGATCAACTCCCCTTTCTCTCCTTTTCTTATCAATCCCTTTACCTAGAAAATGATCCTCTTCAAGGACTCAACTTCTTTACCTGCAAAATATAACTAGATTTGGCAATTATTCAAATTTGATATTATCTTTCAAATTTGAAAACATAGAAATTTTTCAATTTTCAATCGAATTCAAATGGATGGAAGCTTCTATGTTTATAATCAAGTTACTATGATTTTGAATTTATGTTTCTCCCAATTCAATTCCAGGAGGAGAAATTTTTCATGTAGGTGGAGCATCTACAAACTCTTATTAGCAATTATTCAAATTTGATATTATCTTTCAAATTTGGAAAGATATAAATTTTGTAATTTTCAATCGAAATCAAATGGATGGAAGCTTCTATGTTTACAATCAAGTTGCTATGATTTTGAATTTATGTTTCTCCTAATTCAATTCCAGGAGGAGAAATTTTTCCCGTAGGTGGAGCATCTACAAACTCTTATTGACCATTGAGAAAATGCAACCTAAGATGTTAGTTGGGAACCACCAAATCATTCATGCCCTCATTCCCCACCACAAGCTCAAGGTCATGTTTGGCCATGTTTTCGCTAGATTGTAGAAGATGCAAGAGTCTTAGGTCATGGTCCCATGCAAGGGGGAAGCTAAACATTTTGAGCAGGTATGGGAGAGAAAAATTAGAATATTTTAGCATTGAGATGGTCCAATGATTTTTTATTTTTCTCTACTGAGACAAAATAGGAGTCTATAGTATTAGAAAATTTGGGGTCCCATGAATCCCAGATAAACTATTGAAAGGGAAAATAGAGAGGGGAGCTTAAATATAAATGACAAGTGTCAAAAAACTCCCTAAATTTTTTAAGCAATGGATATTTTGGTACCCCCAATTGATTTATGGGGCTGGAAATCCTCTCCCTAGAATGTAGCTGCTTAGAAATTTTAGGAGCTTTATTGGCTTATATAAGCAACAAATAATTTTTTTTACATTTGATCATATTTGTCAAATAACTAGAAGCACTAGCCACCAGCATGGGACCATGCTCTTAGGCCTCGTTCTCAGTAGGGTCGAGGTGGTTGGAGGAGTCTTACTCCTACTGGAGCTTCTAGAAGATAAGCGGATAGTAGAAATGACAGATGTAACATGCCAGGTGGAAGTAGCGATATTAATGCAATTGATCTATGGGGATCCTCCCCCGGGTAAATTTACCCACATTTCTCTAGTCATTTTTCCATAGCATGATGATAGAAGAAAACAAGATGGTTAGGCCAGAGTTCCTGATGCAGAACTACAAGGTGGCTCTAGTTGAAGTGACAATCCTAACAACCAGCCTCCATCTCCTCCTCCATCTACCGTTATGTTTGCATCTGCTACTTGATGTATTTCCTTGTTTATTTTTTGCAACTATTTTTTGTTGAATAGCCATTAAATTTTTTTCACTCATTTAATCTGACTTGATACATACCGGTCATATGACTTGGGATTTTGGGGTGTGCTACCATACTGCCCACTTTTGTATTATTATCTATGTACATTAAATTCTTCTATTAATATGAAATGGCTTTCAATTCAAAATATACACTCAAAATTTGTAGAACAACTCGAACTCTTGACCTACCATTTATTATTGTTGTGATTTACAAACTATACTATATGGTAGTAAATGCAAAAAGTTGTGGCACATCATATTTATTTGAGTTGAAATATTAGTTTTTATTTTTAGTAGAACTGGCATATGTGCATGATGTATATTCTATGGGGGCATGCACGTAGGGAGGTGCATCATGGTGCCTAGACAAGATAGCCACTGCATTTCTTCTCTATATAATGTACATGCTTTTATCAATTCACTGTAATTTTTAGAATGATATAAAAAGAGAAATAAATATTAAAAATTGGTTTATTATTTTTTATTACTCATTTATAAAGAGCAGATTAAACTAACCAAAATTTGTATGGTCTACTATTGATGTAGAAACCTGCATTATTACTCAATTACTTAGTTTCTTTAATGTTATTGTGTTGTTGTATTTTCATGTTTTCCTAACTTAAGTTCTCATTAGTATTTATTTTCTTATGTCATGACTCTTTGAATTGTTTTTTCCATGCCATATGTCATGGTCAAACTATTTTTAAATGTCCATTATGTTCTTTCTCACTATCTCCCCTTGTTTCCCTTGTTTTTACCGTTCTTGTTTGTGTTATGCCTTTTATGACCTTAGTTTTCCCCCTTTCTTTTGGTTTTTACCAGCGATTCTAGTTTTCTCCCCTTGTTACCCATGTTTTTTGTGCTTTGTCTTTGATGACCTTAGTTTCCCCCAGTCTTTTGGTTTTCACCTACTATTTTTGGCATAATCTAAAAGAGACCATTTTAATAGGAATGTGACAAGTTTTGCACTTACAAATCTAATCTCATCTCTACAAAAATGATATCATGATCTAGATGAAAATTTTGATAAAGAATGATATTTTGTATTAGCATTTAGTGTAGAATTTCTATTAGTCTTTTTTTGAAAGTCCTAAAATCTATTTTTAGTATTTTTTGACATCTTTTTATATTTTATATTTTTTAGGGTCTTTCAAGTATTTTTGGGTCCTTGAGGAGTGTAACATAAATGATAGCCATATTTTAGGTAAATTTCATCTAGTTCATTATGTTATCTTTTTGTTGCATCTATAAGATTGCAAATACAACCAACGAGCTAGGAGATATGATCCCAATAAGGAGAACTAGAAAATAATATTATTATTTGTGGAATTTGTTCCTTCTTCTTAATGAACTTCAACTAAATGTTGTTACACATCATCTCCATATAGGATGAAAGTTCAATTCTCTTTAAAATCTCATCACATTTTATTCTAAAAGTAAATTTTCACCTTTTGTATTTCCTACCAAAAAGTGGATGGTTTTGATTGTAGGCACACATTTTTTATGTACTATAGGTTTTTGTAAATTAGGTGTTGTGAAGCAAAATATCTCCTAATAATTTTTCCTATAATTTTATTGGATATGTATTTATATACCAACTTTTCAAAGGGTTTTTCATTTTTGTACTAGGAATACATATATCCTATAGAGTTTTCCATTTGTACACAATATAAATTATAGAGTTCCATATTAACTTATCTCTAACTATGGATTTTTCCCCATAATGTGTATACATATTCAATTATACAAAAAATATTCATTTCTTTAATCATAGCTTTTTACCCATTATACAATTAGTTAATTCTTATAGCTTTAATTATGGCATTATGAATGTATTACTGTAAACACAAAATCACGCACTTTGGATATTTATCTAGTCCTAATCACATACTAATATGCATATGATTCATAAGTAAGAGAAGTACTAATTAACCAATGTCTTTGGTTATCTTTGTTTGCTTTCTATTGCCTCTATTGATCTTGCACTATTTCTAGCCTTGTCTCTCTTTTTATACTTTAAAATTTCTCATCCTGGACACCAGTGCCCAGCCAGGACACTAGCACCAGACACCCCAATCCCCTCTAGGCGTTGTCGACCTCTTTTTACTTTGGTTTCATCTTTTGGGTCTTTTCCAGCCATTTGGGTATCTTATCTTTTTTGTAGTTGGCCTTTTCAGGGTTAATTATGAAATTCAAGCAAAGAAATCATATAAATATAAAGTTATGTGATCATAATAAAAGACCAAGCACTAAGCATTAGCTATCACCACGTAAGGTTGCATTCAAATAGCATTCTAGGAGCATTAAAACATTCATCTAGCTCCTCACAAGGGATAAGGGACCGATACTTCTGCATACACTTCATATGAGGGGAAGTTCATTCTTTCATGCACACATCTATCTACGTTTTCTACATCTACCTACTTACTCGCTATCAAGTGTGACATGCATAAGAGTTGCCTAGGGAAAGATTCTACACACACACAACTACATTGGGTTTGAGAAGTAGTGTAATTCTTTGTCGTAAGATCACTTCATGACAGCCAACGACAGTCTGACCCCTCATTTTACATCGTTTAGTTTTTTAGGATTTGATTTGCTTTGGGGTTTTGCAGGGTATCATTTTTTTACGGGCTACATACAAATTCGACAACCATATTTTGACATGTAGGTGACCAAATTTGAATCTTTGCAACATCCTTCTGACCCAACAAAATTTAGAAACTGAGGACCAGTCATGACACTATTGCATAGATTGGGTCACTAGCGCCTAGGGTGCTCTTGACCTTTCATAGGCACTGGTTTCGAGCCTCATCTTTGAGATCCAAAATTTTATCTAAGCACTCACAACGATTTTCCCTTCCTGTTTATTAGTTTTCTAGTTTAGTGCCTCTTAGGGATTTATTGCGAATCAGATAAGTATTTGATTCCCTTCATTTGCAACTAGGGTTTCAAATTTGATTTTCTTATTTGATTGGATCAATTTTGTCCTTATTGTTTATATTCAACGTTGTTACATAATATAGAATTAGGAATCTATTTATTCAATATTTGCTTAATCAATTACCATAACACATTACATGCCACCATTAGTGCTTCATCCACTAAAATTTAAAAATATTTTAGATAAGTGGTATTATAAAATAAAAAATAACATAAAATAATTTTTGAAGGTTTTAAAAATGACGAGAAAATAAACTTGGAAAAAAGTGCAATTCAAATTATGGATTCATTTCTAGCACCACAAAGTGAAAGTGAATCACTCCTTGTAGAAAACTAGTTTTTGACGGGAGAAAAACATCATCATACATCATCCTCTACTTTATCAAATGGATTTGTTCTAACAAAGGGTATATGATGATGGGTTCTAGGTGGAGACATATCTACGTCCTCCTCATTACCTTTAGGATGAGCGAATGTGGAGGACCGTTCATGATTTGAAATGTCCTCATCAGTCCTAAGAGGTGGGGGAAAATTTTTACTCTTCATTCCAATCATGTGAGAGAGGAAAGTGGGATCAAAATTAGAGGGTAATCTAGCCCTTAACTCAACAAGATGCAATAAGACTTGGTCCTTGTTTTGAAATAAATAGTTGTCTATATGGGTGGAGGTGTCTGTAAAGGGATTATGAGGTATCTCCCACTCAGTAGCACTATGGTCAACAATCTCTTGTTCCTGTTTAGAAGAGGAAAAACATAGGATTTTTAAGGGGATTGGAAGCACACTTCTTATAACCTGCCCATGTTTGAGGCGTCATGACTCACAAATATTTTTACAAAGATGTTTGAATGTGTGTAAGCGTCACAAAGGATCCAAGATAAAATGGGCAACGTAACGATGCTAAAGTGATAAATCTCTAAGTAGATGGGATACACAACCAAGGAATATCCAATGAGATCTATGACAATGTGGACAACATAACAATGTATTGCCGATACTTAACCAAGTTTAAACAAAAACAAGGTTTAGGTATTAAAGGGGATTGTTAAAAGACGAACAATGTAACAATACAATGTCAATACTTAGATCAATTTTAAGGAAACAATATATAAAGTATCGAAAAGAGATTAGTATAATGTGAGCAACGTAACAATGCATTTCTTAAACTCAAACCAATTTTTTAGGAAAACAAGGTCTAAGTACCAAAAAATGGTCAATACAATGTGAGCAACGTAACAATACAATGCCAATACTTAGATCAAGTTTCAAAGAAACAAGATGTAAGTATTAAAAAGGGATTGGTACAATGCAAGCAGCATAATGACCACAAGGGAAAACTATCCCAGGAGTGAAATGTCCCAATGTTGGTTTAAGACTACCACCAAAAATATGAATATGTATCAACACACTTTCAACACTTAAATCTTGCGTAAAGAAAACAGCTTTAAGTGGGTACACCCAGTAGTGCATAGAATTTTGGCAACACTTTGAGGTATTCTCTTTTGACTAAATAATGCCAAAAATACAAGGGAATGTATGAATGGTGATGAAAATTACTTGGCGTAACTTCGACAGAATTTTGCCTTGTTCGAACAACAAGGTTTTAACTTCGAGGAAGTTTGGCTAAGTACGATTCTTGATGAAATATATATGAGGCGCAACTTCAATAAAGTCTCACCTTGTTCAAAAAACAAGGTTGTGACTTCACGAAATTCTTGCTTTGTAATAACCCTTTAAAACACAATTTTGGATATGGTCAAGTTGGCCCCAATACCAAATGGCTTTTTAGGCTTTCATTCTCAACACTCGCTAATAACTTGTCTAAAAGAGTTACACTTTTCTAGAATAAATCTTAGGCAAAGGACCACAACCCCATAATCAAATTAATGAAAGAGTTTTCATACGGACAACATTTAGCACTCCTCGCGGGAATTTCTAGTCAAGTAGGTAGTGGGGAACTTCCTGTTTCGTCAATCAGTTCCCTCAATGTGTTGACTACTTTGGGGTTCCTATGGTAATCGTCACATTGAGTTTAATGGCTTCTGCCAAGATAATTCTCACACCTAAAGTGATTTGGCCTTAGCCTTCTCATTCACACCTACAAATACAGTGTGAGTGCATAACGTGTTTTTTATTTTAATCTTAATGTGGTTTTGCATGCCATTGGCAACTTGTACACAATGTAGTTTGTATTTGTTTTGATTCCGTCTTTGACAAGCGATTAGACCTACATCCAAATGATTAGTAGTTTTTCCATATAAAAAGAGGATCGTAATCATTTTTTATCCTCAAGATTGCTTGAAAGAACAAGAGAAAAGCATACATGACGTTGAATCCAACTAAGTATAAATGGCAAAAACGTAGCTAAAAACAAGTAAATTTCTTTGAAAATTGATTTTTTAAATGACAAGTTTAATCCATGTAAACCCAAATGTTAGAATGAGGATCAAGGTCGTTTTCGATTCTCAAGGTCACTCGAAAGCGCAAAATAAGATCATACATGACGTTTGACCCTACTTAAGAAATGGAAAAAAAAACTTTAATTAAAGCATTTTAGTGTTAGAAACTGATTTTTAAATAACAAATCAAAAGATTTAAAAAATTATTTCTAACAAATACTCAAAATGTTAGTAATAATTTAGATAAAAACCTGCATGTGAGGATTAGAAACATGTATAAAATTACAGGAAATTAAAAATCAGTTTTGAATTTTTTTGGAAATTTTGAGAAATTGATTAAAAGATTTACACAATAGTGCATTCAACAAAAACATGGAAAAAATGTAGCATAACAGTAGCCTATGAAAAGAAAAAATGTATCCCGAGAAAAATAAAAAACCACAACAAAAATACATCCTGTGAACAACAAAAACATCGACCCATAAATAGCAAAACCACAACAAAACTGCATCCTATTAACAACAAAACCGCAACAAAAACACACCCTATGAACAAAACAGGCACTCAATTTTTTCTCAATAAGATCAGATTCTTACATCAATTTTCCTCCTAAATATCTACAAAAATGACCTAGACTATCAAACATCATCATACATGCCCAAAAAAAAAAGAATTTCAACTATTTGAAAGAACTTTGCATGTATAAATGAATTCTAAACAAAGAAAACATAAATGATGCACATGAAACAAAGGAGTCTCCCATCGGGCGTGCCATAAGTATGTATGATAAACAAGCTAAGATAATTAATAGAACCTAACACCAAGTAGATTCAATAACTAAGCTAATTCAACATAAGCATCAAGATAAAGTCATTTAAAAGGGAAATCTTAACTAATGCATCTAATATTAAAAACATGAAATACAAGCCATCCTTTGATGTTTTTGATGGGCTTTGGATTGTAGACACTTCCTTTATTGAGTCGTACATAGCCACGTGCGATCAAAGGATTTCTCCAAGAGGAAGAGATCTCACCAATATGGCTTAGTTGTCATTTTTGGTTATTCTCATACTACTCTTAGCCAAGTAGAAAAGGGTGAGGTTTGCTTGATCAATGAGTCTTCCAAGTCTTGAAATGCTCTTATCATGTGTAGATGTCTTGCCAAGGACATGGTGTAAACTTAGAAGGGAGGGGATATGATTCTTTATATAGTTTTCCAAATTGGAGAAACTATCATCCTTATGAATGTGGGATAAAATAAATTTATGGATTAGCAAGTGCTAAATAGATTTAGAAAGGGCTAAGTATGATTAAGGAAGGTTAATTAGAATTTTCAACTTAAATGAGTTGGGTATGATTTAAATTAATCAATTAGATTGATTAATAGACCAAGTTAGACTTGTAAAATCCAATTGGAGAGAGTTTGGTGGATTCTGAAGGATCAAAAGGGGGGAATGACCCAATAAGAGGGTAAATTCTCATTTAGAGGATTAATTAATCAATATTGGTCAATTAATTAATTAGAATAGGATTATAAATAACAAAGTAGTGTTAATTTGCATCCATAATGAAGGGGGGGACTAGTTAATAAACGAAGTGTCGCTAATTAACCAAGATGGAGGGGAGTATTAGCTAATTAGCGAAAAAAAAACGTTAATTATAACCAAATTATAGAAAATAAGATAAGAAGTGTAATTTTAGTCTTAAAATTGCATAGTTATATTTAGGTGTCTACAACTACTAACATTGATCAAGTCATCATGTCTTTCTAGTTATGTATATTTATGATGAGCCTATCAAGTCAAGTTGTGTGAGGTTTCATTGTAGGTCACTATGGGTCAATTACGTGTCAAGTCATGTCTTTTCATCATACTACTCTACCAATCACTGTTATGTTATTTTCTCAATTATTACGTATTATCATTATATGCTTACAATATGATGACACTTACTACTTGTTCAAAAAAAATTATCTAATGCACATTGCTCATTTTACCATGTTATTTGATATAATAGATATGGTTTCCATCCTTAATGTTATATTCTGTTTTGAAAATTTCTCTTTTGAGTTATGCGATCCTTTGTAGCATCCCTCATCTCAAAAGGGAGATATACTATGGGATTTTCTAACAAATTTCATGCAGATTATAACTGCAAGGCTTCATTTGGTACCATATGATGATATTTACATAATTATTCCAGACAAAGCACAAGATTTTACACCCTTAACCTATTGCTTATATTAGGATATGAGTAGCCGACTTGTGGCTTACCATATCATTTTATTATATCATTTATACTTTCTCATGCTTAGTAGGTCAGCCTTGGTGATGGCCATAACATATGAATAGTATATATAGGGGATTGTAGGTAGTAGTTCATCATCATTTGAGCATTTGAGTATTATTGTATGGTTTGGAGGTTGCCCCCTCGAAGTGGCAAAGCTATTTTAATTGCATATTGAGATCATTATTCTGGAATATTGTGTTATTTTGTGTTATATTTCTGCTCATGATCTGAATTATACAAGTAATTTCATTACAAGTGGTATCAGAGCTGCGATCTGGGCCAAAATTAGGGCAAAAAACCCTAATTTTTTGTTTCCACCATATATTGTGAACCATAGCAAATTGGTGGGAGATATTTTTACCAGAGTTGAGGAATATTTCAAGTAAGGTTCCCTGAAAATTTTAGACTTTTTTGATTTATTTTGCAAAAGTTATTACAAATTTAGGTTTTTTCATAAAATCACTCCCTAGGGTGCAAATTGTGGAATTTTTTCAAATTCGTTACATTTTCAGAAAGAAAAAAAAATATTATTTGGGGTTTGTTCTTTAAGTTTGTTTATATTTGGCCGAATTTGTATCAAAATCTGAAACCCTAAAATTTGACCGTGATCCCTACATCCTACTATTTTGGGGCATCATGGCGGGGCCTTCCACAAGAGGAAAAAAGAATCCCATAACTCCAGGTAAAACACCAGAAAAGGATGAGATATTAGTTGAGGATTTGGAGACAAAAGATATAGCTACATATTCCTCATGGTTACGGTTTACTTCGACAGACCATAAAGTAAGCCAACTTGAGTTTAACCTGAGAGACCTCGAATCTCGGGTGGCCAGCAAAGAAGATGTGGATAGGATTGGACAAATATTGGAGGATTTCATGCAAAAATTCAGTACGCATATGATGGGTAATCATACTTATGTCAATCAAGGTGGATCCTCAGGTCAACATAATAGACACATGAGCCAGAGTGGATCTTCGAGTGTGCACAATCCAAATACGAGCACTCTGCAGGCCCGTACTATGTTTCCAAAAGTGGAGATGTGCAAGTTTGATGGAAAGGATCCACTCAATTGGATCAACCAAATGGAGAATTTCTTTGAACTACATCAGATTCCATCAGGACAAAAGGTGACCATGGGAGATTTGTATCTCGAACCTGACCAATTCATCTGGTATCGATGGTTATGTGCTCAAAGGCAAAAGAGTGGTCTCAATGTTACATGGACAGTATTCACTAAAGAGTTGCAATTACACTACAGTTCTAGTGTGTCAGATAATTACTTCAGCCAATTAGCAAAGTTGAGACAGACATGATCTATTAAGGATTACATTCATCACTTCCAAAACCTTTCTCTGCGGGTGGAAAATATTACTGAAGAGAATCTAAATGACCTATTTCTTGGGGGTCTTAAGGATCACATTAAGCATGAGGTGTGTATGTTTAATCCTCATAAGGTTTCTGATTCGATGATTATGGAAAGAAGGGCAGAGGAGAAATTTGTTTCAAGTAGGAGACAACATTTCACTTATACCAGAGATCGCAACACCTTGGCCCCAACACTCCCTCGACCAGTTAGATTGACACCTCAACAAATTGAAGAAAAAAGAGAAAAAGGGTTATGTTTTAACTGTGATAGTAAATTTGGACCCGGACATAAATGTGTTGAAAAGAAGTTGTTCTACATTGATGGGCCTAGTGAAGATGAAGAGAAGGATGAAGATTCAGAGTCAGAGGTCTTGGTTGAGCCAGAGGAGGAGTCAGGAGATCCTTAGCCAACGATCTCATGCCATGAAATTTCAGGTATTAGCACCCCCCAAACCCTAAAGGTGGTTGGATTCCTAAAAAAATAGAGGGTCACAATGTTGATTGATTCAGGAAGTACTCACAACTTTATCAATCATAAGTTAGTAGTGCGCCTAAACTGTTTCATTTATCCTGCTCTTGAATGTCAAGTAATGATTGTTGATGGAGGTACTGTTACTTGTTCTAGAAAATTCCATAGCATTAAGCTTGCTATGGGAGATTACATACTAAATAGTCCCATGTATGCCATTTCTATGGGAGGAGCAGACATTGTGTTAGGGGTTCAATGGATTACCACTTTAGGAACCATTGAGATGAACTTCCAAGACTTGTTCATGTGATTTCACTCTGAAGGAAGGAATTTTGAGCTAAGAGGCTTAAGAGAAAAGTCTCCACAAATAGTAAGTTCTCATCAGATGCACAAAATGCTAAAAAAGGGTGCAGAGGGATTTGTGGCACAACTTTTTTCATTGGAGGCTCATCCTTCTAAGGACATTATACCATCAGATATGCAAGCAGTGTTGGATGCACACTCTGTTGTATTTGAAAATATACCAAAGGGCTTACCTCCAAAGAGAGATCATGATCATGCTATTCAGTTATTACCAGGAAGTCAACCACCTAACATCAGACCTTATAGGTACCCATATGTGCAAAAGAGTGAAATCGAGAAGATTGTACAAGAGATGTTGGAAGCAGGAATCATCCATCATAGTCAGAGTGCTTATTCTTCTCCAGTAGTGATGGTATGGAAGAAAGATGACATGTGGCGCATGTGTCCTGATTATAGGGAACTTAATAAGTACACAATCAAAGATAAGTTTCCTATTCCTGTAATTGATGATTTTCTTGATGAGTTGCATGGTGTTGTTTATTTTACAAAGCTTGATCTTCGTTCGGGATACCACCAAATCAGAATCAAGGATGAGGATGTTCATAAAACCACCTTTTGGACACATGAAGGCCATTATGAATTCCTGGTAATGCCTTTTGGACTCACAAATGCACCTTCTACATTTCAAAGTTTGATGAATTCTATTTTTAAGTCATTCCTGCGGAAGTTTGTCTTAGTGTTTTTTGATGATATATTAATTTATAGAAAAACATGGGAGGAACATTTGCATCATGTAAATAAGGTTTTGGAAACCCTTGAGCAACATCAACTTTATGCAAAGCCCTCTAAGTGTTCTTTTGGACTCAAGGAGGTTGAATATTTGGGTCACATTGTCTCTCATGAAGGGGTTAAAGTGGATCCTAATAAGATCAAAGCCATGATGGAGTGGAAGGTTCCAAAAACCCTAAAGAATCTACGAGGATTTTTGGGGCTTACAGGTTATTATCGAAGATTCATAAGGCATTATGGAAGCATAACTGCACCTCTCACATCTTTATTAAAGGACTCCTTCCATTGGAGTGAGGATGTAACCAAAGCATTTGAGAAACTAAAGGAGGCCATGTGCACCACTCCAATCTTGGCTACTCCAGATTTTTCCAAAACATTCATTGTTGAATGTGATGCATCAGGGGTGGGTATGGGGGAAGTTCTCATGCAAGAAGGCTGTCCTATTGCCTTTTTGAGATGTCAATTCAAAGGTAAGAATCTTTCCAAGCCAACTTATGAGAAGGAAATGCTAGCCATACTTCATGCAGTAAAGCAATGGAGACCATATCTCATAGGAAGACACTTTAAAGTGAAGACAAATCATGATAGTTTGAAATACTTCTTGGAGCAGTGTTTATCATCTGAAGAACAACAAAAATGGGTCTCCAAGATGTTGGGATATGATTTTGAGATTATCTATAAGAAAGGGAAGGAGAATGTAGTTGTGGATGCTTTGTCACGGAAAGATGAATCAACTGTAGCCTTGTTATGTGCCATATCCATATTACAGGAAGATTGGATAGATGAGGCAAGGTCCGAATGGAGAAATGACCCAACCACACAAAACCTCATTCATCATCTCCAGAATGATCCAAGCATGTCTGAAAAATTTGTACTGAAAGGGGATGCTTTATGGTATAAAGATAGACTATACCTATGTAAGAACTCCACTCTTAAAAATAGGATTCTATCTGAGCTTCACTCTTCTCCAGTAGGGGGGCACTCTAGATTCTTGAAGACTTATCATCGAGTCAAACAAGATTTATTCTGGGAAGGGCTCAAAGGGGATGTCCAAAAATTTGTGGCAGAATGCATGGTTTGTCAGCAAAATAAGGGTGAAACAGTTCGGTCCCCAGGTCTTCTACAACCTCTATCTATTCCTAGCTAGTGGTGGGAAGAGGTTTCCATGGACTTTATCACAGGATTGCCTAAATCTGAAGGAAAAAATGTCATCATGGTTGTGGTGGATAGACTCACCAAATATGCTCATTTTTGTGCCTTGGCACACCCATTTGTTGCAAGCACAGTAGCAACAACCTTCATGGACACAGTTTAGAAGCTTCATGGGACACCAAAGATTATAGTAAGTGATTGAGACCCTATATTTACTAGTAATTTTTGGACTGATTTATTCTCATGTTTGGGTACTCAGTTAGCTCGTAGCTCTTCTTATCATCCCCAATCTGATGGGAAAATAGAAGTTGTAAATAAGTGTTTGGAGGGATATCTCCGTTGCTTTACGTCAGATAAACAAGCAAGATGGGTCCAATGGTTGCCACTTGCAGAATGGTGGTATAACACTTCCTTCCATACTTCATCTAAAATGTCTCCTTTTTGGCACTCTATGGGTACCATCCACCATCCATCACATCATCATTGAGAGGAAAACCAAGGGTTAGAGCAGTAGAAGAACACATTCAGTATCAACAAGAGGTTCTCTCTAGTCTCAAGGAGAACTTGGTCATGGCACAAAACCGCATGAAGCAGCAGGCTGATCAACATCGCACAGAAAGGCATTTTGAAATTCGATGATTGGGTTTTTGTGTGGTTACAACCATATAAACAAATTTATTTGAAAAAACAACAAAAGGATAACAAACTTTCACCAAAGTATTATGGCCCCTATCAAGTATTGCAGAAGATTGGTACTGTAGCATACAAATTAGAACTTCCATAATCAACCAGAATACATCCAGTCTTTCATGTTTCTTGCCTGAAGAAAGTAATTGGACAGAGAGTATCAACCCAAATAGTGTTACCTGAGCTCAATGAGGAGGGGAGAGTCATCTTGGAACCTGAATGCATCCTTCAAACACACACTAAAAGATTGAGGACATGGGTTATTACTGAGTACCTGATCAAGTGGAAGAATATGGACAATGAAGATGCAACATGGGAAGATATGACATTCCTGTAGCAACACCCAGAGCTTCTCAACATTGGGGACAATGTTGCTTTGAAGGGGAAGGGCATGCTACGCCCTTAACCTATTGCTTATATTAGGATATGAGTAGCTGACTTGTGGCTTACCATATCATTTTATTATATCATTTATACTTTCTCATGCTTAGTAGGTCGGCCTTGGTGATGGCCATAACATATGAATAGTATATATAGGGGATTGTAGGTAGTAGTTCATCATCATTTTGAGCATTTGAGTATTATTGTATGGTTTGGAGGTTGCCCCCTCGAAGTGGCGAAGCTATTTTAATTGCATATTGAGATCATTATTCTAGAATATTGTGTTATTTGGTGTTCTATTGCTGCTGATGATCTGAATTATACAAGTAATTTCATTACATGTTTGGGCATGCATCTAGCTCATAATTCGTCTTATCATCCCCAATCTAGTAGGCAGACAGAGGTGGTAAAAAAGTGCTTGGAGGCATATCTTCATTTTTTTACCTCCGATAAGCAAAAAATGTTGGTATAACACCTCCTTTCATACTTCATCTAAAATATCTCCTTTCTTGGCATTATATGGGTATCATCCACTATACATCACCTCATCTTTGAGAGTCCATCCAAGGGTTCGAGAAGTTGAAGAGCATATTCAAAACTAATAAGAGGTACTTTCTAATCCCCGGGAGAGCTTGACCATGGCAAAAAATTGTATGAAACAACATGAAGATCAACATCGTAGTGAAAGACATTTTGAAGTCGGTGATTGGATTTTTGTGCGTTAACAACCATATAAGAAAATGTCCTTGAAACAACGGAAGAAGGATAACAATATTTCCCCTAAGTATTATGGCCCTTATCAAGTGTTACAGAAGATCGGTCATGTAACATGCAAACTGGAACTTCCTCCGACCATTCGAATACATCCAGTCTTCCATGTTTCTTACTTGAAGAAGGTAATTGGATAAAAGGTATCATCCCAAACAATGTTATCAGAACCCGATGAGGAGGGAAGAATCATCTTGGAACTAGAATGTATCCTTCAGACATGCACTAAATGATTGAGGACAAGGGTCATCACCAAATATTTGATCAAGTGGAAGAAGCTAAAAAATGAAGACGTAACTTGGGAGGATGCAACATTCTTGCGACAACATCCAAAGCTTCTCAACATTGGGGAGGACGTTGCTTCGAAGTGGAGGGGGATGATATGCCCTTAATCTTATATCTTACATTGGATGTGTGTAGCCGACTTGTGGTTATCATAACTTCTTATCATGATGTATCTCTTTCATATGTGTTATATTATCATTAGTGGGTTGGCCTTGGTGATGGCCATAACATAGGAATAATATATATAGAAGTTAGTAGGTAGTAGTCCATCATCATATTGAGCACTTGAGTCTTATTATATGGTTTGGAGGTTGTCCGCTTGAAGTGTCTAAGGTATTATACTTGCATATTGTGATCATTTATCTACAAATTGGTGTTCTTTGTTGCTGATATTCAAATTTATACAAGTAATTTCCTTACATATTGGGGTGTCACTATTATTGACATACTATGTTAGTGGGAGGGCCACCTCAATTGAAGCATCACCCCTAATGATGTAAGAATAACGATATATTGGAGTTCACATCTTACTACGTACCTAACCAACGAACCAACGTGGCATTACAGCGATGTCGAAGTTGCTCTTCACCTAATAATCTTTAAATAAAAGTTTGTACACTATACCTATTGCTATTCATTTATTAATTTTTAATTGTTTGTTTATTTTAATAAATGTCAATAATTATATTATCTTTTAACCAATCTCTCACCAAGTCAACCATTATGCTAATACGAGTGTAAACTTCCATTGTGACGTCACCCCAATTGACATAAGAAGCATGAGATTGTGGCAAACGTGAAATTTATTTCTATGAGGTAGAGAGGTTTTTTATAATTGCAACTAGAATTCCAAGATACACTCTTGACTATAAGACCCTACTTCCCCATATTACATTAACATAATGATTCGATATTAATGACAATCATATAATTTACACTTTAGGGTTCACAGATTATGCAGTGTCGACTTTCCAACATGTTGAATCCATGCGAAATAGTTTTGGTTCGAATGCCAGCATGGGCACATCACTGGGGGAGCCTGTCAACCGCTTATCATATGCTCCTCGAGGAAGGCACGTCCAGCGGCTAAGGGCTAAATTATACACAAATATATTTTCACCCGCGGCCATCCTCTTCTTCCTCTTTTTCCTCTTCTTCCTCTTCTTTTTGAAGCAGATATAATCTCCCACACCCACACATAAAAACTCACCTCGTATCCTGCTAAAATCCCGAAACATCCCCCGACCCATTCTAGTAATCTCCTTCCAACAAGGCTTCGACTTGGGATTCTCTTCAAAATCCCATTCCCACTCCCACACACACAAACTCTCGCCATCTTCTGTTACAAGCAAAAATGACGATCTCCATGAAAGAATCTTGGCATTCTGCGGAACAACAGTGGCTGCCGAAGGAACATGTGGGCATACAATTTCTAATTTGCAATCTTCTCTCATGGCGAAACCCATAATGGCAATTGGAAAATCAGGGCGGAATACCAGAAAGAAGAAGAAATCCTTGAAAAAAACTATGTTTTGCGGCAGAGTAATAATACTCTCTGGCAGGCGTTTTACAATCCTCCATGAGTGAGAACAGGAGTCAAATGATTTGAATGGCAATTTGTGCTCTTCCAGTGATACCCAGCACGACTAGATTAAAGGAATCTTCGTCGCCCACAACGCCTCTAGACTCCCAATACTGCGTCGTCGATAACAATGGCGGAAGTTGGAAATAGTTTCTGGTGATCAGATTGAATAGTAAGGGGCCTCCTGGAATGGGCTTCAACAGTAGTCCTCCGCCTGATCCAGCAGATTCGTAAGGACCACTTATGATTCTCTTCCATGACCATGTCCTAAAACTAAAACCGTGGGCTCCTTTCCTCATTTCAACCACCAACCATGGATCACTGTGGGGTATTTGATTCCACGGAGAAATGAATTCGGCAGAAGAAAATAACTTGTTCAACAACTTACACACTCATCGGAATTCACAAACTGAGCTTATTGGAAGGTATGTCAGTATCTTTTTCATTATATCCTCTGGTAAGATAGGTGATAAATTCAAACCCTCCCACCAATCAAATGAAGATGAAGTGCGCTGTATTTTAGTGGTTTCTCCCATTGCAATCCAACCACAACTAGTCTATTCTTTCCACAAAATTTCACTGTGATTTGCAAGAGCATACATGCTGATGCAGTTATATAATAAAAATATACTCAAAGCTTAAACCTACTAAATTTAGATGCCGTCTAAAGTTAGCACAATATCCAAATTTTACCTCCCTTTCTTTACTTCTTTTATCTTTCAGATTTAGTTTTATAATGAATTTTGTGAATCTAATTTTAGTAGTTGGTGGAATACTCTTTCTTATAAATAAAGTTAAAACTTCCACTTCCAACACTAATTTTTTAATATAAAATTTACAAAATAATATTAAATATTTCTAATTTTATCTTTTTTTTTCTATTTTTTTTAAAAAATAAAATAAGTAAGCTGCTTGCCTTTCAATTCTAATTTTGAAAAGTAGATTAGATATGATTTTTTCCCAACACCTATTCTTATCTAAATAGATGATATATCCTATTTTTAGGAATACAATACCACGTTTTATATTAAACTGTTGTCTCCTTTTTTTTAAAAACTATTTTACAATTAAATATTGAATTTGATATATATAGAAAAGTAGTAAAATACAATATTTTTTTAATTTAAAAAGTATAATATATAAAATATTAAAATAATATTTATTCCACTAAATAAATATATTGACAAAAGTTTTTATATTAAAATGTTTGTATATATGTTTTTATATTTGGTCGATAGGCCTTCCTAGAGTCAAATTTCTGTTTAACTTCTAGTTTTTTCGTCGTCGTTACCATGTTGCTATTTATTTTTCATATCTCATTGGCTCATTTTTCCATGCCCGAGTATGAGAGATTAGAAAAGAAAACTGCTATACTGGAACAAAAAAAGCATGCACATTTTGATTTTTATGCTCGAACAGATAAAGCATGAGGATTTTGAATTTAAGTTCTCGACGGAGATGGACACCTGGACTTTTTAGAGTCTGAAATTAGGTGTTCGAAGAAATGGAAACATGAGTTTTTATTTAGAAAAAACATGCTCCGTTTCAGAAACGACAGAATAATTATAAAATAAGAAACATGCTATTTAGAATTTAACTTTGAAATAAGATGTCGCTTCTTCTTCGAAGTGTAAAGCATAACTATATTCTAATGTAGTATTTCATTTTCATTGTTTACTACTTTGATATGAAATTAAATACAATTTGGTCGTTACCTAATGTTTTTTTCTTTACTCATGTTTAAATTATTAACTTACATTTTGAAAATTTGAAGTCTGGTGTTAGATAGTTTCTGCCAGCATCTAATTTTCTTACGTCACTTTATGTTATTTAGAATTTCTATTTGAAATAACCTTTTCTCATTTATGTATCAATGTCAACTCCTAGATTAGAATCTGTTATTTTCTTACTATTTTGATTAAGCCTATGTTGCCTTATATTCTTCTCGTTTGTTGCTAATTGGACCTTAATATGTTATCTTGTTCAAAGCTTCTACTAAGATTTGTTTTGTACCATTGTTTGTGCTTGGCATTTAAATTCTCAAAAAAAAATTACAATATCTTGCATTGCATAGCCAAGAATGAACAAAGGCATGGTCCATCATTCAATGCAATTTTTGATAAAATCGAGATGAGTGAACCACGATGTTTCAAATCTGAATTAGGTGCTTTATTTCTTTTAAGAATTTGTATAAATTTATAGATGAATTGGTCAATGATCTGCAAGGGTGATGTCACTTACCCATGCTTCTATTTGTCTATTTGATTGGGAACCATTGGTCTAACTAATATGAAGATTGTCTAAGTAATTTTCCCATTATGTAGCTTTTCCTTTTCGTCTAGTGCACAACATAAAAAGTCCTTGTGTAAATTCCAGCTCCACCAAAGTGATAATAAGCTCCAATCTATTGAAAGCCTCTAATGTTCGAATATTAAAGTCGTTTCCTCTTTTTTAACTTCGGGTCCCAAATAGTATTGACATCACCCATTATGATAATATTTTTGATAGAAGCATTGAGGACCCACAGGGAATGTACAAAGTGATTATAAGGCATATATCTTGAATTTCATGAAAAAAATAAGATAGCATGAAGTCCCCAATTGAAATTTTGAGATGATTTAAGATCATACCTTGTAGGTTCCTAGTGTATGAGAGTTATAGTTTCTTTACATAAAATAGTTAGTTGACTACCCCAATCTCCAACAAATTCAGGGGTCTTAATCGTTCCATATCTGGCAATTTCTTGAAGAATTGTGATGTCCCCTTTTGGACAAATGGAATTTGCAACAACTTCAACACAAATCGAACCAAGAAGGAATCAAGATTAGATCCTTTTAATTCAACCTCAAATAACCCAATGTCAACAATTACAACCCAAAATGGGGTTAGAAGTAGCCAAGTTGATGGGTGAGATGGGAGAGTCAATTGGAATCCAAATCTTTTCCAATTCTAATTTTTATAGTAGCATTTATTAAATTAAAATATCTCGCAGACAATTGAAACTTCAAAAATTCATAACTTAATCAATACTCCGTCTTTTCACATGAAACCAAGTGCATAATAAACTAGATTTTTAGATCTTTACAATGCACTAACAATCAAATTTTTTTGAGCATGCAAACCCTTCCAGAACAAGCCTAGAAACTTCAAATCTAGTCGATAAGGTTAGGATAAACAAATAAAAACACTTCCAACACTTTTCTAGCTTCCAAACCCACCAAATAAACTTCCCTTGCTTGGCAATAAATGCTAACATAAACCAGATTTCAAATCTAGCTCATTTACCATCAAATCATACCAAACTAACCTCCAAATCAAGTTGTCATAGCTAGGAAAATACAACAATGAACAGCAGTAGCAAAATAACTCAAACCCTTCAGAGATCCACTCTAAAATAAGCAAGACACGTGCAGATTTGTTCCTTAAATAAATGCACCAACCTCTAGATCAAGTTGCCAAGCCTTAGGAGGATATATCATGCATAAATTCACTCAACAATAACACAAGAAGGCTTCACACTCTCTAAATTATGGTGGTGTTGATCAACCACCTTTGTTATGAGAACTCGTTGGCATACATCCATCTTCAAGCATGAAGATAATTTGAATAAAATCAGCAACATGCACTTAAGGGGTTGCCACCATCTTCTTTTATATCTTTCTTTTTCAAATCTTTAAATTTCCCTCCTCTTTTTGGTACAAATCTTCATGTAGAAGAGTTACTTTTAAAATAGTCTTCTTTCCTGAAAAATCAAACTCCAAATAGAACATTAATTTCCCCTTTTTATTATTTCAAATAAAAATATAAGAGGAGAATTAATATTTAATTTAAAAATAAATGAGTTATGACATTTTCCCAATTTTTATCATTTAATCCATGGGAAAGTTGGATTAAAGGTTCTCAAAATTTATTTAATTAATGTCATGAAAAGGGGACATTACAATCATCCCTTCCCAAGATTGTTTGCCCTCAAGCAGCTGAACACATGGTTGATCCATTTCTTTTCCCAAATCATGTGGCCTTCTAGAAAGAGCATCTGCTACCATATTATTATTTCCCTTCACATATTCAGTGTCAAAGTCAAAGGCCCGTACCTTGCTTACCCATTTTTGTTGTATGTCATTTAATTACCTTTGATTAAGAAAGAATCTCAAACTGTTATGATCAGATTTAACAATGAATTTGCCACATACCAAATATTGTCTAAACCTGTTCAAAGCGTGCATGATTGCTAACATTTCCTTGTCATACACTTTATACCTTTTCTCATGATTTTTCAATTTTCTACCTTCAAAAGCAATGGGGTGTTTGTTTTGCATTAGGATAGACCCTATAACTTCTCTAAAAGCATCACATTCAACCACAAATGGCATAGAGAAATATGGAACTGTAAGTACCGAGCAAGAACACATTACCTCTTTCATCTTTTCAAAAGTTTATTGGGTTATTTTGGACCATTTGAAGGCCCCTTTCTTCGTCAAATATGTCAAAGGATTAGAAAATTGTGAGAAACCCTTCACAAATCTTTTATAATAACTACAAAGACCACAAAACCCTCTCAATTGTGTGAGAGAAGTTAGAGTAGGCAAATCCATTATCACCGCAATTTTTTGTTTATCTACTTGCACACCATTAGCACCAATAATATGTCCCAAATACCAAATCTCCTTAAGACCAAATTCACATTTAGAATTCTTAGCAAAGAAATAATGTTGTCACAAAGTAGTCCAAACCAAATCCAAATGCATCAAATGTTATTCCCACGTCTTGCTATATACAAGAATGTCATCAAAGAATACTAGCACAAACTTTCTTATATACTAAATACATGATTCATGCATGATTGGAAAGTAGATGCATTAGTTAATCCAAATGGCATAACTAAGAATTCAAAATGCCCAAAATGACACCTAAAAGTTGTCTTATGCACATCTTCTTCCCTTACCTTGATTTGAGATCTATTTTGGAAAAATATGTAGTACCATACAACTCATCAATTAATTCATCAATCATAGGTATTGGGTACTTATTTTTTATGGTCTTCTTGTTCAACATACAGTAATCAATACACATTCTCATAGTCCCTTTTATTTCTTAACCAAAACCATAGAAGATGCAAATGGACCAGAGCTAGGCCTTATGTGTACCATATCAAGTAATTCCTTAATGGTCTTTTCAATTTCTTCCTTGTAGACTCTTGGGTGGTATGGAGTAATCATAATGGGTTTAGTACCTTTCTCTAACTCAATAATGTGCTCAAAACTCCTATTTGGAGGTAACCCATGGGGCAAATCATTGAAAACATGAGAGTGTTTGTCCAAAATACCTTATAACTCGCCTTGAAGAGATTGTCGTTCTAATTTTTCTAATATTTATGTGATAAAACAGCGAGTTTCCCATGCAATCTGCCCTCTCCTAAATGCCATTTCCATCCTCTTCATTGATACTTCTTGTGGTGCACCATTTGCCAAGCCTTTTAGGATGATTTCCTTGCCATCTTTGGTGAATTTCAGCTCCATGGTCTTGTAGTTTTGAGTGAAATCACCTAAAGAATGCAGCCATTGAACACCCAAAACAAGATCAATTTCACCAATATCAACAACATAGAAATCATCAATTACCTTGTGTTTCCCAAGAGTGAGAGGAAGTTGTGAAATTTTTGTGGAATATGGAATAGAGGATCCATCCGCAATAGTCACCTTGAAAGTTTTACAATTTGTGGTTTTCAAACCCATCTTTCTTACCAAGTCTCCATCAATGAAGTAATGGCCCCACTATCAACCAAAATAATGACCCTTTGCCCTCGGATGGTACCCTTGACGCGGAATGCATGGTATTTGGGAATGCCAGAAAGAGAGGCAAGGGTGCTCTCCATTTCTTTTTCTTTCTTCTCTTGCACATGCTCAACCAAATCCTCATTAGTCCCATGGTTAGCATCATCTGAATTAGAATTAAATTCAAAATTTGAATCAATAACCTCAATAAAATGAATTTGACGTTTACCCTTACAATTGTGGCCTCTTGTCCAAGGAGTCTTGCAATCAAAACACAAACATTTTCGTCTTAACTCATCTCTTATGTCTTTTTGCATGTTGTTTTGGGGCTAATTCCTATGTGGCGGCACATAGGGCTAATTTGGCCTTTTGGGGCCTCTTTTGATGACCCAAGGGGCTGTCCCCCTTGTGCTTGCATGGGTTTTTGCAAATTAAACCTTGGTTGTCCTTGAATTCCACTTTTGGATAGTGAATGAGTGGCATTAGTATGTTGTCCTATTGGTCCCAAATCATCTTTATAAGATACACATTCCAAATCTAAAGCCTTAGTAATAGCATCTTGTAAAGAAAGAGGATTAAATGCTCTTACCAAGCCCTTGAAAGGCTCAACCAAACCCTCTGTGAAGAGGACTACCAATCTCCTCTCACTAACATATGTTACCATCACTGCAGCTCCTTGGAAATCTGCCACATACTCCTCAACATCATGAACTTGCTTGAGTTGTGCTAATTCACGGAAGTGTATTTCTGAATCTTTCCGGCCAAACCTTACCATGATCCTTTTGCTAAACTCCTCCATGGTGTGGATCAAACCATACCCTTGTGTGTGCATGTCATGGAACCACCATTCATGTGTCATACCCTCCAAATGAAGCGTAACAAACTTAAGGGCCTCTTCTTCATGCATGGGGTTAAGGGAGAAATAGGTCTCCATCTTTTGCAACCATGCTCTAATTGGGATCTTGCTAGATCCATCAAAGCTTGGGAGTGAGACTTTTCCCAACCTTTGTTGAAGGTCCTTATGGGGTTGCTTATTTACCCTCTTGGGCTTGTTGCCCAACTTAAGAGCAAAAAATTCATCAAACCCCAACATATCCCTTGTAGCTTGACTCAAAGAACCATACTCAAGTCTTTAGGCATCAATCAACTCAACCAACGTGGGTTCTTCTTCTTCTTCTCCACTATTGGTCTCCTTGGGTAAGAAGATACCTTTGAAGAACTTGGAAGGAGGTTGTGTATAGCACCTTTCCCCACTATGTGAGCTCTCTTCTCTATTGGAATTTGGGGACTTTCCCGTACTCAAGGCATCCTTGATGAGCTTGGCAATTTTTTCACTCATAGTCTTTTGAAGCTCCTTGCCACAATTTTGCATCAACTCTTGAAAGAATTTTACTTGATTCAAAGTGAAAGCTTCATCCTCCATTGATTTTTTATTTCTCCTTTTATAGTACAATGGTGTTTTATCTCTTTGCATCCCAAAACACCCCCACAAGAGTAGAGGAAAGATGCTCTAATACCATAGTGATGTCTCTTTTTTGGGCAAATAGAAATTTGTGACAACTTCAACACAAATCGAACCAAAAACGATTAGATCCTTTCAACCTCAAATAATCTAATGTCAGCTAATTACAACCCAAAATAGGGTTGTGTTGGTCGTCAAAAAGGACTTCAAGAAGAGCAACAGGCAGGGGACAGGAAGTCCCTCTTCTTTAATGGGAGAGGTTCCCTTATTCAGAAACGAACCTATTTACACATATACAAAGCATGGTTTTACTATGGAACTTGGATATTATGAAAGTGTTTTCTAAAAGGATCATCAATCACAAAAGGACTAAGGAATGAAAATGCGAGAATGAGCAAAAAGGCACCATTCAGAATTATAGATGACAGAGTAATTCCTTATGCATGCGAGGGTACAACGAATTGGAATAAGATCATTTGTATCACATTAATAAGATGAAATTTGAAAAGACGCAAAGTTCTGTAAATAACATCTGCAAGAATACAAAGCTTCTCAGCATAATACAGACAAATGATCTAACAAAAATGAATAGCTTGAGAATAAAGGAAACCAGATAGACAAAGAATGAAAAATCCTTCTGTATTGATTTCTTTATGATTTATTTATACTTTCAGAAATAAGCCAAGTTCTTCCTCCTGCAAAATGGCGAGGAGAGGCCATTATATAGTTTTCAAATTAGTTACTCTTGGTAACTACTTCTTTTAACTAATGTTTAGTTAAAGGGCTGCTAATCGCAATACCCCAACTAATTACAACAAATCCAAGAGGAAAAGGGGGAAGAGAAGAGAAGAATTAGGAGAAGAAGACAGGTGCTCATGATTGGGAGGGACCCACCGACTTTAAGATCCGCTGTCTGAATCTCTTCAATGCCTCTGCTATGTCTCTGCCTCGTAGGACTGATGTGTTGGCAGTAGACTGAGTCCAAAATCCGAGGCACTTCTCCATTTCCTTGTCGAACTCGACATGAGTATGATAATCTTTATTTGCTTCTTCTATGGCAGATTGAAGAGAGCAGATCTCCTTCATTTTTTCTTTGAAAATGGAGCTTTCCTTGAATAGATCACCTTTGATAAAAGCTCTGAATTGAGCTTTGATTTCTTGTAAAGTGAGAGGCACACCAGAAGTCTCATCATGAAGATGGCAATGTATATCTTTGAAGGCAGATATAACTAGTGTTTTGAAGGCCTCACCCTTCTGCCAGCTATTCTTTAACTCTCCCAAAGCCTCCTCCAACACTTTGATTTTCCATTCCACACTGTAGACCCATGACTTCGACAAATTATCCTTGGCATTCTCAAAGACCTTGCTTGCCGTCAAAATATTTTCATCTGTTTGTCCCATTAGACGGAGGTCTACTATGCAACTGCCCCAAAGTTTAAGTTCTTTATCAATGCTCCCAATAGTGGAGGAGAGCTTCTGTTGCAAACTACTCACCTTCCCGTGGAGTTTGAAAGCTTCATCAATGAAGTTCAATCCTGTAACAAGCATATCATCTACCATAGCCTCCATAGCCCTTCCATAGACGGAATACTTGTGCATGTCTTTGATACTCTGCACTTCATCCTGGCTTAGAATTACAGGTGGTGGAAGAGTAGTCAATGGGGTAGGATCCAAAACCTTATCTTTGGACAGCAGAGACTTGATGAAACTTGTAAGAATTTGGGCCTGTTCCTCCAACTGCTCTATGGTTTGCTGCCCTTTCTCTACCCTCCCAATGACTTTGGTGACTGTTTCCTGAAGATTGTGGATTTCTCCTTCAGGGGTGGACTCTCCCATGGGAATTCTCGAGAGTTCCAGATCAGATGCTTGCAAATCTTGCTCTGGCTTGTCCGACTTAGGCTTGGCTATCTCCAGGAATTGTTGGCCTTGAGCATCAGACACTATCCTGGAGGTAATTCTGGCTTTTTTGGCGTGAGAAGAGTAGTGCCTAATAAGGCTGCCATAGCATCAAAATTGGGTCCTGAAACTCGGGAGGAAGACTTTCTCTTCCTACTGTCAACAAGAGGCTGCACCCATGCAAAAGAGGAGGAAGAAGCAGGTGGGGCAAGAGGACCAAGAGACAGAGAACTCATGGCGCCCAAGGTTTGTACTGCTGTTGCCTCGAGTTGGGATATGAGTGGAGCGCTTAGGGCTCCTGTTGCAGAGGAATCAGCGGTGCTTGGAAGTTCAGCGCTCTGGACTTCGTTGTCCCTATCTATTGGGGCTTCAGGGGTGCTTGCAGGAGCTGGCACTTCGCTCTCTTCACTTTCACTGAGAACAATAATGTTCTCTAGTCCCGAAGGCAATTCTGCATGCTTCCTCAGGGGGTCTTCTTCCACAGGCTCCTTAACTTCTTTGACTTTTTTCTGGTACACCTGGGTGGATGAGGAAGGAGTAGAGACTGTAGGTCCTTGAGTTGATGAGGCAGGAGGGGTTTGCATAGGTGCTTCTGATCTGGGTGTCGATGCTTCCTTTCTTGGTGTTGAAGCATCCTTGGAGGAGGATTCCCCTGAGTGCCTTCTAAATTCACGGACTTTCTTATCAAACCAGATCTTCGTCCTGACTAAGACCAGAGCTAGGATTTCAGCCAAATCATCCTTCTCCTTTTTGAACCAATCCAAGTCCTCCAAGGGAGTGTGTTTGACCACATTGTCATACGCATATGAGTGCAGGTTAGAATTATCATCTTGAAGCCCTTCAAGAACTTGGTACAAGTTGAGTTCTTGAATCAATTGTAGAGAAAACATGTCGTAATGCCTCCTTGCTTCAAAATCATCAACACAGTCAGCCCAATAATCCTCTGTGTCTGCCCTATGATGATAAGTGATCTTGATGTTCTGCTCAATAAACTTTTTCAAGTCAAAGCAAGTTCTTGGCCTGAAGAAATGGACAGTAATGGGAGCTAGGGCCCTTTCTATATTTTGTGCATCCAGGGCTGTTTTGCAGGTGTAGTTTCCCAAAGAGATGGGGAAGTGCAAGCCAGTAATTTTCTTATCTCTGCAGGTTCTATTCAATTTGTCCAATTGCCTGCACACTTCTATCAAGGCCATTTTGTCATTGCAGAACATAGGAAGCTTGAGAGGAGTGCTCTCATAGCCTGCAAGCCTTATATAGGAAATTTTCCTAAATTGGATAAAATAGGCACTGTAATGCGCTATCAGGCTCATAGCTTCATCAGAAAATCTCCTCACCGTGTCGCTCTCAAGAAGCCGGACAATGTACATGGTGAAAGCGTCATTCACCCTTCGGAAATTGTCATTGCTGGTTTCCAGGGTGAACTGCGGGCAGTAGGCATACACGGGGTCATCCTTGTGAGCATCGATGTATGAGAAACCGAACCATTGCCTCGATGCTGCCAGAGTATACATCAGGTATGAAGTCATATAGAATTTCTTTGTTTGATGTACATTAGACAGTTGCTCCGCTAGGTTCATACTGATGATCTCTGCCCAGTTGATACTCTGAGTCCCTTCGCACACCATGTTGATAAGTGGGCACATCCAAAAATGGAACTCATTGGTAGAGGGTAAGCCCATAACCTGAGCCAGTAGGATTATGAAATCTGATAGTTCTTCGTTGAAATCGGCACGGAACAGAACCTTGGATAGACGGGATGCCCCCTTTTTAGGGTTTTTAAGCCACGAATTCGCCACCCTCGCCTTGTACTTCTCACTATCTTGGTCGAAGAGGGCCTGTGCCTGGTTTTGAGAGATTACTATGGAATTGTCTATTTCTGGAATTCTTAGGGCAGTGCCAATGGCGGCAGCGTCAAGTTTGGTGATGAGCTCCCCATGCACGTTGGCCAACTCACTCGAGTCGGGATTGAAATGAGCACCGCAGGAGAGCACTGTATCTGGGCATTGTACTAAGATAGGGAAGCCACCGGCGAAAGCCAAACCACTGTCATGGATCATCTGTGCCATAGGTGAAGGGTTTACATCGGTCATCCTTGCCCAAAAATCCCCAAAATCAAGGTGGCGAACTTCACTGTCCCCGATATCGGGAACGACAGACTCGAGTGGTGAAATTTGTTCTTGCCCCTGGAATTTGATCTTCATGTTGATAGTAACTCGGAGAGCAAAGTTGCTGGCTGGACTTGGGATGGAATTGAAGGGGGAATGGATACGCGCGCAGGAATTTTGGTCGCAAGGGTTCGAGCAATCGATAGCATGAAAGCAATGTGCAAAAACGCATAGGGGGAAGCTCGTTATATAGCCGTTTAGGAGAGAGAAAGACAATAAATGGGCATTAAATACACATCTACCAAATTGAAAAGCAAGATATTCGAGTAGAGCGAGAAAAATTAGCACGAATGGCACTTGGTTCATTTGGGACACGAGGGACGCGAAAGCGCGAAGTACGCGGTTCGGCCGATTCGGGCGACGCGGGGAAAAGACGCACAAATGTTCTTGGGGCATGCGGGATGAAAGTATGCGGAATACGCGATTCGGCCGAATCGGACGAAAAGGGAACAACGGGTCCGGGCAAACTTGGGACATTTAGGACAAAAAGTTCCGACGGGCCCGAAAAGAACGGACTTCGGGTAAACCGGCCGATCGGGGAACAAAGAGCCCGAATGAACCTGGGACACGTGGGACAAAAATGTCCGACAGGCCCGAAAAACACAGAAAATGACCCAAAAAATGTAGATTTTCCCAATTTCTTGACTTATCACACTACCAGGATAACAGAAAAGACATTTAACCTCAAAATTTTAATTTTCAACTTCTTAAAAGCAGGGGAATTTTGAGTGGACAACAAGTTGGAAGTAGTCAAGGTGATGGGTAGGATGGAAGAATCAATTGGAATCCAAATCTTTTCCAATTTTGATTTTTATAACAGCAAATATTAAATTAAAATAGCTCACAAACAGCTGAAACTTCAAAAATTCATAACTTAATCAATACTCTATCTTTTCACATGAAACCAAGTGCATAATAAACTAGATTTTTAGATATTTCCAATGCATTAACAATCAGATTTTTCTAAGCATGCAAACCCTTCCAAAACAGGCCCGAAAACTTTAGATCTAGTCGTTATGGTTAGGAAAAATATATAAAAATACTTACAGCACTTTTCTAGCTTCCAAACACACCAGATAAACTTCCCTTGCTTGGCAATAAATACTAACATAAACCAGATTTCAAATCTAGCTCATTTACCATCAAATCATACAAAAATAACCTCCAAATCAAGTCGCCATAGCTAGGAAAACCCAGCATTAGCAAAATAACTCAAGCCCTTCAAAGATCCACTCTAAAATAAGCAAAACACATGCAGATTTGTCCCATAAATAAATGTGTCAACCTATAGATCAAGGCGTCAAGCCTTATGAGGATATATCATGCATAAATTCACACTCTCCAAAATATGGTGGTGTTGATCAACCACATTTGTTATGAGAACTTATGGGCATACATGCCCTCAAGGGGTCGCCACCATCTTCTTTGATATCTTTACTTTTCAAATCTCTAAGTTTCCCTCCTCTTTTTGGTGCAAATCTTCATGTAGGAGAGTTACTTTTAAAATAGTCTTCTTTCCTAAAGAGTCAAACTCCAAATAGAACATTAATTTTCTCTTTTTATTATTTCAAATAAAAATATAAGAGGAGAATTAATATTTAATTTAAAAGTAAAGGAGTTATGACATTTTCCCATTTTGTATCCTTTAATCCATGGAGAAGGGGGATTAAAGGTCCTAAAAAAAAATTGATGAAAAAGATCTTATATTAAATTAATTAAATACGATACAAGACAACTTTCAACAAAAAAGTGGGCGTTATGAGAGCACGCCCCAAAACCACAAACAAAGCTAAGCCAAGCAATAGGAGAACACGAAACAAACTAGGCCGAACCTAGGATAACACAAAAGCTAGGCAGCGCCTAGAGGCATACAAAAAACCAAGTTAGGCAGCAGCAGCAAACATGTCCGAAGCGGGCAGATCATGATCATCCGGCCAACCCTCCCTTCCCAAGATTAAAGGTCCTTAAAATTTTATTTAATTAATGTCCTAAAAAGGGGACATTACAGTCCTCCATTCCCAAGATCGCTTGCCCTCAAGCAATTGAAACATGTCCGAAGCGGGCAGATCATGATCATCCGGCCAACCCTCCCTTCCCAAGATTAAAGGTCCTTAAATTTTTATTTAATTAATATTCTAAAAAGGGAACATTACAGTCCTCCATTCCCAAGATTGCTTGCCCTCAAGCAATTGAATACATGGTTGATCCATTTCTTTTCCCAAATCATGTGGCCTTCTAGAAAGAGCATCCGCTACCATATGATTTTTTCCCTTCACATATTCAATGTCAAAGTCAAAGGCTTGTACCTTGCTTACCCATTTTTGTTGCATGTCATTTAATTCCCTTTGATTAAGAAAGAATCTCAAACTATTATGATCAGATTTAACAATGAATTTGTCACATACCAAATATTGTCTAAACTTGCTCAAAGCGTGCATGATTGCTAACATTTTCTTGTCATACACACTATACCCCTTCTCATGATTTTTCAATTTTCTGCTTTCAAAAGCAATGGGGTGTTTGTTTTGCATTAGGACAGCCCCTATGCCTTCTCCAAAGCATCAAAATCAACCACAAATGGCATAGAGAGATCTGGAACTGCAAGTACCGGGAAAGAACACATTACCTCTTTCATCTTTTCAAAAGCTTCTTGGACTGTTTTGGACCATCATTATCTTGTTGCATTGTATTGGGTAGATCCTAAGAAGGATTGAACCCAAGTGATCAATGTCTCATACCAAATTTATTCATGAACCAAATGCCTCTTTGAAGGGTATTCATTATCTTGTTCTTGCTTTGAAGAGAAAACAACCATGAAGTACCCTTTGGGCATCATGGATTTCTTCTGTACCTATGGGTTCTAGTTTGCTTGCAACCATATTCTAAGTGTTTTTGAGTTCTTGATGGACAATCACAAATCTACATATCAGAATGTTGTCCTACAAAATCCCAGTGCTATGTGAGGACACATTCCCTATATTTTGATGACTCTTGAATGTTTTGGTGACTTGGAGGAGATGTCCCCAACGTTTTAAAATTATATTTGACATGGTATTAAAAATTGGTATTTTTACCAAAGACATTGAACCCTAATCTAGAAAGACACTAAAAAAACATCAAATTACCTTAAAACCCCTATATTTCATTCATCAAAGTTGATTATTTTAATTTTAATTTTTACATTTTATTTTAATAGTCGTCCCCAAAATCTGGGAAATTTGTTGCCATCCCAACAACTTCATTCCCCAATCCCTGAGACTAAGGTAAACTATGATGCAAAATCCATAACTTGTGTCCCATCTCATCAATAGAGAAAAAGACTCTTGACTAATACATGTTTTCATATAACACCTTTTTCTTTCAACGTGGAAAATTTGGGCCTTGATATGGATATTGCAGAAGTTTCTATAGTTTTTCACATAATGGTGATGTTTCGTTAGAGGCTATTCTCTTATAGTTGGGACAGGATTGCAATAGGCTAGAGTTTGTAGAGTGGGGCATGGCCCCCAATAGAGGTATCCAATATTATGTTCACTCAGGTTTTGGCATTGATATGAATGAGAATTTTTATTGTAGGTGTAGTCAGGAGAGCATGAGACAGGTGTAGGAGGGAGAGTTTTTTTGTGTTATGAAAGAGGACTCAACCTTGCAGCATAGAAATGTTGTAGCTTGTCCTTGATTCTGTTATTTAGGCAGCACATATACAAACAACTTCCAATAGCACAAGCATTATATTACTCAAAATTGTTAAGCATCCTAACTAAAAGACAGTCTAGGATTTTGGGGGGTGGTTTCAGTATTTAGCTTTAGGGCACATATTTGAAGCTTATCTCTACTGCCAAATTTGTTTCACCCTACAATCTAGAACAAACATATACATAACCCTGCAATCACATGCCTTAAGAAATAACTTTCCAAACCGACCATAGTTACGGTAAACAGTTGTCGCCTGAATAAAATGAAGGAAATTAAGTCGCAATTTTCAGTGAGCACATAAACCTCGTAAACATTCTCTTAGAATCCAAGCTAGCATTCTGTTGGACTATCACCAAAAGGAAAATCTTACTGTGACGTGGAGTGGCTAACCAAGTAAATAAATGGCGTGTTTATGACCCATATTCTTCATGCTTGGTACATCAACAAATGAGAGATGATGAGTCTTGTAGCTTTGGTCTTGAGTGATGACAGATGGAAAAGGAAGCATGAATCCAGGAATATTTTGGTTTGTCCAAAGCCAAAATCTAATGTATTGACTACTTCCATGTGCACTGAGCATGTCCTTGTACAATAAAGTATATAATGAATGGAACACCCTCTGGTGACTTGCATAGGAGGTACAATTCTGAAAATAACTTTTAGATGAAAATGACATCCTAAATATTTTTCCCAAACTTGTAACACATGACTTCCTGTTTAACAATCTTCTAATGCCTTCAATCATGTTGCTCTTGGGTGATATCATTTGTTGATAATAAAGATTGTTTCTAACTCACATTTTGATATATTTTGGGTCTCATTTAGAGTTGTTATTATTTGATGGTGGCAACTGAGTTTGCATGTATGTGTTAATGATGAAGCCTAATGGGCAATGACATACCCTGTTTGAACATTCCTTCTTGTGATTGGTTCCTATCGTGCATGGTAACTCTTATTTGCATGATATAGAAGTAATTTAGAGACCCTGTAACAGCAAACTATATGAGGAGAATAACATGATTTGTATGCAGTCTTTATCACCTATTTTGTAACAATCCATGCATGAACTATATGATCAGATTGTATGAGGGCAAATAGATGCAGTGGTTTGTCATTTGCTTGCATTTAGGAGAATATAGCGATCAAATTTTAATTGCAGCAATATACATTCATGACATTGTGGAATTTAGTTGATGAGTCAAGGCCATTAAACCCTTATCCCCAGGTTTATTGAGTCAACTACTCAACTAGTTTCAAGCGGTTTGCTATTTTCAGTTGATTGGTGTATTGAAGGATTGTTGATTTGCATTTTTCTCATTGATCCCAGAGTTGGGACATTACAGTGGTATCAGAGCATGTTCTTTTGCACCTATGAGGTTTGACATTGTTTTTGGATCATGGATTTATCGAGTGCAAGTAACATGAAGGCAAGATTCCATAAACTTGGTAGAGCACTCAAGCACCTACCTCCATCAAATGATGAGTTGCTCAAAATTCTGAAAGAAGCGGCAAGTTGCTTGGCAACAATAGAGCAGGATGATTATGGATCCATGCTTCTTGCAAGTGATTCCTTAGTGATGCAGTTGGTTAAGCACGAGTTGTTGGATCACAAAAATGGGGAAGTCAGAATTATGGTCATCTTCTACATTAGTGAGGTTATAAGGATTATAGCCCCAAAATTGTCATATAGTGATTCCATCATAGAGGACATATTTGAGGTCATGGTGGGAAGTTTTCAAGGCCTTTGGGGCCTTGCAAGCCCTTGCTTTGGTAAGAGGGTTAGCATTTTAAACACTATGGCAAAGGTACGATCTTGTGTGATAATGATGGATCTAGAATGTAATGATTTTATTTTTCACATGTTTGAAGTGTTCCTTGATATTGTACATGATGATCACACTCAAGAGGTATTGGTCCTCATACAAACCATTATGTCTTTGTTGTTAAATGAATATGAAAGTCCCCCACCACAGTTGCTATCAATTCTTGAAGAAGGATTGAGTCAAGAGGCATCACGTGTTACTCATACACTTGACAAAGGTGTTCTAGAGCAATGTTCAAGCAAAGTGAAGACTATGATTCTCCAAGGTATGAACTCTTCTTGTTTTTTATGATACATTTTTAGCATCTAATGATTGCATGGGTTTGAATGGGTGCAAGAAGAAATCAGATTTGGATGATGAGCATGAAGAGGGCATTACTGTCAAACATGTGCATGATGGAGAAGAAATGATAGCTAAAGAACTTATGGGAGACAAATCATATTTGACGGATATCATTCACCTTTATCGTGAGCCATGTGAAGGACAAGAAGGGAGCATGAGTCTCATAGTTGCTCCAAGTTATTTCTCACATAGCATGAGCATTGGTAAAGGAGAAAAAAGGGGTTTGGATGAAGAAAATGATGAGGTAAAGAGTGTTGTCCTAAACTCAGAAATTATGAGTTTTGTAGATGTTGGGGGCAGCCCAAGGTATGATTTTTCATGTTTATTTCCTCATTATATGTTGAGTTTTGATGAATATGGGTATGAGCATGTTAGATGGATGGATAAGAAGTATTTTCGTCATACTATTGTTGATGTTTTTGCTCCTAACACTTGGGTGCATAAGGGTCAACATGGCAAAATGAAAGGGATGACCAAGACTCTTTCCACAAACAAAAATCATGACAATAAGCTCGTTGGCCTATGTATAACAGCGAGTATTAGGGAGCAAATAAAGGTGTCTTCTCCTCTAGAATCAAGCTCCAAGGAAGCTCCATGTACATGTCAAATAACGGTGCATGATTACAAGATAAGAAGTGTTTTATGGTACAAAAATGTGGTGAGCAACCTTAATCATGATGTTTCAAATTTATTTTTTTTATCCATAAAGGATGTACATGGGCACAATCAAAGGTATGAAGTTCATTGGGTTTAATATGATGAGGTTTATGGATGCATGAGTTGTGGTTCCTCTTTTTCTTATATGCATGGTGCAATAAAAATAGTGAGATGTCATCACTCTTCATGGTATGGAGAAATAACAAGTTGTTTGTATTTATTAGTGTTCATGAGATGATTAAGATGGACATTCGATTATTCTCATATCTTGATAAAATTCAATTTTTGATTGTTGAGATCATAAGAGGAAGGTATGAGCATCATCTATTCATGTTTGAGTTTGCATCTAAGAGGAATATGTGTATATTTAACATTCACACTACTGTAATGCACATTTTTGGAAGGTTTGAAGACATGTTAGCATGCTTACAAAGGGACGTAGTCACATGGTATGTTGATTTTCAGTTTGAAGCATCATTGGTGCATGCTACAGGTTCATTTTTATGTCATTTGGCACTTCTTTCACATTGGGAACAGCAAAGGGAAAGGTATGATGTTGAGTTTTTATACTATGTTTTGGAAAGTAAATGTACATATAATGCATATTCAGCCATGAAACAAAGAGGTGCAAATTTTGTCATGAAATTCACTTGGGAACAGCTCTACATCATATATGTGAATGTGTTTTAGTCTTTATTTTCATGGGAACAAATTTGGAATTGTCAAGCTGTTGATTTATCATATTATTATGTTGGAACAACAGTGGGTTTCTTGGAATTGAAATAAGTATGTGGCATCATTGTGACATTTGGGGGCAGCCCATACACAGTGGAGACTCATGGGACATTCATAGCACGAAGACACATTGAAAAAGTGTTCTTCAACACTTATTTTTCTAATTTGTTTGCTTCATGCGCAAGTTTGAGGAAAAAATTGCAACAGACTATACTCCTAACTTTTAGGAGAAAGAAACAACCCAAGATATTGCAAATGCTACTTCACTTGAGTGGCATGGGAGCATGGTGTTTGGAGTACCACACTTTTGGATCCGGACACATGAATTTGCTATTGCTCGAGGGCAAGCAATATTGAGAATGGAGGACTGTAATGTCCTCATTTTTTAAGACCCTTAGCCTATCATTCCCCGTGGGCTTTTAAAATGTTGCAAGAGAAAAATTATATTAAATAATTAGATAATATTCCCTGAAGAGTGATTTTAATCATTTAACATTATAAAACAATATTTATTTAATTATTTAATATTTACGAAACAAGTAATGTATTTAATTATTTAATTAAATTCTCAAACTGCAAATTAAAAAAGGAATTAATTAAATAATATTTAGGTGGTTTTTAATATTAAAATCACCCTTTGAAAAGGGGACGCCACACCTAGGAAAAATAAACTACTTTTATTTAATGATTTCCCTGTCCTAGTGATTTCGAATTGTGTCTCCTTGCTTATAAAATGAGTGTTAAGATCATTGTGAGACTTATGTTATAATGAGATTAAATTGATACTCCATGCTTGGAGTTGGGATGCATACCCATTGATGTTTTCTTTCTCTCTCTCATGCTTGGGAGATTTTTGTAGTTGGTTATTGAGAATTAATTTGAAGAAGTTATTTGTGCAATCACAAGTGAGATCATGTCTTTGGCTTTAGTGAATTTTTAGATGAAGTTTACCATTGAAATCTGCATGTTTTTACCGTAGCGATTCACTGTAGCAGCTGGGTTTTCTTGCTCCTTGCAAATCGATTTGGTGTTCTTTCTCTCTCTCTTCCATTTGAATCAATTTGCAGCTGGTTTGTGATCAAAAATAATAGTTTTTGGAGTACTTTTGGCAAGTCAACCTTGGTGTGTTGGTTTTCAATTTCAGCGATTCCTTTCATGATATTTTGTGAGTTGTTTGCATACATTTCTGAGTGTGGAGCGACCAGCCTCTTGCACTTTTTCATGTCATATATTGCAGCGACTACTTCTATGGTGATTGGGGACGGTTTTGCTTACTCCATTTAGTGTGGATTGATCAAGTTTAAATGCATGATATTATTTCCTTTGGCAGCGATTTATTTTGGGCAATAATTGGCAAGGTAAATCTCATTCATATGGTCTGGTTTTGATTAAATGAGATCTGCCATTGTTTCCATCAAACAGCGATTTCATTATAGGTGAATGTTAGATATTTGACACATGTTTTGACCCTCCTATAAGCAGCGAACTGTTAGTGCCTTTTATCAAGCCCTAGCGACTTGTAATTGCATGATTTGTTGATGGTTTTAGGACCTCTCAAGGCAGCGATCTGGGTTTATTCATTGAAAATAAAACCTCCTGTCTTTAGTGCTCATATGGTGTGGAAGTGTTCATCTAGTTGCAGCGACTTCCATATATCTATTGTTCAGTTGATTTCCGTGCTTAGTAACTGTTTATTTTGCATGTTTTGGCTCTCGGAAAAATAGCGACCTGGGTGATATCATTTGTTGATAATAAAGATTGCTTCTAACTGCCATTTTGATATATTTTGGGTCTCATTTAGAGCTGTTATTATCTGATGGTGGCGACTGGGTTTGTATGTATGTGTTAATGATGAATTGAAGCCTAATGGGCAGCAACATACCCTGTTTGAACATTCCTTCTTGTGATTGGTTCCTACCGTGCATGGTAACTCTTCTTTGCATGATATAGAAGTAATTTGGAGACCCTGTAACAGCAAACTATATGAGGAGAATAACCTGATCTGTATGCAGTCTTTATCACCTATTTTGTAACAATCCACACATGAAATATATGATCAGATTGTATATGAGGGCAAATAGATGCAGTGGTTTGTCATTTGTTTGCATTTAGGAGAATATAGCGATCAGATTTTAATTGCAGCAATATACATTCATGACATTGTGGAATTTAGTTGATGAGTCGAGGCCATTAAACCCTTATCCTCGGGTTTATTGAGTCAACTACTCAACTGGTTTCAAGTGGTTTGCTATTTTCAATTGATTGATGTATTGAAGGATTGTTGATTTGCATTTTTCCCATTGATCCCGGAGTTGGGACATTACAGATCACCACATGATCTATCTTGTTCCGAAGAACTCATGTAAAAGGGTAGAGATCACTGATGTTATTTTGTGCGTTTGATGAAAAAATAGCGTCGGATGCTGAATCGTTGGATCATTGAAATCCTCGATCTGAATCAAACCATTAAAACCACCATTACAATCAAATGCATAAAATAGAAAGCGTGTGAATAATTAAAGCATAATGTCAATAACTGCGAAAGAACAATAAAAAGCTCTCGGCAATTAAGGCAATTATGGTTAACCAATAATAATATTTTGAGAAATAATGTTACTTTCTTCAAGACATCAAATATCCTAGGGCTTTATCAATTTCATTTTATTAGTACAATCTAATAGAAAGTTCCAGCAGTTAGCAGGAGAAAACTACCTGTCTTTTCCTATCGGCTAATTTAACTTGTCCATCAATGCAGCATATTCCATGGCCCATCTCACTCAAACAATATTCCAGCAGATCTAGCAGTCTAGTCCATTGAGAAAATACAAGAACCTGTAGTCATATTAAAAATCATGATTATATGCAAATAGGGTGAGTCTGAAATGAACACCAATAGCCAAATAAAGCCCAATGAGATCCCAACCTCACCTTATGTCATTGACCTTTCAAATGTTTTAGAAGTCTATCCAGAAGCTGAAATTTGCCACATTGCTCCATCAAATCATCTACTGGCAGATAGCTGACTGAAGAGGGTCAAGTACAACCAGGTTTTATCTCATAAAGCTTTGGGACACAGTTCATGAAATTAGAAAAAGAGTCAAAACTAAGTTTTTTGATTAGGAATGATAGAAGCATAAAAGATATCGCAAACTGTGATTGCCGTAGATCAGGATGGTTGAAATTCTTGCGCAACTGAACCATCAAATTGTCCAGACTGATTTTTTGTAGATGAGAAAATCCACCTCATTAAATTTTCTACTCGAGGCAAGAGTAGAAAACTTTAATCTACTGAATTGTGCCAGAGAAGTCTAAATGCAAAGAAACAAATGGTTATAAACTTAAAATTTCCAAGATAATAGAAAGCTTGTTAACATTATCAACAAATGTTTTAGGCATGCGTATGAGCATAATAACTATAAAAATGAAATCCAAATTGCAAGTTTCCATAAGTTGTAATTACCATGTATTGACTTATCGTGCAGGTACAGAATAAGAGTTTTAATTATTAGATACTCTTGGAATTTTTTCTGATGTTTGTTCATTTGAGCATATAATATTTTTCCCTTTTTTCAGAGGAAGATGCTTCTCCACGTCTTCTTTCAACCTTTTTAGAAGAAATGGCCTGAGGATTGCATGAAGCTTTGAGATTACCTATAAATAAAATGCAGTTTTGAATATGAGATCGTCACATTAAAACAAAGGGAAAACCAAAACAAACCAGCCACATTATAGTTTCAGGCTTTCAGCAAACGAAGGAGAAAGAATACACACTTGAACCCTTTTTTTTCATTAATTTCTTCATGTGGTGTTACATTCATGTCCCTTCCAGATAGATTAAACCTGAAAACAAATAAAAAGGTATTAACACACAATCCATCAATGCAAGCAAGAGCAATAAGAACTTGTATCCAAAGCGCAGTTTCATATCTTCATTTTCCAAAGCTAATGAACCATCTAATAAAGTTTAGGAAAATAAACTGTTCAAAGAACTAAAGTAAACGAAAAGACGGTAAAACTTCAAGGCCATCAAACAAAATTGACTATGAAAAGGATACTTGATAGTGATAGCATGATTCAATCTTGTGAATAGTTTTGAAAATTTGATGCAAGATGAAATTTAACAAGTACCAAAGCTCTGCCAAGTTATTATGCAAAGGACTACCAGTCAAGAGCAATGTATTTTTAAAAGACTAACAATTTCAGTTCCCTCAACAAATTGCAGACATAATTCTTCAATCGATGTCCCTGACATACAAATGAACTTCTGATCAGCAAACCAGGCTAGAATACCAAAACCAGCAAATAAAAAATAATTGTAAAGGTCTAAGCTAGTATACGAAGTACCTCATCAACAACAAGGTGCATCCACCCATATCGACGAAAAAATCTGCGATCGAGGCTGGCAATGTCATAAGATGTAACAATAACAGGAAATGCCGGATCTAAATATAAATGTTAGTACAAACGCACAGTACAAATATCTAAATAATGACATCACTCCCAAAGAAAAGCATCAACAGATTGGCAACCGTAAATGATGAGCAATATGTTTTGTGAAGCAAGATGCATGCTACCCACCAATAGTATTTGCATCCACCGCAACAAGAATGGGTTGCAGATCAAATAAAGAGGACAGAAGAGATAAAGATCAGGTTTGTAATGAAATGACGAAGCGCAATCAAGAAAAATATGTCAAGTAATTTGGGAAACCATTCTATACTCACCACATTAGTCAAAAGTAAGCACATTATAGACAGGGAACTAAACATAACCAATATATACAGTAAGAAATCCAACAGCAGAGCGGGCCAGATATGCAGCCAATCCAGATCGCTCGTGCGTACAGGACAACGCAGTGCTGCGAGAACACTACAAACCATGGCAGCACGTATTAGTATGCAAACTTGAAACCACCTGTTACAACATCAAAAACGCTGAAAGATATAAGAAATTTATTCAGAGAACGCTCAGCAATGATGGCCGAGAATGTTTTGAAATATAAAATATCTGCAAAGATTCAGCACATGGCATTTAAATTTCTTTTACAAGGGATATTCGGTGAAGTTGACACAAACCCAAAACATCGGCGAGAAGTCTGCAACGGAAAACAAATAACAGAAGGAAAAGTAGGCAAGTCATACTTAAATAAAAAATATATGTTTTTTAATGCCACTTGCACCAAATAAATGCAGAGCACGGGGAATATTGACCTCAGTAAGTCCAACCCGATGAGGTTTTTTTCTGAACAACACTAACGCCAGTTCGAATTGCAGTCTCCGGAGCAAACCCAGCGACCTGTTCAGCTATTCCTGGCAGGACAAAACCAAGGTTGCAATACAAAAACACAAACAAATACGAAGTTGGAATGGACTTATGTCTTGTTTCTTTTTTTTAAAGGAAACTCGGCCAACATTCAGAATTTAACCACCGCGAAGGGCCTAGCTGCAATGGACGATGTTCTAAAAAAAACTGGAACCAACAATAGTTACCAAGATTAAATCACCAATTCCATGGCCAATTCACGACTATGTGCCATATTGAAGGCGCAAGGGAATGCATGCCCACTAAAGAATGTTTAATTCTAACAGCAACATGATGGCAAACAGCTAAAGGAAAAGAAATAGTTACAGTGTATTACAACCCCGAAAATAACACTAGTGGAATTAAACATGTTATACAAGCAGCAAAATACTTATGTTCTATATTGAATCCTTCGGAAACATCTATATGCATTTAAGAAGTGTGCAAAAACATGTGTTTTATACACTCTGGACCGAGGTAGAGGAAGTTGTAAAAAATCTGTAAGGCCTGTGCATTCCATCCACTCCACCCTTATGTACAGGCCATGTAAAGACTGTGCATGGATTTGTTTTTTTCTATTTTTTTTCGGCTATGATCTCAATTCAAAGAAGCCTATATAAAGCTCTAAGGGATATTCATCCCATCAACCCCACAACTCTGTATAGGCCATGCAATATTTTAATTCCTTTCTCATACCTGTGGCCTGTACATGTTGGCGGAATGGATGGAATGCACAGACCTCAAGCTTATTCTGAATGCAATACATGATCTGCACAGATCTGTGTAGCAAAACAATTTTTTTCTAACCCAGCAAAAGCCCATTCTGAATGCAATACATGATCTGCACAGATCTGTGTAGCAAAACAATTTTTTTCTAACCCAGCAAAAGCCCATTTTGTCAAACACTTTCCATGCATCCATAAACCCTCTCCCCGGATTCAACCAAAATAGCTAGAAATTCATTTATTTCAAGCAAAATATAACACGGCTATATTTCATTACAGGGAACTGCCGAAATTCTTTTGAGTATTCAATTTTCTTCTTTGAAACCAAGGGAATGCAACTCTGTTTTTTTAGTTCTTTTTTGCTATGGACACAAATCAAAAAAGTCTATATAAAGATTCAAGGGCTGTTCACAACATCAACTCCACAAAACCGCAGAGGCCATGCAATATTTTAATTACTTTCTCGGACCCATGGCCTATGCATATTGGTGGACTGGATGGAATGCACAGTTGTTAAACTTTTTCAAAAAACATGATCTGAATTCGAAGTTATACAACATAACTTATCAAGTATTGTCCTACTTGACAATGTGAATTCGAAGTTATACAACATAAGCAAAAAACATGATCTGAAGAGAGCTGCAAAGGGGATAAAATATTTTTTAACTCAGCAAAAGCCCATTTCATCAAACACTTTCCATGCATCCATAAACCCTGCCCCTTCACCCCCCGATTCAACCAACTATTTTACCTCGGGCAGTGAACCCACGAATAAACACAGCCACTGCGCGGATCACTGAACCCGTCCCCAGGTTGCCCTGTCCCAATCGCAAACCAGGCCCAAAAATTTGCAAATTTTAGGCTTTGAACCCCACCATTATCGAACCCCAGTAAATCTCAAACCCTACATACTTCAGGCAACAGGATTACCAGAAATCACAGGTCGGTGTTTTTTTAGAACAACTTAAAATTTACAAGCTTAACAAACCCCACTTTTTCGTGAAAGCAACACGAATTAGAAAATACTTTTGTTTTTATAAAATTAATGAGTGAAATTCATTAATTTCAAGTAGAACATTACACAGAACCTGTTTCCAGTTTAACAATGAAATCAATGCATTCACAAATACTCACCTCTTCCCTGCAACCACTGCTGTCAAACTCACCCTCCACTGAACCAAAAGCTATGATGCCAATGCAAAGAACACTTGATTAAATTGCTCCTCCCGCAATACCCATCTTTAAACAGGTATGGACACCCTGACGTCGACCATGCGGAGGGAAACCAGCCCCAAAATAGCGAAAATCCATGCGTCCCCAATGAAACGCAGCAACAGTGAAACCAACAAAAGCCAGACCTACCACAGCCCCTCACAGCCATAATTTTTTTCATTCCCATCGAGCATACATTTCAAGGCTTCTACAGTGCCTTCAACAATAACAAAAACCCAAAGGAAGCCGCCAACAGAACCAACCCATGCACAAGAAGACAAACTAAGCACATTGTGAGAAGGATCGACGGCTAAAATCATTTCCATTGTCTTGCATCCACACGGAAGCCCTTCATGCCGTCGATCCGAACAATTGCAGCTCAACCCCGGCTGTAAAGAACGCATATCAGCGTGAACGAATCATACTTGCAACGGACTAGTAAACTAAATGCAGTTACCATCTTATCTGTTTGTTCCCTTCCAAACACATTTGACAAAGAGGCGATGACTAAATATACTTGGTAATGAGTGATAAACTACAAGGATATTCGTTTTGAAATAAGAATATTCAACACCTTACACATGGAATTCAGTAGAGTGGAATCAACTTAATACATAATGTGCATTACACTACAGGGATTTATTACTGCCCTAATGGGTCCTAACAGCTATTTGATGTCTTGTGCTGAATGTTATCTGGTTTTGCATTCAAAACTCAGAAATCCATTACATGTATATATTATACATAGTTACCTAAGACTTCGAGACGGTAGGACGTTAGGACGTAGGTACGGGGTTTTAGGGACGGTAAAATTTTTTGAAAATTTGGGGACGGCAAGTTGACGGCTAACAAAAAATATATAAAAATATATATAATTTATTAATTTTACAAATATAACATGAATAATTCAATAAACTAAGACTTAAAATTGAAAGTTTGAAGATTGAAACCATTAATGATTAATCCAATTATTCATCACATAAGCCAAGGCCCAAAATGCTATATATATATTATATTCAATGTTCAAAACTTCAACATGACAATGAAAGACTAAAGTTGAAAATTAAAAACAAGTCTTACTCTTCAATAATCAACATGAGAAGAGTACACCTACATATGCTATGAAATATTATGTCATAAACTCATAGCCATATAAATCAAAAGTACATATATTATTATATGGCATTACATAACCAAAATGACAAGTGACAACTTAAAAATCATTATCAAAGCCCTCTGAAGGAACACTTGCAAACTGCTCTTCACTAGAAGTATCTATATCAGCATCATCTCCATCTGCAAAGGAGATATCAATCAATCCTCGTTGACTCTTGATCTTCATCAATCTGCCTTGCATCCTCAAGATCCACATCCCACCGCAATGATGGGGTCTCCTTGTATGTAGGTGTCTTGCGATCCATGAGACGCAAGGCACTATGTACAACAAGTTTCTCTGCTCTCTTAGAGGTAAGTTTGTTCCTCTTAAGAGAGTGGATCCACCCATATGTTGACCAATTCCTCTCAAAAGCAGAGGAACTAGAAACCTGAGAAAGAAGACGAATAGCAAGTGTATGTAGCAATCCTACAGGTCCATACAATCACCACCAACTAACTGGACTCTCTTGTGCCAATGTGGTCCTGTCTATCTTTGCTAATTTTTTGTAGCCATCCAAATAAGCAAACTTGAGTCAATCAGTTATGACTCGTGAACCATCCTCTACATTATAATTTTTTTTGGGCTTTCAAGAAACCCTTCCTCACCTCCTCATCTACTGGGAGAATTCCGTCAGTGCTCTCAACATACCACTTCGGATTTAGTGCATATGCAACCATGTGTAAAGGAGTGTTCAACTTCTCCCATCTCTGCTCAATGATAGGCTGAATATGGTGATGGTAGAACTCCAAGGTGGGGTCCCTTGCCCGAACAACAACCTTCATTTGGCCAAGCATATTATCAATACATTCATATATCTCACCAACGTTAGGGCTTTCAGAATCCCCGTATTTTATCACACTGAAAACCGGAGATACTATGGATGTGATATATCTCACATCTATCCAAAATGTTTCTTTCACCACAATTGCTTTCACCTTCTTGTCCTTCTCTGTCTTGGACCCATCCCACCTAGACCACTCTGATGTCATGACCATACACTGTAATGATTCTTGCAACTCAGCTATCCTATCCAGCAAGATAAAGTATGATGCAAAATGTGTGTCCACTGGCTTGAGGAATTCCTTCCTCGAAAAGCTATGGAAGAGTGCCAATGATGTATAGTGGTTGCAAATGAACATTTCCACATCTCTAGCATCAGCCACTACATTTTTGACCCAATCAATTTTTCCAATATCTTTTAGTGCTTCGTTCATGGCATGCACACAACATGGAGTCCAAAATATATGTCGGTAATGAGCCTCAACAAGTTTACCTGTTGCCCTACACACATAAGTTGCATCTGTGACAACCTGCACAACGTTGGCGGGGTCAACCTCCTCAATGGCATCTTGCAAAATGGTGAATTGGAACTCTGCATCATTCTTCTTTTCTAAACAATCACCTACCCTCAAAAAGTAAGGACCCTCTCTGCATGAAACAATGATAGTTATGAGTGGGTAGTGTCTGATATCTGTCCACCCATCCATGATGATGTTGTAACCGTGAGAGACCCATGTGCACCTCATTTCGTCCATCAGTAAATTAACCTTGGAATAGTTCCTATCCAAGATTGCGGTTCTCAACTTCGTGTCTCATCAGGGCACATAACTCACACCTGCTTTGGCTACCTTAGCCATAGCCTCCTTGAAATAAGGAGAGCGAGCAGCAAGAAATGGAATGCCAGTAGCAAAAAAGAATTTTCCAATGGCATCATCAACCTCTTCTCTAGCCTTTGTATCATACATGTCAACAACTAGATTCGAGGCCACAACCTTCCTCTTTCCCCTACTACTACCAAAAGCATCTACTTCAGACACCTCATAAGATGCACCTACAGTACTACCAGTATTAATTCTCACATAACTAGAAGGGGTGTCAGTGCCACTAACATGACGGCCACGAACTTCTAGAACTTTTTCCACCATATCTCCATTATACAGCCTCACCAAAACTGACCTCTCTTCAAGTGATAGTTGTCCACACATGCCTACACCTTTGCCCGGGATGTGCAATAAATGTGCATTCAACCTAGTAATGTTTCCTGACCAAGATAATCAACATATGTTGCATTTCCATGTTTTAGTGCCCCTTGAAATGTTTGATCTAGGACCCTGCATAATTTGAACAAATTGTTTCAAAGGTTTTTTCTTATCAAAAAGCCCCCTAGCATACTTTTTCAACATTGTGGAGGGGCAACTGAACTTGTCCACACTCCCATGTGAACTAACAGTATTAGGTGTTTCTGTTCCTTTTCCTTGCACACCCATTTCAACCTCACATTCAACTTGATAATCACTATCAAAACTCATTTTGAAGCTGCAATAGTTAAAAAATAAAACAATATAACTATACAATATAATAAAACAATGAATACGCTTTTTAAAAAAAAAGAGCAATGAATACATTTAAAAATTAACAAACAAGCAATAAAAATGCCCTCCCTTTATGCATTATCTCATTCCCTCACTTGTTAATCCAAATAGGAAAAAATAACAAGCAATGCCTTCACTTTCAACTTTGCAATTGGAAAAAAAAATAAAAAAAGCAAATGGTTGTAACGTATGTAAATACCTCTTGCTCTTGCTCTTGCTCCTTGCTCCTTGCTCCTTCCTTCTCTTTTTTTGCTCTTGCTCTTGAGTCTTTGCTTTGTGTGATTACAATGAGTGTGAAATGTTCTTTTTATAAGTTTTTTTGTTGCTTTTAGGGTTCGGGCATGTTCTTTTTTATTATAATGTATTAAAAGTAAGAAAAAATATTTTAAAAAACGTATTTTGCTTGTGTTTTAAGTTTAAAAAACGGTTGGGTCATAGGGGATGTCGTGACGTCCCAGGTGCATTCAGTTTTTTTGGGGGACGTCCCCCTTTTTTCTAGAAAAGCAAGACATCGGGGAAACATCTGTCCCCGTCCCCAAGTCCCCGGGATGTCCTAGACGTTCGGGACATTGGGAAAAGAGGAGGTGCGCGTCCCCACGTAACACTGATATTATATCATACATCAAACCAAAAATAGCCGCTGCTACAAGCAAGAGTGTATCAAGAGATTCAGGACATCCAGACTGTCCAATTGAAGATCCCTATATTCTACTTCAGAAATAAAATACTCTGCATAGAAACTGGGTTACCCCCACTTGTCAACATATCTATTATTAAAATAAATAAAACAATCAAAGTTAATATAAAGGGGCTTACATCTTACTCTCTATAATCACCTTTCTAAATACAGACTCTCTGAATAATAAAACTCTTAATACTGTATAGAATTGCCCCCCAAAGAGTCACTGAAAAAAACTCCTATCATACAATGCAGATTTACTCCACAAGGATTCTCCTTTTAAGTAGCATATAATTATTCTCCTCCTATGTCGAAAAATTATTTAAGATTGAAAAATGACCAAACAACGTCCACAGCTTGTCTTAATGCACCTGTATCATTCTTGAAGTTTCAATGCGGGAAAAAGAATCATCTCTTTCACACCAATTATAATGTCCATGCATCATTCTTGAGATTTCATTGCAGGGAAAAGAATAACCTCCTTAATATTTTGGGAGTCCGTTAAAATCATGGCAAGACAATCCATGCCCATTCCCCATCCGCCGATTGGTGGCAAACCACACTCTAATGCAATACAAAATGCCTCATTGAAGGCCATTGCTTCATCATCACCAAATTGTTTGTGATTCTTGAAGTAGAGGTCACTACCTGTTTTATAGGGTTCTACAAGTGGAATACGAGCATTGTAGCTTGTAGCTTGGCGTATCCACTGTCGGTTGACTGCAAAGAAAATTTTAAGATCTTGTGTTAAAATAAGACATTATTTGTGTGTGTTACTTTTGCGATTATTAGGGTTTAGTAAGGTTGTCATTTCTCCAATTTATACATTAAATTTGTCTACTCGTTTAATTGAAGACGAAATAAGGCATTGTTTATGTTGTACTTGTAGTGAGTCTTTGGCTATTAGGTCAAATTTCCGTAGCATTAAGGATTAATGTGTTGAGTTTCACTGGTCGTGCAATAATTTTTTTCGTAGTTAATTGATTCAAAGAAGAAAGGGCTAAAATAGAGGTGTGCAACAAGGAGAAAATTTAAACCAAAACTGTCTATGGAAAATTCCCAATGAAAATTGTTCAACAAGGAGAAAATTTAAATACCGGGAGATCACAGCGAGGAAATAAGCCATTAATTTGAAATACCAGGAGATTAACTAAAACTTTATTTTGAAAATCTTCAATGAAAATTGTTCAATGTTCCAAAAATTTAAAGATTGGGAGATTGCAGCAATGAAAAAAGCCATTATTTTGGTTTAGTGAGTTTTATGGTCAGTTATTACTATTAGCCTATTAGGTTTTCATTTTCCTGGTCTGTGCATATGTACAATAAGTTTCTGTACATAATTTTTCCAATACCAATGGTTAAGGAAGAGTAATTGAATGTAAAGAAAATTTCAACAAGTTAGAGATCACTAGGGCGAAGTAAAGTTGTAATTTCGGTTATACTGAGTTTTGTGGCGTACAATCATTTTAATTATGTGTATTATTAGGTTTTCGCGTTCTCTCTTTCTATACTCATTTTCCTAATACTGATAGTTATGGCTGAGGAGTTAACTACTAAGTTTCTTCATTTCCAATACTTATTATTAAGGCCAAGCAGTTGAATGTAAGAAAATTTTACAGATTGGGAGATCATTGTGGTTAGATAAGCTATTATCTTATGTTATAGCAAGTTCTGTGGTCCATATTAATTACACTTTTAAGTATAAAGTTTCAGTTATCCCTTTTCGTACACAGTTTCTTAATATCAATAGTTAAGACCGAGCAGTTGACAATTTTTGTGTACTTATTTGTTTTCCTATACCTATTGTTAAGGCCAAGCAATTGAATGGAAATTCGAAGATTGCAAGATCACTATGATGAAATAGGCCATTATTTATGTTATAGCGAGTGTTGTATCCGTTATCATTACAAACTATACATATTAGGTATTATAATCTATTTACTTTCCTTCCATACTCATTTTCATAATACTGATGGTCAAGGCCGAGCAGCTGAAAATTTCTAAGATTGTGAGATCATGATGGTGAAATAAGCCATCATTTTAGTTCGTTGTATCCGTTATCATTATAAACTGTACATATTAGGTATTATAATCTATTTACTCTCCTTCCATACTCATTTTCATAATACTGATGCTCAAGGCCGAGCCGCTGAAAATTTCTATGATTGTGAGATCATGGTGATGAAATAAGCCATCATTTTAGTTCTGGAGAGTTTGTTATTGTAATGATTGTCTTTTAAAGTTTTATGTATTAGGTATTCATTTCTCTGGTTTGTACTTATTTCTTGCTTTACTCATTTTTCCAATGTCCGAGCAGTTAATAAAACATGTGTACTATTTTTTTCCAATACTATGAAGGTCAAGCTTCAATGAACAAAAATTTCAACAATCGGGAGATTGTTGGGTGAAATAAGCTAATTGTTTATGTCATCAAGTTCTGTGGCCCGTAGTCATTAAAAAGTATATATACCAGGTTTTTAGTTTTTTTTCTGTACTTATGCCTTGCTTTACTCATTTTTCCAATACTGATACTGATAGTTAACGGCCAAGCCGTTAATAAGTTTTTTGTACTGTTTTTTCGAATGCCAATTGTCAAGGCCTCATTTTTCAATGACCTTTTAGACCCAGACAAATGCCAAGACACTTGAAATGACAATACAATACCTTTAAGGAGATTGAATACTCAGAGACTCAAGATGACCTTTTACCACTTCAGTGACACCTTCATAGCTTCAAGCACACTAAGAACTCATAAACATGCTCAATACTTGACACGACATCCCATGATTGATCCTATGACACCATCAAGACTCAGACTTTGTCTTCAAGCTTCTCACAGACCGCATACACCTTCAAAACTGCTAAGCATAATCTCAGAGGCTTTGCATACATCAGACCAAAAATGGCCGCTGCTACAATCAAGGGTGTATCAAGAGATTCAGGCATCCAGACTGTCCAAATGAAGATCACTATATTCTACTTCAGAAATAAAATACTTTGCAAAGAAATTGGGTTTCCCCCACTTGTCAACATATCTATGATTAACATCAATAATATCTCTGCCCGCGCCCTCTATCCGCGCCTTCGGCCCTCGGCCCTCTGCTCTCTGCCCGCGCCTTCGGCCCTCGGCCCGCATCCTCTGCCCGCGCCGTGCAACCTCTGCCCGCGCCGTGCAACCTCTACCCGTTCTCTGTCCCCCTGTCCGATGGTTTCTACCCGCGCCACGCATACTAACAGACCCCCCCACAACTAAATGGGGAATAGAAGATGGTTTTAATGGCGGTAGCAAACTCCAACAGGTTTCCAGCGAAAACGCCCTAGATCCACGCAGGTCCGCGAGCACTGGAACAGAAACACTCAAGGATCGGCCAGTAGAACGGGTTGGAGGAGGAACGGCTGTGGGTTCGCCCCGTTCGTGGATTGATCTTGCCTTCACTAATGCCGGGGGTTGTGAGGATGGCTGCACAACTCATTTTCAAACTCCAGCTGGGGGTGCTCTTGTGAATATGCTAGGCAATGGCCCTCTCAATCCCTTGCTGGAAAGCTCTTCTTGTGGTGGGCTGGAACATGGTACACCATTAGACAGAGAAAATAAGCATGGATCCTCCTTCAAAGACGTTCTAAAGGGAAAGGAATCCTCCATGAAACCTGCAGACATTACCCCGTGTATTACATTTGGGGAAGATGTTATTTCATCTGAGATTTACCACAAAGAGCACGCTTTGATTTGTAGATTCGGGGGACTATGGCCCAGCCTTCCTACTCTTCACGCATGGATCTCTCAGCATTGGACTCCAACTTTAACTGGTAAGATAGACTTACATATGTGTGCTAAGGGAATTTTCATTGTGACTTTCTCTTTAGTAGCTGATAAAGAAAACATTGCTTCTAAACTCTGGTCCTGTCAATCTAAATATTTGGTCATGAAACCCTGGTTCCCAACCTTTAACCCGCACACAGAATCTGTCTCTTGGAAACCTATTTGGGTCAGGGTACCCCACTTACCTATCCAATTCTGGAGTAAGGACTGTCTGACAGCCATTGGCAATACCTTGGGAATTACGCTCTTTATAGATTCTCAAACCACTAATTACACCCATACTACCTATGCCCGGATCCTGGTGGAACTTGACACTGATAAAAATCTTCCTGCTACTATAGATCTTAGAGTGCAAAATCGAACTTGGTCACAAACTCTTGATTATGAAGGTCTACCTTTCCGTTGTAGAAGATGTTTTGGCTTAGGACACACCTCTACTGCTTGTGGGATGGAAAAACGTCAACATGAAAAGCGGAATTGGTGGAAAGATGCACTCCCAGAGCACCTAATTTTTTATGCTAAAAGGGATCTTGAATCAAAAGTGGAAACAGTGGCTGTATCCAAATCTGCCCTTGAAACCCCTCTTTCCGAAAATCAAACTGTTAGCAGCATGAAAATTGCTCAAGTTGTTGAGGGTAACACGGAAAGTAATATGTTTGCGGCTGTCCCATTTAGGACATATGCGACTAAGGAGAATACCCCTCCTTTGGCTCCTCCTTCAGCAGTGGAGACTCCAGCAGGCTGGGTCACGGTTAACAAAAAGAAAAAAAAATTTACCCTGAAGGAGCGCTATTCGTCTGGATGATGTTTGTTCGCTGTTCAGTAGTTGTTTATTTGCTGCTGTGTTGTTGGTTGTTGTTTCTTCTTTGCAAACTACGTTCTGCAGTTGGTCCTTATTGTTATATCAGGATGCTGATCCTTTTCTTTGTGCTTATTTTTTCTATTCTAGCTTCTGAGCCTTGTTGTACAAGGGTATAGTCCCTTTCAAAAAACTATTTGCCAATAATAAAAAAAAAACATATCTATGATTAAAATAAATAAAACAATCAAAGTTTCTACACACTTTCTAGAAGCGTGGAGTAACTAAAGCAATCAAAGTTAATATAGAGGGGCTTACATCTTACTCTCTATAATCACCTTTCTAAATCCAAACTCTCCAAATAATAAAACTCTTAGTACTCTATAGAATTGCCCCCCAAAGAGTCACTGAAAAAATTAGTATCCTGCAATACAGATTTACTCCACAAGGATTCTCCTTTTAAGTAGCATATAGTTATTCTCCTCCAATGCCGAAAAATGACCAAATGACGCCCACTCCACTGTCTGTCTTAATGCACCTGTATCATTCTTGAAGTTTGAATGCGGGAAAAAGAATCACCTCTTTTAATGTTCCAGCATCATTCTTGAGGTTTCATTGCAGGGAAAAGAATAACCTCCTTAATATTCTGGGAATCCGTTAAAATCATGGCAAGACGATCCATGCCCATTCCCCATCCGCTGGTTGGTGGCAAACCATACTCTAATGCAGTACAAAATGCCTCATCGAAGGCCATTGCTTCATCATCACCTGATTGTTTGTCCTTAAGCTGATCTGCAAAGCACTGGCGCTGGACAATGGGATCATTAAGCTCAGTGTATGCATTGCACAACTCATGCTTATTAACAAATAGTTCAAAACGCTCGGACAATCCTGGTCTCGTTCTGTGCCACTTTGCCAGAGGGCTCATGATCTGGGGATGATTTATGATAAAGGTTGGGTTCACACACATCTCCTCCAAGAAATGTCCCACAAGCTTGTCCAGCAAACGAGCTATTGTTTGCGGGGGAGGGCATTTTACATCAAACTTCTTACAAGCTTCTATAAGATACTTATTCGTCTCATCAGATGACAGGTCTTTAGGGATGTCAAGACCTGCAGCCTCTTCTAACCCCTGGATTACATCTATCCTTCTGAAAGGAGGAGTGAAATCAATTTCTATGGGATCCTTATCCGCTCCATCAGCATGGTATTTAATTTTATAGCCACCAGTTAGCTTCTTAACCATTCCAGACAGCATTTGCTCTGTCAGTTCCATCAAGTCATTGTAATCAGCATATGTCATATAAAATTCACAAGTGGTAAACTCTGGGTTATGAGTCAAATCTACGCCCTCATTTCGAAATTGTGTTCCAATTTCATATACCCGATCAAATCCACCCACTATTAGTTCTTTCAGGCGAAGCTCTGGAGCAATGCGCATGTATAACCTCATATCAAGGTCATTGTGATGAGTAACAAATGGCCTAGCAGCAGCTCCGCCTGCTATCATATTCATCATTGGTGTCCCAACCTCAAGAAAATCAAGGTCTTCCAGGAACTGCCGCACATAAGATTTTATCTTTGATATTGTTTTGAAGATATTTCTAACCTCTGAGTTAACCATCAAATCCAGATAGCGTTGTCGATATCTTGTTTCCTGGTCTTTCAGAGCATATCTTTCAGGGTGTCTAGGCCGACCAGGAGCCCATATGTCATCTCCCTCACTTTCCTTTACCCGAATACGGTGATCATCCTTAACTGGGAGCATGCGTAAACAAGGTGAAAGAACCGTCAGGGATTTTGGAAATATACTAAGCTCTCCCCTTTTACTTTTTCCTGGAAAACCATGAATACCAACAATATCACCACGCTTTATACCAGTATGATGCTTAACAAACTCGGCTCCCTCCATTCCCGAGTTCCTTGCATCTGCCATAACCTGAATTTTTTGTCCATCGGCATGCAAATCATAGAAATTCAGCTTTGCTCCTGAGCTCCTCTTACTCATTATCCTGCCAGCCATACAAACTTCTACATCATTAAGATGTTCTCCACTGCTTAAATCCCCATACTTATCTATGAAAGCAGGGATGGAAAGAGATACATGAAACTCGTGGGGATAAGGGTTTACTCCAGTACTCTTGAGTGCCTCCAAAACTTTCAACCTGCTCTCTCGGTATTGCCTGGGATCCATGTCTTCCTCTTGATCAACCATATTCACACTCTGTCTGATTGAAACTTTCTTCTTTTCCTCTTTTTTCTCACTTGTTCCTGCTTAACAAAGAAAAATTAAGATATACACACCAGAGACAAGAATAAAAAAACATAAGCTAGTGCAGAGAGAGCAAAAAAACTCTTTTGACAAAGAACAACTACTAACAATGCTTTCCCTACAAGCTATAAGTGTGTTTTGCAGAACAAGACAGTTCTGTAATTAACAAAAGCAGGCTAAACTTAAAAGCGTGCTTTAAAGCAAAAAAAATAGAATTCCTAAGTTTTGATATAAAATTTGCATTAACATCTTAAACTCTCCAAAATATAAATGCAATAGCAATAAATCTATTTTTCCTCAATGCTAGCATAATATTTATTGGTCAACAAAGATTCACCAACCATTTTTTTTTAAATCATCAACCTTCTATACTAGCAAAATGTTTTCCATTTCTAAAAAAAAATCCTGCAACATTCAAGAATTTTATTTTATGAATTTACTTGTGTGATTCCCTTGTACACAAAATTAGTAATGAAACACTGTATTCATTTATCTTTGATGCTGAAACTTAAGAAATATGCTTAAAATCAGCTTAAAATAGAACTTGAAATTTTGAATTCTCGCTTAAGTGTCGATCAGCTTGAATGAAATGAACAATTGAGAAAGTGAAGAACACAAAATAACATCACACGACAAGAGGGATACAGGATATACCCTAGAGAAACCCAATGTGGGTGAAAAACTCAGCAAAGCAAGATTGTGCCTCCTTATGTCAACTGAATCAGCAAGATCGCAAACCCATACCCTTCTTTAAAGCCATTTAAAGCACTGTGGGACAATTTGTACAATGCCTCTTTTTGCTTACTCTGCTCTATAACTCACTTGAAATTTCCGTATCATCTCTTACATTCACCTGGAATGCATAGAACATTACCAGATCCAACTCAATTTCAATTATAGACGAAAATAGATGCAATTGAGTCCCCCTTGAAGTTTTTGTCTCTTTTGTGACAGTTCTGCTTCCTTTCCTGTCACAGTGGCATGTTCAGCCAGAGGCATACAAGTCACAAAAAAAAAATAACAAATACAGCCAGGGTTACATACTCATCTCAGGGTAAACATGTCACAAACAAATTAGTGATAGATCCAGCCTGGTACAAACTAATTAAATAAGTTTAAGTGACAGATCCAGCCAGGGATAAACCGATTAGATATGTTAAAATGAAAGATCGACAAGGCTTTCCAATTTCTTCTAGGCATCTTCCAAAGGCCATAACTTCATCATGCAAGCTCCATCTTCCATCTCATTTTGAGCATTGGAAATGTATTTAACTGCCCCTAACCTTTGGTGGAGGTTGCATCAGGTGTTGATCAGGATTTCTCATTGACCAAGAGCATTAAAAACAATGGCCATGAATTTTGGGCACTTTTGAGTTGATTTTAAGCATATTTGATGGTGAAACTTAATAAATATGCTTAAAATTAGCTTAAAATGGAATTTGAAAATTTGAAATCTCACTAAGTGGCTTGCATGAAATGAACAACTGAGAAACTGAAGAACACAATGACATCACACGACAAGAGGGGTACAGGATATACCCTAAAGAAACCCAATGTGGGTTAAAAACTCCACAAAGCAAGGTTGTGCCTCCTTATGTCAACTGAATCAGCAAGATCACAAACCCATGCCCTTCTTTAAAGCCATTTAAAGCACTGTGGGACAATTTGTACAATGCCTCTTTTTGCTTACTCTGCTCTATAACTCACTTGAAATTTCCATATCATCTCTTACATTCACCTGAAATGCATAGAACATTACCAAATCCAATTCAATTTCAATTCTAGACGAAAATAGATGCAATTGAGTCCCCCTTGAAGTTTTTGTCTCTTTTGTGACAGTTCTGCTTCCTTTCCTGTCACAGTGGCATGTTCGGCCAGAGGCATACAAGTCACAAAAAAAATTAAGTAACAAATTCGGCCAAGGTTACATACTCATCTCAGGGTAAATGCGTCACAAACAAATTAGTGACAGATCCAGCCCAGGACAAACTAATTAAATACATTTAAGTGACAGATCCAGCCAGGGATAAACCGATTAGATATGTTAAAATGAAAGATCGACAAGGCTTTCCAATTTCTTCTAGGCATCTTCCAAAGGCCATAACTTCATCATGCAAGCTCCATCTTCCATCCTATCTTGAGAATTGGAAATGTATTGAAGTGCCCCTAACCTTTGGTGGAGGTTGCATCAGGTGTTGATCAAGATTTCTCATTGACCAAGAGCATTAAAAACAATGGCCATGAATTTTGGGCACTTTGAGTTGATTTTAAGCATATTTGATGGTGAAGCTTTTGACTGAAAGATCCCTAGATAGATCTTCCTTACACTATACTGATTTTAATCAATCAAAAACAGCAAATACAGTTTTCTGTGTATTTTATGTCAAGTTCCTAGTGCAGATCTGGAAAATGCGACTAGGGTGGAAGAGAGAAAACGGTATAAATCATGCCAAATAAAATTACTTCTGATATCTAATGACTGTTCAGATATTAGGGAACAGATTTATATAAAAACTGAACTTAATACAGTCCCAAAATAGCCCAGAAAATCAGTTCTGAAGCCTGTTATTATTCAGCTTGAAAATCTTCAAAATACACTTCAGAAATGATAAAAAAGTACAGCGATCAGATTACAGAATGATGGCAATTGTTTGACAATTATTTTCAGATGAAAATACCTCTGAATTCGCTGCCAGACTGTTTACAAGGGACTGATCCAACTGCTGGTTGCAAAATCACTGGAAAATACCTTCAAATCCCTTTCCACACATGGCTGAACTGAACCTGGAAGTCTGATGAAGAACACTAGGAATTTCTGAGTGAAATTCCCTCTCAATCTCCTGGGGTTTTCGTCCGCAAGAGATAAATTCACAAGGGTTTTCGTCCTTGGAATTTCTGGTAAAAGCTCAGAGCTCTTAGCAATGCAATAGATGATAATAAAAATCTGGATATCCTCTCTACAAGTCGACTTGTTTATTTAAAGGGAGATCAGCCAACCACCACCCCCAAATCAGCCAATAAAAATTGTTTCATTCTCCTATGCTGGGCGCATTTTCCTTTTGGGGCTGATTGGCACATTTTCCAAAAATTGACTCCCTAAGGTAAGTCGCACTTTCTCTTTTCTAATACAATTATTTTTAATTGTATTTTTGACATTTTAATTCAACATTATACTTTATTATTTATTATATGTGCTTTTTCATGATATTATTATTTTTTGAAACAATAGCACAATATAATAAAATAATAAAGATAAGTCACCCTAAAACTTCCCTTTGGCCGTCGGGTAGACATAAAGGGCCAAAGGTCTTCGCCCAGGCTCACGCGGCCAGAGGGGACATTACATTGACTCCGTACCTCGCATGGCCCTCTTCCAACGGCTTCGAGACATTGGTATCTCTGAGATTCTTATTATCGCCATCATGCGCCTCTATGAGTCCATCCTTGGTCGTCTTCATACTGTTCATACTGTCTAATTTTATCAGGAGCACCATTGGGGTTAAACAGGGGTGCCCCCTGTCTCCTACCCTATTTGGCATTTATATTGATGAGTTGGAATCTTTTCTTCGGGATCACACTCAAGAAGGGGATGGTTGCCTTCTTCACCACGTCTTGATTTCTATTCTCCTTTTTGCCGACGATATTGTTTTTCTCGCCTCTTCTCTTGAGGGGCTTCAGAGACAACTTGATGCACTTGCTTTATTCTGTGATCTTCGGCATTTGACGGTCAATTTGGGTAAGACCAAGGTCATGGTTTTCAACGGGTTGAGGACATCACACCTCCATTTCTTCTTCAAGGGGCAGGAGGTTGAAATTACTAAGACATACACCTACCTAGGAGTCCAATTCTCAGGGCCTAGATTCAGTATGAGGCATGCTCTTCAGCCGAGGGTGAATAAAGGGGTATGGGTCTCTTGCCATTCTCAAGAGACAGTGTTTTCGACACCAATTCCAGGACATCTCTTCCAAGATGTTTCTTATGAACTCCCTCATCTGCCCCATTGTTCTCTATGGTTCTATTGTTTCGAGGCCCTCCCTTTTAGACACAGATTGGACTTCTGCTGAGAGGATTCAGACTCTCCTCCTTCGCCACTTCATCAAATGCAAACAAACAGTCCCCCAACATATTATTTTGGCAGAGTTCGGAGCTCGACCTTTCAGTTTGGAGACTATATTTGACATATCAACCTTTCTTCACCGTATCAAGAGGTTTGATGATCTCTCTGATGAGCAGGACAAGTATCCGTATCTCGCTTATTGTTCCTTTGTGAGTATTGCCCAGGCTGGGGGTCATTGTTGGTTTACCGAGACTTCAACCTTGTTGGATTCAATTGGTATCTAGATCAATCATCTCCCCCCTTTCCAGTATTCCCTTAATGCTCCCAGTCATCTCTTGCCCACCAAGCAAGTGTTGAACAGGTCCATCCGGGAGGATATCTACAGGCACTTCATTCAGACTACTTGGGTGAACCCTCCTGGGGGTTTGCACCCCAAGATGTCCCTTTATGCAGAGCACTTTCTTGAGATCAGAGATGGACTCATCATCCACCCTCAATACACCTCTCGTCACTAGGTGCATGCCCTCCGTATACCTCTGGGTTAGTTTCAAGTCGGCTCCCACAGACTTCGATGCGAGACTGATCACCACATTGATCAAGAGGACAGACTTTGTTGGATCTGTAGCCTTCAAGAGGTGGAGACCGAGACTCATTTCATCTTCCGCTGCCCCATATATTATGAGATCAGAGGACAATTTCACTGTCTCTTCAGAGGGATTTAGACTCTCCCGGTCTTCTTCAGATATATTGACCAACGATGTCTTGCCCTCTACATCCGCGAGTCTTTGTTGTTCCGCGACCATATTCTTCATCCCCCTCCGAGAGTCATCCCCACGAGACAAATTACAAGCTTCTTTCCGGTTCTACCCACAGGTGGAGGAACTAAACGACAAAGCCTTTCTAACTCAGATACAGTGCATAGATCAGTTTGTCCCCGGTTGGACCTTCACACTTGCCTCGATCACCGCCAGCAAAATCGGATGCATACACGTACCAAAGGGCAGCCTAGCTCCATTCATCCCCCTCCTCATCGCGTCAGTCTCAAATCTCCGCAGGGGAGGAGGTTTTCGCCCCCCTCTTCAGGTTGCCAGTCCAGCAGGAGCTTCTTTTTGTCGGCCTCTAATGTTCGGAGGGGTGTGGATACCATTCCTGATTAGATCATTGGTCCTCGTTTGCCCCCCCCATTCATCCCCTTCTTTGCTTCTCTCGTCTTTCTCCCCCGCTTGCTCCATTGCCCCCGCCTATGGAGGTATTTTGGCTTCGGGTTTTCCTTTCTACTTTGACTTTTCTCATTTTTTCTGTTTTTTGGGAACTCGTTTTGAGTTGTCCCCGCTCGCACTTTGTATATTGTTTGGGTTGCAGTCCCATTGACCTACTTTTGTGGTCATTCGTTGGACATTAATATATTTATCTTATCTTTAAATCAGCTTAAAATAGAATTTGAAAATTTGAATTCTCACTTAAGTGGCTTGCATGAAATGAACAATTGAGAAAGAGAAGAACACAAAATGACATCAAACGACAAGAGGGGTACAGGGTATACCCAAGAGAAACCCAATGTGGGTGAAAAACTCCGCAAAGCAAGGTTGTGCCTCCTTATGTCAACTGAATCAGCAAGATCACAAACTCGTACCCTTCTTTAAAGCCATTTAAAGCACTGTGGGACAATGTCCACCTTTGTACAATGCCTCTTCTTGCTTACTCTGTTCTATAACTCACTTGACATTTCCATATCATCTCTTACGTTCATCTGGAATGCATAGAACATTACCAGATCCAACTCAATTTCAATTCTAGATGAAAATAGATGCCATTAAGATCCCCTTGAAGTTTTTGACTCTTTTGTGACAGTTTTGCTTCCTTTCCTATCACAGTGGCATATTGGGCCAAAGGCATACAAGTCGCAAAAAAAATTATAAGTAACAAATTCGGCCAGGGTTACATACTCATCTCAGGGTAAGCCCGTCAAAACAAATTAGTGACAGATCCAACCAGGGACAAACTAAGTAAATACAGTTAAGTAAAAGATCCAGCCAGGGACAAGCCGATTAAATATGTTAAAAATGACAGATCGACGAGGCTTTGCAATTTCTTCTAGGCATCTTCCAAAGGCCATAACTTCATCATACAAGCTCTATCTTCCATCCTATTTTGAGCATTGGAAATGTATTGAAGTGCCCCTAACCTTTGGTGAAACTTGCATCAGGTTTTGATCAGGATTTCTCATTGACCAAGAGCATTAAAAACAATGACCATGAATTTCAGGCACATAGAGTTGAATTTTGCCATACAAAGAACCAATTAAATGTGTTCACACATTAAATGTTTTTGGGTGTCTTAAGGGTCATACAAACCACTAAAACGATGAATTACATGAATTCAATATCTTAGCATATCAATATCTAATGAAAAACATTAAAAGAACACTTTAGAAAGCACTTTAAAAAAGAATTAAAAAAATCTTTAAATTTGAAATTAGTTTTATTTCATTCTAAGAGGGTGCTTGCTTTCTCTAATCCATCACTGGTCAATGGAAAACACCAGCCAGTAATTTTTCATCCATTGAGGATTTTGCTCCAGTATTTTGAGAGGATTAGCATGAATTGTATATCATTGATGTTACTTTGCTTTGAAAGCTATAAAAAAATATAATATTTACTTTTTGAAACAAAAAAAAAAATTGCAGTTTTCTTATCGGCCTAGTCTTTCCAGGGCTTTTATCTAGTTTTACTTTTACAGTCCGAGCGCAAAACAAACCTGACGGGTCCAAACCTAGTCCAGGTCTCAAAACTCACAAGTCATCTTAACTTTTTTTCATCTTTTATCAGGCTTTATGGGATAATATCGCAGATGTAGTTCAGTTTCAAGCAAGGTATATTTTCGAGCAACATATGAAACAAATGGAAAATAATCAGACCCGCATTCACCAAATTGGTTGCTAAGACCACTTAAAAACTATCTTTGAAGTTTATTTCGGAATTTTTTTTTAAATGGTATCTCTGTAACCCAACAAAAACCTATCGTTACAGATTATTTTGGAGAAAATTTAGGAAAGAAATTGATTACCGAAAAGCAGATAAATATAAATAGCCTTAAATCAGTAAGCCAAAATATGTAAAGCCAATTAGTCTAAGTACAGAATTAATATTGAGAGGCTCCTAAATATAAATAGCCCTAAATCTGCAAACCAAAAAAATCAAAGCCCAATAATTTCCGAGTATATGATTCTTTTTATTTTTTTCGTGTGGGTATTGAACAGCATTCTTACTAGGTTTTGAGGAGGATTGATCAGAGGTGGAAGTTGTTTGAGCTGAAGATGACTGAGTGCTGTAGCGCAGACATTTTCGTTTTCCATTGATATTGTTGTTCGGTCGGTGCAAGGTTCGAAACCCCGCAGATGCTGATTTACGTGCGGTGGGAATTGAATAAGTATGTGCGGGTGCAGACAAAATTAGAGATAGGGCTCGAACCATCGTTCTCTGCATTGTTGAATTAATTCAGTATAGAGGGAGGGAAAATTATGTCATGAAATCATCCCTTCACTGGATATGAGCCAGACAAGTGCGTCTCTATTTAAATTTGCTTCCACCTTTGCTCCTTTGAGTCGAGGTTGGTCATACCTGTATTAGTATATTTATCTTACAGAAATTTATGTAAAATATGGGCGGGGGTATAATTAATTATATTAAAAAAGTTATAATAATATTAATTATTATAATAAATATATTATATTTTTTAATAGTTTATGTCTATATTTTTTCTTACGTAGTTATTTAAAGGCATCAAGTAATTTCAAGTAAAATTATAGTTGTGTTTTTTTTAATGTAATTTTTTAAGTGCAGTAAGTAAAATTACATTTGTATTTTTTTTTGTATATAATTAGTTAAGTGTAAAGTAAAATTACATTTGAAGCGGTGTTGTCCTCTCAAAATTCCCCTGCTTTTGAGAAGTTGAAAATTGAAAAATTTTGAAGTTAAATGTCTTTTCTGTTGTCCTGGTAATGTGAAAAGTCAAGAAATTGGAAAATTCTACTTTTTTGGGTCTTTTTTGTGTGATTTTCGGGCCTGTCGGACATTTTTGTCCCAAGTGTCCCAAGTTCGTTCGGGCTCTCTGTTCGCTGATCGGCTGATTTACCCGAAGTCCATTCCTTTCGGGCCCGTCGGAACTTTTTGTCCCAAGTGTCCCAAGTTCGCCCGGGCCCATTGTTCCCTTTCCGTCTGATTCGGCCGAATCACGTACTCCACGTACTTTCATCCCTCATGTCCCAGAAGCATTTGTGCATACTTTTCCCGCATCGCCCGTATCGGCCGAATCGCGCTTTCACGTCCCGCGTGTCCCAAATGAACCAAAGGCCATTCGAGTTAATTTTTCCCGCTCTTCACAAATATCTTGCTTTCCAAGTTGGTAGGTGTGTATTTAATGCACATTAATTGTCTTTCTCTCTCCCAAATGGCTATATAATGAACTGCCCCTATGCGTTTTGCACACTGCTTTCTTGCTATCCATTGCTCATACCTTTGCGATCAAAATTTCTGCGCGCATACTCATTTCCCCTGCAATTTCGTCCCGAGTCCAGATTGCAACCTTGGCTCCTCAAATTGCTAACAACATGAAGATTAAATTCCAAGGCCAGGAGCAAGTCTCACCGCTCGAGTCTGCCGTTCCCGATATCGGCGATAGTGAAGTTCGCCACCTTGACTTTGGGGATTTTTGGGCAAGAATGACAGACTCAAACCCCTCTCCTATGGTACAGATGATTCATGAAAGTGGTTTGGCATTCACCGGTGGTTTCCCTATCTCGGTGCAATGCGCAGATACAGTGCTCTCTTGCGGTGCTCATTTCAATCCTGACTCGAGTGAGCTAACGAATGTGCATGGGGAACTCATCGCCAAACTTGACACTGCCACCATTGGCGCTGCCCTAAGAATTCCAGAGATGGACAATGCTATAGTAATTTCTCAGAACCAGGCACAAGCCCTTTTCGATCAGGACAGTGAGAAATATAAGGCACGGGTGGCGAAGTCCTGGCTTGAAAACCCTAAAAAGGGGGCGTCTCATCTATCCAAGGTTCTTTTCCATGCAGATTTCAATGAGGAATTGTCAGATTTTATAATCCTACTGGCTCGGGTCATGGGCTTACCCTCTACAAATGAGTTCCATTTCTGGATGTGCCCACTTATCAATATGGTGTGCGAAGGAACTCAGAATATCAACTGGGCAGAGATCATTAGTATGAACCTAGCAGAGCAGCTGTCCAATGTACAACAAACCAAGAAGTTCTATATGACTTCATACTTAATGTATACTCTAGCAGCATCAAGGCAATGGTTTGGCTTCTCATACATTGATGCTCACAAGGGTGACCCTGTATATGCCTACTGCCCTCAGTTCACCTTGGAAACTAGCAATCACAACTTCAGAAGGGTGAATGACGCTTTCACCATGTACATTGTCAGGCTTCTGGAGAGTGACACAGCGAGGAGATTTTCTGATGAAGCTATGAATCTGATATCGCACTACGGTGCCTACTTCATCCAATTTAGAAAATTTTCCTATATAAGGCTTGCAGGCTATGAGAGCACTCCTCTCAAGCTCCCCATGTTCTGCAATGATAAAATGGCCTTGATAGAGGTATGCAGGCAATTGGACAAGTTGCATAGAACCTGCAGGGATAAGAAAATTACTGGCTTGCACTTCCTAATCACTTTAGGAAACTACACCTGCAAAATAGCTCTAGATGCTCAAAACATAGAAAGAGCCCTGACTCCCATCACTGTCCATTTCTTCAGGCCAAGAACCTTGTTTTGACTTGAAGAAGTTTATTGAGCAGAACATCAAGATCACTTATCATCATAGGGCAGACACAGAGGATTATTGGGCTGACTGTGCTGATGATTTTGAGGCAAGGAGGAGACACTATGGCAGATTTTCTCTTCAATTAATTCAAGAACTTAACCTGTATCATGTTCCTGAAGGGCTCCAGGATGATAATTCTGACCTGTACTCATACGAATATGATAACATGGTCAAACAAACTCCTTTGGAGGATTTGGATTGGTTCAAAAAGGAGAAGGACGATCTGGCAGAAATCCTAGCTCCCGTCTTGGTAAGAACCAAAATCTGGTTTGATAAGAAGGTCTGTGAGCTTAGAAGGCACTCAGGGGAATCCTCCTCCAAGGATACTACAACACCAAGAAGGGATGCATTGACACCCAGTTCAGAAACACCTGTGTAGACCCCTCCTGCCTCGTCAACTCAAGGTCCCATAGTCTCCACTCCTTCCTCATCCACCCAAGTATATCAGAAGAAATTCAAGGAGGTTAAGAAGGAACCTATTGAAGAAGAGCCTACAGTGAAGCATTCTGAATTGCCCTCAGGTCCAGAGAACATCATTGTTCTCAGTGAAAGTGAAGAGAGTGAGGTGCCAGCTCCCATGAGTGCCCCTGAAGCCCCAATAGATAAGGACAAAGAAGTCCAGAGCACTGAACTTCCAAGCACCGTTGATTCCTCCGCACCAGGAGTCCCGAGTGCCCCACTCATATCTCAACTAGAGGCAACAACAGTGCAAACCTTGGGTGCCATGAGTTCTCTGTCTCTTGGCCCTCTTGCCCCACCTTCTTCTTCTTCCTCCTCTTTTGCATGGGTGCAGCCTCTTGTTGACAGTAGGAAGAGAAAGTCTTCCTCCCGAATCTCGGGACCCAATTTTGATGTTGTGGCAGCCTTATTAGGTACTACCCCTCCTACTCACGCCAAAAAATCCAGAACTACCTCCAGGATAGTGTCTGATGCTCAGGGCCAACAATTCCTGGAGATAGCCAAGCCTAAGGTAGACAAGCCAGAGCAAGATTTGCAAGCATCTGACCTTGAGCTCTCAAGAATTCCCATGGGAGAGTCTACCCCTGAAGGTGAGATCCACAATCTTCAGGAAACAGTCACTAGAGTCATTGGGAGGGTAGAGAAAGGACAACAAACCATAGAGCAGTTGGAGGAGCAGGCCCAAATTCTTACAGGTTTCATCAAGTCACTGCTATCTAAAGATAAAGTTCTAGATCCTACCCCATTGACTACTCTTCCACCACCTGTGATTCTGAGCCAAGATGAAGTGCAGAGTATCAAAGATATGCACAAGTATTCTGTCTATGGAAGGGCTATGGAGGCCATGGTGGATGATATGCTTGTTGCAGGATTGAATTTCATTGATGAAGCCTTCAAACTCCACGAGAAGGTGAACAATTTGCAACAGAAACTCTCCTCCACTATTGGGAACATAGATAAAGAACTTAAACTTTGGAGCAGTTGTATAGTAGACCTTTGCCTCATGGGACAAACTGATGAGAATATTTTAATGGCAAGCAAGGTCTTCGATGATGCAAAGGATAACTTGTCAAAATCATGGGTGTACAGTGTGGAATGGAAAATCAAGGTGTTGGAAGAAGCTTTGGGAGAATTGAAGAATAGCTGGCAGAAGGGTGAAGCCTTCAAAACTTTGGTAATATCTACTTTTAAAGACATACATTGCTATCTCCATGATGAGACCTCTGGTGCATCCCTCTCCTTGCAAGAAATCAAAGCTCAATTCAGAGCTTTTGTCAAAGGTAATCTGTTCAAGGAGAGTTCCATTTCCAAGGAAAAGATGAAGGAGATCTGCTCTCTTCAATCTGCTATAGAGGAAGCAAATAAAGATTATCATACTCATGTCGAATTCGACAAAGAAATGGAGAAGTGCCTCGGATTTTGGACTCAGTCCACTGCCAACACATCAGTCCCACGAGGCAGAGACATAGCAGAGGCATTGAAAAGATTCAGACAACGGATCCTAAAGTCAGTGGGCCCCTCTCAGTCATGAACACTTGTCTTCTTCTCCTAATTCTTCTCCTTTTCTTCCTTTCTTCTCAGATTTAATGTAATTAGTTGGGGTATTGCGATTAGCAGCCCTTTAACTAAACATTAGTTAAAAGAAGTAGTTACCAAGGGTAACTAATTTGTAAACTATATAATGGCCTCTCCTCGCCATTTTTGGGGGAGGAACTTGGCTTATTTTTGAAAGTGTAAAGAAAACATAAAGAAATCAATACAGAAGGATTTTCATTCTTTGTCTATCTATTCGCAAGCTATCAATTAAATATTGTTAGATCATTTGTTTATATTATGCTGAGAAGATTTGTATTCTTGTAGATGTTATTCATAGAACTGTGTGTCTTTTCAAATTTCATCTTATTAATGTGGGTACAAATGATCTTATTCCAATTCACTGTATTCTTACACACATAAGGAATTATTCTGTCATCTATAATTCTGAATGGTGCCTTTCTGCTCATTTCCACATTTTCATTCCTCTGTCCTTTTGTAATTGATGATCTATTTAGGAAACACTTTTATGATATCCAAGTTCCATAGTGAAACCATGCTTTGTACATGTGTAAATAGGTTCATTTCTGAATAAGGGAACCTCTCCCACTAAAGAGGAGGGACTTCTTGTCCCCTGACTGTTGCTCTTCTTAAAGTTCCTTTTCGACGACCAACAGTTTTTGGTGACTCCGCTGGGGAATCGTATTCCAGTTCCATAATCATTTATCGATCATCTTTTGATCTGGCGACTCCACGTTTTACTCGAGGGAGAAGGGCCCTTGGTATTGAAGATTCTCAGTTCCAGCTTTTGGAACAGCAGGGTTTTCCTTTCCCTTCAGCAAGAAGAAATATAAGAGCTCGTTCAACAAGCACTCCTCCTGTCAAAGATAGAACCCCTACGTGTGGTATTCCTTTAGAGAAAATCAGTCCTAATCTCCGAGCTCTGATTCTTGCTGGTGTTTCAGTTCCTCTTCAAGCCATTTTTCCAAGAATGGCAGTACCATTGCCTTGGGGCCATCTTGTTGGGACTCTTGCCCTTCCTCAACCTTTGCATGAGTTACCCAGAGGTAATCGGAAGAACTTTCCTAAATTCAAGGGTGATGGCAAGGTACATCCTGATGAACACATCGCGGCCTTCATAGTTGCATGTGGAGTTCTGGGAGTTGAACATGAAGACATCTCCGTAAGGATTTTTGTTGAGACTTTACAAGATAATGTTGCTGATTGGTTCTATCACCTTCCGGCCGGAGCTATCACTAGCTGGAACACAATGAGAACTAGGTTTGAAAACCGTTTCAAACCGCGGAAGACGTGCATGCTTTGCTAGCCCAAATTTCTCAAATAAAGAAGGAATCACAAGAGCCCATGAGAGAATTTGTGGCTCGATTCAACAGGTTAATTAACAAAATTCCACCAGACACTCAACCTGTAGATCAAATCCAAAAGTGCTTCTTCCTAAATGCCCAATTGCCTGAAGTTAGTTATGCATTGAGAAGGGCTAATCTTGCAACATTGGCCGAGGATCAAACTCTTGCTGTTAGTGTTGAAGATGATTTAATCATGTCAGGAAAGTTGAGGAGAGACCCTTCTAGATCTAAGTCTTCTTCTTCCTCCTCTTCCACTCCTGGACCTAATACTGATCCATTGGTACAAAAACTTGCAAATGATCTCATCGCCATTAAGAAACAATTGGCTCAGCATGCTCCATATGCAGACGTTCCAAGGAGGAATTTTCAGCCCAGAAATCATTTTCCTGCTTCTCAAACAAGGCTAGCACTTGAAGGACCTCCTATTAAAGTCCCTGTCAATGCAACCTGTGAAGTTGAAGAACCAGAGGATGAGGAGGTTAATGAAGATTGTGAAGAATTTGTTGAAGAGGTTGATGATGAAACAGACGAACTTGAGGGATCTCGAGTTAATTTCTTCACCACTGAAGGCGTTGATGAAGGAGACGATTATGATGAAGTAGTAGCAGACATGAATAGCGAATCATACGCTGTCATGACTCGAGAGCAGACAAATCAGAGGGAGAAAGTGATGCAGCCCACCAAAAAATCTAAGGAGCAGCCGACAACTATCCCTGTAATTGCAAAAAGAGGATCTCCTATCCCCATTTCATCCACACCAAAGGTGAGTCCTATCAATTCTGCTACTAAAGTTACTTCTTTTTCTCCTAAAACTGATAAGCCTAGAATCCCAAGTGATGATAGCCCGTTCACTTCTGGGTCTTTCGATATTATTGATCACCTGAAAAAGACTAAGGTTCAAATCTCAGAGGCTGAATATTATCAAACCCATCCCAAGGCTTTTGCTAAAATGATTCACTTTGTCAATTCTCATTCTAAAACTACCTCTAAAGGCCTTTTACCCACTCCATCTTCTACACCACAGCCCAATCTGGTAGCCGCTGTCACCTCACCCAATGACAAAATCAAACCATTCTATGTGACACTCCTTATAGCCGGCCATAGGCTCAGTAATTGTGTCATAGACTCAGGGGCATCAGACAATGTAATGCCTACCAAAGTAGCCCATGCCTTAGGCCTAACTCTCACACGCACTTACGGGTCTTGTTATTCCATGGAGAGTAAGGAAGTGCCCCTGGTCGGAAGAATTAAGGATGCACAAGTGGCTTTTGCTACTTTGCCTGAGAAGAAAGTTTTGGCTACTATCCTAGTAGCGGACATTCCTCCTTCATATGGGATGCTGCTAAGTAGGAACTTCTGTAAGGATGTGGGTGGAGAAATTCAAATGGATTGGTCACATGCCCTCATACCTGTTAATGGGAAAATGAAGAAGTTGCTGCCTGAGAAGCAGTCTGAGTATATTGTACAAAAAATAGATGATCCCAAAGCACAAATACTCTATGAGGATATGGGGCATGGCAACTACATGATTATGTCTCTAGAAGAAATCCAACTCCCCAAAGTGTCACCTAAGGATCCTAATGGTGTTTGGATATTAGAGTTTGATGGAAGTTGTTCTTCAGCTGGTTCTGGAGCTGGTGTAATATTGGTGTCGCCTGAAGGAAGCATTCATCCTTTCTCATTCAAGTTGCAATTTGAAAATACCAATAATACAGCAGAATACGAAGCTCTCATTCTCGGGCTTCATGTGGCAAAAGAACAGGGTGTGAAGAATCTCCTAGCTCGTGGAGATGTGGAACTGATTGTCAAGCAAGTTAGAAACCTCTTCCAGGTAAAGAATAGAAGATTGAAACATTACAGGAATCAGGTTTGGGACTCCATTGAATTTCTTGATGCCTTCTCCATCGAAGCAGTGCCTAGGGAGGAGAATACCAGGGCTGATTCACTAGCAGTCTCAGGGTCATTGCTTATACCTCATCCTGACTTCTCTCAAGATAAGTTTACCATTGAGATGATCCATAGACCCAGTGTACCTGATAATACAAGTAACTGGCAAGTTTTCAATGATGATCAACACCTGCTTTCTTTCTTAGAACTCAAGGATAATTTTGAACAGTTGTACTTTGAAGGAAGTGATAATTTGCCTCGTGAAAGTGTGCCCTTTAACGAAGAAGCCGTCAAAGAAGAAGAGGCAGATCAGGATGGATGTATCAAACTCAAAGGAAACAAGATTCCAAAAGGATTGGTGAGTTTAGAAGAACTGTTTGACAAACATGACAGGTATGTAAAGTTTAAAGCTTCTACTGGACCTCAACAATCAGCTGAATATGACAAAATTAATATTGGGAGTTCTACTGACCCTAAACTCGTGAACATTGGAAAATGTTGTACACCAGATGAGAGGAAGAAGGTAATTAATCTTTTAAAGAAGTATAAAGATGTCCTTGCTTATTCCTATGAAGATTTAAAAGCCTTTCAACCAAAGGAGATGCAACATTTTATCCCTCTCAAACCTGGAATTAAGCCTTTCAAACAGAAACAGAGGCAATACAATCCTAAGATAGCTGACACCATTTTTCAGGAAATACAGAAGTTATTAAAAGCCAAAATCATTTTTCCTATTCACCATTCAACATGGATTGCCAATATTGTGCCTGTTAGAAAGAAAAATGGTGAGATCCGCATCTGTGTCGATTTTAGGAATCTGAATCAAGCTTCTTTAAAGGACAACTATCCTTTACCCATGATGGATCAGGTCTTGCAAGCAGTAACGGGATCCAAAATGTTGTCTATGCTTGATGGCTTCTCAGGATATAACCAGGTAGAAGTTAATACCGCAGATCAACACAAAACGGCTTTCACTACCCCTTGGGGTACCTTTTCTTACAAAAGGATGCCTTTTGGGCTCATTAATGCCGGTGCCACTTTTCAAAGGGCTATGGACTTGGCCTTTGGAAGTTTGAAAGGGAAGTGTATTGTCGTATACCTTGATGACTTGACTGTATTTTCTAAAACAAGGACAGATCATTTTCAGCACCTGGAAACAGTTCTTCTGAAATGTAGAGAACATGGGATCTCTTTAAATCCTAAGAAATCTATTTTTTGTGTCACAGAGGGGAAATTATTGGGGCACGTTGTCTCCAAAGATGGTATAAAAATTGATCCTGAGCGAGTTCAAGCTATTCAGCAAATTCCTCTTCCAACCAGCAAGAAGGGAGTGCACTCTTTCTTTGGTAAGATTAACTTTCTGAGGAGATTCATCCCTGATTTTGCAGAGCTAACTTTGAATATCTCTCAAATGATGAAAGGAAAACAGACGTTTGGTTGGTCTCCTGAAGGGAAAGGGGCTTTTGAAGGTATTAAAAAGGCTATTGCTAAAACTCCTATTTTAGCGTGTCCAAATTTCAACAAAGATTTTATTATCTATTGCTATGCCACAGATAACACCCTGGCTGCTATTCTGACTCAAAAAGATTCTAATGATCATGAACTCCCAATTGCATTCATGAGCTACATTCTAAAAAATCATGAGCTAAGATACACCATAATGGAGAAACATGCTTTTGCAGTGGTTAAAGCTGTCAAGCAGTTTCATTTTTACATTCTTAATTCTCACTCCACAGTATTTGTACCAGATACAACCATCAAGTCCATTCTCACACAACAGGAGTTCGGATCCAAGAGAGGGAACTGGGTGGCCAAGGTCCAAGAATATGACATTGACATCAGACCAACTAAGCTCGTTCATGGAAAAGGCTTGTGTGAACTCATCGCTGAGGGAGCTGGACATGGGTTACTGGAGGATGAGGCTGATCTTCCTACCATTTTGTTTCTTGGCTCAATTGACGAATGGTATGCTGATATCACACATTTTCTCACCTATGGAGAGTGCCCCTCTCATTTGACTACCAAAGAAAAGAGAGCTGTTAAACTAAGGTCAGCCCAATATGTTTTGTGGGAAAATGCCTTGTTTAAGCGTGGATTGGATGGGAGATTTTTAAAATGTGTGGACAAGGAACAACAGAAGAAGCTACTTTCTACTTTTCATAATCAGGCATGTGGAGGGCACTACTCATCAACTGTTACTGCTCATAAAATACTTCGTGGAGGATATTACTGGCCTACCTTGTTCAGAGATGCATCAAAGTGGGTTGATAAATGTGAAGCATGTCAGACTTTCGTGGGTAGACCCAAGTTGGCCTCTTTGCCCCTTAAACCAGTTGTAATCGAAGAACCTTTTCAACAATGGGGTTTGGATTTCATTGGAACACTTAATCCCTCTTCTAGTGCTGGTCATACCCATGTATTAACCGCCACAGATTATTTCACCAAGTGGGTAGAAGCCATTCCAGTAAAGAGTACTACTTCAGAAGTAGTATGCAGTTTTATCAAAGAAAACATCTTGGTAAGGTATGGTGTGCCAAACAAGATCGTGACAGATAATGCTTCAAATTTTTCTTCAACTGAGATGATGGATTTTTGTTATGGATATGGCATCTCCCTGGCTCACTCCTCAGATTATTATCCTCAGGGGAATGGACAAGCAGAATCAACAAATAAAAATATGGTGGCTATAATAAGGAAATTAGTTAATGAGTCCCAACGGAACTGGCACAAGAAACTCTATGATGCTCTTTGGGCAGATAGGATCACACCTAAGAGAGCCATTGGGATGTCTCCTTTTCAGGTAGTATATGGAGTGGAAGCTCAATTGCCAGTCACAGTGGAGCTACCAGCCTTGCATCTAATGAAGGCCATTGAAGACACCAGTTTCAATGATTCTTTGGATAAGAGGATCATGTACCTCTACAAATTGAATGAGGACAGATTGAAAGTTGCTGATAGGATATCTGCCCACCAACAGAAAGTAAAGGTCTTATTTGATAAAAAGGCCAGGTTCAGAGATTTCAAAGTTGGAGACATTGTTTTATTGTGGGATAAAAGGCATGAACCTCGTGGCAGCCATGGCAAGTTTGATTCCCTTTGGCTCGGACCTTTCAAGATCAGGCACTTTGCTGGTAAGAATTCTTTTTACCTTGATTATATGGACGGTTCTTCTCTCCCACTTCCTTATAGTGGGCAGTACCTGAAATTGTTTAAGTCATAGGTGATTAGGAAGTCCTTTTGTATATTTTGTATAGCATTTTGCTTTTCCTTCCTTCTCTTTGTTTTGGTGTGTTGTCTTCTGTATTGTTTTGATTTGATGACTTCGTGGCCCAATGGATAAGGTATTGGTCTTTTTCCCCTAGTTTCTCTAAATTCTTGCCTTGTCTCATTCTTTGAACTTATGCCAAGTAATCCCCAGAAGGAACCAGCTGTTGTCCATTCAAAATTCCCCTACTTTTGAGAAGTTGAAAATTGAAATTTTGAAGTTAAATGCCTTTTCTGTTTGTCCTGGTAATGGAAAAGTCAAAAGATCGAGAAAATTCTACGTTTTTGGGTCTTTTTGTGTGATTTTCGGGTTTGCCGGACATTTTTGTCCCAAGTGTCCCAAGTTCATTCGGGCCCCATGTTCGCCGATCGGCCGATTTACCCGAAGTCCGTTTCTTTCGGGCCCGTCGAAACTTTTTGTCCCAAGTGTCCCAAGTTCACCCGGGCTCATTGTTCCCTTTTCATCTGATTCGGCTGAATCACGTACTCCACGTACTTTCATCCCTCATGTCCCAGAAGCATTTGTGCATACTTTTCCCGCATCGCCCGTATCGGCCGAATCACGCTTTCGCGTCCCGCGTGTCCCAAATGAACCAAAGGCCATTTGAGTTAATTTTTCCCGCTCTTCACAAATATCTTGCTTTCCAAGTTGGTAGATGTGTATTTAATGCACATTAATTATCTTTCTCTCCCCCAAACAGCTATATAATGAACTACCCCCTATGCGTTTTGCACACTTCTTTCTTGCTATCCATTTGCTCATACCTTTGCAATCAAAATTTCTGCGCGCATACCATTTCCCCTGCAATTTCATCCCGAGTCTAGATTGCAACCTTGGCTTTTCAAATTGCTAACAACATGAAGATTAAATTCCAAGGCCAGGAGCAAGTCTCACCGCTCGAGTCTGTCGTTCCCGATATCGGAGACAGTGAAGTTCGCCACCTTGACTTTGGGATTTTTGGGCAAGAATGACAGACTCAAACCCCTCTCCTATGGCACAGATGATTCATGACAGTGGTTTGGCATTCACCGGTGGTTTCCCTATCTCGGTGCAATGCGCAGATACAGTGCTCTCTTGCGGTGCTCATTTTAATCCTGATTCGAGTGAACTAACGAATGTGCATGGGGAACTCATCGCCAAACTTGACGCTGCCGCCATTGGCGCTGCCCTAAGGATTCCTGAGATGGACAATGCTATAGTAATTTCTCAGAACCAGGCACAAGCCCTCTTCGATCAGGACAGTGAGAAATATAAGGCGCGGGTGGCGAAGTCCTGGCTTAAAAACCCTAAAAAGGGGGCGTCTCGTCTATCCAAGGTTCTTTTCCGTGCAGATTTCAATGAGGAATTGTCAGATTTTATAATCCTACTAGCTCGGGTCATGGGCTTACCCTCTACAAATGAGTTCCATTTCTGGATGTGCCCACTTATCAATATGGTGTGCGAAGGAACTCAGAATATCAACTGGGCAGAGATCATTAGTATGAACCTAGCAGAGCAGCTATCCAATGTACAACAAGCCAGGAAGTTCTATATGACCTCATACTTAATGTATACCCTAGCAGCATCAAGGCAATGGTTTGGATTCTCATACGTTGATGCTCATAAGGATGACCCTGTGTATGCCTACTACCCTCAGTTCACCCTGGACACTAGCAATCGCAACTTCAGAAGGGTGAATGACGCTTTCACCATGTACATTGTCAGGCTTCTAGAGAGTGAAACAACAAGGAGATTTTCTAATGAAGCTATGAATCTGATATCGCACTACGGTGCCTACTTCATCCAATTTAGAAAATTTTCCTATATAAGGCTTGCAGGCTATGAGAGCACTCCTCTTAAGCTCCCCATGTTTGGCAATGATAAAATGGCCTTGATAGAAGTATGCAGAAAATTGGACAAGTTGCATAGAACCTGTACAGAGATAATAAAATTATGGCTTGCACTTCCCCATCACTTTGGGAAACTACACCTACAAAACAACCCTAGATGCACAAAACATAGAAAGAGCCCTAGCTCCCATTACTGTCCATTTCTTCAGGCCAAGAATTTGTTTTGACTTGAAGAAGTTTACTGAGTAGAACATCAAGATCACTTATCATCATAGGGCAAGACACAGAGGATTATTGGGCTAATTGTGCTGATGATTTTGAGGCAAGGAGGAGACACTATGGACAGATTTTCTCTTCAATTAATTCAAGAACTCAACCTGTACCATGTTCCTGAAGGGCTCCAGGATGATAATTTGGACATGTACTCATATGAATATGATAACGTGGTCAAACACACTCCTTTATAGGATTTGGATTGGTTTAAAAAGGAGAAGGATGATTTGGTAGAAATCCTAGCTCCCGTCTTGGTAAGAACCAAAAAATGGTTTGATAAGAAACTCTGTGAGCTTAGAAGGCACTCACGGGAATCCTCCTCCAAGGACACTCCAACACAAAGAAGGGATGCATTGACACCGAGTTTAGAATCACCTGTGTAGACCCCTCCTACTTCATCAACTCAAGGTCCCACAGTCTCCACTCCTTCCTCATCCACCAAAGTATATCAGAAAAAAGTCGAGGTTAAGAAGGAACCTATTGAAGAAGATCCTATAGTGAAGCATTCTGAATTGCCATCAGGTCTAGAGAAAATTATTGTTCTTAGTGAAAGTGAAGAGAGTGAGGTGCCAGCTCCCATGAGTGCCCCTGAAGCCCCAATAGATAAGGACAAAGAAGTCCAGAGCACTGACCTTCCAAGCACCGTTGATTCCTCTGCACCAGAATTCCTGAGTGCCCCACTCATATCTCAACTAGAGTCAACAACAGTGCAAACCTTGGGTGCCATGAGTTCTCTGTCTCTTGGTCCTCTTGCCCCACCTGCTTCTTCCTCCTCTTTTGCATGGGTGCAGCCTCTTGTTGACAGTAGGAAGAGAAAGTCTTCCTCCCGAATCTCAGGACCCAATTTTGATGCTATGGTGGCCTTATTAGGCACTACTCCTCCTAATCATGCCAAAAAATATAGAACTACTTCTAGGATAGTGTCTGATGCTCAGTGCAACAAATTCCTGGAGATAGCCAAGCCTAAGGTAGACAAGCCAGAGCAAGATTTGCAAGCATCCGACCTTGAGCTCTCAAGAATTCCCATGGGAGAGTCTACCCCTGAAGGTGAGATCCACAATCTTCAGGAAACAGTCACTAGAGTCATTGGGAGGGTAGAGAAAGGACAACAAGCCATAGAGTAGTTGGAGGAGCAGGCCCAGATTCGTACAGGTTTCATCAAGTCACTGCTATCTAAAGATAAAGTTCTAGATCCTACCCCATTGACTACTCTTCCACCACCTATAATTCTGAGCCAAGATGAAGTGCAGAGTATCAAAGATATGCACAAGTATTTCGTCTATGGAAGGGCTATGGAGGCCATGGTGGATGATATGCTTGTTGCAGGATTGAATTTCATTGACGAAGTCTTCAAACTCCACAAGAAGGTGAACAATTTGCAACATAAACTCTCCTCTACTATTGGGAACATAGATAAAGAACTTAAACTTTGGAGCAGCTGTATAGTAGACCTTTGCCTCATGGGACAAACTGATGAGAATATTTTAATGGCAAGCAAGGTCTTCGATGATGTAAAGGATAACTTGTCAAAAGCTTCCAAATATAGTTTAGATTGCACCATCAAGGTGTTGGATGATTGCTATCGGGAGACACTGAATTATCGATGGCAGAATAGTGAAGCATTCTAAACTTTGGTAATATCTACTTTCAAAGACATACATTGCTATCTAAATGATGAGACAATCTAGTGCATCTCTCTCCTTACAAGAAATAAAAGCTGCTTTTCTATATTCAAAGCTTTATGGTCAAAGGTAATACTATTCAATCGAGACGTTCAGATTTCCAACTGAACAGATTGACAGGAGAGTGCACTTCCAGTATTTGGACGCGATTCAAAATATAGCTACTGGTTTTTAATCATAAATTATTTTCGTGTAGAATTTGCTCAAAAATTCTCAGAAGGACTAGGGTTTAGTTGATTAGGGTTCGATTCGCGGGAGTCGTTTGTTATGGCGGAAGCAGACGAGGTTGTGCCGATCTTCAACAATTTAAAACCAGTCTATGGCGAAGACTCCCTCCTTGACGAGGCTCGATTTCGCTACGATAATTTAAAGGCAAAATTTATTGAACTTTACGGAAATGAGCCAGATATTTATGCTCGAGCTCCAGGTATTTTGTTTGGATCCATAAATTGTCATTCAAGATATTTTGCTTCTAGACGTTTAATTCTACTCAGATCCTGTATGGGGTTGTAATTTTGCTCTGATTTAATGAAATAACACTATATTACTTTAAATTACAAACAGTACTTTCGACACACCTTATTCCACAATTGTAAAAATAAAAGAATTCCCTAAACCTATGCAGCACAGATATTTCCTATCGTCGATAAAAGGGAACAAAGACAACAGGATGATGGTTTGCCCAGCTTGATTGCTGAGCTGGGGTCAAGAGATTGGACCATACTGTGGATGACTTCTATGCTTGAAGTGCTGTAGATTACGATTAAATCTTTAACCTTACATCATGGATGGAGAATTGTATAAGGCTATGGTTATCTGTAAGGTTTCTGTGCGGAGACAAGCTTGCCAATGGGACCAGTACACTGTTACCCGTCCACCCTACTTGGTATCCACATGATCTACTACGAGATGGAATGTCACACCTCAAACACAAACAAAATTTGAAATCTCGAATCAGCATAGTAGAGTCAATACGTGTTCAATATAAATTTTCCGTTTCTTATGTTTCCCAGTTGTGAGGGGTAAAGACAACATTTTCAATTGATTTAGCGGTAGCAGAATTTGAAATGTACGCTAAACTGGTTGAGGAGTTAGATCTAAACTGGGTGCATTGAGCATTGAGTATCTAAAAGTTGAAAATATGATTATGGCTTGTCTTTACACCCCCTCCTGTATGGGATAACATTGGTACACATTGCTTCATTACTTCATAAAATTGGAGTTTGACACTTGAAGCTCTGTAATGTGCAGCTTGATAATCAGCGTTAGCTCAGATTTGTTTTGAGTCTTTTGACTCTGCTTCAAATCATGAAATGACAAGCTCGGTTTTTTCTTAAATTTTTATTATCTTTGTAAATCTCTCTACCCAGGTTATGGCCTTCCTTTATGAAGACCTGCATGGGAGTACAACTTGGTTGAACGTCAAGATTATGCCATGAAGTTATTATGGCAGCCATGTTAGTGAGGAAATGGGTAGTTATTCGTAAATTATGACCTATCATTCGTGATTCTCCTCCTCTAAATTGGGTCCCCGGGTAACAGTTCCAATTGACGGTCCCATTGGGAGAGGCATCTTGGAACGAGGTTATGGCCACCATTACATGTTGCAATGGGGTGAGTTTGGCTCACATTCTTATGACTCTTAAATCTGGGCATACTATATGAAGCTATAGGTAATTTTAAACCTGAGAATGTTTTCATTGAGATTTGTTTTTGATCCTGTAAATTCGCCCTCTCCATGAGTAGTTTTTTAAAATCGTAATTTCATTGGCTTTTGGGTAAATATTTGATGAGGTTATGGCTGACTCTTAGGAGTTGGCGAGGGGTTAGAGCTTCGAGTCGGGGTTGCTTGTGACTTAAAAATTCTGGGCTACACTTCTGAGACTCTAGGATTTTTTATGGCTGTTGACGAGTATAAGAATTTTACTGTAAAAATAGCTAACATTTGGATTAGGATTAGAAGCAGGAAAATTGTCTCACCTTCGAGATATCTTCAGTTTATTGGGCAAGTGTTATTTTCAAAAACATTCTCTTGTTTTTGAATTCAAAATGGCCCATACAAGGACCCTTTCTTTGACCTCTATACACACACCTCTCAATATTCATCCTTTCGGGTGACTTTAATACATGTACCAAAAACCTCCAGGTTCCCCTACATGACAAGACTGATGACGTGATTTATACGTCGGAGGTTCACACACACCCTCCCTTATAAGTGGACCTACCCCATGAACCAGTGGTACGATGAAGACTACAAAAACCTTCACCATCAGCTTTATTTTGATTTCACTCACGCTATCCCATTCTTCCCATCTCTCAATTCCAATTACCGGTGTCTCCTCCACCACAAAAAGCTCACCTTTATCTCTCATCATTGCTTTGAGCTCCGTGTGATCCATAGGATCCTCACAGAGAAACACTGATCTAAGATCTTCTCAGAATAAACTTCAGTCATTTTTAAAGCATGGAGAAAAATTATACGATTCCGTCGATATCTTGTTTGCAGGAAACGAAGCTCGTTTGCAAAAGTTATAGCCCGCTGAAATTTTCGAGCAACTAGCAAAATTTGGAGTTTTGTGCAGGTTGGACGTGTGCACGCTCGCCAAGTGTTTTGATTATATTACGACACGTGGACAATTTGTGTGACATACTAAAAGTGGTTTTTGGGAACGCCGGTCTTGGACACTTGTTTTCGGACAAATGGACCCCGCTATTTACTGGCTGGGGGCCCTCAGCCAGGTTCGACACACTCGATTATGGAGGGGTGTCTTGGCCTCCTTCTCATTTAATCACTATACCAACTTGTGTATATATATTCATGTAATTGCTATTTGCGCTGTGCATGTGGGACTATTAGACATGCCTTTTTAAACTATGCAATTACCATTCCCAAGCATTTTTATTCATTTCCATATTCCACGCATTGCATTCAAATCCTTATTTCCATATTCCACGCATTGCATTCAAATCCTTTATTACCTAGTCCACGCATTATCCTTGGCATTATTTAAGTGCCTAAAAATATACATCCATGCACCATGTTTATCTAACCAACAAATGCACCCACTCCTAAGTAGCTATGGTGGCTCTTAAGCCAATGTAAACAGCCCCCTCTTGGCATTATTAAATGCCTACCTTCTTTCACGCACCCACAATGTGGGATAAACCTCTACAAATCCGTGTAAGGAGAAGGAGAGAGAAGTGGAGGGGATTTGAACAGCTAACCTCCCATGCAAAATTTTAGGTGCCTAACCATTGTGCCAACCGTTTGGAAACATTATAAAAGGAGAGTTATTTTATTTGAATAGCATTCGGGTCTGTGCTAAAATATTGAAATGCTCATAACTTGAGCTAGGAGTGGAATTTTGAGGAGATGTAAAAAGCAGCCCCTATTATTTTTGACAGAGGAAGATTGTGAGAAGGTCAGAATTTTGTAGAATTCTTTGTATAAAATTATTTTCAAGATTTTAATAGATCGGTCCCTTTCAACCAGACCCGGAGACGTAGGCCTCAAGTGCCGAACTCCGTTATCAATTCTTGTGCCATTTGATGGTGAAATATCTTATTTTCTTTAAATATTTGCATAGTACTTACAGTTTTTATTCTTTTATTAAAAATACAAAAAGGATATAATGCTCAATTTTTACATCGAAAATCAATACGAAGCAAAGAAATGTGTGTGCACCATTGCTAGTTAAATTTGATTTTCAGATCACCGTGCATCCCTTATTCACTCACCTAAGTGTTTTTGGTGTACCATTCTTCCCCGTCATTCCCCTTTATCCCACAACTTACATCCCAGCTCCATGCTAATTGATACTTCCACCCTTTACGAAATACTTTTTTAACCCCAAGAGTTTTTTGTTGTTTTTGCAAATTCCATCTATAGGGTCATATTTGATACTTATATTTATTTTTATGAAAGTCATTTAAGTGCATGAAATAGGGTTGCACGGAGGGTAGAATTTGATGAGGTGAGCACATAGGATTATGAAGGGTACTCCGTACTACCCATGGCTATGGACGCTCTAAGACATCTATCTGTGGCGACCTACTTCAAGCGGAAACCCGAGGAAGAAACAAAGATTTTTCAGAACTCATGGTCCCACCATGTGCAGTCAGAAAAATACGAGCAAATGCAGGTATCCTGCACTTCCTGACCAGGTCAGTTAACTAGACTGTAATTGATGATCAAGGTTTTAATAATTTTATTAGCTTTCAGATATTTATATCGCAGCTTCTTCACATAGCAATTTTTTTAAGTTTATTTTTTAGCTATGTTTTCAGCAATAATACAGATTTATATGGGCAAGCAGTGATCCTTGTTACTTGTTTCACCATACGGTTTTAGTATTTAATGTTTTTTTCCTTTGTAGCCATTATTCGGTGAGGTTGGGCACGTCATTGCTCCTCTAGGGTTTTAAAACCTGTTGCTCACAGTTGAGTTTATACTGCATCTGTCAGTTTTGTAAACTTAGTGTCATAGGATGCATGTACTCCATAGATCCTTACATCACAAATGCTCCACATGTACATTAGAGTCTTCTGGTCGTACCTTATTGCAGTTATACAAGGAGGACTCTGAACATGCCTTCATACTGCTTACAAGGGTTCATAGATTTCTTACAAGTGTTCCATCGAGGTTAAACAAGGTTACACCCTCTCACCTACCTTGGATTATTTGGAGTATTTATTATTTCTGCTCATTGGAGGTATTTCTCAAGGACCGCAGATCCAAGAGCTGGGTTTGTTATGCCTATCTTTAGGTATATGGTGCTATTCTATCAGAGCACCTTTTTACCAGTTGACAAAGACCATCTCCTTGCCTCATGTCTACAGAGAAAATTCGGGGTAGTAGTATCTACAAATGGAAGTCCATGTTTTGCTTGACCACAGAGTAGTTCATATTATATACCTCTGGTAAATGACCAAGCCCGATGATTGCATTATCAGATGTGGATAGTACAGACGGATGACTAGAATTTATCACCCGTTAATATCCGTCCAAAATGATTCATGATCATCTGGTTTTTACACTGGTACCAGAGATTTCCCATGGTAATGATAGTTGCAGCCTTCAAGTAAAAAGACCTTCGGCCTGCTCTGCAGTTACAGATAAACAAGAGTTGTGGCTCTTTGGCAATCTTGGAGAGATAGTGCTTTCTGACAACCACATGTCCAAGACATCTGGTACTACTATAGTCTCTCTCATATACATCTTGAAAGAGGCTTGACACACGAGATCTGGTAAGTAAATGAAAATTACCAGCACAAAACAATATCTGCTTGATTCCCATTGGCACCTGACTGCATTTGAGTGATTCTAGATTCTGATGAACAGTATCGCAATATCAATTGCGATGAGATAGTCCTAGCTCAAGGTCCTCTTAGCAGAGTTTGGGGCCAGCCCCTTTAGACTGGAAACTATATTTGGCCTTGTAACAGGCTTTTGCCACCTCCGTAACCGAGTAGAGAAGTGTCATATGTCTTCTGTTGGCAGGGATAGTTTTGCTGGGCTATCTCACCTACCATTGCTTTCAATGTCAAATGCTGTTGAATCTTACCGCAAATCATCCCCATCTCTTTTTTGGTCATGTAAGTGTGCTCACTTCATGAAATATCCCTTTTCTGGATTTAATTTATATTCAAGATTTCCAACCAAATTTTCACAAATAACAATCTGATTTTTATAACAGTGGTATATATAAAAATATGACAACAAAGTATAGTTATGGCAGCAAGGTATAAAATCAGAAAATAACCAATATCTTTTTTATTGCACTTGCAATTACAATTAAACATGCAAGTAACATTCATCAACATGTAATGACATGCAATAACAAGAAGTTTCCACTGATAAAATAGATGATCTCTCTTACTAAATATGGTTGTCTTCTCTTTCTGGACTTGAAACTGGATCAACAAGCCTCTGAAACTTTGAATCTGACAACCCGATCTGAATAGACTCCACAAATAGAAAACTAGGGCTAGATCTTTCACCGCCAAATAGTTATCTAGTATCTAGGGGTAGATCCATTTCACTACTGAAGCTAGGGTTCGTGCAGAATTTCACCTCCACAAGCAAGGAAAGCACAAACAACAGTTGCTTCAATATCAAAATAGGTGAGTATGAATGAATCCTATTCTCCCCCAAGCGCTTCCTTTTATAACTTCTCATTGCAACAAAAGGCCCAAAAGAACCCTAATCACCCCTTGGGTCTTTTCTTTAATTAATTAAAATAACTTAAGTCACTTTATTCCCCACATGCCAAAAAGTGCACTTAAGTCACCCCAACAAAGAATTAGAACATAAAGTACCATATATTCACCCATTACTTAAGTCATCGACTAAATATAACATAAAGTACCTTAGGGGAGCATCTCACAACCTTATTTCACTTAAGTCACCTCAAAGTACGTGTCCAACATCGAAACATAACCTATAAGTGAAATGAAGGTGCAAACCATACCCAATAACCATCAACGTCACTAGCCCCTTGGGCATGACCAAGGCTAAGACAGATGAAAGGCCTCCTAGGCCACCTCCTCAGGAAATGGGGACATTACAATCCTCCCCTCCCGAGAAATGCTTGACCCTAAGCATTATCTTGTCATTTTGCAGAAGTTGAATACCACAAAGTAAGTTTTTCCACCCCACCTTGCAGTCAACCAAAGATCGGTGTGATCCGAAGTAACTAAGACACCTCATGTAGTCATCATGCTCTCCATGTCATGTAGAGAATAATGTTGCCCTTGAAGTGGTATGATGCCCACACAAACTCTCCACTGATACCCACACTGAAACTACAAATTTGTCTAGTCCCTGCCAATGTGAAGTTGTCATCATGTGATCACTCACTGCCTCTCCAATCAAACCATGGGTACAAAAGTCCTCTCTGAATCCTATGACATCCTCTAGATCAACCTGTGAAACAACCCGTATAAGCACAAAGCGTGCTAACTCTCTCACATGACCCATACTCGTGTGAGAGTAAGGCTCCTCATAATGTGTCTCAATGTGTCTATTGGGGAAAAGTCCCAAGCCTCCAGTAAACGGTCAACTGGCAATATCAACTCTACATAGTCCACCTCCTGTGTTGAATGTGAACCTACTGAATAACCAAGTAACTGAGTCAACTCCATCCCTCTACTGACTAACACATGGGTGAAGTGCTCACTGGGCATAGAAGCAGTAAAATACATAGGAGTGTTATCCCATGTCGGCTCAGAAAATGATGAACCCGTAAGCTCTGATTTGTCATAAGGACAAACCATACATCCCTGTATAAAGTTGAGGATATCCTCCCTCAACCCATGCCATCTGAACATCTCCCATATGAACCTGTAGGTCTCATCGAAGCTCAAGTGTCCAGTCATGTAAGAACAATGCACATGTCGCAGTATCTCCATCCTCAACCATGAATCAGACACAAGGTACAATCTTCCTGATAGAAGATCATCTCATCCTCCAATCTGTAGCTGTCATCCTATATATGACCATCCAGAATCTCACAAGTGTGTCGGTTCTTGGAGTACTCAACAAGCAAATGAGATCTCCAGTCTACTGAAACCTCTAATAACCAACATAATGATAGACTCGGGTGATCTAAACCTGTAACCCCAATCTTTGTAATTGTCTCATGTGCAACACTACTGGTCACACCCACATCCATGACTCCACTCACCCCATTTGGAGTCAAAGTCTCCATCATACCTAACTCGCTCCCCGACTCAACATCATCAAAATCACTCTCCACATAAGTCATCATGGTGTGCTTTGTGTCTGCAACAAACAATCCGTCGGAATAGGAGTCATCAAATATCCCACTTGTCTCATACCTTGTGATGTCTCCATGATCAACAATGGGCTAAATTATTTCATGAGACAATTGTTGAAATAACATGCTCCTCTCTTTGCCATCCTTATCCTGTGCAATCTGCTCTTCTTGGATTGATCCTTCCCTACTCTTGGGTGTCAATATTTGAGGAACACCATTCCTCATACCGGGCACAACTTCTTTGAGATCAACATTCTTTTCTTCTTCTTCTTCATTATCTGAAACTACCTCAATGTAGTGGTTAGATCCCTTACCTTGCAACCCATTAATTATTTCCATATGCTTATCATGTTGAACTTTTATTGGTTCTTCAAATGAGTTCTTTTTCCTGCCCCAAACTCCTTTGTAATTTAGGTATCAACATATGATGGCCTCTCTTGGGCTTACTACCAATCTTCATCATGTAATAATCTGGAAATGACATATTATCTCTGAATCCCTTGCTCAAAGATTGGTATTTCCTCCAACAAGAATCCTCATCCATCACCTTTGTTGGCTGCCCTACATGTGATGTTTCAGAATCTTTCAAGAAAGAGGGCTCATGAAGACTAAAATACTTGTTAGATGAATGGGGAGATCATTTCCCTAAATTACTATTCTCACATTTTTCCCCTCTATCTGCCTGAGGCCCAGATCTGCCCTGTGATAGTCTCTCTGTGAGTTGGCTCAAATAGAGGTTTGTAGTCTCCTGCTGCTTAACTATATTGGTGAATAATTTTTTCATTAAATCCACATTGAGATCTTCGATGTCACCCATTTTTAACCCACACAGGATGGAGGAACAACAACTCTAATACCACTGAAATATCCATTTTCTGGATTTAATTTATATTCAAGATTTCCAACCAAATTTTCACAAATAACAATCTAATTTTTATGACAGCAGTATATAGAAAAATATGACAGCAAAGTACAGTTATGGCAGCAAGGTATAAAATCAAAAAATAACCAATATCTTCACTTTTATTGCAATTAAACTAACATGCAACAACATGCAAGTAACATGCATCAACATGCAATGACATGCAAGTAACATGCATCAACATGCAATGACATGCAATAACAAGAAGTTTCCACTGATAAAATAGATGATCTCTCTTACTGAATATGGTTGTCTTCTCTTTCTGGACTTGAAACTAGATCAACAAGCCTCTGAAACTCTTAATCTGACAACACGATCTGAATACTCCACAATAGTAAACTAGGGCTGGATCTTTCACCACCGAAGAATGCTCTACTAGCTAGGGGTAGATAACTACTAAGGGAATATGGTTGTCTTCTCTTTCTGGACTCTTTCACCTCTGAAACTCTGAATCTGATAACCCGATCTAAATAGCCTCCAAAATAACAAACTAGAGTTATATCTTTCACCACCAAAGAGTGCTCTACTAATTAGGGGTAGATCTTTCACTACCAAAGCTAGGGTTCATGCGGAATTTCACCTCCACAAGAAAGGAAAGCACAAACAACAGTTGCTTCAATATCAAAATAGGTGAGTATGAATGAATGCCTATTCTCCCCCAAGCGCTTCCTTTTATAACTTCTCATTGCAACAAAAGGCCCAAAAGAACCCTAATCACCCCCTTGGGTCTTTTCTTTAATTAATTAAAATAACTTAAGTCACTTTATTCCCCACATGCCAAAAAGTGCACTTAAGTCACCCCAACGAAGAATTAGAACATAAAGTACCATATATTCACCCATTACTTAAGTCATCGACTAAATATAACATAAAGTACCTTAGGGGAGCATCTCACAACCTTATTTCACTTAAGTCACCTCAAAGTATGTGTCCAATGTCGAAACATAACCTATAAGTGAAATGAAGGTGCAAACTATACCTAATAACCATCAACGTCACTAACCCCTTGGGCATGACCAAGGCTAAGATGAATGAAAGGCCTCCTAGACCACCTGCTCAAAAATGGGGACATTACATCTTTGTTGCACACTTCCTTGAGGTCAATGACAGGCTTGTTAGTCAGCCTATATATATATATATATATCTCGACACTGGTTTTGATTAACAAAAATTGGGGAATATGAGGGGAAATAATAGTTAATATAATCTGGAAGAACGTGTAAATACATTAAATAAATGTAATAAATGACTATGGAAATGACCCAAGCAACTAAGCTAATGGAAATAGAAACCCTAATATGCAAGAGGGGTAAGGAAGTGTCTCATCTGTGTAGGTAGAACCAGAATAGGAAAAGATCTAGCTAGAAGACAACTTCAACAAAGAAGCCAAGAACACAAGATCTGTAAAAAAAGAGATTGTTATTATTGATATCTCTCACATACAACCCAAAGAATGAATCAAAGAGGAGAGTAGAATGCTAATAAATAGGCAGTCAGAAGAGATAAGATCATTCTAGAGAGGAAGTTAGAAGATAAGGTTTCTAGAAAGTGAAAGAAGGTATGAATACATATATTGTGAGTAATGCACAAAAGGACAAATAAATGTGCACACCATATTATCTATTAGAGCTTAATTATTTATCCTAACAAGATTATTAGAAGAGCTCATTGGACTGTGTCGCAGAGATGATTGGAGAAACTAGAAGCATGAACTATTTTGCAAAGGTCCGAAAAAGGATGGATCCAAGCTATCTAGTTGGATTGGAGTGCCTGGAGAGGGACTGGGGCGCTTACGGGTGCCTTGGTCTGCAGTATGGGTGCCTTGTTCTGTGTAAAAGGTTTGGAATTGAGTTTCACAGGTTCAACAGGTGGTTCGAACCCTCGTTGTGTGTCGCATCAGATTCATTGCACTTCTTCAAGTGTTGCTAATAATCCAAGATAATAGAAAGACTTGCAAGAAACCACAAGAAATATCAAAACCCTAAAAAAAAAGAATGCAAATGAATGGGTCAAACAGACCTCAACTGCCACAACATTGGGCTTACTAACTGAGTGTTGTACTACATTTTGGACCCAAATGTAGTTTTGGTGTGTGTGTGTGTGTGCATCTTATGCCCTAGGCATTTTTTTGTCAGTCACACTTTGTGAAGTAGTGAGCAATAACTAGATGTAAAAATGTAGTTGAATGGTGGATTAAATAGAATAGAATCCCCTCCTATGTTTGTGTGATGCAGATGAGCTAGCTTTGTGCTTTGTGATGGAGCTAAATGTATGTAAATGATCTCCAAATTCTTTAGATGAATGCAACCCTGGGTGTATGATAGTAGTGACTAGTGATTGGTCCCTCATTATGGTCTCATAACTTTATATTTATAGGGTCCTCTTGATCTAATTTGTAATTAACCCCAAAATGGCTGACCACAAAAAATATAAGAAGTTGAAACAGCTAGAAAGTGCCTAAAAAGTGGTGGGAAAGTTCAAAAAGGATCAGGGCACCCTTGGTGGGACCATGACGCCCATATGCGCCTCAGTACTAGCCTAGGCGCCCTAGTCAAAGCTAAAATAACGCAAAATGATAAAAGCTAACTAGGCATGCGGGTGCAAGAGGTTGGGAATGACGAAATAAAACAAAACAAGATGGCAAAAAGATGGGGGTTAATTATTACTTTCTTCACTGAAAAATCCTCTAAATAGTAGTATGAGATGGACTAAATAATGTCTAAAGTGCATGATTTTGTGACTACAGGTTCCAGGCACTTCGCATATCCCTAGGACAGTTCAAAGTGGGCTCTTATAGACTTCACGTGGAGGACCACTAGCTAGACCACTCAGAGAGTATTTATCAGCTTTGTTCTCTCCAAGAGATCGAAATGGAGGAACACTTCATTTTTAGGTGCCCCATCTGCTACAAGATCAGAAGGAAATTCTATTGCCTATTCTGGGATCATCCATCATTTGTGGCTTTCTTCATATATTGTGATCAACGGTGTCTTGTTCTCTACCTAAAGGAGGTTCTCAAGCTTTGAAATGAGACCCTTTGGCCCCCTCCCGGATAGGATGTTACTCAACAGATCACATGTTTCTTTATGGTGCTCCCACCAGTGAGGGGCACCAAACAACGCCTTGACACTAGTATAGATTTCCATACCATATCTGTTAGGACCAGGGATGCCACCTCCTAGTTAGGAGGCTTCCATGATTATACTTGATCAACCCTCCCATCGATCACAGTCAGTCAGGAGGATACATAGGGCTCATCTTGTTTGTCCTTCTCCCAAACACCATCATTCCAGACTCTCCATAGTTTTATCTATAAGATACAGGCATATCGCTAGCTACTTCCAGTCAGCCTCGGTTGCTAGGTGACAGTATCAGAGATGGGGATTTTCTACCCCCCTCTTATTAAGCTCCATCCATCGACACTCTTGTAGTTGTTGTGCCAGAGGCATACAAGTCACAAAAAAATAATAAGTAACAAATTCAACCAGGGTTACATACCCATCTCATGGTAAGCCCGTCACAAACAAATTAGTGACAGATCTAGCCAGGGACAAACTAAGTAAATATGGTTAAGTAAAATATCCAGCCAGGGATAAACCGATTACATATGTTGAAAATGACATATCGACAAGGCTTTCCAATTTCTTCTAGGCATCTTCCAAAGGCCACAACTTCATCATACAAGCTCCATCTTCCATCCCATTTTGAGCATTAGAAATTTATTGAAGTTCCCCTAACCTTTGGTGAAGGTTACATTAGGGTTTGACCAGGATTTCTCCTTGACCAAGAGCATTAAAAAGAATGGCCATGAATTTTGGCACTTCAAGTTGAATTTTTTTCATACAAAGAACCAATTAAGTGTGTTCACACATTAAATGTTTTTGGGTGTCTTAAGGGTCATACAAACCACTAAAATGATGAATTACATGAATTTAATATTTTAGCAGATCAATATCTAATTAAAAACATTAAAAGAACGCTTTAGAAAGCACTTTAAAAGAGAATTAAAAAAATATTTAATTTTGAAATTGGTTTTATTTCCTTCTAAGAGGGTACTTGTTTTCTCTAATCCATCACTAGTCAATGGAAAACACTAGCTAGTAATTTTTTCATCCATTGAGGATTTTTCTCCAATATTTTGAGAGGATTAGCATGAATTCTATATCATTGATGTTACTTTGCTTTAAAAGCTATAAAAAATATAATATTTACTTTTTGAAACAAAATAAAATTTATGGTTTTCTTATTGGCCTAGTCTTTCCAGGGCTTTTATATACTTTTACTTTTACAGTCTAAGCACAAAACAAACCTGACGGGTCCGAACCTAGTCTAGGCCTCAAAACTTACAAGTCATCTTAAGTTATTTTATCTTTTATCAGGTTTTATGGGATAGTATTGTAGATGTAGTACAATTTCAAGCAAGGTATATTTTCGAGCAACATATGAAACAAATGGAAAATAATCAGACCCACATTCACCAAATTGTTTGCTAAGACCATTGAAAACTATCTTTGAAGTTTATTTCGGAATTTTTTTAAAATGGTATCTCTATAACCCTACAAAAACCTATTTTGGAGAAAAAATTAGGAAAAAATTTTATTATTGAAAAGAAGATAAATATAAATATCCTTAAATCAGTAAGCCAAAAAACTTAAAGCCAGTTATTTTAAGTACAAAATTACTATTGAGAGGTTCCTAAATGTAAATATCCCTAAATCTGCATACCAAAAAAATTAAAGCCCAATAATTTCTGAGCATATTATTCTTTTTATTTTTTCTTGTGGGTATTGAACAACATTCTTAATAGATTTTGAGGAGGATTGGTTAGAGGTGGAAGTTGTCTGAGTTGAAGACGATTGAGTGCTTTAGCACAAACATTTTCTTTTTCCATTGATATAGTTGTTCGGTCGGTGTAGGGTTCGAAATCCTGCATATCCTAATTTACGTGTGGTGGGAATTGAATAAGTATGTGTGGGTGTAAACAAAATTGGACACGAAGCTCGAACCATCGTCTTCTGCATTGTTGAATTAAGTTAATATAGAGGGAGGGAAAATTATGTCATGAAATCATCCCTAAATTGGATATGATCCATACGATACGAAATGTGTCTCTCTTTAAACTTGCTTCAACCTTAGCTCCTTTGAGTTGAGGTTGGTCATACAATATAAGAGAGCTTATTTAGTTGAAAGGATAAAAAATTTAATCGTAGACAACAAATTTTTTACAAAAACATTTTTACATCATGTTTTTATTACATTTGCATATGCATAAGTTCTCATACATAGCTCATTTTCTTCCATTCTCTCTTGCTTGGTTTGATTAGTTATGTGTCGATGTTCTCCTCTTCTATCATGATTTGTGTGTGTTGGTTGGATATTTTTTCAAGGACAAAATATGAGGTTCAACAAAGGCATGTGGTACAAAGTCTCTCCTCAAATAAAGGGGAGGCGCCCTACTTATTTCTATTCTAAAAAAACCAAAGAATATTTACACTAATCTAACCATTAGGGGTTGGGATCTCATCCCGGTAAATTTATTTCTTGCAGAACGAAAGGTAGATGGGAATGGAAGAACATTTTGTGAGGTGAGAATAGATGGTAGAAGTAGAACGAAAGAATAAGTGAAAACGTGTTTTTTCCTTGGCAGACACAAATATGAAGGTAATAACATGAGATAAAACAATAATAAATTGTTGAAGATATAATGAACAAGATATTGGAATTTAAAAACATTATAATGCATTGAACTTAAAATCCAAACCTTAAATAAATAATTTGCACCACAATATAGTTTGTAACGTATCTCTTATATTCCTTAGCACAAAAAGATTGAAAACATAAAGTTTTTCTTCTCTTTACAACTCTAGCTTATAAGCTCTTGTTCCAAAAAAAAACTCTCCTTGATAATGCCTCGACATTTTACATTTATAGAGAAGGAAAAGAGAGAAAGGGGGAAGTTGTTTGGATTGCATTCTAAAAATAACAAATACACATTAAGATCTTCCTTGATTGGTTCTTACAAAAATACCGAGTGAACTTGCAAATCCAAACGACGTCTCGACATCTCAAAAATTCACATGTTTGATGCAAGAAAGGAAATATTGCAAATCCTTCAATCAAATTTTTCTTTCTCAATTTCTTGCTTAGCCTTCTTATGACGATATCCTTGGAAATTTTCGGATCATATATTGTGTTTCTTTCTCATCAGATCCACATGAATACCAATTCAAAATTCTACATGTGTTGAATACGTTAATCTTCCTTATGAGGAGTTTATGGAGTCTTCTGAGCTCTTGGCCAAATTATTTAAAATATTTTTGCATAGAACCAACTTGTTAATTGCTGCCAAATCAAAACCATTCTTAGCTGAGGATTATTTCTCAACTAAATCTTTGAAATATTTGAATAGGTCATCAACTGAAAACATGTTTAAATCATCATCCAAGGCATGATGAAGAATCTTGGCCTATTCATCATCAATGTCATTGGTAGCATCAATCACTTCCTCTCTCACATTTTCAAGATTTTTACATGCTTCTTGTAAAATATTGACTCGAAATTCAATGGCTTTGCAAAACTCGAAGTGTCTATCTCTATCATCAATCATCCCTTCTTGAACCAGGATATTTGAGTCAACCTTCTTAAGCTCGCCCAAAGCTTCTAAGGTCAACTCCCAATTGCCACATTCTTCTTGAAGCTCATCGTTCATCTTTTTGACAACTAGTCTTTCCTTCCCCAAAACCATTATAGAAATTGACAGAGTCTTTGATTAGCCTTTTTCCTTGAGTTAGGAGATGTTGAATCCATCTATCCATTGTTCGCCTCTTCTATCCAATTTCTTCCATTTTTGGCATGGATGTTGTGCCAAATCCGATTGAAGCCAGAGAGGGAACTTGAGTTCGTTCAAAGAGCTTGAGAAGAATAATAGTCAGTTGTTCTACTTTTTCCTTCAACTCATATTTGGTAGCCTTGGTTTCCTTGAGCTTTTTATATAAATTATTCATGGCTACCTACACATCCTATTGTGCACCTTCAGTCCTGAATTCCCACAATTCTACCTTGATTATCTGATAGTCAAAAGCAGTGATGTCTTCCTTAGTCTTGTCACCAATGGGCACAACAATATCAATGAACCTTTGACCTGATGCATTGACGGTGATGTGGGAAATGGTCTTGGGTTTCTTAGATATGCAAGACAGGGTAGGGGTTAACATGCTAAAATCAAAGGCCTTATGAGGAATGACCTTCTTCCTCTTCTTTAGAGTTTGGTTGGTTAGCCAAGATGCAATTGAAGAGGGAGGTGCTTGTTGAGGAGGAGTAATGATCGTCAAAGTGGTACTAGGAGGAGTAAGCAATGTGGTCACCAAGGATGGAGGAGTGGAGAAGATAGTTGAGGCAACAACCGAAGATGAGGGAGGGGAAGAAGGCATGGAAGAGAAAACAATAGATGGAGAGGAGAAATGGGTTATGCAAGGAGAACCCAAGGTCATACTCATACCTGAGGAGAGAGGAGAAACAAATGAAAATACCAGTGCCATAAGTGACACTTAAGGAGATGTAGGCAGAGGGGAAAAAATGGGAGCAATAGAAGTGGTAACCGATGAGATCAGAAAGGATGAAGAAAATGGAAAAGATTGACCAGGAGAACGAGAATACAGGTGTGGAAAGGAAACCAATAGAAGGGACGTGACGAGAATGGTCATATGTGGAAACAAGGTTACAATAAGGACCATATGGGTAATAAGAGGGGAAAAAGTAGGAGGCTAAGTGACCATGGTGCCAACTAATGTCTCATGCCTATGCTGAGGAGAAGGGAAATCAACCCTCAATGATAGTTACAAATAGAGCAAGAGGAGGAGGAGGAGGAGGAGTCTTGGCTCCACTGCTATAGAACTTGAACTTGAAATTCTTCTCAGGGACTTCACTTTTATATTTATCTTCCTTAAAGGGGTTCACCTCTGATGCAGAAGTGACTATTAGTTTTGGGAAATTGGGATCATTAGGATGAATATTCATTGAATACAACCAAGATTTGGTTTAGAGCATAACCTGAGCGGATCTCTCCTTGATGGATTTTTTTTTGACTAACCAATCAATTGGGGGAAAATCCAAGATCTCAACATTCATTTGATTGTAAAATTGATCCAAGACATCCCCACCATCAATAACATCCTGAGGAATGGTAGCAAAATTGTAAAATGTTACCTCATCTAAAGTCAAACGACTATTGTCTCTTCCCCTGATTTCTACCTCATCCCTACAGGCGCCCCAAATATATTCAATGCCAGGGACATGAAACTAAAGTGCTCCATAAGCTTTCAATACCCTCAATAATAAAATCCAAGCCTTAAATGGAGAGACTTCTTGATCACCTCCTGCATTTCAGCCGCAATATTCTTGTCCTTGATCATCGATGTGCAAGTATAACAGTTGATAGATATGGGGAAGTGAATACCCACCTTATGTTTAATCTATTGGAATTTTTGAAGGTCCAACAACTGCCTAACCAATTCTATTGGAATCAACTTGTCACTTGGAAATCTTGTCAGAAGATATGGTGACCCTTGGAATGCTCCTACCCGAAGATACATGAAAGTTGAAAATTGAATAAAAATGTATCCCCATGGAGATACAATATTTTAGGCTGCATCAGTACACTGAAGCTTTGAAAGATCTTTATCTAGTTTATAGATGATGTTATAGAAAAAGACATCATTCACCCTCCTTAAGTGGCTTAAACTTTTCTTTAATGTCAACTAGGGGTATATGTTGTACACATAATCTTTACACTTGGTTCCTTGGGTAGTTAATCCATGATAAATTCTCATACCTGTTGTGACATAGGTAACATATGAGGTCATATAGAAATTTCCTTTCATCGATACTTCCTTCAACTGAATATCAATTGTATCTCTAATGAATTCACCTATCAAAGAATTGGTCATATTTTTGTATGATTGTGATAAACTGGTACATCCATCCTTGAAACTCTCTAGCTTCAGGGAGGCTAAAGACTCTGCTCAACAGTGTGATGATATCATTGATTTTAAGGATGAAATCATTTGAAGGCGAGGTCTTTGGGAACTTGGTTACTGAAGGCTTGGTATTTACCAGATATTTCTTATTGACATGTTTAATACAACCAACTTTGTTTATGTCCGAAGCCTTTTGGGACTTCTTAATGCCAGTGTTGACATAAGTGGTAAAGTCAGGTAACTTAAGGATATCATTGAAGTAATCGATATCTAAATGAATCACCACTTCACCATCTTGATTCTTGATAGACCTGGATTCAAGATCATAATGATTTACAGTAGTGAAGATGAATTTTGAGCATTGAACATATATGTTGAAGACAACAATGGGTAATCCACTGTTGCATATGCACTACATCCATGCAGTTTGAGAGGAGCCCTTGACCCTATTCCATAAGTCCTCTGTATAGATGTGCCCTAGATTAGTTTCTTTAATATCAATATTAGGATCGTGTTGTCATGCTAAATTTATAGCATGAAAAATTGAAAAAAAATTCCATGACAACTAAGCTACACTAAAAAATTCTTGAACCGGGTAATGTAAACCTGCCCTTCAACTAATTGCTGAGTATGTGAACCCCATCATGGCTGAGATGGATGTGTTAACTATATTTTTGAAGTGTGTTTCATGTGTAGGTAAGTTGGTGGGAAGAAATTCATGGGATTCATTTTGATCCACTTTGAAGGAACTGCTCGCGGAGGCCTAAAAAGGCCTATTTTTAGGAATTTGGCACCTAATGAACACTTGATGGAGATGATCCAAGAAGAGATAATGATTCCAAGTAGTGTGTGAGTGAGCTATGATATCACCAGAGGTAGTTTAGGGAAGTTATTCAAGGAGAAACAATGATTTGTGTAGCACCGGGCTACTTCTAGCACGATGCACGGAAATAAAACAAGTAAAAAAGCTAGTGAGCTTGTTTTGGATGTTGTGGGAGCCTCAAGATATTTGGTGAAGTGACATGTTACTCACCATGAATATAAGAAGTTCTATTTCACATTGTAATTTAGGTTTCGGAATATTTTTTCGTCTGAACTTGAGATATTGTCTCGACAGTGCAAGTGAAGATCCATGATCCTGTTTGAGATTCAAATGAGCCTTATGAGAGTTACAAAGGGATTTGGTACCTAATTCAAAGGATAAAGTAAATATAATTCAATCCTATATATTATCCATGTGATAAGTTAGACAAAAATGCAAGTTTCTCTCCGATGACAGTTATACCTTCCAGGAATCGCTCTTGAGTAGAATAAAAAGGGGGGTAAAATTAAAATTTCAGGAAGAATTGTCTTCTAAAAGTGGTTGAGTTGGTTTCTTTGAGTATTTTAAATTCAAAATCATATAAATTTCTCACATCAAACTCTCAAGGAAGCTCTGGGGCAAAGACTCACTCTCATATGTCTATTTTTGGTCGATGTTGGTGAAGGTAGGCTTTCTAAATGCATCCAGGTCACATTTTTGCACCTTGGATGCACTTTTTCACCTTTACACTTGGTTCAAAGGTGCAATGGGTGTAAAAAATTGTGACCCAAAGGTGAGGAGAGCTTGGTTTGAGTTTTTATTCACTTAAAGTGTAACTTTGGTGGTTAGGTGAATGTTAACAACTCACAACTTAAAATGGCCCCCTCCCCATGATAAAGCACCCCCATGACACACTTAGAAAGCCTTGTTTCAAATTTTAACTTGGTGAAAATTTGAAATGGGTGCAAAAACATTTGACCCCAAGGGACAAGCCCTCTTTCGTCACTTAAACACCAACTTCATGTGTTAGGGATAAATTATGCACTCGTTCTTTCAAGAGGCCCCCTCTCCATGTTGAACTATGATCTTGGCACAATTTTCCATGAATGATGTACCTTTACACATTTTCACCTCATGATAAATAATGTAAGGTGCATTGGAGGCTCCCAGACCCATTTACTAAGTGTTAACTCATCCTTAATCTGGGTTAAGAAGGTGTGAAAGTGAACCCATAGGTGAGTTTGCTCAACCATGGCTATGTTTCCAATATTTAAATCATACTTGTAAATTTTTGGAGCCATTTTTAAAATCTCACCTCCCTCCATTGCTTCTACAAATTGTTCATACTCTGATTTTTCTAAGAAACCCCATATCCGAAATGGAAATTTTTCTCATATCTCACCCATTTTCACTTTGTTTCTCCTAAACTTTTTCCTGAGCACTCCAATGGTGAATGCCTTTAAGGTGATCCAAGCATCATCACCATCGATTCCCTAATTTTTTCATAGAACCCACCTGAATATTTCTTCCCAAGAAATTTTCCTTTTTAGATTTGGAGAGATCTTGAAGATAAAATCACCTAAAAATTGGAGCAAGCGATCACAATAAAATTCCTAATCTAATAAGAAAATTTTCATCCCAATACGACAACCAAAAGGATTACTTATATTTTTAGTAATTTTTTATCTAATCCTTACTAAAAATATCAAATATAATAATGAATAAGCAACCATCTGAAACCCTATGTCCAATTTTGAAGTTTGAGACTCCAAAACTGGAAATTGTGAAATTGGGAAAAATTACCTAAATTTAGAAAGTAAGGGTGAGGGCTAACTTACTAAAAATATTAAGTGCTCTGATCATATTCAAATTTTTCATACACCCTCATCTGATCATTCCATCACTATTATAGGAAACCATGAAAATCAAGTATTCTAGGTACGAGCCAATATCAACTCTGACTACGGAATATCCACTTGTGGGAGATAGTGATGTAACCCACCTAGATCTAGAAGAAATGAGGAACCGGATGAAAAATAAGGTAAGGGAACCAGTGGAAGAAAAAATAGTTTCTAGTGGGATTTTCAGAGTAGGATGTCACCCACTTTCAATAAAAATTACTGAATTGGTCCTAGCTTGTGCCAAACACTATAACCCTACCTCCTGAATAATCACTGCAGATGACAATTCATTGTTGGTGGTCATGACAACAAAAGGAATTTCAAGTTTTCTATAAATCCTGACTCATAGAAATAGGATGATCATTAAAAAAGAGTTTACAAGCTAGCAGTGGCTCAGGATAAAATCCTATTTTCAAGGGATTGCAGTTGTCTCCTGGTCGAAACCTTGGAGAAAACCATCAAGGCTACCAAAATCATTGTTGAGGAGCGAGTTTCACGAAGACTACTTAGATGCCATTATCTTACTGACTAGGGAAATGGATGAAGAACACGCCAAGAAATTTCAGGACTAGATGGACCAGTTCATGTTGAAAATCATGCAGGGAACTAAAATGATAGATTGGGGCTATATCATCAGTGAAAATCTCCACCAACATCTGATGTAATTGTTCACCACTAAGTGATTCAAAAGCACCTCCTATTTGGTGTATGCCCTCACATACACTAGACCATACAAAGGATTGTCCATTTCTCATAATGTTCCTTAGAGATCTCCTGCCTTCTACAAGTACAATAAAATCACCTTCAAGGAAATTAATGTTCATTTCACATGGTTGGATGATGCATTCACCATGTTCATCATCCGGATCCTCGAAGGAAATCCTGAAAGAAGAATCTCTTCTCATGTAATAGAGTTCATTGAGCAGTATGGGTGTCACTTCACATAGTTTCATACCTTCACCTACATAAAGGTGAGTGGTTTTGATATTGCTCTGCTCAGGTTACCCAAGTATCCTAGTGACAAGATCATCTCGATATAGCTTTGCAGGAAACTATCTCAGGTACATCTCAAATGTAAGTGTTATCCATAATATTTCATTTAAGAACTTGTTGCTTACAACATCTTTCGGCGGGAACTCAAACTCACAAATTCATCATTATGTTGAAAACTGTTTTTGCATACCTATTCACGCTTTACTTTACATCTTACTATTATTTTTGATGTGAACTCAAATTCACAAATCCATCATTAGGGTGTAAGAAGATGTTTTAGAGTACCTATTTGCAACTTACATACCACGTTACTATTGTTTTCAATGTGAACTCAAATTCATAGATATAGTTGAAGTACCTATTTGCATGTTACTTCCCACTTATAGTGTCTTTAGTATGAACTCAAATTCACAAACATTGTATTTTGAATTTAAATTTATGTGATATGTTGCCTTCCCTTAGTGTTGCTACCACCTGTGCTTAGTTATCACATTTGAAATCTACTAATATATAACCATTTGATATGACAAGTTTTTTTATTTTTTGAACAATATTTTTACCATCGTAGAAATTGAGTCATGTATACCAGCTAACCATACATACATACATACATACACATATGAGTTGGGAAAATAATTATGTGTGTGTACATATACACACATATATATGCACATGTGCACACACATATATGTATACATATACATATATATGTATGTGTGTGTATACATACATACATACATACATATACATATGAGTTGGGAAAAGAATTTCCATTCTTTTCCTTTGTTTTTATTTTTAATGTGGCTTCTTTGTTCTAATCGAATGTACACACACACACACACATATACATGTGTGTGTGTATTTATACATACTTACACACACACACACACACACACACACACACACACACACACACACACACATTACATCATTATTATTGTGATTTTCAACCACAACTCCATCACCTCTCAACTAACTTGGGTTGGTGCTCAATGCAAAGTGTCACATATTCAATTCTACCTCAATGCTTTACTTTTAATGCATGAGGGAACCATCCAGATTATCGATATGGTGTGGAGCCTAGTGGGATATCCTCTTTACACATCTAGCTAGATTGAGTGGTGGAATGATGTTATCAATCACACTAACGCATTCATCTACCACTTTAGTAAATAGGTAATGTAGGTCTACAAAAAAGCCGACAATGTTCTCCATTAAGAATTTCAAAGAGTTTGTGTTGTTAGAATGCAATCCATTTGATTTTTGGTAGAAACATATGGAAGTTGGACTTAAGCATAAGCTCAAACTTAGTGAATCTCATGCAATTAGAAGAAATCAAATTTGGCCCCAACTCTACACTAGTTTGAGGTAGGCGACCATGCCTTAAGTGTTTTTTGAATCCCTCCATGCTAAACAAGTTGAGGATCAAATTATGTGAGAATTCACTCAAATAAAATGTTAGAAACAAGTTCTAAACAATGTTAAAAATGAGCCCAAGGAAGCTCCACAATGCAAATACACCATCCACATATTATATGATTTATAACAAGAATTAACACCAACAAACACATTATATTAATCTAACAATCGAATATACAATGTAGAATGTGCAACCAACAAAGGGCGGTTGCACTAAAACAAGTTCTCCTTAAAGACTACATCTCATCCAACTAATGATACTATCTCTAAGCTCATACTTTCTCAAGAAGGACCCAATGGTTCATTATATAGAAAAGGTAAGAGATACGCAAGAGATGATTTGTTGAGTGAAAGGTGGATGTATTAATTAAAGACATCTAACTTAACCTAACCCTTTTTACATAAGAAAAAGATGATAACTACGACATTAATTAGTGCATATCAACAACATAGTGCATATAATTGTTTCACCTAGTGTCTACACCCTTTATAAGATTTGATGATATTTATATGTTATAGAATACACAACACACTACTACAAGGGTGGTGTTTTGAGATAATATTAGAGACGATACTTAACCAAATTGTCTCAAAATGAGACAATAAAAAAGTTGTATATTGTCTCAAACATGTTGTCTCTAATTATTGTCTCTCTAGATACAATATAGATTAATACATATTTTTCTCTTGAGGGACAATATCATTTTTGTCTCTCTAGAGATGATATCATTTTTGTCTCCCTAGAGACAATATAGACTACTAATTTTTTGTCTCTCTAGAGACAATACTAATTTCAATTTTTTATCTCTCTAGAGATAATTCAATTTTAAAGAATGAAAAAACTGAATTTCAAGAATAAATAATAACCAAATATCATCTAGTGCAATCAATGACTACATATCGTCTATGGTGTCAGAGTGGGCTGGTGATCAATATTATAAATTAAAAACAATTTGAGTTGAATCTTGTGCCCACAAATGGGTCTACAAACATTTTATTAATATCAAATGAGATAAAATACAAAAGGGTGCCTAAATGTCGTTAACCCTTGACATACAATGGTACACGTAGTTATTGAGTTAAAACTAGCAATTGCACCTGAAGGTGCAGTGGACACACCTATAGGAGTGGAGAAAAGAGAAACAAACAACAGATGAAAATTGAAAGGTAATGAGTATCATTGTGAACTGGAAATTATATTGGCAGGTAACAATGTTGATATATTGAAATGAAATATTGCTTTTTTTCAATGTAACTTCAGAGAGTGACATACATTGATGCATCAATTTGTGATGGAGATACACAATTACAACAACATGAAAGTAAATGTCATGCATGTAAAGGGGAGAATGCTTGAAACTATCAGAGGTCTGTTTGCAGCAAAAGAATCATTTGGTAATGGGGGGTTGTATTCCTCGACTGAATTGAGGTATCCTGCTTTATCAGTTATGACACATGTAATTTGAAAAGGGAACTATCTTCTTTCAGTGTCAATAATATGTCAGAAACACGCAATACAAAATTTAGAACTAAAGAAAGGCCTCCCATTGATAAGAAAAGGAAGATGGAAAATTTATTAGCAACCTCGGTGGAAGAAACATAGACTATAACATGAGCATCAGGGCCCAACTTGCATTGGTTCATCCGTATAACAAGCACAATGTAGCCATAACCACCACGTTGCATATTCAAGGAAATGATATTGTTTAAAATAAAAGTTGTATATATCTGGTAAATAAAAGCGGAGAAATTTTTATCCACCCGTGTACAAAAGAATGAGAAAGAGTGTTACCCTGGAAGCAGGTTTCTAGATATATGAAGCAAGTAGATTAAGTAAGATTGTGAACATGTGAATGTTATATAAATGGAAATTTAGGAAGAGAAGAACAAAAAATATGTTTGTAGGCCGCATTTATTGTTCGAAAAAATTTCACGAGATTGTAGAGGTAGAGCCATGCTAGAATGCCTTTTTTTTACGTGCCATATAATCGCCCGAAGCTCATTGCATAGGAAAATTGTCAACACTTGCTCTGCAATGATGGAAATTTGTAGTTGTTATCCAATGTGTATAAGAAAAGCAACACTTGTTAAATCTTTTTTGTTACATCTATTTCCAGTTTTCCTTGTAATGTGTGCTAAATATAAATAGTGGATGCAAGAAGTAAGTAAAGCAAGGCAGAAGAGAAATTCACACTTAAAATCAAATCAATATTAGTTGTTGGGAATAGAATAAACAGATATAACACTTAACATAGTTAGAGGCATCATAGTGTCTAAAACAAATAAAAGTCAATGAAAGTAGTCACAAGGAAATGCTTGGATTTCTTCAATGTCAAATGTGTTGGCACTTTAACCTACAAAAATTAAAAAACCAACATGTGTTAAATGTAGCCTACTTATTTTCTCTGTTATGCAATGTATATAAGAAAACCAACATATTGTAAATGATTTTTTTCTCCATATATTTCTAGTTTTCCTTGTAATGCATGTTGAATAGAAATAGTTGATGGAAGAAGTAAGTAAAGCAAGGCAGAAAAAAATTCAAACCTGAAATCGAATCAATCTCAGTTGTTGGGAATAGAATAAATTGATATAACACCGAACATAGTTAGAGGTATCATAATATGTAAAACAAATAAAAGTCAATGAAAGCACTCATAAGGAAATGCTTGGATTTCTTCAATGCCAAATGTCTTGGCATTTTAACCTACAAAATAAAGAAGATATAAAGTGATTGTCTCGTAATATAACACCATCAAACTTGTGGAAGCTAATTTCATGTAAAAAAGTGTGAAGAATCACAACGAAAACAGTTGCAAAATTTCATAAGGAAGAGAAAATAATGCATATGAAAAATTAAAAAAAATTGTTTTGCATCTTGCACTAATCTCATAAGTTAATACTATGAGAAAGAGGACAAGAAATATTTAAACTACAAACAACATCTTAATTGTTTTTTCATATCTTTATAAAAAGACACACTTGATTTTTTTGAGTACTATCTAAACCACAAGTATGCATTCTTTAAATAATTCTTACGCCTAACAAAGAAAATGAATCAACTTATTGCTGTTAAAAACTTCTTGTTGTATGTTTCCAACAATATATTAATATACCTCTGCCTATGTTCCCTCACCTGTTAAATCTGCTCGCTAATCTCACCAATAAATTCAACTGCCCTCTCATTAAATGTCATCGCACTCTCAAAACCTGCACATACAAAAATTATATTAATAAACAAACAGAATCAAGGGGTCTGAAAACTCCATTTTGTTAAACAGGAGAGGTATGAAATAATAATAGGAAAGAATATGCCAACAATAAGAATCTTATAGGCTGATTTGAGACATCTAAAATCCTGGGTAACTATGAAAGAAAATATGAGAAATATGAACAATTCATAGCTATTATGAAAATTGACTTCAAATAGTTATATGAGTACTAGTCAAGATTCACAAACCTGTCTTCTAGAATCTTAGATATAGAGGTGGCAAGAGAGAGTTGTTTGTATCTGTCATGAGGGTAAACCAGTATAGTATAACATGGTTCCAGAACATCGAATTTTTAATTGGAAACGGCAACGTATTTATTAGAAATTAAAAACCATTACGGAGATAACTTAAAGAGATACATTTCGAAACCACACTTGAATGTTTCAAGAAAGATAAGTAGATTTGCTTCAAAAACATATGCAGCATTCTTGTATACTGTGCCGTTTTAGAGTTCGCAATCGTGCAAGGTAGACCATCAGAAACATAAGCGATGAAGGGAAAGTACAACTTCTGTAGCAAATAAGAGATGCATCCATTCATTCAGAAATCAGATTTTAGAGAGATTACACACACTACTTAGAAACATAATAACAACGGTGTCTGCAGTGCAGATATTCACGGTACATAATTCAATAATACATGCATGCGTGTTTTCTTTCTTTCTGCTAGATCCTAAACCAGCATGTGAGAACATAGCATTGCATTTATGGTTATAATCTGATAAAGCTGCTTGTTTAGAAAAGTCATTTGTGCACAGGGGCAGTAGCGGAGCATGTGCATCCAGGCCCGTCATTGTGCAAGTCATTTGTCTCTCTGCTGGAAGCACTCAATCGTAACATGCAGAGTGGCATGACACAAGAATCAAAAATTAAAAGTTATAAAGCATCTGTAATTCTCCATACTATGTCAGCGGTTGACGAAATCTCAACTACGCCGTGCGATCAAAAACCAATAAGTACTTCTGAGAGACAAAAAAGGACTACTAGACTCTCATCGTTGGAAGCGACTTTAGTGTCTACAATGTCCGTCCATTGATGAGGAATGCCGTTGCGCTGTGCTTGCTGTGCCATGGATAAAATCAATAATTACTTACACAGGGGGCCAAAACCAAAACCAAAACAAGCCGAACAATATGTGAAATACATTAGATTTTACGCAAGAAATTGTGATATTGAATGAACAACACGACGTGCACTGGCTTTTGTACGGCACAGTCGCATAAGTTTAACGCAGGTGGAAGACATGTTTGCAGGAAAGAAGTTCAGAGCTGAAAGACTCGCTAGTTTTTCAACGTTTAGATGCTCTTCAAACAAACATGCAAGAATGCTTTGAAATGTTAGTTATGAATGATCAACAGTTATAGTCTAGTAGAGGGGGCTATGAAAGCATGCTTAGCGGAGTGTGATACCGCTGTCAAAACTGGTGATTGAGGAATCTTCTAAATTGTTTTAAGGTCTTTCCATTCCATAAAATTCACAAATCTATACAGGTCATATAATATTATAATTCCTTTCTCAACCCAAAGGACAACAAAACAACCTCTTGTCAAGACAAGGATATTGGCATCAAATTTCAGTTTCGACGAAAATCGTTTTGTAGGCTTCGCACCTAGTGTCAAATGAAGAGAATAAATGCTTCCCAACCACCAAGTGCTTCACTTGTTCACATGTCTTCCAATTTGAGTAAAGATTAAAGGACCCATGAGGAGCAACAAAAAAGGCCCCAAATAAAATGCGAATGAAATGAAGACCTTTTTATCTCTCTTGACCCTTTGGAGCCTATTGGCAATATCGAATTTCACGTGAACTTTCCAAGGTTCAATCCTTTCCAAATCCGTAAAGGTCTATTTATTCTTTTTCTTGAACTTGTGGGAAAAAAACTTGTAGGGGAGAGGACCCTGTAACAGAGCATGCACCAAAACATGTACATCTTTTTTTACCATAGGTTGGTGACAAAAATACCAATAGTTGTTCACTTTTTGGTTAATGACACTTTTAAGAGTTAATGAGAATGTGACACATAGGGCGCTCGGTCATTGGTCCTTCTTTCAAATGCTTTATATTAATTTTCTTCATATTAAATCAATTAAAAAACTATTTTCCCCTCCAAATAAACATGTGAAACGTGATATGGCACAATCATATGCTACACGATGATAACAATTTTTATGCTACTAACATACCTACATATATCTATGTGCCCCTAAATTTAAGTGCACGGTTATATGGTCCTCTCCCCTATGTGACATTGAGAACCAGAACATACAAATATCCATATTGTCCGACAATGTTAAGCAACCCCCCTGTACCAGGACCAATACGAGCTTGGTATGAACACAAGTATGGTTATGGTACGAAAACATTACGAGCATGCACTTACAGGCCCCAGGTACGTCCTAGACATGGATTTACACACATGGGGCATTCTCAAATCCTACAGATACACACCCACAAAACACCTAAAAACATTCTTATACTCATAACAAGTAAGTACCATCCCTGCTACGAGGGGGGTACTTGAAATGCCGGAACTACGCACATTGAGAGGAAGAATATTTTGTTTATAGGCAGGAACAACATGAAAAATATAGATATGGGTGGGTAAGTGCACCAAGTTGGGGGGCCAAAAGGGGGTCTTAAGTGGACACATTTTTCTGAAAAATAAAAAACTTCCAACTTGTATGAGTTTTTTGAAATAGTTACACTCAAAATTGGAAGATGTTGTATGAACATGAATCGTAGAATTTTGAGTCTAGTTTCTAAGATGTTAAATTTTATTGAAAATTTATAAGTTTAAGCGGGTCAAATAACTAAAATACCAACAAGTGCTCCCATTTTTGTTAAAAAACATAATAGAGTGACGTTCGTGCCCCCCACCATTTTTTGAACACCGTTTAGTAGTTTTGAAAACCCTTTGGTGGAAAGATAGTTAGGAGCATCTAGTTTGTGCTAGAATTTTTTATAGATTTTTTTAGCAAGTATTTATTTTTTAATGATTTTTCTAGTACAAAAATTTTATGTTTTGAAAAATAACAGAGCTCCGACCATGCCCCCCCCCCCCCCCAACTACTTCAAAAATATTGAAAATTAATTTTTTTTTTAATATGTATAGAATTAGGCCTATTTTGTGCAAGTATAATTTTTTTTCGATTTGGACGAGTCAAAGACAAGATACATGATGAAAGATAGACATATTTAAACTTCAAAAAATAGCTATAAAAAGGCATAGTTAGAAAATAAATAATATGGAAACCTTAAATATTAGTCAGAAAATTTGAAAAATTATATTAATAGAAAGAAGAAACTCTGCTCTACATCGTGGTATAATTTTTAAAAAACGAATCGATTGTTTTTTGTTGATTTATCATGGATGAAGTGACATTTTAACATTTTCTGACAAAAACATGTTGTTTGTTGTGTTTGTGCAGGTTCATGCCTTAGGCTTGGGGATCCAAACCAGATCCCAAGCGTTGAGGCATGGCTTGGAAAAAGTGAAAATGTAAAATGCGTACATGTACAAGTTTTGTATAGTATGAACATTGTATATGCCTTTGGCATGCTTCTATTAACAAAAATAAATGTTTAAGTAACTTGTACTTTAAATTTATTTTTGTAAATATAAGAAATTAAGGTCACTATGCACCTTATGGAATTAGTCTCACAGCTCCATGAGTCACGGTTTAGGAGATAGTTTTTTATAATATAATCTGGTCAGTACATAGGTAATTTTCAGGATTTCAACATTCAGCCTAAAGCTTTTAGTGTTTAACTTCTACAATCAAAACCCTAAACCCTAGGCCATAAACCTAAACCCTAAACTGTAAACCTTGAGCCGTAAACCCTAAACCCTAAACCTTGAACCATGATCCCTAGACCTTAAAACCTAAACCCTAAACCCTAAACCTTAAACATTCACCCCTTACCCATGGGCCCTAAATCGTGAGCCTTAAGCCCTAATCCCTGAGCCCTAAGCCTTAAACCATAAACCATGAACCATGAGCCCTAAATGCTAAACCCTGAACCCTGAACTGTAAAAAATAAATCCTAAACCATAAACCCTGACCCCTAAACCCTAAACCTTAAACACTGAATCCTAAACCCTAAACCCTAAGCCTTGAACCCTACACTCTTACCCCTGAGCCCTAAAATCTAAAACCTAAACCCTAGACCATATACCCTAAGCCCTAAACCCTAAAGCCCGAGCCCTAAACTATAAACCTTAAACCTTAAGCCCTAAACATTAAATCCTAAACCCTAAACCATAAACCTTGAACCGTAACCATAAACCCTAATCCCTAAACACCATATCCTTAACCCTAAACCCCAAGCCATAAACCTTATACCATGAATCCTTAACCATGATCTGTAACCCCTAACCATAAACACTAAAACCTAAACCCTAAACCCTAAACCTAAACCCTAAATCCTAAGCCATAACCCTAAACCTTGAACTCTGAACCCTAAACCCTAAACCTTAAACCTTGAACCATGAGCCCTAAACCCTAAAACCTAAACTCCGAACCATATTTAATCAATATTTCCTAGTCTCGTGCCTAGAACTATCATTGAGTGTGCTTATAGAACTACCTTATTTAAGAGAGGTGGGACAAGTAACTAAATGAATATGACATCTACCTTGTGCCTTGCAATGCATATTACACATCTCTTCTAAACTTGTCTTCCCACATATACTTGCGCTATTAAATGTAATTTTATTCACACTCTAAAACAAATTTCACATTTCTCATATTTCCATGTATGGTATTATGCAAGCTAGGATGACCCATTAGAAGCTGGAAAAAATAACCATCACAACACAAAAATTAATCTTAAAGGAAACAAAAGAAACATAGAGAATATACTAATGCGGAGGTGTAGGATCATAATTGAATATCCTGGGGTATCCTCTCCTCCAGAGAAAGAGAAAGTTCTTGTTCTACTAGAATGGATAGTAAATTTGACAGAACTTCCTGAAGTGTTCAAAATAAGCATAGAAATAGGGGAATGGCTAAGAACACACAGGGGTTATTAATCACCTAGTAAATCTTTCTTGTTTAGTTCTAAATGGGAGTCACCGGGCCTAAGACTTAGTGACCTTCCATTCATTGATAATTCCTTATATGATTAACCCATGGATGTTTTCAAAAGTGCCTTCAAAAAGATAGGGGTGGTCATCAATCCTAGTGAAAGGTGTGATGTGATTTCCAAGCAACTTGAAATTCATATAGATTTAGAGGTCATAACACGAATTTACAAATATCTCTATCATTATAAATGGAAGCCAAGTAACGGTGTCTCCATGTGCATCCAATTATAGAGGACTACTAGGGTTTGTGGAAGGATTGGACATTCAAGATTCTGACATTTCCCTCCTTCAAAATATCAATAGATGAAAGACATCAAATTGTGATGACTCTCTTTGAAATGTTCTACATTCGAAGTCGATGAACCCTTTTCAATTGAATACTCGATGTCAATTACTAATAAGAACAGGTAAGACACAAAACATTACAATGAGTGAAATAGTTCCCATGTGATGGGCAAAAGAAGATAGTTGTATTGGGTAATATTTCTTTACCCTGAGCCCTAAGCCCTAAACCCTAAACCTTAAGCCCTAAACCCTAAACCCTAAAACCCAAAACCTAAATATTGAGCCCTAAAACCTAAAACCTTCAACCCTAAACCCTAAACCCTAAATCTTAAACCCTAAACCTTAAATTCTTAACACTAAACCCTGAACCCTGAACTATGAAACCTAAACCCTGAACCCTGAGCCCGAAACCCTAAACCCTAAATCCTAAACCTTAAACAATAAACCCCTAAACCTTGATCCCTAAACCCTGAACCCTGAACCCTAAACCCTAACACCTAAACCCTTACCCTGAGCCCTAAACCCTAAACCTTGAACCATGAGCTATGAACCTTAAACCCTAAGCCCTAAACCCCGAACCCTGAGCTGAAAAACCTAAACCCTAAACCATACACACTAAATCCTAAACCCTAAACCCTTAGCCCTAAACCCCAAACCCTAAACCTTGATCCCTGAGCCCTGAACCCTAAATACTGAGCCCAAAAACCTAAACCATAAACCCTAAACCTTAAATTCTAAACACTAAACCATAAACCCTAAACTATGAAACCTAAACCCTGAACCCTGAGCTCGAAACCCTAAACCCTAAATCCTAAACCCTAAACACTAAACCTTAAACCTTGAGCCCTAAACCCTAAACCCTAAACCCTAAGCCCTAAACCCTTAACCTTGAGTCCTAAACCCTATTCCCTAAACCCTGAGCCCTAAACCCTAAACCCTAAACCTTAAAACCCAAACCCTAAATATTTAGCCCTAAAACCTAAACCTTAATTGAATTCTAAACACTAAACCCTAAACCCTAAACATCATTTTAGTACGGATCTCATTTTAGTAAGAAGTAGACAAGCATCATAGAGCTGATCCGTGGTCACTAAAGCAAATTATAGACCAAATTTCAAAATTAGTACCAATTCAAGCAGTGGTAGGGCCAAAATCTAATCCATAAGGTCAAAAAACCTACAAAATGACTATATGTTTTCACAAAACAAAGACAGACTACAATATCTATGGCTTGAAAGTTTTAGGTCATTGCTCAAATTCTAAAAATGAGTAAGTACTGACCAGATTAGATTTTGAAAAAACTATCTTCTAGATTATCACTTTCAGAACTACGAGACCACTTTCATCAAGTGCAAAGTGACCCTAATTTCTTGTATTTAGTAAAATAAATTTAAAAGTATAAGATTTCTTTTATTATTACTTTATACTTTATTTTACTAAATATGGCTCCTTCCAGCCCCTACAAAATTCATATAGAGTAAAACATGTACGCGTTTTTGTTCATAGTAACACATACACGTTTTAGGTTCATGAATTCACGAGCCTAGGAAAACTTAATGTGATCACATTTCATTCATTTTCTAGTTTTTTTCCACTTTTTAGCCCCCCAACTTTGTGCACTTACCTAGGTGTCGATTTTTCTCTAGCATCGAGTTGTAACTTGCACCTTTCTCTTCATGAACGAGAGTTGACAGGCGAGGCACTGTTCAGAGCTCAATGTATTGCTTATCTTTAAACATTTAGAATCCAAAAACATGTAAGAATTAATTCCACATGCACTTTGAATGATCAACAACAAGAAACTCAGTGCCTGGTTAAACCTATATATCCAACAGATAAAGGAAAGAAAAACAATTGCATGCCCATGAATCGTTAGATTAGACAACCAAGATATGGGGAGTTGCATGAAATACATCAGTTTTATGTAACAAGTGTAATATTGAACAAACAACAAGAAGTTAAAAAGTCACAAAAGTTGCAGTAGAGCAGTCAAATAATTATAAAATTAAAAACCTGTTGAGAGTTGAAAGGCTTGTTGGCCCTCAAACACCCATAATCACGGGACACACAAGATTTTCTCTTTTAAACCTATATATCCAATAGATAAAGGAAAGGAAAACAGTTGCATGACCATGAATTGGTAGATCAAACAACCAAGAGATGGGGAGTTGTATGAAATACATCAGGTTTATAACATTTATGTAACAAGTGTAATATTGGATAAACATCAAGAGGTTAAAAGTTGCATAAATTGCAGTAAAGAAGCCAAATAATATAAAATTAAAAAATTGTTTAGAGTTGAAAGGCTCACTGGCTTTCAAATGCCCATAATCACATGACATGCAAGAACTAATCTCAGGTGCACTATGAATGATCAACAGAAGTGAACCCAATGCCTGGTTAAACCTTTACATGTGGGATTCACTGATTACTCATTACCAACATTATGGTAATTGCATGTTGTCATGAATTTTGATCATATGATAAAATGTATTTGTAACTTGAATTTGCAATATGCTTATATCATATGATGTGCTTATGTTGTGTGTACATTCGTACAATATATTTTTAAAAAGTAAAAAATATAAATATATGTAAGTTTAAAGAAAACAGCAAGCTTATAGTCTTAACAACCTATACAATATTAGAAACTGATACTAAGCTTATTATGAATTAGAAGCCATCTAAAGCATGATTTCTTTGATTGAATACAAGAAGACCTCAAAACATTAAATCTATGAGTCCATCTACAAATGGGATCACAAACATTCCACTTATTGTTAAGGCCCAAGAAAAGGTTTGGGGAGAAGGAAATCTTTTCATAAAGTTGTTTGGAGGTAACCTCTTTGAGAGGGTGCCCTTTGAGCCACCTCATTGTATCCCAAAAGTCATTCTCATCCTTCATAATTAGTTTAGTAGAGGGAGTTGTGAAAGCATTTTTGAGCATTGTATACATTTTGAACTGAGATCGACGAAGTTTATAGAAACCTTTTATTCCATTCCATCCTCTTCCCAAATTTGTAAAAGTCATGAAATATTCTAGTCCCTTTCTCAAACCAAAGGAGGGTAGAGCGTCCTCTTGTTAAGGAAAGGATCTTGTCATTATATTTCAGATTTGACAAAATCAATTTGTAGGATTGGCACCTAGTGTCAAAGGAAGAGAACAAAGACAAGAAGATGCAAAGAAAACATATTTACTAATATGAAAACTCATAATTTTGCATGTACTTAAATAATACATGATATTTTCCATGTATACAATATCTCATGTATATCATGAAATGAAATACAAACCCATATTTTCTTTTCTAAGACTCAAATGCAATAAACTATGTCATGTGATATTGTTGACCTTCAAAACTATGTCAATTTGGTCATGTACATTCTCAATGTAAACATAACAACAATTGACAACTCTTCGACACTGTGATTTTTAATCCAACTCTGATGACTGCACCAAAACATAAAATATACAAGAATATACTCAATATTGATATTTTGCATACCATGAACTAAATGGAACTATAACATTAAACAATTGACATATCAGTCTCTAGTGTAAGCAACAAATTTCTCAAATATACCAAACATTACTTTATACCTCCCAATTTATCACATTCAATACATTTGGTTTTTTAACATGCACCATAACATATGGCATAATGATTTCAACAGTGTTGCATACACGTTAAACTTATAAGTCAATATTGTCGAGTTGCAATTTCCAAATAGGTATACAAAATATTGATATTGACATTAGTAGATTCCTCTCTTTTCTATGATTTCCATGTATTTCCATATATCTATTAGAGAATCTTTGCTAATAAAAAACACAACAATATCGATTTTGATTATGTGTATTCACTAAATCCTTCATGATAATATTTGAGTTGCATGGTTTTTTCATTTCTAAACCAAAATTTAGTAAATGCATCTCATAATTTTATGTAGATATGTCTTGGTCATTATTAATGAAGATTACATTGCAAACAATGGCACAAAAAACAAAGGTTTACAATAATGTAAAAGTTTCAAATTTATGCAAGATTTTTACCATGCAAAAGCTTGAACGACTTCCTTGAAAGAAGCAATAGACCTCACAACAAATCCTCTAAAAAGAATAACATTTTTTTTCATTGCCTCTTCAACATTTTTGTTCTCAAGATCATTTGCAAGGACTATAACTTTGACAAATAGTTGATCTTATTTTTCTATTGTGGAAATATTTAATCAAACAAATATTATATTCACATTGATAGTGTTGAGGGTTTCATTCCCGTGGTTAGATTATTAATGTCTCACTGTTTTTCTTTTCATCTATTTGGCACACCTCAATTTTGGGTTCTCTACTATAGGCATTTCTTTTTGGAATTTTCATTGGTTGTTAAGATGCAATATGTGTTTATGCATTTGAACTTATTCTATGAACAATATTCCTTAGTCTATGAACTTAAACAAATAAGAAGTCTTCCAAGTAACATACAAATAAAAATAAAAAAATCGATGTTTCAAATCGCTCTCTGTGGTTCATTTATAATAACATGAAGATAAAAATTTAATAACTAATGTTTTCAATTACCATTTTTGTGATTCATTCACATAAATAACAAACATGAAAAATTTGAGTGGAAAATCTTCATTAATTCACGAATATTCCAATTTTTGAAATTTGAAATTGACAAATTTTTCGTGTAGGAAGTAGGACCAAGTCGCTAAAATTTTCTGGGTACAAGTTAATTTTAGGGTCAATTTACCATTCTCGTGAAATAGAAATTTGTAATATTCGCCTTAATATTGTCGATCAGTAGGTTTTTTTTATGCTACCAGTCGACAACATAAATATATGTTGTCAGTCGGTAACATATTTTTATGTTACCGTCCGGTAACATGTTTTTATGCTACATGTCAACAACATAATATATGTTGTTGGTCGATAGCATAAAATATGCTACCGGACAGTAGCATTTTTTTATGCTACCGACATACAACATAAATATATGACGTCGGTCGGTAGCATAAAAAAATGCTACCGTCCAGTAGCATACAAAAAAGCTACTGTCTGGTAGAATTAAAGAGTATGGGATTTTTTTTTGCTTGCGCCATATTTTGGGAGGAAAGATTTCTCATTGAGATGATCATTTTAAGTGCTAACATCAAAAAAATTCAAAAAAAAATATCCCATACAAAATTAGCAAAATCTGTATTTTTTTTTTCACAAAAATCATTTATTTTTGTTTGTGTCGTATTTTGTGAGGACAGATTTCTCGTTGAGCCGATTGTTTTAACTATTATTGTCAAAAAATGATTTTTCAAAAAATTAGATATATTTTTGGCCGACATCATATACTATCAGCCGACAACATAAGATATGTTGTCGGTAGGTAGCATAAAAAATGCTACCGCCCTACACCATATTTGCATTTTCTTCATATTCGCCATTAACATGAAAGTCAATTTTCCCAAATTCGCCAACGAATTTCTATGAATTTTTTTGGGGGGGTCTTAAAATTTTCCTTGATCACAAATAATTACTACAAACGTCTATTATTATAAAATACTTACACTTGTTTTCATGTCCCCGAGTTCCTTTGCATGTTTCTACATAATTTGACATTGAAGAGCTCAATTTTCTTCATATATTCATAGTCTCCTTGCATGGCCTTGTGATTGTACTCTCACAAGATCTTGCATGCAACATAGTGTGTTTGTTGTTTGACATTTGATAGTTTGACTTCATACCAATATTTGTAGGACTAAACCCTTCAACGTATGCAATTATCTTCGGGCATGAAAGCAAACTCCATAATACTTGCTCAATCAATCTTACAACAAGAGACCTTAGCACAAATAAAACTTATTTGTACTTCCTTATTTATATGTCGGAAGGGTACATATTTTATACAAATAATGGGAGGGCGTTTGCAAAGATTGTGAGTCTAGCTTCATAGCCTCCAATTGCATTATCTTGAAACTTGCCAAGTCATTTTCAACAAACCCATTTTGTGCATATCCTCGAATCATTGCAGTCCATCACACAACATTTATTTCAACCATTTTGTCAATCAATCTGCATGCATTGTGTATGGTTTCACATTTTGCATACACATTTACCAATTGGCCACTTGCAACTAAATCATCTGAAAAAGTACATTCCCCATGATGTTTTAGTGGATGGTCGTACACTATTTCAATTCTCCTATTTTAGCACAAGCTCGTAGTTTGATAGAAAAGAACAAGTAATCATATAGGACACATGTTGCATGTGTTGATATGAGAAAAAATTGTTGGAGGTTGCCTCGTCGATACAACAATTTACTAAACAAATAATGGGAACCGAAGATGCCCATCAACAAAGGGTATATAAATAAATCTTCAGCAAGCCATCTTAGAGAACGATGCTTATGTTGTCTAATAGTGGTAGAAATGTTGAAGGTTGGATCCTAATGTTCTTCTATATCTACCCAACTGTCCATGACACTTTATTGTTCTCCTATATTACCTTTTATATTTATCTCTTGGTTGAGTGCGATTCTCTAATGCATATATATCACTCTAAACTCTAATTGAAGAATTTGATGCCTTTTTATTCTCAACCCTTTGTTCATATTGTCTTGTGTCTAGCAAAATAGAGGGAGAAGATTATATCAGCCATAAATTCACGAAATAGCACCACAGTTTTATATGAGCATCATACTCCAGGAGTTGGAAAAGGAGGACCAAAATAGAGACAAACATTAGAATAAAGTCATGTACTAGATAGATGAACAAAGATAGGTTGCAAATTGTAAGCTAGTGGCTTTGTAGCCATGGGCATATAGATTTAGTTAGTCTTTCTAGACTTGTCAAGGAAATTCCAATGCAATTTAGAACAACATTGTGTGACGAGGAGCATAGTTTAAGGATGTAACACGAGAATTTCCATTACGTTGAATATTTTCACCTGTAGACCAAACCACTCTTTCCAATTCAAAAGGTAAGATTTATAATAATACTAACTACATTTTTTAGTACAAGAAGTATCCCTTTTAGCTCTCATGATATTGAACACCCAACAAAAACTATGAAGGATCTCCCCATGGGTAATGATGAATAGGACCAAGGAACTCCTCCAATCATATATATTACATCACAGAAGAGTGACCCAGATTTATTTCCAGAATGTTGGACTCATAGGCACCTTGCCCTCTAATTTAAACCAACAAAAGATATGGGCATCCTCTCAAAGTATTGACATTGTTTTACCAAATGGAAACAACATGGGTCTAATATGACCAATTCACCTTTTCTATCATACTCCCAGTTTGTGCTAGAATAGGAGCTTTGAAATAGGGTGTGGAAATCTGCAAAGCATTATGGAGAAGGGACTTTATCATATGTTTTAATAGCAAATTCCCTAGTAGATATGTAGGTGAAATGTGGAAGCATTTGACCTCAAAAAACTTCTTGAAAATAATGTGGTCTCATGGATTGCAATGATTGTAGGATTTGTAAAAAACAAGTTCGTTGAAAAGGCCTTAGAAACTTTCAAGAAAATTCAATTAGTAGGTGTAAAGCTAGATTTCACAACCTTTTCCAGCATCCTCCCAACTTTTGTCAAAGTGTGAACTTTATAGAAGGGCATGGACAACTATCAAAGAATAATGGAAGAGTTTTTTTTGTTAGATGTATATTTGACAAAATGCCTCAAAGAGATGTGCTCACATAGAAACCATTGATTCCAGGTTATTTCAAGCAAATGTAATCGATATATTTAAAGCCAAATTTCACAACTTTTTCCAACATCCTACCCGCCTGTTTTAAAATGGGAGCTTTGAAACAAGGTATGGAAATCCATAAAAGAATAAAGGATAGAGGAATTTTGTAAGATGTTGTGGTTGTAACTGCCCTATTAGACATGCATGTGAAATGTGGATGCATTGAAAAGACAAGTGAACTATTTAACAAAATTCCTCAAAGATATGTGTTTGCGTGGAAAGAATTCATTGTAGGCTATTCACAAATAGATTTGTTGGAAAGGCTTTATAAAGTTTCAAGAAAATGTAATTGGTATGTTTAAGTCCAAATTCCACAAGCTTTTTCAACATCCTACATGCTTGTCCCAAAATGGGAGCTTTGGAACAAGGTATGGACATCCATAAAGGCATAAAGGATAGAGAATTTTTTTCAGTTGTTGTGGTTGCAACTTCCTTGATAGATAGGCATGTAAAATGCCGAAGCATAGACAAGGCAAGTGAACTTTTTGACAGAATTCCTCAAAGACATGTGTTCGCATGGACAACATTGATTGCACGTTATGTACAAAATAGATTTGTTGAAAATGATTTAAAAAGTTTCAAAAAAAAGTAATTGACATGTTCAAAGCCAAAATCCACAACCTTTTATATCATCCTATGTGCCTGTTCTAAAACGGGGGCTTTGGAATAGGGTATAGGCATTCATAAGCATAAAGGATATAGGAGTTTTGTTAGATGTTATTGTTGCAACTTCCCTAGTGGACATGCATGCAAAATGTGGAAACATAGACAAGGCAAGTTAATTGTTTGACAAAATGCCTCAAAGAGACATGTTCACGTGGACAACATTCATTGTAGGATATGCACAAAATGGATTTTAAGCAAAAGCTTTAGAAAGTTTCAAACAAATACAATTGGCAGATTGAAAGCCGAATTCCACAACTTTTTCTAGTATCCTACCTCCCTGTGCCAAAATGGGGGCTTTGGATTTGAGTTGCATGCAGGAATATTTGGACATTTGTTTTCAAGTTCCGACCCATTCAAAAATATGCCAGACTCATTAATGGGAGTGAGGAGCTCAAAAAGTGGTCTTAAAAGAATCCTAGCAGATTGAAAATTTCGATCTAGGATTTTGTATGGATATTAAGTATCAAATGTCATGCACAAGTTTTAAATATATCGTTCAGATTGTAGATCGAAGGACTAAAACTTTCACAGAAAACAATAGCAATCAATATTCTTATTCTTGGTACTAACAATAGTGTGAAACATGGTAAAGCAATATCATGAAACAACATCGATGCATATTCCACTTACTAAAAGTCGTGTGAGAAAGAATTTTGTACATATGCCACAATCATAGCCTTCCAGGAGAAGACATCCCTTTGAGGCATTGCTCAAAAGAGGGGCGAGGCCACAATGGAAGAAGCTCTTTCACTAATATAATATGTCAATATGGGTGAAGCCTCACATTTGACTATGAGTGTGACCATTGCCCTCCTTTTGGTGCAAGTGCTAGTTTTTGAAGACATATTTTAAAAATGACCATAAGATTATAAAGTATTACCTTCTAAATGTTGTCAATAGAAGAAAAACAAAGGTTTACACTATACATAACCCTTACAATTTATTTTTTATATTTTCTCCTACTAATAATTATTTAATTGTTAACACAATTTATTTTACAAAATATTTAAAAGATGATCATCCTGATCACATAAAATCCCAAATAAAACTAATGAGTTCAAAATAGTGTAAACAATCCCTCAAAATGAATACACTAATATGTTTTTCTGAATTAAAAATACTCAGAAAGAAGTATTTATTAAAAAGTATAGACATAAATTTCAAAATAATATAAAATAAAAAGACGAGTGATTAAGTTTTGATGACTGTTAAGGTCTGAGCTTTTTTTCAAATTAAAAAACATCTTTTAAGCATAGACTTAATCTCAAAAAAAAACTTGTAAGGTAAAACATATAACAACTACAGAAATATTTTTAACCTTTACATAAACTATACATTGTAAAGGTTCAAATGAGCAGAAAATCTCCAGCCCGAGCAAGTTACTTAAATAAAATTAAAAAAAAAAATGAGTTCGAACCAGAACGAGCTCAAAACCTTAATAATACGGATTCAAACTTCCCACTGGTTTGAAGGGCTCCAGCACTGCATCAGCCTGTGTTCCAGGCACAGTACCATCAGAAACCAATTTATACTCTGGCGTCTCAAGCCTGACAGGGGCAACCCCCGGATTCATGAGTATATCATCCAAAGCTTCGCCATTTTCACCCATGGCGGACCTCAAGAACGCCACCATAACCCCCGCCGCAAATCTCCTCATCGGGCTCAGCGGGTTCCTGCACTGACACAGCAAACACGACAGCCAAAACAGATCATCGTTCAAAATATCGTTCATGCCATAATCCGACGCAACAAAATGGTAAGCCGGAGCTGGAGATTCGCTGTAAAATTCCTCGTGCCCTAAACTCTCCGGAGCACAAGCAGGGAGAAGAAGCGACCTCTTGGACCCTAGCCCCGAGCCGACGATCAAAGTCGGCATTTTTAAATCAAAGGAAGAGTCATCGGAGTATGTTAACAGAGGCGGAGGGTTTTGCCTGTCACCTGCTCCGTCCACGGGATCGAATCCTGCTAGGGCCGAAATATTTACTGAGGTTCGAGAAACCAGACCCAGAGCTACGCCGAAAGCTACTTTGCCGCCACGGCCGTGCCCTGCTATGGCGACCTTGTTGAAATCGGGCAAAACATTTTTCAGACGGCGCGGAAAATGTAAATGGAGGTTTCCTTGTAGCCAGTCTGCAATGGCTGCCGTGTCGATAATTTCCTGTGTGGCATCCCACCCTGTGAAGTCGTACAGCTGCACAAGATACGGTAATTTAGGCATTGTAACTGCGAACATTTCAAAACAGGTTTCAAAAATGTATCAGCGTTGCAGAAATTTTACAACGAATTTCATAGATTAACCCTCACCAAAACTTAACTGGTGATTATTATACCTCTGGACATCTTTGGACAAGCATCATTAGATCATTGATTTATGTGGGATTTTTTTTGAAATCGTTTGATTTTAGTCATTATTATGTTTTAGAGATTAAGTGGAAAACAAAAATGTTTGGGTTGAGGATCAGCTCTGATCAATTTAGGTGGAAGACATATTATATAGTTTTGTAGGCATATAATAACATTATATTATAGAATGTTATAAACAAATAGTTTCTCACTAAATTAACACCAAGAGCATGGTTTTATGGAGGGTCTTGGGCATTATTCTCTTTTGATTTTTTTTTCTTAATTTTAAGAGGTTGCAGAAGTTTTGCTGCTTGTTTAGGTGTTTATCTACTCGGTGGAGCATACAACTGATATGTATTCTCGCCAATTATATATTATCAGTGAAAGAAAAATTGGACCATCCAACTGAAAAGTTTAAAAATATTTCACCAGATATTATTGAAGAAATTTAGAAAAAACACAGAACCATATAAACACTAAAATGCCCTAAATTTTTCTCAACAATAACAGATATTTTAGGAGTCCCTTCTTCATTGAACCATGGGATAGGAGGTCCAACATTATAAAAGAAATAGCCTATGTGTTATACTATAACCCTATTGGTCATAAAAAAATCCATTCATTCATTGTGCTTTGACAAAAAAAAAATATATTTATTGGAAAAGTATACTGCCACAAATTTTACGTAAAGAAACGAGGAATGTGAATTAATATCTACATATGACCAATAAAGTCATTGGCAATATGAAAATTAAGGTGATAGTGAATTACTGCAATTATTAATAATAGACAAACAGTGTACAATAAATATATTTTTGGGTCATATTTTTAAAGGGTTATTTATCTATCTATTTTCTATTTAATTTTATGGGAATTTTTCCTTATTTGAGGTATGAGAATCTTCTTCCTCCATTTATTATCGTCTCTTCAATACCAGAAAGTACTATATGGTGATGAATTAATTAGTAAGGGTGTTTGGGATATTTACTAGTAATCGCACGTGAGATGTGCGATGTTAACGCCGAAAGAGAAATAATGGTGAGGGGAAATGGGAATTGAAGCAAACAATAAAGCACCAAGTATCAATTACATATGTGGATGGCAAGTAAAGACGACCCAGGTGGATGGAGTGATGTTTTGTAAACAAAGTCGAAGATAGAGCATGAGCTCCATTCTGCACTCCCTTGCCTTTAAACTCACATCACTCTTGGCCACCACCCCTCCAATAATGACACATTGCTTACGCAGCTTGCAGACACCTTTCAAACTGCTTAGCCACTCCACCTCAAACATCTTCTTCTTTACTCTTTCTTCAATTGTGCATGCTTGGGTTTGAGGCATTTCAGGATGTTTAGAAATTGGACGCTTGAAGCTCACAAGTAAACATGCCAGGGATGCGACAATGCTCAAGTAATTTTCTTTGTTTGTCGCTCTTGATTCTCTTTCCTTAAATTAATTTTTTTTACAGGTTGATCGCCCCTTTCTTCGTCTGGAAAAGCACGAGATTTGTAAGCATGGGGTCAGAGGGGAAGTTCGAGTTCATTCCCAAATTGGAATCGCTAGGACCTGTTCAAATGAATACACCTGCTCAAAAGACCATCAATAAGACATGTTTTAATCCACAAATTTGCACAAAGCATGACTTATTGGTTGACGTAGAGAAAATTTGTGTTGCAAAAGATCCATAATCAACCTATTATGAGTCAGTCTGCCCGGTGTTTTGAGAAATTGGTCTGGCAAAAAGAGAGTAAACGGGTTTCAACAAGTGAATATTGTGGTTTTCCAACTCGTCATCGATTGCTATCATTACTCACAGCTACCAAGCAAATACACGATTTCTTTTCTTTTTTTTGGTTTTTTTAATTCTTTATAGTACTTTGATGCTTTTACTACTCCTTTTGCTCACCCTCTTTTTTGCATCGAATGCTACAGTTTAGGCCTCCATGGATGACAAACTTGGTTTTTATGGTCACCACGGATTGAAATTTTTTGAGTAGGTTCTGAAAACCATATCCGACAACTACCCAAAAGGAGTTTATTAGAAATCCATCTTCAAAATTCTTCAGGGTAATGACATCTTGAGCACAGATGGGCTAGAGGGGGAGTGTGTCGTAAAGAGCATGAGCTTCGTTCTGCACATCCTCGCCTTTAAAATTCACATCATTCTCGTCCATTACTGTTCCATTGAGGACCAATTCATCTCTCGCGCCCATGTCCCATCGGTTGTTAGAAGGGTTGGAGCATTTCGCATGTACAAACGCCTTTCGACATAATGAAATTTTATGATTTCCAAGTTTTATATATATATATATATATATATATATATATATATATATTAGATTTATCCTAATGTTGTACGCCATTATAAATATTTTCTTGATATGACATGTTTAATGGAAGAGAACTACGGTTTTGCAGAGTTAGTAGACATTTTCGATTTTTTTCAGGGCATTCAATATAGATATTCCTTAGATTGATAACATTGCGGTTGAAAAGATATGATATGAATGGTATAGCTTCAAAAGTATTGTATCTTCTATTTTTTCTCCATGTATTTAATACATAAATAAAAGTTGAATGGGAAAAATAGACCCGTGTTAAACAAACCAACCACCCTAGTTAGGTGCTCTTCGAAACCTAAAGCAAAACATGGAGAGCGACGCATCCTAAGCAGCCTTTTCAGACCTGTCATTTTCCTTGCATAATAATAGAAGAAATTCATTTCAAATCATTGGATTAGGTCATCGGATTTGGCCGCCACATCGTCCAAGGGCAGGGACAAGTCAGATCAGAAGGACCATGAATCGCCACAACAATTTTGGGCTCACCCGCTTGTCACTGCTAAATCTTGGGCTGAGGTGGACAATGAAAAAGATTACTACGCCACATTTTTGTGGAAATGTGTGCTAAGTGTACGGTGGAGGAGTGTCCGCACTTCGTCAACCAACAACAAATGATCATCGATGGTCTGTCGCTTGTCAGGGGGAGGGGGCTTTCTCCCGGTGAATACGCCTTTTGGCATAAAATATCAATTCATCTTATTCCATAATTAGTAATTACCATGGATTTTAATCCACTATACTGGCCCAACAAGACTGGGAATTGAGCCTTGTCTAGTACACTGACAAGGAATTGGAAGATATTATGGCCTTAAACAACCAGGGTGTAATCCCCGTCCGACGCACTTTCCTTGCCATGGACGACGAAGCGTGGATTGACTCTTGCGTGCTCTTCTTGGATTTCACCTTAAAATCTATTTATATGTCTAAGCCAAACCCTCACGATGACAAGATTCAAACCTGCGACATAGAAGACAATGAAAACCTTTCTTCTTCTTTAGAGATGGATTCAATTTTTCACGTGAGGGATCCCAACACAAGGAATTTAGAGCTGGAGAACGGCTCCTTGGCGAATAGTTTGACATCGATCTTGGCACAAATAGATAATTGTCTGTGATATGACGATCTGGAGCTCCTCGACAACTGTTCTTCTTGCACACTAGTTGACACGTTCAATCTCAAAGATACGAAGTCGACGTTGGAATAGCATAATGGCGAGGGCCTAACAACAGTGATGGTCATCTGACATGTGATAGGTAGTCTCCAATCACTGCGCGCCACGTGTACGATCGATAAATGTTAGTGCTTCGTCAACCAAATAAATTGTAATCGTTCATGCCTCTGTCAATTTTCAGAGGTGGAGGAGGCTTTCGCCCGTGAAAATTCCTTTTAGTGTAATAAGTCGAGCTTAATAAAAACATGAAAAATGTATCGTTAACAAAAAAAATTAAAAATACAATATACAAAACATTATTTATGTTCTTATATAAATATATACAAATATAATATATATATATATATATATATATTGAATAAATAAATATTTATTAAAAAACTATAAAACAAACCACTAGTAATAATGATATACATATAGAATAAATAAATAATAATAAAATATTACAAAACATGATTTATTTTAAATAAAAAACGGTTTATGGCCTGTTTTGCAGTGACCATATATAAAAATAGCACTATTTTGTATTTTTGGAGGGAAATATTTGAAATTTAGCCTCACCTAAAAAATGTTTCACAGGAAAAGGTGCCCGTCAAATTTAACCCCTGAAATTTCTCCATGCCCTGTTTCAGAGTTTGTATTTTGACATGGGGCAGGAGTGCACTGGCAAATGTAAATGACCGGGTTGGACACCTCTTTCCCATCGACTCTTCTCTACGAAAAGGCCGACTTCCATATGGTTTCATTCCTTCTCTGCGATCAGGGACTGATTGATCCAGAACCATTTCAGGCTAAACGTGATTTTTTGGGCTATGTTTAATTGCTATTATTAACACCAAGAGTTTCATAAAACGAACCGCCTAACTCCCCTACAAGCGTCATATCAAACTAAAACTTAAAAACAATCCTACCTTTGTTCTCACAAGCTGCACCATAGGCCCATTACAGAACCAAAATTCTGTACAAAACCAAAGTTGATCATAAAATACCTAAAACCAACCAGACCATTAAAAAACCAAGAAATGAATTCAATGTTCTTCATCATCCTTTATAGAAGAAAATGAATGATAAAATTCATAATGTTTGCAACAACTTACATATACATTATAAAATGTAACTACAAAGAACTTGTAACCCCAGGTTTAAACAAACATAATAAGAAAAAGCAACTCATTACTTACCATAAAAAAACTCCGAACATGTAATTACAAAGAATATGTAACTGGCGATGATATAAAATTTCGTCAAGGAAATATTAAGCTACCTTACACACCATCAATATAAGTTGTCATGCCTTACCTTTGACATTGACTAATCCCCGCCATTATTATTGCCCTCTTCATTATTGTTCGGCATCAGTGTCGTACTGCCTTCGTCGGAGTTGCTCCTGCTGGGCTGCGGTACTCCGGTGCTATGAAACCGCAAGGGAAATCGAAAAGTGAACCTCCACCCACCGTCCCAGGTGGCTCCGCTAGAAGCACCATCGGTAGTGCCACCAACTCTTGCATTTGAATTGTGAACCACCGCTAGGGTTTTGAGACTCTTTTGGAGACATTTCGTAGCGGCAAACAGGGAAAGCAGAGTACAGTTCGAACCATGGTAAAATGCAATATGGATGGTATATATGCTTATGAGGTCTTAAATGTTGTGGAAAATAAACTAAAAAATGAAGGAAAAGTACCCTCCATATATCCAACTTCATGTTTTTCTACCTGTAATGTATCCATTTCACACTTACAATACAATTAAAAATAGGTTAAATTTTAAACTTTTCACCCTCTAACCTTAACAAGCCTTAAATGTTGTGGAAAATGAAGTATAAACTGAAAGAAACGTACTCTCCATATATATATAGGACCAGTTATGCTAAGCTGGCGCCACTATTAAAGTTCAACCACTCATTTGCAACCTTGGCCATACAAACAATGCGAAAACAATATCTCTTACATTCCATCATCCAAAATTATACAATAGAAGCCGAGATTTTCCAAGCTATTTGTTTGTAACCATAGATTGGACGGTGGTTGTTTTCCATATTTGTTTGATGTATGCGTTGGCTAGAATTCGAAGGCGGCGGAGGCAGGCATTTGAGGCTCTCTGTCTTAGAATCCTTTCAGAGAAAGCGGATATCCATTGCATTCTGTGTAAGAAAAAGTTGTTTTAAAAAAAAAAAAATCTTGCAATAGTGATGATTACATGCATGCTGATAGTCTTTCTACTGCAATTGGCCTCCATTTCTGCCGGTTTGTGGATACTTATCAGCCGCACACAACTTTCGTCTTTCGACGCTTTGACTTCCATCGGAAGAACCAGATTAATCCCCGTGCCAGAACCTTGTCTTCTATTCTGGATAACAATTGTGATCGAAAATCTATGAGCCGCCACCTCCTCCATGGTTGAAGACGATTTGAATGTTGCTGCTGGCCAGAATTACCATCTTTGGATCGAAACTCGGGCCGCTACAGAAATTGTCATTTCCTTACGAAAACCTAACAGTGGCAGCAACAAAGAGATTGAACGCGTGCCACGTGCAAGGAAGAAAACAATCCGGACATCGTCGACCAAACAATCGCAGACGTTGATGTCTTGCCGGCTGTCAGAGTGGGCCGGGCTTTCTAACTAAGAACATGCCTTTCAGCGTAAAAATATTACCGTACGCCAAAATAAAAAATAAAATCCCAATAATTTTTATTTACACAAATACACTTAGATTAACGGGACGAAATTAGACAAAATTAAATGCCTATGCAACCTTAACTACAGAGGCTAAAAATGTTAGTGAGTTACTATGGCAATGTTGATAAATAATATTTATATGCAGTAACATAAGCTAGAATGGATTTATGAAACCTAATATTAAATATTCAAACATGTTATCTCAAAATTACTAATCCGCCATGAAATCTCTAAGACCCGAGACAGAGGACACCGTCTTTCCCGTATTCGAGCAAAAGACGTCCATAGTCTGGCAAAAACTCGGGAGATTCTCTGAGAAAGCTAAAATAGAGCTTGTTCAATCTGCTCCATTTATCATCCAAATAAACATCTATTTCCTCCGCCGCCTCATCCATCCCGATCGGCGGAAAAGCAAAAGCAACCCTCTGCAAACACTCTCTAGTCTCACAAATCTCCGCCATGAAATGCTCCTTAATCCTCTTATGCACGTCACATATAACCCTCACAATTTCCTCCCCAAATTCATTCATATACCCATCAATTGGGAAAATGGTAGGAAAATGTATCGCCAAGAACAAAACTTTATCAGGCATATTCCTCCCCCTTTCGCAGAGCACCCAGTCTTTTCCCTGCGGGGGAAGAAGAACAAACATTCGAATATGCCTCTGCGGATTGGCACAGGCATGGTAGAGATGGCGTTTCCACTGCGGCTGCATGAACAGTAAACCCATTCCGAATTCCGCCTCACGTCCGTGGGTTTTGCAGGTTTCCACCGCGTCTTGTACGAACTGTTTCATCTGTTTGAAAATGGGGTTTCTTTTCTTGTATTTGCTGTAATACGTGAGGTCTACCCATCCTTTTTTTGCCAACAGAGTTCTTGCGTCTGTGCGTTGGGGATTTCTCAAATCTCCGCCATGAAATGCTCCTTAATCCTCTTATGCACGTCACAGATAACCCTCACAATTTCCTCCCCAAATTCATTCATATCCCCATCAATTGGGAAAATGGTAGGAAAATGTATCGCCAAGAACAAAACTTTATCAGGGATATTCCTCCCCCTTTCACAGAGCACCCAGTCTTTTCCCTGCGGGGGAAGAAGAACAAACATTCGAATATGCCTCTGCGGATTGGCACAGGCATGGTAGAGATGGCGTTTCCACTGCGGCTGCATGAACAGTAAACCCATTCCGAATTCCGCCTCGCGTCCGTGGGTTTTGCAGGTTTCCACCGCATCTTGTACGAACTGTTTCATCTGTTTGAAAATGGGGTTTCTTTTCTTGTATTTGCTGTAATACGTGAGGTCTACCCATCCTTTTTTTGCCAACAGAGTTCTTGCGTCTGTGCGTTGGGGATTTCCCTGAAACAGAATTGTGTTACGGGATTTGTCGTAGGCTCTGTAGACTTCTTCCCAGAATTCTTCGTATTCCAATTCTCTGCTGATGTTGCAGCATTTAATGAATATGTCGAACATTTTTCTTTCTTTCAATCGGGTTTGTTGTTTTCTTTGAATTTATCAGTGTCGATCGAAATAATTGGTGTTACAATCTGTTTTTAATACGCATACAGTGTCTGCTCGTTGGTCGCACCCTTTGGAATGAAACCGCATTTTATATTGGTTTATCTTGCCATTTCCTTACGAAAACTTGACAATGACAACAACAAACAGAGTGAACGCGCGCCACGTGTAGGGAAGAAAACAATCCGGACATCGTCGACCAAACAATCTCGGCCATTGTTGTCTTCGTCCGTGTCAGAAACCCTCCGGTTTTCTCACAGAGAACACGCCTTTCGGCGTAAAAATAGGCCGGTGGAAGTGACGCGAGATTTACTTTAGCGAAGTGGATTGATTTATGATGCTGCTGCTACGTGTGATTGTGATAGTTATGGTTAGCAGTTGGGCACTGTATACTGTAATGGATACTTACTTTGGCACTTGTATTCTTTGGTGCAGTCATATGGACAATGCTTCACAATCACCCCCAATTGGATTCATAATAGCTTGCCAAGTTGCAACAATGAGAGAGTAAGAGCAGTCGAGCCTTTTCCTTCATTGTCTTCCATACCATCTTTCTTTTCTTCCCTAATTCAGTGTGCTCATGGAGAACAAGGGTAAACGAAGCAATGCCCACCTCTCTGTTAACTCAGACCTCAGAATTTCTATGACGAATGTGGTTGCAAGTGGGAAAGATCATAATACCAGAAGCAGCAATGTCTTCACTGCTATACAGCCAGGAGTTGAAGAATTCCGTAAGTGAAGAGGATGCAGAGTCCCTCTTTTTCAAGGTTGTTTAAATCGATGTTTCCCTGAAGCGTATGAATTTGGATTCGTGGGCAGCTTTGCTAAAGCGGAAGGAGGAGAGTAAGGCAGAGACAGAAAAAATCGATGAGGAGATGCATATTCTGATGAAGCTTACAGAGCAGATCTCACTGGCCATGGATGAAATACTTATGGAAGATTGCCTGGATGTACAAAAGCAGATGTTGTTACAGTTATTTTTGGCTAACCGTGAGGCTGCATATCGGCTTCAGCAGCTGCAACATCTTATTCATGATTTGGCTGTGTGTGAAAGGAATTCGGCTGCTGCATTCAAGAAAGCCCAACTGGATATTGCAAAGCGCATGGGAGAAACGATCAGCCTTTTTAACCCTACCCACGGCGAAAAAGAGCTTAACCAGACTTGACAATGACAGCAACAAACAGAGTGAACGCGTGCCACGTGTAGGGAAGAAAACAATCCGGACATCGTCGACCAAACGATCTCGGCCATTGCTGTCTTTGTCCATGTCAGAAACCCTCCGATTTTCTCACAGAGAACACGCCTTTCGGCGTAATTACTGTTTCAAATACCCAAAGTTGTATGATGGTATAGTTGTCAAGCGAGGTCATGCACTTGGTGAGGCAAATCTACACCCTGTGCAAGGGCGACCAATTACGGCTCTTGTGTTGATATTTGGCTCAAGCAATATTGTTAAATATTGCAATTCCATGGTAGTAATACCTATAATATACAAAGAATTTGCTTGGCATTTTATATTTTAAAGAAAGAAAGATGTAATAAAAAAATTATATGAAGAATTTTCAGAGAAGTTTGGAAGATAGATAGAAATTTTAATAACTTTTTTAGACTAGAATAATTTATGGGGTCTAAACAATAAAAAATAGAGCAGTTAGAGAAGATCTGTACAATTAGATCCTAATTCAAACATTTGTTGTTCTACTTTTTAAAGGCTTATTCTCCTGTTGTTAATTTTGATTAAAAGTTTTCAACTTTTCAACATTTTCGTCTTCAAATATGAAGGATGCAACTTATGAAGAGAAAGGGCGGAAACCGTTGGATGCAATAATTTCATTTCATACTAGTGCAAGGGGCGGAAATTTGATCAGTGGACTATAGAATAAAATGCCTAAAATTTTCTTTCCCATTTTTCAAAATTTAATTTCATAACACCCTGGCATTTGAATTTTCTTTGCACTTTGACATCAATGGCATTTGAATTTTCTCTATCCTTTGACATAAAACACCAAAAGAAATGAAGATGTTTAACCAAAATTACCATAAACCTAATCAATTCTCTGTGCTTTGGCATAAATTAAATACCAAAAGAAATTAAAGATGTTTAAGCGACATTACTGTAAACTAAAGAAGAACAACTCACAGATTGTATTAGCATAAAATGTAGTATGGGTAAAAACTCACAGATAGTATCAACAAAGAATGTAACGTGGGTAAACATTGCAATTTGGCAGTAATTAACTTGTAATCTTTTTTTTCCTTAAACATTGCGAAATAGAATGTTTTAACACAGTTTTTGGCATAACATAACCATAGTTATTTAAGTCTCATGTAAGGGAATGGGGGGTATGGAGGGATTTAGGGATTTAAATTGTATTAATGTATTTTAGGTATTTTTAAGATTATAATTTGATGTTCTTGGTAAAAATATTCTTTTTTTAAAGTAAAAATATCATAAAACTTTTGAAAGATTTAAAAGAAATTGGGAACGTCCCTTCCAAGTTTCCAAGTCCTCGAAACATTCAGGATGTCTAAGACGTCACCAAAATTTAAGAGACGCATCCCCACATAATACTGAATATAAGAGTTTAAATTATAGCAAATACACTGATGTTACAAGACACCTTTGTAAAGGACATGAAACTTCCTGGAATGATAGATAACTTTTGGGATAATTTTGTCAAAAATATTTGAAACCGACCTATAGGACCACTCAAGTGGCTCATCATTTTGATTCTAATCCATGAGGATGATGAGGCATAAAGATATGTTTCATCAAGATTCCAATCTATGGCGAAGGAGGACAAAAGTAGAACTATTTTGACTAATGTTGCTCTTAGGGAACATTTTGTTTACCAACACAAATACAACTTCCATAGATTATAACAGTAGAGATTGCAGCTTTGAACAAACATTAAATCCACTTAATTTAACTTTGTACCACACTAAAATATAAAATTTCTCAGAAAAAAAAAACACAGTTAGAAATTAAACCTTCAAGGTAACATTACGTTTCACTGAAGAAAGCCAATTTGACATTACATTTCAGTGAATAAAGACAATTTTTAAATGTTGCATACCAATACAAAGAGAAATTACAAGTAATGCAGGAGATTAACTGGTAATTTCACTGAATAAAACCCTGACATGCAAAATTCATGTGCACTTTAAAACAAATATGGGAAGAACTTAGACAACCATATACATCAAGAGTTTAAACAACTTGTGCATACATTATTGACCATCAAAATGTGCTTGATGTCAACCATTTTTGCCTACTTGAATGTAAACAAGTACATTAACCCTAACGCTAATTGATAAGTGAGTGTGAAGATAGTTGCAGATATCAAACGTAGGTAGATAATTCAATATTTAGGGCGAGGTTCCCTCCAACAAAAAAATGTAGGGGCATGTCTGGTTAAGTCCTATCCAATCTGTTACAAAAAGAAAATGAATCTTCCCTCGTAAAATAGGAGCCCTTAACTTTTTGCCCATTAATTTTTAAAGGTTGTTTGGGAGGTGGGGATGGAAATCTCCCTTCCTATTCACATAACACCCAGACATATAGACTTTGCCTTCTGGTTGGCTAACAAAATTTTCTCAGTTACTTTCCCCAAAACATCATACAATCCATCAAACCACCTCAATGAAAATACTCCTAAACACAACCCACTGAAAATATTTATATAACCCCTCCTAATCAAACTTGCAAGTAGAAAATTAGGAGGGAGAAAATGAGAGGAGAGAATACATAACTGTGAAGATGGTTGCCCAGTTAATAGGTTATCAAGCACTCAGATAATTAGGATTAAAAAAAGACTCATGGTCGGCGCCCTTATATTTAAAACACTCAGATAATTAGGATTAAAAAAAGACTCATGGTCGGCGCCCTTATATTTAAAACACTCAAATAATTAGGATTAAAAAAAGACTCACAGTGAGCACCCTTATATTTAAAACACTCAGATAATTAGGATTAAAAAAAGGCTCATGGTCAGTGCCCTTATATTTAAAACACTCAGATAATTATGATTAAAAAAAGACTCATGGTCAGCGCCTTTATATTTAAAACACTTCTTTAAAATTTAAGGTGCATTTCAAATGCATTGTGGTTCAACTATGAAGATGATGGTGTGAAAGTTGTTGCCTAGCCAGCCACTAGAGTTCCACTCCTAGGAAATACCATTATTAAAAAGGGATAATGCCGGGATCTTCCCCCAACAACTTTGGAGGAATCGATACCCCTCAGACCTAGCATCTAAACTAAAGGGGACTGGATTAATTCCAGTCCTTCAACAAAAATTTAGGGTATTCTGTCTATTTTTGGACATTATAATGTGTAACCTTTTTTTTTAAAAAGATTTGGCCAAAAATATTTTGGTTATTACAACATGTAACAGATTTGATCAAAAATTACATACAAGAGCGCGCCAAGGTAAGAGAAATTGCAACTTGCCTAATAAAACTTTCGAAGATACCAGTAGAAAGTAAAGCTTTTGAGCAACATTACAGCAAATTGCAAAAAAACCCTTCGTTCTTGCAATATTTACTGCATTTTACACAAAATAAAAGCTTTCTTCTAAAATGCTCAGACACAATTTGACAAAATGCACAGAAAAGAAGACCGGCTTCTCCCAAAACCAAATATTACACCCCCTTAGAAGCAAATCGCTAAAAGACATCTTAAATAGCGCATAAAATTCACTGTCCAGTACTCCAAACGATAAATAGAACACACAACACTGAAATTTTCAGAACATTTTGATTATTGGCAAGCGAATCCCCAAAATAATCCAAAACTCAAACTAACTACTTCTAAAACGCTTAAAAATCTTTAAATAAAAAACATTTAAGGAATGTAAGGAAGTTTAGTACCAGAGGAGCGACGGCGATGTATCCATGGGATGCAACCTGCTCCAGAAAATTGTAATAAAAGTTGTTGCGCAGGGGAATGTAGCTGTGTATAAATATTAAAACCGGATATTTCCCGGCTGCAGTTGGAACGGCGACGATCAATGACTTTTCAGGCGACTGGCCCGATGTTTGAAACTCGAGCTCTACAACATTAAGTGGCCCTTGTCTGAAAACCTCTGCGGATGCTGCTTCCCCTGCAACCATCTCATCTTTCCAAAAATAACTGCAAAAACGCCACATTTTAACATTATTTTAACAGATTATTTTTGTTATTCACAGGCTGAAAGACATTTTATAAGAAAATAATTGACCTTAGCAGGAAAACCAGACAGAGGACTTTCTTTCTTTCCATGGCTTACAGAAACAAAATAAATAAATAGTTGTATGTTTTGGGCGCGCTTTTGTGTCTGTCAATAAAGTAGGTAGAATGTGAAAAAGTGTCTTTTACACCCATATTATTCTCGTGCATAGCGTGGATGCTCTGGCCAGTGTCTTTTTTATTGTCCTTGATTATTGTTGATAATGTTTGTCGGAACGATATTTGATGCATTCATTCTCCACTATTATTCTTAGATTATGAATAGAAAACAAACGGATCAAGAAAATATGTGTAAGAACATAAAAATTAAACAAGGTTATGATATGGCAAATCTTGTCACACGCTATGTTGGATGTTGGGAGGAAAATTGTTTATAGAACATTTTTAAACAAATGCAAAAGGAAATTTCTTCTTTGAGCTTTGGTTAGTAAAGTGAATATTTTTAGTTACACGAAAGCATAATGGAGACAAGGTGGGAGTTTTCGCATATATAATTATGTTCGGGAAGATATATTTAGAAATGTAGAAGCATGAAATTGGAATGACAATTGTTTAAATATGTGTTACAGCGACGAGCTTGGTACGAGTTATAGTCTAACATAATTTTCATCATTTCAAATTTGTCAAAAATATATGACCCAAAATTATGTGATCCATTATGTGCATGATCTTGTTGTCTACGGCTATTGAGCACACCATCTATGTTATCTTGATTATTTTATGACCTGGAAAAACAAATGAAATGTAAACTTTGTAGTCGCTAGATAAAAAGATAGTAATATAATTGAAAATAAACAAGTTTAGTCTTGACCTCGGGAAAAGGTAAGAACTGTCATATTGTGTATTGCCACATAATTCTTCATTTGAAATAAAATAAATCAAAAAATGATTTGTCATTAGTTTTTAGAATCTACATTTCTCACTCCCTTTAAGTAAACTTTAATTGTGCATGTTATACCTAGTCTGTGTATCTATTAAATCTCTCTCGGGTGAGTGAAATATGTCCCTATTTCTATTTACTCATATTTAAAATGTTAAAGCTTACTTTGCGGGCAAGAGTTTTGGCAATTCAAGTTACTGAAATCGTTGGGCTTTCCTGAAAACTAGACAGATAAATAAGAAAAAGTGTATTATGAATACCAGAACACCAAAGAAAGTGATTATCTATATGTTTCTCATAATTTCTTCCCCATTTTGAGATTCAAACTGACACAAAAATATTTTAATAGTTGCACTAAAACATGTAAAGAGAATAGTTTATATTACGTTCTACACCAACAATCAAAGAAAACAAATTTTGCTAAATACAAAATATATATAGTGGAATAAAATCGATGTATGCATCTAGACATAAATCATGTATTGTTAGTGGGTATGATTAAAATTTCACTTGAAAGTACACCGCCCATGCAACTAGCGTCAATTTTTTTTAGTTTTTTCTTATTCTTTTCTTCGAAGTGTAAATTGTCACTAACTCAATTATTGAGCAAACCATCACAACCGATTTTAGATAAATTGGACTATTGAATTACAATGAAATATTTGAGACCACAAAAGATATGGATTGTTTTTGGTGACAATGAAGATGGATGTCAAATTCTAACATTATCTTAAAATCACCCACCAATGTTTATATTTAAAACAAAGTAGATGAAATCATTTCAATATCCATTCATTTATTACAATTTTGTTTCCAACTTAAAGAACTCATTATACAGTAGAAGGGGCCTTAGAGATGAGGGAACATGATGTGTTCTAGATTGAGGGGCAGATGAAAATGATTCCAACATACCTATTTCCCCAACCGGTGGCCTCTCTTCAAATTTAACGACCTAAATACCTATTGAGCTCATAAAATGCATAAGATGCAAGAGAATTACTGTCATGGGAAGCAAAAAAATTGTGTGAGGAAGAAGATCCAACTCTTACAAGAGATAGGGAGTGTAAAGGGGATGGCGATAGGGACCTAGATGAGGATGAAGACATAAACTTAGAAGGGAATGGGGACCTCACATGCAAAATAAGAAGCTCATAAGTCACATGAGTTGTTGCCAATGCATACATGTTTTCCATCACTAGTTTGATGCAATACTTCTTTTCATTGCAACATATGAAGATACCCTCGTCTTTAATCTTGTAGTCTAAATGACCCATCTTTCTAAGTCCTCCCCCACAACCAAACACTCAATTTTATACTTTATTCACCAACAAATTCAAAGCTTAGTCTCATCAAGGAGGCAAAAAATTGCACATCTCATACACGCTTATGTAATATCTTCTCATATTCATAAAATCCAATTAGGGCTGCAATTTCCAAAGTCAATTACACTTCTTTTCCTTATAAATATTGATGTTTTCACCTCTACAATGATGAATTGTATCACAAATTTCCCTACTCTTTTTAAACATTTGAAATACTGAAAAACTTGTTTCTTGAGAACCTCAAAAGCCTTCTCCATGACCCAAGTGTAACAAACTGTGTTTAATTTTTACAGAAAAAACATAGAGTTTCAAAAAGCGTGTAATATTGATTTCTCAAACTCTTGACTCATGGATCCTGGTTGATGTTTAAACTATGTAATCTTACATTTGCAATGATAAAATTTTAACTTTGCATGTCAATATCTAGTCCCTATATCATTTAATTTTGTTTGCTGGACACATTTACCTTGCCCCAAGATTTTCCCAAAGACACTGTGCCACCCATCTATCAAATCCCTGCATAATTATTAATTTTATTTTCTATGCCTTGATTTTTGTGAATTACAAAACTCTATTATTGCATAATAGTGGCAAGCAGGTAACATGCAAAAATCACATCATCTACAGTAAATGTCCACCTCTTGACAGTTTGTTTAGTTACATAAAATCTCATTGATTTGAAAATAGATCACCCGTCAAATCATGTCTATCAAATTATTTTCCAAACTTAAGGGTGGAAGAAATATTTTCCATGTGGTGCATTATAATTGATCATCAAGAAAAGCTCTTTTTAAATAATAGAGAATAACTGTGCACGGTGAGAATAAAGGCTCCATCAAATAGAATTAAATTAAAAGGTTTGTTTTTTAGAAATAAAGTTAATTTGGACAATCAAACTTTAGTGAAATAAAATCTAAATACACAAGGCAACCTCTAATTGATACATGCAAAAATGAGTATTTGTTTTGGTGGAGATAGTAAGAACTCGTCCTTATAGGCTCATATGCAAAATAAGGAGATTGGATGACCCTTAACGGAGAATGCAAGAAAAGTTAGTATGTTTTGCACTACATGTGCAATAGTGATAGAAAAGCACTTCATCTTATAATGCATAGCCTATGATTACATCAGGGTTGGGTATTAAAAAATATTGAGAGTTGATGTCACATGGAAACTATTTGAACAAATAAGAAAAAAAGAGTTAGAGGAGCTACTAACTCAAATCAATATGAGAAGGAACAACCTTCTTAAAGAAAAAACATGTCCCTCAAGTTATGCTTTAACAAGTGAGTGAGACTATGAAAAAAGATGCCCCATAGACTGTTGGACCTTGTCCATACTAATCAAAACCATTTCATTTCATTCATTCAATTCAAATACCAATTGGATATAGGGGAAGATTGATGAAGGAGGGCACTTAACCAACTAGAGAAGGTTGATGAGGAGACACTCCCATAATGAATGGCCTCGTCAATCAATATGATATGTGGGAAATGTTGATGAAGGTACTTAACCAACAAGAGAAAGTTGAGAAGGATAAATTTCCCTGACAAAGGGCCTATTAAAAATTAGTATGATATGTGGGGATGGTGGTGAAGGAAGGTATCCAATGAATGAGAAAAAGTTGAGGAAACACTCTCATAATGAAGGGTCTCATCAAACATCAATGGGATATATATAAGGAAGGTTGGTGAAGGAAGGCACACAACCAACAAGAGAAAGAAGACCTCGACCATGATGGTGCATGTACCCACCTTTTTTGTCGAATATATTTATCTCGGTTGTTAGGAGTGTTCTTGCTACATGAGTAGACACACTAGTGGAATGCGCCTAAAAGTATTCAGTTCGAGCAATATCACCCCCTTCTTAAACTATTGATCAAAATGAGACTATCTATATATAGTCACTCTTGATATCAACTATATAATGTATAATCGTATAGTGCCCCCATTCTCGGAAGTGACTGGGGATTCCCCTATATATACTATAATTTCTAGTTGTTTGGGCAATGATTCCTACATTAGCAATGACATCCAAAGTTGTAATGAATATGCCGATAGAGATGTCGAGGGAATGGTAAAATATTGGCAATTAAAAATAAAGGTAAGTAAACATACAGAAAATTGGTGTAGAGCATAAAACATAAAAGAAAGCAAAACATGTTACATTATTGAGAAAATATATTGCTATGGAATTTAGTCATGGATCCCCTTTATTTCGATTTTTTTTTTTATCTACGTAACATTAAAAATGAAAACAAAGGGATATTTAAGGGTCCTTTAATGAATGATTAGATTACAATGAAACAAATCATGTCGATCAATGTTTTCATTCTTGATTGTTTCCTTCTACAAAGTGAGACATTTTGATTTTTAATATAATTAGATCCCATACCATTTTAAAGGGTTATTTGTTGCGACTAACAATCATCAAGTTCTATCGAGTATTTTTTTCTTTATATATTTCCAGATATTTGGCAATTGTCACACCTAATAAACCTAACATTTATTTATTATACATCATAACTAAATTATCTATTGCAGACAAGTGTCAATTGCGAGAACATAATTAAATTTTGAAAAGAAAATATTTTAATGCTTTTTAAATATTCAATCAAATAAGATCACAGAGTCCATTGGAAGAAAAGAAAAAAACAATTGTTTAAAAAACATCTAGTTAGATATAGGATTTGATATATTGGTGTGTAAAATTTACAATGATTTCACCAATCCAAGTCTAACTTTCCCTTGGTGCCAAAAAAAAAACATTTAGAAAATTTACAAAAGCATTCAATTGTCATTATTGTAGAAATAAGTGTAAAGTTCTATTACATTTAAATTTAACGGTTGTTTAAATGTTTCTTTTAATTTGACTTATAACTATGTGGATCTTGAACATGCCCAAACTATATAGTCACTAGCCACTCTTAACCAAAATAGCCAAAGTTAACCATGAAGGAATAAACTCTCAACCAAGGCGGGAGTCACATGAGGAAGAAAATTAATATGAGGAAAGAAGCAAGGCCCACCAACCGTATTATCGTAAAGGCCACCAATTTTTCTATCCTCGTCATTATCATTTATTTAGGGGTATTGATGGATACAAGGATTATTGTATTTAAGATTGCTCTCTATTATCATCATGTTGTGATATTTGAAAAGTATGGTCAATCTCTAAAAATGGGAGAGTGTTGGGGAGCTCCCCAAAAGTGACATGTTATGTGGATCACCTCCCTTTAAATGAAGATTGCGATATTGTGGGAGATTTTCATCTATTATCATTTCCCATTATTCGGGATAGAATGGAGCTTGGTATCCCATTGCATCATAGAACGACTATTCATAGGCTTTACGAAAAGGTGTGATTCAAAATTAGAACTTAGATTGGTATCTCAGAAAGTTTCAAGAGTGATATTGGGGTTGAAAAAGGATGCCCATTATTGTAGACACAAAATCACTCACTTTGGGAAATTATCTAGTCTTGATTACATACTACTATTCATATGATTCCTAAGTAATAAAAGTACTAATTAAACCATGTCTTTGGCCACATTTCTTTGCTTTCTACACGGGGGGTTCACCTAGTAAAAGTATGGTATAGCACGTATGTTCGTAAGGTATTAAAGAATACTCTTGATTTTAATTTTTACCTCTACTTATTTAATTGATAATACCCCCTACCGTTATATTATTAAAAAAAAAATACCCCCTATTTTTTCCATGTACCTCACTTACCCATTTTTCCATTACAATTTTATTTACCCCTTGTTATCTCTACCCCTATATGTCAAATAGAATATATATCATCTTTTTCACTCACATATTAGTTTTATAATACATCTTTTCTATAGAAAGTGGGTTTGAAGACATTCAAGACCTATTACCAATTACCTTAATGTCATTCTTTAATAATTTATCATTTTTCAAGTAATTAAGATGGTGAAACAATATTATTTAAGATGAAAAGAATACTCAATCTTAGTTACAAAAATCGGATGTTCCCTTTGCATCTCAATATTTCCTAATTAATAATCTTCTAATTGAGATTTCCTTAGTCAATAAGAGACTATAATTTAATTTTGTGACCACACTCCTCTTGCACTTTTTGAGTCTTTCAAATAGACAACGGTAGATAAATTGGGAAGATTATCAAGTATAATTGCTTAGATAAGTCTATTTTTATATTAGCACTTATCAATTATTAGTCATGGACTCTTTATTATTATATGTCTGTATAAATACCCAAGTTTAAAAAAAAAAACTCATTTACATATAAAATAAAATAAAATAATTTCAATGGATGTAAACTCATTTACACAAAGCATTGAATTTAATTTAATACATGAAATTATAATGAATGAGGATAATGATAATGAATTCAAAGTCATTGTTGAATTCATCATAAAAGAAAACCTCAAATGAGATATATTACATGCAACACAACTAACTAAATTGAAATATGCTTAGCAAAGGTTAAGGGAGCAAATTAAAATA